>OW964189.2:9674153-12074153 GCA_943136025.2 Agrotis puta | reverse complement strand
CACAGAAACATAATGATATTTATTTATGCAAAGAGGTTAAGTCAACACTTTTACTCGTCTTTTTACAATCCAGTATTTCGTACCTGACTACTCTGAGAAGAAACAGCCAAAACAAACGCAGAGGTCACAGTCTCTTTTAAAGTCCAGACATTATAATTGGTCAAGTCATACGAGGACTATGGAGGTTAGAGCATGAAATGGTCTTTTGAAGAAAGAACCATACAGATTCGAGTGGACCTGTCCAGTCAGTGCAAGCATTTGTCAGTTGTCGTGTAGCTCGACTCGTAACTCAAGAAGCTCAACGAAACGACGAACAAAGACAGGACAGTTGGTAACTCTCATGATATCAGCCGCAAGACGTCCACTGCTGAACATCGGCCTCCCCTACAGACTTAATCTCTACTACCCCTAAAGACTCAATAGAATCGGTTGGAAGCGGCTTGCATTCAGCGCGATCCTGTGGTCTTCATAGGTCGTCTGTCCACCTTGTCCGTGAATTTCCTACCCTTGCCGGTGCGTGGTGTGGATTCGAGAACCTTAGCCACTTGGCCATCAGTTCTTCGTGCTTTGGAGCCTGTCCATTGCCACTTTAACTTGCTAACTTGTTGGGCTATGTCGGCAACTTTCGTTCGTCATCTCCTAATTTTTGAGAAGATTAGCAATCACCTCATTTCTGAGACTATCACGCAGAACAACTACGAGCGTAGCCGTCTCCATAGCTCGTTGGGGTGTTTGTTTTTTCGTGGTAAGATCATCAAATGTGTCCTCCCTACCGGGACAGGACGGGAGGGACTATCAGATTCGTATTGACTAAAATCCACGGTGATCCCATAATAGCACTTTACATTTCAGGGTCACGGTTACCTTCTGAGCAGTCCCACGACCCCGGCAGGCTTTGGCCTTCTAAGGAGGGCCTCGTCAGATTGCTGACAGCTCTTTGAGGCGCGGGCACAGTCCATGATCGGACGGCGAGTCACTCATTACTCGTCGTCCGCATGCCCCTCATTGGACTATGTTGCTCTTACTAATGAGACTTATAGTAAATAAAAGACCACGTTTCGCACTTTTGGTAACCCTAGTACGAACGTAATAGAACGAATTTCCTAGCCCAAGTATGTAGCAATTAAAGATTAAACCTAGTCTAGAGGTCTACTCTTGGAGGTCTGGTCTGAGGTCCCGTTAAATGAGGGTCAAATTAACTCTGTATTAGACTCGTCTCAATCAATTCCAAGTAGTGCTTTGGTGTGTGGTGGAAGTTGGGAGTGAAAAGCGGGATTATAGATTTTTTTTTGTGGTTTTCTCGAGAACAATATTTTTTTTCGCGATGAAAAGTTACGTCTCTGTACATACACCTGAAAACGTGTATGCAACATTTCAGCATGATCGGGTCAGTGGTTTGGGCGTGAAAAGGTATCAAACAATGACTTAATTTCGCATTTATAATTATATGCAATCCATTTTAAAACTATTAAAAACTTTACACTCCGTAAGAAAAAATATCAGTCATCAGTGCGGATAACATCACAAGATATACGTTATTGTTGCATACCAAAACCTTCTCCAGAATGTAACAAATATTTTTTCCGAAAACCGCATCAAAAAAGTTCAGCCAAAATGCGAGATAATAGCAGAAAACATACAAACATGCAGGTCGAACTGAGAACCTTCTGTTTTTTAAAGTCAGTTAAAAACAATCCCTAGTCAAGAATTATCACAAAACGCCAAATTCTTATATCTTGGACCAAACTTTATCGTTTATCCAGGAAGAAATTAAACCTAGCAAGCACTTTAGCCCATCTAGATCTGTAGTGCATACCGGCTAGGTGTTCGTATGTTCATTCAAATAAAATAGCTATAAAACAGGTGAATTTGATGGCTACAATGTCGGTGTTTCGTGAGTAGAGATGGGTCAAAATGGGCATAAACTTGGCATATTGGGCATAAATGATTTTATGCCCAAATACATGCCCGGGTACTAGGCAAAAAAAAACTAAAACTTGTTGTTTAGTAATGAAAAAAAGCAGTAATTTAACTGGGCAAAAAACCCAAGGAAAGGCATGTATTCGGCGCTTACAGGCATTTATCGGGCATTTATTCAATGCGCTTAAAATGTCCAGGACATAAACCCATCTCTATTTGTGAGAAATGAAAACATACTTATCACAAAAACTACTGAACGGATTTTGATGAAATTTCGTACACAGATAGTTCATAAACTGCATTAACACATAGGGTAGTTTTTATCCCGGTGTGACGTTTCCGTGGGACGAATTTTTGAGATAATCGCGGGCGATGCCACTTACAACAACTACTCGAATAATATTTGCAGAAATAAGTATTTTCCTTACGTTCTTGTAATAATATCGAGGCTAGACGGACGACCAACAGACTCAAGAGTCTCTCGTTAGTCAGTTGATTCAAGGACTTTCACACAGTAAGGGACTCTTCTGAACGCGGCTCATATTGTTAGGGAATTCCATTACTTGTACAAGAGCCTAAATATGCTTGTAAACGAGCAATATTTTTACTGCAACATTCAAAAACATTTACAATATTTCCTGACATGAATAATTATTTTGAAGTGAAAACTTCTTTAGCGGCGTTGGAATGGGTAAAAAATGTTATAGTCGCGTCAGGACACGTGACCTGATCGAAAATTCGTAAGACGGCGCAGGGAGCTTGCGCGAATGTTCGTGTGTGTTTATTACTATTGAAGTTTTCACTTCTGCCGGCACTCACAGAGTGCAACCCGTCGTTTTTTTTTTTTGTATATATTGTGATGGCGGCAATAGAAATACATAATCTGTGAAGATTTCCACTGTCTAAACTATCACGGTTCATGAGATACAGCCTGGTGACAGACGGACAGCGGAGTCTTAGTAAAAGGGTCCCGTTTTACCCTTTCTATACGGAACCCTAATAAAGAAACACTGTCAAATTGTAAATGACGATCAAGCGTGAACATTTGGATTCAATTTGTGAATGCATTCGCTTTAAAATACTTTTATTTAACGAATAGAGTATGTGATTTGATTAATGTCATACTGTTTTTTTTATTTGAGTAAAATCATCAAATGAGTCCCTGGGCAGAGCGGGAGGGACTGGAAGACTTGTACTGACTAAAATCCTCATTCAATCATTTTTGGAATCAAATCAATCATTTTTGGAATGGGTTAAGAAATGTTAAACTCGCGTCAGGATACGTGACCTGATCGAAAATTCGTAAGACGGCGCAGGGCGCTTGCGCGAATGTTCGTGTGTGTTTATTACTAGTTTTCACTTTTGCCGGCACTCCCAGAGTGCAAGCCGTCGTTTTTTGGAAGTGAAAACTTCTTTAGCGGCGTTGTGCACATTTTTGGAATGGGTAAAAATTTTTATTATATTGCATTGCAAAAATATTGCTCGTTTGGACGCATCTTTCGTTTTACTGACTTAGGTCCCTCGCCCACGACGTCAAACAGACAGGCGCGGCGAATGCGAAGCGTGACGTTTTCATTTGTAATGTATGGATTTGTTTGAATTCAGTCACATAGAAAAGCGAAAGCGATCCGATAGCGTGACAGAACTATCCGACTGACGACTCGTATCGGTTCGGTATCGCTTCGGACTCGCCTGTCTGTTTGACAAAGGCATAAAAGCGCGATAGTGGAAATACAGAAGCGCGTTTAAACGCAAGACAGCATCTCTACAAAAAGACACCGTAGGCGCGGGGCCTTAGGTACTATTTTAGATCGACTTCAAAACGAAGGAGGTCCTCAAATCCGGTCGGTATTTTTTTATGTATGTACACCGATTACTCCGAGGTTTCTGGTCTGAGATTCTTTTTTTGTTCAATGCAGTATACCTCCCCATAAAAATTTCATTTAGTTTGGTTTTGTAGTTTTTATTTTATGAGTATTTATCCTCGTGTAGGTATATGGATGATATTATTACAAAATTCTAGTGCACAAGTAAGGCAATTATGTATTAAACAAGACTTTGTATTTGAATTAGAAAGGGTTAATTATAAAACTTTTCCAAAAAAAAAAAACTTAGAAAATAAGTTTTCCTTCCGTCCGTGCTTTTTTCAAGTCCGTGGCAAAAAAAAAACAATGAAATAAAAAAACAGAGCCACCGACTTTCTTTTAAACTCGCAATCATTATTTTTTAAGAAATCTTCATGGTTTGGCATTAAGACAAAGATTAAGCAAGCAAAAAGTTAATACCTAGATCCGTCCCAAAAATACTAGATTCACACTTCTGTCAGTACCTACAACCATTATTATCGTATTAAATGTTTTTTGTAAAAAACCGGAGTAAATGTGAACGAAACACAAATTATAGTGTGAAATTCATAATTGGTTGATTTGATTTTTATTATAGTCCTGATTCAAATGCCGCAGTTTTGAATAACCCGTGAAAATCGCGAAGTAATAATAATAATTACTAGGAAGATGGAGCCCTGAACGCCGGTAGCTTAGACCCTGTTCCCGATACCGGTGGGCTGTTGGGTGACTTTTTTCACATTTTTAAAAAATGAATAAAGGAAAATTACAATTACTCGTTACTGCTAATGGCCTGATGGCAAAGAGCCTCGACGAACACCTAGTGAGGCCCTCCACCTTGTTAGGGGATGGATCAAGGGCCTGATTCAGAAGGCAGTACTCGATACGGCTCGTATTTTGACGGACCACAATTTGTTATATTTTTAAATGTTTTGGTTTTTGTGTTATATTATGTAAGAGTACGAAACATAAATAAACGAAATAGTGTAAGTTTGATAAAGTAATAGTAGTTCAATAGTTTCTAAAATTAGCGCGTACCTACATCTAAATAAACTCTTCAGTTTTGTAAGTATAGAAGATTCTCAATAAAAAATAACCAAAATCATTGATATATTCATCACAATTCATAATTCCATGTGCATATTATTTGATACACCGTGATGTTAACACGGACACACAATTTCGTAACATTAGTCCGTGAGTACAGGACGTTCACCCCATCAGTGTGCTGCAAAAAGCTATAATACTGCCTACACGTCGGGACATGAGAAAGTGTACACCGAGACTTGTTGAAAGGATTTAAAAAAGATGTAATTTTTTTTAAGCTGTAGGTTTGTCCACTTAAAAAAATATTAATTCCGATAGTTAATATAAAAATATAATACCTACATATTATCAAATAATAAAATATTGGACCTGTAGTTTTTTTTACTACTAGACGAAGATGTCGCTTACATCTGATGTCGTACATAGTTATTTATATACATATATCCAATGGAATCGGTTAGTTTTAGAGCATTATAAAATAGATGTTTGATATGAATTTGTCAACACCGTTTTAATTCGATGAAAATATTTTATTAAATGTCAGTCAAGTACAAATTACATAAAATCACTTTATCGGCTACGTTTCTTCTGAACAAAATTGTATCTACCTACGCTTGAGCACATTAAGCCGTTACTAAACTGCAGCTTTATTTCAAGGAATTGTAATTCTTTGACATAACAATAGAAAAAGAAATAACTTGTACCTGCACTCGGAAGACATAAACGACTGATTTATATAACAGTTTCTATAAACCTGAGAAACACGCCACAATACATTTTTATACCTATTTTTAATAAGAAACTTTAATAACTAAACCGTTTCCCATCAAGTGTTAACGGCAAGATTCCTTCACGATTGTTTAATAATATAGTTTTTGAATACCAAGTGTTTTTTACATTTTATCGATTTCCAATATCAATAAAGTTTTTCTTGGGTTTTTGTACCCGTTTTCTTGCAATTGAAAGATATCGAAGAATGAAACGAATTTTAATGGTTATTTTATTGTGTTCAAGTAAAAAAACTGGTGGGAGTAACATTTTTTACATAACCATATTTTTTTTCGTAATAAAATCATCAAATGAGTCTGCAGAGCGGGAGGGACTGTCAGACTCGTACTGACTAAAAATCACGGTGTCCTTCATTAGCCCTTTACGTTCCGGGGTCACGGTAATTCTTGAGTCCCGCGACCGTTATATGATTACCATATTACAATTTTTCAGTTATATTTAAATTCCATATTGTGTGTTATTGGAAACTAATTTAGATTCCGGACTTAATAACACGTTACCAGATCTAGGAATCGAAACTAGGCCTCGTGCTCAGCAATAGCTTATGTGACCACTAAACCAAAGAGACAGTGTAACAATGAGACTCTCATGTGCGTACAAGTATATTGAACTGCGGGTACTTGTCTAAAAAAAATCTGACGTACTAAGCTGTAAGTCCCGGTGCGTACATTTTGGTCCTTCGAGCCGGATGGTTGACTCTGACGCTGCACTGCTGTTGCTGGTGACCATGTTCATGGCTGAACAGAGAGTAAATCAATATTTTTTATAAACCTACATTATTATTACTAACATTATGTAGATAAATGGTTGTAGATTGAATCGTTTTTGCCAACCGTTTAAGAGTTTGACTAATGATCGACATAATTACGCAGGTGTACTTGTGCAAACAAAAAACTAAGTCAGTATACATAATTAATCAAGATTTTACACGTGTCTTGTTTTTAAGGGGCAGCCATTAAATATTTTTTACTGATTCCTACTATTAAGAACATGTAGGCTCAAATGTTTATGAAAAAAAAACTGTGAAGGAAAATACTCTTTCTAGTTTTTTTTTTCTTTCGATCGATCTAATGGTTAACTAAATTGTACAGTGAGCTAGCTTATCGTGTTTTAAGCTCGCCTTTTTACATAACTTATCAAACCGCTATGGTTTTTTTTTATGTTATACGAATTATTTCGTACTAGCTTCCGTCCGCCCGGATATCGGTCTTCGCGTGGATGGTTTATTTCCCCATTTTGAGTAACTCTGACAATGACATCTTATAAATATTACGGCGCTGAATCCACTGCGGGTAATGCAACGTGTGTTCGCGGTTCTACAGAACAACGTCTATGAATAAAACTGAAAAATAAGATTTTTTTCTACGTATTTTTCCAGGATAAAAAGTATCCTATGTTATGCCCAGGATAATAAGGAATAATTATACCAAGTTTCATCGAAATCGAACCGTTAGTTTTCACGTGATGCCTGCACAAACAGACAGACAGACAAAAATTTTTTTAATCATATATTTGGGTTTGGTATCGATCCAGCAACACCCCCCGCTATTTATTTTTTCAATATTTTCAATGTACAGAATTGACCCTTCTACAGATTTATTATAGTATAGATAGATAGATGAGAATGTGCCCTGGTGCCAAGGTTAATTAAGTCAACTCTGGGAACACCATAGGCCTCTGTCATGGCTTTGGACTTATATATTATTGCGGACTAGTAACCCGCCCCTGCTCCACGCGGGTGCTATCTCTACTATAATCACGTGTTTTATACATATAAACCTTCCTCTTGAATAATTCTATCTATTAAAAAAACGCATTAAAATCCGTTGCGTAGTTTTAAAGATCTAAGCATACATAAGGACAGACAGACAGCGGGAATTGACTTTGTTACATACTATGTAACTAGCACTTTGCCCGCGACTTCGTCCGCGTGAGTTACGTACTTTCCTAATTCCCCCTTTTCACCCCCTTAAAGGTTAAATTTCCAAAAACCCCTTCTTAGTGCTCCCCTACATTATAATAGGAAGCCGTGTGCAAAATTTCGCATTTCTAGCCCCAGTAGTTTCGGCTGTACGTTGATATGTTAGTCATAATATATATATATACATAGATGAAGTCCAAGTTTCCTCACGATGTTTTCCGTCACCGATGTCCGTGATATCAAAGATAAACTCAGAAAGTAGTAAAGTACATTTAATTTGAGAAAGACACATTGGTAGTTGTCTGCCTTTTAAACTCGCAACGATGCATGAGAAAACAAACAAAAAACCAATAAAACTTGTGTAAATTCTAGAGTGTCAGTAACTCGCGCCCGCAGTGTAAGCACCTTGTTATAAATCCTTGAGCATCAAGTCGGACTCAAGTATAACGGTGAGGACCAGTCGCGTTATTAGCACGTGATACTACCGATATGTAAGGAGGGTGAGCAGGGATACAGGTACTATGTAATGAAGAAAGTATTTTTGAAGTGAAAACTTCTTTAGCGGCGTTGTGCACTTTTTTTGGAATGGGTAAAAAATGTTAAACTCGCGTCAGGACACGTGACCTGATCGAAAATTCGTAAGACGGCGCAGGGCGCTTGCGCGAATGTTCGTGTGTGTTTATTACTATTCAAGTTTTCACTTCTGCCGGCACTCCCAGAGTGCAACCCGTCGTTTTTTTTCTTACTGTCGTACTACAAAAAGTAATAATAATAAGTAGGATTCGTAAGAAAGATCTCGGAAGATAGGTACGACGGTAGTCTTACTACAAAAAAGTTAAACATCTGTTGAAAGAAAGATGGACACCCATCCACAGACCAACCTCGGCAAGCGCGGCTTAACCCGATAGATCGGCCTGTGCGGCTGTATTTATTTAGCCACGAGCTAGTACGTATCATAATTATAATTGAAGTATTTCTCACGTACTACTTACCATAGATAAGCTTCGTTCTGCAAAAAAAGTATGTAACTAGCGTAATCGCCGGAAAGTTATTAAAACTGATCCAGCATCCTACAGATGTCGCCACTTGTTCAATAAATAACGGATTACTGGTATTTTACTACGCAGCCTTCCTGTGTGAAAAAAGTCCCTCTTCCCTTTGGAGGCATTGAAAATAGGTCTTGATTTAAAGAGGTTGTATATTGTAAACTTGTTTTTTTTTTATATTTAATTGAAACATGTATAAGCAAAAATACTATAATAATATGTTATAGGTTAGGTATCTACATATTTACGGTTTTATTCCTCCTTTCACACACTACAGTCTACATTTCTTATTAATTTCTCCTTTTCGCGGGTCTGCTGGCAGAAATTTCGTTTTATGTTATAATTATCCTATGTTGTGTATTGTGTGTACATAAATAGGAAAATAAATAAATAATAATAATAGTAATAATAATTAATCTGATTCAGAAGGCACTACTTCTGGCCACGGCGCGTATTGTTAGGAGGTTCCTCTCTCAGGAGCCCTGACCACCGGTAGACCGGACCCTGTTCTTGGTGCTAGTGGAATGCTATTTGTTACATTTTTTTTTATTAATCTTAAAAAAAAACAAAAGATGAGTAAGGATGAATAAAGGAAAATTAATCTCAATCATACGGATTTTGAATTAATTGTAAATAATCTTACTAGTTGTTGCCTGCAGCTTCGCCGGCTACAACTCGAAAATTATCCCGCTGGAGCAACAAACGGGGATAAAAAGTATCCTCTGTGTCAATCCAGATTATAAACTATATGTGTACCAAATTTGATCCATATACGTTCAGTAGTTTTTGCGCGAAAGAGTAACAAACATCCATACATCCATCGCCACAAACTTTCACGGTGATAGTAAGAAGGAAGATTACCCTGGCCCTGGAACGTAAATGGCAACTGAAGGACTCCGTGGATTTTAATCAGTACAAGTCTGCCAGTACCTCCCATTATGCCCAGGACGGGAGGACTCATTTGATGATTGTACTAGAATAAAAAACACAGTATGACCTTAATCAAATCATATACTCTATTCGTAAAATAAAAGTATTATAAAGCGAATACATTCACTTATAAAATCCAAATGGTCACGCTTAATCGTCATTTACAATTTGACCGTGTTTCTTTATTAGGGTTCCGTATGGAAGGGTAAAACGGGACCCTATTGCTAAGACTCCGCTGCCCGTCTGTCACCAGGCTGTATCTCATGAACCGTGACAGTTTAGACAGTGGAAATCTTCACAGATTATGTATTTCTATTGCCGCTATAAAAATAAATACAAAAACACAGAATAAAATTAATGTTTAAGGGGACCATTCAAAAGACATGATATTTTTGTCGTTGTTATAAATAACTAGCGACCCCGGCTTCGCACGGGTACAACCTCTACTATATTATGCATGTATTATACATATAAACCTTCCTCTTGAATCACTCTATCTATTAAAAAACTGCATCAAAATCCGTTGAGTAGTTTTAAAGATTTAAGTAAGTATACATAGGGGTAGACAGACAGACAGCGAGAGGCGACTTTATACTATGTAGTGATGGTACGGAATCCTTCGTGCGCGAATCCGACTCGCACTTGGCCAGTTTTTATTTCTTTCATTAGAGAAGCAGAGCATATCAAACCAATTTATTTTTAACTTTTGTTTTGCATATGTTAGGTTCTCGATTATCAACCTTATCACTTTAGAAACAAGAATGTAGTCTAATTTAGTGGAAGTCACGATTAACTTTGCCATAAAACAATTACATATTTTATACATTTTCGACAACTGTACCTTAATGAATTTTCAACTGTATCTTGAAAACAATAAAGTCGCTTTTCAATTGTATTGTTGAGTTAGTATGAAAACAATGGGATTCCCAAAATATGAGATAGTTTACAGAATAAACAACAATGGCGGCCTAATTTAATGATATCTTATTAATTAGTGGTTATGGTGAGTCAATTGTTTGATAATCTGAGTTAATTGATTAGTTTCCAACGGTAATTATGTAGCTTTATTTCTGTGAAGACTTTTGTCATCATTTAAATACGTTTTTAAAAGAGCTTTATTATTTGAGGAGCTCGTGGCTAAATAAATACTGCCGCCAGGCCGATCTTCCGGGTAAGCCGCGCTTGCTGAGGTTGGTCAGTGGATCGGTGACCATCTGTCATAGCGAGTTTCCTCCGTGCCTCGGAGAGCACGTAAAGCCGTTGGTCCCGGCTGTCATTTGTAGATCTTTCACAATCGTTACTGTTAGTCAGAAGCTCTAAAGTCTGACAACAAATCAAACCATGGGGTATCGTATTACCCAGTTACTGGGTTGTGGAGGTTTGACAGGCAGTCGCTCCATGTAAAATACTGATATCCAGCTGCATCTAGTTTGACTGGAAGACGACCCCAATATAGTTGGGAAAAGGCTAGGCATATGATGATGACTTTCGTCTCTATTTTATTTTTAATTTGTATTATTCTTGACATCAGTCGTATCAACTATAGGTTGAGTGCTAATGTCGTTTGGCGAGGGAGAGCCACTGCTCCATATCCCCTTGAGTCTTCTAAAGCCTGGGTTCGGCTGTAGCAGCGTACTAGATAACGGATTTGGGTGAGTTATCAGTCGGTCTTTATAGTTGGCTGAATATCGCTATATTTCGTCCAAGATCACTTGGTGGCGCTGTTATCGCGCACACAACGTTTACCGAACAATTTCCCACAGGAGGCTAATCATAATAAAACTCATAATTATCACGCTGCCCATAAATATGACGCCAAATTAGGTACTCGGAGGACAGAGCCAGTTTTAAAACGGCATGGGAAACAAGTTGTAGCGGTCCGTCAGACTCGACTTGAGGGGTGGGGCCAGGGGAATAGCGGGAGTTCGACAGCGATGTGGATCACTCTCATGTCGACAGAAACGCAACTCGTCATCTCTCAGGATAGACTCTCAACTTGGCAGAAACGTGACTCGACCGACACGCACTTCGTCAGACACGGACGAGAGTGATCGAGTGATGTAGAAGGCATCTTAAATTCAGTGGTTGACTCGATGGGGTTGCGTCTTTCATTACAGAGTTCAAATTCACCTTCCAGCTCCATTATCAGATGAGCTCTATGTCATCGTGATGTTCCGAGTGTGATATAAAACGGGACTATTGAAACTAAAAAAAAAGCTTCTTAAAACAGCCCAAGTGCATCTATAAAAACGGCAAAAAAATAACGTTTGCTGAATGAGAACCCCTCTTAATGGTTATTGAGGGGTTGCTCATGAGATACAGCCTGTTCACAGACAGACAGACCGACGGACAGAACGCTAAAAACGCTCTGCGTCACAGAATTATAAGTACATCTGCGTCCTCCCGCTTCCCTCGTAGCCCGACAGCCCGCTCCTTATTTGTCTACAAGCGATCGGGTACAGTTACCCGCAATATTATCCAGACTCTCACAATAGGCTTAATCGTGCCATACGGTCGTGAGTTACAGTCGACGACAAAAGTGTTATTTTTGGTATCTAAAGTCGTGATGATGCAGTAATCTTTGGTTTTTACGAAAGCTGTTTTTTTTTCTCTTCTCGCTGATCGGATCGGATGTTTGATTTTGAGAAAAAGATTTTGTTGCACAATTTCTTTGAGTGATGGAATCCGGAACAAGTATTCCGCCGAAGAACCAGAGTCACCGACACAGCTCTTAAAATTTGCAATATTTAGGAGGTGTGTAGGTATTTAGTTATTTTTAGTGCGTTCGTGGCGTCATTTTAGTGCGTCCCGATACCACAAGCCTCCACTCTCGAATTTTGATGCGTTTGTCTTTGTAAATATTTCCTAAATTAAGAAAAAGTTAAATACGTGTCCATTATTTTTCAAGTCTAACTGATATTGGAAATTAAACTATTAAACGAGTATTTCAAAAATCTTGAACTTCATCAACAATACACTGCATTAAACGGATTATTAAAATCAGTTTCATGATGAGCTCTTGGATAAATAATTACAGCCGCACAAGCCGTCCCTCCTGGTTAAGCCTTGCTTGCCGAGGTTGGTCTGTGGATGGGTGAATTAAAGCGAGTTTCCACTGTGCCTCAGAAAGCACGTAAAGACGTTGGTCCCGGCTCTCATTGGTAGGTCTTTGAAAGTCGTTATTGTTAGTCAGAAGCTCATAAGTCTGACAATTGGTCTTACCAAGGAGTATCGTATTACCAAGTTGTGGAGGTCCGATAGGCAGTCGCTCCATGTAAAATACTGATATTCAGCTGTATCTAAATTCGACTGGAAGCAGACCCCAATATAGTTTTTTTTTTTTTTTTTTTTGCGTGGTAAAATCATCAAATGAGTCCTCCCACCCAGGGCAGGGCGGGAGGGACTGTCAGACTTGTACTGACTAAAATCCACGGTGTCCTTCACTAGCCCTTTACGTGCCGGGGACACGGTAATCCCTTGGTCCCGCGACCCCGGCAGGCTTTGGCCCTCTACAGGCCCCGTCAATATGCTGACACTCTTTGAGGCGCGCGTGGAACACAACGCGCCGTCGACCCGGGCATGGTCCATGGTCGGACAGCAAGTCGCCCATTACTCGCTGCCCGCATGCCCGCGCCTACGGTGGCCGGAGATCGTCCTGCGACGTCCGACGCCGTGGGCGTCTACCACTGCGGCTGGGGTGGAGGGAGGACGCTGTCCTCTCCCTCAGGCGGCCCGCCTCCTCCTTCACGAGCATGACTGCTTCGCAGAAGGAGGCGACCGCTTCCCACTCCGTCTCGCCCCGCAGCATGGCCTCGACCAATGCCGGGCGCGAGAGGTCTCCGCCTATCGCCGTCGTGAGGACACGGCGGTGCTCTGCCCAAGCGGGGCAGTCCTGCACCGTATGCTCCACCGTGTCCTCAGGACGATCCTCGCAGTGGTGACACCCAGGCGTTTCTTCCCTCCCTATCAGACACAGGAACCTCCCGAAACTTCCGTGTCCGGTGAGGACCTGCGTCATGCGGTAGGTAAGGACGCCGTGACGCCTATCCAGCCACTCCTCAAAGAGGGGTCTTACCGCCGCAATTGCGGCGTGCCCGGACCCCAATATAGTTGGAAAAACATTGGGCATGTGATGATAATCAGTTCCATGATTTCTTTAATCAGACAACTGCTAACTAGTTACTGTCGGAAGTTCTCTTTAATCCATAGTTCTTTTTATCTTCAATCTTTTAGAATGTTTTTGGAAAGTCATCGTCTATTCCAAATAGTTCTAGAGTCTAGACTAGTTTGTGCACGCGATTTCGATTCGTGACGAATCTCGAGTATTTTTGTTCAATTATTTTTGGGTAATTGGTATGTACGTGTAAATTAGTTTACAAAATGAGGGTAATTGAACGAATGGGAATTTTAATAGCGTCAATAAATTGCAAACCTTATTAATCCGTCTTTTCAATTTTTATAAAATTTTAAAACAGAAATAAGTTAAAACAAGAACGTTGCCCCTCACTAGGAATTCCTCCTGTGTCGTGGGTGCGTTTACAAACATAAAAACTCACATACCCACATAGACATCCAGACCCGCAACTATTTGTAGGTCATACAAATATTTGTTCAATGCGGAAATCGAACCCAAGACACGCTGCACAGCAATCCAATCGCTCAGCCACTGCGCTAACCATGCCGTCTTCACTCTACGACTTATTTGTTAGGGGTTTTAATAATTTTACAAAAACGTTAAATAAAGTTTAAAAATATAAAATTACTTTTTGACCAGCATCAGGAACACCGGGCTACCGGTGGTCAGGGCTCCTGAGAGAGGAACCTCCTAACAATACGCGCCGTGTCCTGGAGTACAGACTTCTGAATCAAGCGCTTGATCCAGCTGCCAAGGGAGAGCCTCCTCAGTTGTTCGATAATACATATAATCATTGTTATTTAAAAGGGAGAAAAGCGCGCATGTCGATACAATATGGCGATATCGCAGATTCTTCTCGTGGTCGTGTTAGAGGGCCTAAGCCTGCCGGGCTCGCGGGGCTATCTCATCAAGTTACCGTGACCCTGGTACGTAAAGAGCTATTGTAGGATCACCGTGGATTTTAGTCAGTACAAGTCCGGACAATCAATCCCGTCCTGCGCTGGGTGGGACGGGAGGCGGTCATTTGATGAAGGAATCCCGAAAAAAGAAGAAATCGCGGTCGTATAGAAGTGTTTTTTTAGGATTCCGCACTCGAAAGAGTACAACGGGACCTTATACAGACGGACAACGGCATCTTAATAATTCCGCCATCCGTCTGTCTGTCTGTCTGTCCGTCCATCACCAGGCTATATCCTCATTACCTGTGATAGTTGGACAGTAGAAATTTTCACAGATGGTGTTGTTGCCGCTTTAACAATAAATACCACAGACTACTTAATAGTACTACACTTTTTTTTTCGTGGTTAAATCATCAAATGAGTCCTCCCACCGTTACTGTCAGACTTGTACTGACTAAAATCCACGGTGTCCTTCACTAGCCCTTTACGTACCGGGGTCACGGTAATGGGTAAGTCCCGCGACCCCGGCGACTAGTGTATATAATACTAAAAAAAATAATGTTTAAGAGGGCTCCCGTACAACAAAAGTGATTTTTTTTCGACACAATTGTAGTTCATTGAACTCCTAGGTATGTTTTAGTATCACCTTATTTCTTTTGATATCAGATAAAATCTCCTACAATTAATTATCCTCGCAAAAACGAGGTATAACTACTTAGTAATCTCATTAGTTTAACGGTATATGTACAAGACTAACATAATTAATCGTATGTCAATCATTAACAATGGTCGTCGCACCGTATAAAATTTATATGGGCATCATTAAAGTGACAGGTGCGAATTAAAAAAGATGCAACATACTTACATACATTATAGAGAAAACCCAAATGATGAGCGTAGAGATAAGTTTATGCCCGCGACATATTGGGATGCATTGAATATATGCCCGTAAACGCCGAATAAATGCCTTTTGTGTTGACTTTTAGCGCAGTTAAGTTTGTGCTTAATTGTTTAATAAACATTTATTAGTTTAAAGCCCACTAAACGTGCATTTATTTGGGCGTAAATTTATGTATGCTCATTATGCCAAGTTTATGCCCATTTTGTTCATAAAAGTTTTTGCCCGCGACATCTCTAGTTGAGCGTCATGCGGCTTTTTTAATACTTGCACTCTTAAACAATAATCGTATGAAAATAACATTACTATTAGAATGGAAAGTAAGAAACAAGAAAAAAAAATGCTTTACAACTTTTTTAAAATGGCTCTACTCGTCTCACTTGATCTATTTGCAAATGTCAGAAAAACCAAGGTTTCATAGCCCTGCAAACTCGCTAAACTCACTAAATTCTGCCAAAAAAAAACAAAACACAAGATACCACTATAATGTGAAGACCGTTACAATCCGAAAAACGGTAAGAAACAAACCGAAAACTAATTAAAGAATAACGCATAAAAGTTAAAACAAACAGTATTGCCACAATACAGAACAGATTCAGAAGGTGAGCTTCTTACAATGAACGAAAACGCACGCACACATAGACACACTTTTTCGTACAGCGAGTGCAAGCATAGTCGCGACTGTCATTTGTTTGAGATCTCAACGCACACATTGGACAAGCTTGGGCAAGTGTACTGACAAAAATATGCTCCGTTGCAAGTGTTCTGAGACCACTGTTTGCGTTATGCGCGCTTGGTACTCCGAAATGGTTTATTTTTTGATAAAAAGCTTTTATATGATAGAGTTCGTTGTATGAAATCGGAAAATGCTGGTTTGCTGACACCATATTGTGTCGTCATGCACGGCCTTTTCTGTTGCACGCTTTTAAATCTAAAAATATCTTATGAAACTCTAATAAGATAATATACATTTTTTTATATTCATTTGCACAATGTATTTTATTGCTAAACGTTATTTTCAGGTGACAATTGACCTTCTTTCATAGTTGAATTGCATGGTTTTATATTGGTATTATTTGCATTGTATAGTAAACTAGCTGTACCACCGCGGCTTCGCCCGCGTGAAGTTCCTTTATCGCTTGTTTCTAAAATAAACCTACTCTACCCTACACTACTAAGAATTGGCCAAATTGGTCTAGGCGTTGTTGATTTATGCGCTTAACAAAACATTTAGCGATTCATTTTTATTATATAAGATTAGATGTTGCTCAGCTCTTATAGGTCGTAGCGTGATGTTGTACAGCCTATAGCCTTCCTCGATAAAAAGACTATCCGACACAAAAATATTTTTTCAATTTGAACCAGTTGTTTCTGATATAAGCGTGTAAAACCAAACAAACTCTTCACCTTTATATTGAAACAAATGACAGTCGCGAGCGCGCTTGCACTCGCTGTACGTGAAACGTGTCCATGTGTGCGTGCGTTCTCATTCGCCTTCTGCATCTATCTACTCAGTGGTATCGCCAAGTTTAAGGTCAATGTACACAAACAATGGCTGTTACGCATACGTTACGCGCCGGTAAGCCGCTGCAGCGCTCGCAAGGGCGAATGGTATAATGTGTTAGGTAATTTTTTAAGCGATAGCGGAACGATTGGTGCTGTGAATCTTCGGAGATCGAGGTTAAACTGGGAGCAGCGGTCAATGTTAGGATGGGTAGTAAGATTTCTGTAAGAATATCCATATAGTAATTATAAGCATAATTGGCCTACAGTGTTGCCACGGCTGGGACTCAAGACTTAAAATAATAGACTGAGTAATAGCTGCCTAATATTGATCAGAGTCTTCATTACAAGATTTCTGTACCTACTATATTTACAGCGTGCCATTTCTTTATTTGGTCTAGTGGTTAGTGACCCTGACTGCTATGCCGGAGGTCGTGGGTTCGATTCCCACCCAGGACAAATGTTTGTGTGATGAGCACCATCATTTGTTCTGTGTCTGGGTGTAATTTATCTATAATATGTATGTATTTAGAAATATATAGGTATGTTTATCAGTTGTCTAGTACCCATAACACAAGCTCTGCTTAGCTTGGGACTAGATGGCGTTGTGTGATAGTTGTGGAATATTTATTTATTTATTTATTCACACAAACGTGAAAATTCATGCTAGGGCTTCAGTAGTCGCGGGCATGCGGGCAGCGAGTAATGGGCAACTCGCTGTCCGACCATGGACCATGCCCGAGTCGACGGCGCGTTGTGTTCCACGCGCGCCTCAAAGAGTGTCAGCAAAAATAACGGGGCTCCCCTCTAGAGGGCCAAAGCCTGTCGGGGTCGCGGGACTTATGATTTACCGTGACACCGGTACGTAAAGGGGTAGTGAAGGACACCGTGGATTTTAGTCAGTACGAGTCTGACAGTACCTCCAGCTCTGCCCTGGGTGGGAGGACTCATTTGATGATTTTACCACGTTAAATAAAAACAAAAAAAATGGGCCTTCAGTAGTCTCATTTACGAGCACCACTCTATAGACTATATTGTCTTGCACCGCGGTAGATTAGGTCCAATCTCAGTTATGTATGTCTATCAACACAAATATCGGTACTTGCAATGTTATGGCATACCATTAGTTGGCCGGATTTCGGTATCTTTCACTAGGAGTTCAGATGTGATAAGTGTATGCAACGCTTGCGATCGGAGCTATAGTTATGGCTGCAGCTAATCGAATCAATTCCTATATTCAGCCCTTGTTGGAACTGCCCTTATATGGATGCAGGTTAATGGGGTATTTAAACGGGTCGATTTGCCATGCGGTGAAAATCGACTGCTGGTATGATAATTCGACTAGTTATTTAACCGACTTCAAATGATGTATGTTCCCTGATTTCTCGATGACGCTTGGACCGATTTAGAAAAATCTTCTTTTATTTGAAATCACAGATGGTCCCATGGTAATCAGATCGGGATATGGTGACGGGATCTTGGAGAAATCGAGGGAACTCTTCGATTAATGACAATAAATCAACGGCCATTCTTGCTATCTCATATCTATGCATTGTTTACGTAACCACACAACTTAATATTACGCTTGAACCCACTAAAAAGTCAAGGAAATAAGGAATAAAGTCAACGACTTCCGAAAGAAAAGTTATTTACACTTTTTGTGTGATTTTTTCAAAAAGTATTTACTACTATATTTTGCAAGTGATACGACTAGTGGTTATAGCTGCACGGCTAGGCGCCAGCCAAATCGACCGAAAAATCGACCCCTGTAAATGTCCCATGACGGTGTCAAGATCGGCTTTCAAATAGCATAGCAATTTGCCCTCTTACATGGCTTTAGGCTTGTATTAATTAGTCGCGAGACTGTCTAAACAGGTAACCGTGACCCTGGAACTTAAAGGACTATTCAAGGAGACTATCCATGAAGTTTACTCAGTACGAGTCTGACAGTCCCTTCTGCTCCACTCAGGGTGGGTTACGATATATTTTTTTTACCGATTTTGATGATTCTTTTCTTGTCCGATGCATACTTGTCATTTGGTCGCATAAAAATATAATTTAGTTTGGTTCTGAAGTTTTTTATTTTAAGAGCATTTTTCGTTTTTTGTGGACGATATTATTACCGGTACTACGGATTACAAAATTCTAGTGCACGAGTAAGAAAATTAGGTATTTTTAATTAGGGGCAATAATTAATGAAAAAATAAATAAAGCCACCGACTTCCGGAAGATAAGTTATTTTACACTTTGTTGTGGTGGTTTTTGAAGTCAGTCAGTCTTTTTTGGAAAAGATTTTTATTTAATTCACTTTTTGTCACCGTCTTTTTTTTTTGTAGCTAGCTCCTCTGTTTACACATTCCCTCATAATAATCTCTTTCCAACTTTATCTTCAAACAAATCGTCTATTCATTGTTACCGGAGTATTTATCGATAAATAACTACACGTATTGCATAACGGTGTTTTTATAACCGACGTTATTGACCGCGCATTTCTTTGTTACACTGTTAGCTAATCGAACGTTTAGAGGTTAGCTTAGGCTGCTGTCGCATTGGACGCTGTCGCGATATCGCGCGATTTTACCAGATCGAACGCGTTGCAGTGTAAGATATAAGCTCTTGTTAACGTGACGACTTCCCAATCATGACGTACAGCTGTTGAATCAGTTTCGTATTTTTTTTTGTGTTTTATGTTTACTTGTTTGGTTATTTCTCTATTTTATAATATTTTGCTTTTCTTGCATGAATGTATGTGCGTGTTTGTGACAATATTATTTTTTTCCCTTTATTAAAAACCAAAAACAAAATCGGCCATTTGCGAGTCGGAAGAAACCTTCGTGGACGTATCATTATCAATAAAAATGGCAAAAAAATCATTTCTAGTGTACGAGAAGCCTCTTAAATGTTTATTGTATTCTGTTTTTAGTATGTGTTGTTATAGCGGCAACAGAAATATATCATCTGTGGAAATTCCAACTGTCTCGCTGTTGTATTTCATAAGATACAGACGGACAGTTAAAGACAGACAGAGAGCGTACAGGGTCCCGTTTTACCCTTTGGGTACGAAACCCTAAAAAACGTCACGCGCTATCTACCCGCGCCGCCTCGCACCTCGCCAATCCGTACGCCGCCTTATCCAATACACACTATAAACACTTTATTGCAACGGTTTATGCTGTTGGCGAGCCACGTGATTCTTCTATAAATATTTATTGTAAAACTAAGTTTTCCTGATGGTTAACCGAAGTTTAAGTTCACGGTTTTGACCGCATACAGTCGTGAGATTCTAATCTGTATCACACTTTCTTTGTAAAAGGATAACCATTTATGTGATATGCAATCTTAAAAAGTAACAAAATATGATAATCCCGTTTCTAGGGTCGCCAGACTGTCTTATCATGTAAGGTGACCCTGGAACGTAAAGGGCTATTGAAGGAACACTGTGGACTTCTTTCAGTACGAATCTGACAGTCCCTCCATTCCCAATCTGGGCGAGAGGACTCATTTAATGATATAACCGACATAAAAAAATGTACCATGGACTCTTTAGTCTGTGCTTTGTACTTCCATTTCCCGGCGAGTTGAACTAATCTTTTACATTTTGTAAATATATGTCTAAAAATAGTTTTCTTTCCTAATGTGCATACTGGCCCTTAATGACGTACTCCTTGTCAATACTAAATTTTCTGAATATATTGTAATTAAAATATTAATCAAGTAAGAAAGATAAATAAACGTTTATTGGCACATAATAATCGTGATTTTCAGCACTAAAGGACACAAACTCGAAAATATTATGTTTTTTCGCCAACCTTTTCTAATATCATTATGTATGAGTATTGGCTTTTTAGTAAGGGTAAAGTTGACTACAAACTAGACTTATGTTTTTCTTATTCTTCACTTAGCGTAACAATTTTAACTTTTTATATGCAATTAAAGTGTAAAACACCACTACTAACTGTTTTATGATAACACATAATCTCATTTATATTTCTCTCCCTTCCCCAGATGTGACTAAACCCACCATGGCAGCCACAGACGGCCAAGTAGTGGCCGCAGCTTCGCGCTGGTGTGAGGAAGGCAGCTACCTCCGAGAGTTCGCAGTCAAGAACCGACTCCCAAGCGTCGTAAAAATCATTAAAGGGCAATATGGAGGCCTCGGGGTCCCCACACTTCCAAGTCCCGGGCTACAGAGCACAGCCGTACTCGTATCTGCAGGAAAGAGAAAGAAAATCATCGCTCAAGCCATCAAACTTAAAGAAGGGAGACGGATGGTTAGCGTCGGACCGAGAATAGCCATCCCAGAAACGTATAAAGGATACTTTGAGCTTTTAAGCGAAGAAGGTCGGGCTGTCAGGTGCATTGAATCAGTATCAGAACTGGCTAGAAGGAAATTAGATGATGGGTGTCTTGTTAGAGAACCAGTTAGAGTTATTTGTGCTAAAACAGACTTAGACGGTAATATAACAGCTGATGGAGCAAGAAATCTACCAGCTGGAGAAATAATCATGCCTAGAGGAGAAACTTTCCTAGGTAAGAACAAGTATTTGAAATGTACAGATTCTAAAGGCGATATGGTTCTATTGAGTCTGGATCAGAGAGGGAAGTTCTCTGCTGTGGCTAAGGAAGAGAATATTAGTGGTGTACACACAGCTAAGACCCTGATGACTAAACGTTTGCCTATAACAGTCAGATTGGTTCACGGTACTCCACCAAGAGGGCTCAAAAGTGCCAGCCATTTTGTTCCAGAATTAAGACTGCTGTCAATGTTTGAAGAAGACCATGTGTTCGCTCTTCCTCTTCCAAAAGAAGGGAATGCTTTAGTAGCACTACCTTTGGCAGCGCCTCTCAAAATGCAAAAGTGCAAAAACGAGGAACAAATTAAAAATTTCATGGAATTCTCTAGATTAGTGGAAAAGTGCAATCGTTTATTAGTAGATGTTGTTGATAGAATACATGTGTTAGACGGAAAGTTAGGTGACCCGAAGAGGCTTCTGAATGGGCCTTTACACGCTCCTCCGATAGTCAAAACAGGATACTTTCTACGTCGAAGCGCATCTTCAGATACAGCTAATCAACATAAACATATGTCGCGTCACAATCACATATATAGCAGTCATCGAGACGAGAACAGTATCCCAGATGAGTACGACGAAATAGACCAAATTTACGACTACGTTCGAGGCTTTGCTCCTCTCCCAAAAAATATTAAAGCTTCGTACTCAAACGAGCCAACTCCAAGACACGAATCAGCTCCTGCTTCACCAGCAGCTACTCCCATCCACATGCCTTTAATCACAGAAATAAAGCCCGAACCACCACCGATAGAAACCATACCCACAAAGAAGCCTTTGAACATCCAAAAAGCAGAAAAAAGAACTAGGAAAGCGCCAGCACAAATTAAAGAAACTCCAGTCACTGTATACAAAGAAAAGTGTTCCCTAGGACCTGCAGCAAACCTGCCGAAGCTTTATATCAAAAACAATGTGAACAATAACAAAAGCAGAATGGTTTTCAGACAGAAGAGTACATCGCCGACCAAAGAGGCGCCTAGTCCAGTAGCTAGTCCGATTCGACCGATCAAAGGAGACTCCCCGATCTTTAACATAAGGTATAAGAGCCTTTCCAACATCCACCAGGCTATGGAACTCGATGGTACATTAGATTCGAGCCATTCGGGTGGTAGGACGTCGGGTGATTCAGGCAATGGTCCGAAACTGCCCGAGAAGAGGTCGAGGAAGCTCAGCAGACCAAAATCATTGACGAATCTGGTTTGGGAGCTTAAGGGATGTCCTGATCCGGACAAGCCCAAAACTAGAGTTAAAAATGAAGGCTACAAGAAGATTGGTAATAAATTGTCTTTGGGAGCTCAGAAAAGGGTGCCGACGTTGTATCTTTAAGTTTTGGTGAGTTTACACATTTACTACTTTATATTTTGCTTTTCACCAAAGTTACTTTTTGATGAGCAAAGCTTGAAAATGTTGGCAACAACGGATTAAGTACAATTTTTACACAAAAAAAGTTATAAATAGAAAATTTTATCCTGATGCTCAACTAAAGGTAACTTTGGTGTGGATGCATCATAACAATTTAGATTTCAAGCTGTCAACTGAGATCCTACCGCACAGGGCAACCGAAAACCGCATGGATTTTGGTCAATCGAGTCTGATAGTCCCTTTTGCTGCACTCAGGGTGGAAGGACTTATTTGATGTTTTTTTGAATTACCACCCAAAATATGCCTATAACATATTACGACTGCATTAGCACGTAAATCTTCAACGCAATGCAACAAACATCATATCCTTCACTTAACATAGAAAACAAGCATTTTCAATTCAATTACTCGACTCTCCTATGAAACACATGTGATTTCAATCATAAATTGCTAAAGTTGGCAAATGTTGTGGAAGCAACCAAATGTCGAAAGTACTTCGTGATATGCCAACGAATAAGTTTCCTATAAATTGTGAAAATGAAAACCTGTGGCTCATCGGTATTACTTGTAATAAACTAACTGCGCCCCGCGGTTTCGAAGAGTCATAGCGTGATATTTTACCATCATCATCAGTCTACAATGGTCCCACTGATGGGACACAGGCCTCCTCTTTATGAGAGGGAGTGTACTATGAACAACCACGTGGACCTAGTCTTCAAATTTTTGGTTCTAGCACATGCCGGTTTCCTCACGATGTTTCCTTCACCGTTTTAGTGCACTGGTGATGTATGAATTAACCAGTCTTACGAGTACCAAAGTGTGCAAATTACTGGGTCATCATCTGCCTAGCCTTTTCCCAACTATATTAAGGTCGGCTTCCAGCCAAACCAGATGCAGCTGGATATCAGTATTTTACATGGAGCGACTGCCTGTCGGACCTCCACAACCCAGTAACAGGGTAATACCCCATGGTAAGACTGTTTGTCAGACTTTAGAGCTTCTGACAAACAGTAACGACTGTCAAAGATCTACAAATGACAGCCGGGACCAACGGCTTTACGTGCTTTCCGAGGCACGGAGGAAACTCGCTATGACAGATGGTCACCTATCCACAGACCAACCTCGGCAAGCAGTTACTGGGTGGTGGAGGTTAAATTGGCCGTCGATCCATGTCATCATTATCATCGACCTATAATGTTCCCAAAGCTTGGACACAGGCTCCCTATGAGAAAGAGTTAGCCCATAATCCACCACGTGAGCCCAGTGCGAATTGCTAGATGTTACATGTCTTCGAATTTAATGGTTCTAGGACATGCCGGTTTCCTCACGATGTTTTCCTTCACCGTTTTAAGAGCAGTGGTCATGAAATAAATTACACAAAGTAGTGCGCCTGACTGGGTTCGAAACTACTGGACAACTAATACCCACTGGTCAATTTGCAGTTGATCCATGTAAAATACTGATATTCAGCTGCAGTTTGACTGGAAACCGACAACAACATAGTTGGGAAAAGGCCATGCAGATGATGGATGAATACTTCACTAGCGAGCCTTAAATAACGTCGTGATTTAAATAAATTTGGTATCCATTTAAAGTTAATAGTAATGGTACAGTTTTTATTATTCTAACTAATTATTAAGTACTCAAGATCGTGCGTAATCGTAGTAAAGCCTTTGTCATACAGACAGGCGTGACGAATGCGGAGCATGACGTTTTTATTTGTAATGTATGGAATTGTTTGAATCCAGTCACATAAATAAGCGAAAGCGATCCGATAGCGTGACAGAACTATCGGACTGACGTCTCGCTTAGGTTCGGTATCGCTTCGGAAACGCTTCGCTTTCGCCTGTGTGTTTGACAAAGACATAAGTGATTCTATACTTTTCCTCGCAAGTGTAGTAAGAGTTTCAGAAATTAGCGCATACAAACAAACAAATCGATCAACTTTATTACTTTAGCGTAGATTCTAGTATTTTGTAATTTGCCTGTGTCTTTTAGGTTGAAATTCGATTGGTAATTTTAATTAAGTAAATTGCTTTTGTGTAGCAATATGTTGCTTTCAATTACAATAATCACGATTTGAATTTGAATCTTCTGCTAAACTAAAATGTTTCCTGCATTTTACGACATTGCTTCGATCATCTCGAATTAGGATTAATAGAAGATTACCTTACTTATAATGTTACTAGCGAGCCGCTCTGGCTTCGTTCGAGAACAATTTATATAATTAAACTTTCCTCGAGAACTGCACTATCCATTAGTAAAAACAGCATGAAAACCGGTGCAGTAGTTTTTGAGATTATTGCGAACAGGCAGACCTGAGCTACAGCCTGGTGACAGACAGACAGACGGACAGCGGAGTTATAAGGTAAACGCACACTTATCCGAGCTGAACGCGTCGAACGAAACGAATTTTAGAATTCTGTTTATGAAATCTCATGAAACATTTCCACTTCGTAGAATTCGACGCGGGGAAGAGTGCGAGGTTTCATGCGTTCGACGCGTTCGGCTCGGATAAGTGTGCGTTCACCTTTAGTGATAGGCCCCGTTTAACCCTTTAAATACTCGTACGAAACTCTAAAAATGTATACAAAAAATCTTAGTATGAATATGACAAAGAGATTTAAAGGGATTGACAAATTCTTGCTTGTTTTTTATCAATCACATACCTATGGTGTTCGTTCCCAACAAGACAATCAACAAAGACCATAGTTTAATTGTGTTAATTCACCATTGTGTATACGAGAATTCTTATAATTGTTAACTTATGTATCTTTTAGTTAGAAGAAAAATAATACATACAACATAAAACTCACGCCACTTACTCAAGTATGGATAAAATGACGAGAGCATAGAAAGATTTCTATCGTCTTAGACATCGCAAAGTTTTAAATGTAGAAAGGAATGTTTCTATTCTTTAGTAGTCTACGGCTCACGCCATACTCGGGTAAAAAAATGACGGAATTGCATAGAAATAACTGTCTATTCGTGATAGAATAGTTATAGTTAACGCTACGCGGGATGTAATGCTTCTTTAAATCCCAAAACGTCACTCAGCCGGTATAATTTAATAGGCGTTATGACGTCATAAGCCCCTCCATTCACGAATTTCGAAGCGTTTTATCTTTATCAATATTCATCTATATATATAAAAGGAGAACTGACTGACTGACATATCAACGTACAGCCGAAACTACTGGGGCTAGGAATGTGAAATTTTGCACACAGCTTCCTATTATTATGTAGGGGAGCACTAAGAAGGGGTTTTTGGAAATTTAACCTTTAAGGGGGTGAAAAGGGGGAATTAGGTAAGTACGTAACCCACGCGGACGAAGTCGCGGGCGAAGTGCTAGTTGATTATAAAAACAAAAAACACGTGTTTTTATTTTTTTTTCAATGCTCTATCTGACGGCTCAAATAGATTTTCAATTTATTTATGCAGTAAACTACCCTATTGTAATACAATAAATTATCTAAACATATTACTTATACAATACGTCATTCTTTTAACACCTGCATCTGACAAATAGCATCCTGCGGCGTCGCCCGGTCAATAACTTTTTAACAAAAACCTAATCAAGATACTAGATAATAGCTTTTCATCGCACAGTTAGCCAATTAATATTATTAGGCTGATTTTTAGGGTTCCGTACGTCAAGAGAAAAAACGGAATCCTTATAAGATCACTTTGTTGTCCATCTATCTGTGCATCTGAATGTCCGTTTGGTTATCCTTCACAGCACTCCGTTTTTCTCAGGAATGCATAGATGTATAAAGCTGAAATGAAGTTGTTCATCTATTTCTCCCCCCCGGCCCTTGAGTCAGTAGTTTTTAATTCGACCCTAAATAATGATATCATTCCTGAGCCGAGGTTCGTACACCACAGGGTTGCCGAGGTTCGTACCCTTAGCGTGTGGTCACTTAGTAAATTTTGCTAGTAAGCCCCTGGCTGGAGGCCTTAGAGTCATTTAAGTCATCCGCAGAAAAGTCCGATAAAGCACCTCACAACCTCCTCTAGGTTGACCTGGGAGATGTCACTCAAAAAAAGAAAAAAAAAACCCATCTGATTCTGAGTCCGACGGTCTGTCCGTTTGTCCGTCTGTCTATCCGTCTATCAACACCCCTTTTTACCAGGAACGGGTGGAGGTATAAATCTGAAATTAATGTCAAATACTTAGGTCTGTAATCCCTTAGAGCAGAGAAAACAAAAACAATCTTCTAAGTCATTTATGCTAGTGTTCAATATCTATTGGATATGTCCCATTGATATAGAATCATAAAATTTGGCAAGAAATGAGAATTTACAGTACCAGCTCCGAAAATGTTTAATTTATAAATTATATAACACAAATAAAAAAAAAACATTGCAGTATTAAAGTATTTTGTACCTAATGAGTGCACAAGCGCTTTAAGATTGTCAACTCGATTCCCGTGATGAGCGAACTATTAAAATCTACAAATTGGTACGGAACGCTCGGTGCGCAAGACCGACTCGCGCTTGACCGTTTTTTTTGTATGCAAATTGATATAAGTATACCGCTTATTCTGCTTAGTCTGTTTTATAAAGTGTTATATGGTTGTGTAGGATAATTGAAAATGTTCTAGTCACTATTCATTTAATTTTAATTGAGGAAGTGTCTGTCAGTATGTTTAGTTCTAATGATTTTCTCTGTAACTACTCGTATCTATCTCAGAGGCGGGCATGCGGGCAGCGAGTAATGGGCGACTCGCTGTCCGACCATGGACCATGCCCGGGTCGACGGCGTGTTGTGTTCCACGCGCACCTCAAAGAGTGTCAGCATAGTGACGGGGCCTGTAGAGGGCCAAAGCCTGCCGGGGTCGCGGGACTTATGAATTACCGTGACCCCGGAACGGAAAGGGCTATTGAAGGACACCGTGGATTTTAGTCAGTACGAGTTTAACAGTCCCTCCCCTGGGTGGGAGGACTCATGTGATGATTTTATCACGTAAAAAAAAACTTTCTACTGGTTAAATTATTTTCAAAATCGATTCAGTAATTCCAGAGATTACTTCCAACAAACCTCACAAACTTTACCTCATTACAATATTACTTTAAATAACCCTGATGTCCTTCCAAACAATAGAAAATGTACCTTAATTTATCATGTTAACAAAACCCATTTTCCAACAACGATTTCCTGCAACACAAACACGGTATTAGGTTCCAAGGAAGGTCAGGGTCGTCCCTAATGTTCGTCATTAAAATGCCAAGTTTTACGCGACTAATTTCTCTGTAATTGAGCCCCACCTAATGTCAGCCACCGCCCTGTTTTGCCACGAACACCGCACCTCGGGACATCATATTTTTCATTTAGTTAACTGCTTTCATGGTTTTAATGGATGGTTATTTTTAGCTAGCACGATAGTTTTGCGTTGTTGTTATTTTTGCGAAATAGTAATTTCGATACTGGTAATACTGGTAAAAGAAAAAAAAAAACTTTAACCTACCAAAATAGGACCATCTCTGCTTACCTCTTCATAGAAATACAAGCATAAAATTTTAAAAGAAACGTCACATCTTTTTTCTTTAAAAAATCTACTACTAGGTAGATTTTCTTGAAAAGAAAAAAGATCATCTTCCTTAAAGATAATATCCCTTTATCGTGGTAAAATCATCAAATGATTCCCACTCCCACCCAGGGCAGAGCGGGAGGGACTGTCAGACTCGTACTGACTAAAATCCACGATGTCCTTCAACAGCCCTTTACGTTCCGGGGTCACGGTTATTCGTGCAGTCCCGCGATCCCGGCAGGCTTTGGCCCTCTACAGGGCCCCGTTACTTTGCTGACACTCTTTAAAGATAATATCCTACTACTTAATATTACAAACGTGAAAATTTATGACGGTGTATGGATGGATGGATGTTTGTTACTCTTTCACGCAAAAACTACTGAATAGATTTGGATAAAAATTTGGTAAATAGATAGTTTATAACCTGGATTAACACATAGGATAGTTTCTATCCCGATTTTTTAGTTCCCGTGGGATAATTTTCGAGTTGTAGCGGGCGGAGCCGCTGGCAACAGCTAGTGTTGAATAAAAACTGGTTAGGTAGTTTTTGTACCGAGAGTCCTACTCGCTGGCTAGCGCTTATTCAATGTAATTCTATAAATAAGACCTGAATTATGTATAGATGGGCCTTAGCGACTGTATACACTTTAACGCGGGAGATTATTTAGTGGGGAATTGTTGATTTCTTTGAAAAAATCGTATAGAATCTGCTTTTTAATAATTTTTTGATTCCAATTGTGAGATTCAAGTTTTAAAATAACTCAACTTTATTCATATTTTAATAAAAATACGAAAAATTGCAAAAAAAAATGTCCTTAACTTGTTTTTGGGAAAATGGTATAAAATGTAGAAACAAATAAGAAAAAAAAACCCTTTCTTATTTCCTTTATTACTAAATTGCACCCATCCACAGCGGAGCTACGTCACTAGTATCAATTAATGAAATATTTCAGGCTGTGGTCTTCATTTTAAACATTTTTGTACTTCAAATTAATAACTACAAGAACAGATCATGTCCTCATTAATATGCTACAAATAAAATAAAAATGCCAGCTAAGAGTGAGTCGGACTGGCGCAAGAAGGGTTCCGTACCATTATCTAAAAATGTCTGTTGTATGGGAACCTTCATATTTATTTTATTCTGCTTTTTTTTGTCTTTGTTGTTATAAAAGGCAAAAGAAATACATAATTTGTTAAAATTTCAACTGTTTAACTATAACTGTTCACGAAGAACAGACATATGGACAGCGAAGTCCGTAGGTACTGGTAGTAATCGGGAGCCGTTTTACCCTTTGGGTACGCAACCCTAAAAAGCGAAAATGCCCACCTCATATTTAGTAATGGATTTGATATAATTAATTACTATGATGAGTTCAAAGATCTGTAAGCAAGAAACAGTTTATAAATATTGACAGGCAATCACTTAGAGGCCCGCAAAAAGTTTTGGAGAAAGATAAAAAATGTTTAATTTGAAATCAATTAAATATAAGTACTTACGCATGTAAAAGGATCAGTCTCGAGATTTGACTACTAAAAAAATCTTCAAAGATGGCGAAACAAATAGCTTTTAATTTATTCGTCTTTTAGGTTGAAATCGAGCGGTTTAACGGCCTAATTCCTAAAAAGCTCGATTTTCAAAATAGAAAATTCTAATTCTAAAAATGGAAAATTTTCTACTACCAAGTCATAACGTAGAGTTGACTATATGAGCTAGTTTTGTATTTATTAAGGTAACACGATATAGACCTATTCGTTATTACGGACCACTTTCCTTGGACTAATATTAAAAACGTTTCTCGTTTAAAAAAAACAACCTCAAAATCAGCTATTTAGACATGTAAACGTTAAACTTACCTCAAAGAGTGTCAGCAAAATGACGGGGCCTCTAGAGCAAATGACTTCTAGAGGGCCAAAGCCTGCCGGGGTCGGGGTCTCACGAATTACCGTGACCCCGGAACGTAAATGGCTATTGAAGAACACCGTGGATTTTAGTCAGTACGAGTCTGCCAGTCCCTCCCGCTCTGCCCTGGGTGGGAGGACTCTAGATGACTTTACCACGCTAAAAAAAGAAAAAGTGTATACCATCCTTTACAAGGCAAAACCCTTCACTGCCCAGTTCTTAGGGTTCAGTGGACACGCACAAAAAACGCCGCAAAAACGTTTTTAAAGTTCAGTATAGATAGAATCGTTTTTAATATGTATTAGTATTGAATGTCAGGCAGGTGTGCCCGTGGTTACTGAATTATTTAACTGGAGAGATATATAAATATTTTAAGATCGAGAAAGTTTTCTAGAATTAAATATGCTGTTTATTTTTGTTTCGTTGTGTTGCGCAGTCATTCTATAATGTTCCCACTGCGGGATACCTGGTCGCGGGACTGTACGAATTACCGTGACCCCGGAACGTAAAGGGCTATTGAAGGACACCGTGGATTTTAGTCAGTACGAGTCTCACAGTCCCTCCCGCTCTGCCCTGGGCGGGAGGACTTATTTGATGAATAGGATACGATAAAAAAAAGAACTGGGATACCAGCATGCTCTTTGCAAGAAATAGTGGGCTTTTATAATCAACCATGCGAGACCAGTGCGAGTTGGGTAGTTCCATAAATGATATATATAAATGAATAAAAAATCTAGGGTCTTTAAACTGGAAGTAAAAGTAATTTGATTTTAGAGGGACCGAAACAGTGTCTCAAACTCATCTCAAAGTCGAGCTCAGAAACTTATTGTCTCTTAGAAGATGATAAAATCCACCTCGAGGACAGCACTATTTTAAGCTCACGTACTTTGAATACCTCGCTGCGCTCTGTATTCTAGAATCCTTCGCTCCGCTCAGGATTCAAAAAACACTCTCGCCTTTAAAATGGTTGTTTGCTCTCTTGATAAAAAATCTACTATTCTTCCGTGCGGGAATTAGAACCCGTGACACACAGACAGTTTTTCAACGAAATATAGATTTCACTGAAACTGCAGATTTGTAAGTTGATCTTAAAGTTCAAACATTTCACCAAGAAAAAAAAGACGTTCAAATATTTTTAATCCACAACTCTATAAATATTTTAAACCAGCCACCATAAACCTACTTCACACAATCATGTTTCACGATTACACCAAAAGATTACTAGGACAGCATAAAACTGCAGACATTTAAACTAAGAGCCACCATACATCACCCCTACCTACCTCACTTATCAAAAATAGCGTTAACATAACCATTTATGCGCGCCTAGTACACTCGGCTGCTAGCTGTTCTACCGGTATAAGATGACCGCTCATTGTGACAGAAGATAATACAAATCGAGGTCACAATAAACTGGTTACGTGTAACTTGATGGGTTACCGAGGTACTAGGGGGGCATAAAATTCAAGATGTACTAAGAATTTGATGGTATCGGTGTATGCCAGCAAAAATGTCCTAATCTTTGCTTGAAATCGTATTATGCAAGCCGATATGGAGATCTGTCTTGAGATATTTGACATTGTATAGGGAAGTGCAGAAAGTTTATTTAAATAAAACTTTAAACTTATTTAGCCCGAAGACGTTCACTCCTGAAGAAAGGCACATTAGACCACCACCCCGAACGACAATTCGTAACTTGCGTACATAGGGGAACAGTGTATAAGACGGGGACGCGAGGTATGATGGGAAATCATACACTAAAGGCAAATTTAACACAATACTAACGTAGCACGAGCGCCAAAAGGACGCCATTTGTTAATGGCCGTTTGCAAATAACGTCTTGATAGCACTTGCGCTACGTTAGTGTTGTGCTAAGTATGCCTAAAGAGTGTATGTCCCCATTATACCTCGCGCCCCCGTCTTATACACTGTTCCCCTTTTACCCAAATGTCCTTTCTTTGGTATCGTTCGTCGTTTCGTTGAGATCCTTGAGTTATCGAGTCGAGCTATTATATAACTGAAAAATGCTTGCACTGACTGGACAAAACCACTCTCTGTGGTTTGTTCCTCAAAAGACCATCTCAGACACCTGCATGATCCTCGTATGAGCTGAGCAATATGTCTGGACTTTAAAGGAGACTATGACCTCTTTTTTTTATCGTGGTAAAATCATCAAATGAGTCCTCCCACCCAGGGCAGGGCAGGAGGGACTGTCAGACTTGTACTGACTAAAATCCACAGTGTCCCTCACTAGCCCTTTACGTACCGGGGTCACGGTAATGGGTAAGTCCCGCGACCCCGGCAGGCTTTGGCCCTCTACAGGCCCCGTCACTATGCTGACACTGCTTGAGGCGCGCGTGGAATACAACGCGCTGTTGACCCGGGCATTGTCCATGGTCGGGCTGCGAGTCTTCCATTACTTGCCGCCCGCATGCCCGCGCCTACAGTGGCCGAAGATCGTCTTGCGACGTCCGACACCGTGGGCGTCTACCACTGCGGTTGGGGTGGAGGGAGGTCGCTGTTCTCTCCCTCACGCGCCCGCCTCCTCCTCCGCGAGCATGACTGCTTCGCAGAAGGAGGCGACCCCTTCCCACTCCGTCTCGTCTTCTCAGTGTATTGGTTGTCATGTGCAAAAGACGTGTTTTTTTATAACCAACTTACAAATGAAATATAATTTACATCAGTTGCCTACGATTCACAAGATGTCGTCGTTACACCTAGTGGGAGGCCTGCCTACGAAGTTGTACTACTGTTAAAAATATTACCATCTGTCTTAAAAGCGGGACGCTTTAGATTTTTGGTCGGATTTTTTCATCTCTACAGAGATAGTACATTATGGGTGAAATATCTGCGCAATCTAACATGTACCGTAAACTTTACGACGGAAAGTCGTAAATCAGGACGTGATTTAGTTATGTAGAGTAGTCGTATGACGTCACTAGTTTGTGTGTGAAATAAAGTTTAGTGAGAGTTATGGCAGCCAGTGTTCCAACCTATCCCACATGTTATTTTATTTTTTTATTTAAAATGGGTTTGCGCCAATCTCAGGATCGCTGGATGCAAGCCGCTTCCAACCGGTCCTTTTTTTTACGTGGTAAAATCATCAAATGAGTCCTCCAACCCAGGGCAGAGCGAGAGGGACTGTCAGACTCGTACTGACTAAAATCCACGGTGTCCTTCAATAGCCCTTTACGTACCGGGGTCCGTCGTGAGTCCCGCTACCCCAGCAGGCTTTGGCCCTCTTCAGGGGTCCCCGTCACTTTGCTGACACTCTTTAAAGATCCTACTACTTAATATTACAAACGTGAAAATTCAATGCGCGTGGAACACAACGCGCTGTCGACTAGGGCATGATCCATGGTCGGACAGGGAGTCGCCCATTACTCGCCGTCCGCATGCCCGCGCCTACGGTGGCCGAAGATCGTTCCAACCGGTCCTAATGGAAATCTATGAGGGGGGGGGGGGGGGGGCTATGTTCAGCACTGGACGTCTTACGGCTGATATGATGATGATGGTGGGTTTGCTCTGGTCCGGCGAGGGAACAGCAAGGGAAACCTTGTTTAGTTGAACCTTTCCTTGCTTTAGTTTAAAATATTTGGCCGTGATATACTAGGACTAAAGCCTTTGTCAAACAGACAGGAGTGACGAATGCGAAGCGAGGCGTTTTTATTTGTAATGTATGGAATTGTTTGAATCCAATCACATAAAAATGCGAAAGCGATCCGATAGCGTGACAGAACTATCGGACTGACGTCTCGTATCGGTTCGTTATCGCTTCGGACTCGCCTGTCTGTTTGACAAAGGCATAACGGCACGTTTGATCTTGCCGCTGTGAGCAGTGACTTAGCGCGGGGCGGCGATCATATATATAGAAATGTTTGACACACACCACGAGCGGCGGCATGGCGAATTCGCTTACATACAAAAGTCATATACGGGCTGTAAAAAAAGTAAAGTCCAGTCTTTTCACGAATGTCCGGCTAAAGTGACTGGTATGTCCAGCTCCTCTGTTTTAAGACCTGGAAAAAATATTGGGTGGGGGTCCCATACCCCAAAAGAAGAATACGAATAAGAAATCTAGTAAGCCTTTATTAATTCCCTTTTTCTCTAATTCCAGGTCCACGTTGTCTTGACGACAGGCGTGTGCAACCAAAACATTGCGACAAACGACAGCACGACCACGACATTACCGTTACATTTGAATTCAAGTCACACTTCGGCTAACTTCGGGTATGTTCGAGCAGGAGACGACGAGATTCGAGTAGCGAAGAGCGAGAAGGAACGACTGGAAGTTTTATAAGAACGAATTAAATTGAAGGATGGCTTCTCATGAACCATAACGTCTTAAAGTGGTAATAATTCCACTGTGGGAACGAGGTGGCGTTAGACGACTTGTATAGCTCTGTCTCTTTCCCACACTGGAATTATTTGTACTCTAAGACGTCATAGTAACCCTACTGATAAACTTGAGCATTCGCTGTTTTTAATTTTGTCGAACTGGACAATAAACAGAGCCAAGCATAGAGCCAAATATCGCCACGAACATTTTTACGATCTTTCTAGCGAACGCTCTAGTCGATAGTCGTCAAAATATTTTTCTTCATGAAGATGTCAGACGTGTCAATCGGGACGACAGAAGCTCGCGAGATCGCTCGTTAGAATACTCGCTAAAACGCTCTCGTTTGTTTTACTATAATGTAACATTCACAAGAATGCTCGTGAATGCTCAAGTTTATGAGCACCTTTCGAGGGGAGAAATATTTAAAGGGTGATTTAACAATTGAACTTACAATATTTAGACTACTTTCATTGATTTGATTCCTTTTACTGATTAACATGAGTCAACTAAAATCGGCTGCTCCATATCGAGGAATTAAATTAAATACCTACTTCAAATTAAAAATAAATGTAGGGTAATGTGTGAATCAGTCCAGTACTTTTTTCCCTTTAATTAAAATCCAAACAGGTCTAATTTTAGATTATTTCGATTAGCGCGACAGCATACTGTAAGAAACTGTCAGAAAAATTATGATGCATCCCGCATACTATCAATAAGTTTGATCCGGAAACTTGTACAATGCAAAATGTATGGACCGAGTGCCTTCCGACGTGCATCATAAGCGGACGATCCGTCAGAATTTTTCTTATAGTGTGTGTGGTATCTAATACAAAATGTATGCAGCGAGCGTCTTCCATCGAAGATCTGAATATTTCAGACAAAAAATTCTTACAGTATGCGGTCCCGCTCAAAGGAATCATGAGAATGAGAATAGTTTTAAATACTAGCTGATATTTAAAAAATAAACAACGAAGTTAGCGAATAAAAACTCTTTCGAACGAAAAAAAAATGATTCTAGTTTAAAAAATAAAGAAGTAAATATTGCCTTTTTTTGTAAAATTGTAAAACGAAGTAACGATGTGTTAAGAATAGGCATTAAAAATTGTAATTTTGTAGATAAGGTAACATTTCTTTTCATAATTATGGCAATATTCGCTCGCAAATACTTTTGAATATTAAGAGCGGATGACACTAATTAAACTAAACCATAGATTAAGTAGATGTTTGACACTTCGATAATAGATGGCGCCAAACATCACCGAAATATGTCAACAAGGGATTGAAAGATTGGAGCTCGCGGGAAATGAGGGAAATTCGGGGCAATACATTTTTTATTGCAATTTGATGTAATAACTAATGACAGACAAAAGCGCCGCGTGAAAAGTACTGGACAGGAGAAAGAAGTCGTGACGCGGACTCTATATTTTCAATATTCGAATGGTTTTTGACAGATTTAAAAAGCTGTCAAATCAAATGTTGTTACAAATCAAACTTAGTTTCATTAGTGATGTCCGTTCTGAACGAACAGTGCAGTGCACAAGAAATAAGTCAGACTTATTTTTGAGATAAGTTTTTTGAAAGTCATTTAAATATATAAGTGTATAACTCTAGAAAATAATGTGAAAAGAAATGTTGCCAGCTGTACAAAAAATGTAAGAGAAATTAATAATTTTTATAACGAAAAAGAACTTAATTTTGATCTCTTAATGAATAATTATTTATGAATGTAATGCCATATTAAAGTATAAAACTTCATTGGTGTTCGTTATTAGATGTAAGTTGGGTCTTTCATCCTTAAAATAAGTGTATACTATTTAAGAATAATCATAATCCCCAGATAAATTGGTGATTAGTGCTAAATCACCGATTAAAATAACTCTTTGCAGTAAGTTTGCGCCATGACAATCAGCGCCATCTAAGTATTTAGTTTGGAACTAAATTATCTAAGATGGCTGACTATGGCTAATGTCACTTTTGAAAATGTGTCAGAAATTATGATGACATGTTAAATAGATATTTGATGAAAGACCCTCGGTTCATGATTATTAGTCCGGTCAAAATAAACATTTAATTTAACAAAAAATTCGACAAAGTTGAATTTTGGTAGAGACCTTGGGTAGTGTGTGTTCGCGCAGCGGAATGTTGTTAAATTTTAAGATTTTAATTATGCAGATATTTAGTGTATGACGTCGTATAATTGTGTAGGGTAAAAAAAAATTTGTGCACGCAGCCATTGTGGAGAAATTCACCAAAAACTGATTCCGCTGGGCGAACGTTGTCCTGGCGGAACTTTTTTTAATCCATAGCCTTTAGAAGAAAAGAGATGTGTCCAAAAATTAGTGTGTATTTGTGTGTAATTGTGTATGTATGAATAAAATTAGTGCATGCATAAACTTCGGAGATATTCAAGTTTCCGCTACGCGAACGTTTGGCCATTAGCTAGTTTTCATATAAAGCGCTTACATAGAGAGCTGTAGATTTTTACATACGTTGTTTTGAATTTGTTTATATTTGTTTAATAAACAGATTTAGAAAAAATCGTAGAGCTTAAAAGATAAAAATATAAACGTAAAATACGCTTATTAGGTCTTAGTTCTTAAAGTATGCACTTTGGGGTCTAGATTTTCACGTTTATACAAACCTTGTAAGTGTCTGCAACATGTTGCCAAGTATCAATGCTGTTCCGTTAGTAATTAAAGAGTTATAGGACAATTTACCATGAATAGATCACTGTTTATAAAGCAGTCTAATATCACGACGTTCTAAAGGAATTGCACGGTAAAATGTATGCCAATAATTAGTGTATTCATTCAACTATTCACATGCAAAATTTCATGTCATTAAATTCAGTAATTAAAGAAAAACAATTATAATACTGACGAAGCATGGAAAACCTACATAACCCGACCAAGTTCGGATGGCTACAAAAAAGCGGCCGTGCAATATATTTAGGTAACATCCCAAAATTTACAGTATAATACCGGTATTGTATTGGTATAAGTGATAACACAATTGTTGTTGTTTCGATATAATTTATAGGTCATTTATTTTTGTACACCTACTTTTTTAAATGTATTTGACTATGACAGAAAGTAGGTACTATTTACGTAGGTACAGACCCCTTTTTTTTTTTTTTTTTTTTAATTAGCCTGCACTGTCCCACTGCTGAGAAAAGGCCTCCCCCAATTTCCACAGACCCCTTAGGGAAATTAAATAATTACCATATGTAAGTACTACTGTATATGTAAATATCATATTGTAGCTTATTACACTATTTAACCAATGGACTAGGCATGCACGAGCGTTCCCCTTTGCAACTTCAGTGGATCAAACAATCTAATAACTTAAAAAAACTACTTCTTGAATCGATTTTTATCGTAGATAGTGGCGTTATTATTAAAAAAATATTTTTCATTCAAGAAATGCAATTGTTTTATTTTCCTAACGCTTGTGTACGCAACTGTACCATATTAATAAATACTATATTGGAAAGTTAAGAACGTTTCTTAGATATATGGCACGGCCGCTTTTTTGTAGCCATCCGAACTTGGTCGGGTTATGTAGGTTTTCGATGCTTCGTCAGTATTATAATTGTTTTTCTTTAATTACTGAATTTAATGACATGAAATTTTGCATGTGGATAGTTGTATGAATACACTAATTATTGGCATAAATTTTACCATGCAATTCCTTTAGAACATCGTGATATATGACTGCTTTATAAACAGTGATCTATTCATGGTAAATTGTCCTATAACTCTTTAATTACTAACGGAACAGCATTGATACTTGGCAACATGTTGCAGACACTTACAAGGTTTGTATAAACGTGAAAATCTAGACCCCAAAGTGCATACTTTAAGAACTAAGACCTAATAAGCGTATTTTACGTTTATATTTTTATCTTTTAAGCCCTACGATTTTTTCTAAATCTGTTTTTTAAACAAATATAAACAAATTCAAAACAACGTATGTAAAAATCTACAGCTCTCTATGTAAGCGCTTTATATGAAAACTAGCTAATGGCCAAACGTTCGCGTAGCGGAAACTTGAATATCTCCGAAGTTTATGCATGCACTAATTTTATTCATACACACACAATTACACACAAATACACACTAATTTTTGGACACATCTCTTTTCTTCTAAAGGCTATGGATTAAAAAAAGTTCCGCCAGGACAACGTTCGCCCAGCGGAATCAGTTTTTGGTGAATTTCTCCACAATGGCTGCGTGCACAAATTTTTTTTTACCATACACAATTACACGACGTCATACACTAAATATCTGCATAATTAAAATCTTAAAATTTAACAACATTCCGCTGCGCGAACGCACACCCTTGGGTACACTGGTAGAAATAAGTTACCAGGAGTCCCCGTTGATCCCAAGTGTGCTAAAAATTTAAAGGTCAACATTTTCAGTTTTCTTTAACTTCTCTCAAAAACGGTTTAATAAAAGCCATGATTGTCCTTTTTTGTAAATAACTTTAATATCTACAATTTCAGTCTGGGCTATATTTTTCATAAATCTTTCCATTTCAAAAAAAAATCTAAATCAGAAAATTTTGACAGTTTATTCCATTTAATGGGGCTTTGTCGCTTTTTTCTAGCTTGGTAAAATCATCACATGAGTCCTCCCACCCAGGGCAGAGCGGAAGGGACTGTCAGACTCGTACTGACAAAAATCCACGGTGTCCTTTACGTACTGGGGTCACGATAATTCGTGAGTCCCTCGACCCCGGCAGGCTTTGGCCCTCTACAGGGGGCCCCGTCACTATGCTGACGGGCCCCCACGGTGTCCTTCAATAGCCCTTTACGTTAAGGGGTCACGGTAATTCATAAGTCCCGCGATCGGGCCTTGTCGCTTAGCGACTATATTAACATTTAACGTGTTTAACTTTCTCAACACACATGGCATCTACGGGAACTTTTAGCACGTCATTTCTAACAGTATATTCCCAAAGTGTCTAACAAAATTTAGCTGTGTCAGAATTTTTGTTATTTGATTTAATTCGACCGCACTGTATGATATATTAAATAAATATTCAATATCAAAAGTTTTCACAAAACAAACACTCATAATTTCAGTCTTTACAAGAATTTATTCAGCAATTATGTCAAAATATAACTGCAATAAATTCTCTCGATGATTAAAATCTATTTTCGAATTGCTGCGTGCAATCAATTAAAAACCTGATTTCGCGAATTAAATCATCAATCATAATCATGAGCCTATTAAAATAATTGCTTAAATAAAGATTTCTCTACATTTAATGTTTTTAAAATTCCTTCAGTTAAATTGTTGATGCAAACCAAAAATGCGAGGTGCCTTAATATGCTTTTTTTCGAAAAAAAAAATACTTTGTAATATTAATGTTTTAGTATTAAGGGAAATAGTCACAAATATCTTCGATTTTTTTAGATTTTTTAGTACATAAGTACCTACAGGTTATGCAATTCTTGGTATGCATTTATTCATTCTTTTTATATTTTTTAATTTTACAGTCATAATTGTCTTAGTACTACGATTTTGAGTTCTAAATAATGTTATTAATAAATAGGAATTCCTTTTTTAAAAACTCGCCATTTTTAGTAAACGGGTTTAAATACCGTATTATAGATCGTCACTCAATGCTCAAGCATTATCTCAAACCAGATTGAAGGCATTCTTTCTTATAAAAGAAAACGTTGCCCAAACAAGAAATTTCTCCTGTATCGTGAGTGCGTTTACAAATAGAAACTCACTTATTAAAAAACATCCAGAACCGGAACAACTACTTGCTGATCATACAAACATTTGTTCCGTGCGAGGATCGAACCTGCAACACGCTGCGCAGGAGTCGATTGCTCAGCCATTGCGCCAACCGTGCCGTTTTTGATTGTTTGAATCTAGTTTTAAATGTTGCTCGAGTTTTGATCGATGTTCTGTAATACGGGCCATAAACTCATACCTATCCTACCGTCTTACTAAAGGAGTTAAACATCTGTTGAACACCTACCTAAAAAAAAGTGTTATTGCAAAGTGACTTATATCAACGTCAAATGCCGTTTTCGGTCAATTGATGTTTAACTTTTTTTGTAGTAAAACGAATATTGTTAGGGCTCTTCTAATCTTGATTCAAAAATATATAAAACTACAATGAAAATAAAATGATTTAACAATTATTATGAAAAACTTGACGAAAATGAATATAAATAACATTATTTAAAGCTCAAAATAAGTAGGTAGTCCTTTTAAATACACATAAGTTTTGATTTTATTTTCATAGTAACTTGATTTTGTAATTTTAGAAGACCAACCAGGGAATTTTCTGTTCGATCAGAAACAGGGCCGTAGCTAGGTTTGAATTTAAGGCCCCCCGACTGGCTGTTGAGGCACCACGGTGTCCTCACCTTCCGCCTGACGCAGGTACTCAAAAGACACGGATGTTTCGGGAGGTTCCTGTATCAGATAGGGAAGGGAGAAACGCCTGGGTGTCACCACTGTGAGGATCGCCCGGAGGACACGGGGAACCGTGTCCTCCGGACGATCCATGAAAATGTATTAAAGGGTTGCTTCTGAATCGATCACTTAACGTGAAACAATTACAGTTTGACTTTTGCTTATGCTATGGCCGATTTCATTCAAGATTTACTATGAAACTAAAAACAAACCTGGTATAGGTTTGTTTTTACTACATAGAAGTTAAACATCTGTTGAACAGTTGTCTAAAAAAAAACGACGGGTTGCACTCTGGGAGTGCCGGCAGAAGTGAAAACTTGAATAGTAGTCATTTTCGATTAGGTCACGTGTCCTGACGCGAGTTTAACATTTTTTACCCATTCCAAAAAAGTGCACAACGCCGCTAAAGAAGTTTTCACTTCAAAAACTGCAAAACGAACTGACTTTGATATAAGGGTCGTTTTGCAGTTACACTTTTTTTAGACAAGTATTCAATAAATGTTTAACTGTTTGTAGTAAGATAGATAGAATCCTAGAAATATAAGTCTACATAATCTTTATGGATAAATCTCTCGGAATTCCGAAATTAATTTCGATATTTCGATACGATTTATCGATTATGAATTTTGTATTCCAAATAATTGTTCTCGTTAGTATGCTAGGTCACCTTTAATGATTCCTAGGGTATGTTTCATTATATCTTTAGAATAAGTTTTCATTCAGTGTTATGGAGATATCAATCGATATTGTAATACTTTACGGTAATAAATGAAATGATATTGAATATTGTTGTTTTTCTTTGTTATTTTTTTTTTATAGAATCCTGGCTTTTCGAATCTTGTTTTTGTTTTATTTAAATGGGTTCAAAACTCAAAGGATTTATTTCAATTTGACCATTACAGGCACTTTCGAATTGTGAAAAAAAATGACCCTAGAGTCCGAGTCACAAGGCATAATAACTTTTGGTGGCCTACCATGATGTCTTAAAGCGACAGTTGTTCCACTGTGGTAACGAGATGGCGCTAGACGATTTGTATAGCTCTATCTCTTTCCCGCAGTGGAACTACTCTCGCTTTAACGGCATGGTACACCCCCGGAAGTTGGTTGTAAACTTAATTAAAACTACTAATTGCTAAGTAAATAAAAAAATCTTGCATAAAGTGTAACAAGACTCATTAAACCTAGATTATTTACAATAATATCATCACAATCTTATCCAGAAGCAAAGATGAGGTGCATGGAGCGGGCCCCGCTCAGAAAGAACTGGAGTACCAGCGTACCCACGGAACACATCAAAAACTATATGAGGCTGGACTCTAATAGGGTGATAGGAGGTCGCGAGACAAGTGGCTTAGGGTCATAGGCTATGACCGTCGTGTAAGTGGACTATGACTCATAGCCCACTTACACGACTGCTCCAACATCGCTACTACCCAACACTGCCCTGAACTAAGGCGGCAGCTAGCTGGCACCCTGCAGTCCACGCGGCGAGAGCTAGCAGACATTCAGCTGTCCACGTGGCAACAACTAGCAGTTACTCAGCTATCCACGAGGCGACAACTAGCAGGCACCCAGCTGTCCACGCCGCGACAGCTAGCAGACACCTAGCTGTCCACGCCGCGATAGCTAGCAGACACCCAGCTGTCTACGCGGAAACAGCTAGCCGACACCTAGCTGTCCACCCGCCGACAGCTTTCGCTTTTCGCGATAGACACAGTTCGTGGTCAGTTTGATTGAAGCAACTCGTATTTTTGTGCGGGTCCTTACCTGTCGACCGGCGGGCGCGGTCTATGGCTCAGCCATGCGCAATTGCTCAGCTTCATATTATAATGAGATGAGATATTAAAGACCTGCAGAAAATTCGTGGTACTGTTACATTTTATTAATGCAATTTGATGTAATGACATAAACAGCAAGACACTAGCGCCGCGTCAAGAAGACTTTAGTCGTAGCGCGGAGTCTACAATACACTAATAATCAAAGCTACACGTTAGGGTCAGTTCACGCGACAAAACGCGACGTGACGCCACGATATTGTAAATGTGATTCTTTTATTTTATTTATTTTATTTTTATTTTATTATTTTCTTTTCGTGTAATAATTAAAATTAGATTTTGAGTCGCTATCGTCGCGCTGCGTCGCGTTGCGTTGCGAAAGGTATATCTTATCGTGTAGTAAATAGAGTTACATTTTGAGTAGCTCTATTGAAATGTGCACGCAGCGTCGCGTCTCAGTGTGACTTGACCCTTCCCCAAATAGAAATTTAGTTCCGTCAGAACTGAATAGATGGCACCACTTCTTTTTGTAAGAGATATTTGACAGTTTGAGAGGCTAATATCGTTTAAGCAATACCAAAAAAGTGCTGTCATAGTTATTTCAGGGTGTTTATTTTCTAAGTCCGTCAAAAACACTGGAAAGGATACAGGAAGTACGAATGTAACTGAAGTCAAAATCAAATTGCGGATGGATAATACCGCCACCACTGAAGTCATTTTGACGCGGCGCTAGTGTCTATGTCATTACATCAAATTGCATTAAAAAAAATTTAGTACCATCGTTTCGATCAATAATAGTACTATTATTGATCGAAGGCAGGTCGTGAGTAGTGGCGCGGACTCTAAGGAGCTGTCAAAGCGTAACATCATTCATTCTTAGTTCGGGCTCGTTATTCAAACTTCTGTCACCAAGGCCGACACCACGGGCTTCGTGCTTAGAGATTAGACCTCCAGATCTAGTTTTGTTCAAAAAGTCAAAACTTGTCGTTTTTTGTGATTTAGTTCCGATTTTGACCACACGCCATAATATCCACTACGCCAAAGTAACAGACCAACTTTGGTCTAAGTGGTGCGCGGTGTGGTGGGCGGTACGGAGAAGCTGGAGCGTGATCTACGTCACGTACCTACAGTAGCGGTTGGCGGCAGTTGCTGAACTCTCCACTCCCGCACCGCTGTCAGAATCGCTCACATTTTAGCTATGAGCGGCGTCTCGTGGCGTGCTTTAAAACATTATTATATATCTCATAGTTTCCGTTTGTTGCGGCAAGATAGTAAACGGGCCGTAACAAATCAACGACAGAATTTTCCTTCATAAAAATGCCCAGTCATAAGCATCCGTCAAAGAAAATGGATAAGGATTGGGTTTGTGATAGAAATTATTTCGGTCGTTAAACAATCCACGTATGAGGTCAAGGTTTCAATCGTACAGCATAAATAAAAAAGTGGCCAAGTGCGAGTCGGACGAGCTCATAATATAAAAGTTCTTGTAGTTCTTTGTAAGTTTGTTTTTTTTTTGTTACGGGGGGGGGGTTACACGTGACACATTTAACCACTTTGGAGTTTAGAAAAAAATGGTATTAGTAACCTCATTATTTTTAAAAACTTATCCATAAATGTATGGTGAAAAAATTTTTTTTGAGTTTTAATTTAAGGAAGCCCTAAACATAGTTTTTTTTTTGTGAAAATTCTAATTGGTTCACCTAATACAACTACTTACCAAGTTTCAACAGGATAGCTCTTATACTTTCGTAGAAAAGTGGCTGTGACATACGGACGGACAGACAGACATGACGAATCTAAAAGGGTTCCGTTTTTTGCCATTTGACTACAGAACCCTAAAAAGTGGCAATATTGACGCAATTTACATTCAAATGGGGGATTACTAAAGATACGTTTTGACCTTCACCCAAACAGAGTTCCAATATAATTATATTCATCAAAAGAAATGTTGAAATCATTAACGACCTTACCTACACGACATGAGTAATCAGTTTCGTTTGGCAAAGAATTTTAATGGGGATTTACGCTAGTATTGCCAAATGAATGATAATTCTAAAGATTCATAGAATTATTATAATGCCCTCAATGACTGTTCAACTTGTTTGGCTATAACAGTCATCAGGGAATCCCAATTGTCGCCAAAGTTTCGTAAACTATACACGCGAGCGAATGTATGGAATCACTTACCCGATTCCGCTAGTTAAGAAAAATACATATAATTGGCTATTTGACAGTAGCTAAAAATTACAAATATAATTAGTCCGTCATTTAGAGTTTAAAAAAATAACGGACACGTATTTTTTCTTTTGTAAAATCAATGAATTTTCACTAAAATATAACGCATCAAAATTCGAGAGTGGGGGCCCGTGACGTCGGAATTCAGTAAAAATTGAACTAAATTCTGACGTATTGCCAATTTTGAAAGCGTCGGATCTTCGTTAATTTTGGTTTACGAAACAAAGGAAAAAATACGGATCGAATACCTATTTTTTGATAATCTAAGTGACGGACTAATTATAATTTTTCAGTCAAATAGCCAATTGTCAGAAATTCTGAAAATGTATGCACCGAGTGTCGTCCGGCGAGCGTCAGAGGCGGATGATCCGTCATAATTGTCTTACGGTGTGCGGTATTTAATACAATATGTATGCAGCGAACGCTTTCCGGCCAGCGAGCAGTTTTACGACGGACGGCGCTGCGCCGCCGAGGCCGACCCAGAAAGAGGTGGCGAGACAATTTGGACTCACGCCGTGAGGGCTGGTTTTCAAGTGGTGCTGGACAAAAGCCCTGGAGACAAATTTGAGGAAGGCCTTTGCTAAACAAAGAAAAAATTTCTTAACGTATGCGGTCGCGCTAAAATACCGATTATAAGAAAAATTCTGACATCGTCCGCTTCTTATGTTCACGGGAAGGCTATTTGTATTTAAAAAGTTGTCAGACCATAATTTCTGATAGTACACGAGGTGCATCTGGCGTGCATCAGATTTAATCTGACAAAGCTATAATTGATTATGTCCTGATGAGTGTTTTAGGTCTGTCTGAAAAGTAAGATAGCAAATAAAACAACGAAAAACTTACAAACATATATTTCTTTGTGCATTGCTTTACCTACATGTGTTATAATAAAACCTATCTACAATTACCAATTAACTATCTAAGGGAGATAAAAATTTAGGCCGCCAAGATGGCCCTCATCTCTTTTTCTTTGCTGTTCCAGTCTCTCTTCGTCATTCCCATCAATTCCTAATCCTAATCTTTCAATCAGCTTCTCTCCTTTGTCTCCATGTAACTCTATGAACTGTTTCCGCCTCTTCAAGGCTACATCTGGATCAAAAATATATACTTTCTTGTCATGGATAACAGGATGGCCAATTAAGTTTGTCCGAACGAACTGGCCTATAGGCCCCACGGAGTTTTGTGCCTGTGCCTGTCGGTAAAGCAGTAGGATGCCGAGTGACAGCTGAAAAAAAAAAGAACTGTCAAATTGGAAAATGGCGTCTTTATTGGCGGGAATAATTTATGTGGCGTAATTTTTGTAGTGCACAAATTATAATTTACACAAATTATAATTCTTATTTATAATTGACAATAGTGGGGTAATATTAGCGTAACACATTCGTTTTCAATTTGAAAATAATATGTTTGGACGTATAAATTAAATATTTTTTTAGATTAGAATATTATTTTTTGTTATTTTTGCGTAACCATTTTCAGTTTCAAAATATTTAAAATGAGTAGTATATTCATATACTTCGTTGCAAATAATTAACTGACAGAACAATACTGAATAAATTAACTGTTGCAAGTTATTTCGTGCTAATTACTAACAAACGAGCATTCCGATGTAACATTTAATAATTATTCTGCTTTTGCTCAATACAAATTACATTAAGTCATGTAAGGGGCGCGCCTCAAAGAGTGTCAGCAAAATGACAGAGCCCCTCTCTAGAGGGCCAAAGCCTCCCGGGGTCGCGGGACTTACGAATTACCATTACCCCGGAACGTAAAGGGCTATAGAAGGATACCGTGGATTTTAGTCAGTACGAGTCTGACAGTCCCTCCCGCTCTACCCTGGGTGGGAGGACACATTTGATGATTTTACCACATAAAAAAAGAAGAAGTCATGTAAGAGGCACGTAAAATAAATTGAATTATTAGGCACTGGTTGTTTTAGCTCACAAAACCTTTAAAATAAAAAATAAACGTGAAAATAAGTCTCTTTTGCAATTACTACTCAACGGATTTCGGTTCCATAGTTAAAAGTTTTTTTTTTTTTAGTTTGGTGAAATCATCAAATGAGTCCTCCCACCCAGGGCAGGGCGGGAGGGCCTGTCAGACTTGACTGACTAAAATCCACGGTGTCCTTCAATAGCCCTTTATGTACCGTGGTAACGGTAATTTCTGAGTCCCGCGACCCCGGCAGGAAAGTTAAAAGATAGGATGATTTTACCCCGATGATAGTACTTTGGTTCTGTGGAATTACACATGCGCAAAGTCACGGGTAAAAGCTAGTCCTTTTTTTTAATCGTGCTAACATCATCAAAAGAGTCCTCCCATCCCGGACGGGACAGGAGGGGCTGCCAGACTTGTACCTACTGACTAAAATCTACGGAGATCCTTCAGTAGCCCTTGACGTTCCAGGATCACAGTTAAGTACGAGACAGTTCTGCGACCCCGACAGGCTTTGGATCTCAAAGATGGCCCATCAGAACAGCCAGGCCTGTATTATTTAAGGGCCACGCGGCTTTACTTACGACTACATTATTAGGTACTTGTTTTAACTTATCACGTCACGATCACAGTGTAAAATTAATACAAAAACAAAACAAAATTTCATCTTTAATTATTCGAAATCCAAGGTCACTAAACATAACTCCGTGATTATAATATTGTTTAACACAAATTACACAAATTGCACAACAAAAATTGAAAAAAGTGAAAAAAATATGTGATTCCCGCCAAAACAACTGTCAACATCACTATTATACGTTCGGATACTCACTATAATTAATTTATTCATTTTTTTTTTCTATTTACTTTTTATTGACCAACTCGCGAGGCGCGCGAATGGATACTGGTAGAAACAACTTTTACATATAAAGCAGTTCAAGTTGCTCAACAAAGCGTAATGACTAGTACACGACCAGTGATGAAGCGACTTCGTCACGTCACGGCACCTTTCACTCCGAAATCATGGATATAACAAATTAATCAATTTATTAAAGTGCTTTTATAGACTTGTTAATAAAAATAATAATTTTCCAAAGACAAAGTACTGGTCACGACGAAGTCCAAATTCGATGGGGTTTAGTCGTTTCATTACATAGTTTCTGTGGCCACCTTCCAGCTCCATCATCAGATCATAATATTGCATTGTCACGCGATATATATGCGTGCACAGCTCCATCGGAAACCACACACTTCCTTGTGTCAATTTAAACCTGCAACATATGTTTAAAGACAGTTATGGATCAAGTGAAACTATTTAAAAGCTTGTAATTAAATTATTTAAAGAAATACTTCAAATCATGGGTAAAGAAATGAGAAAGAATGCGCCAAGTTAGGAATAAACAGACGGTACTTCAGCAAACAATGTTTTCATCCCTATTCAGTATGTTTTTGCACATTATTCCAGTTACGCCTTATACTCCTGATTCCTAGTGACGTAATCTAACTGACGAAATTATTAGGTGTTTTCAGTACACAAACTTATTTCTTGCCCTGGTTATCTCTAGCTGTCGCAAGACCCCTCGCACGTCGCTTGAGCGTCTAGTTTGTGGCCGAGTGGTAATGGCAACGTTGATATCGTTACGTCACGGAGGGTTGGGTAACGAACCTTTTTTCTTGAGAAGGGTGTTACGATCTCTTTGGTATAATACTGGTGGGTAATGTCTTTGTATTCTTTGTAAATAAAACATAAAGGACTGGAAATTACTTTTTGAGTAAGTAATTAACAGTGCCCAAGAATTGGCTTAATCAATTTCTAACTGCTGGGACACAGGTCTTCTCTCTTAGACAGGGATTAGGTTGTACACCACAAGGGCCCAGCACGGGTTGATACGGTAGATGTCACGTTTATGATTTTTTTGTTCTACGACATGTCCGTTTCCTCACGATGTTTTTTTTTTCACCGTTTTGAGAGCAGTAGTGATGAAATAAATTACACAAAGAAATGCGTCTGGTTAGGTTCGAACCCTCAATATATCATGACCGGTGACTCACAACTGGCCACAACAGCGCTTAGCGTAAAAAAAACACTACACGTTAGGGAGGAAGAAGGCAAAACAAGAGTTTTGACATCGTTTTTTTTTTCAGACTTGCATAACATTCTTGTCTTTTATTTATTTCTATTTTTAATTCATTTGTGGCAGTAATTAGTTGTCTGGCGTTGCAGATAATGGTAATTAATTTTAATAGCATAATGCGTTGTGCTAATTGGGTACCAACGAATCACAATTTACGCTATGTGCGTGGTAATAGCGTCCTCTAATAACCATGTTATTTCGGGACTCATAATGATCTTCCAATTCTTGTCAACTGTAAATATTGATAAAATTTCAGCTCTAAAATTAAATAAAATCTAAAAAAAACTTTAAAAGATTGTGGTGCATATTAAACTTGACGTATGTGTACGTTACTCCCGGAGTCCGGAATTATTTCACATCTCTGTCACATAGCGCGCTAAAATCATCCTATTTTTAATTGACACACTATTATACTGATAAACTAGATGTTCCCCATGGTTTCACGCCCGCTGCTTGACTCCTATTGATCGTAGCATAATGTTTTATAGCCCATAGCCTTTCCCAATAAATGGACTTTCCGACACAAAAATAATTTTTCAATTCGAACCAGTACTTTTTGAGATTAGCGCGTTTAACCAAACAAACAAACTCTTCAGATTTCATTTATTTATTAATACACTAGCTGTACCCTGCCCCGCTTCGCTGTGGCACAAAAAACGATTTTTTTTTCAAAAAAAAAGATAGATAAAAACAATCCTTGATGCGGATTATATTTCATGCTAAAATTTCAGCTCAATCGGTGCAGAACTTGTTGAGTTTTTAAAGCATACACAAACCAACATAACATTTTTATATATATAGAAGATAGAAGATAGAAGATTTAGTACAGTTTAAAATGCCATTAATACTAAATGTATACATATAATATTAAGTATAGATATAGATGTTGTTGCTCAGTTACAAAGTCCATAAGGTTGAACTTTGACTGCTCACATATAAGGACGCAATCGCTAATGACATAGCTGTAAACGTAACAGGTGATTTTCTATAGATTCTCATTAACCCCATGGTATGAATTGTGAGCGTGTAAAATATTGTCGGCATTTTAATCAATTTTAAAATAAGCAAAGATAGCATTGGGAAATCAATGGGTATTTGCTACATAATTTAGATTCTTAACTTCTTGCCACAAAAAAATAAACAAAATGGAAAATTGTCGGAAAAAAGAAATGTTTCCCTTTATTCGACCCTGCTGTATCTGTTTCATACTACTATGAAATCTATAGGTGTTTACTAAGGGGTTGTTTTTGGGGTTAGTAGTAACTAACCCCAAAAACAACGCCCTAAAAAGAACTCCCATGCAAAATTTAAAACTCCTAGCAATTGTTGTTCCTGAGGTTTCGTGATGAGAATGTGTCTCTGTTGACCAAACACCAAGTAGTCTATTGAAGATTATGGTTAAAATTCAAAATCCTGGTGTCGCCATCTTGGAAAAATGGGTGCATATTTTATTTATCTAGCAAGGTATTTCGCACAGAAAATTTGTAGAGACGTTTGTATTGCCCATCTTAACAGGTAAAAATAAGACTCATTTTACAAAATTACATTTGGGGCTGCATTTTTTAATGGACTAAATATGCAACTATTCTGGTATTATGATAACTCTAAAAAACACACACAGTGACTTTATTCTAAAAAAAATCGTAAAAAAAATCGTAGAGAGTATAACAACGCACTCTTTCTTTATTTAGAATCATAAGTACTTGGAACAAGATAAAACAATCTTTAAAAAAAACACCAAAATAATATCCCTGTCATAATTCCCGCATTTTCACAATTTCCCTAATCCTGTTTTACCGACACCATTTTGACGTTTCGACGAGCCCGCCCGTCAGCCGGGAAAAATCAATAATTTCAACAACAGTGTGTGACATTTTTCATCGTGTTGTTTGATGTGAAATAATTATTTATTTATAACAAAATGATGCAAGAATACGACGACGATTTTTTCTTTGAAGAGGATAAAATGTATGTATTGTGTTTTACTGTTAAAATGCATGTTTTTGATTATATTTTTAAGCTTTAAAATATTGGAGACTGAGCCGTGACTTCAAGGGAGTATTTATTTAATTAGGGGCTTATGTATTAGTATTTTTATATATTTATCTTTTGGGGGAATAGCACGGACAATGAAATAGTGTTTCGGGCACAGAAAAGGTGCATTAGATCGATGTTTAGACTGCAAACAACGGACAGCTGTAAATCTTATTTCATAGAACGTAAAATATTGACATTGCCCTCATTATATATCCTGGAAACAGTAATGTTCGTTAAATCTAATTCTCATTTATTTCAATTTTTGTCTAATGCTGTCCCTAGGAATAGACGTGATAATTTCAAACTCTGTGTTCACGGCGCTAAAACCACTCTTATGCGTAAGAGCATTTTTTGCATGGCTCCGACCATTTTTAATAAATTGCCCAAATCTTGGAGAACATTAAATATATCTTCTCTTAAAAGTAAAATGAAGAGTTTACTAACTGAAAGAGCATATTATAGTATAGCAGAGTTTATGAAAGAGGACAATTTTTCTTCGCCTTTGAGATGACAATGTTGTGTGTATTTTTTTTGACATGTTATTTTATTTTTTTGAATAATTGTAATTTGGAATTTGAATTATTTTTATTGACTAATTTATTTAATGACTATTTTACATTTAATTTTATCCAATAATTATGCTTGCTGAATTGTAATGATACCTAACCTGAATATGTTAAAAATTAATAAGTACCTACATAATTTATAATGTTAATTTTGATGAATATTAACACGGTTTATGCACCATCTCTTTCTACCAATTTGTACGCCACGATATGCGGCTGAACATGTTAGAACTTATCTGTATCTCTTTGTTATCTTGCATGCAATGTATCATGTACACCATGTTTAAACAAATAAAAATTTTACTTACTTACTACTTACTTACTTACTTACTTACCATTAAATATCTCTTATGTGGATAATTGTCAACAAAACATCATGTAAAAATTATTTTGCATGCTCCACAGAAAAGATTTTTTCTATAGGTAACAATTATACAGATCTTTTTGGTTTACCTGGTTAATTGTGTCGAGCTTTTCTTGTGCCAAAGGCGCTTTTTAATTTATTTTAAAATGATCAGCTTATCTTTTTAAATTATTCTTAAAAAATGACGCGCAGTATATTCACATACAAAAGCTACAGGAGGAAATCCATCAAAATTTTATTAAAAGTTTATTTTTTATCATCAAATTATCTGATAGCTTAATTCGAATACATTTGATGTTAATCGTACCTAGATTTTTTTATCTAGTAGTTAGTTAATCTATGTATTTATTATCTAGCATTGTATTTATTTTTTAGAATAAAACTCACAAAATTGAACAGAACGATGGTGATGACTTTTGATTTTAAACAGCACATAGTTTTCCGCCTATTTGTTTTTTAATATAGATTGTTATTATATTTATTATTTGTAAATTTTATATGTATGCAGCTACTAAATGCGGAATAAAGTTTTTTTTGTTACCTAAGTCTCAACCACTGTACCGATCATCCTCAAAGGGATTATACATTTTCAGATGTACAGAAACGGAGGTGCAGCGTCCGCGCCACAATTGAAGTCCTTTTGAAATGGCGCTAGTAAAGTGTATTGTATTGTAGTAAATTGCATTAAAAATGTAGTACCACGAACTTTTCGCAGGACTTCAGTCGTGGCGTGGTCTCTACCTAATTTTTTCGGGATGAACGGTATATCCCGGAAAAAAGTACTGTTCCAGAGGAAAACATCAATTACGTTCATAAGATAATAGATGACGCCATGTATTTTCGAATCTGTTTATATATTTACAAGCTGAGAATGCCCGAATTGATTAATATAATAAGTCGCGGGCATTAGCTAGTGAATTTTCCAACTCGGCAACAATTTTAGTTTTGGAGACACCCCCCCCCCCCCGGTTCGATTTGGTAAGGTTTCTTTAAACCGTGCAGACAGAGATAGGAGCCCCGCAGCGGGGCTCCGCCGACTACGTCTTAGTTTGACCTGTTTTTTTGTACATTTTCTGATTAATCAATTTATTTGATTCGTAGCTGACTTATTAATTTTGTGGTAGTTTCTTACTGGACAATCATGCTATTAAATAGCACCCTTTAAGTAATGAATGTCTATGGTTCCGCCTTTTTACTCATTGCGAGCATAACCACAGACTAAAAAACACATTCAGCCTGTACTTATAACGCCCGTATCTAACGCAATATCCTCGCTTATCTCACATCCTCTTTTGCAGCATATCATCATTATCTATTGTTTGAACGACTACAACGTTTGTGTTTTATATTTTTATTGATTTTTGTGACAACAATGTGGCAACAGAGCAGTCAGTATTATATTTTTAATGACGCAAGGATGTATCCCCAGCTTCAAGCGACTATAATGAATAATCTGCAGTGTGATTCTGTAAGACTTCATTCTAAACTTCGAATCTGAATCCGGCGTGAGTTTCTTGATTGGCATTCTAAAACTCGGTTAATAATTCGAATCTACACTAGCGCTACTCTAGCGAGCGTGTTTGCGAGTTGAACTATATTGAATGACAGATAAAGTATGAGATGACGTAAAAAGTGGCATTCTGTAAGGTAATTCCACCGTGAGTTCGACGCTCACTTCGCACTCAAACCCGATTCAAAGTGTCTAATTATAAGCATCTATTTTACGAGTGAAAATAGAAGAAATAATAGTTAAATAGTGTATAAATAAAGTTTTAAGTGAATAAGTGCCTATCTACTTAAGCGATAACGATGGCAAGAATGTTTTTGTTTAAATCTATATTAGAAGCTCACGCTTTGGATAAACTAGAAAAACGTCGATAATCTACCAAAATTAGAAGTTAATCTTTATTAACCCGAGATGACGACTATGTGAGCGTGTATAGATTTTCAAAGGAGCTAATTGACCAACTGGAATATGAGTTACTAACTCTGATAAAGCCCACAAAACGTCGAAGCAAAGAACTTTCAACTCGTGTAAAAGTAAGTTTATTTTACTAAGTTTAAAGTTAATTTTGTAAGTATTTACACAGTTTATAATTGAAAGATTTGTAACCAAGCATACCATTATAAGAGAAACACTTCATGATAAGTGTTCCCTTTAGGTGGATTCCCCGCTAGCTGTAGGCTTAAAATTTCATGTTAGTCTAATTTACCTATAGTTATAATATTGGTATTCTATTAAGCATGAAATTAATCAAATTGGTCCCTGTTTTGATTTGACTAGATCCAAATAAAGCAGGTATTTAATTTTTTATTGATTTATTGTTTCACAGATAATATGCACCTTGTCATTCTTGGCTAATGGCAGTTATCAGAAAATTATTAAAGAAAACATAAGATCATATTTATCGTCCAACCATCAGCCAACCATCATCTGAATAATCCAGCCATAGTAAAAAAATATATAAGGTTTTCTTCAAAATATACAAGAAAAACAAATGTTAAAAGGTATAATATATTATAATTTTTATTTTATTTACTAAGTGACCCTATGATTTTTACATTTTATATGACAGTTGATCATGTTAGTATTATTGTAAATTACAGGTTCTACAAAAAGTTTGGTTTTCCAGCAGCTCTTGGGTGTATTGATGGCACTCTGATGGCAATGAAAAAACCAGCAGAGAATGAAGAACGCTTCTACGCCGGTTCTTCTCTATGGAATCAACCAACCTGAACCGAACACCTGAAGCCTGAACCGAACAAGTGAAATAAAAATATTTGATTTTGGTATTGTTTATTGTATGTATTCTGTGGTGTGTGAGGCGGGCTCTTTCAATAAAACTGCGCTAGTATTCGTTAAGTGTTTAATTTAAATATAAAAAAAAATTACTTTAAAACTAAAAATCTTACTTTAAAAGCTAAAACACAACTCATACTGCTACACCCTATCTCTATTCTTGGCCAGCTTTGTCAGCTAAAATATTATCCCTCTCTGCACTCCTCTCCAGAAAGGACTGCAAGATCTGTGTATTTAATCTTTGTATCTCCAGCTGCTATTCTTCCACACTCAGGAATCTCTCAGTGGTGGTGGAGAATTCCATTCACCGTTGTGATGATGGAGGAGCAGCAACTGAAGATGTGTGATGTGATTCTGAAACGAGAACACCTATTAATACATGCGTTAAAACTAAATATTTGTTTCGAAAATGCAGTTTTGATAGTTTGTACTTACACACAGAACTGCCTCAACTACTACGAACTGTCCTAGGGCGGTGAGAAGGTGAAGTAACTGAAGCAGCGTGATGAGGAGCTAAAAAGATAAATATTTACATAACTTATATGAAGGTTGTTTAGGTCATCACTTCTATGATTTACAATATTCATCTTGCTTGATATTATATTGAATAATGACCATATTAGACAACTACCAATAGTAAAAAAACCTTATTACTTAATTTGCTAAACATAAAATCTTTTGTGAGCAGATATGAAACAAAATGCTGTTATTAAATAGGTACACATGTATTTTTTAAACTACATTAAAATCTCCATTTCCTTCATTCATAGTCAAGAATTGAGTAAAATTAAAATATTTATGAAATCAAGAAACAAACTTGAAACCAAGATTATCGCACATTTTTCAAGTGGTTTGCTTCAAGGAATGTTAAGTGGTTCGAACATGTAAAAAAAGCACTGCTAACCTTGGTCCACTATTTGTAGGTTTTGATAGTGCTATTGAGGCGCACGGCTAGTTCCTCCCACAGGTGTCGACTTCGCTCTCTGGTATTTTCTCAAGAAACACTTCGCCATGCCAGGGTTTCTTTCCATAAACTCTATCAGAGTTTCAACCTGAACCGACGATGGGTGAGAGGAACGTATCTCATTTGGACTGAAACATTATTGTTGGATTAGAAAACATAATAAACACTTTCTTTAATTAATATTATTTTTTAACTTTACAACAAGAAATATAAACTTACTTCATGATTATATCACAATTATTATCGGCACTGAACAATCAAAACGTAAACAAAACAATGCAACGACGAGATGAAAATATTGTTCACAGATTATATTTTTTTTCGTAGGGTAAGCATAGATTATATTCACGGCACGAATATAGAGTTTTCTGTTTATTTTTAACTTATTAGCTGCCTCAAATTCCTTTAAATAATAAATTGTAATTTAAACATCATATTTAGCTAAAATTCTGTATCAAAAACTGATAAAATGAAAAACCGATAAATCTCGACTTACATTTTGTTGAGTGTGGTAGTCACTAGTACAGTATTGGTCGCTTTGGAGCTCACGTCACTTCGCAAATGATTAGGAGATGCTTACAGAATGCAAAATCAAGGTCATTTTAAAACTTTCGCGAAGTGTAAGTGAATAGCGACGTGAAATGCGAGTTGTTGTCTGAATTTTACAGAATCGACGGGCTGTTCGAAGATAAAATGTGTGTAAACTTTTTTCTGTTTTGTTTTTTATTTTATTTTAATTTTATTTTGGGTATGTATGATTGACCGGTGAGTGTAATGAGCGTTCTTTTTGTATTTTTTTTTTTAACAATTGTTTTGAAAAGACAAATGTGTTCCATATGGGTAAATATCTGTAGTTTCTATGTACACAAAATCCATTGGTGACGTGTATCGGCGTTCATTGCTAGTAGTATTTCTTTTGTAGCATTCTATTGATTTTATGTCTATTTGCTATTTGCAAAATTTAAGTAATGAATGTCGATTTTTCCGAACTACTTATTTTAGGTATATATTTTATTTTTGTGTTATTTTGAAACACAAACTGGCGTAATTTGACTGTACTTTGTGAAAATAATGTAAAAAGAATAACCAAAAATAATGAACTTTATTCGCGGATTATTATTAATTCCTGTTGACAAAGAGTTTAAAAAGTTTTCATTAAGTATTTTTCTTTCTTATCCTTTGTTTAGCAAACCAAATGGAAATGTTTCCAATTTGTTACTACCGATCGAAGAAAAGTGAGTTAACCTAAAAATATTTTTTTTGTTTTTTTTTTTTATTTTTTTTTCTTTATTCATTTGTCTTTTTGTTCTTATTTAGTGCTACCGTTTCGGCTCAAGAAATAGTAAAGGATGTTTCAGAAATCAAGATATTTGAAGAGTAAGTACTTATTTTTCTGCAATTGTATTTAACTAACATAGGTGCTTCCAAACATCCTTCATAATAATGCGTAGGTCGTCTGTTTCCGAACGAAGACAACCCGAAACTCTTCAAAGTTACCAGGCTTTGTCGCGGGACTCTCGAATTACCGTGACCCCGGTACGTAAAGGGCTATTGAAGGACACCGTGGATTTTGGTCAGTACGAGTCTGACACTCCCTCCCGTCCCACCCTGGGCGGGAAGACTCATAACAAACTGTCCCTGTCACCTCTGACTGAGACTCGAGTCAAAGGTATATTTTTTTATACTAATTAATATTTTTGTAATTTAATAATTTATTAAGGCAGCCAAAAGAAGGATCTCAAGAGATAGAAACGGAATGCATTTTCAACGATTTAAGACATGACAGATACACGATACAACATCAAGATCTTTTGTAAGTGTTCATTGTAATCATTTACTTACTCAGGAATTGTAGTCTCCTGCCATAGGTAGGTAAGGGATTTGGCTCAAAAAACTAATTAGTCCGTCAGTAAGATTATCAAAAAATATTTCATCCAAGGTGGGTGGACCATGGAAGGCCACACTAACAAATAAACAGTTATTATTCGTTTATTTACTAGATAAATAAAACTAACAAATAATTAAGTAATATTTTGTTTTATTACGTAACATATAAACCACTTTTTTGAATTGCAGTTTTAATCAATATTGATTGAACTTAAGTTTCATTGAACTCTTTCAAATTGCCTTGCTAGGAACAAGGGCTTCTTAGAAGGCCATTATAATAAATCAGTCATTTAACAAAGTTACTGAATAGCTACTCGTATTAAATCTACAATAAAAAAAGTAGTTCTTATTTACATAATAAAACAAAGTATTATTTAAATGTTTGTTAGTTTCATTTATGCAGTAAATAAACGAATAATAACTGTTTATTTGTAACAGTGGCCTTCCATGGTACACCACCTTATTTGAACGTCGTCAATTCCCGATATCAGAGAAGCGAGGGACCGCCAAAATAGTTGCGCGAGCGATTCGCCGCCGCGTCTGTGATTTCCAGTTTGATGGATGTTTGTGTAAATAGAAGGAATGTGTCATCACATGGAAATAACTACGAAATTTTAATAATTGGCCTTCGAAGGAGCATGGCCTTCCATGGTCCACCCACCTCATATCTTTTCTTTTGTTACGTAAACCAAAATTGACAAAGATACGACACTTTTGAAATAAGGAATACGTCATCATAATTGGCTATATGACAGTAGCTATCAATTACAAATATAATTAGTCCGTCATTTAGAGTTTAATAAAATAACGGACACGTATTTTTTCTTTTTAAAATCAATGAATTTTCACCAAAATACAACACATCGAAACTCGAGAGTGGGGGCTCGTGACGTCAATTCAATAGAAATTGTACTAAATTGTGATGTATTGCCAATTTTGAAAGCATCGTATCTCCGTCAATATTAGTTTACGAAACAAAAGAAAAAATACGGGTCGAATATTTTTTGATAATCTAAGTGACGGACTAATTAGATATTTTTAGTATTTTTGTTTATTAAGGTGTCAACCAGACCCAGGTAGATACACATTCACAGCTAAAGACATTTTCTCTCTTTTTTGCTAAGCTAGTCGGCATAACATAATTAGCTTCTTTTCAGACAACTGAGTAGTTTTCTAGAAGACCACACCGGATAAAAATCGAATGAAAAAAAAAGAATTTTCCTCCGTCATTTTGCTAAAATCAAGCATGTATTCAGTAAGCTATGTTAATATTGCCAACCTATTAATTTTATATGCTAAAATAAACTATTTAAACGCACAAGTTATTTTATTTCTTTAACCTTTTATATTTTAGTCAAATTCGATGTCATTTTTTTTTTAGGAAAATTTAATTCCTTTTATTTAAAAATAAAGGCTGTTTGTCTATATTTTCCCATCGAATATGGCTAATATTTTTGTGAATTTCCAAAATTGACGGTAAGTACTAAGCTTGAATAACCGTTACACAAACTATGCGACCAGGATAAGACAGAAATTGTAATGACGCCATATTGTAAAAAAATGCACGCTTTTCTAACACTTGCACGCTCCCTTAAATAAAGATTAATTATTCTTATGAAAATAAGATAATAACTGTAATAAATATTATAGAAAATTGCATACACAGAATATTTCACCGTCTCCCATTCGTTCCATTAATTAGTTTAGATACCTAACCTAAAACTTTTGTTGGTAAACTTTTCATTCAGAATTGTTTTAAAACATACCACCTCGAGCTTATGACAGCCTAGTACTTTTCTTGGTTAGTAACATTCATGCAGAAAAAAAAAAACAGTATGCCAGTTGGAATTACAGGGAATGGAACTACAGGGATAAAAAAAAACCCAATAGTTCCATAATGTTACTAGATAATTAACTACTGGGATACGGCGGGATATTTTTGCTAAACATAATTTTCAAGTGGCAGTTCATATCATGGTCGCATAAGAATCGTCTCTCCTTAACTTTCGTTGAATCTCGTTTGATACGAATATACTCACAAGTTTGAAATTTTCAGGGGTATGACAGTAACGTCAGGGAGTGTGGTGCTAAGCAAGGATGAGAAGAATTTGATAGGAATCAGTATAGGAGGCGGTGCACCGCTGTGTCCCTGCTTGTATATTGTACAGGTAGGTAAAACTCGTATTTTAAGTCATTATCATCAACATCTCAGCCATGGGACGTCCACTGCTGAACATAGGCCTCCCCTTTAGATCTCCACATGTACCGGTTGGAAGCGACCTGCATCCAGCGTCTTCCGGCGACCTTTATAAGAAGCCCTTTATAAGTATTTTAAGTAGAGACCGAATTTTATACAACTTAAAATTAAATATCTTATTATTCTTCTTTGCGTGTCGATGTACTTAAGTTGCATCCGACCAATACGTAGCTACCCGCACAGCTCTGTCATTTGCCTCGTTCAAATCCTGGAAGGTGCAGGTGGTTGGGCAGGATGGGCACGAAAGTATGTGGGACATTTCTTGTACAGAAGCTCCGCACTGGCATTGTGTTTGGGATGAGTCTAGTATACCGCATTTGACCAGATTATTAAATATCTTATAAATATACATGCATTAACGCATGCGTCGTGAGATCCAAAGGCTTTTAATGGATAGAAAAATTCGAACCTCGAGCTGGATTTGAACCTGAGATATCCGGATGCAGTACATCCGACCCTCTTTCCAACCGAGCCATCGAGGTTCCTGCCTACAGCGTTGAATTGTTCAATCCAATCCTAACGTCTCATGGTGACGTTGAAAATACTTGTCATTTTTTTTTATAATCTAACTGGCGGACAAAATAGATTTTTGCAGTACGTAAGCCAGAGCCCTATTCAATTGCAAGAAAATTGGAGTCTGAAAAACTGCTTACTTTTCCAGATCTTCGACAATACACCAGCTTCCAAAGATGGGACTCTACAAAGTGGAGACGAGCTGGTGGGAGTCAACGGACAGTCTGTGAAGGGAAAGACCAAAGTTGAAGTAGCCAAGATGATACAGTCTGCTAAGGTGCGTTTTGGGAGAATTTATACCATGCAAAAATTATGCAGTCGCAGCGTGATGTTTTATGGCCTATAACCTTCCTCGATAAATGGACTATCCAACACAAAAATATTTTTTCAATTCGAACCAGTACAGACCCCCGCAGACGCCTATCGTGTTCCTGGAGAGTTTGGAACACGATAGGCGTCTGCCGGGGTCGCGGAACTAACCTTACGGCAATCCGTGACCCTGGAAAGCAGAGGGACATTCAAAAAAAAGCTGGGATAAATAATATCACTGCTTTGTATCATATCACACATTGTTGGAAATTCAAGAAGTGATTCATCACATCACATCTCATCGCATCGCATCATATTACCTATATATCACATCACATCATATCATATCATTTTATTAGGAATATTGCTCTTGTCAGTCCAATACTGATTGAAATCTCCTCCTCAGGATGAAGTAACAATAAATTACAACAAGCTCCACGCTGACCCCAAACAAGGCAAGTCCCTTGACATTATAATGAAGAAGATGAAACATAGGTTGGTGGAGAACATGTCCTCAGGCGCCGCTGATGCCCTGGGACTGTCCAGGGCTATTCTGTGCAATGATACCCTGGTTGCCAAGCTGAATGAGCTGAGGGAGACTGAGACCACGTATAAGAGATTAGTGGAGAATGCCAAAAGGTGAGACAGAGTGACACATTATAAAAAAAAGTTGTCCTCGTTCACGGACTTAGAAAGTTGACCCCCAGTTACGTAGACCCCAAGTTTACGTAGATAGTTACACGATTTATTGTTTCTTTTGATTTTATTCTTATTATTATCTTTCGGTCCAATTATAATTTAAGCTTTTAGTTTATTTTTTTAGGTATGTCCAACAATATAATATTACCACTATCACCAGTTTTAGCAATCAGTTTACATAACGCACACCAAAAGTGCAATCGTCGCAGCAAAGAACTTTTGCGTCAACGTTCGAAGTAATATTAGCTAACGTTCGCAATAATGTACATCGCAGTATGGAACTTTCGCGGTAACGTTACATCGCAATAAAGAACTTCCGCGACAACGAATTTCGCAGTAAAGAACTTTCGCGGTAACGTACTTCGCAATAACAAACCTTTTCAGTAAAGTACATCGGGGTAATAAACTTACGTATATATACATCATTGACGTACATTTCGCAGAAGGAAGCGAAGATTACATATGGCCTGTGGTACCGATGGATCCCACCCCACGACAGTTGCTCTCACCTTCGAAGTTATATCATCTCTAATCATCTCCGATTGATTTCACTTCCAGAATGTTAAAAGCCTACTTCGATCTCCTACAAACGTACAAGTCGGTTGGCGACATATTCGCGGCCATAGGAGTGCGGGAGCCACAAGCCAGGGCTTCGGAAGCCTTCACCAAGTTTGGACAGTACCACCGTCTGCTCGAGCGAGATGGTATCAAGATGCTTAAGGCTTTGAAACCTGTGAGTTGAATTTTGAAAATTATTGGGTCATGAATATTTATTTAATTTTTTACCAACTTCAGGAACTCGTGGCTAAATAAATACAGCCGCACAGGCCGATCTTCCGGGGTAAGCCGCGCTTGCCGAGGTTCGTCTGTGGATGGGTGTCCATCTGTCATAGCGAGTTTCCTCCGTGCCTCGGAAAGCACGTAAAGCCGTTGCTCCCGGTTTGCATTTGTAGATCTTTGATAGTCGTTACTGTTAGTCAGAAGCTCTAAAGTCTGACAACCAGTCTTACCATGGGCTATAGTATTACCCAGTTACTGGGTTGTGGAGGTCCGACAGGCAGTCGCTCCATGTAAAATACTGATATCCAGCTGCATCTGGTTTGACTGGAAGGCGACCCCAATATAGTTGGGAAAAGGCAGGCAGATGATGATGACCAACTGGCGCAGGTTCTTCTGATGATTCTCTTTTTGTTCGATGTAGTATTTTTTATTGTGTAATTGGACGTTGTTATTACCGGTACTGCAGATTACGTATTTCACAAGAATTTGGGTTCAATATTTGAACTAAAAAGAGTTAAATAAAAAAAACTTTTCAAAAAGCCACCTTCAAAAACCACCACTTTTTTGAAAGAATCAAAAAGTTTTTTTATTAACGATAGATTCGCGTTTGACCACTACATCCAAGGTGAAGCTCGCTTGCCCAGACGTAACCTATTTTAAAACCCCAAGGTTATAGCTATCAGGACATACAGACCCCGGCAGGGAATTTCACTCCTTAGCTGTGCGCACAATAAAAGTATTGGCAAAACGATATCATTTTCAGATTCTATCTGACATGGGCACATACCTCAACAAGGCAATCCCGGACACGAAACTCACGATCCGCAAGTACGCCGACACCAAGTTCGAGTACCTCTCCTACTGCCTGAAGGTCAAGGAGATGGATGATGAGGAGTACGGGTACAACGCACTGCAGGAGCCGCTGTATAGAGTGGAGACTGGGAATTATGAGTACAGGTGAGTTAAGACTTTAAAGCAAGAAGAGTTAGGTTTAAAGTTCATTGAAAAAGGGGGATTCTACAAATAGTTGTTGCTGGCAGCTATTTGAAGCGCGCGTGGAATACGACGCGCCGTTGACCTGAGCATGGTCCATGGCGGACGGCGAGTCACCCATTTCTCGCCGTCTGCATGCCTGCGTCTACAGTGGACGGAAATCGCCTCGCAGTTTCCATTGCCATAGGCGACTCCCGCGGCAACTGGGTCGTCAGACGGAGGCTGTCCTATCACTCACGCTTTCCGCCTCCTCCTTCGCTAAAACGACTGTTTCGCAGAAGTAGACAACCGCTTCTCATTCCGTCTCATTTCCTCTATAATCAAGTAGATTTCTTGCTATCTGCTATACAGTTACGCTCACGGCTCATCTTTTCAGACTAATTCTCCGCTGTCGCCAAGACGCCCGGACGCGGTTCGCTCGTCTCCGATCCGATGTGCTGGTCAAGTTGGAACTGCTGGAGAATAAGAAGACCCAGGACGTGGCCTACCAGCTCAGACGGTTCATTCAGGGACTTGCTGTTTATCACAAGTAAGTAGACTACGAGTAACTAACTTTGTACTCTCCCAGTAACTGGGAGCGTAGGTACAAAGTAGGCGCAGTTAAAGAAGCTTGTACTGTACAAGCTTCTTTAACTGCGCCCTGAACCTCAAGTCTGCTAATATAATATTGTCCGAATGATTTATCATTGATTTCATAATTGTTTATTTTGACAAGTTTGGTAATCTACTAATATAATGGCGTCATTATGACTTTACTATAGTCAAAGTCAAATCATTTATTTCAATTAGGCCATCAACGAGGCACTTTCAAACGTCGAATATTAACATTAAAGGAAATGGGATGGGATGGGATTGATTCTACACCCATTCGCAAGGGTAGGTTTGTATGAATAAGAATGGGCAAGAAACTCCATACTTACTCTGTTTACAAATGTTTTACGTTATTTTTAAATACATCATTTGACATCAATAATGTGAAAGCAATGTAATTTAAATGTAGACTATTATTTAAAAAAAAAAATAAGAAATAAAAAAAAAAATATAGTCAACCATTGACACTCATACATATTATGATTTTTTTTTTTGTAATTTACGAAAAGAAAGAAAGAAAAGAGATTTATTGGCACACACAAGACAGAACAAAAAAATTACATAAATAAAAACAACAAAGGAAACAAAATATATACAAGAAAAACTATGAATTCTTACTACTTCAGATTGTTTATAACACTATAAATAATGTGTAAAAATATATTATATTATTGAAATCTGGTATGAATAAATGGTCAAATAACAAAAAAATATATATCTTCATGAAGATGTCAGACTTGACAGTCGACTCGGCAAAGAACGTGCGTTACACTGAACGCTAAAACGCTCTCGTTTGTTTTTCTGTTTACATTTTGTTGTTACATTCGCAAAAATGCTCATTACAAGTGAGTATTCAAGTTTATCAGCACCTTTAATAAAACAAGATAGAAGTTCTGGTTCAGAAACAAAAACTCTTGGATAGAAATTAATATTTTGTTGAATCAAAATTTACTGAACATAAACTTGTATTGAACAGTTTTAAAATTTATTTTTCAGTGAATCAGTGGAACATCTGAACGACAACTCGACACTCTTCCCAGTTGAAGTAGATCTCTCCCAGAACGCGTTCCAATATAAATCTACAGCTCAAATCATCCAGGATAGCCAAGAAGACGAGGAAGATTTAGAATTCGGCAAAGAGATCCACGAATACCACGACATTTCTGACAATGACGAAAAGGAGGCCAAACTCGTCAACAGACGTCAGACCAAAGACAATGATGACACAGAATCGTCAGAACAACTCCTCCCCGACTTTGACAACGTTGGCCTATCTTTTGACAAATCTGACAGCATGGACAAAACTGACAATGTGGACAATTTGACGCTGTTGACGGAACTTGGACTGGCTGATACAAATGTCCAAGATGATTTTGGTGATTTCCAAAATGGATTGCTTGATGAATTTCTGCCTAAAGCTACTGAAGATGATGATAAAAATGATATTTTTGATAAGTTGTTGAGTGATTTTAGTCTTTTAAATAAATAGATTGTTTATTATTTTGATGTTTAAATGTAAAACGTCGTACCACAAAAAAGTTCAACATCTGTAACTGTAACTGCAAACGATCCTTATATCAACTTCAAATGCAATTTTGAAGTTGACAGTTATTTTAGACAAGACAGTGTTCAAGAGATGTTAAACTGTTTCGTAGTAAGACGAAAAATGTTTAACAGGTATACAATATTAATCAGAAATAAAACAGGATACAAAAAGTAATAATTTATTAGTAAATAAATATTTTGCAAGACAAGTGGTATAAATGTACAAACATTCATCATTTAGTACCTACACTTAAAACAAAATAATAAGATGGCTGAATTTGTACAGATGTATGTATGGCATATTCACTTTTTATAACCTATAGTCCTAGACAGTCGGACCCATACACTTAAAAAGACAGACTGGGCAATATACTGCCTAAAATTGACCAAACTCTCTAAAGTGAGGAAATAAATTAATAAATAATTGTTTTCATCTCATTCTAGTATATGGCCAATTTTATCTGTCAGTTATCTAGGGGAGGCGCACTCCATTCTATAAGTTTATGGTCGACCGAATACAAAAAAATAATACAAGAGACAATCAAATCACTTCACACCACTTTAAGGAGTCAAATGAAGAACAAATTTTAAGTACAGGCGACAGCACATCAACCTACTCTTATCTGTAAAATGTTACTAATCTAACATGAACATATCACAAGAGAAGAAGGTTCATCTATTGAAGATAGATTGGGGTAAGGTAAACTGCTGGTGTCTGTACAAAAAAAATTGAAAATGTATCTGGATCTACAAAAATTCTGTTTACAACTCTGGATCCAAATGGAATTCAAAGCACATTAATTAAATATCGGATAACCCACAACGGTGCTCCCTCACCAGGAGCTTTCGCATGTAATGTCACATTTGACTTTGAGCATTACATTACGATACTACCTCCCTGCGTGTAATGTAACTTATTCGGCCAGCCGGACACATTTAATTACAAGTGGAGCGCACTGATTTTACAAGTTGTATCATGGTATTACACTTTGTATAATTTCAAGCTGCACATTGTGATGCTCGATTTTCATCCCTCATTGATGAAATGTTCGAATCTGAACGTTACATTACAGACGAATGTTCGCGGTGAGTTTGCACTCTTAGGGAGCTACTGTCCCACAGACAGGCCCCTCTCTGGGGTTAATAATGAAAACCATGACACCAAAATTCTCACATATCATCCTTAAGATGCGATTCCATCGCTGTTCGGCACGAATTTTCGCTCTGGTCGACTCACTCGAGCAAACACGAACAAATTATAATGGATAGATACTTTTGTGCGCGCACATATGAGTAGTGTACGTACTCGTTATTTGTGCGCGCACTTTGCTAAACGCAGTTCTGTGAAAATATTCACGCACAATTTATACTACACTTTGCGCGAACAAAAGTTACGCACTGCCTTGCCGTTGGATACGCGATACCAGTTTACTACGCGCACTGCTGAAGCGCGCCAACAAATGTGCCGTACACTATTTTGGTGGAATCGTACCTTTATATCAGCCAAATTAATCATCAAAATAATAATGATGTGTGACCCTTACTTTAACAGGCCACGGAGCAACCAGCTTCTTTTCTGGTTGAAGTTTCTTCATTTTAAGACCTTGCAAATAATTTTTCACTTTCTGACTGTATTCTGGGATATTCTCATACGTCTCCACAATCAATTTTCCTTTGTTCTGGATTTTTGGTATCAAGTTTAGTATGTCGAGTTTTTGAACTTTTTCGAAGTCGATTGTGTCAGCAAATTGTTGTAGGGAGGACGTTGCAGTATCTGTGATTGTTTGTATTGTGTTTGCTGCTGTGTCTTTTAGCTTTCCCAGGTCTAAGCTGGACAGGTCTAAGCTGGCTAGCTTGTCCAGTGTGGCTGACGTTGAGTGGATGATGAGAAGGGCGAGCTGGAATGTAAAAATGAAGTAGTTTTTAATAAAACGTAAATTATGGCTCGTTCACGACCTTGAGCGGCGACTTAGCGCTGCGGTGAGCGGTATAGAAATGTTTGGAACATGCCACGAGCCGCCGCGAGTTGCGAATTCGCGTACTTACAAATTGTAATTAATGACGCCCGCCACACCGCTCACCAGTTACACTAAAGTCGTGAACGTTAACAAAGGAATCAAAGATTTGACCTTGTCGAGCATATGACGGCGATGGCCATTGATATATCGAGTGCGGTATCAAAATAAAGGGTTTTAAAAGGAGATAACAATAATATGTGTACATATTTATATATTTAAATAATAACTAAAATATCGTCAATAAAAACAATTAATTATAAAAATCAAAAAACCCAGTGCATCTCAAGCAACCCCTCTTGATCTTATATCAAAAAGATCAAAATCAGCGCCATGACGTCTTTAAGCGAGAGTTGTTCCAGTGTGGGAAAGAGACAGAGCTATGCAAGTCATTTAGCGCCCATCTCGTTCCCGCAGTGGACGTGGCTTTAAGTCGTCATGGCACTAGTTCCAAATAGTCAGCTATCAAATATGCATTTTTATGCAATAGGGTTTTTTTGTTTATAGATTTTTTTTAAACAAAATAATAAACACGTACTAAAAAGTACTGGCCACTTTGACACCACCATTTAAAAGAAAAAAAAAAAATAACATTCTCTAATAACTCACCAGGATATGAGTCTTCATGTTGATCACCAGGTAACAACTGATACACTGGTCGTCGCGGATCACCACCTCTTGATATAAACTAATGGGTTGCACACTTGCATGCCTTTAAAGTTGACAGCGGTGTTATTCTGGTTGATTCGATTTGCTGTAGAGTTTTGGCGCAGTCATTAAGGCTCGTCCAGGGAAGCAACATCAACGCTTCATCACCTCACATTTGTTCTTTTTTTATTTAACGATAGATTCGCGTTTGACAACTAACTCACCTGATGGTGAACGAAGATATGGTCGACGGGTTAAGGACGCTTGCCTAGAAGTAAGCTTATCACTCTTGACTTGAAGAACTTAAGGTTATAGCTGTCAGGAAATACAGACCCCGGCAGGGAATTCCACTCTTGGCAAAAAGCTTTGTACGTACCGGAGGGATGTCCACCATGTACCGATGGCGCATTGCCGTACGTCTTTGAGTCCGATGATGGAAAGGGCCAAACGAAATCAAGCAATAATAAGGTATTACCAGCTTTCCAGTAACATTGAGTAACAAGTTCGCGAGCAGATACAGTGAGTTTTGTGTGTCGGGAACAAAATCGTGTTGTGAGTGAGACGAGTAAAGCCTCATTTAGAGGGAGCAAGAACTCGCATGCGAGTTTCACTACATTGCAAAATTGAAAGTTTGATCAACTGAATTCGTTGTACCTAAAGTCCGCAATGTAACGTATCTCGCGTGCGAGTTCTTGCATCGTCTAAATGAGGCTTAACAATGGTAGTGGTCTTGAACGCAAAAAACGAACAAGAATAAGGGTACACCGATATAGATGTCATAAACACCCGCAATAACTTTAGCTCATCCGTGATCACGGTGCTTGCAACAGTGCCGAAATATCGGATCCTCAAAACAAATAATAAACTTGTAAATATCCCGTTATAAATCTAATGTGTTAAATGTCAGTTTAAAAACTTAGTTTGAGTGTACTACGTGAGTTCAACAAACTGATGTGCGAATTACGCCTGTGCGACATAATTGTATTGCGACTCACCATAGTCCAAATTCACGCTTGTGTCGCACATTAAACCTCGACATCGCTGGTGTCAGTTTTGTCGCACAATCGTCAATCGTACATCCGTTTGTCGATCTCACATATAAAATTGGGACGATGTCGCTTCGAATCTAGCTATGGGAAACCAGAATACACCTTCCAAGGGAAAGTGTAAACGCCTGTCCCATGCATGCATTATCAAAATTCAACTCACAATATCATCGATTGCTTTCTGAATGACAAATTAACACAAAGATTTATAGCACTTTGATCATTGTGTCGCACTTATGTAATGTTATAGCATTTTGATAATGTTTTGGGTACTAAGTGGGACTAAGTAGGGTGGTATTTCAAGGTTTTATTTTGATTTATTTATAGGACTGGTAATGTATTACGTTTCATTATGACACACCTATTATATAGTTGTTTAATCATATCTAATAGGAGTGTATTCTTTGGCAGAATTAACGCAATATTATGTTGGATAGTGTAAAGACTATATCCGGAGTCATTTACTATACGGACCTTGTGGAAACTAGAACAAATTTCCGTGCGTTCAAGAGTTTTTGCCATACCTACTAGTGGAATCAAATATAGCAGCGCACAATTTACGTGGTGCTAGGCAACTGGGCTGGTCTGGGCTTCCCCCAGTTGTAGATGTCCTTCTGTGCCTTGTGGCTTTATTTTGTTCTGTCTCCTCCTTCCTGGAAGTGGAAACTACATATCTTCCTACTCCTATTATAATTTCGTTGCAGGCACTATAACTCCTGTTTTATGGGGTGTATATTTATCAATTGCAGAATTGACCGAAGGACTCTTTAATGACTAAAACCCTTCGTTCTTCGGTTGCTCAATACGTGTCAGGCAATTTCGAAGCAGTGCCGAACTTCGGCAGGCGTTTGTTATGACGACTCGTAGACTCGGATCTCGTCTTTGATCGGACGGCGAGCTACCCATAACTCGCAGTACGCAAGCCCGTGGGTACGGTGGTTGAAGATCACCCGAGCAGCTATGTAAAAGGAATCTCATCGCTGCCCGCTGGACTCTACGATGTACTCTTCAACGAGGCTTTGAGATCGTCCAATCGTGCAGCGCGAGCGATGAGCGCCGCTGTCAGTAGCTTAGTAGCTCCTCATGTAGAATAGGCAATCACAAATATTTGAAAAACTGTAATGAAACGTTTTTTTTTTCTTTGTTTTTACGTGGTAAAATCATCAAATGAGTCCTCCCACACAGGGCAGAGCGGGAGGGACTGTCAGACTCGTACTGACTAAAATCCACGATGTCCTTCAATAGCCCTTTACATTTCGGGGGTCACGGTAATTCGTACAGTCTCGCGACCCCGGAATGTAACGATATAGGAATAAACTGACTCCTAGGAATGTAGGTACCATTCAAACCGGAACTCAACAGTGTTGTTCGGTGGCATAAATATGTATGTTGGTAGTACCGACTTTCCCGGAAGAGGTTCTACACCGACTAGTCACCTAAATCAGCTCCTTGTGAAATTATTTGTTCGATCAAGGAAGGCTAGGCACCTACTGCATGATAAATAGATAACATGTTAAAAATAAATGCTAATACTGTACTGTAGTAATGTTTTTGATATTGGAAATCGGGGTATGAAACTCAAATGGAGTTGGGCTTGGTACTCGTGGAGAAGTGTGATTGACTGGTGTCTATTGAGAATATATGACGCACGGTTTTTTTTTAACATGGTAAAGTCATCAAATGAGTCCTCCCAAGGCAGGGCGCGAGGGACTGTCAGACTCGTACTGACTAAAATCCACGGTGTCCTTCAATAGCCAACGTTTCGGTGTCACGGTAATTCGTTAGTCCCGCGGCAGGCTTTGGTCCTCTGGCCCCGTCATTGTGCTGACACTCTTTGAGGCGCGCGTGGAACACAACGCGCCGTCGACCCGGGCATGGTCCATGGTCGGACAGCGACTCGCCCATTACTCGCGTCCGTATGCCCGCGCCTACGGTGGCCGGAGATCATTTTGCGACGATCGTCGTGGGCGTCTACCACTGCGGCTGTGAGGTGGACGCTGTCCTCCTCCTTCGCTAGCATAGCTTCTTCGCAGAAGGAGATGTCGTAGAGTTATGATAAAAACAGGGTTTTAATCAATTCTCTAGCCTTTGTCAAACAGACAGGCGTGGCGAATGCTAAGCGAGGCGTTTTTATTTGTAATGTATGGAATTGTTTGAATCCAGTCAGATAGAAAAGCGAAAGCGATCCGATAGCGTGACCGAACTATCGGACTGACGTCTCGCTTCGGTTCGGTATCGCTTCGGACTCGCCTGTCTGTTAGACAAAGGCCTAAGCGATTTGAAGAAGTCTGGAAATTGGAAACACGAGGTAAAGAGTAAATAAAACAACATTATTCTTAAAATAAAATATATTATCGAACCAATGTTACAGCTTAAAAAAATGTACGCTTCAGATAGTTAGATCTAATCCTAGTTTTTTTTATAATTAACAATTAATGCATAACAAAAGTGTTTCATCTAGCCTTTTGCTACTGCTAGCACTCATTTAGTGCAACCATGCCTTTATTTTAAAAACTAGAAAGTTTATTTGTTTTGAGAAGTGGAACTTAGCAAAATTACAGGGTGTCCCGTAAAGTGAGGATCAAATTAAACATAGGAGCGGCAATATCCAATCTTAACTCTAGAGACATACGGTGCTTTTTTATGGGAAAAAGTTACACTAGCAAAAGTTGACCACGTATTAGACAATATTTCCAAAGCCATAGAGATTCTTTAGGAGGTATTAATCATTCGGATATCACAATTAGTTTTAAAATTAAAAAATTGAATTGCAATCTCTAGGCATTTGTTACCTATCTGAACACAAAAAATGGAATCATAATAAATAGCGCCGAACGTCTCAGAGGTAAAAAGATTGGAAATGATCTCTTCCATGCCGCTGTTAAATTTGATCCACACTTTCCGGGACACCCTGTATAATAAATAAATAATTCGGGTTAATTGAGTCATCGGGCTAATCGGCGCGGACAAACGAAATTGAAGTTGGAAGATTATTGTGTTTATTTATGTCGCAAGTTGATGGAAAACAATGAGAATTATTTAAATAAAACAGACAATTTATACAATCAGCTGTCATTGTCAAATTGACACTGACATGAGCTGTCAATGTCAATTTGACGCTGTTAGCGCGAAACGGACACTTTCTAATTAACGTCGCGTCGCGAAGCCAAGGTGGTGCTTGCTTTACAGCCAGTTCACGACTTTGGTCTAAGTGATGACCGCGATTCACCTCAGGCGGCACCTCCTGGCGTGTTTCAAACATTACTATACATTTGATCTTACCGCTCGCCGCCCAGAAGTTAGTTATATTAGTTTCGAAAATTAAGTGGAAATATTATTTTTATACATATGCGTCTTTATAATGCTATTCAAAAGATGTGAAAAAACGAATTTTCGGTTAAGTAAAATATTCTGAGATTGCCATTTTTTAGGAAAAAAAAGAAAAATGCACCTTAATCGTAGCAGCTTAAGAGCAGATTTCACAAACTAAACTATAGCGATCAACACATTTATACGTCGTTCAAAAGCTGTCATTTATCAACATTCTACAGCAATAATGACATGACAGTTCTTCACCCGTTCAATTTAATTGGTGAAATTTGCCTTTAGGACGCGTATCCATTATACAAGTTACTTGTATACAAGTTGCACATTATAACGAACTTGAACAAACCTGCATATAAAGGCGCGTTTCCATTATGCAAGTGTTTGCAAACATGTATGACGTCAGACATGTATGCAAATGATTTGAATTGGAAATACGATTTGTTCAACTTGCAGCTTGCATACAAGATTTTAGTGGTATACAAGTCATAAACAAAGTAATCCTCTATGCACGACCGCATGCGCTTGCAACTTGCGTGCAAATGTGCCGACTTGATTATTGTGCGTACAAGTTTAAACCTAATCGCATACAAGTTGCAACTTGTTTGCAAGTTGTCGTTTCCACTATGCAATTTGCATGCAACTTGCAACTAGTATGCAAATCACTTGAAAGGCGCCTTAAGTTACAAGTAGGTAGTTTGAACTTGTACATTTTCTTTCAAGTAACTGTCCACCTATTCAATTGGGAACTATGCAAGTAAAACCTACATGCAATTTGCATGCCTTCGAAAACGTGTTTTCAATTCAAGCTACTTGTATGTAAATGTGACGTCATACTTGTATGCAAGACTTGCCTAAAGGCTATATTTAACCGGGACACCATGGCGGCGCAACCAGTCGCCGCTACCAATAAAATGTATCCTGGTACCTGGTATCCGTTTGGTTGCGCAACCAATTTGGCGGCGCGACCAGCTCGGACGCGTGCACAGAATGTTACTGGTTGCGACGCCACTCATTACTATAGCGCTGTATGGTGTCTCCCTCAATCGGCCGCCAGACAGCACTATGCTGTCTCTTCAAGGTCCATTTTGATACTGTCTCAGTGTGGTGTGGCGACTGGTGTCTGTATGGTGTCTAGTTTGGTAGCTTACGGACACCACGGTGGCGCAACTGGTTGCGCCGCCATGGTGTCCCGGTGAAATATAGCCCTAATGGAAACGCGCCTTTAGTAAAAATCGCTGCGTTCTTCCTACTGGTTTCATTCGTGTACTTGTGGTGATGTCGCAATGATATATGTATACTAGAAATAATATTAATCTTAAGAAACTGTTTACATTGAATGAATTAAGAAGAAAATACTTAACGAGAAAATGTTACAAATATTAAAAAAAAATAACAAAAATAAACACGTGAACTGCCACATTCCGATTTTACCATCAATAATTTGACTAATAATATGAAAAATTGTATATAAGGCAGAGTGTACATACATTAATATTATTTATTTTCTATTGTTTGAAAGCGATTTTCTAGTAGACATGCTTTTATTATAATATACAATATTTTGTGTTACATTTTTGTGGGGATAATATAATTTTTTATCGAATTGATTGTTCGTAAATTCGTCACGATGGCTGCATATACCCAGTGCTTAAGCAAAGTACTGTCTGCTGCATACCGATGATATTATGTAATATTTATTTATTTTTGAGTTTAGTTTAGGTGTAACATAACAGAGACAAAGTCTATGATGAGGTGAATAAATAGAGACAATGTCTGGACATATTGTGTGCATTGAATAAACGCCCGATAAATGCCCTTAAACGCCGAATAAATGCCTTTTGCCCAGTTAATTTTCTGGTTAGTTTTTTAATACTTAAACAAAGTTGACAGTTTTTATGCCCAGAAACCGAGCATTCATTTGGGCGTAAACTCATTTATGTCCAATTTGCCAACTTTATGCCCATTTTTTTGCCATCGCTTGCAACGTTTACATTATCCCCACAAAAATGTTTAACAAAGCGGGTAGCTATACAATACCTATAAATTATCACAAACGTACAACTCATGTGAAAGGTCTCAGGATTATGTGGCCCAGGACTGCAACTTTGCCAGCTCATCATCATCTTCTGAAAATGTCACAAAATCAAATATTATTACAAGGTTTACAGGATATTTTTTCTAACTAGGTGTAGGATGGCTTTATCCGAAACTATGAAGGAATATCGTAAAATACTAAAAGAAGTCTCAAGTTTTGTCGTTTCAAGGAATTACTCATCATATTTTTACGGTCTGTGTTTTTTTGAATCAAAATTAATCAAAATTAACAGTGTCATTGGCGAATAAATAGTCAATGACGTTACTCTAAATGCACGAACTGACATTTGGGATATTGCCAAGAGGCCGTTTTAAACCCCCCGGTTCGATCCTGGCCAGACAACAAATAGTTCAATGTACTCCGAATTCCTACAATGCTATATTGAATGCGCCCGGTACTTAAATGTAGAACTACCTTCAGTAAGAACTTTATACGGACGAAGAACTATTCAGTTTGAGGGAGCCCAGATTTATAATAAATTACCAAATAAAAATAAGGGATTTTTCATGTATTAATATATTTAAAAATAGGTTAAAGTTGTATTTGGCCAACCAGCAATAATGCATCACTACCTACATTTTGTACTCGATTGTCCGAACGACGAATAACTTATAACTTAAGTTTTTTTTTCAATGCTAAATTTCTCATATTTAAGTGAACTATGTATGTTCTTTTGAGAAATAAATTTCTTTCAACCGAAACAGAAATGGGCATGGTTCATGACTCGCCGTTCGAGTCACCAACTTTCAGCCTCACGTTTCAAATTGTAGTGTGACTCACCCGTCTGCTTGGACCTGCTAGGCTTGGGCTTGTCGCGCACGAGTTCGGACGTGGGCACGTCCGGGAGCTGGTCGGTCGGCACGTTGATGCCCAGCATCTCCTTGTCCAGATCCTCCTGGAAAATGTATCATTATGGGTTAAGTAATCATCATCAGCTGGAAGACGTCCACTGCTGAACATAGGGTTCCCCCTTAGACCGCCACGCCGAACGACAATTCGCCACTTGTATCCATCGGTTGTCCGTGACTCTCACGATGTCGTCGGTCCACCTAGTGGGATGCCTACGGTCTTCCAGTATATTCTTTTTATCTATTCCAGTTATTCCGAAATTTGATACACACATAGTTGACACCTGGAATAACACATAGGATAGTTTCATCTGAATTTTGTTCCCGTTTCGTAGCGGCTGAAACCCCGTCAAAGTGCGAATCCCTCTCGCGCACGAAGGGTTCCACACCATTATAAAAAAAAAGGTCTGATGTATCGGAAGGGGGGGGGGCTTAAATATTTGTTTTATTCAGGTTTTCAGTAATGTTAATAATTTCCATCATCTCTCTTTCATTTCATCTCTCTCTCTTTGAGAGAGGAAGTGGGCCATAATCCACGATGCGAGTCCAGTGAGGGTTGGTGGATGTCCAATGTTTGTCTTCGAATTTTTGGCTTCTGACTGGGTTTGCACCCACGACCTACAACTCGTAAGTCGGGGCCGCTTCCATTGGCTACCACTGCTCTCAAAATCTAAATAATAATTTCCATACCTGTTCCAATTCCTCAAGCTCCTTCTCAAGTTCATCCTCATCGATATCGTTGGGGAAGGCCACATTGTTGCTGATGGCGTCCGTGATCTCTCGGGAGATGTCGTGTTGTTCCGCTATGTCGTCCATTATATCGTGCACCTTGTCTACATCACTGGGGAAGAGAAAGATAGGTGATTTAATGTCTGAGTGTTAAAACGAACTTTGAAAAGTTGTTAATGTTTACGGATTTGGTCTAAGAGTCAAGTTATACCGAGACGCGACGCTGCGGGCACATTTCAATAGAGCTACTCAAAACCTAACTCTATTTACTACACGAAAAGATACACCATTCGCAACGCAGCGCGGCGCCGCGATGCGTTTTCATAGCTACTCAAAATCTAACTAACTTTATTTTCTACACGAAATATACACATTTGCAGTATCGTCGCGTAGCGTCTCAGTGATTCGTAAATTTTTGTGATACTACTGTTACCTCAAAAATTTGATATTATTTTCTTGTAATGTCGCTAAATGATATCATTTTTTTAAGTGCATAGCTCTGTCCAGTGTTATTTTTAACCAAAAACGCGTCGCAGTATAAATTGGCCGTTAGGCTATAGGCTATATGACGCTACGACCAATAGGACCCGAAAAGCGGAGGTAGAACCACGGGTAACTGCTAGTATATTGTAAAATAGGTATACTAACATATCCTTATGCGCAAGCTTCATTGCGTTAGCTGCATCGCGCATAGTGTTCAATACTTGAGCGTTAGTGTTAGCGCCTTCAAGCGCTTCCCGCTGCGCTTCGATCTGTGTGAGCGTTCCATCGATCTGAGTCAGCTGCTTCTCGTAGCGCTTCTTGCGCTTTAAAGCAGCAATGGCCGCTGGAATTATGAAAAAGGAGACGGTTTAGTAAAAAACATGCAGATGTAAATTAATATGCTAGCTTCATTTTAAGAGTGTGTACACCAATCATTTTTGTATGGTGGTTGCCCTAAGGGTCACCCCCCATTTTGATAAAAAAAAAACCCGGCAATTGCGAGTCAGAAGTCGAAAAAATCATGTCTGTTGTATGGGAGCCCCCGTGAAATATTTATTTTATTCTGTTTTTTTGTAATTGTTGTTAAAGCGGCAACAGAAATACATCATGTGTGAAAATTTCAACTGTCTAACTATCACGGTTCATGAAATACAGCCTGATAAGAAATGAAATTATGAAATGAATGTATTTTTGCAAGTAGGTCAATATCAACACCTTCGTCTTTTTACAAACTAGATGTTACGTGCCTGACTACTCTGAGAAGAAACAGCCGAAACAAACCTAGAGATCGACATCGAGGGCCATGTATGTTTAAGTCTGAGATGGAAAAAGAAGTGGACAGACAGACAGGCAGACGGATGGACTGTGGAGTCTAAGTAATAGGGTCATATTTTTACCCTTTGGGACCCCTGGACATCAATTTTCTAATACCAAAACATATCCTATTTCAACGATCTAGTTTAACACTAGTACCAACATTAAAAAGATATTACAGCTAGTACAATATAACGACTTGTCAATTAGTTTATTATCTATGAGTGAGCATGAGGTCATATTGATGTGATTGACATTACAATACTTTTTAGTCTATGTAAGGTCTTATTTAAAGATGTCATAGTATCTAACTTTTTTATTTTATTAGCCTGTATCATCCCAGGGCGAAGGCCCTTCCCTCCTTCCTAAATCCTTTAGGAATGAGTCCAGCTCATCCCGCCATCTCCTTCTGGGCCTGCCGTATTGTCGTTTATTGCCGTCTACTGAGTGGTTATTTTTGCCCATTGCTCCTCCTATTGACCAGATGTAAGAAATAAGAATTCTCACTGTGCTAGTTAACTCTTTTTACCTGCATAATTTTCAAATAAGTACTAGCTATTTTCGAAATAATTGAATTATAAAAAAAAAATACAAAAAAATGATGGTTCCAAAATTTCCTGGCACAAGACATAATAACTGTGAAAGTACAGTAGATGTCCATTCCAAAGCGTAGATCTCTATGGAGAAGAATGGTCAAGAATATAATTATATTTATAATTTTAATTTAATACTTAAATTTAATAATGCAATAACATAAAACCAACGATACACACCAACCATATTAATAGCACAAAAAAACTATTGTAGGTACTATTTCATTTTTTTTTTTTTTTTTTTTCCATAATTGATTCTATGTTTAACATACCAACTGTTTTTATGTACACATTATGGCATGCAATAAAGTATTGAGTATTGAGTATTGAAAAAAAGAAATTCCATGGACAGTCTTTTTAATCAGGTAATACAAATCCTTTGTTACATCATTAATGTTAAGATATTGTGTGAAAATGTCATAGCAAGTAAGTGTCCATAGCAAATATAAATAAGGCAATTCAGGAATTTAAAACAATCAATTAAAATAAACCATGGCAGCCAGAGAGAGCTGAGATGACCAGTCCCAACTGACAGCACTTATTCACAAACATGACACATGCATCAGCACCATTCAGCTCAACCATTTTGAAGGGAACTAAATTTATTATTTTGAAGCAAAAAGAAATGGAGTTTTTTATTATTTCTTTGTTTAGGTAATATCATTTCTGTCTCACATGAAATTTTTGTACATATTTTATGTATAACTCATTTTCCTTTTCCTCACAATATTGTAATGTTGTTCAAGGAGTGGTAGTGTTTCTAACATATTATGATTAGCTAAAATTCTTTACCACATGGACGTTATAAGGATGTACTAACGAAATATCTAACGATTCATTAAAAAACAAGGTCATCTTCCAACATGTCAACAAAGAATAGGTTCATGACTGCGAAAATAATTGCGAGAAATGAATACGTAAATATTTAGGTATCAAAACTTACCTCGCTTATTCTTCGTGCCATTTTTCCTAGCCGTCTGTATTTCTAAATCGATTTTCTTTTCTAGAAAGTCCTGTTTTTTAAGCAACAACTCCTCGGTTTCACGTAATTTCTGTATCGCTTCGTGTGTCGATGGACCCTTTTCTTCTTTCTTTCCACCGAATAACTTCCCCAGAAAACTCATCTTGGATATACTTTAATCCTAATAAATTCTAAATAAACAACTGGATGCAAAGATTATTCACAAATTACGCGTAAAAAGATGAAATTACTTTTTCTGAATCCGATTCTTTTACGGGAGTATGCGTCACCCAGATGACAATCAAATCTTAACATTTGATTCGTGAAATAGGGTGTATTATTATCAAAATGAAACAGAGGATATATATTGCTAACGTAGATTTATATCGATCAATAAATGGTATATTAAAAATAACATAAAATAAGATTACAACTAGAAAGAAACCGCAAAAAGTCTGTTACAACATATGATCACAATCGGGTAAAATGATTCAAGAACATGATTTCAAAACGCACCATGCATGACTCAAGATGTTTTCGGAACTTTTCTGTCAAATTCAAACATCCACGACCAATAATTTAAACTGATCACTATGGAGAAGAATACATTTCAGTCTTATTAATGCTGTGTTGTAGTCTGTTTAACTTGAAATTAAATTTAAATCTCTGAATCTACAAGTATGTAATAACACAAATTAACTGTATTTTATGATGTTTCTGAACAACAACAGAAGTTTCAGAACGTTTCAACATCTGACAATTCATTTGTTTTGAACTAATGACTTTGACAGATTGGTTTGGTTTGCTTCATTTGTCATTATTTGGTTCGGCAGTTGGCCATAAAATCCGCCTCATGTGAATAAAACTTACAATTAATTTTAAAATACAACATTATTAGTTTATTTTCTGAATTAAAAACTCCAAGTCAGCTATAAACATGGTTCGTGTGATCACTCAAGAGACCTACGATGAGGTCGTGAAGGAAAACATCGAAGAGTTTGAAATGACTCCCGAAGAAGCGATAAAAGAGGCTATTGCCCAATTTGAGGCACAGGTATGTATCCCACAATCCTCATTTTTCATGCCATTTGAGAAATGCATAGGTAAACTTTTAATAGTTGTTAATTATAAGTGTTTTGTCATTGCCAATAAAATGTGGTTAGTCATGACTATAATTGATTCAAACTGGAAGATACAAGGTGATCTAATCGATGTCCTTTAAATCACGATTCTGTACGCGTAATGACTTTACGTGAGAACTATTTATAAACTCCTTCAGGGTCAAAGGTTGGTGGAAATGGAAGTCTTTTAATACTTAACATTATTTTATTGCTGTCTTGGCTAGAACTTAATAAAATAATAACTATTTGTCTGGTCAAAATAAACATATTTTAACACCTTAGACGCTGTGATCTTTTTGTTACACAGTGTCTGGAAATTAACTATTTCACAGGCCATGTGTATCCAAATGCCACACAGAGAAAAATCCAGGAAAAACAAGGGAAAAAGTGAAAAATAAAATATGTTTATTATGTAGTATGAACACGTCCAAACAAAAAAAAAATTGAAACATTATTCAAGACCAAAGTATTTTTTTTTTTGCATTGGATTTTTTGATAATTGACAGTTATACTAGGTATCAATAATATTTTTCAGAAACATGGCTTGCTAAGAACATTGGAATGGAACCCTATATACTAAGATAATGAAAATAGATTTAAAAAACATTTTTATTTAAAATGTGGGACCTATTTAGTTGAATAAAATATGTTTTACACAACTTATTTTCAGGGAGTAGATCTGTCAAATATTATTAAAGACCTTGCCCTTGGACCTGGAGACAGCCATTTGGTGGTGGACACTGTTGCGAAGTTGAAGGAGCTTACTGCTGACAAATATGATGAAGATGCTGTTCTCAAGGAATTGGAGGTTTTGAAGGTAACTTAAAGTCTTACTGTCTTACTGCAGAAACTTAAACTTCTATGCATTACTTCTAGCCAATATTGAGAAATTATCTGTGTAGCAAAATTGCTTTTTTTCTCTCTTTTTCACTTTTGTGAACACAAAGACTTGCAAGTGTGTGAAGATATACAACCTTCGTATTATATCGATGGTCTCGTTGCTTAGCAATGCTTGTTATATCGGTCTTGTCACTTATACGAAAAATATTATATTCCTTCTACAAGATAAAACAATGTTTTCTTTTATCGTTTAATTCTACATACAACACAATTATAAGCTTTACGAATTCTCTAAAGCTTAACATGGTAGCAGAGCGAAAAATGTAAGTAGATAATTGGAATAAAAACGAAAAGAAAGAAAAATTCGAAATGTCAATTGTAAAAATCCAACCTTTAGGAAAGGAAAACTACGATACGTGGTGTATACATGCAAAAGCATACTTAGTTAAAAATAAACTATGGGCATGTGTAAAAGAATATCCAAAGGTGGGTGCGTCACAAAATGATCTCGACTATGACGAAATGGCGAAATCGGAGCTGATATTGTTGATAGCGCCTTCAGAGCTGAAACAGGTAAAAAACTGTAAATTTACCAAAGATGTGTGGACGACTCTTGAATCCATCTATGCGAGTAAGGGTCCAGCCAGAAAGGCTACACTATTAAAGCAACTAATATTAGCAAAACTAGAAGAAGGCTCAGATACACGCGAGCATTTAAAGAAATTCATGGACACAGTTGACAAATTGAAAGATATGGATATTGATATCAACAGTGATCTATTGTCTATCATGATGCTCTATAGCCTTTCTTCAGAATACGAAAATTTCAGGACTGCAATTGAATCTCAAGACTCGCTTCCAGACCCTGAAAAGCTAAAGATTAAAATTATAGAAGAGAGTGATGCACGTCGTCGCGACATCCCTAGTACTAGCGTAAAGAATGATGCTGAAGAAAGTTTCTACACTTTTTGCAAGATATGTAAAAAGAAAGGCCATGACACGTCCAAATGCTGGTCTAAAAATAAGAATACAGGCAAGAAGAATAATAAGAAGCCTAAGAACAGCTATACCAAAAAGGACGGTAAAGAAACAAACCTCTTCAGTAGCTACTTCATAAACGACAAAGCACAAAAATGCTGGATACTTGACAGTGGATGTACGTCACATATGACTTTTTCGGATAAGCCTTTTATAGAGATGAAGAAAATTTCTAAGACCCTTAAACTCGCTTCTAAGGACAAAACTGCAGAGATAAAAGGTTCAGGGCCTGCAGAAATAGAAATTAAAGAAGGAAAAATTGGTATTTCTGATGCACTTTATGTACCAAGCCTGTGTGCTAATCTTCTTTCTGTTGGAAAAATGACTGATGTAGGACTCACTATTCTATTCACTAAGAAGAAGGCAATAATTAATGATCACAAGCGAGGAGTACAAATGCAAGCAGTGAGAGAAGACGATGGTCTATATTATCTCCAAACCAAAAATAATAATGTTGACAGACATAGAGCCAATGCTACAGATTGTAGTAATGAGGTACCAAAAGTAGTAGAGTCAGATGCTATTAAACAATGGCACAGTAAAATGGGACACATGAGCGAAAGGGACTTGAAGCTCGCCTTAAAGAATGAAAGTCTGATCGGATTAGACTTCGACCATAATAGTTCTTTAGGTGAATGCGAAATATGCATAGAAGGGAAATTGAGCAGAGTGCCTAGCAAGAAGAGTGACAAAAATAGTTCACGTACGAGTCAGCGTCTTGAGATCGTACATAGTGACGTCTGTGGACCACTTAAACAACCTTCACTGAACGGCAACAGGTATTTTGTAAGTTTCATTGATGACTACAGTAGGTACTGCCGAGTATACTTTATTAAAAATAAAAACGAAGTATTACAAAAATTCATAGAATACAAGGCAGAGGCAGAGAACTTCACAGGAAACAAAATTAAATGCCTACAGACCGATAACGGTACGGAATACCGAAATTTGAAGTTTGACTCATATCTGAAGCTAAATGGTATAGCAAGAAGGTTGACAGCACCATACACTCCACATCAAAATGGAATCGCTGAAAGGAAAAATAGAACCCTTATAGAAAAAGCAAGATGCATGATGTTGGAATCAAAAGCGCCTATGTGTTTATGGGCAGAAACGGTTTATACTGCAAATTACTTGTCAAACCGAAGCGTTAATCAGAGTATTGAAAATCAAACAGCATTCGAAAGATGGGTAGGTAGAAAACCCTGCGTTAATCATCTATATGTATTTGGTGCTAAAACGTTCATCCTAAACAAAGGAAAACATGAACATAAATTTGCTTCAAAGGCAATTCCAGGTATGTTCGCTGGTTACTCGGAAGTTTCAAAAGCGTTTAGAATATACGTCCCATCGAAGAAACGCATTCTTATTTCTAAGGATGTTCGAATTTTAAAGAAAATGTTCTATGAAGATGATAAAAATGTAATTTCTGTTCCTTTTCAAGAATTAAATGATCAATCTAACGAGACTGACTGTGAACTGGATGAAACAGAAATATATTTAAAAGGTACTACAAAAGAAAATGCTAATAGACAGCAAGCAGTACAAAATAATGATATTGCAAGCTCTAACGAGGTACCTGTACAAAATGAAAATAACGAGTTGTATTATGACACTCTCGGGACTGATGACGGCAGTGAAACTGCTGATCAATCAAATGAAAACGACATAGATGTCAATGAATCCGTTCTTGTCCCAGAAGAACGGAGGTCATACAATCTTCGTGATAGATCACAGATTGACAGACCTAAAATATTTGAGGATTATATTATGGCAGCCATGGATATGGATAATGAAACAGAACCTCAAACGTTTAAAGATGCTATGAATAGCAAGGATAAGGTCAAATGGTTAGAGGCTATGAAAAATGAAATGGAATCATTGAAAGATATGAAGACTTGGGAATTAGTCGACCCTCCGAAAAACCGTAAACCATTGCCATGTAAATGGGTTTACAGAATAAAGAACAATCCAGATGGTACAATTGAGCGATATAAGGCCAGACTGGTAGTGAAAGGTTTTTCTCAAAAACCTGGCGTTGATTATCAGAAGACTTTCAGTCCGGTAGCTCGCCTCAGTACTATTAGAGCTGTTTTAGGAATAGCTGCTCAAGAAAACTTAATACTTCAACAGTTCGATGTATCGACTGCGTTTCTAAATGGAACGGTAAAAGAAGAAATCTTTATGAAGCAGCCAGAGGGTTTCAATGATGGCACTAAAAAAGTGTGTAAACTTAAACGCAGCCTCTACGGCCTGAAACAAGCTCCTCTATGCTGGAATGTCTGCATATCAGAGTATCTTATAAGCTCAGGATTCAAGCAAAGCACAAAAGATCCTTGCCTTTACTTACGTGAACAAGTGTTGATTGCGCTTTACGTAGATGACGGTTTGGTGGCTTCAACTAGTGAAAATGCTGGAAAGAACTTCATTGAAGAGCTGAAAAATAGGTTTAAAATTACCACAAAACCGGCGTCTTATTTTCTTGGACTTGAAATTAATAAAACCAAAGATGGCTGTATTACCTTAAACCAAAGGTCTTATTCCAAGAAGATACTTGAAAAGTTTGGAATGACTAACTGCAAAGTTGCTGCAACGCCGGCAGTAAAAATTGGCCTAGAAGAAGAAAAAGATGATGAATCAAATTCATCATTTCCCTATCGTCAAGCTGTGGGAGCCCTAGCAAACCTCATGGTCGCTACAAGGCCAGATATAAGCTATGCTGTGAGTGTTGCGTCAAGGCATCTAGAAAGTCCTACTAAGTCTGATGTGACGAGAGTCAAACGAATTTTTAGATACCTTAAGGGTACTATAGACAAAGGACTTGTCTTCGCGAAAAGCCGGGAGAAGAGGCTGATATGTTTCAGTGACGCTGATTATGGTGGTGACACAACGACTGGCCATTCGACGTCAGGGATGATTTTCCTATTCTCCGGTCCCATCATGTGGAAAAGCCAAAAACAACAAAGAGTTGCAATCTCCTCAACGGAGGCTGAACTCGTAGCCTTGACAGAAACTGCGAGAGAAGCCTTATGGCTAAAAGAACTCTTGGAGGAATTAAGGGACTTAACAGACCTGAATGAAAAACCGACAATTTACGTTGACAATGAGTCTGCTATAAGGTTGTCTGAGAACCCACCTTATGAGTTCCATAGGAGAACAAAACATATCAAGATAAAACATTTCTTCATTCGAGAATGTGTTCAGAATAGAGACTTCGCTGTCAAACAAGTCGCTACAGAATTGCAATTGGCGGACATGTTTACAAAGCCATTGTTTGGACCAAGACTGAACATGCTAAGCTGTAGGATTGGACTTCAAGATTTGTCCAAGCTTTAAAAAAAGTACCGTGGATGTGAAGATATACAACCTTCGTATTATATCGATGGTCTCGTTGCTTAGCAATGCTTGTTATATCGGTCTTGTCACTTATACGAAAAATATTATATTCCTTCTACAAGATAAAACAATGTTTTCTTTTATCGTTTAATTCTACATACAACACAATTATAAGCTTTACGAATTCTCTAAAGCTTAACAAAGTGAAAAATCTACTATAATAATAATATTTTTTCTTTTTTTTGCATACACTCACATAGCATGAATTTAATGAATTTACTTACTACTCAGTAATCTGTGGATAATGGTGTTGGTTGTACAACAGGTGTATTTGATTTAAACTCAAAGTTAATTTATTTTATCATTGTACTTCTGTTTGTTATTCCAATTAAATAAAAAAAAAATCTGTTAAATACTTGTTTAAAAAAGTGTAACTACAAAACGACCCTTATATCAATGTCAAATGTCATTTTTCAGTTGAGAGTTCTTCTAGACCAGTTTTCAACAGAATTTTTTTGTAGTAAGAGATGGTTAATGTTTCTCATCCCTACTAATATTGTAAACTCAAAAGTGTGTACATTTGTTTAAATGTTACATTTTCACAACAAAATGGCTGAAAAATTAATGAAACTTAAGAGTTGGCCAATCGAGAGAGGTTTGCAATGCGCCGGACCACAAGTAGTTTCTAATTAATAAATAAAAAACACAGTGAATTTATTGTTACTGTTGAGGGCTCCGTTTTCCGCATTAAGACTCTAAAGTGTTCCATTATGCGTCAGGTGGGACGGTTTGCTATATGAGCCATCCAGAAGTTCAGAATTCTCTAGGGACGTTCACAGGCTTTTTGGACTTACCTCGGAGTGCAAACACAGTATACTAAAACAAGAAAAATACATAAGAACTTTTTTTTTACGTTTCAGTCTGAATGCCAGATAGACTTAGCGCATAGAGTACGAGCAGGCAAAGAGGGAGCATACAAAGTCCTGCTAGATCTCCTCTACTCAAAGTACAGTAAGCTTTGCCAAGAGTTGAGCGACAGAGATGCCAAGTTCATTGTAAGCGTGCTTAATACCATGACTGCCTTGATGGACGTACAGCCTGATCTGTTAGATAATAAGGGTGTGGATTTTATCAAAAAGTAAGTGTATTTTAAATTTTGGAGTTATAATCCTTTATTATCGTATAAACGTCTCGTTCATATTCTCGAAGGGGCGGTGCGGCGGAGCGTGATCCACGCCACGTTGTCAGACGACGCGAGGTGCGGCGCGCGGGCCGTCTAACGATCACTTCGCAACTGATCTCCACAGACGGCACGCGCGCTAACTCCTATGTTTTCCAACATCGAATTATAGTACCTATTGGGATATTATAATTAATGTCATTACACTGCTTTAATTTACAGTCCTGAGAATATGTCCATATCACCGCGTACCCACTGTAGCGGTTGGCGGCAGCAGCCGAACTCCCCACGCCCGCACCGCTATCAGAGCCGCACCATTTCCGAGTAATCCGCTCGCGTTTGGCAATCGCGGCGCCTCGTGACATGCTCCAAACATTTCCATACTTTTTATCTTACCGCTCGCCGCCTCGCACTCACCCACCGCTTAGCGCGGTTTGAAATCTCAGGGATGAGGAGGTTTTTTTATACTCCTAAGACATTCCCGCGACCAACACTAGTCAGTAAAAGTCTGACCGTCCCTCCCGCTCCACCCAGTGCATTTGACAATTTTTATAGGATTTATTGTTTTACCATTTAGTAAATTATCGTAGCATCATTATCAAATTTTACAGGCGCGAAATCATTAAGTTACATCTAGCATTTTATACAAATTAATATTACAGTGTTCTAGACAACGTAGAAAACGAAGATATACTAATAGCAACACTGAGATGGACATCCACATGCTGTATCAAACACGAGATGAATCGACAGAAAGTCTTCGCTAAGAATATAGCTGAAAACCTGAAACTTTTGCTGAAAGTTACCGGCAATGTAAAGGTGGGTACAACATTCATTTTTATCACATTATTTAAGAACAGTTAGTTTATTCCTTATTAACAGGGAACAAAACAGCTAATTGGCATTTGGATTGTGGATTGTAAATATTATAATAATTCGCTGCGCTCCGGATTTTACTTTAGAATTTCTCGCTACGTTCAGGATTCTACTCCAGAATCATTCGCTATGCTCTGAATTCAAAAACAGTCTGCTATTCTTTCTTTTTTAAAAAAGTTGCCCCTCACTAGTATTTTTTCCCGTATCGTGGGTGCGTTTACAAACATATAAACTCACATGCAAAAACTCTCAGTCCCAGAACAACTACTTGCAGATCATACAAATATTAGTTACGCGCGGGGATAGAATAGAAATAGAATAATTTTAATTTGTTTCGGAATCGAACCCGCGACACGTTACGAAACACTCATATCACGCCTGTACCAAAGTAAAAAGGGTATTTAAAAAAATAATAATTAACCGACTTTTAACAAAGTGTAAAATAACTTTTCTTTCGGAAGTCGATTGCAAAATAGTCAAGGAAATAAGAAACATAGGCACAGAAAAGTTTTTATTTGGGATTAAAAAAAAAAACTTTTGTGTTTTTTCAAAACAAAAAAAACGACGGCTTGCACTTTGGGAGTGCCGGCAGAAGTGAAAACTTCAATAGTAATAAACACACACGAACATTCGCGCAAGCGCCTTGCGCCGTCTTACGAATTTTCGATCAGGTCACGTGTCCTGACGCGAGGTTAACATTTTTTCACTTTAAGAAGTTTTCACTTAAAAAAACCTATTTTTTGTGTTTTGTTGTCGGCTTCAATTTGATGAATCTGTTTCAGCTACTAAGTGAAACTCTCCAAGTCATACGCAAGATGACGTTAGACGATGATGTTCGCGTCGAGTTCGGTCGTGCGCACGAACATGCTAAGGAATTGGGCGCGCAGATGTTGGAGCCTCTGACTAACTTGTTGAAAGGTCGGTACCATTGCCCGTAACATGTCTAAACAAGTTCTAATTTTATGCTTGTTTACATTATTGGGTCGCGGGACTTACGAATTACTGTGACCCCGGAACGTAAAGGACTATTAAAGGACACCATGGATTTTAGTCAGTACGAGTCTGACAGTCCCTCCCGCTCTGCCCTGGGTGGGAGCATTCAATTTGAACCAGAAGTTTCCGAGATAAGTGCGTTCAATCAAACAAATCCTTCAACTTTATGATCATTGTTTTTACGCAAACTCAAAATTTAAAAACGTTACCTCACGCTAAGAATTTCTCCTGTATCATGGAAGCATCGATCAGGCACTGCACCAATCGTGACGTCAAATGTTTTATTTCAACCCTATCTTATTTTTATGTACAGAAAACACAAAACCTCCTCTCGTATCTGAGCTGATGCTCACCATAGCAAGTTTATTGGTCCGTCACGAGCTATGCAAGATGGTGGCCGATTGCGGGGTGGACTCTCTCTTCACTGTGCTAGCTGACAACTATGATAATGTCGCCGTGGTGCAGCAAGCTGATAAGTTGTGAGTAGATTATTTCTCTCTCTCCATCTCTCTCTCTCTCCCTCTCCCTCTCTCTCTCCCTCTCCCCCTCTCTCTCTCTCTCTCTCTCTCCCTCTCTCTCTCAATCTCTATCATAGGATAAGGTATGTAAAGCAAATTGACGAATAATTTAAATCTTCCGTCCATTATAATAAGACTAAAAATAAAAAAAATTGACACGAATAGTAGACCTCTAAATTCTCCAAATAACTGATATCCTTATCGTTTCGTACTATGAACAAGCAAGAACTCGTCTGAAATATTTCTGTTAAAACAAAGTTGGGTGTTTAAACATTTTATTTATATAAGTAAGGTACTTAACACACATTTTTATTAATGTAAATCACACGTGCAACTTGCTTTTCTTACGATAACTTTGTTATTACCCGACTGCGCCAGAAGGAGGGTTATTTAAATATTTACTTACGTTAAAGATGATTTTTTAGAAAAGAGAAAATCAACTGCGAGTGCGATTTGAATCCACGTCTTCTGGATAAGTTCTCCAGATGCCTTACCAATTAGGGACTACCGGAACTCATACTCAGAAGCTGAATCTTCAATTCCAAGAGATGGCGGCACGTTACCGTGAAAAGTACAAACGCGCGTTCAAATACCACTCGCAGCTGAATTTTTCTTTCCTCAAAGAGGTATGCAACTTTTTGGCATCAATTTTTTTTTTGCCGGTAATGAAATGTTAGTCATTAGTAGACCGAAACCTAAGAACTTAGGAACACGAAAATAAATATTAAGGTATGTTCCGTTTTTATGTCATAACGACTGAACCGATGTTGATGAATTTTGGCACCGAGATAGATGGAACTCTAGAGATGGTTATAGGCTATACATAAAGGCGGTGAGGGTGGGCGAAGCCACGGGCAAAAGCTAGTACATCAATAAATCTATGGATTCCTACAAAAAATATCTCCAGATTAGAACAAAATAAAAACCACCATATCTGTAGTCGGTTACGGTTTAGAAACTTATTTTTTTTTTCTATGGACTTCTTAAGTAGTAGTCTAATTGTGCCCAAAATTTAATCAAATAAAAAAAAATGGATGCCAAGGTCCATACTAAAAGTTGCATACCCCTTTGCGATGTTAAAAAATAACTACAAATGGCAGTGATAAGGCACATAGAACCTTAAAGCTGTTTAACTGTAGGTTACAATTTATTTTAAAAACCACACATCTTCTCAGCAGACTGATAATGCGACCTCAAAAATAGACACCGTTCATTATCAAGAAACAGCGTTTTCTTCTTCACAATTATCTCATTCTCAATCAAAGAGCGTTCGTGTATTAATTCAGCCCTCAATTTCTCCGTTTCCAAAGACCGCTTTTGCAACAAACTCATACTATCATTTAAATCCCTTACTTCTTCGATCAATGCTACTAGCGAACCTTCCCTGCAATTTTCAACGTTCGGCCTACAGTTCTTAGTGTTCAATCTCGTTTGGGCGACCTGAATTCTCTGTGATACCTTCAACATCTCCTCGTGTAGCATCTCTAGAATGTTCTCTGTCTCCACAATCTTTTCCAAAGTCAGTCTTAACTGATTTTCTAATTCGGTCTTCACTTGTTCCGTTCTTGCTATCCGTTCGCTCAATGATTTGTTGACTTTGATGTCTTGGGAGCGCAAATCCCTGGATGTGTTTATAAGGACTGCGTCGACTTTTGCTCTCAGGGCCTTCGATTTGTCAAATGCGATTTTGAATTCATTGAGCGCGTTGATCGTGTGTTGTTCCCAGGATGGGACGTTGGATTGGCCTGGAAATCATGGTTAGGATTAAAATATCGACTATAAATCTATAGATGGATAACTAGCTACTAAAATCGATGGACGGATTGTGTGAAAGGCGATATGTAACAAGTGTACGTAAAGGAGATATGCTAAGCCAACCCCTAATTGAAATAAAATTCAGATTAGTTTATGATTCATTTTTCTGTCATCATCCAACTAGTCTTCTTCTAACCATCTGGGGTCGGCTTTCAGTCGAACTAGATGCAGCTGAAGATCAGTATTTCAGATGGAGCACTAACTATTTGACCTCCAGAATCTGTAGCTGTGACTAGGCGTATCATATTTAAGGATATCAATTTTGATAACACAAAAATTTTATCGCTTATAATTGAAATTGGTCGCCAAATCTCAGAATTTGTCGGTCAGTGGTTCAAAAGTTATAAGGGTGTATTGGTAGTCTAACTAGTCTTTTATGTGCCCAGTGCGAGCTTTTTAAACCGCGTTCTGGTCTGGCCAATTGTTGTCCTGGACTGGGTATTTCTGCGCCAATTCAGAGACTGCGTCCTATGCCTGGACAGCGTTGTCAAACCCCTATTTTAGGCAATATTGGTGGCCTAAGATTTTGAAGATGTAAGTAATAAGTTCATACCGAGTTTAACACATGAGTTCAACATTTCGTTTACCTTCAGAGAGCCTCGTAGCTCCCGCTGAATCTTTCACGTTAACAGCCTTCGTCTCCAAATAAGCATTTTCGCTTTCATACTTAAAAGCCAAACGTTTATCACTCCAATCTCTTTCTAACCAATTTTTGGACGCCACATTCATATCTAACTGGTATTCTATATCCCTGAGCAAGTCTCTATGAAGTCTTTTAACATTTTCTATCAATGCTGACTCTGTGAATAGGTCTTCTTGCGGTTCATCGTAAACTAAGTCTGACTGCATCCTATTCCGTCTCAAATCCAAGCACTCTTCGGTAATGTACTCTGGAATCTTCAAAGTATCTTGAGCGTTCTTCAACTGCTGTCTTTGCGATTCTAGAATGTTGATTTCTGCGTCCATATCTCTTATAGCCCTTTCTAATTCCGCCTTCCAATAGTTGATATGCCTGACTCTATGTTTAAGCTGGTCAGTACTATCGCTATAATCTTCGCAAGAAGTTTGGTTGACTTTTATGATGCTGTTTTTAGTAATGGCGGTGTTGTTGTCTGTGGTTCGGATGATGTCTCCTTTTAAAACTTTCTGGTTGTGTTCGTGCCATGTTTTGATTGTTGTTAAGGCGTGGTTTCGTTCTCCGAATGATAGATAGTCGCCTTTTTCTGCTGTTGTCATTTTTGGTCCTTTTCTTCTTCAAATGATGTGTGTTACTTTTTTTCTTACTGTCGATTTTAATCAAAATTGAGCCGGACAAGTCTCCTGGTAAGAGCTGGTACATTAAATGGAACTAGTTTGTTTTAGATGAACTGTGAGCTGTTCCTTGACAGACCTTGTTAGACCTTTTTTGAAGTTCCAACAACTTTTTTAAAACTTGTATTATAGTATTTTCGAAATATATCCTCTTGTCGTCTTCGTTCAAAGATTCGACTTGAATGGCGATATTTTTACTAAGCGCACTGAGAAAACTTTGTTGTTGTCATGGTAATACACTGCTGCTATAGTGATGACCTAATTTTTTTATTGACTAACCATGATGGTCTTATTTCCCGATTTTGAATAATTAATGGACACGCGATGTTTATATACAGAATGAATTATATTCATCACTAGCTGTTGCCAGCGGCTTCACCCGGTAAAACTTAGAAATTATTCGGGAAGATAAAAAAATCGGATTAAAAATGGATTAGGCGCGGAATGCCTTTTATTTTTCACACATACTTATTTTGCTTTGCCTTCTATTTATTTTAAATCTAGCTATCTAACTAATATTATAAAATATGTTAGTTTGTGAGCATGGATGACTGGATGGAATTTGTTAGTCTTTCACATAAAAACTATTAAATGGATCTAAGTTCCCGTGAGATAGTTTTAAGGTTAGATGCGGAGGAAATATGGCCCTAGTAATGGGCTAGTTTACACCATCAATAAATTACAAATCTAATAAGACTGTCTGTTAAGAGTTAAATAAAAAAAATACATGTATTTGCTCTTTTATTAAATCAGGGTATGTTCACAAAGATAAACCGCTTGAATATTCAAGAGTGACTTGTGACATCCGGACGCACTAAAAATGACACCACGGCATGACGCATTGCGAAGTTAAAAAGCGTCGTTTCTTCATCAATTTTTAGCGGCGTTGTGCACTTTTTTTGGAATGGGTAAAAATGTTAAACTCGCGTCAGGACACGTGACCTGATCTAAAATTCGTAAGACGGCGCAGGGCGCTTGCGCGAATGTTCGTGTGTGTTTATTACTATTCACGTTTTCACTTCTGCCGGCACTCCCAGAGTGCAACCCGTCGTTATTTTTTTTTTCATTACTTGCTCCTTCAACGTTATAGGCGCCTAGTCTTGTCTACTTCATTCATACCAGTTTTGCGTTTATGCCTCTCGCACTTTCATTCTTCATACTGGATCTTTCTTGCATACATTACTCAGCTCTATGGGTGGGGTTCCCATTTACTTAACTAATTTAAAGTTCCATTTTATTTATTTCTGTATTTCTCATCAGGGGAAATGACATCAACAAAGCATTTTTATTTGTTATCTTAGACTACAAGTTTATTCTTAAGATTACTAATTTAACATCGTACTTTTCTAGAATTCCTTATTTCTATGACTTGCTATTACATGTTAATGATGCTCTTAAACTACTTTACTTATGCTATAACGTGCCTTATTACTATTAACTTATGTCTATCTATATTACCGCTATTGTCTTAATACTACTTATGTCTATGTTACCATATAAATTTATGCCCATATTCTATGAACCATAGTTTTATAGTTTTATGCTGCTTTATTTCTCTCTACGAAGTCAAAGTCAAATCATTTCTTTCAATTAGACCATCAAAGAGGCACTTTTGAACGTTGATTATTAAAATTAAAGGAAATGGGATGGGAAGGGATTGATTCCACACCCATTCGCAAGGGTAGGTTTGTATGGAGAAGAATGGGCAAGAAACTCCATAGTAACTCTTTTTCAAAAAAGTTTCACAATGTTTTGATATCACAAATTTAAAAATTTAAAGGATAAAATACAAAATAAACAATAATTACACAGCTAAAAGGTACACGGTGTTCACATTTTCACAAAATATTGATATACGATTTTGGTTTACGTAACAAAAGAAAGAATACGTGTCAAATATTTATTGATAATCTAATGAGATTTTTGAACAGTAATACCATTTTGTTACAGAATCACAGCATTGGCTGGACATGACGATGTCAAAAGAGATCTGGTCAAAAGCGGAATCGTGCCCATCGTAGTATCGATTCTGTCGAGACATTCGGTAAGTTGCTGACTAGTGGATACTATGAATATTTCCATTTTTTTTTTGTCGTGGTATAATCATCAAATGAGTCCTCCCACCCAGGGCAGAGCGGGAGGGACTGTCAGACTCGTACTGACTAAAATCCACGGTGTCCTTCAATAGCCCTTTACGTTCTTGGGGTCACGGTAATTCGTACAGTCCCGCGACCATGAATATTTCCATACTATTAATTTTATAAAACTGTCAACGTCAAAACGACATTTCACGTTGATAAATTTTGACGGCTCGGTTGGCGCAGTGGCTAAGCGATTGGACTGCTACGCTGCGTGTCGCGGATTCGATTCCCGCACGGAGGAAATATTTGTATGATCTACTTTTTTCCTTTCGTTGCAGGATCCAAAACAGGTAAATTCATTCTCCGGGACACGTTGAGCTTCATTGTCTCGGCGCTTTTCTGGTGGTTGCCACTGTTGATTCTGGCTTTCAGGAGTTGCAGTGGTTTGGGAATAGTGTGGTGGGTTTGTTGTTTCGGGTCTGGGTGTTTGTGTATGTGAGTTTATATGTTTGTAAACGCACCCACAACACAGGCGAAATTCCTAGTGTGGGGCAACGTTTAAAAAAGGTCATTTTGCAATTACACTTTTTTTAGATAAGCGTTCAAAAGTTCTTCCGGTTGATGATGATGATGAATCCTGTTTCAGAGTAACGCAGCAGCGACGGCCTTAACCCTGAAATGCATAGCAGCCCTATCGCTCCGCGAGCCATCACATGGACAGCAGTTCATAGACAACGGTGCTCCAGAAGCCATCATCGAGTGTATGAAGGTGCATCCTGACAATTCTTCAGTGCAGGTATGAAACATCAAATGAAACATTATCTGTTATACCACAAAAACTTAAAAGTAAGAAAGAAACCATTTTACCACAAAACTTTAATCATCTGTTGAACACTTCCTTCCGTCCTAAATATAAATAAATAAATATTCCACAACCATCACACAACGCCATCTAGTCCCATGCTAAGCAGAGCTTGTGTTATGGGTACTAAACAACTGATAAACATACTTATATATTCTAAATACATACATATTATATATAAATTACACCCAGACACAGAACAAATGATCGTGCTCATCACACAAACAGTAATGGGCAGATGTGCCTGTCAGTAATGGGCACATCCCAGTACATCGTGATATGGTTCAGTTAGATTATTGTTATTAATATTTCTTATTACAGAAAAACGCATGCTGGGCGATACGTAACATGGTAGCGCGTTGCCGTGATCAGAATGTCAAGTTTCACGAATTAGGAGTTGAGAGTATCCTGAACACTGCTTATGAGAAGTTCGCTGAAGATTTCGGCTTCGATATCAAGTCAGCTCTAAGAGATTTGGAATGCGATGTCAAATTGGATGAGCAATGGACGGGTAAAGGCGTGCAGATGGATTATTGATAGTAGATTTAAAATATTCGGATAGAAACTGCTAGAATAGGCTATTTTATTCAAATTTTTTATTGGTCCGAAAGATTTTCAAGAAATATTTGACACGTATTGTGTATAAGTGCCTATATTGTAATGTTAATTAATTTAAACAATATTCTTAGCATTTTTTGGCTATGGCTACCCACGATTTACGGTCAGTTGACACCGAGACGCAACGCGACGTGCACATAATAGAGCGACTCACGCACGAAAAGATACATATTTCTAGTATCGTAGCGTCGCGTCGCGAAGCCAGAACGTAAAGGGCTATTGAAGGACATCGTGGATTTTCGTCAATACAAATCCGACAGTTCCTCCTGCCCTGCCCTAGGTGGGAGAACTCATTTGATGATTTTACCACGCTAAAAAAAAAAGTGTCGCGTCGCGTCTCGGTATGAACTGACCCTGAGGCTGAAGCTACACTAGGCCGCGACGCGATCTGTAACACATGAACGATTAAAACAAATAAATGAATGGTAACGTATGTGGCTACACCGTAAATCAGCGATAACACGTGTAACCAGTCGCATCGCAAATCGCTCTTTAATGTAGCTTCAGCCAAAATGGCCAGTTAGTAATGTATCGCGCTTTATCAGGTCTCTCCTCAAGTGATGCATCGAGTGTCTGGTCCGACTCATGGTCGCCATTTAAGAATATTAACACGACTTTCGAGGTTTGTTTGTAATAGATCATATAATCAGATCACATAATTTGTAGGCAATGTTCACAAACTGTTTAGATTACTCTTTCGGATTAGAGCTGAAGATAAAAAAAAGTTTAGATGTCAAAACTGCCACACTAACGGTATTCCCCGTTCATTATCGTGATAATAAAAAAAAAACTTTTTGTAAAATTAGGAACCGACTTCAAAAACAAAAAAAAAACGGATAAAAACTATTGTTACGAAAGTCGGTGACTTTGTTTTTTATTTTATCGACTTTTGCCACCCTTTTTAGTTCAGATATTCAAAAAAATCTTCGTATAATCGGCGTTTTAGAAAATCTATAATCCAAGTAAGCAGAAAGGTTCCATACGGGCAATGTCACGGGCTTTTTTGTTTTAACGTGGTAAAATCATCAAATAATTCCTCCCACCCAGGGCAGAGCGGGAGGGACTGTCAGTTAATAACCTTTTACGTTCCGGGGTCACGGTAATTCGTGAGTCCCGCGACCCAATGTCACGGGTTCGCCATTATTGTTGTACTAAAACCTTCATAATGTAAAGAACACTTTTCTGAAAACCGCATCAAAAACGGTTCAGACAAACGCGAGATAATCGAGGACAAACATACACATATCGACGATGAAGAGTCAATAAATAATAACTGCAAAAACGCAACTTTACAGGAGGCGAAAAAAACGCTTCAAGTCCGTTTAATTATTTTTTTAGTATATTTGATTTTTTAAATGTTTTATGTAAACTGACTACAATATTATGCTTATGACTACAATATTAATATATTAATCAATGATTTTATTAGTTTTTAGATATATTTTAGATAGATTTTATTAGTATTTATTGCCATCGTAAATGACGTAACACCACTTAGTATATATTGCAATAATTGTTTATCTTGCTAAATTAATAAGAAACAGACCTAAGATCTTTGTCAGCATGTGCATTACTCTATTCTACAATAAAAAATGCAATAAAACAAAAATGGCCAAAATGTTAGATATTATATATTGACTCTTCATCGTCGATATACAGGTCGAAATAAGAATAAACTCGTACTTGTTTTTGAAATCTGTTAATAATAATCTTTAAATGTTCGTAAAAATTTACGACACACGCGATAATTAACGGCATTTCCCGTTAGTGTGAGAAAAATGTCGCGAATAGTCGCTTTTCATTCAAAATGTGTTTGACAAGTGTCAGCAAAACTGCCTGTATTGTGTTTATTGCCTACAAATTCTATAAAAAAAACAACAGAATGTAGAAAAAACTTGCTTATTCTTTGAGCCATGTCGGCAACTATGTATTTTTTATGCATTCCAACCTTAGATTAAAAAATGTCCAGATTGATAGTAGGCGACTGAGAATTTAAGCCAAAAACACGGGGTAAAAATTTACCCCGTCAGTCGATTCCTACGTAAAACAAGTGAACAACTCAAATTAAAACAATTAAATGTGTGCGTGACACTCACTCACACATTCATAAAGTGGCTTCCGCTTCACTTAAAACGTTTCTATTTGTTTCGAACACATATGGACATTTTTTCATCTAAGATTCCTACGTTTTGTATTATTTAATTACTCTTACTCTAGGGTTACATTAACGGTCGCAGGACTGTACGAATTATCGTGACCCCGGAACGTAAAGGGCTATTAAAGAACACCGTGGATTTTAGTCAGTACGAGTCTGACAGTCCCTTCCGCTCTGCCCTGTGTGGGAGGACTCATGTGATGATTTTACCACGTAGAAAAAAAGGATAAAAGCCCCTAAAAAAAAACATTTAGACTTATCGCAAAAATCAACGGGAAATGCCGTTACTGTGGCTCGGCTATTGGTGAGTTCCGTTAAAATTACATTTGGTTGTGATAATTCTTTTTTTTTTTAATATAATTTTGTACCCATTTCTAATCGTCTTACAATATTAACACAAGTTAAATAAAACGCGCATTATTAAAAAAACTATATTTATTGTTATAAATCACATTCTATGATAATTTCTATTAATACAAACATGTATGTATTTGAAACTGAATTAAAAACCATAATTCGTATATACAGACTATTATTTTAAAATTCCTGTTTTTATTTAAATCAAATATTATTATAAGTGTGATAGAGATACATTATTTGTTTAAATCATTAGTTTTATTACAAGGAGGTAATTAACTTAAGGGACACTTCTACACACGTCAAATAAAGTTTACGATCACTTTGAAAAATCGAAATCTTTTTTATTACTATAGATTTATATTATGATTTTTCTTCTTTTTATATTCTTTATCACACTCTCCGAAGTGTAACTGGTAACCGGAAACCGGTTCATTCCCACGAGTTCGATTCATTAGTTCGATCGTCGAACTAGCGAGATTTTTTTTTCTCATTTGTTCGACCGTCGAACTAGTGAGAATTTTTTCCGCATTTGTTCGACTGTCGAATTAATTAGATTTAAAATAACAAGTAAATATAATAAGTAAATGATGGACTGCACTTTTAAGAGCGAGCGAAGCGAGCTCGGGACTTGCTGGCACCCCGACTCGGACAATTTAGGTTAGAAGAGGATGGCGGGGTCTGACCCCGCCATCCTCTTCGTGGTTATTTTTTTTTAAACCACCCAGAAGTAGGAGCCCCGCGAAGCGGGGCTCCGTCGACATGCTGCTTTACTATTTTTATTATTTTGTAAAATTGATTTATAGTAAACATTTGAACTATTTTTAAATCTAATTAATTCGACGGTCGAACAAATGCGAAAAAAAATTCTCACTAGTTCGACAGTCGAAGTAATGAATCGAACTAGTGGGAATGAACGAAAAAACCGACAGGCTGGCAACTCGACGAAGATGTTCAAGGCTTTGAATCGTCCAGAGGATCGTTGCTTATAAGCTAGCTTGCTGATGACGCGACGCAACGCAATTCGACCAATTTCAACTACAATTATTATTGAAAATCATCCTTTCCACTACGACATATGAAATAAAACGTGCAGTTATATACGAGTAGATGAAAAACAAAACATCCTCGTCACGACGACGTAAGTCAGCCGAATTACATCATTATATCGTAGTAGCAAGGACGATTTTCATTTTTAGTTAGTAGAAATTACCAATCGCTTCATGAGCAAGCTCGCTTAGCCTCTTGGCCTCTTGTCAATCAACTCTAGTACATTGAGCGGGTATTTGGCAGACCCGTCCTAAAAGTGAGAGCGTGGTCCTACCATGACGCCATGACGCCCGAAAGCGAGAGTAGTTAGGCTGTGGGAAAGAGACGGAGTACAAGTCGGCTAGCGCCATCTCGTTCCCTGAGCGGAACTACTCACTCTTTAAGATATGACTCTTAAGCTACCAGTACTCCTTGCATGACCGGAGTTCATGAAAATCAACAAGTTCTGATTTGGGGGCGAAAATACAGGCAAAAAATTCATAAAATACATGTTTATTGTTTCGTATTTCTGATTTTGTAATATGATAATGATTGACCGTTGAAAAGAATGCCCCTAGCTTAACCTAGGACCTTGTATTTAAACATGAAGTTTAAAAACCTAGATGTCTTATAATTTAAGTAATTCAAATCAGCTATAATATGTACATAAAAAAAAGAAAAAATAATAGAGCATTGAAAAATACTTGTTTGGCTACGAATGCTAAAACAAAATAGTATTGAGGTAAAACCATTAAGAATTGAAACTGAAAACGATCTGCTCTCCGAAAGGTCAACGCATTCCTACAATGCAGAATTATAATATGAATTGCGAAATTCTAAATCTATTATCTACTCTATTGCTTCAGCAATAGCATAAAATAATCCATTTTCAGAATTTTATCGCAATTCACATTATGTTTCTGATAAAGTGGCCTTTTTAAACACCCCCGGGTGGACGCTGGCCTTTAACCGCGTTCAAGAACTATCTTTGTCCACAGTAACAGTTTGTAAACGTCGTTTAAATGTGCTGATTGCGTTCAGTTATTCGGTGGAATGCATTTTTGGTAGCGGTTATCGATAATAAGTATATATATTTAAAATTGCGTCTTTAGGGGCAATATTTTTACTACAATATAATGGCTTTTTTTTACGTGGTAAAATCATCAAATGAGTCCTCCCACCCAGGGCAGGACGGGAGGAACTGTCAGACTTGCACTGACTAAAATTCAGTGTCCTTTAACAGCCCTTTACGTTCCGGGGCCACGGGTACCTGAGAAGACTGGCACTGGCAGGGCAATAAATATGGCTGCTATACAATAATTGCTGCCAGAATATGCAATATATGACAATATTTTGAGAGTGGCCTGGCCATGTAGTCACACATTTTTGGTTTCGCCGTAAGACAAAACGTATAGCCATGCTAGTTCATACATATTAAATTAACCTTCAAGCGGGCGCGCGTAGTCGAATTGACCGCGCTTAATACATTTTCATTCATATTGTCATTATTACTCATCACATGTATTTCTAATTTCTAGTAGCCTGTCGTTATGTCATTGGGAGTAAAAAAAAGGATAGATTTTAAAGACAATCACAATATATCTGCGTATATAAAAATAAAAAAATATTTGAAATTTAGTGCTTTATTTCTCGTATTCATCCCATATGTCTTTTCGGTTACGCGCGCCCGCTCCTGTTACAAAAGACCACGCGCCCGCTTGAAGGTTAAGTACATTAAAATGTTTTTGATGGCCGGAAATATTAAAAATGTTTTGAACTGGCCAGAAACGTTGTAACCACATATTGCAGTAAATATATAGCCAGTTTAGACGCATCATAATACATTACACAATGAGAGCGCGTCGTGATAAATTACAATTAAAATAAAATCAACATTCACTTGTTTAAATAGTAGAAAACTATTAGCTGATCTATGAATAATAATGTGAAGTGCGAAAATAAACTTTATTCAAATGAAGTAACGACTATTTCTCTTCTTCTTCTTCTTATCGTATGGTTGATGAACAACCTGGTGTCAGAGTTTAAACCGCCCGTAGGCCTCTGACATGGCTTCACACACCGTTGAAAAATCTCTCAGGTGTGCTGGTTTCCTCACGATGTTTTCCTTCACCGTTTTTAGCAAGTGATAATTAATTTATAATACGCACATGAATTCTAAAAGACATTGGTGCGTGCCGGGGTTCGAACCTGCAACCTTTGACTTGGCAGTCCAACGGTCGTACCACTCGGCTATCACTGCTGCTCTAAATTTCTCTAAAAGCGATTGATATCAAGCTTTTCAAATGAATTTAGACTCTGAGTTTAAACGAATAAAGTTCACTATACGCCATGTCCGTAGTCGGTGGTGGTGGTCAAATAGATCGCAGCGCGCGATGTAACAGAGATGTGAATCAATGGACGCACACAAGGAGTGAAGAACGTGTCATGTACATTTTAGTAAATGAAAATCAAGCCAAAAATCGTCATCACCTGCCTGCCTTTTCCCAAATTTATTGGGGTGGGCATCCAGTCGACCAGATGCAACTGGATAAATATTTTACATGGAGCGACTACCTGTCGGACCTCCACAACACAGTAACTGGGTAATACGATACCCCTTGGTCAGACTTTAGAGCTACAGACTAATAGTAACGACTGTCGAAAATCTACAAATGACAGCCGGGACCAACGGCTTTACGTGCTTTCCGAGGCACGGAGGAAACTCGCTATGACAGATGGTCACCCATTCACAGACAAACCTTGGCAAACGCGGCTTAACCTGGAAGATAGGCCTGTGCGGCTGTAATTATTTAGCCACGAGCTTCCAGTATTATATTCAACAGTAGTTTTTACTTACTTTCTCGACGCCTTCACTGATAGCTTTCCTGTTCATATTGAGCTCGTTCAAGCTGCTCTCAAAGGCGCTGTCATCGCGCACACGGCGTATGTATAGCGCACTAACTCAAATGAAGTTGGCATAAGAAAATAACCCTTATTCCTACCTCCTAAAGATCACTTTATTTCGGGACTTTTATGATCTGCCAACTTGATATTTTGACTTGTTTATTTATTTAAAAAAATAATTATAACCTAAATAGCGTATTAAACTTGACTCACTCCTGAGAGTTCCGGTTTAGTTCAGATCTCTGGCACATCGAGCGCTGCGATCGCGTGAAAGTCCCCACCACTGACTTACACGTAGCGTATAAAGTTAACGATTGATTTTCCTAATAGTCTTTATTTGAATATGAATTTTAACTTCATAGAGTTAAGATTGATTTCAGTTTCTACATCCCACAATTATTCATAGAAGCTGACTAAAATCTAGAGTACATACATATAAATAGTCAACACAGATTCATATCACGTTTATTTATCATCTCACAAAGATCTATCGCATTTATAATACAAGGTGCAAAATCACTGGGTTTTTTTTTAATATTTTAACCTGAGATAAATTGGAATGTCCAGATTCCTAGTAGGTCACTGAGAATTCGGGCGGCGAGTAATGGGCGACTCGCTGCCCGACCTTGGACCCCGGGTCGACGGCGCGTTGTGTTCCACGCGCGCCTCAAGGAGTGTCAGCACAGTGACGGGGCCTGTAGAAGGCCAAAGCCTGCCGGGGTTGCGGGGCTCACAAATTACCGTGACCCCGGTACATAAAGGGCTATTGAAGAACACCGTGGATTTTAGACAGTCCCTCCCACCCTGCCCTAGGTGGGCGGGCTCATTTGATGATTTTACCACGCTAAAAAAAAATAAGACCACTGAGAATTGGCTATTTGACAGTAGCTAAAAATTACAAATATAATTAGTCCGTCATTTAGAGTTTTTTAAAAATAACGGCCACGTATTTTTCCTTTTGTAAAATCAATGAATATTCACCAAAATACAACGCATCAAAACTCGAGAGTGGGGGCCCGTGACGTCCAAATTTAGTTAAAAATTGCGTCGTATCTTCGTTAATTTTGGTTTACGAAACAAAAGAAAAAATACGGGTCGAATATTTTTTGGTAATCTAAGTGACGGACTAATTACAATTTTTCAGTCAAAAAGCCAATTGAAGCCAAGAAAAAGGAAGAAAAATTACCCCCTTTTTTATCGTGGTAAAATCATCAAATGAGTCCTCCTACCCAGGGCAGGGCGGGAGGGACTGTCAGACTTGTACTGACTAAAATCCACGGTGTCCTTCACTAGCCCTTTACGTACCGGGGTCACGGTAATGGGTAAGTCCCGCGACCCCGGCAGGCTTTGGCCCTCTATAGGAAAAATTACCCCCTACGCTTAATTTGATTTTTCAAATTTTTTGTCTCACGACAAGGAATTACATTTAGATGTGAGTGTGGCGCTCACTCACATATTAATAATAAAAAAAATTCAAGTTTTAATTTGGACACGCAATCTGGACATTTTATAATCTAAGACTTCAACAGTAAAATGAAACAAAATGCAGTAAAAACAATGGACGATATCCATAAAATTTTAAAAAGTGCATTTGTGCAATATACCTAATTAAATTATTGTAAATAACCTAATAATAGGCTAAAAATAATGTACTAAAAAAATAATTAGTCCGTCAGTCATATTATAAAAAAAAAATAACGATTTTTTTTTACGTAAACCATAATTGAGGGAGATACGACGCTTTTAAAAGTCGGCCATACGTCACAACTTTGTATAGTTTTTATTGAGTTTTGACGTCACGAGCCCCTGCTCTCCGTTTCGATGTGTTATATCTTTGTAAACATTCAATGATTTAGCAAAAGTAAAAAAAAGGAAAAAATACGGGTTCATAATTTGGTTTACGTAACAAAAGGAAAAATACAGGTAAACATTTTTGGATATTCTGACCAACTAATTATATTTTTCCAACCTATTATGTTAAAGACAGAAAATGACCAATAAAATCATCAGTATTAATACAATTGGCTATTTGACAGTAACTATAAATTACAAATATAATTAGTCCGTCATTTAGAGTTTAAAATAATAACGGACACGTATTTTTTCTTTTGTAAAATGAATGAAAATTTACCAAATATGACGCATCGAAACTCGAGAGTGGGGGCTCGTGACGTCAGGATTCAATAGAAATTGTACTAAATTGTGACGTATTGCCAATTTTGAAAGCATCGTATCTCCGTCAATTTTAGTTTACGAAACAAAAGAAAAACTACGGGTCGAATATTTTTTGGTAATCTAAGTGACGGACTAATTAGAATTCTTCAGTCAAATAGCCAATTGAACAGAATATCGCCTAAAATCTACTTTGTACTAACAATTATGTAGGTGGTTTGAAATCGACGGTATTTCTATTTATTTTTCCAAAAATTCCCATTAGGCTGATTTTTCTTTAAAGTGGGGATTTATAGATAAAATAAAGGATCAATCCCCATTTGTCAGTGGGGAATAAACCATAACAACATACAACTATTTTAAACTCAAAGTACGTCCTGCCGGGGTCGCGGGACTTACGAATTACAGTGACCCCGGAACGTAAAGCGGGAGGGACTGTCAGACTCGTACTGACAAAATTCCACGGTGTCCTTCAATAGCCCTTTACGTACCGGGATCACGGTAATTCGTGAGTCCCGCAACGACGAACCTACTTTTAGATACATTAATGCAATCGCCTACATAGCTGCAAAACATACGAGAAACTCTGCTAATGCAAAATGAGCCTTAAAAATAAGTACCTATAGTAGAAAATTGAACCGTCCGTAGAATGTCACGACATTTTGTATAGAGGCGCCCTCTCTAAGAAACTGTTAATGTTCCACTCCTTGTTCTTCATTATCTTCTGTCCGTTCATTATCGTGTGGACCATTATTTTGTCGTTGTAGTTCAAGTTTGACAAAAGCTGAAAAAAAAAATTGTATCATTTTAGAGATTTAAATAAAAGACGATACGGTTGGTGAAGTGACTGAGAGATTGGACTGCTGCGCTGCGTGTCGCGGGTTCGATTGACGCACGAAGCAAATATTTGTATGATCTACAAATAGTTGTTCCGGGTCTGGGAGTTTGTGTATGTGAGTTTATATGCTTTTAAACACACCCACGATACAGTGTGCTTCAGACAATTGATCTTATTGCTCGTTTTTTGGAGTGAAAACTTCTTTAGCGGCGTTGTACACTTTTTTTGGAATGGGTAAAATATGTTAAACTCGCGTCAGGACACGTGACCTGATCGAAAATTCGTAAGACGGCGCAGGGCGCTTGCGCGAATATTCGTGTGTGTTTATTACTATTCAAGTTTTCACTTCTGCCGGCACTTTCAGAGTACAACCTGTCGTTTTTTTAATAGATAATGGTAGGGAACCCTTCGTACGCAACTCCGGCTCGCATTGGGCAGGTTTTTATTTGTATAGAGCTATTAATGACCCTCAATTAAAAAAAATGATCTTACCTTAGGAGTCAACAAGAAATATTGCGCATTGTCACATTCCGTCGTCACTTTGACCAACAACTCGAACATTTTGCGTTCGTTTATTGGGTCCATGCCTTGGTTTATTTCGTCTACGCATCTGAAATAACGTAACTTATGGAATCAGGCATCTACTAGTAACGGAGCTTACTAATGACGCGACGCGATACAGAATTGCATCGATTAACGATATCGGTCAGATATCGCACAAGCCTCTGGCCGAAGAAAGCGTATAGATAATCGCTAGTGTTTGCTAATGGAGTCGCACGTGTTGACGATATCGCTCACAGATCTGCTCGATATCGAATTGCATGTACGTTCTAATGACAATGCACATGATTCTCTTCGAAATTCGATTGCGCAACTACTCGTCACTAGTGACATCTTTAGTATTTTGTTTGCAGTGCTTTTATATTGTAGTAGTAAGGTGGATTTTTGTAGTTCACGGTCGAATTGCACCGCATTACTCCATTAACAAATACGTGCGACTTGAATCGGCAATCGACACGATATCGCACGAGTCGCGTCGCGTCCTAAGTAAGCGTGTAGTAACACGTGTGCGTGACGTACAACATGTTAGTAACACGTGTAAGTGACGTACAACACGTTAGTAACACGTTTATGTGACGTACAACATGTTAGTACCACGTGTGAGTGACGTACAACTCACCTGAACGGCACAGTGGTGAGTCTCTGCAGCGCCATGAGGTACATGGCGGTAGACAAGGCGCGCTCCCCGCCCGACTGCGCGTGACGAGTGAGCTGCTGCAGCTGCTCAGACGCGCGGAAACATACCAGGATCGATATGCCGTACTTGTCGTAGTCCTCCTGGAATAGGACATTTTTGAATTACATTTAACATCATCCTTGAAGGCACACCCATATTTTGCCAGATATGCCTGGCCACGGGACATTCACTGCAGCGAAGACTCTCGCGGTGCGACCGGCAAGGCTTCTGGAGACTTTAACAAATGTACTAATAATAATGCTACACGAAAATCAAAGCATTTATTTCACGTAGGCCTGTTACAGGCACTTTTGAATTGTCAAAGACAAATAAAATATAATTAAACATTACAAAATTATGGTGCTACAGTCCCAGTCACAAGACATAAAAACTGTGACAGTACCGTAGATGCGATCACGTACCAGCGACCAGCAACGCGTCCGGCGAAATTTGCTGAGTGAGAGCTACAAATCTATGGGTCGACAATACGACGTATGCCCAGGTGTCGCCCGGTAGACGCGGCGAATGGTACAGGAAGCACGTTTTATAGTCACCTCTGTTAATTCCAATATTACAACGTTTCTCAATACTTAATCATTACTTTTTTAGCGTGGTAAAAACAAGAAGCTTTGCTTGATTTACAAAATCAACTTGTTTTTACTTTGGCTGGTGCAGTTCAAATTATCATAATTTTTACTGACAATATCAACATTCCAAATTCAAATTACTTTTACTCTCTGTTTAAACAGGTTCCTTGGAAACAGGGTGCAAAACACCTTTTATACTACACCTGCGTGGAAAGTACCTTGATACTTTATCAAATTTACGGTAGAATGTACGTCATTGCATATCGAACAAATATGCGGGGAGAAAACGCTTTCTCTCCCGCTCAGATGCGTTTTCTCCCTGTATCAAGGTACTGTCCACACAGGTGTAGTATAAAGCACTATGTATCACTCGAGAGAAAGTGCGATTCCCGATCTCGGGTGTTTTAAAGCCCTCGCCTAAGGCTCGGGATTCAAACGACACCCTCGACGGTAATCAGTCACTTTCTCCTCTCGGTGAACAATGTACTATTGCTCCCTGTTTACGAGGAACAAACAAACTCTTTTTAAAGAAATATGAAAAAAAATTAATACTCACATCACTTCCACCTTTTTCAAGTTTAATCTCACCGGCACAACCTAATTTCGAAAACATATCACCGAAGCTCTTGTCGATATCACGAAGTAATTGCTCCAAAGGTGGCAGCCATTGTGATCTGAAAAAGACATATAAAATTTATTTTCTAGTAGCTGACCCGACAAACCTCATACAGCCTCAGAATTTGATTTCTGAACGACTTTTAAATTTAATTCATTTCTGAACTTTGTTGCTTTTACTATATTTTTTTATCATATTTACTCACCTTTTACCTGGACCAAAAATAATTCAAAACCAGAATTAGTCAAATCGGTCCAGCCGTTCTCGATGTTCTAGCGACACTTACGAACAGCAATTGTTTTTTTTTTATATTATAGATAATCTATTCTTCACTACATAGTATAAAACAAAGTCGCTCCCCGCTGTCTGTATGTCTGTCCCTATGAATGCTTAGATCTTTAACCTCTCGGGCGATTTATAATTGAAAATGATAAAAATTAACGTCCAATGAGCGACTGTCTGTTATGTACAGACGTGTGTACGTAAGGCGCTGGGGCGTTTTCGCTTATGTACACCCGGGTGTACGTAACGCGCCCGAGAGGTTAAAACTACGCAACGGATTTTGACGCGGGTAGTTTTTATAGATAGAGTGATTCAAGAGGAAGGTTAATATTTCTTAAACATGCACAATATAGTAGAGATTGCACCCGTGCGGAGCCGGGGAGGGTCGCTAGTAATATTTTAAAGCTGAAGAGTTTATTTGGTTTAACGCATTAATCTCATGAACTACTGGATCGAATTGAAACAAACTTTTTGTGTTGGATAGTCTATTTATCGAGGAAGGCTATAGGCTATATAACATCACACTACGACCAATAGGAGCTGAGCAGCGGGTTGAAAACGCAGAGAACTCTTAGTGAGGAAAATATTTGAAACTTACCCAATTTCCTTCATTTTATGTTCGAGAGATTTCTTCATGTTATTGGAACTGTTGAGGTCAGCTTTTAGTTTCGCTATCAGCTTCTCACGTTCTTCGTAATCTTTTACAACCTGTTGTTTAAGAAAATTTGATATTTATATAAATTATTTTAATTTCCAAAAAAAAAGCAGGACAAAAATGGGCTAAGTGCGAGTTTCGCGCACGAAGTATTCCGTAGCAATATCTATGAAAAATGCAAAAAAATAAAGTATGTTAAATGAGTTACAGAGAGTAATTTTTTAGGGCGAATATTTTTTCAAGCGTCTACCTGTTGGTCGCGGGACTCACGAATTATCGTGACCCCGGTACGTAAAGTGCTATTGAAGGACACTGTGGATTTTAGTCAGTACGAGTCTGACAGTCCCTCCCGCCCTGCCCTGGGTGGGATGTGATGGGACTCATGTAATGATTTTACCCAAAAAAAAATCTTGTGTCTGTTGCCTATATCACTATCGAGTAAACACGAACAAAAAAAAAACATGTCTGTTGTATGGGAGCCTCTTAAATATTTATTTTATTCTATTTGTTGTTATAGCGGCAACATTAATACATAACCTGTGAAAATTTCAACTGTCTAACTATCACCATTCATAAGATACTGTCTGGTGACAGACAGACAGCGTAGTCTTAGTAATAGGGTTTCGTTTTACCCCTTGGGTATTATTGAACCATACAACAAAATAATGGTACGGAGAAGGTGCAGTCTGACTCGCATTTGGCCAGTTTTTTTTAGAGTTCCGCCCTAAACCCTTTTTAATGTTGTTCTCTCCAAATTTTTGCGTGCCCCGTTGTAATTTGAAATGCAAAAGAATAAAAGAAAAAACTTTTATTGCAGACGCCACAAGTGCACATAGTATCACAGAGAAACAAAGAAAAAGAATTTAAAGCTAAAATAAATTATAGTTTAAAAAACTAAAAAAACACGCTTTAATAGCAATCGAATTAAAAAACAGAAAATATTTTTTAAGTATAAGAGAGTTTGTGTTACTGCAATATAAAATCCAACAATCAATTATCATAATTAATTTAGAATAAGATTAATATAAATATTAAGATATTAACAATAATTTAAATAAAGTGAAAAAGCGTGGGGTGCTTAATGATATTTTTATAATAATTCTGATATTGCAAACAGTAACTACCTCCACTCAGATTGCTGGAAGTAGGTGAAAATGAAGTTAAAAGATTCCGATACATACATACAGGTAAAGCTAATAAAAGCGTGTTAAAAATAGAAAGATTTAAATATAAAATAAATGTTGTGAAACATGTTACCTGTTCATCTCCTTGGTCCATAAAGTCCACTCTGGTCTGCAGCTCATAATAGTGCTCCTGTAATCTGTTGATATCCGAGGGTAGGACATCAAAGTCCTCCCTGTAAGGAAAATCCGGGTCTTGTGGCAATTTGTTGTTACAACTCCTTTTAGCTTCGAGCAGTTTCTCTTTGGCATTCGACTTGGCTCTGGTTAGTTGATTCTCTATGTTTTCTAGTGTTGCCTGTAAATAAAAATGATTATTTTCATAATATTGGGGTAGACGAAAAAAATCCTCTATAGCGCCTCAAGGACTATCAGAATAATGACGGGGCCCTTTAGATGGCCAAAGCCAGCCGGGGTGGCGGTGCACGAATTACCGTGAGCCCGGAACGTAAAGGGCTATTGAAGGACAACACCGTAGATTTTAGTCAGTACAAGTCTGACAGTCCCTCTCGCTCTGCCCTGGGTGGGAGGACTTATTTGATGATTTTATCATCTATATATATAAAAGGAGAACTGACTGACTGACATATCAACGTACAGCCGAAACTACTGGGGCTAGGAATATGAAATTTTGCGCACGGCTTCCTATTATAATGTAGGGGAGCACTAAGAAGGGGTTTTTGGAAATTTAACCTTTAAGGGGGTGAAAAGGGGGATTTAGGAAAGTACGTAAACCACGCGGACGAAGTCGCGGGAAAAGTGCTAGTGCGAAAAATAAATGTAGATTTGTAATAAATGCGAGGAATGACGAATAAGTACTGAATCAATTTTTTTATCGTGATAATATCATCAAGATTCCTGACTTGTACTGACTAAAATCCACGGTGATCCTTCAATAGTTCTTTACGTTCCAGGGTCACGTTTACCTGGTGAACAGTCCCGCGACCCTGAACCGATCTAGTTTTTGATGCACAGATATTTTATAACCTGGATTAATACAGGACAGTTTTTTATACCGATTTTATCTTCCCGTGGGATCATTTACCGAGTTGTTTTCTGATAAAAAATCATACCTGAACATTCCTCAATTCAGTCTTCAGCTGTCGCAATTCATTTTCTTGATCGACGATTCCGCTTCTGAAGAACTCCAGTTTGGCCTGCAAATACAAACAAATAATAAAACATCACGTTTTATCACCATCATCATCACCAGCTGGTAGACGTCCACTGCTGAACATAGGCCTCCCACTTAGACCGCGACGCCGAACGACAATCCTCCACTTACATCCATCAGTTCCCCGTGACTCTCACGATGTCTTCGGTCCACCTAGTGGGAGGCCTACACTGCGTCTTCTGGTCCATATTCGCCACTTGAGAACTCTTCTTCTCCATCAGTTATCAGTTCTACGAGCGATGTGGCCTGTCCATTGCCACTTCAATTTGCAAATTTTAAGAGCTACGTCGGCGACTCTGGTTCTTCGCCGAATATCCATGTTCCGGATTTTATCCCGCAAAGAACACCGAGTATAGCTCTTTCCATTGTTCGTTGAATAACTCTTAAACCTTTGTCAAACAGACAGGCGTGACGAATGCGAAGCGAGGCGTTTTTTTTTTTATAATGTATGGAATTGTTTGAATCCAGTCACATAGAAAAGCGAAAGCGATCCGATAGCGTAACCAAACTATCGGACTGACGTCTCGGATCGGTTCGGACTCGACTGTCTGTTTGACAAAGGCCTTACGAAGCTTATTCATGACGCGACGCGACTCGTGCGATATCCAGTCGATTGCCGATTCAAGTCGCACGTATTATTAATGGAGCGATGCGATGCAATTCGACCGTGAACTACGATAATCCACCTTACTACTAAGACATAAAGGCACTGCAAACAAAATACAAAAGATGTCGCTAGAGACGAGTAGTTGCGTAATCGAATTTCGAACAGAGAATATGCATTGTCATTAGCACGTGCATGCAATTCGATATCGAGGAGATCTGTGAGCGATATCGTCAACACGTGCGACTCCATTAGCAAACACTAGCGATTGTTCAATTGGGAATCATTTATTTTTGTGTTGTGGTATTATTGATAAAGTGGCAACACTGTATTCGTCAGTTTGAAAAACGAACTGACTGTCTCAGGAATTCTTTGGTTGTTTTAACATGTGCTAAAATAAAGCTCCGTTTATTTATTTGAAAGTGCCTTTTCTTTACTCAACTTCTAATAATAAGTTTTCATCATCTGGAGGCTTATGTGATATCTGACCGATATCGTCAATCGTTGTAATTCTGTATAGCGTCACGTCATTAGTAAGCTCCCTAAGGGATTTTACCCATGGCGCGACGCAATTACAATTCGACCGATTCTAACTAAAGGTGAAAATCAACCTTGCTACTACGATATAATGACGCAATTCGATTGTCTTGACGTCGACGTGGCGATAGTTTTTTGTTTTTTATCTACCCGTAGATAACAACGTGTTTTATGTCATAAGTTGTATTGGTAAGGTTGATTTTCACTTGTAGTTGGAATAGCGTCGCTTCGCGAGAAGCTCCCTAAAGCCTTTGTCAAACAGACAGGCGTGACGAATGCGAAACGAGGCGTTTTTATTTGTAATGTATGGAATTGTTTGAATCCAGTCACATAGAAAAGCGAAAGCGATCCGATAGCGTGACAGAACTATCGGACTGACGTCTCGCTTCGGTTCGGTATCGCTTCGGACTCGCCTGTCTGTTTGACAAAGACATTAGTGTTAACTTACATTCCAAACTTCAGCATTCGTGATTTCCGTACACAAAGTATTGAAGGACTGCTTCAGTTCTCCATGCATCCTACATTGTTTGAGCACACAATCTTTCTGTTTCTTTCTAGTGCGCTCCCTCTCTTGTTCGATGTCGAAACTTGGTTCCGTTTCAATGTCCTGAACTTTCTTCTTCTGAATTCTGATTTGGGCTGAAATTGTTCGTACCTAAAACAATAAATGTGATGTTACTAATAATAATTACTACTTTTTCATCAAATGAGTCCTCCCACCCAGGGCAGAGCGGGAGGGACTGTCAGACTCGTACTGACTAAAATCCACGGTGTCCTTCACTAGCCCTTTACGTACCGGGGTCACTGTAATTCTTAAGTCCCGCGACCCCGGCAGGCTTTGGCCCTCTACAGGCCCCGTCACTATGCTGACACTCCTTGAGGCGCGCGTGGAACACAACGAGCCGTCGACCCGGGCATGGTCCATGGTCGGACAGCAAGTCGGGTTTTAGTTATTTTTAAACTTATTTTTTTACTTACTTTCTCAACGCCTTCGCTGATAGCTTTCCTATTCATATTGAGCTCGTTCAAACTGCTCTCCAGAACTGACAGCTTTTTGTCAATCTCCTGTGTTTTGCTTCTCGTCTGTTGCGCCTCTTGCTCGTATAATGAGAGTCTATAATTAATAATAATTAATAAGAAACGCGTTCTGCGAACGTTCAGCTTTGTACCAATTTTACGCGATAAACGGGAGAGCGTCGCTTGTGTGCACGTAGGGTTGCCATGCGTCCGGGTTTCCCCGCATTTTAAACGTAAATATCAATTTTTTGGAGTCGGTTCCGTGGTTTGGATTGTATATTGCTTGGCACCAAATTTTCAAATCGGTAGTAAACTGACGGAGTTAAGCGCGAACAAACATAAAAAAAAAATACAAACATCCGAATTGAGAATCTCCTCCTTTTTTGAAGTCGGTTAAAAAGGGTCACGGTTACCTGCGGCCGTATTATGACGTCTTAAAACCAGGCTTGTACCAGTGAGAGAAAGAGACAGAGCTATACAAGTCGTCTAGCGCCATCTCGTTCACTCACTGGAAGTTTAGTGAAGGAAATAGAAATACTTACTGCTTATTAAAGTTGCTGATTTCCTCGACATCTACGGTGTTCGCACACAGCTTGGCCGGCCTGATCTCTATGATGGTACTGGACTTTTCACCGCTATACGCTGACACACGGACCACGAACCTATGGTTCTCTGCAAACAGTAATAAAGCAATACGGTGTTTGACTAAAAACGACGGGTTGCACTCTGGGAGTGCCGGTAGAAGTGAAAACTTGAATAGTAATAAACACACACGAACATTCGCGCAAGCGCCCTGCGCCGTCTTACGAATTTTCGACCAGGTCACGTGTCCTGACGCGAGTTTAACATTTTTTACCCATTCCAAAAAAAGTGCACAACGCCGCTAAAGAAGTTTTCACTTCAAAAAATAATAAGTCCGTCAGTTAGATTATCAAAAAATATTTGACACGTATTCTTTTCTTTTGTTACGTTAGCCAAAATTGATAAAGATTATGACATTTTAAAATTGCCGAAACGTCACAAGCAAGTACAGTTTTCACTTGCTTCTGACGTCACGATCGCCACTCTCGAATTTTGAATCGCGTCTTCCGAAGAAAACGAGGGAATAGAAGATTCAGCTTCTGAGTTTGAGTAGCGTCAGCCTAATTGGTAAGGCGTCTGGGGTACTTATCCACAAGACGCGGGTTCAAATCCTATTCGTAGCTGAATTTATTTTTCTTCAAAAATCAACTTTATGATGCGCGTAGCATGCGTTAATACGTTTAAAAAATAATAAATTAATGTCTCAAGCGCCACACACGGCTAAGATACTATAATATCTCATCTTAAGATACCATATCGCTCGCCATACAATTCTATCTTAAGATACCAAAATCTATACATATAATAAATCTGTAGAAGGGTCAATTCTGTACATTGGAAATATTGAATAAATAAATAGTGGGGGGTGTTGCTGGATCGATACCAAACCCAAATATGTGATTAAAAAAAATTTTGCCTATCTGTCTGTCTGTCTGTCATCATATTTTATTCATAGACGTTGTTCTGTAGAACGGCGAATCTCCTTAATTATTATAGGCTTAGCCGTATTTGGGTCCAATAGATATTTATAAGATGTCATTGTCAGAGTTACTCAAAATGGAGAAATAAACCATCCACGCGAAGACCGACATCCGCGCGGACGGAGTCGCGGGCGGAAGCTAGTATGAAATATATATTATCTTCGTCGTGAAAAAATAATTAGTGATATTGTTTTTTATACATACCAGTGAAATAGAAATTAATATTGGCGGGAACTTTCCCGCTGTTCTTGAATGTGTGATCGTTGCCGATCGGTATTCTGTGCACGTTGTACTGCTTGCACAAGTAGTTGACGATAGCGTCCGGCGCCGTTATAGTATCAACTAGGTACGTGTAGAAACCCAGGTAACTGAAACAAGTTAGTCGTTTAAAAAACTATGTTTTTAAAAACAAGCTTTTATTATTAAAAAATACTTATGATAGACAATAAATAAATAAATAAATATTCCACAACCATCACACAACGCCATCTAGTCCCAAGCTAAGCAGAGCTTGTGTTATGGGTACTAGACAACTGATAAACATACTTATATATTTCTAAATACATACATATTATAGATAAATCGTGCTCATTACACAAACATTTGTCCTGGGTGGGAATCGAACCCACGACCTCCGGCATAGCAGTCAGGGTCACTAACCACTAGATCAACAGGCCCAAGTACAATGTACTCGTCAAGACGAAACAAACGAGTCTAATCTCGATGGGCTTGCGGCGTTTCATTAAAGAGTTCTTATGGCCACCTTCCAGCTCCATCATCAGATCAGCTCCATGTCATCATAATATTGCATTGACATGATTTATGAAATTTAGTACATTGATCATTTATAATCCAAATACTTTTTATAGGTAAGCTGTAATAATTAATCGTTAAGTCGGAAATCAACAACCCGCAAGTGTGGTGTAAAAAGGCTTTATTATTAGTTTAACCAAGCTGAAAAGACGTTTTTTTTTTTGTTAAAAAATTGCACCTCAAAGGCTCAGTTTTTTATTTATACTTCAGCGAATAACTCTGAAATCTGACACTTTAAGACATTATGTGTTTATATTTTTGTTTGTTCAAGTGTCCTCTAAATTTGTAACTTTCGTAGTGCATTTTAATTCTGAAAAAAGAATATCTAAATGGCAGGCGGCCGTTAGGGCCAAACCTTCAAACCCCTTTTTTTCTTTTTTATCGTGATATAATCATCAAATGAGTCCTTTCACCCAGGGCAGAGCGGGAGGGACTGTCAGACTCGTACTGACTAAAATCGACGGTGTCCGTCAATAGCCCTTTACATTCCGGGGTCACAGTAATTCGTGAGTCCCACGACCCCGGCAGGCTTTAGCCTTCTAGAGGGGGGCCCCGTCATAGCCCCTTTAACTTTAAATTTGATCACAGATCGCCAACCAACAATGGGACAACTGAATATAAATAAAATCTTGTTAAAAAGAAAAAAATCTTTCAGGTCTTACCTCAACTGCTGTATATTCTGTGACCTGGGTGGAGTATTACCCTGGCTACATATAGCATTGACCCTCTTCAAGCCCTGTTCCATGCGCACTTTGGACAGGAACAAGTTCATATCACTGGTCGACTCGAATGTAAACGCGGCCAAATCACGACCAGCCACTGTTGATTCTAGGTAACGCGCGAACTTTGGGTCTGTGAATCTTATCTGTTGAAGGGAAAATCATCATCATCATCATCATCACCAGCCTATAAATGTTCCCACTGCTAGGACACAGGCCTCCTCTCTGTGAGAGGGAGTGCGGGTTGGTAGATGTCACATGTCTTCGAATGTTTGGTTCTAGGACATGCCGGTTTCCTCACGATGTTTTCCTTCACCGTTTTGAGAGCTGTGGTTATGAAGTATATTACACAAAATAATGCGCCTGACCTATGGAGCGCAAACATGGTCACTCACACAGTGTCAGAAGTCCGCACTTGGAGTCTGCCAACGAGCTATGGAGCGAAGTATATTGGGTGTCAAACTTTCGGACCGCGTCAGAAATTCCATGCTTCGCTCCAAAACCCAAATAGCTGATATTGGCCTCACAGCTGCAAGATTGAAGTGGAACTGGGCTGGCCATATCTGCCGCATGCCGGAGGAGCACTGGGCTAAAATAACCACTCTATGGAACCCAACGGGCAGGAAACGTCAACGCGCAGGCCCAGAAGGAGATGGCGAGATAAGCTGGATTCAGTTTTAAAGGGTCGACAGGCCTGTTGGTCTAGTGGTTAGTGACCCTGACTGCTATGCCGGAGGTCGTGGGTTCGATTCCCACCCAGGACAAATGTTTGTGTGATGAGCACGATCATTTGTTCAGTGTCTGGGTGTAATTTATCTATAATATGTATGTATTTAGAAATATACAGGGTGTCCCAAAACTCAACGTCAAGCCGAAACGGGGTGACAGGATTGATCATAACCATCACGAGAAAAATCTGAAAAAAAATCTATCCCATGCAGTTTGAAAATTATGGGCATTTTAAGAAAAACCTAGAAATGTGATCAAACTGTACCATTTTTCGGTTATTGTGGTTATTCTTTTTTATTTTTGTTCATTTGAACTTTGGAAACGTAATCCTTAATAACATTTCTAGAATCCCAATAAAAAATAATGACACAATTGCCTCAAGTTTCCGAGAATTGAGACTATTTGTTAAACTACGAATTTAAAATTTTCTAGATTCGTCGACTTTGACAGGCCCTCCTATAAAAAAAATGTACTAGAGTGCCTTGGCAAGTGGCATTAAAAGTTGGCGCATTTAATCAGAATTCTAAAATGGTACAATACTTGTTAGTTCCATACAATAGAAAAGAGTAAAAAAATTAAAACCTCAAGTAACCCGAATTTTGCTATCACATTTTACTCAGTTAAAATGTTTTTAATTCGCACAAGCTGTAGGTAGGTTCTTAATTTTAAGACAAAATGATGAGAGAGATGGATAATGGGTATGTTTGTCATGAGTGAGCGAGACAGATAGTGACGCCACTTTTACCAAAGTGAAAAAAAGTTAGTAAAATAATTAGGTTTGTTGGACTAAAAGTCAGATAGAGAAAAAACATTTTTATTACAATAATAAATAATAAATGTTCAAATTGTTTACCATCAGCCTCAATACAAGCCCTACATCTTCTTAAAAAAGATCTACTTATAAGTCGGGCATATCTTCGAGAGTTGATCGCCTCAGCTGCTTGAGAAATGCGTTCACGCAGGTCGGCTACGTGATCAATGGGCTTTGAGTAAACTTTTTCTTTGAGAACTCCCCAATAGAAAAAATCCAGGGGATTTAAATCTGGTGAACGGGCGGGCCACAAGATAGTGCCTGAACGTCCAATCCACCTTCCCGGATATTCCTGGTCAAGGAAATCTCTTACTTGCACTGCGAAATGCGTACCCATACCCATTATACATCTCTCTCATCATTTTGTCTTAAAATTAAGAACCTACCTAGAGCTTGTGCGAATTAAAAACATTTTAACTGAGTAAAACGTGATAGCAAAAATCGGGTTACTTGAGGTTTTAATTTTTTTACTCTTTTCTATTGTATGGAACTAACAAGTATTGTACCATTTTAGAATTCTGATTAAATGCGCCAACTTTTAATGCCACTTGCCAAGGCACTCTAGTACATTTTTTTTATAGGAGGGCCTGTCAAAGTCGACGAATCTTGAAAATTTTAAATTCGTAGTTTAACAAATAGTCTCAATTCTCGGAAACTTGAGGCAATTGTGTCATTATTTTTTATTGGGATTCTAGAAATGTTATTTAGGATTACGTTTCCAAAGTTCAAATGAACAAAAATAAAAAAGAATAACCACAATAACCGAAAAATGGTACAGTTTGATCAAATTTCTAGGTTTTTCTTAAAATGCCCATAATTTTCAAACTGCATGGGATAGATTTTTTTTCAGATTTTTCTCGTGATGGTTATGATCAATCCTGTCACCCCGTTTCGGCTTGACGTTGAGTTTTGGGACACCCTGTATAAGTATGTTTATCAGTTGTCTAGTACCCATAACACAAGCTCTGCTTAGCTTGGGACTAGATGGCGTTGTGTGATAGTTGTGGAAGAAAAAAAAAAAAAAAAAAAAGGGTTGGCCTACAATCGCATTACAACGCGAGAGATGGAAGGAGGGAAGGGAGGCCTTTGCCCTGCAGTGGGACAACGTAGGCTCATAATAATAATAATAATGCGCCTGACTGGGTTCGAACCCACGACCTACAAGTAGTCGTGGGAGATATTACTGGGCCACCACTGCTACAAAAAAGAAATAGTCAATGAAATAAATAAAATACAAAGCCGAACGGCTTCCGAAAGAAAAGCTATTTTATACTTTTTTGTATTTGTTTTTTTCCTTTTTACAAAAAAGCTTTTATTTGACTCTTTAGGCCAGATATTAAACAAAAATCTTCGTATAATCAGCGTCTTTTAAAAACCTACAATCCAAGTAAGCAAAATTTGGTATATAGGAGTTTACAGGAGCGACAATTCAATCTAACTAGATCCCATGTCTGGGAAAATTAGTTTACTCCGTACTTTCACGCATAAACATTTACATTTACATTATTTTTCATTAATGAGCGAACCGACGTTTAAGTAGCCCGCTTTGTTTAAGCGTAGACTTCCATGGTGATGACCACGGGTTCAAAACCCAGGTAAACAAAGAGGTTTTTTTTTTCAACATTTCCCGCCTTTTTCTTTTATCGTGCTAAAATCATCAAATGAGTCCTCCCACCCAGGACAGAGCGGGAGGAACTGTCAGACTCGTACTGACTAAAATCCACTGTGTCCTTCAATAGCCCTTTATTTACCGGGGTCACGGTAATTCGTGAGTCCCGCGACCCGGGCAGTCTTTGGCCCGGTAGAGGGGGGCCCCGTCATTAAACTTTTCTTGTCTTACCACAAAAAAAGTTTAACATCTGTTGAACACTTGTCTAATAAAACTGTCACGGTCAAAACGACATTTCACGTTGACATAAGGGTCGTTTTGCAGTTACACTTTTATTAGATAAGAGTTCAACAGATGATTATTTTTTTTATGTGGTAAGGCGATTCCTGTTCCTGCCGGGGTTGCGAGTGTCCCCGGTACGTAAAGGGCTATTGAAGGACACCGTGGATTTTAGTCAGTACGAGTCTGACAGTCCCTCCCGCTCTGCCCTGGGTGGAAGGATTCATGTGATGATTTTACCACGTAAAAAAAAGGCGGGATGATGTTTACAGGGACTCCCCTTCAATTACTTGAGGTCATTATCTAAAGATTAGATTATCTGATTGACTATATGTGGGCTATGATTGATAATGAAATCAAAAAACCTTGCAAGTTTAATGACCCGGCAACACATGCAAATTATTAAAATGATAAGATTATTGTAATATCTCTTATCAATAGTTTTAGGTCATAATCTTGAATTACAGACGCACTTATAAGAATATACTGATAATCAATTGCATTGGCTTAACTGATTATTCAGTTGGCGTAAGGCATTTCATACTCAATTCCTTTATAACCGGAATGTCTGAACCAATTTTATTGAAACTTTTCACTCTTAAGAAAGATAGGTTTTAAAACAGTTCCGCAATTTTAAATTTTAAACTGCCCTCATCTAAACATTTATTTTCTGCTTATAATCCCTAGGTAGGACTCCGCCCGCGACTTCGTCCGCGCCATTTTCGAACTTTGCCTCTGTGAATTTCTACTCCCAGCCTTTTGGAAAAGCAAAAAATTAAAAAAAAAGTTAAAAACTAGAGTCGAATTTAGCAAAATCCCCAAAACCAACTCCCTAACTTAGTGAGCACCTTTTTTTTCTCTACAGTGATACTTCAATAGCCCTTTACGTTCCAGTGTCACGGTTACCTCATGAGACAGACCCGCGACCCCGGCAGCTCTTCGTGGCGCACGTGGTACACGACGCGTCGTCAACCCGGGCATGATCCATGATCGCATGGCGAGTCACCCATTACTCGCCGTCCGTATGCCCATTAGATAGTCCCCACCACCTAATTCGCACAGAGTATACATACCTCAAGCATCATAGGTTCATGTACAGGATGTTGAAATATCTCTCTGTTCTGTCTCAACCATAAAACTGCTTTGTAAGCGTCTTCGCTGTAATTTCTTAACACTTCCAAACGTTTGTTGTCTACATCCTCTAGTTGACGAATTCTGGGGATAAGTTTAAAAAAAAAACTTACAAAAACAAAATGTTGGATGGATGTATGGATGTTTGTTACTCTTTCATGCAAAAACTACTGAATGGATTTGGATGAAAAGGGTATGCAATTTTTAGTATGGCCCTTGGCATCAATTTTTCTTTCGTCAGTTATTAAATTTTGGGCATAATTAGACTACCTACCTACCTAAGAAGCCTACACAAAAAATAAATTTCTAAACCGTAACCAACCAGAGATATGACGGTTTTTATTTTTTTCTAATCAGGAGTTATTTTTTTGTAGGAATCCATAGAACTATTGATTTACTCCTGATTAGAACAAAACAAAATCCGTTATATCTCTGGTTGGTTACCGTTTACAATTTTTTTATCATTTTTTACGAAGTTCTTAGGTTGCGGTCTAGTAATGACCAACATTTCATTACCGGCGAAAGAAAAAAAAATTGATGCCAAAAAGTTGCATAGCCCTTTGGTACACAGATTTATTGTCATCATCAGCCTATATTGTTCCCACTGCTGGGACATAGGCCTCCTCTCTGTGAGAGGGAGAGGTGCCATAATCCACCACGTGTATCTTTTAGTGTAGTAAATAGAGTTAGATTTTGAGTAGCTCTATTGAAATGTGCGCGTAGCGTCGGGTCTTCGTCGGAGCTGACCCTTATCCAGAAGACGCGGGTTCAAATCCCACTCGCAGTTAAATTTTTCTTTCTTCAAAAATAATTAATTTTAAAAAAATCAACGAATACTGACTTGTTCTGATAGAGCCTGATCTGTGGCATGATATTGTTCTCTAAATTATACTGATATTCTAGTTTCTTCTTCTTCATATTCTCTATGGCTGCATTTGTGACTGTCAGTCGCTTGTGTAACTCCGCCAAGTCCATTTTCACTTTACTTTCTGAAAATCATTTTAATAGTTAGTATATGAGGCGATAGGTGGCGACCTTTTGCGCCTGGCATTGGTCGAGGCCATCGCAAGGGGCGAGACACGACGCGTCAGGGAGAGGACAGCGTCCACCTCACAACCCAGCCACAGTGGTAGGCAAACGCCCACGGCGAAGGACGTCGCAAGACGATCTCCGGCCACCGTAGGTGCGGGCATGCGGACGGCGAGTTATGGGTGACTCGCTGTCCGATCATGGACCATGGCAGAGTCGACGGCGCGTCGTCTTCCACGCGCGCCTCAAAGAGCTGTCAGTAATATGACGGGGTCACCTTAGAGGGCCAAAGACTGTCGGGATCCCGGAACAAAAGTTTGTATGATCAGCAAGTAATTGTTCCGGGTCTGGTTGTTTGTGTATGTGAGTTTCTATGTTTGTAAACGCACCCACGATACAGTAAGAAATTCCTAATGTGGAGCAACGTTTTTAAAAAAGAAAAAAAAAATTAAAATGTGTATAAATAAGTGAAAATTTCGTTACCATCTCCAACTTTCTCCACTAGTCTGCTCTTATCCATGACCAGTTTCTCCAGCTTAGCCTTAGACTCCTGCAACTCTCTTTCTCTATTCCTGTGCCGCTCCAACTTCTCCTGGTAAGAGCTTTCTATCTCTTTCAGCTTGAACTCCTGAGCGCGGACCGCGTTTATTGTCTCTTTAGCTTGGTCTTTTAACGCATAGATTTTTCTATTCTGTAAGAGATTTAGAAAAGTGTTTTTATTTTTTGTTGAGGTTATTATTTCATCATCAGCCTATAAATGTTCCCACTTCTGGGACACAGGCCTCCGAGTGAGCCATAATCCACCACGCGCGTCCAGTGCGGGTTGGTAGATGTCACATGACTTCGAATTTTAGCTTCTAGGACATGCCGGTTTCCTCACGATGTTTCCCTTCACCGTTTTGAGAGCAGTTGTGATGAAATAAATTACATAAAGTAATGCGCCTGACTGGGTTCGCACCCACGACCTAACTCGTAAGTCGGGGCCGCTTCCATTGGCTACCACTGCTCATTATTTAGCCACAAACAAACTGATTTTGAAAACTAGCAAAACAAAAAGAGTTTAAAATAACTTTTGATGAAATGTTGAAATGAAAGTTATTATTGGTAGGTATTAAGTCAGTGAATTTGTTTCTTATTTCCTTGACTTTATTGCCACGGATTTCTAGTAATAACTTTTAATTCCAAAACCTTTTTGTGTTTTTTTAGAAGTCTCTTACAGGCCTGCACTGAAAGTTTTAATGCAACGCTGCTTTTTGAAGTCGATTAAAAAAGAAAAGAAAAAAAAAGCTTACCGCAGCTAATTTCTGTTGTTCCATCGTACGAATATTTGTTTTAGCGTTTTCAATCACTTTCTCCAACGGCTCAACTTTACTCTTATGCGTTTTAACTATATTTATTGCATTTTTCTTATCGTTTGAGTACTCCACTACTTTATCTCTCAAGTCTTGGTACTCGATCCAAAGTTTTTTTTTCTCACAAATCTCAATTTGTTTCTCTATTTCTTTTCTTTGCTGCATGGCGTCTATTCTTACTTTTAGTCTGAAATATAAATAAATAACATTAAAGTAATAATAATGGTCCCACTACTGGCAGGCCTTCTTTTTGTGAGAGACAGTGTACAAAGGCCCAATCTTAGTTGGTAAATGTCTTCAAATTTAGGGTATGTTACTGCTTAAATGGAAACAATTTTGGAATTCATAACAAGTCATGAAAAATCAATACATGGGCATGACTATCAAACGAAAATTTGTCGACACATGTATATTATATTGCCTGTCCCTACATATGGCTGTCAAACCTGGGCACTCAATAAAAACCATGTTATGATAACTTGAAACTTGCCAGCACTCTATAGAATGAAGCATGATAGAAAAGAGACTTTTGGATAGATAGATAGATAGATAGATAGATAGAATATTCTTTATTATGCACACCATACGAATTACAGATACATGTAAATTGGATACAGATTTTGCCAATTGGTGACACAATGGGCGGTCTTATCGCTAAAAGCGATCTTTTCAAGACAACCTTTGGATGGATTTGAAAAAGAAAGGAGAAACAATACTGTAGGATAGATTAAGAACGATCGACATAAAGAAAAGTACAAGAACAAAGGATGTTACGGTAACTATCATAAAGCTCAAATGGAAATGGGCAGGACATACCATCAGAGGCAAAAAGAAGTGGACGAAATCTGTAATGGTTTACAATTCATGGAAACGAGGGAGGCCACCGAGAAGATGGGTGGGATGAATGGCCAATAACAGACAAAGATGGAGACAGTTGGGGGAGTCCTTTGCCAACATGAGACACACAGACGAACTAAATAAATAAACACAATTATAAATTAATATGCTTGTCTGAATAAAGGCTGAAGTGAAGAAAATCATCGAGAGAATTCATCATTGAGGAAACCGGCATGTCCTAGAACCAAAAATTCGAAGGCATGTGACATCTACCAACCCGCACTGGGCCTGAGTGGTGGATTATGGCCTCTCTCTCTCTTACAATGAGGCCTGTGTCCCAGCAGTGGGATCATCTATAGGCTAATGATGACTAAGTTATGAACCACATACCTCTCATTCACTCTTACAGCTTCTTCCAAGACCTGGGCGTTGGTGTCAGACTTGGCAGACACTCCTCTCTGCTGCTTTCGGCACTCAATCAGCTCATCTAGCTGACTGACACTCTCCTGCCCACCCACTGCTGCCAAGGTACTGCGTAACAGCTGCTGGGGATCCATCTTTGAGAAGTCTTGGACTCGATCTTGAGGTAATAGTTGGCAGAGGTTGTCTACCTGGAGAGTTAATAAAAAAAGATATGTTTGAAAGCATTTTCGGTCACATTGGGTTACCACTTTAGGCGCTGGATACACAGAAAAGACGTAAGACGCAGACGGGGCGAGGACACGACGACGCGTCCTCGTCTAACGTCTCTTCTGTCTGGCCTGCACCATAGACGTATGAGTAGCGCGGGCATGCGAACGGTGAGTATGTATGTGAATAATACCTAATACAACAAAAAAAGAATTACTTAAATCGGACTTGTAGTTCCGGAGATATGCGAACACAAACATAGAAAGAAAGAAAGAAAGAAAGAAAGAAAATAAGTTTATTTGACACGCCTTAGGCACACAATTACAATGACAAATTACGAGACAATGGAAAAGGATGAACAAAAAAGTAGGTACATAAAAACATAAATACATACACTTTTGAAATTTGGCAAATTTTTTCAGACGCTGATATAGACTAACATGTACGAAAACTGGGCAGTTCTGGAAATATTACATACATACGGGTCGAATTGAAAACCTCCATTCTTTGAAATCGGTTCAAAATCGATTAGGAATAGGTTGTGGTTTCGGAGTAGTACTAAAGAAGCGACGTCTAAGCGTGGAAACTGGAGTGTCTTTAGTGGATTTTCAACTTTAATGCACTAAGCATTTTTTTTTTAGGCGTGGTAAAATCATCAAATGAGTCCTCTCACCCAGGGCAGGGCGGGAGGGACTGTCAGACTTGTACTGACTAAAATCCACGGTGTCCTTCAATAGCCCTTTACGTACCGGGGTCACGGTAATTCGTTAGTTCCGCGACCCCGGCAGGCTTTGGCCCTCTACAGGGCCCGTCACTATGCTGGCACTCCTGCACTAAGAGTACAGTTGAAAATTGCAGCTGATTCAACTAACCTGTATATTCATTGATGCTATAAGCTCTTGCACTTGCTTCTCTCTGACCGACTTGCCGTCTATACGCCATGATGATTCATCTCTTGTATTAAATTCCCTTGTAATTACAACATTACGATCACCCGGGTCACGGTACAGCTCTATTTCAATTCTGGAAAAATCGCAGCCGCTACGGACATATTCTGATATCTAGAAAAAATTTACAGATTATAAGTCCGTCAATTATAGTTTTGAAAAATAATGGACACGTATTTTGTCTTCAGCGGTCGTATTTTGACGTCTTAAAACCAGTCTTGTTCCAGTAAGTGAAAGAAACAGAGCTATATAAGTCGTGTAGCGCCACCTCTTTCACTCACTGGAACTAGCCTGATTTTAAGACGTCATAATATAGCCCCCGTTAAACATCAATTTCAAGATAAACGCATCAAAACTCGAAATAGGAACTCGCGAAAATATTTCTGTGCCTCTAGTCCGATTTTGTCGAAAATGAGTTAAGTATACCAAAATGTTCAGAAAAAAATTATCAGTTCATCAAAATGTGTAGTTGGCAAGAATTGGCAGATAAATTATGGCCCCTAATAACGTGTGTATTATGTGCCACTAGGAGGCGCCTTAATCAAACACAGCGTATATTGAAAACTAGCTATTTCACGTAATTTCAGCCCCGCTGTACGGCTCCTATTAATCGTAGCGCCGCCCTGGTGCGCTGTAGAGAGAACAGAGGGCACCGAGAGTCGCGACTGTTAACCATTCTCCGGATCGATATTACGTGGACTCAAAATTTTTTCTATGTACAAAATCCAACAGAAAGAAGATCGTCTCATTGAGCTCTTTTGCAGTTTTAGATCCAGATTCACGTGCTCTGATTTCGTGGAGCTTGCAACCAGATACAACATGTTCTATTATTCACTTGGTTCGTCTAGCTAGGGCGCCGAGACGAAATATAAAACCTGTTAGTGCGCCTCGTGTTGAAAAAGTTTGGGAACCCCTGGCCTATAGCCTTCCTCGATAAATGGACTATCAAACACAAAAAGATTTATTAATTCGAACCATTAGTTCTTGAGATTAGCGCGTACAACCAAACAAACAAACATTGTTGTTTATCTATACTCTAGTATTACAATTATAATAACAGTGTATATAAAATAGCGGAGGGGTCAGGGTCAGCCTTATCTTGTGTTATGACGTCACTGAAAATCTATTATAATTATTGGCCCATAATAGGTACTTCCCCTGTGATATGCATGGGTGCATATCACATCCAAACTATCCAAACTAATATTATAAATGCGAAAGTAACTCTGTCTGTCTGTCTGTCTTTCTGTCTGTCTGTCTTTTCTTCACGCCTAAACTACTGAACCGATTTGTGTGAAATTTGGTACAGACATAGTTTGGAACTTGAGAAAGGACATAGGATAGTTTTTATTACAAAAAATTTCAAAAAAAAGGAAGTCACTATTCCACACGAACGAAGTCGCGGGCAAAAGCTAGTATACAAATATGTCCGACAAGAAATCAGATCCCCTGTTCTTACTATCTACTTCTACTTATTTTTATCTATCTTTCTATACCTACTAATATTAAGTAAAGCCGTTGTTCCCGGCTGTCATTTGTAGATCTTTGACAGTCGTTACTATTAGTCAGAAGCTTTAAAAGTCTGACAACCAGTCTTACCATGGGATATCATATAACCCAGTTACTGGGTCCGATAAGCAGTTGCTCCATGTAAAATACTAATATAAATTGAGCTGCAACTGGTTCGACTGGAAGCCGACCCCAATGTAATTTGGAAAAGGTTAGGCACAGGCTATACAGACTAATATTAAAAGCTAAAGAATTTGTTTAATTAAATGTGCTAATCTTAGGAACTACAGGTACAAATAAAAAACTTTTTGTGTTGGATACTCAAATTATTGAGCAAGGCTAGCTACAAGCTACATAACGCTACGACCAATAGGAGCCGAGCAGCGGGTTTGAAAACGCGGTTGGAAACAGCTAGTTTATGTTATAAATGCGAAAGTTAGTTTGTTTTGAAGATTTTCCACACAAAATAAAAAAGCTGGTAAAAGAATTAAAATGGATACTCACTTTCTTAGCCCGTCCGATAACACTGGTTTTGCCACATAACCCAAGAATAATTGCACACACAAATGTAGATTTTCCTGTGCCATTGGGTCCGATAATCAGATTCAAATTTGAACTGGGATATAGCTCTACTTTTTTGTAAGTTCTGAAATGGAAATAAGCTGTTAATGGTACGTAAGAAAAATTTTTTCATTGTCATCATCAGCCTAATGTTACCACTGCTGACACAAGCCACCTCTCTGTGAGAGAGAGTGGGCCATGATCCACCGTGCGGGCCCAGTGCAGGTTGATAGTTGTCACATGTCTTTGAATTTTGTGGTCTAGGACGTGCTGGTTTCCTCGGTATTGAAAGCAGTTGTGAAGAAATAAATTACACAATGTAATGAGTTGGATTGGGTTCAAACCACAACCTACTCGTTAGTCGAAATTTAATCTTCTCTACATAAACTTACTTACTTGGTAAAAAACCAAGTCGCTGAAGCCTCTCCTAATCTGGACTAGGAAGGCTCCATGGATTACAGCCCCTGTCCTCTCTTAGACACGACAACACACAAAAAAAAAGTTTGTGATCACTAGCATACTTAACTGATATTATTTAAATTGTTTTTTTAAAGGAATTGAACTGTTTTATATACTAAACCTAAATTTTTAAAACTGCTCTCCAAGATGAACAAGATGCAGCTGAATATCATTATTTTACATGGAGCGACTGCCTATTGGACCTCCACAAACCAGTAACTGGACAATACAATACCCAATGGTAAAACTGGTTGACAGACTTATGAGCTTCTGAATAACAGTAACAACTGTCAAAGATTCACAAATGACAGCCAGGACCAACAACTTTACATACTTTCTGAGGCATGCATGTTGTAACTATAAACATTATCAAAATCATTGACATCATAAGTCCATTAAAATCAAAATCAAAAGTTTTTATTTCACATAGGCCCTAAAACGTCGACAGCAGGTGCTGCATTATTTATTAACACATGGCTTATTTGTATGTACACCTCCTTCTAACATATGATCAGATATTTTAATATTTAGATTAACCAAGCAAGGACAGGAATTATTATCCTTATTAAGAATCATTTAAGACAAACTCTCTATCATTTAGTATTCAGACTGAATATAAACAGCTGTATGGATCATCGAGTTTGGTATAGGCATGGTCTTTGATCAGAGGGTCAAAACCACTTAGCAATATTAGTATTTCCAGCAAGCATCATTGGGTATTCTTTTATTTATACATTATTGCCTATGTCACTCAATACCAAAGCAGTTTTCAACGGGTGAAAGGATTTTTGAAATCGGTCTAGTAGTTTCAGAGCCTATTTAATACAAACCAACAATCAAATCTTTTCTCTTTATTATATTAGTGTAGTGTAGTGTAGATTATCTTTATTTCCATGACATATGGTAGTTAAACTTAATGTTTGTTAGATTTGATACATTTTCTAAGAAATGGATTGTAACAGTGCTCTCTTAGTTTAACTATAGATCAAATAAGTGGCCCGTATTGCTATGATGTAATTTTACTTTAAAATAAATTTATAGCTTTACTTTATTATTCTTCTTTTTTCTTTTTTTGATAGTGCATGCACGTGCCGCATGTGCCAATAAACGTGTTTTCTTTCTTTTCTTTCATATTCAGAAATAAGAGTGACATAAATGCATTTAGTTTGTTGTTATCCTGTCACAGAACTAAAAAGGTACTTACTTGATTAGTTTAAAGTGGCTATATGACTAAACAACCAATAGGTACATTGTTAACTAATAACTGCACACAAGAGGACCAGATAAGCATGTACTATTGATAAATAGTTCAGCTAAAACTTGTCCCGACATGACTTAAATCGGTAATTTTTATGTTTTTATAAGAATGACCGGTATATGACTCAAAAACCATATCCTCTAATAGTAATTTAAAGAAGGTACACCATAATGGTTGATATTAATTAAAATTTTAAATAATATACTTGGATTGCGCGCGAAAAATTTTGTGTACTTACACGAAGTTTACAAGGTCTATCCTGTAAATACAGCCGGGTTGTATTCCCTCCGTGTTAAATACCTTCGATTGAGACATTTTACACTTTTTTATACCATAACCATAGAAAACACAATCACTTATTTTCACAAACCCAATTCAGTAGCAAGAGCAACAAAAAAAAAAACGTTTGGAATGCGACACTTCAATTCCTGCAAATTTTTGGCGTTTATGTCACTAATGTCACTGTCACATCATTGACAGTTTTTTGTGTTATAGTGATGTGAATAGGCAGAAGGTAATTTTTTATTTAGTATCTTTTGTAAATATTTAGTTCGGTTATTCATAACTTTTTAAATTTAGTTATGTCTACCTACATATAGTTTGTTTGATTGAATTACTTATAGTCGAATTAATTTGAATGTACATGTTTCATTTCTAAACTTTTCAAATACGCCGTTTCAAAATAAATATTTACAAAAAATTATCATAAACGTCTGGAACAGTAGGAGGATTATGTTTTTAATTGGTATTTTAATTAAAATGCTAATAAAAGTTCAAAAATATAACATAGCAATAGCAAAGACTCAAATCGTGTTACGTCAAGCTATTTTAGGCCCCTTATATTAATTTATTTTCATTTTGTATCCATTTATGCGCCATGAAAAGTAGTCAAAATGTGTGATAAAAACAGGGTTTAACTCAAACTGTTTTAAAAATGTGTTTTGAAAACAATTTGTTTTAATCAAGCCAACTCTGATTACAGGTCTGCCTAAAGACAAAAAAGAATTTAAGGCTTCCCGCGCACTATGCACTAGGTTGAGTAGCCAGGCTGCGGTTTTTTTTTTATCGTGGTAAAATCATCAAATGAGTCCTTCTACCCAGGACAGGGCGGGAGGGACTGTCAGACTTGTACTGACTAAAATCCACGGTGTCCTTCACTAGCCCTTTACGTACCGGGGTCACGGTAAAGCCAGGCTGCGGTGGCCAAAATATTTGCGCAGCCAGCCCTTGGAGATCCTTCCGTCGAGCGATATGGACGTGGCAGAACTTATTATTACCAAAATACGTCTGGCTGCTACAACTAGTGCGCGGAAACTGACGGCAGCCACGGACATTCGCCTACACACGCTCTGGCTGCTGTGCAAACAGGCACGTTGTATTGGCTGCCGCAGCCTGGCTTCCTAGTGCACGGGGGCCCTGTTTCTTCCACAAACAACATCTATAGTAACATCTATAGTATAGATGTTATTTGAATGGTGGTTCTGCTTTATAATATTACGGATGCCTAGGGTCGCCACTGCTGACCTTGTCATGAAAATTAAGCGGAGCTCCGCTCCAAAGGGGTTCACTTCCATCGTATATTTTGCTGTGTCCTCCGGGCTGTCCACATACATGACTTATTATCTCTCCGAATTCGAAACAAGAACCACCCGAAACAACTGTGTTTGGTGAGGAGCTACTTTATTCTGAAAGTGAGGATAACGTGGCGCCTCTCCAGATCCTCTTCAAAGAGTGTATTGTTACGAGTTAAGATGAAAGTAAATTACGCTGCTGACGACATCTTTTTAAAAAATCCCGACACCCAACTTAATACAGGGCGGTATTAAGTCAAGTGACCTTAGGTCGAGACCCAAGGTCTGAAATGCTGGTTTAACCAATAAAAGTCAGGTAATCAAATAGCATTTAGTTGTTTAATTATTTAGGCAGGGCCCTCAATTATTAGCCCAAGGCCCCGCAAACTCTCGGTCCGCCCCTGGATAGTCCTCATCACTGTCTTCGCAAGAGTATATTAACATAGTAATATAACTTGTTATGACTTCCTTTGATTTAATTTTTTATCCAAACAAGTCATTGACAAATTATTTTGCTTTTTATTCAAAACAAAAAAAAACAACGGATACAGGATGATCCACAATTTTCATTCTCTCTTTCTTTCCAAAATAAATTTTCTTTCGGATGGCGGTGACTATATTTTTTCTTTCCTTGACTTTTTACCACCGTCTTTGTAAAATATATATTTTTACTTTTTAGGGTTCCGTACCCAAAGGGTAAAACGGGAAACTATTAACAAGACTCCGATGTCCGACCGTCTGAATGAACCGTGATGATTAATTAAACAATTGAAATTTCTCAGATGATGTATTTTGCTGATTACTGTTGCCACTATAACAACAGTACTTAAAAACACGCTAAAATAAATATTTAAGGGGACTCCCAAACAAAACATAATTTTATGCAGTTTTATAAAAATTGTACAGAACCCTTCTTACGCGAGTTCGGCTCGCACTTAACCGAAGTGCGAGCCGAACTCGCGTAAGAAGGGTTCTGTGAAGAAGTTTTTTTTGTTTTTGTCCTCCTATATTTATTGTTATAGTGCTAATAGAAATGCCTACATCATCTTTTAAAATGTTGACTATCTAACTAATACGTTTATGAGAAACAACCAGGTACGAGACGGACAGCGAAGTATAAGTAATAAGGTCCCGTTTGACCCTTTGAGTACGGAACCCTAGAAAAGATTCCGAGTTGAGAACATCCTTTTTTTGAAGTCGCTTAACAAAACACTATTGAAATGGAAGTAGCATACTAATTTGATTTATAAACATTTTCAAATTTATATATTATAATTTTTGATAGTCGCTTTAAGTATTATCTACATAACAAGAGACACCGGTTTAAGAAGAATAACTGCAAGATTTTCCTTATAACATAGGAATAAAATGAAGCTTCATGACGGAAACTGGTTAGTTCCTCGGTATTAGTGGTTGCCAGTCAGTCCCTGGGCGTTGAATTCAATTGTTCGGTAGTACTGGGTCGTACTTAGTGCATATTTTCACTTAATTGTTTTAAGTATTAAAATTCTGATAAAAAATGCATTTATTTACCGGTGCTGCCGTCATCTGCGCCGCACTTGTGTTTGGACGTAAGATTGTTTAATTTTATTTACTTTTTGTTAACTATTAATAAAATGTAGGTATACAGAACTTAATTTCGAACTTAATCTACTAAAAAATAACAATATTAAATAATATTTGTTGTCATAGCGGCTTCAGAAATACATTAATTGTGAAAATTTCAACTGCGTATTTATCACAGTTCTTGAGATACAGCATACAGCCCAGTGATAGACCGACAGACGGACGGACAGCGGAGTCTTAGTAACGTGGGTCCCATTTTACCTTTTCGGTACGGAACCCTAACTAAAGATAAGGTTGTAATTTAGATATAGTATTATGTTGCATCGAAGCTGTTTTCGAATCATGGTATAAAAAAGGTATAGTTGAAGATATGAAACTTGCATAATTACATAATGAATTAATAATATTGAATATCGAATTGTTAAAAATCGAAAACAATCACAAATTAGGCCAAAACTTGTGACTTTTAAAGATCCCAAGTAATACAAAAACGAGTTTTGTTTGTAACAATTTCGTCGCATATGGTCTAATCGGCAATCGTTCAAGTGACTGAAAAATCGTCAGTGTCTTAAACATAACTACTACAGCACTAATGAGTGACAGGATCCCGCAACCTCCTTCTGCGAAACAGTCATGCTAACGAAGGAGGAGGCGGGCCCCGTGAGGGAAACAAAAGCCGTGACGACACGGTTGGCGCAGTGGCTGAGCGATCGACTACTACGCAGCGTGTCGCGGGTTCGATCCCCGCACGGAACAAATATTTGTATGATCTGCAAGTAGTTGTTCCGGGTCTGGGTGTTTGTGTATGTGAGTTTCTATGTTTGTAAACGCACCCACGATACACGAGAAATTACTTTAAAAAAAAATAAGTTGCCCCAAAGCAATGTTTTTTTAGAAAAAAAAAATTGGACGCACTATAATCTGAATTTTTCTCAACCAGATAACCGAAAAACATTCGACTTGTTTTTCATTAAAAATCAAATAAAACCTCAATAAGTACTTACATAAAAGGTTTTGTTGCATATTAAACTTAACATGTACTTTACTCCATGTGTACGCCACTTGCTTCACATACGTATATCTGTCACATCGATTTGATAGTCCCGACCACCTACTTCGCACAACGTATAGCAATGAAGTCTTGATCAAACTTTTCAGATGCCATTCCTGCTACAGCTGATGCAGGGCCTGGTAGATGTGAAGCCGAGATGACTGCATTTCCTCTCGATCCTGGTTCGAAGTGCTGCAAGTCTGGTAAGTATCCTATGAAAGGAAAGAAGAAAATCTTCAAGCTTGAAGTATGAGTTTCAAGTATGCATGTTGTTTATGTTTAATTTGTATTCAAGTGCTTTTTAACCGACTTCAAAAAAAGGAGGTTATCAATTTGACCCGTATGTATGTTATATTTCCAGTACTGCCCAATTTTCGTATATGTTACTCTATATCAGTATCTGAATAAATGTGTCAAATTTCAAAACTGTATGTATGTATGTTTTATGTTTGTGTTCGCATCCGGAACTACAAATCCGATTTAGTAATTTTTTGTACTGGGTATTGTTCAACTTATGGAATACTGCAAGTTTCATCAAAATTGGTTCAGTCGTTTTTGAGATTGGGATAGGGATGTTCTTGCTTAATTGGATTGTAGATTGCATGTTTGTCCGCGATTATCTCGCGTTTTGCTGTACCGATTTTGTTGCGGTTTGAAGAAAAGTGTTTATTACATTCTGGGGAAAGTTTAAGTATATAACAATTATAGATATCACGTGACGTTGCTCGCATAAATCCGTTTTTGTTGCATACCTACCAGTTTAGACGCCGATTATATGAAGATTTTGTTGAATATCTAAACCAGAAAGGGTAAAATAGAAAGTCAGGTAAAATAAAAGTCGGTGGCCATAGTCAATGAAATAAAAAAATAAAAAACAAAGTCACCGAATTCCGAAAGAAAAGTTATTTTACCTTTTTTTGTGTTTGGTTTTGTAGTCGGTTCCTTTTTTTTTTCAAAAAGTTTTTTTTTACAGTTAGGAATCAACACACACAGCACATTTATGTATACTGTGGTTTAATTGAATTGTGGCTATTTCATCTCTTTATGTTAAGGGCCCCAATATAAAGCGGAACCCTGAGCACTTGCCTAATGTGTCCAGTGGGGAGGGCCCTTTATCGTGTTAAGGGTCTACCCTTAATAAATCTATCAATAAAAATGCGTGCCCGTCAGTCGTTCAGTAAGTAACTCAAACTTCGAATTGAGTTATACTCCCCACTTGCTTTTGGGCTAGATTGATTGAGACCAAGAGCAAAGATATTCTAAACTAGCTTCCGCCCGCGACTCCGTCCGCGCGGATGACGGTCTTCGCGTGGATGGTTTATTTCTCCATTTTGAGTAACTCTGACAATGATATCTTATAAATATTACGGCGCTGAATCCACTGCGGGTAATGCAACGTGTGTTCGCGGTTCTACAGAACAACGTCTATGAATAAAACTGAAAATAAGATTTTTTTTTTCTACGTATTTTTCCAGGATAAAAAGTATCCTATTTTATGCCCAGGATAATAAGGTATAATTATACCAAGTTTCATCGAAATCGAACCGTTAGTTTTCACGTGATGCCTGAACATACAGACAGACAGACAGACAAAATTTTTCTAATCACATATTTGGGTTTGGTATCGATCCAGCAACACCCCCCGCTATTTATTTTTTCAATATTTTCAATGTACAGAATTGACCCTTCTACAGATTTATTATATGTATTCTAAATTAGAAAAAAATATTCCTCAGTGTAAAACCTAAACTTTTTATGTTGCAGGTCCCCCAGACGATATTTTAGGTCAGCAACCATGGGCCGCGATCGTAATGTACGAACTTAAGAAAGGCGGGCAAAGTAGGTTGTGCGCTGGAACTTTAATTAGCGCCAGATATATCCTGACAGCTGGCCATTGCGTCGTCGGTCCAGTAACGAACATAGCCACACCGTAAGCCCCCCATTCACACAAGCGCTTTTTTTCTGGGCGTTAAAAAAGGCTCGAAATATAACAAATGCACTCCCATGTATCTATTCACAAGTCAGCGCTTTTAAAGCGCGGCGCTTTTTCCGAACTGTATTTGTCTTTTAGTGCTGGGCGGTGACATCTAAATTCAATTTAACTTTGTGTTCCAACTCAGCGTTTTTTTTTGACGCCATTTAAAAAAGCGCTCGTGCTTGAGATTAGCTTTCCTGTCATATTAGGACCACACTAACGGCATTTCCCGTAATTTTCGGACTATGCTCTATATCTATGCTTTTAGGCCTTCAATAAAAATAAAAATACTTATACCACAGGACCTCAGTGATCCTTGGAAAATACAACTTGACTAATAAGGGTATAGACTGCATAACAACCGAGGGAGGTGGCGAACACTGTAACAGAGGACCCATCAGAATCGAGATTGAGGAGGTCATACCTCACCCGGAGTACAGTACTACAGCATCGAAGGGTGATAAGGCGCGAAATGATATTGCCTTGATCAGGTTGAAGGAGGCAGCTCCTTATACAGGTTTGTAGCAAGTCTTCAGAATTTCTTACTTTTTCCTTTAAGTATTTCCCATTAGACCTTTGCAAATGGACAAAAAAAAATTAGTCAACCTGTGTCTGTTCGGCTGCAAAAGGTGCTAAATACAGGCAGTAAGTTTAAGTTTGCATATGATTACTTCCCAGAATTTGATCCTTATTAGCAATAATACTGGTTTTTTTTACACAATCATCACGTTTGATTCCTGGCCAGATTATTATTTTTTCTAAAATCCAATGACGCAGTTTGAGTTTTCGTCAAAATCGGCTTCAAGACTCCTTTCGACGTTTTCGTCGGGCACCAGTTGTCCGACATAATTCTGAAATGGGCCTATTTTGCGCAGCCGTGAGTCACACAGTATTTATCTACAAGTAAATGCTTTTTTTTGGCTTTCACGTAATTTTACTTTCAAAATTTGTTTGGTTTTAAGTTCCTTTTCTTTGTTTCATTTCGTGATAATGTGTTTACTTGTGAAGTGTGCCAATAAACGTTTTTTCTTTCTTTCTATTTAACAACATTTCAGATTTCATCCGGCCCGTCTGCCTACCGACCAAAAACCCGCACACCAGTCCTCCTGATTCCCCATTGGTTGCTGTTTCTTGGTTTAAGGACAATGTCAAGATGCTTGTTACAGTGCCCTTTGTTAATCTGGAAGTAAGTATCCTCTAAGTGCCCATTTGCACGAGAGCTTTATTTTCGGGCGTTAAAAAAGCGCTGAGTTGGAACAAAAAAAAAATAAACTTAAATGTCACTGCTCAGCAATTAAGATCAAAAACAGTTCGATAAAAAAAATCGATTTAAAAGCACTGACGTGGAAACAGATACGTGGTAATGCATTTGTTCTTCTTCTGCGCTTTTTTAACGCCCATTAAAAAGCGCTCGTACAATGGGTACACTTTATAAATATATTTTTATGTTTATAAAATAAATTGAAAGATAAACACGGATCTAATATAATAATAATAAACACGAATTTTGAGATAAACACGGATCTTTGAAATTCATATCGCTCAAACAAAGACGTTACCTATGCAAACTATGTGTAATACTCGTATTATTGATCTAAACTAATGTTATTAATGTTTGTTTTTTAACTTTTCACGCTCAAACTACCTACTGAATCGATCGTCCCGAAATTTTGCATAATACGTTGTCAGGAGTACAGACACGGATATAGGGTATTTTTCATCTCGAAAACAGAAGAGAGCTGTTGCCGAGGAAAACAACAATTACGTTCATATTCGTATTTTTTCTCAAATTCTAAATTAACGAAAGCGAAGCCGCGTGCAAAAGCTAGTCGAAGAATAAAATCGACAAACTAAACAATTACAAAACTAATATGGAGCTTTATTTTTTCACAGAAATGCAAACTCATTTACAGCAAAATCCCCGGCCTCGGTATTGGTTCGGACCTGATTTGCGCTGGTGGCATAGAAGGCATGGACACCTGCAGGGGAGACGATGGCGGTCCCTTGGTCTACGAAAATCAAGAAAAAGCTGAACTTATTGGCATTCCTGTCTCTGGACTTATTCCTTGTGGACAAAAGGACAAGCCTTCAGTTTATACCGATGTTTTCGAATACACTGACTGGATTAGGAGTAATATTGTTGCTTAATTATAGATTAAAAGGCTGACAGTATCTCGAACAGAGAAAAGGGGGTTTTTCATTGAAGAGTTGTCTCCATACATCTTAGAAATCTTATCTAAAATACATTATACACCAAAACTTTTTAAACTAACTATCAAAATAGAAAATAACAATATGTTGTAATAAAAGGTCTTTTATTGAGTGTGTTAGAATTCTTTGTAACATAATGTTTTCTGCGACTTCAAAGCTTACTTGTAATGATAATCTATACATATAATAAATCTGTAGAAGGGTCAATTCTGTACATCAAAAATATTGAAAAAATAAATAGCGGGGTGTGTTGCTGGATCAATACCAAACCCAAATACGTGATTAAAAAATTTTTTGTCTGTCTGTCTGTATATGCAGGCATCACGTGAAAACTAACGGTTCGATTTCGATGAAACTTGGTACAATTATACCTTATTATCCTGGGCATAAAACGGGATACTTTTTATCCTGAAAAAATACGTAGAAAAATAACTTATTTTTCAGTTTTATTCATAGACGTTGTTCTGTAGAACGGCGAACACCCGCAGTGGATTCAGTGCCGTAATATTTATAAGATGTCATTGTCAGAGTTACTCAAAATGGAGAAATAAACCATCCACGCGAAGACCGACATCCGCGCGGACGGAGTCGCGGGCGGAAGCTAGTTTGTATTATGTTCACTGCTAAACGTAAGTCTGCTCCAAAGAACGCCACCCCTCCCGGTCCTAGCAATCCGCATCCATCCGCTGTCATCAACATTCTTTATATCATCTATCCATATTGTCGTAGGGCGGCCCACTCTACGTTTGTCCATACGACCAATCTGCCCAAGGGTTATCTTATTACCCAGTTGTGGACCTCCACAACCCAGTAACTAGGTAATAAGGAACTGTATTTGGTTCGACTGGGAACCTACCTGAACACAGTTCGAAGCGAAGCCGAAAGCAAAAGCTAGTAATAAAAAAAAAACTTTATCAAAAAAAAAAAAGGTAACCACCTTCAAAACAAACAAACTACCACAGTCGGTACCAAAAATAAGAAATAAAAAAAAAGCCGTCGATTTCCGAAAGAAAAGTTATTTTGTACGTTATTTTACCCTTTTTAGTGGTAGTTTTTGAAGGTTTTTTGTGATATTTTTTTTTATTTTACTCATTTTAGTTTGAATATTTAACCGAAATTTTTGTCAAATACATAAATGCACTAGAATTTTGAAATCCGTAGCACCGGTAATACCATCGTTCATGAACACAATAAGTTAATAAAATTCTCTGTCTCAACAACCACTAAACCGATTTTGATGGAAATTGAAATATTCCTTAAGATGAACGATGTCTGGTACAACAAAAAAAGAATTACTAAAATTGGACTTGTAGTTCCGGAGATATGCGAACGATAAATCAGTCGATGCCTACTCCTTACTTTCCATCATCAGCTCAGCTGCATGAGATGATGATTACCATACGCAATTACTTAAATAACTTCATATGATTTGCGAAAAATTATGTGTGGGCCCATAAAATGTGAGAGTTGCCCTCGATTTCTCCAGGATCCAATCATCAGATCCTATAGTACAATCCTATGGGTTAATATTTCTTCGTTTCTGCACTCGCAACACTAATAAGAAGCGGAGGCTTACTACAATCCTTTTGGTTAATATTTCTTAATTTCTCCTCTCGCAACTCTAAAAAGGAGCGGTGACTTGGATAGTAATCCTATTGGTTAAGAATTCTGCGTTTCTCCGCCCGCAACACTTAAAAGGAGTAGATAGTTGATGCCATCCTATTGGTTAATATTTCTCCGTTCGCACCACTAAAATTTATTAAAATTATTTGTAATTAATAATTTAATAAATTATTGTAATTCTCATTATTAATCTAATTCTAATGTAGTATAAATTGATGACCTTATAAACCATATTTGTACGCCGGAAACGGCAGAATATTATGATCGTAATTATACATAACGCACATAACAACCTTGTACAATATTCTGACAAATAAATGAATTCTATTCTATTCTAAAAGGAGCGAAGACTTGGTGTTATCATATTGGTTACTATTTCTCACTAACATCACTAGAAGAGGAGACTGTGCGATGCTATTAGTTAATATTTATCTGTTTCTCCGCTAATATCACTAAAGAGGAGCAGAGACTTAGTGCAATCCTATTGGTAAATATTTCCATGTTTCTCGCTCCGCTCTTGTGGACAGGCAGCCTGGAGGGTGTGAAGGAGTCCAGAAGTGCTATTCTCTAACACACAGTCTTAAAACCGCACCACCGCCGCCGCTGCGGCGCTCACGCCACACTGGGTCTAAATTTTGCTATAGCTACAGAAGCTACAGACAGCGACACTAAACGTGCGGCGTGAACGGTCTGTTTTTGACATGTCCGTTTGTCCGAGCATACTCTCTAAAATGTGAAAAATAATAATTATAGGACCATCTATATCTGAATTTCATATAAGCAGGACCACAGATTACTTTTAAGTAGCAAGCTACGCAGGACCGTACACTATATTATATTTCTGTAGAAAAATTCTGATTCTCGCTGGAAGGCACTTACTGCTAACATTTTGTAATAAATACCGCACACAGTAAGAACAATTCTAACAGATCGTTTGCTTTTGATACACGCCGGATGGCATATCAACCGGACGCACAAACTATACAATGTGTCCGGTATCGGTCTGTACAAACTTAGAGGAGAGGTAGCTTGCTCAACTCTGTCAGTAAAAATATAGCACATGTGGGGTCGGAACCCAACCCCTTACTGAATGGTAGCCATTTTTGTTTTTTGAGCCCTTCTCATGAAACGAGCCAATTAAAAGTGCTGCAACGTTCGTATTTGAATAACAACGATCGCAGAAAATGTAAATACGCTTCAGCAGCTCTTTTCTGATGTCGGCTGGCTCAAAACACTTTCTTCTACATCCAACCTCAAAGATTAATAGTGCAAGCCTATGTTCTAACAATAATATCTCCTAAACCATAAGTCTCATAGAAATGAGTTTTTAAGCGAGTAAATAAAAAAGAAAGCTCTCAAGGGTGACTATTTTAAAATCTTGATTAATTGAAAAAACGAGGTAATTTCTTAGAAAATTTGATGTTGACCCTTTATTCAAAATGATGAAGCATTTATTAATATTGTTTGAGTTATTTAAGCTATTCTTTACTATATTCAGTTGCTAAAAGTTTACTAAATACCCTAATTGGGATTTACAACTCAATTTCATCAAAAAACTAAAATGTAACCATTCAATGGGGGCTGGTTTCCGACCCATGTAGTACAATTTTAGTGACAGAATTGAACAAGCTACCTCCCCTTTAAGTTTGTACAGACCGAAACTGGATACATTGTGTAGGCCAGACGTAAGAATTTTTCTGAAGAAAATGGCGTAACAGTTCAGGCTCACCGCTGCATACATGGACATAGATGATGTCCCTGGTAATGTGAAAAAAGAAGATTGCTATTTTCTTGTTTTAGAGAGTTGGCGTCAATTGACATTTGGCCAGGGAAGTATCAGTCCATGCTATATGTCTATTATCTGCTGTTACTAACATATTGACAGTTTAGTAAGATTTTTCCACATCACTATTAAAAATTGCTAGCAATATAAAATATGCGGAACAAATTTTTATGGTTGGCAACACCATCGATATTGATGAATCGCGGTTGGGCTGGAACGGCACAAAGACCCAGAAGCCATGCCGAAAATATTATTTTAAAAAAAACGAAGCCGCTACGTTCCCAGCATACTTCTGCCAAACAAACTGAAACAAACCGATTCCGACCGATGTGCTTGTCTGTCGTATAGCCAGGTGAATGCGCGTCTTAGAAAAAAATATAATCGGATGTTTGTGTATGAAAACGAGTGAAAATACATGATTTCTTGAATGAGTGTGCGGTCATACGACCTATAAATAAAGAAAATCGAAGAACCACTTATATTTTGTGTGCATCTATGTAATAAAACAACCTTTTCTCCCCGTGTCTAAATTACGAAGAGGGCATTCATGTTTATAAATATTGATTTGTTACATATCGTGTTTTCTAATGTTTCTATTGTGTCTTTAAACGTGAAGTGAAATGTAGGGAATATAATAACGTGATAAAGCTCTTTAGAATACGAAAATGCAACAGTTAGTCCAAACTTACATGGACGCGATCGATGGAGTTACTCCGTATTTAATTTGATTGTGTTTTTTGTGTTAAAAAGTGTGTGTTTATGACAATGGAGGGGACTACAGAGAAGGATTGTTCACCGTTATGGAATCTGTACCAGCAGATCGTTTCGGACATGAAGGTAGGTCATATTGGCTGATTTTCTTTGTACACGCACAACCGGTCGTGCGTTCCACATTTCGCTAGGAAGCTGTCCCGGTAATCTCTTGGTGCTGAACCAACTATGTTTGATTTGACGCTCCGATAGGTAATACTGGCCAGTTATTCGTAACGTTAATAAAAAAAAAAAAATCTTGAGGGTAGCACTTGAAATAAAAAATGCGCTTGTTCCATTTATGAAATCTAGGCGGCAAGTAAACAAATGAGTTAAAATTCACGTTTGTTTAATTATTATCTGTTTTAAAAATTTAGGGTCATTGGGTCATTTTAGAAAAAAAAAGAATAATAATACCTAAGATGTTATTTCAGGTGAATTTGATGTTACCATAGTTTCCAAGAACTAAATAAGAAAATGAACACAATTTTTAGTTACACTCTGGGCCTGTTTAAGATAAATGTTATTAAGATTTATATTAAAAAAAGAACTTAAGATTAAAATCATTATTTTACTTGTATTTTAATCTTCTTTTTATTTAATTAGCCCAAAATGTTGTCACTTCTACAATTTTGAAAGAGGCAGGAAATACAGAGTGTTATTTACAACACAGATCTTTTTTTATCATGGTAATATCATCAATTGAGTCCTACAACCCAGGGCGGCATGGGAAGGACTGTCAGCTTGTACTGACTAAAAATGGATTTTAGTGATCCCTCAATAGCTTTAAAGTTTCAGGGTCACGGTTTCCCAATGAGACAGTCTCGTGACCCACCTTTACCTTTCTTGTAGACCACAGTTGGACAAAGGCCATCTCTTTTTCTTTCCAAACATTGTGTTTCAGGAAATTTCGGGCCAAGAAAATATTTACTGCTATTGTCATAATAATTTGGTATCATCCTAAATCCAACGAGCATTGCAGATGGTAGCATACTGGTTGTATATAGATGTAATTTGAGTCCATCTATTTGGAAAAAAAAAGATTTTCGAATGAAATGCATGTAACGGGAATTGGATTTTTCAAAACTGTATGTCCATAATGTTTGTCGTTAACCATCTTCGAAAAAAAGGAGGATCACAATTCTTCAGTTTTTTTATTTATGTTCCCCGATTTCTCGATGACACCTGAACCAATTTAGCAAAACAGTCAAACCTCAAGAATAGTTTGCTTTTTGTGTTTGTTTAAAGAGCTGGTTTAAAGAGAGTTTTAAGATATAGTATCTTAAGATAGATTAGCCGTGTGTGGCGCACTTTAGTTTCACATAAATATAAAACTTTTCTTTTCTAATCTATCATGATATTCAGACCTAAACTAAGTAATATAATGTATGTTTTGTCTAATCAAGACAATGAACACCAAGGTCTTAATTTAAATAATAGTGTCAACACAATGTCAGAGTCGTCGCCAACATTAACATATCAAATTACCATACATTAGTTTCTTAATAGAGCTTGTTTAAATGCATATCAGTTATTCACATGTTGAAGTAATAGTTAAATATAAATATATTACACAATCCATACTAAGAGCTTAGCTTTATAATGCTAAAGAGTTTGATAGTTTGAACGCACTAATCTCAAGAAGTACTGGTTCGAATCAAAAAAATATTTTTGTGTTGGATAGTGCATTTATCAAGGAAGGTTATAAGGTACATATCATCGCGCTATAACCAATAGTATTAGATATAAGGGTCACATTACAATTTAGCAAATAGCTCAGTTTGTGATACAAAATCATAAAAAAGTTTTTTTTTTATGAACTAATTAGGTACTTATCATTTTTTAGATGTTCTAAATTCAAAAATCATTTTACATGATAAAGCGTAGATTTAGCTTTGCTAGGGTTGTGTAGTCAAAGAGTAAAACTCTAATGGACTCACTCAAGCAAACATGAGCAACGCGCTCACATAGGTACTTTTGTGCGCGCACACGTGAGCAGTGCACTCGTTATTTGTGCGCGCACATTGCCAAACTCAGTTCAAGGGACCAAAAGTTACGCTCTGCTTTACCGATGGACACACAGACTTAACGCTTCTGCACTAGATGTGCGCGAACAAATGTCCTGCACACTATTTTGGTGGAATCGTAAGTGCAGCCGTAAATCACTTTATTTTCTGTTTATCACTCTTTAATCAAATATGAAGATGAGACCATTACTTATTCCGTATTTAGACCGTAGCTGGGCAAGAAAGGGCCCGATATCAAAATTTGTTTGGGGCCCTTTTAATCTAAGTGTATACTTCCGCAGAATAAATACAATAGCATCTATACCATTAGTTACACGAGGCAGGATTCCTGAGTCGTGTAACTGATGTTATTAAGAGAGTTTTGAAGGGAGCTAGAGGATGCTGATCGACTGATCGTAGCTCATTTATGGCAACCACATAGAGACTTTGAAAATTTAGCTATGTTACGAGTTCGATCGGCAGTCGATCTCCGGCCACCGTGGGCGCGGGCATGCGGGCGGCGAGTAATTGGCGACTCGCTGTCCAACCATGAACCATGCCCAGGTCGACGGCGCGTTGTGTTCCACGTGCGCCTCAAGGAGTGTCAGGCTTTGGCCCCCCTGTAGAGGGCCAAAAGCCTGCCGGGGTCGCGAGACTCACGAATTACCGTGACCCCGGAACGTAGATGTGGATTTTAGACAGTACGATTTTGACAGTCCCTCCCGCTCTGCCCTGGGGAGAGGACTCATTTGATGATCTTACCACGTTAAAAAAAAAAATTGTTGAGTTCGATAATTGGAGCTCTATGGCCGCGATAAGTTTTCATTTTAGAGCAACATTTTATGTTTTAAGTATTCCAATCGTCGGGGGCCTTTGACACTTGGGGGCCCCTTATAATTGATGTGGTAGATACGAAGGTAGCTACGCCTCTGCTTATAAGACTAAGACGTAATACAAACAAGAACTTTTTGCTCATAAAATGCAATAGAAAATGCGGTTTGCATCGTAATCTAGGTATTAGAACAAAAAAACATTGTGGTAAATGCTAGGCAGGTATCAGTAACGCGTGTTCAATTAAAAACTTAGATCACGATTCTATTGCAATGATTCTATTGTATTGATGATGTTCTGTTTATTAAAGGCGGTGATACACTAGCTAAATAAACTAAAAAAAAGGAACCGACTTCAAAAAATGAATAAATACATTTTTGAAAACGTTTCCTTTTTTAAAAAAATAACAGTTTTTTTTAGGGCAAGTACGGATTTATGTGGACACCGTCAAAAGTATTCTGTTTTTTTTTATACTACGAGTATACTGTAACCTCTGCGCTGTTACTTTGTTTTCTTTCGCTTCGCTTAAAGCTTTTTTCTGTTTTGTTTTTAATGTTCGGTTCCTAAGGGTCGTACCGTGATGTAAAAGCAATTTTATAAGCGTTGACGAAACTGAATTGCGGATTATTTTCTTTGGGTTGGAACAGCAAATATACAGTCAACTTCAGATAAAACTTAGTACTATGTTACGTTCATTGGTTTAGTCGAGAAAGAAAACGAGTAGTGTGACATTAAATGCGTATGTCACACTACTCGTTTTGGCAACAAACGGTCCGTGTCTATCTAACCTTCATGGTGTCTATGGCGTCTATAAACGAGCGTCGCCGTCGTTGCTTCGGGCAACTTGTTAAAATACGTATTAAACGCTAAAAGTCTAAAAGTCTTTATATTCTATTAAATTCTCGTGTTTTGTTGAAGATCTCCCTGAGCTGTTAAAATTAGTTAAACTAGTTACTACAAAAGATGAGATATATATAACAAAAAAAACGGCTGTCCCACAGCTGAGACACAGGCCTTCTCTGTGAGAGAATCGCTCCAAAGTGAGGATTGATGTATTTTAATTTTTTTTAATTTTAGTACTTCGATTAACCGGTTTTTACAACCGGTTTGGCAAGCGTACAATGTCCCTTATTAATCAATCCGTATTGAAATTCTCATAACAAACTGTTCATGAATATTTCTAGAAATAAATTATGCAGTAAGTATGTGATGAAGTCAGACATTCTTATTTTAGCTATTTGCAATACTAACATAATATCGTTATGTCATCGTCCAAGGCTGTCGAAAGGTCAAGTTGATATGATTTAAATAAATATAATACAAACTTTTTGCTAACGGGTTAATAAATATTGGGCAATAAAGTATGTTTTCGAATACCATTAAAAAGGGTATCATTTAAGCTCGACTAGTCCAGAGGTTACCATGTTTTTAAACAAACAAACAAACTCTTCAGGTTTATAATATTAGTATGGATATTATAATCTCTCTCTTCTCTCTTAACTCCCTTTTTGCAGCCCACTCTCTCAGTGGGCTGCAAAAGTTATGATTCCAGCTATAACATCACGCTAGAATCGATAGGAGCTAGGGCTGAACATCATGTTCCTCCATAATACTCCAGAGCACCGCCGTGTCTTTACGAAGGCGATAGGCGGCGACCTCTCGCGCCCGTCATTGGTCGAGGCCATGTTGCGGGGCGAGAGGAATGGAAGCGGTCGCATCCTTCTGCGAAGCAGAAGCAAAGGAGGAGGAGGGACGTGTGAGGGAGAGGACAGTGTCCACGTCACGACCCAGCCGCCGCGGGAGACGCCCAATAAAAGGAGTATCATAATTAGTAACTAAATAAAGAATTATTTTTAACAAATCGATAACTCCACGAATAACGATTAGGTATTCATGCCGGAAATCGGCTTCCTCTTGAATTTTTAATACTAGTCACTAATTAATGCCGGCGACAAACTGTGACTATTGAAACTTTAATAATGAGTAAAGGTTCCTCACCAGCACGAATGGCATGACCAATTCTATCTCTATTCTACCAAGAATAGACAAAGATAATTTCATCGTTATTTCTATTCGACAGTTTTTTTGGACAAGTCTGACACGATTCGTACACCATTGAAGAATAGAAATATTTCCTTTCTATATTTTAAACGTTGCCATGCTTAAAACGGTAAAAATGTTTCTACGTTCTGTCATTTTGTCTTTTCTTCCGTCGACACAACCCGTTTCTACGGCGCCAGCCTACGCGTTTGGGAGCATTCGCGTGTAATGGAACATTATATTACAATACAGGTAGTATTGTAATATAATGTCCCTTTACTTGTGGAAATCCTCATGGACTTCCTCCGCCTGGGGAAGACGGAAGGACATGTCAGACTCGACTGACTAAAACCACACGGTGTCCTCTACTGCCTTAAGCCGGGGTTGCAGGTCCACTTGCGCAATCGACGCTCCCCGCAGAATACTACCTCCCTGACCGATCGGCATTCGCGTGTAATGTAACGTATGCGGCCTGCTGTACACATTTAATTACAAAGTACGCATTGTAATACTCGATTTACCTCCCTTACTGATGACATTTTCGACAGAATTGAAAATACATATACAAAAATAGTGGTCCACCGCTGTGGGAGCAGGGTCCAAACTACCGGTAAGCTCCAGAGACAGTAAAATCTTTCTTTCTTTCTTTCTTTATCCAACCCCCTAATGAGAGTTTCTAAAGATGTTACGTTTATTATTATCTTGTTAATTTATTGCCATATTTAAGAGCGTGCAAGCGTTACAAAGCGTACATGACATCACAATATGACGCCATGATGGTTACGTTGTTATCACGGTCGTATAATGGCCAAAGTACAGCTGAATTCCATTACATACAACAACCCGAGAACTTGGTTAAGTGTGGACTACACTCGCGAGCAAAAGTAATAGAATAGTAGAATCACTAACTCTGATTCCGCGCGGTCTTGAGTACTTAATGACTAGTTAAAAATAATAAAAATGCTACCATTTTTAAGATTTAAATGTTAACTTTAAATTGCTACCAAATACATTGAAATCACGCCGATATTTAAGGAGCTATCCCAGATCAATGCTAAGTAAGTGATCCCATACTTTTGCTCGCTAGTATAGTTGTGAACCGGCCGTAGGCGCGGGCATGCGGGCAGCGAGTAATGGGCAACTCGCTGTCCGACCATGGACCATGCCCGGGTTGACGACGCGTTGTGTTCCACGCGCGCCTCAAAGAGTGTCAGCAAAATGACGGGGCCGCCTCTAGAGGGCCAAAGCCTGCCGGGGTCACGGGACTGTACGAATTACCGTGACCCCGGAACGTAAAGGGCTATTGAAGGACACCGTGGATTTTAGTCAATACGAGTCTGACAGTCCCTCCAGCTCTGCCCTGGGTGGGAGGACTCATTTTATGATTTTACCACGGAAAAAAAGTATAGTTGTGAAGTACCCATATCAATGAGCCCATGGGAATAACTTAGTTTACCTGCAGGGTAAGCATTAGAAGTGATACTAGATCATAACAATGTAACTTGACGATATGCTTAGACTACACATTCACACAGAAACGAATTGTTTTTCTTCCTGACAGTAATTTAATACACGAACAGTTGTTTTTCGAGTCGTAATTTATACCTTCGATTTTCGCCCAACGGCAACCCGTATGGCTATAGTCGCCAGGCAAATCATTCGAAAAGTCGACTCAAAATCAAATAATTTATTTCAAGTAGGCAGTTACAGGCACTTTTGAATTGTCAAAAAATATAAAAAATAGTAAAATAATAGTTATGGTGCTGCAGTCCCAGTCACAACACATAATAACTGTGAAAGTACCGTAGGTGCTCAAAGCGTAGATCTCTATGGAGAAGAACGGGCAAGAAACTCCATGGACACTCTTTTTCAATCGCCGAAATTATAACAGAACCTTTGTTACATCATTCATTTTGAGATGGTACATTATGTGAGAACGATGTAGCAAGTAAAACTGTCCATACGAAATAAAATAGAAAAAATAAAATAGACCCTTGTAAATGCCCCATAAGACCGGTTTCCCCAAAAACGGTGGCAAGCGAAGTTTCTACCAAGAATCTACCTATTACGCTGGTAACGATCCGAAATCTAAAGAAATTCTTATTAATGTAAACTGGAATTGGTCTCTTAAAAGATTTTCAGGCATATAGCGTTCCAAAAATCCGGCTAAGTGCAATTCGGATTCGCGCACGAAGTGTTCCGTACTATTCCACTATAAAAGTGGCACAAAAATCATGTCTGTTGTATGGAAGCCCTCTGAGATATTAATTTTATTCTATTTTTAGTATTAATTGTTGGTCGCGGGACTGTACGAATTACCGTGACCCCGGAAAGTAAAGGGCTATTGAAGGACACCGTGGATTTTAGTCAGTACGAGTCTGACAGTCCCTCCCGCTTTGCCCTGGATGGGAGGACTCATTTGATGATTTTACCACGATAAAAAAAAGTATTTGTTGTTATAGCGGCAATACAGACAAAACTATAAATGTCTAAATATTACAGTCCATGAGTTACAACCTGGTGACAGATCGACGCGACGGTCGGACAGCGGAGTCTTAGTAGGGTCACGTTGGTTACGGAACCTTAAAAACAAAGCCATTAGTGCTTTTCATTGTAACCAGACTGTGACTTAACGTACATTATAATAAATAAATAATAAACGCGCGTTCTTATCTAAATTGTATTAATTCTGATCTGATAGAGATATGATAGCAATGGACTTAGGTAATATGATGATCTTCTCATTCTGAAAACTTTCACAATTTGATGTACCTATTTCAGTCAGTTGTTACAAAGAAAGATGGTATGATTTCACCAAAATAGTGTACGGCACATTTTTTCGCGCACTTCAGCAGTGCGCGTACTAAACTGGTTTTGCGTTTAGGCTCTGTGTCCACCGGTAAGTCAGTCAAGTTTGGTAACTATCTTTCAATATAATCAAATTTAAACACAACGTTTTATTTTCACCGTCATATAAAATGTGTCAGCAGAAACTTTTATAACAAGATATCGTTGTTAAACAACTTGTGTCCGACACTGCGACAACTATGCACTTTTGCTAATCTAGCAAGATTTCCTCCAATTACTGTTCAAGGGTTCTTTATACAACACGACGGGTCCTGCAGACATTTTTATTTAAGTCTGTCACAGAGGTTTTTTCACAGACACTTTTTCACTGAACTCCTCCGCGGCTCACGTGTGTGAGCGAATGTTTTTATTCATATACTTTTTTTAGTTGATTCTGGCTTTCGGGAGTTGCAATGATTTTGCAATAGTGTGGTAGGATTGAAGAATCTGCCAATCAGCTTATTCTACCTTATTTAGGGCTGAACATCTTCAAGGCATCCCACGCTGCGTTTGCAACAAAAAAGGCAGAGATTAAACGTATCGACCACGTGTATTAAAGTTTCTATACACTGATTGTGTGAACCGTACTTATATGGCTTGCTATTTCTATTTAGGGAATGCGTGGGATTTTGTGTTCAAACTTGTAAGTTTTAGAGACGTTTATGTTCCAATTTGTCTGAAGGAACTTTCTAGAGAATTTACCGTAATAATATCCGGTGTTGTTAATCATTTTGAGCTTTGTTGTTTACGAAATACAGTCTAATTGAGCATCGCGTTACCGTCAATAGATTGCCTTGAAGGTATCCGAAATTGTAGGTCTAAGTATTGTTAATTTCTCCTTAAACCTATTTTGTACTTTGTAACAAGATCTTTTTATGTCTAGGGTTTCCAAGAGGCGTTGATAAATTGACTTCATGTAATTAATTCAACGTTCCAAGTTGTAATTTAGAACGTTGTGTTTACAGTTGAGACCCATAGCCGGTAGTAAATAGGTGCTCAGTACATACACGTTACTTTGTGAAACATATAGGGTTCCTACAAGAGGTCTTTCTAATGGTACGATTCCACCAAAATAGTGTGCGGCACATTTTTGTGTGAACACTTTCAGTATAGCAATGAGCGCGCGCGCGCCACAAGGAGTGTCAGCATAGTGATGGGGCCTGTAGAGGGCCAAAGCCTGCCGGGGTCGCGGGACTCACAAATTACCGTGACCGCGGGCTATTGAAGGACACCGTGGATTTTAGCCAGTACGAGTCTGACAGTCCCTCCCGATGATTTTACCACCCAGGGTCCTCGGGAAATTTCACCGTGCGTATGCATGATTTCATGCGTAACCTCAAGCACCAAGATTTTCCAGGATTGCGTAACTGTGTTGTACGGGCACCGCAGCCCAGAAACACAAATGATTTTTGAAAAAAAAAGATGGCAGTTTTTATTCAGTAACTGTCTGACAGTTCCTTTCATTCTATATTTTGCTGTCTCTGCACATCAAAATAATCTGCAGTGGTATTTTAACAGACTCTTTCTACATGGTATAAATGATATTTATTTTGTAAGTTGGTTATAAAAAACACTTTTACACGTCACAACTAATATTTTTAAAGCTAGATGAGGCCGGTATTTCGTACCTGACTATTCCGAGAAAAAAAAGCCGAAACAAACTCAGAGCTCAGTCTCGTTTTAAAGTTCAGACATTGTTTTGCTCAGGTTATACGAGGACCATGCGGATGTCTGAGATGGTCTTTTGAGGAAAGAATCACACAGATTTGAGTGGACCTGTCCAGTCAGTGCAAGCATTTGTCTGTTATCGTGTAGCTCGAATCAGAACTCAAAGAGCTCAACTATAGAACCCTTCTTTTCGTCAAAATAATATAGACAAGCGTGCCTCGGAAAAAAAGACTACATATTCCATTGTCAACATCTTTTTGGTTCGTGTCAACAAACATCGATCAATTAAACTGGCCTCATTAAAATCTGATATCATCGAAGTCCCTCCCCTTAACAGTTCCCAATATGTGTACAAAACGTGTTATTATCGGAAAAATAAATTATACATCGTACGCTCTATTTACGATACAAACAGTTTGTTGTTAGCACGAAACATTAGTTATTGGTGTCGTTTACTGTTGTAACTGGTTAATTGGGGCTTGATGGACTTGCACTTCCTGGGACTGTCGAAATACTTCGCTTTAAAGTTTTGGAGTAGACTGGACATTTGATAATCCAGTTTTTCTCTTCTTGCAATCTAATTGGATACAGCTGAATACCAGTATTTACATGAAGCGTCTTATCTGACCTCTACAGTTATACCCCGTTCACGACTTTGGTTTAAGCAGAGCGCGGCATATTATTATCCACGCCACGTGCCCACACTCTCCGCTGCCTCGACAAGTCCAGGAGCTCCGAGAAGAGCTCGTACCCACTTAGCGGTTCACGGCATTTGCTGATCTCCCCACACTCATACCGCTGTCAAAACCGCTCCATTTCTAGGCGTCAGATTCATACGATTGTACGTTTGTTCCCGTCGCTCTGAAAGCCGCGCGCCGTTTTAGTAATTCGTTTGGAAAAGACCGCGTGCGTTTTGCCACTGCCAGTGCCTCGTGGCGTGTTTCAAATATTTCAATATATATGATCTTACCGCTCACCGCTCCGCTCTATGCCACCAACGGTATGTTATGAACTCGCCGTTGGTACTGCATTGACGAATCTTCGAGACACCTACTATCTGAAACAACTCTCAAAGATTTAGAAATGACAAGAGTCACAGAAGAAACTTCGTATTTAAACATATGTCACCCATACACAGACTGAACGAGGCAAGCGTGGCTTTATTTTGATGATAAACTCGAGCGGTGGTCTAATCGTTTGTGTGATGTAATGACAATAATGAAAGCAGTGGTGGCCCAGTGGTACCGGCCCCGATTTACGACTTGTAGGTCGTGGATTCGAACGCAGCCAGCTTACTTTGTGTAATTTTATCACCATTGCTCTCATAACAGTAGAGGAAAACATCGTGAGGAAACCGGCATGTCCTAGAACCAACAATTCGAAGACATGTGACATCCACCAACCCGTGCTGGCCTTGTCTGTGGATTACGGTTCACTCCATCTCACAGAGAGGAGGCCCGCGTCCCAGCTAAGGGAACATGTATGATGATGACGACATGAGCCTAATGAGAAATCAATTATACCTTCACCTTGATAAAATCTTTGAATTAATATCATGTCAATCGAACCCCCAAACTCATTGTCTTAACATTCCCTCTAATTATCTATAATTTTCAATACCGTACCTCAAACATTCTACGCTCAATACTCCTCCCAAGTCACCTTGACCTTTTCGAGGGCAGACATGAAGGGCGCACGTTGTATTGGACGTCCAGACATCGGCAGCGACACAACCTTTAGATTTGAAGTCTATTCAGTCTGAGAAACGTTTGAAGATTAAAATTATGTTGAATATTTTGCAGTCTCAGGAGGTTTGGTTATTGATTTGAGGTCTTTGGATGGATTTTTGAGTAATTATATGAAGTGAAAGGGAGAATGTGATACTGGGGGAATAGAAATCGCGTTGCGCCGACCTGAATACTAGGAAATGCGGGTTGAGATGCTTTTGGAAATAAGGTGTTTGAAGAAAATATCGTTGTCGGTCGGCGGCATATTCGAGTGATAAGGACAAAAAATATCCGTCTAAATAGCCGCAGTAGAAAGTCATGTAAGTTTTGAGGTTTGGCTGTCTCCTAATTCTTTCAATATTGGACCCATTTAAAAGATATTTTATAAACTGACTAGCTGTTTCCAGCGGGTTTACCCACTAGAACTCTACAATTATCCCACGGGAAGATAAAATCGGGATAAAAACTATCCAAATGTTATCCAAATCCGTTCAGTGGTTGCATGAAAGAGTAACAGACATCCATCCAAATAAACTTACACGTTTATAATATTAGTAAGAATGAAGATACCCTGTGTTTTTTCTGCATTAATATTTTTTATCGTTCAGAAGTAATCCTAAGAACTTTATTTAAATTAAGGATTGTTGGATTTGACTTTTATCTGTAAATTACATCCAAGGATTAGACGAAGACCTTGCAATTCTGCAGAGGATCTTCAATGTTGATTTAGGCGGATCAAAATATCATCTTGGTATAATGCCTTCATCGACTTTTACGACACCAGCGGGCAGCGAGTGGATTATTCTTTAAAGAACACTTTAGAAATACTCCAATTTTTATTTATCACTAGCTTTTGCCAGCGGTCTCGCTTGCGTGTAATCCGAATTATCCCATAGGAAGTGACAAAGAGATGAACGGTATCCCATAACCAGAATCTTACCTATCTCTGTGCTTTTCATCGATGCGACTTTGATTTTAAATCGACTTCGAAAAAGGGAGGATACGCAATTCTTTTTTTATGTATGTTCCCCGATTTCTCGATGACGCCTGGTCCGATTTTGAAAATTCTTCTTTTGTTTGAAAGGGTTTACTTCATAGGTGGGTCCATGGTAATCATGTCAGGATCTGATGACGGGATCTTGGAGAAATCGAGGGAACTCTTCAATGAATGACAGCAAATCATCGGCGATTGCTGCTGTCGCATATCAATGCATTTTTAACGCAATCACACAACATAATATTACGCCTGTGCCTACTAACAAGGGTATAATAACAAACTTTTTGAAAAATGATATTTAATTAAAAAAAAACACTCACAAGAAATAGTAAAATGAACCTTGCAAAGCCATCGACTTCCAATAATAATTTTCCATTTCAAGTCCTAAGTCATTAGAAGTCGGTATCATTTTTTTTTAAATTTATCTCTGCTATCTTAACACCGTGTGGCTTATGCGTCAAAGAAGCTTGGCCACTAGCTACTTAGCTGCTTTAGCGGAAATACCGGGTGCAGGACGTGTCCTAATAATATAATACGGAAATATCAGTCGTTTGTCGTGGATACTTTATTATAATAGACGGTTCAACACGTGCATACATGAGTGATCGGATAGTTTTAACTTTTTTGGTTGAGATAGTTATTGAGGAGGGTATGGAAATATAATTGGCAGGTGACGGTATTAATTAAATGAAAAATGAAATGAATGAGCAAATGCAAGAAAATTAAAATTTCGTTGACCCAAAGACTGCATCGATTGAGTTTCACATTATTTGTGCAAATTTCAACTGTCTGACTAACACAGTTCATGAGATGCAGCCTGGTGACAAACAGGTCAAATATGCAGCCTGGTGACAGACAGGACAGGACCGGTTTAGGATTTTGAGTTGGAGTTTCAAATGAGCTGACGTTTTTTCGTACCGCTATTAGTTTGCAAAAAGATTTGTTTCATAATTTAGCTGCTGTCTCCGCAGCCTGAATAGCCACAGGATTAAATATGAGAGGTCGTGGGCTGTCTTATCGCGTAACTGTGACCCTGGAACGTAAAGGACTATTGAAGGAACACCGTGGATTTTAGTCAATACGAGTCTGACAGTCCCTCTTTCCCATCAGGGAGGACTCATTTGATGATTTTACCTTAAATCGTGGTAAAATCATCAAATGAGTCCTCCGAGGGTGGGACGAGAGGGACTATCAAAAATACGAATGATGAACAGTTTTATGTACTTTTTTTAAGGGTTCTTTTTTATGTTTAATGTATTTTTTTACCATCAAGCAGATGTTTTATGGTCCGGGGAGGAACGATCCTCCCCATGCTCATACGGCACATGCCGCTTAATCTAACGAAGATACTTATAATTGCCTTGTATATTATCTTTTTGCACCACGCTTGGCTCAACACAATATGCAACCGGTTGCAAAACTCACGTAACTCAGTAAATTGGTTCAATAAACGAGTTATATCCATCCGCTTTTTGCCAGAAAAAACCGGTTCTAATCGCGAATTTTACGTCGATTTGAAAGAGTAGACTATTTGGACTAAAACGGTTTTTGCCGTAATTAATTTACGTTTGCCTCTATTAGTTTTCTTGCGGTCGTTGAACTTTTCTTTGTAGTTGTTACTGCTTTTTTATGAGGATTTTTATGTCTAGAAGTATAATTGAGTCTAGATTTTAAATTAGCTGATGGTTTTTGTTGGCTTCTGCTTCTGGTCTGTTGGTTTGCTATTCGTGTTTCGTTAGAACAAAGCCAGATTATATTTGACTAGCTATTGCCAGCGGCTTTGTCTGCTTATAACTTGGAAATAGCCCACGGAAACGTAGTACCGGGATAAAAAAGTACCATATGTGTTAATCTAGCGGGCATGCGGACAAAGTGAATTTTAAATTTCCGAAGAGAATGACGAAGTCCCGCTACGCGGGGCTTCTATTTATGATACAGGGTTTAAAGGAATCTAACCCAGAAATATTAATAATGCGAGTGGCATTTTAGATTTGGTGAGCATTTATCCAGATTGGTAGGCAAAAAGAATATTAACACAACACGTACAATTATTGATGAGCTTTAAATAGCAGACATTATTTTACTGGTCAGCATGTTCTTCATACCACGGTATCGTTTCATGCCTACCATGCATTACGTTCGACATGGTGTGAAGTAACTACTGTACTTATTATTTAATTTTTATTATCTCGTTAAAGCAGAGTTAACGAACCAAGTTCTTAGATTAGTTTAATTAAATCCAACATTCTTTTCTTCCTATTTTCGTTACTTCTGGTTTTAAACGGGAGTTTTGATAACTTAAAATAACGATTCGGGGGGTCTACTTTCTAAGTTCGTTGACGAAGATAAAGGTACGGATACAGATGAACGAAAGTAACTAACGCAAAATTTGCGGTCGGATAATACCACCACGAACGCGGCGCTAGTGTCTATGTCATTGCGTCAAATTGCATAAAAAATGTAGTACCAAGAATTTTCCGCAGTTCAAAAGTGGTGGCGAGTACTCTAAGAAGCTATCTGTCAAATCGTAATATCATTCATTCTTAGTTCGGGCTCGTTGGCAGAACGCCCGTAACTAAAGCCGAGACCACAGGGCTTAGATAGTATTACCCCATAGTCGTAATCTATATATATAAAAGGAGAACTGACTGACTGACATATCAACGTACAGCCGAAACTACTGGGGCTAGGAATGTGAAATTTTGCACACGGCTTCCTATTATAATGTAGGGGAGCACTAAGAAGGGGTTTTTGGAAATTTAACCTTTAAGGGGGTGAAAAGGGGGAATTAGGGAAGTACTGTCTCCCCACATTGCCTCCAATGCTTAAACCTGATGGGTCGCTGGCCCATTCTGCATGTGAGAAAGCAAATTTATTTGCTTCTCTCTTTGCAAGCAACTCGCGTCTAGACACTGGCTCCAAGCAAACACCAGCTATACCTCGTTGTTACTCTTCGATGCCGGAGATCGCTGTTCATATTAAAGAGGTACGAAGAGTTTTGCGCAGTCTAGACGTGAACAAGGCCAGCGGGCCTGACGACATACCAGCAAGAGTGTTGAGGCAGTGTGCGCCTGAACTGTCTCCTGTGTTGACACGCCTGTACCGCCTCTCTCTTGAGAAAAGAATGGTGCCAAAATCCTGGAAGCTTGCGAATGTACAACCTGTGCCGAAAAAGGGCAACCGTGCAGACCCTGCTGATTACCGTCCGATCGCCATTACCTCCATTCTCTGCAAGGTTATGGAAAAGGTACTGAACAGTAAGCTGCTGACCTACCTTGAAGACAATGATCTCCTGAGTGACCGTCAATATGGCTTTCGTCGGAGACGGTCAACTGGAGATCTTCTTGTGTATGTCACGCACTGCTGGGGCGAAGCCATCGAGAAACACGGTGAAGCACTTGCGGTTTCGCTTGATATCTCGAAGGCATTTGATAGGGTTTGGCACGCTGGTCTACTTAGCAAGCTTCCTGCTTATGGCATCCCAGGTGATTTTTGTAGCTGGATATCAGACTTCCTTAGTGAGCGGTCGATCCGAGTTGTCGTTGATGGCTGCTCCTCTGACCTCATGGCTATTGATGCCGGTGTTCCTCAGGGGTCTGTTCTTTCTGCAACTCTTTTCCTGCTGCACATCAATGACCTACTTCAATCTGGTATTGTTGGGTACGCAGATGACAGTACAGTTTCAGAGAGATACTTGTCCAGCGCAAAAACCACCGGGGATGAAGTTTGTTCCTTGAGAGTGGCCATGGTTGAGCGGCTAAATTGTGCCTTAAACCTTGTCTCCCAGTGGGGTGATGACAATCTGGTTTCTTTTAACGCCACCAAAACGCAGGCTTGTCTTTTTACCGCAAAAAAGAGTTGTTTGGACCAAACTCCTACTTTTCGGGGTGTATCTGTGCCTGTGAATGACCGACTCGAGCTCCTGGGCATGGAGTTGACTCCTAGTCTCAACTTTGGCGCCACCATTGAGATCAAAGCCCAACTTGCGGCCAAAAAGCTGGGCATCCTAAATAGAGTGAGGCGGTACTTCACGCCTGGACAGCTTTTAACTCTGTACAAAGCACAAGTCCGATCCTGCATGGAGTATTGTAGCCACCTTTGGGATGGCTCAGCTAAATACCAACTCGCTGCTCTTGACTCAGTTGAACGCAGAGCTAGGAGGGTCGTTGGCGACGTAAAAATGGTGAATGCCAAGCTCCATAGCTTGACTCATCGCCGCAAGGTTGCCTGCCTGTCGGTCTTTTACAGATTGTACTTCGGAGAGTGTGCCCAAGAACTCCACGACCTCATCCCACCAGCCCCCTTCTATCATCGTACATCTAGACGCACGGCAAATTACCATCCTTACCTTGTTGCTATTCGCACTAAGCGCTTCCAAACGTCTTTTATAATGCGGACAGCGAAGGAGTGGAACTCTCTGCCTGCGACTGTGTTTCCGAACGCATACAACCCCGATCTCTTCAAAGCTAGAGTGAACAGGCTTCTTCTGGGTAAGCTCGCTCCATCGTCGACCTTGTCTTAGTCACTCCTGACGTAGACTAAGGTCAAGAGCAAACCCATCGAACATAAAAAAAAAAAAAAAGTACGTAACCCACGCGAACGAAGTCGCGGGCAAAGTGCTAGTCTGTTTTTTTTTTATATAAAAGGAGAACTGACTGACTGACATATCAACGTACAGCCAAAACTACTGGGGCTAGGAATGTGAAATTTTGCACACGGCTTCCTATTATAATGTAGGGGAGCACTAAGAAGGGGTTTTTGGAAATTTAACCTTTAAGGGGGTGAAAAGGGGGAATTAGGAAAGTACGTAACCCACGCGGACGAAGTCGCGGGCAAAGTGCTAGTCCTGTCTATTTCAGAGTGGAACTCCGCCTACATTTCATAAATATGCAACTTTGACAACTATGTCGACGCCTTCTCTCAAGAAACATGGTGAGCGGTCTTAAATCTATGAATGTGATGTCATAAGATGTTTCGAAATATTATAATGAGGATTGCTGGATTTTTCTGTTTCTATGCAACTGAGAAGTAGGTAATAATTTTTTTTTTAAGCGTGGTAAAATCATCAAATGTGTCCTCCCGCCTGGGACAGAGCGGGAGGGACTGTCAGACTCGTATTGACTAAAATCCACGGTGTCCTTCAATAGCCCTTTACGTTCCGGGGTCACGGTAATTCTTAAGTCCCGCTACCAAGTAGGTTATAATTAGGAAAAGAAATGGTGAATGGCATCTACCGTGTGAGGAGAGGCACCAAAAGGGCCCAGTGCGTGTTGGAAAAAAAAACGAAGATGTTATGACATCTACGATCTTCGATTTTTTTATTAATTGCTACGGGACATTTTTTCGTCAGGACTTCTTCAAGTTTTATTGCCTAGGCGCTTTTCTTAAGGTCACTGTTGATTCTGGCTTTCTGGAGTTGAAGTTCTATGGAAATAGAGCGGCGCGGCGGGCTTATCAAAAAGTATCCAATTTATGTGGGTCCAGTTAACCACTCAAAATACAGAAAATAAATTGTGTGGTTTACTGGACCTACGGGTCCATTAGCAAGAGGGTCTAGTTGACTAGACCCCAAGGAGGTGCCAGTTTCCCCATGATGTTTTCAATGTTTCCGAAACATAATTCAAAATTTCTCTTTGTCTTGAAACCAGTACATCCTAGACAAAACAATAGCTCAATAACGCCTATAACTAACACGCCAGACAATTCTCAACAAGCTTATATTCCAAACTGCATTTGCACTGCAACTTAGGAACCCAATTACACCATTTCAAACTAGGCAGATGTTCATGTTCAATCGTTCACTGTACAAAGGCATAAGGCTTGGGACGTAGAGAACAGACGGTGGCGAGGGCGGTAGCGAAAGCGGCTGATGTTCTAATATCAAAATACAAACTGAGTCAATTTGACATCATCTAGATATTAGTGAATTACCGTCTACGCAGATCGTAAGCTTCCCACCACAGAAAGCCAACAATCCATCCGCTAACAGCCATCTTCTTCAAATTATCGATCCATTGTGCCACTGGTCGTCTCACACTACGTTTGCCTATACACGGTCGCCACTCTGGTCATGTCTGCTCCACCGACTGTCTGTCAGTCTTCAGACATCCCAAGATAATTAATTACTTTGGCGAAACTTGTCAAAAGCATTCAATGATATAAAATCGTTTCAAGCTTTCATGATAGCGGATTTTAGATATTCTTTTGTGAGATTACAGTTACGAAATTGAAAAAGTTGAAGTCCCCGATTGAAAGATATATGTATAGTAGGCAAATTCGGTCATCAAGATTACGATTGAATTCAATTTAGTTCGAGCGTCATACACTTCAATCAAACTTACCAAGGAATACTACACAGTAACAGCAATCGAAAGAAGTTGTCGGTGTTTATCACTTGATCAAAGGCATCGTACTGTATTATATCTTGTCAATAATAGCTCAATTTAGAGTACCTTCACAGCTTTTCAGTTGCATTCGGTAAAACTGCAAGCCCATCCAGCGTGGGTAGAGTAGGAAAGACTAGAAAAGTGATTAATACCTTCCCGCTTCAAAACCCGCTTAAGCCTGTCACCCTGTACAACCACTAACTCTGCAACCTATTTCCATTGTCTACTGCAACGTCCTACTTTAAAACCGGTGCATGTAGGCCTCGGAACAGGTTACTTCTTTGTAAGCTTTGAACTTATTTAGCACATCGACTGTACGTACGTACACAGACACTTATCAGTACAGTTAGCCCTTTCGTCCACAACGCGACACAGGTCTCCGATACCTTACGACTCGTATCCTGACTACTATCGCTATAAAATTCCATAGAGGTTCGTACACAGGCATGCGTCAATGGATTGACCCTGTTGAACTATTACAAGGGAAACTGGGTTTGGTTCGGGAGCTGTGACTATGGAAAGAAGTGTCAAGTTCCTGTGCGCAATAGGGATAGTTATATACAACCTCTATAGTTCTCTCTTTGTCTAAATAGTTGAACAACGCAAGGCAACGGCACGTACGGTGACGACTGAGCGATCCCAATGGTGGTGGTAAGCCTCACTTTTTTTTTTCGTGGTAAAATCATCAAATGAGTCCTCCCACCCAGGGCAGAGCGGGAGGGACTGTCAGACTCGTACTGACTAAAATCAACAGTGTCCTTCAATAGCCCTTTGCATATCGGGGTCTCGGTAAATCATAAGTCCCGCGACCCCGTCAGGCTTTGGCCCTCTAGACGCCCCGTCATTTTTGCTGACACTCTTTGAGGCGCGTGGAACACAGCGCGCCGTCGACCCGGGCATGGTCCATGGTCGGCCTCACCAGGGCCGACTAGTTCGCGAGCGACCATCCTGTCGGCTCGCCCGCTAGTTTTTACTATGTTCTATCGGTGCATAATAGTTCCAGACCCATCTGCTTGAGCTCGCTCTTATAATCTAACCCAAAAGCATTTCACACTAAATCCACAGTACATTTAAGCTATAAGTAACATCAGAGAATTGTTCATTTCAAAACTCATCACCTCCATTATGTCTATCTATGACATTAGTTTCGTAATTATTTAAATTAGTTAAGAACACACTAAAATGAGAGCACTCCATTATTTGATTAAGACTGCGGCATGGGAAGCAGTCGTGCTAGCGAAGAAGGAGGCGCTATGCGTGAGGTAGAGAACAGCCTTCATCTTTCGACCCAGCCGCCGCGAGAGACCACGGCCGGCAACAGACTTGCGTGGCCATTTCGGCCTGCGTGGCGTGAGCATGCGGACGGGAGTACCTAATGAATGACTCGCCTTCTGATCATGGACCCTGCTCGGGTCGACGGCGCGTCGTGCTCCACGCGCGCCTCTAAGAGCTGTCAGCAATCTGACGGGGCCTCTGAGGGTCCAACGCCTTCTTTTCTCATGGTACTGTCTTAATCAGGTAACTATGACCCTGAAACGTTGAGGGCTATTGAAGGAACACCGTTGCAGTTAGTACGAGTCTGACAGGACTCACGTAAAAAAAGTTAGACTTCGCCAACTCCCAATCTTGCTCTTTAAACTAGTTCAAAGTCATAATAATCTGATCCTGAACTTCTACCATTGTCCGCCACGATGTATCCATTGTCTGCCACTATGTCTCGTTTCACAAACCGGTGCCGTTTGACTCTAGAAACAGGTTGTATTATAAGCTGAACTTATTCAGCCAGCTGACCTGTTGAATGTAGGTACTGAGATAAATGGTGTACGATATCGCGGTCTGATTTCTACGTGGAGCTATTTTGAATGGTCTGCTTATTTTGTTTTTTTCTTGCCTTTTTACCCGAATACGGCAAAGCTAAAAGGCGGGTTATGTTTTTGTTGTTAGGTTATTTTGACCGGTATATATGTCTGTTTGTTTGTTCCCTCATAACTTCTAAACTACTTATCATTACATGAGAAATGAGGTGTCGTTAGAAGCGGGTTTTAGTTATTTTTAATTATTATTTTTTTCGTTGTAAAATTGACAAATGAGTCCTCCCGCCCTGGGTGGTGTGAAAGTAACTGTCAGACTCGTACTGACTGTCCATGGTGTTTCCGGAGTAGCCCTTTATGTTCCAGTGTCACGGTTACCGGTTTTAGACAGTCTCGCGGTCCTCCAAGAGGATTCTTCAATCCAGCGTCTACCCAGACCACGATTTATGTTTGAATTTACCGCACCTTAGATGTAACTTCGTTTTATCCCTTCGCCTTATCATTTCTGTACTCATCCTGGTCTAAAACAGTAAAGGTTACTTTTGATGTAAGTTTTGAAACTATTAATGGACAAGCATTAATTCAATATTAGCTAATGTTTATTATTTGAGTTTCCGATATATCGGCACTGATAAATAAATCAGGGATGAACTGAACGTGACCCTATAAATAATAAAAAAAAAATATATAAAAAAAATGCTCCAACCTCACAAATATTCACGTCAATAAAAGCAGTAAGATAAGATTTTATCGTCCCAGGCAACCACAAAACAGTGTAAAGAGCTCGTGGCTAAATAATTACAGCCGCACAGGCCGATCTTCCGGGTTAAGCCACGCTTGCCGAGGTTGGTCTGTGGATGGCTGACCATCTGTCATAGCGAGTTTCCTCCGTGCCTCGGAAAGCACGTATAGCCGTTGGTCCCGGCTGTCATTTGTAAATCTTTGACAGTCGTTACTGTTAGTCAGAAGCTCTAAAGTCTGACAACAAGCCTTACCATGGGGTTTCGTATTACACAGTTACTGGTTTGTGGAGGTTCGACAGGCAGTCGCTCCATGTAAAATACTGATATCCAGCAGCATCTGGTTTGACTGGAAAAGGCTAGACAGATAATGAGGTAACCACAAAACACTCAAACAACGCAATGGACTAAAAACCAAAGGAGACGCCCCAAATACCCATTGAATATAATAATATATTCGTGCCACAGAAAGTGTAACGGAGCTTCGTTGCCATGATCGTCCTATTCAATATACTAATGGCGTAAGGGTGTAGAGCAAGGGTGTGTATTGATTTTTCCAATGCAAGGTTAGGGTTACATTTTGAACTTTCGTTTTCATTGGCCGGGACTTTTAGTTTTGATAGTTTTGCTTTTGTACAGGGCGTAATTTGATTCCTTTATTCATTTTTCAACATATTATTTTACATTTTTAAATATTTTAAAACAAAACAAAATAAAAAAAAAAAAAAATATTTTAAAACAAAAAAAAATAAAAAAAAAATAATTAAATATTAATAATAGTGGCCCACCGGTATCGGGAACAGGGTCCAAGCTACCGGCGGTCAGGGCTCCAGAGAAAGGAATCTCCTAACAATGCGCGCCGTGTCCAGAAGAACTGCTTTCTGAATCAGGCCCTTGATCCAGCTGCCTAACGAGAGCCTCCTTAGATGTTGGCCGAGGCTCTTGGCAATTAAGCCATGGGCGGACACGACTATCGGCACAATGATCGCTGAATCCACATCCCACATATCGACCTCGTGAGCCAAATCAAGATTCTTGAGTTGCTTATCTTTCTCAGCTTTCACGAGGTTCTCGTCATGCGGGACGGTTATGTCAACAATCATAGCGCGCCGCTCAGATCGATCCACCACCACTATATCAGGTCTATTGGCTACAATAGTTCTGTCAGTGATGATGGATTGATCCCAGTACAGTGTGATATTGCCACTTTCAAGAACTGTGTCGGGCACATACTTGTAAGCACAGGCGTAATATTATTATGTTGTGTGATTACGTAAACAATGCATAAATACGCGATAGCAGCAATCAATCGCCGATGATTTGTTGTCATTTGTTGAAGAGTTCCTTCGGTTTCTCCTAAATCCCGTTATCAGAGCCTGATCTGATTACTATGGGACCATTTGTACAAATAAACCCTTTAAAACAATAAAAGAAGTCTCTAAATCGGTTCAGGCGTCATCGAGAAATTGGGGAACATACTTACACTGCCTCCTAAGATACAGGATTCTCCTAGTTTAGGAGTCAGGGTTCAAATTTTTGTATGATTGTACTTTTCCCAATAAACAATTTATTGTTATTTATTATAAAAAAGGTCGCGACGTATTGAGAGGTTCTAAAGGTTCTCAATACGTCGCAATTGTCTTTTTTTTTAATGTGCTTTTTTTGAAATCGGTTAAAAATTACTTAATTTACCTTTACCGGAAATGTGATCAATTACAACATTTTATCTTCAATAATTTAATCACTTTCCTTTTTTTTTGTCAGCTGCTATTCTGCCAATTATCTTTATTATTGCACAATATGGCGTATCAATGAATCGAGATTCGCAGAAAATTTTACAATGCATTTCGTTACTCATCCGTTTTCTTTGTAATCGATTAATGTGACAAGAAATTGATTCGGTTACGTGCCCAAATTCGGTTTGATTATCGATTTGTATTCGGAAAAAAAATCCAAATATTTGATAATAATTACTACTGTTGACTTTTTAATTACACGTACAAGTTTTCGTCATAGTTCTTTTTGGTCGATTTTGAAGGTCCTAGTGGAAACATATGAATCTTCTTTGTCTAAATGGCTTGTTATTATATTTCTATTCTAGTCGTGTTTCATTAAAATTAAACCTTAAATGGAAGACCAAAGGACCGATTTCATTATTTGTGATGTGGTTACAACTTCTTTGTCGCACTTCCACTCCTTCCATACAAAGTTAAGAGATTTTCCCCTACAATTCTTTTTTCTAATAATCTTTTACTGTCCAGTGCGTAACACTGAGCTCAGAAAGCGTGAAGGTTTAGATTACTTTTAATTAAATTAAATGATATTCTATGGCTACAATTAAAATGCTCATCCAACAAGTCTACATGTTGTTTTTATATTATTTTTGCAAACCAAAATGTGTAAATACTCACCAAGTCCAAAACTTGCTTTAGCAAGATTTCAGAGACACCCCGAAGTTCGGTTAGGTTAGGTTCCTTTAAATCTGCAAACAGAAATAGAAGCCCTGCGCCAAGCGGGACTTCGTCGACCCTACTTAGGTTGATTTTGACTACAGAAAATAGGTTAATTTCTACAATACTTTATGATTTACTCGTACAATTTGGTGAGCATTTATCCATCCTGGAAGGTACTTGGAATTTATTGGTTTTAAAATATTTATTTTTCTGGTAGGCGTTTAAAAACAAGCCATTTTCTGTTATGTAGTAGTAATGAAGGATATGACAGCCTCCACATAACGACTTTGCTGCCGCGGAAGTCGCCCAGGGCGTGCGTTGGACGTTGTGGAGTGATGAGTAATGTGTGGCTCGCTGTCCAATCAAGGACCATGCGGTCGACAACGCGTCGTGTAACCAAGCCCGCTTCAAGAAGCTATCGACAAAATGACGGGGCTTCCATAGGGCCAAACGCCTGCTGGGTTCGCGGGACTGTGCCAGCAGGATACCGTGATTCTGGAACGGAAAGGGGAATTGAAGGAACACCTTGGATTTTAGTCGGTACTAGTTTGATAGTGTCCTCCGGTCCACTAGGGAGGACTCACTCAATTGTTGAACCGTATAAATACCAAACGGGAAAATTTTCTCTTCTAAGCAAATACGCCGATTTAATTTCAAAAATAAATTATTAAAATTAATTACGCTATTTTGACACAGTTATGAAAGCTTTTGGAGCGGAAAATTCACGTTTTCAAATAACTCTTTCATATGTTAATTTTCATTTATTCGGTCCGGTGGATATGGCGCCCAAGTTTCGTTTTCTAAAATTTTTTGTTGAGGTGTAGATACTCGTACAAGTTTATGCATATTTTCCAATCTCGGCGCCGTAACTGGTCGTTAAATATAGAAACAGTCGAGCTCATCTCGGAAAACTACTTATTTGCTAGACAAAAAGCCAATTTAGCTATCGGGAACCTTTAGCATCATCATCATTATGGCCTATTGCAGTTCACTGCTGGATATAGAGCTCTCCCAGGTAGCCCCACAGCGCACGATCTCCCGCTTTTTTCATCCAGCTACTGCCAGGTACCTTCTTCAGGTCATCAGTCCATCTTGCCGGGAGGCGTCCCTCACAACTCTTAAATATAAAGGCGTTGTGAGGACGGATAGATGGATGGATGTTTGTTAGGTACTCTTCCACACAAAAACAACTGAACGTATTGGGATAAAGGAGATACATGTAGAATTTGAATTGAATATACAAGATGCAAGATCGGCAATGCGCTCTTGATACCTCTGGTGTTGTAGGTATACATGGGCTGGGAGGCAACCGCCGTGGCGCCTAATACGCCGAAACCCCGTCTGCACAATTTTTAAGGCAGGCAGGCCATTGAGATCGCGGGCGTTCAGAGTGGAGACCCTGTTCGCTCATTAAGTGATCTCAGGGAAGAAGGTAGCACTGTGATCACGTGCTACCATGCACAGGGAGACTCAGGGAAGATATCTTCAGTCTTCCCGAGAATATGCCTTAACAGACGTTGCACAGGAGGGTTCTGGAGTTGGTCTTTTAAGAGGTCCCGGTTCCCTCCTCCATGTGCAGATGGTGATCACCGGGGTGGTTTTAGTGAGGTACAAATCCCACACTCCCTGGTCTGATCCCCAAAGGCCGGGCGCCTTTTGAAGGTTTACCCCGAAAACAAAAAAAAAAAGTACTTATACATAGGCTACGGTGTTTCCATCAGGCGGGTCGTATGTGTTTGTCACCTTTATGGTATTCAAAAAACTGTTTTCCTACATAATTATTATCCAATTATTTCTATAACACATGTCCATATTACTTCAGTCTTTCTAAAGCGGTACTTAAAACTCCCGGCTGTTACACGTACGAAATACGTGACTCGATTGACAATAGGCCAAGTGTCGTCGGGGCCTTTTATATCGGGATCTGGTCGGATCTGGTCGGCTATTAGTTAGTTTTATGGCTAGTGTATGTATAATCAAGATACTGTTATGGGCAGTCGTTTTGTTAAAGATGTTATTTTTAACCGACTTCAAAACAAATTGTGAATAAAACTATGTTCTTTTTAAAAACAAGCTTTTATTGTTAAAAAAAATACTTACGATAGACACAGTACTCGTCAAGACGAATCAAACGAGTCTAAACTCGATGGGTTTGCGGCGTTTCATTACAGAGTTCTTATGGCCACCTTCCAGCTCCATCATAAGATCAGCTCCAAACATACGTGTAAGGCTTGTAAAATGGAACTCATATAAGATCACTCGTGTGTCCGTCTGTCCGCCCTTCACAGATAATTTTCTTCGAATCTACTTGACCGATTAAGATGTTTACCATATAAGTTTTGGTGCAGTGGCTGCGCGATCGACTGTTGCGTAGCCTGTCGCCGGTTCGATCCCCGCCCGGAACAAATATTTGTATGATCTGCAAGTAGTTGTTCCGGGTCTGGGTGTTTGTGCATGTGAGTTTCTATGTTTGTAATCGCACTCACGATACAGGAGTCAGTCCCAAAAAAAATATATATATTTAATAAATATACGCATTAACGCATGCGTCGCGAATTTCGAAACTTTTCTTTGGAAAGAAAAATTCGAACTGCACCTTAAGACGTGAGAAATGGATTGAAGATTTCGACGCAGAAGGCGTGAACCTCGATAGCTCGGTTGGAAAGAGCGTCGGATGTACTGAATCTGGAAGTCGCAGGTTCATATCCTGCAAACGGTTCGCATTTTTCTTTCCACGGCCCAAAGGCAGCAGTATTTTACATGATTTTAAAATAGATAATTAGTTTTGGCATTATTTTCATTTTCCGCATCACACATCGGAACACAAATCTTCTATTTAACAATTTAAATAGTAATCCGGCAATTTGCCGCTAATTTACACTCTAGTGCTAGAAAGTGTACAGACAAGCGAGTAGCAAAGAAAGTGCCATTATATTATGCGCACACGCTGCCTTTTAAAGATAATGGCGTCATAATCGTATCATTGTGTTTAAGATAAGTGAATAATGGGATGACTGTTTGAGGAACGATTTTGAAGAACGGTTGGTTGTTTCGATCGGGATCCGTTATGAAGATGTTAACTGTTATCGGTGAATTGAAGGGTATTTTATAAATATTGTGACATATAAAGAAAGAAAGGATAAAAAGATATTTATTGAGTCATACAGGGCAGAACAAACAACAGTATTGTTTTGTTGTGGTAATATCATCAAGTGAGTCCTCAAACCCAGGGCAGAGCGGGAGAGACTGTCAGACTCGTACTGACTAAAATCCACGGTGTTCTTTCAATTGCCTTTTACATTCTAGGGCCACGGTTACCCGATGAGACAGTCCCGCAAAAAACAAACAATATAATTATGAAAAAAAAAACAAAACAAAAAAATATGTCGTGACTCCTTAATTTTGAGTCGTGGCAGTCTCCACCGAATTTTATTGAGTTTTTTTATTCAAATTCTTAAGGAGTTCGATATGTTAATGCCACATCTATTGAGCAAACTCTTTAAATAATAATAATAAAAAGTCTAGGATTGATGTCCAAAAAGGATTTTGATGAGTTTGTCAGTCACTCTAGATTAATTAATCCCTTTTTGGGTAATGATAACTGGACTACAATTTAATTTAATGCTTGAAAATTGAGGCTAAATATTGCTACAGACCTCGAAGATCCTAATTAAGAAACTTGGTAATTAAATTATGAAAGTTGAATCGTGATTCAAAAGATATTGAAATAATTTTGTCTTTGTAATATTCTCTCTTTGATAAACATTTAGTTTAATTTATTGGTCCTTTTGGGGCCATCTTGTTTTAATAATAATTCCAGAATTGGCCTCGTTATGTTCTGGATATTTTAATAAAAATTATAAATTACTGTTAGGAGCAATTTATTATGCCCAGTATTTTATTACATTTCTGTTACAATTTAAGGTAAAGTTGAAGTTAAAACCGGCCAAGGGCAAGTCGGTTTCGCTCACGAAGGGTTCTGTACCATTATCTATAAAAACGGCAAAAAAAACATGTCTTTTGTATGGGAGCTATGAAAAATATTTGTATGACCTACAAGTTGTACCGGGTCTGGGTTTTTGTGTATGTGTGTTTCTATGTTTGTAAACGCACCCACGATACAGGAGAAACTCCAAGTTTCTTTAAAAAAAAATGATTAGGCATGTTGACAGCATCAATTAATTTGAAAAATACAGATAACTAGCCTTTGCCAGCGGTTTCGCCCGCTCCGAACCCCCCCCCCTGTAGCCTATGTCACTCAGGACCCATACAGCTTTCTACTGGTAAAGAATTTTCAAAATCGGTTGGGCAGTTCCTGAGATTACCCCCTACATACAAAGAAACAAATTTTCCTATTTATAATATTAGTATAGATGGAAACATTTTTAAATTTTAATTGATTTCATGCATATTTACAAGAAGATTATGTATCTCATCAAAATTCGAGATTGGGGCTCGTGACGTCAGAAGCAAGTTAAAACTGTACTTGCTTGTGACGTATTAGTTGGCCATTTTTAAATTTTCATCAATTTTGATTTACGTAACAAAAGAAAAGATACGTGTTAAATATTTTTTGAAAATCTAACTGCCTGACTAATTAGGTTTTTTCAGTCAACTAGAGTTCTAAGTTTTTTCTATTTGGTTTGTTTCTTAATATATCTTTCCTTTTCATTCCAGGTACGTACTGGTCATATGGTGTCAAATTTTAAAGGTAGGAAGGATCCGGGAATACATAATATGATTCCACCAAAATAGTGTGCGGCATATTTGTTCGCGCACTTCAGCAGTGGGCGTACTAAACTGGTTTCGCGTTTAGGCTCTGTGTCCACCGGTAAGTCAGTCAAATTTGTTAACTTATACTGATTACTAATACGGTATGGGCCGTCGAAGTTTGAAAATAAACGATTTTTTTTTTTAAGTGAAAACTTCTTTAGCGGCGTTGTGCACTTTTTTGGAATGGGTAAAAAATGTTAAACTCGCGTCAGGACACGTGACCTGATCGAAAATTCGTAAGACGGCGCAGGGCGCTTGCGCGAATGTTAGTGTGTGTTTATTACTATACAAGTTTTTACTTCTGCCGGCACTCCCAGAGTGCAACCCGTCGTTTTTTATATATAAGTCACCGTTTTTCAAAATTTCAACTGTCCAACCATCACGGTTCATAAGATTCGAAGACTGTTTTCAGACCGACAGACAGACGGACAGCGGAGTCTTAGTAAGAGGGTTCCTCTTTACTCTTTGGATACGGAACCCTTCTTTTTTGCTGTCGGGGGAAACTTTCAAAAGGCTACCGGTCTTTGGGGAAACACCGGGGAGTGTGGGATTTTTACCTCACGAAAACCACCCCGGTGGTCACCATCAGCAGCCGTTTGGATACGGAACCCTAAAAAAAATTTCCAGATACTTTTTGTCTTTATTGACTATCTGTATATTTCAGTATAATCAACTTTAAACACAACGAGTTTTATTCTCACCGACATTTAAAATGTGTCAGCACAAACTTTTATAACAAGATATCGTTGTTAAACAACTTGTGTCCGACACTGCGACTACTATGCACTTTTGCTAATCTTGCTATCCAATTACTGTTCAAGGGTTCTTTATACGACACGACGGGTCCTGCAGACATTTTTATTTAAGTCTGTCACCGAGGTTATTGTTAATCGATTGCAGATAGAATTTTAGATGACTAACCTAACGGGTTTTTGAATGGGCCTGGGCTCGTACGAAATAAATAAATAAATAAATATTCCACAACCTTCACACAACGCTATCTAGTCCCAAGCTAAGGAGAGCTTGTGTTATGGGTACTAGACAACTGATAAACATACTTATATATTTCTAAATACATACATATTATAGATAAATTACACCAAGACACAGAACAAATGATCGTGATCATCACACAAACATTTGTCCTGGGTGGGAATCGAACCCACAACCTCCGGCATAGCAGTCAGGGTCACTAACCACTAGAGCAACAGGCCTGTCAAAACAACAGGCCTGGCCTGTGAAAGTAACTCGAAACTTTTAGTGAACTCTACTCCTTATTAGTAGATTTTATAAGTCCTGATAACACATCGGGAGTCATGACAACTGTTCAATCATGTTGTCGCCAATAGTTTGTTACACTAACTAATATTGAGTCCGACGCCCGAAACGGCAGCCGTAGCTACGGGTTTGTGCCTAGATAGTAGTACCCCTGGTTTCTTTCGCCGAATCTGGTTACCATTCGGTCAAAACCTACCAGATGTCCTGCCCGAATCTATCTAGGTCGACGGCGCGTCGTGTTCCACGCGCGCCTTAAAGAGCTTTTAGCAATCTGATGAGGATAGAGGGCTATGGATCTTAAAGGGATATTGAAGGAACACCGTGTATTTTAGTCGGTACGAGTCTGACAGTCTCTTTCACACCACAAACGTCTTGAAGATGATGTTTTTTTTTACGTAGTTATATTATCAAATACGTCCGGAAGGGGCTGTCAGACTTGTACTAACTAAATCCATGGTGTCCTTCGTTATAGGGTCACAGTAACATAAGACAGTCCTGCGAACCCGGCAGGCTTTGACACTCTATGGGAGCTCCGTCAGACTGAGAACAACTGTTTGAGAAGCGTGAACATGACGCGCCGTCGACCCTTGAAGTTGATGTTGCGGTGCACATATTCAACGATGTCTTCCGCTTTTATTTAGCCACGAGCTCCTTATTCTTTACTGTATATTAAACCACTTTATAATAAATCAAGGTCAAATACTGTAGTCTTAACTCACTTTTAATACGTTTATTGTGAAGCACAACCGTGGGATATCGACCACACCGTTACTGGGATACAATGGTATGGCATTAAAAACAAAACTTGTAAAAAAAAGCCAAGTCTCGCCACTTATTTCTTCTATATCGCAATAATTTGTGAGGTACATGTAATACCAAGAGGATTAATTTATTCAGATACTTATGGGTCCTTCTTCATAGTAACCATATCAGTATAAATTGTGAGATCCATGTAATACCAAACCGGTTAATTTATTCAGATTTAAGTATCTGAATAAATTAACCGATTTGGTATTACATGGTCCTTCTTCATAGTAACTATATCAATATTAAAAATCTGTGGTCACCACTCACCATGAAGGAAACCTAAGTAGGGACTGGAAAAAATTAACCGTTTATAGAATGAAAGAAAAATGCCTGCTTGGTTACTGAAAATTCAGGCTTCTCGTTTTTCCACAGCAAAGTTATAGGGGGTTGAAAATAGCCTGAACAGCTTTGAGAAAAGGAAGCTACGGCCGTGCCGCTTTTTTTGCTCGACTTGGCGGGCGCACTGCCGTGTCCCCAGATGTAAAGCACATTTGATATTGGCAGCATCTTTAACACGTAGTAATAAGGTTGATTTTCCAGTGTTGGCAATGGTATGGGGTTTGTAGTTCCCTAGTAATACGGCGTTAAGGTCAAATCCGGCTGATAATGAAGATGTAATTAAAAGGAAATGAGTTTAGCTTACAAATGGTTGAATATATTGATTTGTTTGCGCTGTTGCTGGGGAGTTTGTTACGCCATTTTTTCTGGCCAACTGAGAAACGTTATGGGGAATTATTTTATGTTATGTGTTTTTAGGACCTTCGCGAGGTGGTCGGTAACAGCTGGATTGGAGTAGCCGGTGATCGAGTGAAATGGCGTGCGATTGGAGAGGCCTATGACCAGCAGTGGATTGCTATGAGCTGGTGATAATGACTTCTTTTTAAGGAGACTTTTTCTCATCATCTTACTGCCTTTCTGAGTTGGCGCAACATGTTTTCTTCTTCCATTCTCCTCTGTCAGACATCACATATCATTAACTCCTTTTCCTCTCATACCTTACATAATCCATCTATTTTTTTTTATTTATGTGGCCTTTTCTGCCTTTCCTTAATTTAAATTGATTTGCTTTCAAAATGGAAGCAGGCTTGTTTAAATGAAGAACTTTAAACTGTCACGGGATGTCTTCCGTTATTATTCCTTATTTTGAGCTCCCAATAATCGACTCGTGATCATGGCGCTTGCAACAGCGTCTAGATACCCCGTAAGTGACAATTTAAAGTTTCTATTAAACCGAAAGCCTAAAACAGTGTTTAAATGAAGAGATTATTAACTTTGATAACTTCTTTTTCCTTCTCCAATTACGTCGGCCATACATATTTTTTCCATAGAAAAACTTATATAAAAATCAACAAGTTTACTAAGATCACAGATACGCAGCGGTGCCGTTACGTCCTAGCGGTAATTAGTAACGCTCGTGTGATGATGCACGCACACATGCTCTTGACATTTATGTATTTATGTGGAAGCTATAAGTAGCAGACAGATAAAGGTATGAAATTATACCAGAGGAGTAAGTTGAAAGGGTGTAAAATTAACTGACTTTATTTATTTTACTAGCGGTTTTTTTTTACCTATAAAAAAAAACAAAGTACCGTTAGAAAACATCCTCAATATAGAAAATTAACGCAAATTTATAATAATCCTTAAATTAATTTTTTTTTGTTCTTCACTATTCCAATGAAGAAAAGGCGTTTCGTTTTGGTAAAAAGTTGTCCCGCAGTGTTCCCACTTGTGTTCAAACGAGAAATATCTCAAAATCTGACTATATTTTTTTGTCCTTCGAGCCGGATCCTTGCAAAGCAAGCATCCAAGCATTGAATAAGATGTTAATTTTTTATTTTATTTCGTACATTACAGGCAAAATCCAACTAAAGTCATATATATTTTTAATTTAACATCAACATTATTTCTTTCAGTCAAAAAAATCGCGCACTGAAAAGTATAAAACAAGAACAAGCCGTGGTCGTATGCCACCTGCGGTTGTTTCACACAATCTTTATTGGCTAGGTGGCATACGACCACGGCTTGTTCTTGTTTTATACTTTTCAGTGCGCGATTTTTTCGTAGTCGGGTTCTAGTTATTTTTAACTTATTTTTTATTTACACTGTTTTGGGGTTATATTATTTGAAGTAAGTAATTTACGTTATATGTATAGTTTCTGAGTTGTGAATTTAAGATTTATCATTTGATACCCATGTTGACACTGTTAGAAACAGAAAATTAGCTAGTAAAAGCTATATAATGTATATATATTTCAAATGTGCTCATCAAGCCCTTTAATTTGATACCCGTATCGATACTGTGCGAAATTTTTTTTTTTCGGTAACGACTTCTCATCCCCTAGAGGGCGCCATATTGAATTTGGTGACATGCCACCTACCCTATAACCAGCGGACAACTGAGACGCTTCTAACGAGACCTCATTTGTCACGTACTGATAAGTAGTTTAGAAGTTATGAGGGAACAAACAAACATACATACATACATACAAACATACATACCGGTCAAAATCATAACCCTCCTTTTGGCTTTGCCGTAGTCGGGTAAAAAATAGTCGTACAGTATAAACTATGGACGTTCATCAATCGCTTCCAGGATGTCCTTGCTTATTTTTGGAGATGGTCCCAAGAATCTCTACGTATGGATCGCTTTAGATCTTTTAGAAGTGTTTATTGATTATTTCCGGGTTAGTCGATGAGTTGAAGGATTTGTGTTAAGATTTTGCTCTTACGGTGTCTTAAGATTTTTATGGAAATTATAAAAGGTTAAATACTGTAGTAGATAAAATGCGATTAGCTAAGCTTTTTTGTCTGTTTTATTGGAAGATTTCTTTACTTATATTAAAATGCTATTGAATATAGAGGTTTATTGACTTACTAGTCGTTGCCAGCAGCAGTTACATCTATCCTCACAAACTTTTGCATTTATGACATTACTTAGAGTGCCATAAATCCAGATCTTTCATCAGCACAAATCGAAACTTCTGGCTATTTCTGAAAATTTTTGACTTGATGAATCTAATGCCAAGAATTAGCGTTTGCGCATCTTAAGAACACAATAATAATATTCCACAACTATCACACAACGCCATCTAGTCCCAAGCTAATCAGAGCTTGTGTTATGGGTACTAGACAACTGATAAACATACTTATATATTTCTAAATACATAAATATTATAGATAAATTACACCCAGACCCAGAACAAATGATCGTCTCTATTATAGTAATATTATTTTATAAGCTCTTCTCATATTTTTAACTCTTCTTTTTATGGAAATACAATCTACAAAGGTATTTATGCCGTGCCTGCAAAAACTACTTCATCACTTATTATGCGATTCAATTATTCAAAAAATGCATTAAATAATTACGGCATAATAATAATAATTACACCTCGCGTAAAAACATTAATGCTACGCGCTACAGCAGATTTCATTATTAATTAAATTTAATTAATATTGAATCTTTCTGAGCTCATAGTCCCTGAACGGATGTAAATTGAAATTGTTATTGCACTATGAAATTTACATAATGTGTTACATATTTTTCAATATTGGTCCGGAATAAAATTCCAACGTGGAAACGTTATTGGGTTATGGAGTCAAGTTGAAATTGCAATGTTTTAGTAGAATAATCAATAATTATGCAGAGAATAACTACAGACGAGTAATTATTACCCTTACCCGACTGTGCCAAAAGGAGGGTTATGTTTTTCGTATATCTGTATGTTTATTTGGTATGCTTTTGTAGCCTAAACGGTATGATAAATTTTAGCTTAAGAGATTCATTCCAATTATAAAAGTGAAATTAGAAAAATTTAAATAAAAAAAAGCTATTAAATTGATCTCATTCTTTTTCAAATAAATCAAGAATGATAATTGTGTTATTTCGCACTAAAATTAATGTAAATAAAAGTTTGCAATTTAGTCCTTCGATTCCCGACATGTCAAGCTTCTGATTTTGAAGACATAATACGACATTATTGAATCTATTTGGTTGATTTTGTACATACTTTGTAGTTTTCTTGTATCTAATTTGGTAAACAAAAAACCACCACGATGACCTCAACTGCGCAGCCCTTGATTGACAATATCAATCTGATCTCCGCAGAAACAATCTTGGAAGAACATAACCCACATATTACGTCTTCTTTTACGACATGACGGGAAGTGATAACCGTACTGCGCAAACTAGAAATATTATGAATATAATCATAAAATATTTATGTAAAGGTGCTGATAGACTTGAGCAAACACTTGTAACAGAACATTGAGCATTCGCCGTTTTTAGTCTTGTCGAACTGAATAACGAACAGAGCACAGGGCCAAACATCGTTACAAAATTTTTTATGATCTTTCTAGCGAACGCTGTAGTCGATGGTTGTCAAAAAATTTGCCTGATTTGACAGTCGGTTCGGCAAAAAGCTTGACAACAGAACATCAAGTATTCGACGTATTAAATTTTGTCAAACTGAATAACGAACAGTGCTAAGCATAAAGCCAAACATCGCTACGATCTTTCTAGCGAACCTTGTACGAGTAGTCGATGGTCGTCAAAAAATTTTTCTTCATGAAGCTGTCAGACTTGACAGTAGGCTCGGCAAAAAGCTCAACAGAACGCTCGTTAGAATGCTCGCTAAAATGCTCTCGTTTGGATTTCTGTAATGTAACATTCGCAAGAATGCTCATTACAAGTGAATACTCAAGTTTATCAGCACCTTAAGACAGTCTCCCCAAGTTTTATATTAACGAGCAGTTTGCTTCATGATATCAATCTCGATTGATCTAGTTTTGGTCTAGTTGGCAAGAGTTATACGTTAAAACCGTTAGGTAAACAGTTTCCAGCAAATTGTTGGTTTAGTATGAACCAATTTAATGTTGGAGCAGTGTATCCCAGTTCAAACAAGGATTTTATAACGCAGATGTGACTGGAAACGCCAGGACGGGACGCCCTAGGAAGACATACACTGACCTTATTGGTGCAATGCTTCAGAAAGGCAAAGTGCGTAGTGCTTGCAATCGGCGTGCAGATGTATAAATGAATGAGGTGAAAGGATGTGAGTAAAGTATGTAAGGATCGTAGCAGGTGGCGCTCTGTAGTTTCTGCGTCCCCCATGGGAAGAAGGCGTGAGTTTATGTATGTAAGTACCCAGTGGTCGTGGGTTCGAAATCAATCAAGCGCATTGATTATGTAATTTGTTTCATCAACACTGCTCTCAAAATCGTTGCACATCGTCAGCACATTGACGCGCCCTCCTTAGAGGGCCAAAGCCTGCTGGGGGCGACTGTCCTATCATATAACTGGGACCACGGAAAGTAAAGGAGGCTTTTGAAGGAGACCTTGGAGTTTAGCTAGTACAAGTCTGACAGGATTAGAGTAACAAAAAGCATATTGACATACATCAGTGTGTGGCCATCAATATTCAGGTTACCATTAACCTATAGGTGCTATAGCTAACATGCCAACAAAATTGGCAAAGTAATAAAATAACACCTAATAAAACAAAGTCCGTTTTACAATGTTCCTAACCTACTTTGTTTCGCGAAATCGTAACGGATCGTGCCGGCCAACACTTTGCTCGGTTTAATTTTGTATCTAAAACATTTTCACGCATTGGTTTTAGGAGAATGATGTGTGAATGTGATATTGATTGGTGTGACTATTAAAATCCTAATAGAAGTAAACTATTTGCTTTAAAGGATTCTCCCCTTTTTGTAAGTTAACAATAAATTAAGTACACAGTAAGTTGTTGCAATGTTTTTTTTTACTAAATGAACAAAATCGTCAATTACATATTAACTCACTGCCAGTTTAAAATCACGTTTAACAAAAAATTCTTTGTGCAAATTATTTATTATCTTGTTAATGTTATTTTAATAATAATTATTTTTTATTACATCATTGTTTATGTTATGCATGACGTTACATTGTGGCGACTTCACAGAATTGTACATACCATAGTCGCATAGTAAACTTCTACAAAGTAGGTATGAGTTTTTAACCTGATTTAATCACGGATACTCATTAGAGTGGTCGCGGGATTGTACGGTTCGCGGGACTGTACGAATTACCGTGACCCCGGAACGTAAAGGGCTATTGAAGGACACCGTGGATTTTAGTCAGTACGAGTCTGACAGTCCCTCCCGCTCTGCCCTGGGTGGGAGGACTCATTTGATGATTTTACCACGATAAAAAAAAAACACTCATTAGAGTACACAAACACTCACCAGAAATAATTTCATTTTATCCGTGATCATATATACTTGTGAAATATTAAAAACTTAAAACACATGATGAATCCCGTTATACTCGTAATTACGTGTTCTTGTTTTTGTAACCGCAGAATTTAATTCTGCGTTAGCTGCTCACCGTTTGCCTTTATGGTAAGGTCTGATGTATTGAATCAGAGGTTCGTAGTATCAGATCTGTAGTACAAAACTTCATCCGAATGTGGGTGTGTCTGTCTAAGCCGCATGACCTAACTCCCTCGAATTGCACCACCACAGTTGCGATATTTAAATCCCTAGACAACTTGTGTAGACACCACGTCTCGCTCTCTTTACTAGTATAACTGGTTTAGCCAGACTGATATTCATTCACCGTAATCATTGAGATGTTAGTGCTAGTTCACACGGAGCATCCGTTTTTACCGGATCGTTTTTACCGGATCCGTCGGTATTGGAGGTTATGTTCATGTCTTAACCTTTGACCTGCCGTAATACACTGGAGGTTATGTTCATGTCGTAATCTTTGACCTTCCGTAATACAAAACCGCCCTGTTTTTGGAAACGGCTAGCTGTAATTTAATACGGCGATTTATACAATCCGACTGCGACTTTCGCACTCCATTCACAGTACAGTTTTTACAGATCCGTCGCTATTAGACGTGATGTTAACACTGCATTTACAGTACTGTTTTTGCCGGCGACAAGGACATACGAGTACGTCATTGCCGAAAAAAAAAGTATACGCTATACCGATCTTGCATAACGGACTGCTGTAAATACAGAGGCTCTATCATGACTTCTCCCGTTTTTGTGACGTAAAGTAAACTAGAAATTTGACGTTAAATTGAAGGAGAAATTTGTTCTTGTTCGTACACTAGTGGTTTTTCCATACAATAAACGCAGAAAATACTTCAAGTACGCTGTAAATAAAATACAGAAATGTTGTGATAGTTTTAGTTTAACAACATACGTCATCTATACATATTATAAATCTGTAGAAGGGTCAATTCTGTACATAGAAAATATTGAAAAAATAAATAGCGGGGGGTGTTGCTGGATCGATACCAAACCCAAATACGTGATTTAAAAAATTTTGTCTGTCTGTTTGTCTGTATATGCAGGCATCACGTGAAAACTAACGGTTCGATTTCGATGAAACTTGGTATAATTATACCTTATTATCCTGGGCATAAAATAGGATACTTTTTATCCTGGAAAAATACGTAGACAAAAAATCTACGTATTTTTCAGTTTTATGCATAGACGTTGTTCTGTAGAACCGCGATCCCCTTAATTATTATAGGCTTAGCCGTATTTGGGTCCAATAGATATTTATAAGATGCCATTGTCAGAGTTACTCAAAATGGAGAAATAAACCATCCACCCGAAGACCGACATCCGCGCGGACGGAGTCGTGGGCGGAAGCTATCACAGAATAAAAACGTATCAGTACGAATGAGGCGAATCTGTATAACGGACTGCTGTAAATTTTACCGGTTTTTTTTTACTAAATCCGTAAAACTGTCATGTGTGTGAATTCGCTCGTGCAATGAAATCCGTCATCGCCGAATAAAAACGTAAACGATAATGCGGACCTGTAAAACGATCCGAACCTCTGTGTGTGCGAGCACTTAACTGTACTTATGTAGATATGTTTGTTTTGTAATGTGACATTTAACACCTTGGCGCTTTAAAGTAACGGTATTTTTTAATAGTAATTAGTTTTCTAAAATGGGAGCCTTTTTAGCCATTTCTTCTCCTCAGCTAAACTATCCGTTAGTGTCCTTTAGATTAATATTATGAAGTTTTCTGTCTTTGATTAGACTTCGATTAAAGTTTTTCTGTAAAATACGTAGAAATAAATCGACAAAATGCTATTAATAACGGATTAAAATTTCGTAAACTGCAAATACTATATGCACGGAACAACCAACAAAATGAGGTGGAACTCTGCATTAATTAATGGACGCTCGCATTTTATGAATAATGTAATTAATTAATATTTCCATCGAGTGGGCGAGGAAGCAGCATCATAACTGTATTATGAACGAGGAACGGATATTAAACGGTAGGTAGTAACAATAAAAGTGTTCATTTGAATGTAATAAATAAGCTTGTTTCCAGCATCATTAGGTTGCAAATCTAATTAGTCAGTCAGTTAAGAGTTTTTTTTACGTGGTAAAATCATCACATGAGCCCACCCAGGGCAGAGCGGGAGGGACTGTCAGACTCGTACTGACGAAAATCCACGGTGTCCTTCAATAAATAGCCCTTTACGTACCGGGGTCACGGTAATTCGTGAGTCCCGCGACCCCGGCAGGCTTTAGCCCTCTACAGCGGGGCCCCGTCACTATGCTGACACTCCTTGAGGCGCGCGTGGAACACAACGCGCCGTCGACCCGAGGTCAGTTAAGAGTTTTGAAAAATAATGAACACGTCATTTTTACTTCGTTAAATCAGTGAATATTCACATAGAACGCATCGAAAGTCGAGAATGGGGGCTTGAAACTTCAGGGAGTACTAAATATGATACCACGATATGACGTATGATGAATTAAAAGCGTCGTTTTTTCTTCATTATTTTACTTACGTAGCACAAGCCTATAAGCTAAACTCTTATTATTTCTATTCCGAAACATTTCCAAGAAAAATTGTTATTTATTGCGTTTTTTGTTTTGCGTGGTCAAATCATCACATGAGTCCCAGGCAGAGCGGGAGGGACTGTTAGACTCGTACTGACTAAAATCCACGGTGTCCTTCAATAAATAGCCCTTTACGTATCGGGGTCACGGTAATTCGTGAGGTGTGTGTTCGCGCAGCGGAATGTTGTTAAATTTTAAGATTTTAATTATGCAGATATTTAGTGTATGACGTCGTATAATTGTGTATGATAAAAAAAAAAATTGTGCACGCAGCCATTGTGGAGAAATTCACCAAAAACTGATTCCGCTGGGCGAACGTTGTCCTGGCGGAACTTTTTTTAATCCATAGCCTTTAGAAGAAAAGAGATGTGTCCAAAAATTAGTGTGAATTTGTGTGTAATTGTGTATGTATGAATAAAATTAGTGCATGCATAAACTTCGGAGATATTCAAGTTTCCGCTACGCGAACGTTTGGCCATTAGCTAGTTTTCATATAAAGCGCTTACATAGAGAGTTGTAGATTTTTACATAAGTTGTTTTGAATTTGTTTATATTTGTTTAAAAAACAGATTTAGAAAAAATCCTAGGGCTTAAAAGATAAAAATATAAACGTAAAATACTCTTATTAGGTCTTAGTTCTTAAAGTATGCACTTTGGGGTCTAGATTTTCACGTTTATACAAACCTTGTCAGTGTCTGCAACATGTTGCCAAGTATCAATGCTGTTCCGTTAGTAATTAAAGAGTTATAGGACAATTTACCATGTTATTTATCATTTATCTTTTAAGCCCTACGATTTTTTCTAAATCTGTTTTTTAAACAAATATAAACAAATTCAAAACAACGTATGTAAAAATCTACAACTCTCTATGTAAGCGCTTTATATGAAAACTAGCTAATGGCCAAACGTTCGCGTAGCGGAAACTTGAATATCTCCGAAGTTTATGCATGCACTAATTTTATTCATACATACACAATTACACACAAATACACACTAATTTTTGGACACATCTCTTTTCTTCTAAAGACTATGGATTAAAAAAAGTTCCGCCAGGACAACGTTCGCCCAGCGGAATCAGTTTTTGGTGAATTTCTCCACAATGGGTGCGTGCACAAATTTTTTTTTACCATACACAATTATACGACGTCATACACTAAATATCTGCATAATTAAAATCTTAAATTTTAACAACATTCCGCTGCGCGAACACACACATTCATGAGTCCCGCGAACCCGGCAGGCTTTGGACCTCTACAGCGGGGCCCCGTCACTATGCTGACACTCCTTGAGGCGCGCGTGGAACGCGCCGTAGCACAAGCCTATAAGTTAAACTCTCATTATTTCCATTCCGAAACATTTCCAAGAAAAATTGTTATTTATTGCTTCGTATTATGTGTGAAATTCGTCTGCTTGGTATTCTTGGTAACATTAAGTAACGTAGGAAATTACATTGAATCGTCAACGCAAAGGGCATTAGGGTTGAAATTACTCTATCGTGCTGGTTACTACCATATAAAGTTTTGGCTACTGGCTTAGATGATAAAATATCCAGATTCCGTGTTCAAAACAAAACGTAACGTTTTTCGTAAAGCCTCTCTTTTATAAACGCGTGAGTAAGAGCCACGCTCATATTTAGATGACCTTGGCGTGTGATGTAGGGATCAAACGGACAGGATAATTTTGCTTCCATTTTATGGATTCAATTTTTCTGTGGCCTACTAGGAATCGCCTACTAGGACACTCTAAAATCCAAGTTAATAGGATTATTAAGTAAATGCGAGGGTTTATTTCTAAAAAGTGGAGTTAATTAATGTAAATACGCCAAAGCAACTTGGTTTCCTTGCAAACTGATGCTTAAATTATGCAAGCCCTATATTATGCAGATCCTGGAGTTATATTTAAAGTAAGACATTGTTTTTATAAAAAGGATGTATGTCTCGCCTGCTTTATTGAAAAATTTAATTAAGTCTTGTAAGTTGTAGACGTGTCAAGTATGTTACACGCTAATCTAGTTCTCGTAGCTCTGTTGATTTATTTAGAACTTCATGCAGGAAAAAGGTGGATAGGCATAAAACAAAAGTGGTGGAGAGATACCTAAATAACATAGTAGAGCACGATTACAATTCCATTAAACCATAGAAAAAAAAAACGATTCTTGTTGATATATCTTTTCAAATGAATATCATTTGTGTTGTGAGTGTGACATACATATATGCATGTACGCCATAAACCGACTGGATCAATGGGAAGAGATTCTTACTGGCCAGACACCGAATGAAATGTCAAGATATTGACACTAGCACCAATTTTCTTAATACTTCTGAGGCATAAAACCTCATCATCTTCTTGCCCTTATCACATTTTACTTGGGATCGGCGCAACCCACTTTCTTCATTCTTTCTCCCCTGTCAGACGTCACAGAATCATTTATTGCTTTTACATTTATATCATTTGTCACCATCCATCCTACCTTGGCTTTCCTCTTTCTTCTCCATCCATCAAAACTCCTACCCATCGCTCTCTTATTTTCTATTATTGTTATTTTCTATCGTCCCTCTTAATCTATATTAGCTGCTGGATCTGGAAGCTGGTAAACAGTAATTACGTCGTTAATAAGATTACTGCTTAGCTCTCGTGTCGACGCGTTCTATTCCTGCAAGATTAACGAGAATTGCTAATAGTATTCCCTTCTGACCTAATTACTGTAGCGCTGCCGCCAATCGTGGTTATAACAGTAGAACCGTTTCAGTAGTTGATGGTTTCGGGCTGGAATGAGCAATATTAGCCTTTTCTGTTGGAACAAAGACCTTCTGTCTATTGATAGTATAATCGGCTTAATTTATCATCGTATTCATGTCTACTAAATCATCATTGCTTTTCATCAGGTGATTACTAGGATATTCTCTTTTTGTGTGTAGCGATCTAAAAGATGTCCGTGTTTATAGCCCATTCTTCTCCATAGAGATCTACTCCTGGGCATATATGGTACTTTCACAGTTATTATGTCTTGTGACTGGGACTGTAGCACCTAATTTTGTAGTATTTAATTATGTTTTTTTTTGTCATTGACAATTCAAAAGTGCCCGTAAATGGCCTACTTGAAATAAATGCTTTGATTTGTGAATTGTTAACATTTGTTACCCGCATCTGTGTTGTTGAAAGCATACAGCCCTAATCTCTTTAAAGTGAGGATTCTTCTGGGTAGGCTCACTCCATTGGCGACTTTGTCTTTGTCACATAAGACCTAGACTTAAGAGCTCACTCACCTTTTATTTTGCCCCACACTAGAAATTCCTTCTGTATCGTGGGTGGGGTGCATTTACAAAAATAGAAACTCACATAAACAAACACCCAGACCCGGAACAACTACTTGCAGATCATCAAAATATTACAAACAATCAAACTGTCAATACGCTGCGATCGCTCAGCTATTGCGACAAACATATCGAGCAAATGTGTGGTCTACACTTGGAACAAAGAGAAAGATACAGTATCTTATTCGTCTAACCCAATAAGCATTAGTGTGGGCATTATCAATTTATAATCCCACTGTCGATGATGTAACAAAGACTTCTACAAGAGAGAGAGTGTGCTGTGTGGACCCCTTGATATCCGTCACTTAGTTTATCTAAAGCAAAAGAATCTCAAGAGTAAAAAAAGTACATTCCGAAAATACTATATTTTTGTCTCAAAGACCTGTACAGTTACTAATTTGTGTTTGTCATAGGATATTAGAAACGTTATCGTGTCCCGCGATCCGGTTCAATAACGGCCCGGGTCGGCGCCCTGCATGTCGGTCGAGCGGAGAGGGATGGGGCCGACTACAACTGACTGGGGGACAGGAAACGCTCAGCTTAGTGACGTAATGGTTGATTTTTTGGCAATGTAGAAAGCTGACTGGTTTGTAGTGTAAGACTGTTGCAGGTGATGGTGAATTCATAATTTCATATCTTGAGGCATACGATTAAGTTCGTGACGTGTATTTACCACAACTATCTGTTTTGCGATACATTTCAATCTTTTTAGTCAGTATTTTCTGTCCATTTCCAATGTTCCCTAGGGCTTGTCTATCTGAAGAAGAGAAAACTGTTTCCTCGGAAATAAAGTTATGTCTAAATATCATTTCATGATATCGAATATGTATAAATCAAGAGACTTTAAAACTATCTTTTAAAAATATCGTCCACATAGGCTTACAAACAATTTAAGTATCTGATAATACCCATTAAGCACATCCGATCTTTTTTCTTACAAAACGAAATTGCGAGCAGCCTGCACATGCGTACATGACATATTTTCTTTTAAAACCTTTGAGAATGTAAAAAATGAAACGGAGGCATGAACTTTAAGTAGGTCAGCCCACATCCCTTACGGAAGTCGACCACCTGACAATATGCCTCGTTCTCGACTAATTGTTTCTTCAAAAGCTATTGAAGCGTGTAGGCAAGTATTGATGTTCAGTCGCATTTGGGTGAACTGGATGGTTTGTGTGACGACCCGGAATTGGGCGGTTAATAGAGAAAACAATGTTAAGTTATTTTGGAGTCTTAAAATTGAAGGACCCTAAGACCCCATTTGTGGTAGTAAAACAGCGAATCAAGATTTGTTCAAAGCTATGCTTACTCTCATGATACTATCGAAATATTTCAGATTATGATTGAAAGTGTTTTATGCAATTGAAAATTCGATTTCTTGTTAATTTAAGTAAATTCATTTTGGTTTAGAAATAGCTGTATCTAATAATATTTCTGTTATACAACCACAATATTCTCAAGATTAAGCTAAGAAGATAATTTAAACTTCATCATTACCGTAGCGTTTTTGCGGCCTGTTGCCCCGTTCCGGGCTGCAAGAACGTAACGGCTTGTGCGCTCATTAGCAAATGCAAAACATGCTTCTTTATCGAAGATGTGAATAGTTTCTAGACTAAAGTAAATATATAACCTTGTCTTTGTCTACGCGGATGATATTTTAAATGTCAATGGAGAGGTTGCAAATTGTATCACAATGACAGGTACGATTTTATTTCTATTTACCTATAGTTCCAGGGCCCCTGCCTCAGAAACTACAGAAACACCCGCTACGATCCTTGCATTTATTTTTGCTTTGTCCACGTTTCTACGTCTATCTGTTGATAGACACTCTTCCCGGATACCGATCATGAGTAGTAAGCGTTCATTTTCTTTTGGCATCGATGTCACATCAAGTGTTTGGGCTCATTAAGTATTCTTTACTAAGGACCTTTGACTTATCTGCGAAAGTTGGATATGATAGGCACTTCAGAGTGCACCAAAGCTCTCAAATTACCTTAGAAAGCCTCTAGCAGTCGCTTTAGCCGAAATAGGCTAGATAGCTATGCTATTTTATGCAGAGGGTTATAGTTAAGAAAAGCATAATTTTGTTCTTGTTTGTCATTTGGTGGCCTAGTGTTTCTTATAAATCCGTCTTCTACCATTTCAGTCTCAATATCTTCTACCTTTAAAATAAATAACGGAATGGTTCCCACAAAGTTACTAGGTCAAAATATTTTAGCGTTAATAGCTACATAACTTGGTGCATGTTTGTTGGTGGGTAGCGTTCGCTGCGAGCTCGGAATTGCTTTATTATTGCATTAGTGTCGGGAGATGGTTTCGTGTCACCACGCTTTGGGGTTGGGGCTTAAAATAATTTGTATCCTGACTCCTGTATTTATTTATTTTTGTGAGATCACTTTTGCTGAGTGAGTTGGAAGTGGAAACTGCATTGGTTTGATACCATTTTGGACTGTTGGTAAAGTTGGTTAGAAAATTGTCTAATATAGCGTTTATTTTTGGCTGGATGATATTTTTTTTTTATCGTGGTAAAATCATCAAATGAGTCCTCCTACCCAGGGCAGAGCGGGAGGGACTGTCAGACTCGTACTGACTAAAGTCCACGGTGCCCTTCAATAGCCCTTTACGTTGCGGGGTCACGGTAATTCGTACAGTCCCGCGACCCCGGCAGGCTTTGGCCCGTTATTTTGCGGACCCTCTTTGAGGCGCGCGTGGAACACAACGCGCCGTCGACCCGGGCATGGTCCATGATTGGACAGCGAGTTGCCCATTACTCGCTGCCCGCAGGCTGGATGATATGGGGAATTCTGTGTCCCTAAAACGCCAATAAAAATAGTTAGATATGTAGTTAGATCCGGTGTTTATTTAGACTTTCAAAGATATTTTTGAATTTTGGAATAGCACATGTAGTTTGACAATGCCATGTGTCTTCATTAAAATTTTACTGCCGGGGTGGCGTTGTAGTCATTAAAAGATACCGGGAAACCATCATATGAATCTTTTGCTATTTCAAATAATTTTGCCATATTTCATTTTTAGTGTAAAACAAAATGAAAATGTGAAATAAAATCATACTGATTCGATTTGCCTTATTGGGATGACCCTATCGTTTGGTGCATATCATATCGTGTATGAAAACTACTGTGGATGAATTCGAAATTTGGTTTAGATTTCTTTTTGATCTTTTAATGCTAAATTATTGTTTTCATTTGTAGATTAAGCAGTATCACTTATACCTACAAACACTGGAATTGTCCAATTATCTATATCAACAATAACACTATCTTCATTTTCCTCATATTTGCCTTATAATACAAACAAACTAATATCGAAAGTAATAATTTCTTCCCCGTTTCCGTGGAGACTCCCTACCCTGTCAACAGTTTGTCGGTAAATGGGTTGCGGTGGCCATGTTGCTAACGTTTTTAGAGTTCGCTAATGTTTTGTTGAACTGTTACTTATCTGAGGCTAGATAGATGAACTAGCTAGATAGATAGCGAGCAGCGAGTAATGGGCAACTCGCTGTCCGACCATGGACCATGCCCGGGTCGACGGCGCGGTGTGTTCCACGCGCGTCTCAAATAGTGTCAGTAGAGTGACGGGTCCCCCTCTAGAGGGCCAAAGCCTGCCGGGGTCGCGGGACTTGTCCGAATTACCGTTACCCCGGAACGTAAATGGCTATTGAAGGACACCATGGATTTTAGTCAGTACGAGTCTGACAGTCCCTCCCGCTCTGCCCTGGGTGGGAGGACTCATTTGATGATTTTACCAAGTAAAAAAAAAAAGCTTGCTAGCTAGTCGACCACGGCAAAAATTAAAATGTCAATTACTTATAGAAGTAAGTAGTTGGTGGCTTAGACAGATGGCTGTCAACTGTCACTTGAAAATTACGTTTAGCTAAAAAAATATGTTTTGCATTTTTTTTCATTTCATTCGGTTAATTTATTTTCATATGACTATTTTGTTTATATAAATAAATGCCGCAGCGTTTAGTTAGAAGGGTTCTTGATAAATTAAGATCGCAACAAAGATACCGGCACGGTTGGCGAATCGGTTGTGTGATCGACTGCTGCGCATCATGTCTCGGGTCCGAACCCACGGAACAAATATAGGTATTTGTATGATCTGCAAGTAATTGTTCTGGGTCTCGGTGTTTGTGTGTGTGTGTCTATGATTGTAACGCACACACGATGTAGAAGAAATTCCTAGTGTAGATTCATGGGGTCGCGGGACTTACGATTTACCGTGACCCCGGTACGTAAAGGGCTATTGAAGGACACTGTGGATTTTAGTCAGTACGAGTCTGACTGGCAGAGCAGGAGGGATCCTGCTCTGCCCTGGGTGGGAGGACACATTTGATGATTTTACCACGTTAAAAAAAAAAGCGTAGATTCATAGAATATGTTTTAATAAGAAAAATCAACAAACAGCTGGATCACAATCTATCTTACACACTAAATCTTTTAATTAGCCAACGGCATACTGATCTTGGGAATCCAAACACATTTGATACATTTCTCACATAATCGACCAATCCCTCACTCCCTCTTTCACACACACACACACACCCACCTACACACACACACCACATAATTACATACGCAATAAATAAATCTCTACTACACGTAAAAAAACAGAATATTCCAAAACAGTCTTACTATTTCTGGATACCGTCCAAGATTTGTAAACAGAAAACTTCCGGAGTTGCCATAAATTGTATGAAATATTTTACGAGCAATGGCGTCTGGTCAGTGTTTGTCTGTAGGAGTGGGTTAGGCTTCATTGTTTATAATATTAGTTTTGTTGCCATGGTAACGATGGAGTGAAAGTGTGTGGTGGTTACTTTTCAACAAAGATTTGAAAATGTGGGTACCTAGAATTTTCAAAAGAAGAAAAAACTATCTTGTGTCTTTGACTTTAAAGTCACAATTGCTTGTGGGCTTTCAATCAATCAGCTGTAGCATTAACATGTAATGAGCATTCTTGCGAATGTTCCATTATAGTTAAACAAATGAGAGCGTTTTAGCGAGCATTCTGATGAGGATTCTGTCAAACTTTTTTTTTCCGATTCCAGACATTTTGGAGAAAAACAAACATTACAAAATAAAATAAAAACCGACTAATGTAAGAATATTTCAATTTTAAAATTTGAAAAAAAAAAATCCGACACAATAAGAAATATTTTTTCAATTCGAACCTGAGATTTGCGCTTTCAAACAACAAAATTTCAGCTTTACAATATCTTTAACTAAAAGGGTACGTTTTATCCCGGTATGAAGTTCTCGTGGGGTTATGACTGGCAAAGAAATTATACTTGCCGAATTGGATACTTGTGCCAAAAAATAAGGCTCTTGCAAATCATCAAACGGCATGGTTGGCGCAGTGGCTGAGTAATCGACTGCTGCGTAACGTATCGCGGGTTCGATTTCCGCACAGAACAAATATTTGTATGATCTGCAAGTCGTTGTTCCGGGTCTGGGTGTTTGCGTATGTGAGTTTCTATGTTTGTAAACGCACCCACGATACAGGAGAAATTCCTAGTGAGGGGCAATGTTTAATTTAAAAAAAAACGATGTTTCTTTTTCATGTTGTCCCGTCCATGTCAGTGTATCTAAATGTCTGCTTTTCAACTAAAAATAGTACTAGTTCCGTTTGTGTCGTAAGACCGATTAGAGGATTTAGAATGCCTCGTGGGCTTTAACGTAGCATTGATTACATCATACTGCGGAACCTTTAGGGGGCTTCACTGTTATAACGTAGTTTCTAGATCTGAAAATGATTTGCTAAATCAAAATTCGATCGTGACGTCAGAAGTAAGTAAGAACTGTACTTGCTTGTGACGTATTGGGAGTTGTAAAAGACTCGTATCGTCGTTAATTTCGGTGCACCCTGGGATGCGGGCAAAAACTCTTCCTTAGGCACTGTGTGCCTAAGGGGTCTCTTTGCCCGTATGCGAATAGCCTGTCGGGTGGACGCTCCAACGCGTGTCCCTCTGAGGAGCAGCAGAGGGCACAGCGGCGGAGCGGGCTTGCGGACGGTGAGTAAGGGGTAACCTCGCCGTCCGACCAAGGACCAAGCCCGGGTCGGTGGCGCGTCGTGTTTCACGCGTCACCGACGGGGTCCCTCACGGGGCCAAATGCCTGCTGGGGTCGCGGATTTTTTCTTAATCCAGGTTACCGCGGCCCCAGAACGTAAAGGGCATCCGAAGAAACACGGGTGGATTTTAGTCAGTAAGAGTCTGACAGTCCCTTCCGCCCCACCCAGGGCGGGAGGACTCATTTGATGATTTTGCCACCCTTAAAAAAAAAAAAAAAAAATCGTCGTTAATTTTGGTTTAACAAAAGAAAAAATACGTGTCTAATGTTTTTTGATAATCCAACTGATGGACTAATTATAGTTTTTCAGTCAAATATGTGATTAACACAAGGTTTAAAGAACAGGTGGCCTACCATGACGGTAGTAATTCCGCTGTGGGAACGAGGTGGCGCTTGACGACTTGTATAGCTCTGTCTCTTTCCCATACTGGAATCACTTCTGCTTTAAAACGTCATAGTCATAACCCTGCTGGTTATAAATAAAATCTGTGTACCAAAAATCCAAATCCGTTCAATAGTTTTTGCGTGAAAGAGTAACAAACATCCATACTTACATCCATCATCACAAACTTTCACATTTATAATATTAGTAGGATTTAACAAACAGTAATTGGCTATTTGACAGTAGCTATAAATTACAAATATAATTAGTCCGTCTTTTAGAGTTTAAAAAAAATAACGGACACGTCTTTTGTAAAATCAATGAATATTCACCAAAATACAACGCATCAAAACTCGAGAGTGCTCGTGACGTCAGAATTCAATAGAAATTGTACTAAATTGTGACGTATTGCCAATTTTGAAAGCATCGTATCTTCGTCAATTTTGGTTTACGAAACAAAAGAAAAAATACGGGTCGAATATTTTTTGATAATCTAAGTGACGGACTAATTATAATTTTTCAGAGAAATAGCCAATTGTACAGTAAACAGTATCGTGGGTGCGTTATAAACATAGAAACTTACAGGTCTAGACCCGGACCAATTACTTGCAGATCATACAAATATTTGTTCCGTGCGGGGATCGCTCAGCCATTACGCCAATCTTAGAATTCTCATAATATAATCGTATAATAGTAATATCCTTTCAATTTCCATCACCTATTTCATTATACCGATCTGCTTGTAGATACTCATCCTTCCAACGAAGATACCTTTAATATCATCTTAATTACGCCTAAATTGCCACTTTGTTCCATACACCACTTTGTGAATGCGAAATCCAAAGTAATTAAGTCAAGTCACTTTAGGGCATAAATATCGTTTAACGTGAGGGAGGATATTATGAAAGGTCGAGATCGATTCGGAGGCTATTAGTGTTAATTTTGGAAGCATTTTAGCGATGATGACAAGTTCAGTAATTGTTTTTTTGAAGTGAAAACTTCTTTAGCGGCGTTGTGCACTTTTTTTAGGAATGGGTAAAAAATGTTAAACTCGCGTCAGGTCACGTGACCTGATCGAAAATTCGTAAGACGGCACAGGGCGCTTGCGCGAATGTTCGTGTGTGTTTATTACTATTCAAGTTTTCACTTCTACCGGCATTCCCAGAGTGCAAACCGTCGTTTTTTTTTTTCGTGTTAAATCATCAAAAGTGCCCTCCCGCCCAGGGTGAGACAGGAGGTGCTGTCAAACTCGTATTGACTGAAATACACGGTGATCCTTCAATAGCCCTTCGAATTCCAGGGTCACGGTTATCTGATAAGATAGTCCCATGTCCCCGCCAGGCTTTGGCCCTCTAAGGTGGCCCCGTCAGATTGCTGTCAGCTCTTTGAGGCTCACGTGGAACACTACTCGCCGTCGATCCGGGGTGTAGGATGCATTAGATCGGATTTTGACAGCACAGTTAGCGCAGTGGCTAAGCGATTGGACTGCTGCGCTGCATGTCGCAGGTTCGACCCGCACGGAACAAATACAAGTAGTTGTTCCGGGTCTGGGTGTTTGTGTATGTGAGTTTCTATCTTTGTAAACGCACCCAACGACACAGGAGAAAGTCCTAGTGGCAACGTTTTTCTAAAAATAAATAACATACATTTTGATGTCTTAACATATTTTAGCTTAGTCTAAGCTTCTTCGTACGCAAGGCGACGCAAGTCTCCGATACCCTACGACTTTGGTATCCATTGACGCGCGCCTGTGTACGAATTCGTGTTTTAATACCCCTGATTATACAACAGTTGCATAAATAACTATTAAATACCGTTTAAAACACAACACGTAAAACGTAAACGATTTAGGTTTGTTTGCTGGGCACCTGTTTATGCCCAGCAAACAAACCTAAATCGTTTACGCTTCGTGTATTTCCTTCAAGATTTTTATCACCTTGATGTGAAATATGTGTCTTTGTAGATTTTTTATGAGCTTTCCTTGTTGGCTGGTGGAGGCGTCCTTTTTTTTTGTCGTGGTAAAGTCATCAAATGAGTCCTCCCACCCAGGGCAGAGCGGGAGAGACTGTCAGACTCGTACTGACTAAAATCCACGGTGTCCTTCAATAGCCCTTTACGTACCGGGGTCACGATAAATCATAAGTCCCGCGACCCCGTCAGTCTTTGGCCCTCTAGAGGGGGGCCCCGTCATTTTTGCTGACAATCTTTGAGGCGCACGTGGAACACAACGCTCCGTTGCCCGGGCATGGTCGGACAACGAGTTGCCCATTACTCGCTGCCCGAATGCCCGCGCCTACGGTGGCCGGAGATCGTCTGCCGACGTCTGTCGTCGAGGGCGTCTACCACTGCGACTGGGGTGGAGGGAGGACGCTGTCCTCTCCCCCACGCGGCCCGCCTCATCCTTTACGAGCATGACTGTTTCGCAGAAGGAGGCGACCGCTTCCCACTTCGTCTCGCCCCGCAGCATGGCCTCGACCAATGCCGGGCGCGAGAGGTCTCCGCCTATCGCCGTCGTGAGGACACGGCGGTGCTCTGCCCAAGCGGGGCAGTTCTGCACCGTATGCTCCACCGTGTCCTATGTCAGTCACGCTAATGAATTTACTTACATTGTGTTAGTACCGAAATAGAGATGGAATGGATCGTGCCATGGGTGCTGGACTTGGCACAAGTGCTATAGTTTACAAAAAAAATCTAATAATTTTATTTTCCTTGTTTCAGGTAATACTTTTACCAACTCATTAATCCTGCCGAGAGTTTGGGAGTGGTACACCAACAGCAAAATAGTGGAACTCTGCCTGCGTCTGTATTTCCTAGCGTATACAACCCTATCTCTTCAAAGTTAGAGTGAACAGGCTTCTTCTGGGTAAGCTCGCTCCATCGTTGACCTTGTCTCTCTCACCCCTGACCTGACCTAAGGTCAAGAGCTTACCCACCTAATTTAGAAAAGGTGATTTCTATGACACGGTTTTGAGAAAACTATTTTGTTATGTTTTAAAAATCTCACTAAATCTGGTAGATATACGAGCTAGCCGGATGTTTGCCACACTAAAGGCATTTCTCGTTAGGTTAGTCTTTAAATGTGTATAAACGTTCATAACGCGATACGGTTTTTCCGGTTAATTTGGCCCTAGCATCAAGAGAGGCCTGCCAGGGTCGCGGGACTAACGAATTACCGTGACCCCGGCATGTAAAGGGCTAGTGAAGGACACCGTGGATTTTAGTCAGTACAAGTCTGACAGTCCCTCCCGCCCTGCCCTGGGTGGGAGGACTCATTTGATGATTTTACCACGATAAAAAAAAGCATCAAGATAGGGCAACTAAAGAAACATGGAGTTTTTTATTTTTGTGTTTTTAAGCTGTTGCATAGCTTTTATCGCGGACTTTGAGCGCGGCGACCGAATCAAGAAATTCCGTAACGAAATAAACCTAACACTCCGCATCGTCTAACGTCGTTTCAGTTCGGCAAGGCAATCATAAAAACATCTGTTATAAAAACAATTTAATAAACAATAAAAAAATGGTATTAGGCGTTACTTTGCGGAAATCCATGACATCAAAATATGTATTAGGAACAAATATCTAGTTTTAATTCCTCTAGACAATAATCCAGGCATGGACGTAGGATGCAGTTTCACCCTCCTACATATGCAAATGCACATGCAGAATCGCATCATGCATGTAAATTTTTGTCTCACGGAATTAAAACTACGTATTTTTTTCCTAACATTTTAAAATGACTTGACATCTACAGAACGACGACAAAATCAAAAATCTCCCCAACATCAATTATCTCACCAAAACAATTAAAGTGAGATTACATCATTCTATCTTATCTCCTCGCGTGCGTCAGTTAAATCAATGCCAATGACAGTTTCCCACGCATCTCCTATTCTCTAACCATACTAAATTGTTCTGTTACTTCATCTATCTATCTTTGTGAAACTACGGTCACTGCTCGTGATCGTACGCTTAAGAAATTGTCTCTTTTACTTGTTTAAAAAAGTAATGTGTAATGAGCAGCTCGTGGCTAAATAATAATCAGCCGCACAGGCCGATATTCCGGGTTAAGCCGCGCTTGCCGAGGTTGGTCTGTGGATGGGTGACCATCTGTCATAGCGAGTTTCCTCAGTGGCTCGGAACGCACGTAAAGCCATTGGTCCCGGCTGTCATTTGTAGACTTTTGACAGTCGTTACTGTTAGTCAGAAGCACTAAAGTCTGACAACCAGTCTTACCATGGGGTATCCTATTACCCAGTTACTGGGTTGTGGAGGTCCGACCGGTAGTCGCTCCATGTAAAATACTGATATCCAGCTGCATCTGGTTTGACTGGAAGCCGACCCTTACAAAGTTGGGAAAATGTTAGGCAGATGATGAAAAAAGTAATATGGTGGATTTACTGTTTGTTTTAACTTGGTAAAAGCGAAGTGGAGCAGAAAGAACTGTCAGACTCGTACTGAATAAAATCCACGACGTTCTTTCAATAGCCCTGTATGTTCCATGGTGATGTTTTCCTGTTTAGACTTTCCCGTGACCCCGGCAGGCATTTAAGATCAGATTGCTGACAGCTCTGTGGAGCAGGACGCGGCGTCGACCCGAGTATGGTCCATGATCGGACGGTGAGTCACCCATCACTCACCGTCCAAATGCCCGCGCGTACGGTGGTCAGTAATCGCCTTGCGACATCCGTTGCCGTGGTTGTCTCCCGCGGCGGCTGTGTCGTGAGGCCTCCTTCGCTAGCATGACTGCTTCGCAGAAGGGTGGATATTTTACTTGAAGTTGGCGCGGGCTTCCTACTCGGTTATTAAGGTCTAGAACACTGCGGGCAGTGTTCCACACGCGCCTCAAAGAGTGTCAGCAGAGTGACGGGGCCTCTAGAGGGCCAAAGCCTGCCGGGGTCGCGGCACTGAAAGAATTACTGGACCCCGGAACGCAAAGGGCTATTGAAGGACACCGTGGATTTTAGTCAGTACGAGTCTGTCAGTCCCTTCCGCTCTGCCCTGGGTGGGAGGACTCATTTGATGATTTTACTAAAAAAAAAAACGACGGATTGCACTCTGGGAGTGCCGGCAGAAGGGAAAAATTGAATAGTAATAAACACACACGAACATTCGCGCAAGCGCCCTGCGCCGTCTAACGAATTTACGATCAGGTCACGTGTCCTGACGCGAGTTTAACATTTTTTACCCATTCCAAAAAAGTGCACAACGCCGCTAAAGAAATTTTCACTTCAAAAAAGGTCTATAACACGGGCGGGGCGCTAGTTATTGAAATAAAAACTAATGAACCACATCTTAATAAGCCACTGAACAACAACTCTGGCGCTCATAGCACGCCTCTTAATTTTAAGAGCTCTATTACAAATCTGCAACTAGAATAATAACCTCGTAAATATATGAAAACAGTAATTTTCCTATATTCCAAGCGTTTATTTAATGTTCTGACCGAACTGTCTCAATTTCCTCGCGGTTATAACTTCCGTGGAGTAATGCCCATATTATGTCGTACCATTTCCACGAGATATTAAATAGTTTTGTACATTACGTCTGGACTACGCATTCCGTTGAGACAATGGCGAGACTATTGTTGTGGAATCGCACATAGATAGATAGAACATACTTTATGGTACACCAAAATTAATAATGTGCCTCAGGTTGGCTGGACAAATCTTCAAAATAGCTTGCATTTAACTAGGTCAATAGGTCACTTTATGTGACGGCTAAACACCCTTATTTCAGAATTTGTGACGCTACAGAATCTTAGATAATCGATCGAAAACGTGTCCAGCCATCTTGAAAAACCACTTTTCGCTGGTCTCTCAATCTCGGTAACGGAAGTGATTTTGACGACTTTTTGCATATCAACGGGCGTCACATAAATTTGTGACGGGCACCGAGTTAAAAGTTTTGTGATAAGTACAGTGGTTTAGTAGAAAAATGCAAAAATCTGTGGCCAGCCATCTTGAATTTACGTATAAAACTTATGGCTGGCACTTCCGAATCTCAATAACGGGGGCGTTTTCGAATATGGTTCCTTTACTAATACTTGGTGACGCAATGTGTGACAGTAATAATATTTGATTTATGGCGTCACATGTAAGGGTTTACGAGAAATCAATAAAAACTTAATGTCCAGCCAACCTGAGTTCAAGATGGCTGGACACATGTATCTCCACTGCCTGATGATCTACGACCTTCGAAATGTGTTCAAAATTTTGTGACGGGGACGATAACGATAACCTGAAATTGTGACGGAGAAACTTTGCGTAGTTTCAAAGATATTGACCATTTAAATGTTTCCATTCAAACATCCATTAATATTATGAGGTGACCATAATTTTACATACATAAAGGATTTCTTTTTAATCGATTAATTGGCCGGTAGCATCCACGCCTGCTTTGTATTTGATTTCCCCGTGGGAATAAAAGGTTTTCCTGCAGTGAAAAGAGTAAGTATGTGTTAATTCAAAATAATAATTGACCACCAGCGCTGCAAGAGAGAGCCCACTTGTATTTCGCGTTTAGTTCATTTTATGTAACTGAAAATGAGAACTAAACTCGATAGCCGGCAGTGTATGTACTTACTTTTCGAAGTGTTATCACTAATCAGAGTACTAGTAACTATTAATTAATCTGCGGTAAGACAACCTAATTATGAGTTAAGATTCGACCAGTTGTCCTAGTAGTACCAACTTTAAGCAATAGATGGCGACACCAACATCAGCTATTATAGCAGTATAGTTTGTCATAAATTTTAGTATATTCAGCTATTTATATGATTAAAATAACGACCACCAACTTCATTTGCGCTTCAAACACTTAGGCTGCAAACTGGACGACTGCGGGCGCGGGCGCGGCGGCGGGCGCCAAGCCAAGTTGCAAACGATAAACGTGAACGCTTAGTAATCTCCAATAGATTTTCAACTTTATGCCTAAGAGTATAAAGTTGAAAATCTATTAAAGACTACTGAGAGTTTACGTTTATCGTTTTTGACTTGGCTAGGAGGGCTGGCTTATTCTCGGTTTCGCTCAGTTTGTCGCGGTGAAGAGACGTACCAAATGTACGAACGGGCCAGTTTACGCGTGTCGCCGACCGCCGCCGGCCGCGCCCGCGCCCGCCGTCGTCCGGTACGCGGCCTTAGGACGGCGGTAAAACAACGTTGTGGTACAAGGCGGGGGTTACGGAAGTGCAAATGCGAGTTGATCATCGTCATTTTCCCCATTTGAAACGCTGTATGAGTACAAATAAATAAATGTGATTTTATTTACAGCAAACAATATTTTTTCATTTAAATACCTTCAGAGCATTAGTTTAGTTCTCCTGACATAATATATACCTACTAAAAAGAATAGATATCTGCACGTAAATAATCAATAACATTTAAAAATTACACCCCCCCCCTTCCTCACTTCTACATTTTTGTCTTCTATTGATTTAAATATCTACAGTTGTTCGTATTAGTATCACCAATACACGGATTTCCGACCATTAATGAAAACACCTTAAAATATACTTGTCCTACATAAAACCTACAATATTGGTTACCCTACTGCAGTGTTTGTATGGGGAAATTTAAATGGTCAATTTCTTTGAAACTACGCAAAGTTTCTCCGTCACAATTTCAGGTTATCGTTATCGTCCCCGTCACAAAATATTGAACACATTTCGAATCAAATCAAATCAAATCAAAATCAAATCAAATATCATTTATTCGCTAATATGGGTAAGTACATAAAGTTGTTAAAAAAATGGTATAATTCAGCCATATTACGCCTTGAGGCATGCAAATCTCAAGCTTTAACGTTATTAAATACAGAGTTATTAAATTCCATTATTATATAATACTCACAACAATAATAACAGAGAAAAAAAGAAAAAAAAAAACAGAAATAATATTTGGCAAATAAATTAATAGTTAGTAAAATAATAATGTCAAAGAATATAATCAGAATTAAAATATCATGAATTAAATGGGAATGTCAGGATATATTGGTAAATAAATTTTAATAAATAAATGGTATTCATAGAAAATTAAATTAGTGATTACATTCGCATCAAACAATATTCTGAAGACAATAATTCCTTACATCCTCTATTAGGTAATCCTGAATACTATAATAACATTTATGTAACAAGAATATTTTTAGTTTCTTTTTAAATTCTTCGATGGATGGACTTTCTAGTAAAGACTTTGGCAAGTGATTATATATACGTGGCGCCATACTAAAAATGCTTTTCGAATATAGGGCCGTCTTGTTAAATTTACCACAAATTTTATCACCATGTCGCTTACTTCTGTACTTCTCAAAAAGATGTTTATTAGTTCTTGCGAAGCTAGCAATCTCATAAATGTAGACACATGGTAGTGTCAATATATTATATTTGATAAAATATGGTCTGCAGCTATCAGTCTGGTTGATACCAAACATACCCCTAATGCATCGCTTTTGCGCCTTGAATGCCATGTCCTTATTTGTGGAATTTCCCCAGAATATAATTCCATACTTTATCAAGGATCCCACGTAGCCATGGTACGCTACAAGTACAGCAGAAATATCTACCGTTTTTGCCAGCATATGTAGGGCGTATGATTGCTTATTTAAGAAGGTCGTAGATCATCAGGCAGTGGAGATACATGTGTCCAGCCATCTTGAACTCAGGTTGGCTGGACATTAAGTTTTTATTGATTTCTCGTAAACCCTTACATGTGACGCCATAAATCAAATATTATTACTGTCACACATTGCGTCACCAAGTATTAGTAAAGGAACCATATTCGAAAACGCCCCCGTTATTGAGATTCGGAAGTGCCAGCCATAAGTTTTATACGTAAATTCGAGATGGCTGGCCACAGATTTTTGCATTTTTCTACTAAACCACTGTACTTATCACAAAACTTTTAGCTCGGTGCCCGTCACAAATTTATGTGACGCCCGTTGATATGCAAAAAGTCGTCAAAATCACTTCCGTTACCGAGATTGAGAGACCAGCGAAAAGTGGTTTTTCAAGATGGCTGGACACGTTTTCGATCGATTATCTAAGATTCTGTAGCGTCACAAATTCTGAAATAAGGGTGTTTAGCCGTCACATAAAGTGACCTATTGACCTAGTTAAATGCAAGCTATTTTGAAGATTTGTCCAGCCAACCTGAGGCACATAAATTAATATTGACTAGCTGTTCTCCTTGGTTACATGGGGAACAGCAACATGGGTTGTAATGTGATGTTACATAGCCTATAGCCTTCCTCAATAAATGGACTATACAATACAGAAAGAATTTTTCAATTCGAATCAGTAGTTCTTGAGATTAGCGCGTTCAACCAAAAAAACTCTTTAGTTGTAGAATATTAGTATAGATTATTTACAAAAGATGTATAAAGACTGGTGCATTTTCATTTTTAGCGGCCATCGACCTGTTGTCATCAAATCTATAAATATATATAATTTTTTCCACAGGTCAGTGGTGGCGCGGACTCTACATGTCAACTTCATTCATTAAATTTATCGATAAATCTGAACAAGGAACCAGTGTCTCCATGATCCGTGTCATTACATACTTCAAACAGGCTCATGTACTATGTCAACACTCGATCGTGCATACGGACCCAAATGATGCAAATCAAACCGACTTAAAAATTACAATTCCACGCAACAGTTCGCCTTAAACCGCAGTTTATAAGGCTTAAATTTCAATAAAAATGTCACTTGGGATGGGAATCCACTTTCCTTGATTGGTAATTCGATCGGCGAGTAGCGAAAGTGCAGGATGTACGATGAACCTCGTCTTCGTCGACGGTGTCTAGGGGACGTTTTTGAGGGTGACGTATTGGGGGCTGTCGATATTCAAATGTGGTTAGTTGGATTCAATTTGAAGAACTAATATGGTGAAATAAGTTTTGTTTTACAAGATGGGATTTGGTTCTAACTTTCCATGGATGGGGTTACAACTTTCCATGTCGTGCTCTTGGCTAAATAATAACCGCCGTACCACTTCTAGTAGCGAGTTTCCTCCGTGACTCGGAAACTTGTACAGCCATTTGGCTCGGCTGTCATTTCTAGATCTTTGACAGTCGTTATTGTTAGTCAGAAGCTTGAAAGTATGGCAACCAGTTTAACCAAGTTGTATCGTATTACCCAGTTATTGGGTTGTGGAGGTCGGATGGGCAGTCGCTTCATGTAAAATACTAATATTCAGCAGCACCCAGTTCGACTGGAAGCTGATCCCAACATAGTTCAATTTAAATGAGACCATTTCGGAATAAACTCAAACAAAAAAAAAAATTGGCAAATCCGGCTGTATGACGGAGTAATGCCCGAACATACACAAAAAGTTCCGTTATGAAATTGGACACATCAAATAAATCCGCTACGTATCAATGACTAAATCAATAAACATTTGATACACTTTCTAGACCTCCAGTTGGCTAATACTCGTTCCAAATGCATAAGCAAGGAAGCCGCTCTGGTAACAATAGAAGAGTCAATTGAGCCAGGTCTGGCCACAAACCACAATACTGATACTAACGGGACTGTGATATTTGATAGCGCTGATTTAATGGCGTATATTGTGGCTGCATGAGTTTCTTAAGACAGCGTCTGTAAATCGTACTTTTGGGCTCTAAATAACTGTCTCTCTCTAAATAACTGTCAAGTTTGGCCATGGGGTCCCGGACTGTCTGGTGTCGCGGTACTGTTTAAAGGGATTGCGGCACTTAGTCATCATCAGCATCAGCTAGATGACAGCTCTTTGAGGCGTGTGTGGAGCAGTACGCGCCGTCGACCGAGCCTTGTCTTTTATCGGGCGGCGAGCCATCTTGACCGATGTTCTTATCTTAGCAATTTCTTTAAAAACATGATCTCTTGTTATTTGCCAAGCATTTTCTTTGCATTTGACCTCAACAACGCTTGGTTTAAGCAATAATGTACCATAGCAATTCAAATTAATTTTAAAACTAACATAAACTCAAGGTTTTCAGTATCAGCACGATGTATTTCCAGTTGTTGTTCGTTTAATGTATTTTTATGGTTCATTCTCATGCAAAGATATTGCAACTGTACTGTAGTGACCTCGAAATCTTGCTTGCTGTTTTGAAATTCATAGAAACTTTTAAGGAGGAACTCGTGTGTAAGTGGTGACTAGTTACACTGTTCAATCTTTGCATGTCGACTCAAACTGTATGAGGCCAATACGTAGGCCACCCGAAAAGCTCTGTCGTTTGTCTTGTTCAAATCCTGGAAAGTGCAGGTGGTCGGGCAGGATGGGCACAAAAGGAGATGGGTCATATATCCTGCAGAAGGGATCCACATTGTATTTGGAATGGGTCAATGGTCAATACATTTGACCAGATTATTTTTACAGCGGACAACTAAGGCTCGCAACCGGTTGAGGTATTTCCAAATTGACCACTGCAGTTCGCACCCAGGAGGATGGTGCTCTGCTGGTCTGCTGATCTCTCCACAGTTCGCATCTCTTGTCTAAAGCTGGGTACTCACTTAGCAGTGTTGGATGTAACGTATCAGATACGGTATCAAGTGAGTACGTAGGGATGAGCCCGCTGCGAAGCGCTCGTGTGTGGAGCGCTGTAAGCTCGCAGTGACCCGCCGAGTGGCGGTATCACTGCGAACACAAAGGCGGCTCGCAGTGTGCTCGGAAGAGCCGTACCCACTTGCAGGCTGATACAGTATCAGATACGTTACATGCAACACTGCTAGTACCCAGCTTATGGCATCGTTTTCTAAGGAAGTCGTAAGTATCAGAAAACGTTTTGTGTCCGATCGTAAGTTTAAAAAGTTACATCGGTTTCTGGACAGGTGACCATTACATATTAAGCTCCTTCGTGAATCAGAAAGCCGTTGGCACTAGCTGTCTATTGTAGATCTGTAATGGTCGTTACGAGAATTAAGACCAAACAAGTCTTGAAACTCAGGGGTATCGTTAACCCAGTACTAGCTTTTAAAATTCTATTTTCATGAATAACTAAATTTCATTTCATTATTTCATTTCGTTATCATCTATAAACTCCCCCTGGGTTTCGTTGACCCACTACTTATCAGGGTTGAAGAGGTCAAATCGGTAGACTCAATGGTGCATTTGACTGGAATCCAACCCCAACATAGTTGGGAAAAGCTAGGTTAATTTTTGAAACTTTGAGAATTTTCCACGTTCTCTTATAACAAAAAAGAAACAGAAATATAAACTGCATCTGTTAGGGTCGGGATCCACTTGATTGATTAATGGGCCAATCTAAAAGTTAGGAACGTTCTTGCAGAAGACCTTGAAACTTGGACGGTCCATTAAGACGATATAAAAATTGTGAGAAGCCATTTTTGTAATAGGTTTTTAAGTTAAATTTAGAATTTTTGTAGCAATACTATAAAATGTTACATCCAAAGTGAAGTAATTGAAACAAATTGGTTTACACAAGGAGGGTTTCGGGTCCCGTCTTAATTCCCTTCTGATAGATCTCAATTGCCTAAATACAAAATCAAAATCGTGATCACTTTCTACTGACGAAGCGCAGTTTAGCATGAGGAATTCGGTTCGATTCCCTGCAATGCGTTTTCCTTTAGGAATTTCTCAGTGGCAACGCGAAGCTTGAATCTGTATCTGACTGATACATAGATAGGTTCGCCTTCTAATTGTTACGTAACATTGTTTCTTGATTTAATTTCAAAAATAAGGGTATTGAAATCTCCTAAGTTGGCAACCCTTTTCGCTTATGTTTCGGGGAATCCCTGGAACGTATTATATTTCATTTTTAGGAGGCTTTTTGGGAGGGGGGATCCTCAAGATTTGTGTTACGTAGTACTCGAACGCTCCCTTAAATATAACTGGCAAAAGTTTGTTTACTATTAGGTAGGAGTACCTCTCTGTAACACTTCGAGGATTACATGCTTGATATTATTTCAAGCAGTTACGCTTGGCCATCATGTTTCCTCTCTGCGTCACCTTCAATTCAACTTCAACATTAAATCCGCCTTTTCTACATCACAATGTTGATAAGCCCCAGAAAATTCCTACATTAAAAGCTATTCACGTTTTATCCGAACAAAATTGCAGCTTTGTCTTGATACAAATACGAGTATTAAATGGATGAGTTTCTATTCTTTTGTGTCCTTTCGCTTTTCTATTGTCTTTGCTTGCATTTGCATGCTACGCTTGTGGCTCGACATATTATCCAACTCTCCATGAGTGTATTATGTGTAATCAAAATTATTCTTCGTAGATGAGAATTCTTTGTCGTCCACTTTCGTTTCTTTGTTGTTTATTTGTCGTGCAATGTTTTGTTAAGTCTGTTATGGTGTTTTGTACAAGTTTAAAGAGAATTATGATCTTAATTCACGAAGACATACTTTTGTGCCAAAATTAGAACAATTGACACGGGACATTCAGAAGCCCCAAAGTCATAATCGCCAGTCTTAAGAAATAGTAACCACGAACTAAATTTTGTAGAGGTATAGTCCAATACCAGAGTAAGGCAATTGAAAGATGATATATGGGGTACAGAAAGAACTTTATTTAGGCAAACATGAAGAAAAAAAATGAATTAATGAAGCCATCAAAGTAAACTGTAATTTCTTTCAGTTATGATATCGTAATATTTTTTAAGCGATTCCAAGGTCTTTCGTCCTACGTGTGATCGATTTTAATTAAATAACCTCACCAAAAGGAAGCCCTTATACAATTTACCAAGTGCTCCCAAAACAAACGTTTAGGCAGAAATCAATCAGGCTCAGTCAAGGCAATCCCATTCAATTGGAGTTCGCAACAAATAAGCCTGTAATTTTTCGCCGACGATCTCCCTTTTATCTTAGAGAAGGTGGAATTTTGATTTAATTTGTGAAGGAGGACGTTTTGTATTCCCGATTTTTTTGTGTGATTTTTAGGGTCACGTACCTGAAAGTAGAAAAAGGAACCCTTATTTTCTAGCTTGTTTTCCGTCTGTCAAGAACCTTTTTTGAAAAATGAGTGGAGGTATCGTGCTGAAATTAATACAAATACTCAGGCGTGCAATCCCAAAAATCTTACACCGAAAGCCAAACACAACCTAATTGGAAAAAGACTCGAGAGATAATGAAGCAGGTCGCAGAACGACACTTATAATTAGTAAAGTGAAAAGTTAAGAGGAAATGGCGTCTATGAATTTGATAAGGAATTTCTTCTTAGAGGGAATGTTGCTTCTTTAATAACTTATCTGTAGATATGCTACCGTTTAGGGAAGATTTTAACTAAATTAAAAAGAACACACAAATCGAGGAATAGAGTATCTATCATATTTGTAGATTTGCTACTGATCAGGGCAGATCTTTAATTAAACGAACCATTAAAAAGCCACAACAGTTCAAGAATAGGATCTATAAAAATCCAAGCTTAGCCATGGAGTAGTAAAATTCTAAGAAAATAGTCTAGGGAAGATTTTAACTAAATTAAAAAGAACACACCAATCGAGGAATAGTGTATCCATCAAATTTGTAGTTTTGCTACTGATCAGGGCAGATCTTTAATTAAACGAACCATTACAATGCCCAAAACAGTTCAAGAATAGGATCTATAAAAATCCAAGCTTAGCCATGGAGTAGTAAAATTCTAAGAAAATAGTCCCGTTGTCTAAACAAAGCATCGTCGTTTGTTTCGTTCAGATCCAAACGGTTCGATTGAAGAAAAACATTTTTGTAAGGTTTATGTAGGTCGAGTTACGAGGAGGCATCTTGATGAAAACAATTCTGTTTGTTTCCTTGTTTACTCATTGCCTTTGAATCGATATTACGTTACGGAACTTTTTAGTTAAGTCTTTCTGTGAAATTATTATATTCCATTGTTAAAACAAATGTGTTGCTATGGAGTTCTTCGCCAATTTGCCCAACTGAAACAGCAAGAAGTTGTGAAGGGCGTTTTTATAACCTTCATTATATTTTTCTGAAAAGGCTGATTCAGAGATAAGAATATGATTTTTAACGGCTCTTTCATGTGTGATATGCACCACGATTAATATCTTTCTAGCTTTAATATCATTCATGTCATTTGCAGTATCGACGAACTGTCTTACGACGTCGTCATTTGAATCACTGCTAGCAAGAACTGTTTCAATTTGATTTTTTATTGTTTTTATTATTTCTACGGAATCCGGAATAAAGTGGCTTCCACCATTGCTGTCTGAATAAATTCTTGTTTCACGAAAAACGCAATTTACCTCGTCGTCGAAACAAAGTCAAGATTTGGAAGGACCCATAAACTCTCATATTTGTGTCATCTTCCTGAAATTGCGTTCAAGACTAAGTAATACAATTTATTCAGAAGCTGTTCTTGAAGAGTTATCCTTAAATATTTGGCGTTATCTCAAGTGATTTTGGGTACGTTAAACCCGATATATCAGGAGCATCGAACTCATTATTTCGCTTCTATCGCGATTATAAGCATTGTGTTTTTCTAAATTTTGTTTTAAATATCGTGGGAAGATGTTTTCTAGGTTAATGAGCTTGGCATTGTTTTAGTTCCAAGCGTTAGCGATGTTTTACATGATTCTGGAATTTGTCAACAGGTTTATTAATGAGAATTATCTTTGTGTTTCATTTAAAACACAATTCGAAGAATCATCTATATTCTTGCGGAAATTAAAATTTCTGCTGTCATATTTGGTCTAACCTCATAAAAGTTTCATTTAGCCATAAAATTGTTAAAATTTTATCTCTTATTGCATTTTATTTTACAACACATGTGCCAATTTAATTTTTTATTGGCATGAGTAGAAAAATGGCTGCCGGAAGTAAGTCCCCACGACTTTTCAAATTACGGAAACCCACAGTTTTATCTCCAATAAAATATTCCATCAAAGGTTTGGGAGGAGAGTGCCATAATTCTATGTCACCATAAACTTCCATAAGTTCTCGTCCATTTACCTTTCTAGCGTCAATTTTAAACAGATCACGATCCACGGTCTCTCAAGAATAGACACCGTGCCGTATTGCTCGTAAATCGTCGGCAATGTAAAGCGTTCGATGTCTATGCCAAAGAATAGATTATTTCAGAAGCCCGAATTCAGAGAACGAGTTGAAATCTCTTAGACGGGTGCTTATAAACTTGAGCATTCAATTGTAATTAGCATTCTTGCGAATGTTACATTACAGAAAAACAACGTTCTAATAAACGTTCTGGTGAGCTTTTGTCGAACCGACTGCCTAGTCTGACATCTTCACGAAGAAAAATAGTTTGATGACCATCGACTGCAGCGTTCGCTAGACAGATCATGACAATGTTCGTAGCGATGTTTGGCTTTTGCTTTGTTCGTTCTTCAGCTCGGAAAAATTTAAAATGTCGAATGCTCGATGTTCTCTTATAAGTGAATACTCAAGTCTATCAGTGATCATCTAGAATGTAATATCCGAATTTATTTCAAGTCAGTACATGCTTTCTTTTTCCATACTTCCTATTACTAGAAGTCACTAACCACATTACATTTCACACAGCTGTTAATCTATCGTTCCTTTGGTGTTCTTCTATTATCATCGGCCATAGGCACAGTCATCCACATTTGTATCCAAAAGTTTCCTCAAGATAATTTCTTCCCTTCACCGCTTCACATGCTTCGAACGACTACCTATATGGCACCATACTGCGACGCTGGCGTTAGCGGCGAGTAGTAATTGCTTATTGTATACAATCGACCTTCTGCATCTGTCTTCTATATATTTTGTGTCAATACGTCGTTCTCTTGTCGATTGCTTACGTGACTTTCGGTTCCATTGTTGTTTCGTATCACGAATGCCAGGGAAAGTCTGTCGTGACATGCCTTGGATTTGTTTGAGATATTGGGCGGTTTTGTCAACGTGACGCGGATTAGGGACTTTGTTTCAGATTGATGAGAATTGATCTTCTGGAAAGAAAACAAAGAATTTGGCTTTAGGGTTTATAGGACTACAACACACAAAGTGTCATTGATTTTGGCAGTTCAACAACATTTATAGCGCTTTTTTGTGGTGTAGACGAGAAATACGAGTATAAAGATATGCAATAGATTGGAATTTGGCACGTACAAAGCGTTTCGCCAATACATTTATTGTACGCACAGCTAAGGAGTGGAATTCTCTGCCGGGGTCTGTGTTTCCTGATAGCTATAACCTTGGGGTCTTCAAGAGTGAATAGGTTCCTTCTAGGTAAGCGTGCTTCACCGTCGACCACATCATGGCTTACAATCAGGCGAGATAGTGGTCAAACGCGAACCAACCTAAATTAAAAAAAAAGAATTTTCTTTATAATCTGTCGATTGAAAAGAGTCTCTGCTAGAGCCAATATCTTCTAGCATTAAAAATAAAGATATCAGCGTCTTATCTAATTGCAACCCAAAACCGCTGAACTTAGAACACCTCCGCGGAACATACCCTACAGTCATAAAATCGGAGACTCAAATTACAGAAGTTTTCCCTTTGACGAACACAGACGAGCAAGCCAAGCATGCCAAAGGCAATAATAAAAAGCGAAAAATAACTGCAGTTAAAATTAGATCATTCAGTTAGATGTGATGTTTGACCTTACTCGTTGAAATTGGATTGTCTCAGGTGGTGGCAATGTACCTGGTGTTGTTGCACCCTGTTCGAGGGCAGAAAAAGAATAGATACTAAATGGAATGTATTTTGCTTCACGTAATTTTTTTTTCAGAAACTTCATGGATTTTGTACTCGCAACAGGCATGCATGTAACATAGAGGAATCAAAAGTGGATATTTTGTAGTTTCTGTCTACTTCATGGAATAAAACTGGGAAATCATATCGTAACAAAGGGAAATTTTATTTGGGCTTAGACTACTATACTGTAATTTAAATACTTAAAGATTCGTGTCATAAACACATCATAACATTAAGTCATTTGCAGCTAGAATATCTCCCTCGTGCATTTAGACGTCCAAACGATTAATCAGATCTGTTTTGAAAAGTAAATCAATGAAACCTATAGATAAAAGCATTTTATCATAATAAAATACAGCTCCTTTTAAATTCTCACCAGAAAAACATCTTGAATAATCCTTCTTCAAAGGAATTGGCAATAAAAATCTCGCATTTCACTGTAGATTCTGGTAAAGCTTTCATACAACGAGCCGCTTCCAATTTCAATTCAGAGTTTGCCACCGATGTCCATCCGCACTTTTTTCGTATTTATTGGAACCCGATATTTTTCCTCTACCAAAAATATTTTGCTCGCACCTCTTTTTTCTTCTGCTTTCATTTTTTGGGGAACTATTTGTTTCATTTTGACTGTGCCTACGGACAGGACAGCTTGTTAATTCTGATCAGCGAATCGTTACGCTGCACCATCATGTTCGGTCTCAATTTTCTCTCCTTGTTCATGTAGCATTTAGTGTATTTTATTGTAATTGATTTCTGCAAAATTAAGTCTCTAGGCGCATTCATTTGTTAAAATTTCATCATCACTGCTCTCAAAACGGTGAAGGAAAACATCGTGAGGAAATCGGCATGTCCTAAACCCAAAAATTCGAAGACATGTGACATCTATCAACCTGCATTGGCTTGCGTGTTGGATAAGAGCCCGATCCCTCTCACAAAGAGGAGGGTTGTGCCTCACTCGTGGGAATCTGAGAATATTATAGGCTTGTATATTCCGCTATTGGGCAAAGGCCTTTCCATTCCTATTCTACTCTTCCTATATTTTACATATCCAACCATTAACTTACAAACAAATTCAAAACATGAGTTCGTGACCCCAGTGTTTCTAAGGTCGGTCAGTTTTTTTTGCATACGTTTGAATTCTACTGCCTAGACTTTTACCATGTTTTATCAGGACTCGTTTAACAAACTATCGAACTTCACCTTTTGTACAAACAAACTTCTAATCATGACAATTAGCTTGTTAAAACAACAACAATTGACAGTTTACAAGCTTGACCTACCAGTGTTATCACCCTAGATGTATGTGTGTCAAGACGATCCATAACTGGACTTAAGTGGTTCAACGGAGGAAGGGTAATTACGATCTGTTGAGTGTTGTGTGGTGACCTCCAAATGTTATACTATGTTTGCTTAGAACGAGATATGTCTCTAAAATGCTTCAATTAGAGTCATATCCTTACATCTTCATGTAAGGGTCAATAAAAACCTTACATTCTCTATGTTTTTCGTCTCGGATTTGAAAGCAGTGATGATGAAATAAATTACATAAATTCATGCGCCTGCCTGGACAATCACGGCTTTATAGAACACGTATATAGACAGAACTGGCTAGTTAAAAAAATAACAAATATCTATAAATACTGTAGCGATCAAAATTGGTTTGCCATAGTAATAGTACGTACAGAACGTATTTTAATTGCAACGATTGGTTATCAGAATTTTAATAATGAATTTCTGAGTCTGCGTAAGGACAGCAACAAACTTCTGGACCAATGTTTCAACAGCAGGATCTCCGTATAAGAAGACGGTGGTTAATCCACGTGCCAGTCTCTACCTGAACGATCTATCGAGTAGTTTCTATTACATCGTTAAAGGTAATAAGGGCTATATTCCCATAATTATTCATCATTGCGCCTAGTACTGGATGCCTACAAGCTATCATTGACGCCCTAACGGTATTGTTTTTATCCGGTCAGCAGGAAGTCGACGGAACGATCTCATAACTGTTGATAAAGATGTAGGATGCTGCGTCTTGACGGAAACGCGTGTATACGAAGCAAAAACTTGTGCCGTGCGCCGTGTCGACGACCTGATAGTGTTGGGGCCGATTCGATTGTTTGATTTCGGTTCCCGTTGTACCGTTTGCACCATTGACCAGCACAATCACTGGTGCAGGCGTACTAATTAGTTTCGTTTGCACCATTAATGGTAAATTATGCATTGATATTATGGTCCCATCTGCACCACATCTGATTTTGATGTGGTCTGCATCAAATGTTTCACGAAAAGATTCATTTATTGCACACCGATACAAAAAAAATTTCATAATGGAGAGTCGTTGTCAGCACAATGACGGGGCCCCCTTAAAGGGCCAAAGCCTGCCGGAGTCGCGGGACTAATAAGCTACCGTGACCCCGGAACGTAAAGGGCTATTGGAGGACACCGTGGATTTTAGTCAGTATAAGTCGGACAGTCCCTGCCCTGGATGGGAAGACTCATTTGATGATTTTACCACGATTGAATAAAAAATGGTGAGTCTTTACAAAAAAATAGAACTGAAGGACATGATCTAACCTCCATTGTTCTACTGCTGGGCAAAAGTCTTCCCCATAACCATCTATTTCTTCCTATTTGTAGTTTGGATGACCAATTAAACGAACGGTGAATTGAAAACATGGATACCTTGGGATATTCCCTTAGTTTAGCAGCATTGCAACTTTCATCAGATGAGATAGCAATAGCACATTGCGATAGCTTCTATCCTTTCTAACACGTTCATTTCTGAATACCACATAATATTTTAATCTCCCGTGTTATAGTGTTTTGTACCGGTATCGTAGCGTAGCATCACTATTCCGGTCGGTGCGTGACAGCGTGCATCACGAACAAAACCACTATACAAAATGGTGCAGAAAGACCACTCTCGACGATACTGGACTAGGAATCTCTTCAGACAAAAGCAAAATCTTCTTGTTAACTCATTGATGATGTCTTCAAATCCAATATTTAAGGATTTCTTAAGTCAGTGGCGTTGCGAGACCAAATCTAGAGATCCCCACACAGGAGCCACCGGCTACCAATCACAAAACTACGCATATTTCCTGTAATTTTTATTTATTTATTATTGTTGCGGTTGCAGGGACTCTTAGACACCTTTGGCCCCCAAAGGCGCATCTGCGAGGCCCTTTTCTTTCACGACGAAAAATAAGGCCCGAATTCATCAGTCATTAAGCTTGTTAAACATCCTTTATATTTTACTTATTTAAACATTGTTTTTGATCAGATTCATAACAACGCTTACTATAACCAATTCGAAGATTGTTTTATAATCATTTTAGCTATAAGACCTTCCGTTGTGTCTCCCTGTAGTCTAAATATTATCTGTAATTGTATAATAAATACTGTTCTGTATGAATATTTAATTGTATAAATACCACAGCCTTAAACAATGAATATGTTTTAGAACAGCTAATACGAGTATAACTCTCTCTCTGCTTTTACCCATCTATCTCTTTCGGCTTTTACTGTAGTTCCCACAGTATTTTCATCAACTCGTGCAACACAGCATTAATATTCCTGAATAATTCGTATTGATAAACACACCTTCTGCGTTTTTCTATTCCATGGCGTCAACTCATCGGACTGTGTCTACCGCAGTTGCTCCTACAATGTTTATATTGCTTAATTGATGATTTAACACGGATTCAGCACGCTTCTGAAATAATCTGGCGGTAAAAAAGTAATGTAGATCACCTGCTGCCTGCTAACTAACACGGACTGGTAATCTGTTATTATTTGAGTAATTTGTACGTTATTTTAATGGTCATTGTGTTTCTTTTGCGCTAATTGCTGCAGTTCTGCAAGGAAGATATCTATGTTACTTGCTTCTAATACCGTATCTGTAGCATGTATTAAATTCGTTAGCGTGTACTAGGACACCATGAAAAACAAGTAGTAGGGCTATAATTGAGTATATGGAATTTTCAGTAGGTACAAGGAATAGTGTTGTGTTTATAAAATCATCATAGTCATCGTAGCTATGTTCGGAGACGTCGATGATGGTAACTACAATCTATTTCATTTTGAATACCTGTTTGAATCACGAGATTTTATTAGAAAGGAAGCGAATTTGTACGCAGGGTTAAATAAGTGAAAAAGCAATTTGTATTGGTTCCGAGTGCTTTGTGGGCCAGGCAGTAACTATTTTCTTTGGTTCATCTTCTTCCTTTTCTTAGCTTCACAATCTGTCTTCTCAATCACAATTTCATTGTGCATTGTTCTTGTGTTGAGATTTTTTTGTAGGAAATTACTTCAAAAGATCATCGACTAACCAGAATTGGTCGCAGTTTTTTTTGTGAATCCCAAATATATATGTTATGTTAGCATAATCATACCTGCTCAGGCGGAACATGCCAATTTACCCGAAAATAAAAACATTCACGGTTATTTGCTCCCATCATTTCCTATACCCTAACATTTGACAATATGTCTGTTCTGTAGGAGTGTCCCCCCCTGCATGGTCCTCATAGAGGGTGACACAATAGCATGGATGCATGAGAGAGAGTGCGCTTTGTACCAGAGCATTGGCCTGTGGACGCTTTTGTTTCCGAAAATATATATCGAGAGTTCTTTTTTCAACTTTTTTATTACAATGGTATGTTCGTTGATGGTACCATTCGATTCGTGTGTATGCCTTGTTGTGTCTTCAATGGATGCTCTAAGAGGCGACGAGGTATGCGTTTTGAACGTCAGTTATCCGTCTGCATCGGTATGTTTTTTTATTTTAGTTCTGTAGCTTCCAAAATTGACCCTTTGAAAGCAGCGTAGTTAATCTGTAAATATTCCTCTGTTGATACACAGGTCTCTTATTTGAGACTGATACAGTCGCGCTGACTTCATGTTTATTGTTAAAGCAAGGTAAGAAGCATTAAGCTCTGCTATTTATGTAACAAATTGTAAAAAAAATGGTGCCTTTTTTTGGGAATGCAAAATCATCAAATGCGCAGTCCCGCTCAGAGTGGAACGGAAGGGACTTTGAGACTTACTGACTCTTGTTCTTTTAGTAAAACGACAGATGCCTTTGGCAACACAAAGATAATCTTCCCAGAGTACGCTGATCGTACCAGGAGTATCTTTATCTGAAGTGACGTCACATCATATCTTCATAATAAAGCCCCATCAGATCAACACATCACACCACAACAGAAGCTCAGTGTACTAATGAATTATGTCATTCATGAGTTGTTAGATAAGCGTTCATTAATGGGCGCTTCAATTTAGGTTAATAACACCCAACGTTAAAGGTCAGTACTGAATTGATTCGTGGGCTAAACTTGTTAGTAGATGGCGTGTTAAGTTGTTTAGAAGGGTATATTTGTTGTTTAAGGTAGGTCAGCATCTGAATGCAGTAAAAGAAAGTATTGTCAAATCAAATCAATCTTTATTTGTGAACATAAGTACAAAAAGGTGTTATTTATACATTTTAGCTGATCTGTATGTTCGGCCAATAATCGGCATACAAATATAATATTATAAGCAGGTTATTTTTACTATCATAATTATTAAACTCTAGGATAAAAGAAATGAAGCGATTGAAAAATGTCATGAGCCACATAAAATAAAGTAATTGAATTATATTATTAATTATTAAGAATGTCAAAGAAATTTAAATTTAGTCACAATTTGTCATTTAAAAAGTCTTCAATCGAGTAATACGTCTTTTCAACTAGAAACAGGAACAACTTTCTTTTAAAATGGCTGACATTTTCCTCACTTCTGATACACTTTGGCAATTTATTGTATAATTTTGGAGCCATTTTGTCAAAGTTAGATTGGTAGGACTAATACTACTAAATTAACAACCTTCTGTAACATCATCAGCATCATTATCCTGCCCTTAAACCAATTTCTTTGCGACCAGTTCAGCATGATTTATATTCGAGATGAGTTTACTTTTAAACCCTTTTTTATCTTGGTAAAATGATCAAATGAGTCCTCCCACACAGGGCAGAGCGGGAGGGACTATCAGACTCGTACTGACTAAAGTCCACGGTGTCCTTCAATAGCCCTTTACGTACCGGGGTCACGGTAATTCGTAAGTCCTCCGACCTTACTCTTAACCCTAGACTAGGTCAGAGTCAACAGAACAAATTTGTCCTTAAAAAAAAAAAGATACCTAACAGTAGGGGCCCGCCCGCGTTTGACCACTATCTCGCGTGATGGTAAGCGATGATGTGATCGACGGTGAAGCACGCTTGCTTAGAAGTAACCTAATCCTTCTTATAGATGCCAAGGTTGTAGCTATCAGGACAGACTCCGGCAGGGAATTCCAGTATTTAGCTGCTCGCACAACACAATAGGTGTATTGGCAAAAGCTTGGTGCGTAAGAGTAGGATGTAGTCCGATGATAGAAAGGGGCCGGGCAGGTGGAATCAAATTGTGCGATTTCAACGCACACTCTCTGAAAAAAAAACTTTGAAGAGATTCAGATACTTCTTCGTGCATTACTCTCCATTACTCGTCATTTCAGTAGTCACCTTCTTTCAAGCTTTTTATTAAGTCCATGCATCTTCTGTTTTGTGATTTTCTTCGCGCACATTGCGTCACTGAGCCAGTCTTAGCTTACTACACGAGCAACGTGTTCCACTACAACAGTACACTCGACTTACACTTGACACTTTGCCAAGCGCGTTTAAGTTGTTACTATTGTATCGGCAGTCGTAATGGCTTTGTAGAGCGCGTGCTTATGTTTCGTAATAAGTGGGTTGATGTTCCTTTATTGTGGCGGCTATTATGATTGTATTTTTGGACCGTATGATTCTCCGAATAGAATAGCAGTGCTATTCTCTATAAATACAGCGTTGGGACATCGTGGCCGAAGGCTATTTTGCTCAGAAAATTGTATTAGTTCGAAATATGGATTATAAAAAAATATGTTATTATGTCTTCATGTATTTTTTCTTTTCTTTCGTAAACCATAATTGACGAAGATACGACGCTTCTAAAAATCACAAAACGTCATTCGGTCAGCACAATTTTACGAGCGTTATGACGTCACAAGCCCCCACTCCTGAATTTGGGAGCGTTTTATCTTTTTCATTATAAATTCATTGATTTTTCAATATTGTAACTGACGCACTAAACAGATTTTCAATTTATTTATGCATTAAAATTCCCTATTGCATTATTCTTAAGATTATGAGCTTGAATCCTTAGGTACTTTGTTTGGGCCCACAATTTGGCGAACCGTTACAAGAGTAGTATCTTTTGGATATTGATAATTCTCCTGCCATAGATTATTTCTAACATTGAATACCTAATATTTCCGTTTCTGCATACCTGACAATAAATATAATGCTGATGAAAATCGGTTCAGTAATTTAGGCGTGAAGGTAACAAACTTATACTTTCACATTTACAATATTTTAGGAATAGTCTCTCCTAGTCTGACTCTTAAGTCATAGCAGATATCCATATATCTGCTATAGCTTAATATTTGAGATAAAAATGGTCCCGACGATACGGTTTAAGAGCATGGACTGAACTCAGTGTGGGACATTTATTGGTGACAGCTCACATCCGGAGTACAATACAATGCGCTCAATATGGCTATCCTGCAAATGCAGTTTATTTTTATCCAACAGTTTTAGACAAAACCACTGAATTATATTATACATGTCATCTTTCGGTTGCCTATATTTTAATTTTGAAGACACAGCACAGTGCCTGAGCAATCGATTACTGCGCAGCGCCTCGCAAGTTCGATTATCGCACGTAACAAACTATTGTCTGATCTACAAATAATTCTAGGTGTTCATGTATAATTTTTTTTTTTGTAGTAGTACAATAAAGGATAAAATAATATGCCTAGTGACGCATATTTTTTCCTTTTTTTGTTGTCGTTTTCTTTAAATCAACAAAATTCTTTACGAATAGTACAGACACGAGAGAACCGATCATCTATGGCTCCTGTATTTCACAAGATGAATGGACAACTATCCATAGATATATCCGTAGACTCAAACTTGGCAAAATGTCAACTATGTCGAGAGTACGCTCCGTAGTATTACATAGACCACGAAAACCACTACTACACTCTACTGGAACAAAATAACTCGCAAGGTGACTCTATAGCATGCGGACGGTAGTAATGGGTGACTCGCCGTCCGATCATGGAATATGCTTGGGTCAATGGTGCGTCTTATTCCCTGCGCGCCTCAAAGACTTGTCAACGATCTCACGGGGCCCCATAGAGGGCCAATGCCTGTAGGGGTCGCGAAGAAAATTTAGGTTCTATAAAATCGATTAATAGTAGTTAACTTTTTTAGAACTCTTCTAATCTAATTGTATAGTTTTGCAGAATAAAGCAAATAGCATTCTGACTCGTATAGGTAATTAATAGACTTAATGCCACAAGGCATTCTCTACCAAAGGTTCACTGGTAGAGAATGCTTTGTGGCATTAAGTCCGCCTATGTACCGTTAATTTTTACATATAAATAAATAAATAAATATAGGTAATGCTATTACAGATGCCATTAAGATAATTTAGAAGGGAGCTAGAAAGTTGAGAATGCTGATCGAAGCTCATGGCAAGCTATAAAATTGAAAATTGGAGCTGGTTTTCATTTCAGAGCAACATTTTATGTTTTTTATTCCAATTGGGGGCCCTTGATACTTGGGGCCCCGTATCATTGATACGGCAGCTTCGTCCCTACAAAGTAAACTATACATACAAAGTTACTAATACTCTGAAAACGAATGAATAGGTTTTTTATAGAATACCTTCAAAGCTTTGCGAGATAAGTTGCGACCTCGAGAAACAACACTGATGTTCCAATTTAAACTTCAGTACTTGTATAACTGAAGAACTAGAACTAACTGGAACAAGGCTAACTATAGAACTAGCTTAGAGCTTTAGTTTAAAACAAGGTACACTACAGATGAGAGTTGGGTGATGAGAATAAGCGAATGGCGACTTCATTCAGAAATCTGTGGCGATTTGTAGAAGAATCTCATCAATGGAGGATGAAACACACACGAAGGGAAACATATTTTTCCTATTTCTCCACTATTCTTTTCTGAATAATTTCGTTGCAGGATCCATGACAGGTAAATTCATTCTCCGGGACACGTCGACTTTCATTGTCTCGGCGCTTTTCTGGTGGTTGCCACTGTTGATAAAGAATTTATTTATTCTGGCTTTCAGGAGTTGCAGTGGTTTGGGAATAGTGCGGTGGGCTTGTCCCAATAAAAAACACACACACACGTACACGAATCGGCTAGCCATTGCCATCAACTGGGCACAAATTCAGGCTTAGCTGCCAGGGTTGGAATTTTCCATACAATGAACGCCTATTTTTGGTAAAGCGTCAGCTCTTCCAAAATTCCATCTACCTCCCGCTACGGTAAATACAAAAACAATGACAATATTCCTAGATATTATGGACGGCAAACAAATGTAAGTGACGTGTACTGAATAATAAATAATAATAATAAATAAATATAAATAAATATTCCACAACTATCACACAACGCCATCTAGTCCCAAGCTAAGCAGAGCTTGTGTTATGGGTACTAGACAACTGATAAACATACTTATATATTTCTAAATACATACATATTATAGATAAATTACACCCAGACACAGAACAAATGATCGTGCTCATCACACAACCATTTGTCCTGGGTGGGAATCGAACCCACGACCTCCGGCATAGCAGTCAGGGTCACTAACCACTAGACCAACAGGCCTGTCAATAAATAAATAAATGTCACCCGTCTGCCCGTACCGCGGTAACCCTTTGTATGCCCATCTGATAGTGTTACACCAAATTGGTCCGTAAATGGTGTTGAAAAAAACATGGAGCCTTTGTTTTGTTTTATAGCGATAGGCTCTCGTTTGACCTCTATCTTTGCCTGATGGTAAACGGTGAAGCACGCTTGCCTCGAAGTAACCTATTCATACTTGACTTAAAGAAAATACAGAATTCTATGCCTTATCTGTGCGCGCAATAAAAGTATTGGCAAAACGCTTTGTTCGTAAAGGATGTACGATGGCGCATTGCCGTACGTCTTGTAGTCCGATGATGGAAATTGTGGAGTTTCATCGCACAGTCTCCGTAGTGCAACCGATAAAAAATTCGACAGGCTGGCAACTCAACGTCAATGATGAAGAACCTTAGAATCGATCAGAGCAACGTCGCGGATAAGGATCTCGGCCCGTTTGCTTTGGTGATGTTTAATTTGTGGAGTTTCTATGTTATGATTTATATCCCATTGTAAGTCATTTGCCTTTCCTTCTTAAAATCGCTCTGACGTCAACGTGTCTAGTTCTGCCTGCATTATTTATAAACTTATCATCTTGTCCTTCAGACATAACTTATTGTTAAATACAAAGAGTTATGTCATTCAGATTTAAAGTCTTGAGAGTCTTGGTGGCCGTTTTTTGTCCTAAAACTCAGCCTAAATAAATTAAATACTACTGATCCACCTCTTGGGAACATAAATATTATCATCGTTTTTGATTTTAGTTCTTCGATGATTTATGAATCTTGCTTCCATTGGTCTGGATACCTAGGATCTAATGTTTTCACCAAAACTTCTTTCTAATGCCATTGCATTTTGAGTTGATTTATATTAATACTTACCAGCATCAGAATCAAAGACAAAAACAAAACGTAAGTTCCACTAGAATCCATTCAAAGTTTGTTTGAAAGCGGGCCAGTCCCTTCCAACCTATTGTTGGAGCTTTAGCAATAGCTAAAGCTTCTAAATTAGAACTTGGACACGTTCCGGCTAGTTTTGAGGCTTGCCTTGTCGCTTCGGCTAACAGAGATGACACGTAAATGATTAGATATAATATATTTCATACTGGAAAACTAAATATTTATTGTAAACTCTTGCTTGATAATGATTACCTAGTACTATTATTTAAAGACTTAACCCTGTATTACAGAACAAAAGCTCAAGCATTACTTAAATCTACTTTTAACCAATGAAATGACTCGAATCTAGTTTTAAGTCATGTTTGAATTTTAAGTGACGTTCAATCTTGTTTCGACCCATTTCGATTTTCTGAGGAATCACTTTATGATTTAAGTGTGTTGCGTTTACTGCGAATTTTATAAGACATCTTAGCAATCCTCATCATCTTATCGGCAGAAAGTTATATCTACCATTTCGGTCATAACTTCAAGGAAATTACTTGTCTCCAAGACTCACGATTCACATCACTAACCGCCATTTGCACACATTCTCAACCTTTTGCCTCCTTACATTAATTCGTATAAATCTAGAGCCTAATTGCACGGTCCTCTTCGGAGCTCAATAAACTAGCCTCAAATACAGCTTGTAGTTGTACGTTCAGGTCTGCTGGCATTCTACCTACCCTCATTTGGGATAACAGCGTGTGACCCAATGCGTTTAATTGCTAGTAGACATTCAGTATCCATATTGGGATCCCTACTGATGTCTTGTAACGGAATTGTAAGTTCCTTATCTGGTGGGAGATTTTTTTCTTCTTCAATCTTGTCTGGTTCTGTTGGAGGATCTCGGTGATATTAAATTGTTGGAATATTGTTCTTGGTAATAGTGGCTTATTTGTTTGGCGTAAGAACTTTAAAGGGTTTTGTTTTGGTGCGTTTCATTCCGTTTTGTGGATATATAACTTTTTAATCTTGGTAGAAAATCTTGCTTTACTTTCTTTTGGAGCTGCGGAAAATAAAATTACCTGTTTATATACATTGCAAGCAATTATCCTAACCTTGTTAATATTAATTTGTTGCCGACATGCTTAGGTTTTTGTGACCTAATTAATTAGTATTTTATATCCAGTTGTAACTCCATATTTTACTTATGAAAACTATAACGCGATTAAAAACAGATTTACAACGTCGATCGTACCATTTGGTCTCGGGACTAAGATTTATCGCAGACACATAGTGGCGTAAGTACTGGGTAGGCTAACAAGTGAACTCACTTTATGGCCAATAGAATTCGCATAAATTATTATCGAATGTACTAAATATTCGTTGGCAGTTATCGGAAATATTTGTTTGCTGTATCAAAATGCTTTGCACGCGAGGATGTAATTAAATGTTTTCTTTATTGGTTTGTTTTCCTTGTTCCTGTGTTGAAAATTCTAAAGTTTTATACGTGTTTTGCATGCAAAAGTGTTGAAACACAAAGTTTTGAAACGCTTGTGAGAAATCCTTTTGCATACTAAACTTACTTTAGAGTAAAAGCACTTGAGGTATGGATTCTTGTGACTCATGTTTATTGTGTCTTTGTATGTTGTGACGAATAAAATAATCCTAATTCAATCTTGTGTTCGTCACTCCATACAAAAATCTACCTACGAGTATTTTTTTTGTCATCTCTGACTGATCTGATCGTCCCGTCTGGAATTTGCAATATTGGTGTCTTTTTGAAGAATTCCCTTGGACGTTTTAAAATCTAAAGTTTCACTAACAATACTGAGACTAGATTCTATATCAACAACATGAAATTCCAACACGTCTTCGTTAGTATTTCAAAATACGTGAAAGCCGACGCTACTACAACAAAACGTTTCTTTGACATTACCTAACTAGGAAAGGATGCGAGCAATCTTTATCTATTGTCTATGGAAGAATCTAATAATATTTACCTTTGTCTCATCTTTTGTCCGTAATCCATCAGTAATTTTTATTGACAACCTTCCACTCTTCTGTTCTCCAACCGCCGATTCCAAACGTAATAAAAACTTCGTGAATTAAACCCTTCTATATCGGTCACTAAAGTTGACAATCCAACTGTGACGTAATACAAATAACGGTAGTACGCGGTCGAACAGACGCTTTGGCGCCGACGAGGCTGGCATAGCGGTTCTGTGACCCTTTTGCAAGTGCGTCCGAGTTAAAGAAGGGAGCGGGAGCAACAATGCCCATATTAGCTTGGGAGATTATTTTGGAATTCATTATTAATCAGTCTTTGACATGCTCCTTTAAATTATCTTTTGCTTTATTACTTTTGTGATAAATATTTGTAAATCCTGGTTTCTTTGGAGTCTTTTTGTCTCTGTGCCTTTGCCTTGACTCTAGTTTATGTCAGAGGTGACAAAAACAAATGTCTACGATGGAGTGAGATAACCTAGAGGACGCTTTAGTCAGCTTACTTCGTAACAGTAAAATTCGACGCTGTGAATGTTACTGTTAATACATCTTCATCTGTTACTCACTGATCGAATATAATTAATACTGTCTTCTTCATCGCGTCGTTGTTTATTTTTAAATGAGCTTCGATTGGTTTTGCTTTCCGTTCATAATGTAATAACTAAAGCTTCTTTAAGCAGTGTGTCAATGGAGCGTAGGCTTCTCCCTCTTCATAAAATATTCACACCAACGCGATCCACTTAACACTTCACCCACAACGGGAGATATAATTGTACATAATTTGACGTCCACGACCATCGCTTATTTTATTTTAATGATTCCCGCATGTACGGGGACCGCTAGTTAATGTAGATTAGTTTATAATTGTGTGGTGTGCTTATCTTGTGGATATAACCAAGCTTTTAAACCCTTCTAAATGTTATATATTTTATGTTTATTCATGTGGCTAAGCGCTATCATTCCAGAGCCATTGACCCAATGTATTTAATGTCTGTGGAACGTGTCTTCTTTCATATATCTAGCTACTTCAACAGTCACCTATTGTCTAGCTATTTTATCTTTTACATAGTCCATTTGTTTCTGGACTGATGTCAGAATAGATGTAGTATTTAGGACCTTTAGTCCGTCGCTACCAACGTGATCGGAACTTCCTTGATTCGGAAAGAAGAAAAATCTTCTTACAATGTAGGTGTTCTGCTTGAGTTAAAAAGAGTTTTATCCGTTTGCATAAGGACGGAAGAAATGCAAAGGATTTCATTCTAGCAAGCTCATCATTAGAATTTATTAGGTAAACTATTTTATAGTTAATTTGTATTATGTTTTCTAATAAAGATTCCATTGCCAGTGTTTCGGGACATTTATTTTGTTGATATCAGAGTAGTTTCGATAGCATGTTAGTTTGCATTGTTTCTACTCGAACAATAGTTATCGGATTACTGAACTGTAGTGTAAGCTTTAAAGGATTTAAATTCCGACACAAAATAAAATAGAACAGAAGGACCACTCGTTGCTAATTGATGATGAAGGTCTTTGCTTGTAGTTATGTCTCCAGATCCCTTTGGATCTGAATCTTTGTACATATTGATTTTACCTTCTGTTATGTTATTCTGTGTGTTGGCTACAGTAAAATAAACAGACTTTACTATTTTACGTGGTGTAATCATCCAATGAGTTCTCTCACCCTGGGTGGCGGAACTGTCACACTCGTATTGACTAAAATCCACGGTGTTCCTTCAGTAGCCCGTTACGTTCCATAGCCACGTTTACCGGTTAAGACAGTTCCGCGACCCCGGCGGGCTATGGCACTCTTTGGGGACCCCGTTAGATAGCTGACATCTCCTTGAAGGGCGCGTGTAATACGTTGCACTGTCGACCCCGCATGGTACATGATCGGACGCGGAGTCACCGATTACTTTCCATCCACAGTAGACGCGGGCCCGCCTCTACGGTGGCCGAAAATCGCTTCGCGACGTCCAATGCCGTGAGTGTCTCCCGCGGCAACTGAAGAGAATTAACTGCTGCAATATAATTTTATACTACAGCTAATAAATAACTACTATATCGTCCATGTAAAACAAATTAACCTGATTCCTTTCCACTTTATTTATAGTGTGTGAGAATTCAACACTGTTGCTACTTTATTGTCTTTTCATTGAACAGATGAGCATAAAATTAATGTGTTTTCCCTTTTTTGTTACAGGTAAATTGTGATGAAAGGTGATATTTGTTGTCTTCTTGAATATAAAATTTTCTCGGCTGTTTGGTAAGCTAAACTTTTACTTCGCTGGTTAAAAGTTTTAATCATCACAGTTAATAATTTTCGAGACATCACCGATATCGTCGCGAAAATTGTTAGCCATATTTTAGAAATGACGAAATCGTTTGACACAGTTCCGGTATCGATTTAAATTCAACACGTTATCAAATCGTAGTTAGTTATGGTTTGAATTAATGATGATTACTTAACTAGAGCACTAAAATATTGTAAAATCTATTTTCATAAGTTTTAAATTGATCAATCGAATAATATATCTAGTTCTGAGGGATTCTTCAGGGAAGCATAATTGGCCCAACTTTAATTGTAACTAAATCGGTTTTGCGTCTATTTATTATTGACGCACTGACTTAAATCCATGGTGATCCTTCAATAGCTCTTTACGTTCCAGGGTCACAGTTACCTGATGAGACAGTCCCGTAACCCTGGCAGGCTTTGACCCTTTGACATTATTCCATGCGATGAGAATAGTACCGTGACCTATTAATGAAATTGGTTCCGGTTCAGGATGTCAGTGTGCCTTCTCGTAACTTCAACCACGAAACTGACATCGCGTGTCTGTTAGAACCGGTATTATTTATTTAAAATCGTTCCCTTCCCCTTGTCGTGTAAAAACTACGTTCGTCCTTACAAGAAATGCGGAGGAACTGTCAGTCCGTGACCGCATGTATTATGAATGTAATTACCCAACGCTTCCCACCTGGTTTCCCTTGTATATATCAATTTCATCATACAGGATGAGGCGTTTGTTAGTGCAAATGGAAGTTTCAATAAAGGCGTTTACACACAGTTGTTGTGGGTTGAAATTATTTTGTTTACCTGCTTCATAATCTTGTCCTCTGTTGCATGGGATTTCAATATCACTTGTTAAATGTAGGTGTATTGTATGTATAAAGGTCATAACTCATTATACCCTGTCACCCGATCCGCACCACTTCACCTCGTGCGGTTAGTATTCTTTATATAGATTTTTTTTATGGATAAACGCTCACTGTATCAACTCTACAGGTCACAGTGACAACTCAGCTCTGCTAAATTCTCTAAAAGAAATAATATGCTCTTCAACGAGATGGCTTTGAGGTTGTCCGATCGTGCAGGGCGAGCGGTGAGCTCTAGTGTCGCTGTCAGTAGCTTTGTGATTAGCAAACTTTATTCTCAGCGTGGCGTAAGCGCTATGGCCGCGCTGTCTATAGAGAATAGCAATGCTACTAAATACTCACATGCTCGACTTGCGTTGACAACGCGTGGGTCGATCACGCGCTACCCGCTAACAGTTCACGCTAGGACGACAAGTGCCAATCGCTGAAGACTACTAAATTCGTTGAACACGCGAGGTTCACTAGTTGGAGACACGACCTTTACTAGTGTAACAGCACGGTTACTCCCGCACCGCTTCGTTTCCTTGGGTCGCACTCCTACGTTTGTACTTTTCTTCCCACCGCTCCGAACACCCCACTGTAGCGATTCGCTCGGAGAAAACCCGGCGCGTTTTCGCTACTAGCGTCAGCTCGTGGTGTGCTTCAAACCAAACATTTCAATACATTTGATGTTACCTCTCCCCACTTTGTGCTAAGCCACGTCATGAACGCGCCGTTAATACGATGTCCACCCTCGGACCATCTGTCGACGACGAGTATACGCCAAACGATGAGATGGTGCTGGTCGGGGTGGCTCTGATGAAGTATGATTTTGTTAAAGTACCTACATGAGATTAGATGAAGCATATGTCGAGCGTTTCTTCAGTACTACATTTCTGGATGAATGCAACATCTCATTGAATATCGATACAATTTCTAATGCTTGCCAGATGGGACACAATCTTCCTAATAAGTTTAAATGTTCCACATGTTTCCACATGTTCATGATACTGTCATCCCTTTTTACCTATGTCTATTGTATTTTAATTTTGATAGAAAGGGGTATGTGCCTACCTAGTTAGAACATAGTTATGAGTAACTTGTCGCCAAATTCCGGACCGATTTTTAGTTTGGCATGATAATACGAATTGTGATATAACTATTCTTTATTCCATTTTACAAATTTTATCGCAAATTATATTTCACGCGGGCCCAGTGCAGATTGGTGGATAAATAATAAATTTCACATTGTCTTCGAATTTTTGGTTCTAGGACATGCCGGTTTCCTCACGATGTTTGCCTTCACCGTTTTGAGAGCTGTGGTTATGAAATAAATTACAAAAAGTAATGCGCCTGGCTGGGCTCGAACCCCCGAGTTATAACTCGTAAGTCGGGGCCGATAACACTGCGCCACCACTGCTCATCAAGTGAAATATACATTTACCTATACATAAGTAACTATGGAGTTTCTTGCCGGTTCTTCTCCATGGGATCGACCAACCCGAACCGAGCACCTGCTGTAGACGTTTTATAAGTGCCGTCGTGGGCCTATGTGAAATAAAAACATTTGGTTTTGATAACTAATGTCAGTAGTGTGGCAGAGTACTAAGGTAGCTACTGTGTGTAAAGGCAATCGTATGTCCGTTCCGCTTCGTTACGCCGCACTGGCCTGCCGAAATATTTCGAAATGTATACGCTGCTGTAAGGGATTTCTGATGTACACACGGCCACACATCAAGCTAAGAAAACCCAATATTTATAAGCCAACCGTTATATGTGCGGTCGCGGGACTCACGAATTACCGTGACCCGGTACTTAAAGGGCTATTGAAGGACACCGTGGATTTTAGTCAGTACGAGTCTGACAGTCCCTCCCGCTCTGCCCTGGGTGGGAGGACACATGTGATGATTTTATCACGTAAAAAAAACCGTTGTATGTGCAGAAAGAATATACAACGCCAGACCACGATCCAGCGATACTAAACCCGTTTAGAGCTTAGTATGGTTTGATGGGTCGCGAACTGTCTCATCAGGTAGGTAACCGAGACCCTGGAATGTAAAGGGCTATTGAAACATCACGTTGGATTTTAGTCATTTCAAGTCTGACAGTCCCTCCCGTACCGCCCTGGGTTCCCATCCGTTTTACGAATTGTATCTTTTTTTTTGTCAAGCAAAGTTGCTAAACTGGCGGTTTTGGACTCGCAGGACTTGATCATATTCGTATCCGAGCAAAACAGTCTCATAGTCGAATTTCTAGTCGTCTGGCAAAGCAAAATATGCATTTTTTTTTAATCGTGGTAAATTCAACAAACGAGTCCTGCTCTGAGTGGGACTGTAGGGACTGTTAAACTCGTAGTAACTAAAATCCTCGGTGTTACTTCAATAGCTTTTATCATTCCGGGGTCAGTTTCCAAAAAGACAGTTCCGCGATCCCGGCAGGCTTTAGCCCCCTATAGGGGCCCCGCCAGTTTGCTGACAGCTCTTTGAGGCGCCCGTGGAACACGACGCGCCGTCGACCCTGGCATGCTCCATGATCGGACGGCGAGTTATCCATTACTCGCCGTCCACATGCCCGCGTAAATGGTTGCCCCATAAATAAAATAGCATTTACAAAATTCGAACATCAAAACGGAATTCTCTTCAACTATCGAAAGAACTTACTTGACTACCCAAAACATCATTCGATCCCGTTTTTTCTCTTTGAACGGAACCCTAGGAAATAACCCATATTTCCGATACTTTATAAAAGGGTCGACCCTAAACCCTAAAAGGCCAGTAAAGGTAATGTACCTGTACATTTCTTACGATTAAGAAAATGGTACACAGAAATGTTAAGGTTTTTATAGACTTGAGCATTCACTTGTAACAGAACATCGAGCATTCGGCGTTTTCAATTTTGTCGAATTGAATAACAAACATAGAGCCAAATATATACGATCATTTTCACGTTTTTTCTAGCGAACGTCAAAAAAATTTTCTTTATGAAGATGTCAGACTTGACAGTCGGCTCGGCAGAAAGCTCGCCAGAACGCGCGTTAGAATGCTCGCCAAAACGCTCTCGTTTTGTTTTTCTGTAATGTAACATTCGTAAGAATGCGAGTTAATGCTCAAATTTATCAGCAACTTTCAGTGAAAATATTACTGGCAGTGTTGACGCTAATCTGTAATACAAGGTTACGTTACATGGACTCGTGTAAGAGATAAATATAAAAAGTAAAAGGAGAAAAGGATGTCTTATCTACGAACATAATATGTTCTATGACTGAAATAGAACCACAGAAAATATATTCTGTAACGGTAACTGTGTCCCTGGAACGTAAAGGGCTATTGAACGAACACCGTGAATTTTAGTCAGTATGAGTCTGATAGTCTCCTGTCCCGCCCTAAATGGGAGGACACATTTATAGGACAACGAATTAATAATCATTTGTGCCTTTGTCAAACAGACTGGCGAAGCGAATGCGAAGCGTGACGTTTTTATTTGTAATGTATGGAATTGTTTGCATCCAGTCACATAGAAAAGCGATAGCGTGACAGAACTATCGGACTGACGTCCCGCTTCGGTTCGGTATCGCTTCGGAAACGCTTCGCTTTCGCCAGTCTGTTTGACAAAGGCATTATAGTAGTAACATCTAGAAACGTGCTCTTATACTATCATACAGGACGTACCAAATATTATAGTACCACATCAGTACCTACTTGTTCATTTATTTAGCTAGGTATTGATTTACTTTATTTGCAAATAAGTATAATACTACTAATGACTAATACTGACATTTACAATAGGCATATTTCATACTTTGTTAATTTCTCATTGTACCATGATCGCGTCGGTCCACAACTTCCAATCTTCTAGCTCAGCACGCGTAGCATGGCGCCGTAGAAACAGGTTTTGTCGACGGAAGAAAAGACAAAATGACAGAACGTAGAATGATTTTTACCGTTTTGAACATGGAAATGTTTAAAATATAGAAAAGTAATGTTACTATTCTGCAATTGTGAACTAATAGTGTCATACTAGTAAAAAATAAAAAAATAGTCGATTTGTAAACAAATAACTATAAAATAACTTTGTCTTTTCTTGGTAGAATAGAGATAGAAATTGGTCATGCTACACGTGCTGGACATAAGGGTGAATACTGAACAGTTGTCGACTATCAATGCCACTATGGCTAGTATACCTAAACATAGTCTTTATCGACTTTAACACCTCGTTCGTGACTGTACCACTTGTGTCAACAGTACCACGCGTTCCGAATAAAATAAATATTTGCTCAATTGTAAACTAGCCCGATTGTACCACCAGCTAGAGTCAAGAGCAAAAGGACACACAAATAATAAAATAAAATGGATACTTTTTTTTCCACGGTTATATTATAAAAAAAGATGTGCCCAATTAAAACATACACAAAAAAATATAAAATAACTTTTATTTTTTAAATTAATTGGCTTGCCGCCGACTTCCAAAAGAATTTAAAAAAAAAACTTCGTACAATAAGCGTCATTGAAAATCCGCCATCATGCGGATAACGTCACGGAATTTTCATTATTGTTGTGTGTGTTACTGAAATCTTCCCAAACGAAAACTTTTATAAAAACTGCAACGAAATCGGTTCAACCAAACGCGAGATTATCGCGGACAATCATACACACATACATATAACATACAGGTTGAACTGAGAACCTTCTTTGTTTTAAGAAGTCGGTTAAAAAAATAGATACTTTCTTGCATTCGATTGTTACATTATAAAAATTCATGGTTCTTTTCCCAACTTGTACATACACCTTTGCAACTACCCTTATTGTCTTGACATATTGAAAGGTCCAATCGCCGATTGATACTCCCAAGTATTAAGTATTCATAACTATACCTACCAGTTCCCGCTTTCACATATTTTTTTTTTCTTCGCAAACAATAAAGTTTTAGCAATTTCTGAGTCTCGGGTACTACTATCTAAGCACGAAAACCGTAGCTTATACAAATGTTTCGGGCTTTTCTTATTCTTCATCTGTTACGGGCATAATATTAGATGGTGATACGAATACTAAAAATTGGTAACAATATGATTGGACACAACTGTCCAATCATATTGTTATCATGTCCCGACATCCAATGTTTGAATTTTTAATGTCAGAATTTTTGAATTCAGAACTAATAGGGAGCAAGGTACACTCAAAAGTTAAGAATTATTTTCGTACGGGCCTGTATTTTCGTTGACGGACTAAGAGCGTAGACGGGCTGTCTCGTGTGCGTCTGTGAGCTGCCAAGGTTAGAATTTGTAGATGTTTCTCTTTGAACAACTGTATCAATAATGATGACTGGAGAGTTTGCAACGGTTTTGAAAGTGGTTTCAGTGTATGGGTGCGAGTTTTGGGAGACTTAAGAGTATTCGATTCGAAACTTTGTTTATAGTATTAGTATAGATGTAATGATACGAGACAACTCTTGCTCGACGTCTTCTCTGAATCAGAGGTCTACTCTCTTATAAGTATTAAAAACATATCGGGAGTCGGGACAACTGTCCAATAATGAAGTCACCAATTTTTAGTTCGTATCATTAAGTTATCTTCTATCCGTAACTTATAAAGAATAAGAAACGCCCCAATCGTCGTCCGAAGCTACGGGTTCGTGGTTCGTGGATAGATAGTAGTACCCCGTTTCTAGATATTCCTAAATTAAGTTTTACAGTCCGTATAAATTGTTTACACATACGCAGTGCTATCTCAAAGTATACGAAATAATTATTTACTTAACAGTGATTGTGATTATTTATCAACCTTTCTACTAATGATGCCAAAATGAACGTGAACTGTCAAACATTTTTTTATAAATACACATGTGTAACAGATGAAGCTTTCCTAACAAACATTTATTTAATTTTATTATTTTTCTTTAGTCTGCTTCAGTTTTTTTTTAGGTAGACAGTGTGTTTGGGTTAAGGGGATATTATATACGTACTAATTTTGATCGATAGATCTGCTTATAAAAAAATCATAACGCGAGGTGTTGCCTCGCAAATGACGGCCATTTTATCTTTTTACCGTTTGAACTGGGGTATGTACAAGATAATGCAAATATATTTTAATCCAAGAGACCTACATACGTGCAAATTACTTTATTGCAAAGGTTAAAAAAATTTGTCTAAATACTTTTATTAAGAAAATGTTAGTACAAATAACCAAAAAACATGCAAAAATACAAAAATTTAGACAGATTTTTTCAAATTTTGCATTACGTCAAAATGTATTCCTGAATTTTTGCTGGTTCAACGCGTTTATCAACTTCATGGTATAAAAAAACTAAATACTTTAAATTTTAATTCTCCAACATCGTGTCGCACGTGTATGTACCATATTTGTACGTAAATACTAGTTTTCCAGCATAAACTCGCCCGTGACATGGCATTGCATATTCATACGTTCTGTTGACTTTGTTACACTCCAGTTTTTGGGCCTATTGTGTGGGAACAATGTTGAGGGCCATTGTATAGGCGTCTTGAACTTTTTTGGACAATGTCTTTGAGAATTTCTAAAAATATTTGTTGCTTTTTGTGACCCTACGTGACTTTGACGTGAAAGAATTTTATACAGGTGCTCAAAGATTGTCTTTTGTTTATTAATCTTGATACTTTTTGCTTGGAATGTCATGAAAATTCAAAAATTTCATGTTTTTTAGGTAGACAGCTCGAAATTAAAATGCACTTGAGCTATTACATTAATTCGCTAATAAATAGTTCGTTCCTAAATTGACATATTTCTTTCCAACGCGAAAATAAACGACAATATTCGACGAGCTCTTGTTACCGTTGGCGTTTCAGCTGTTTTAAAACCGAACGTCTTGGCACGCGACATTGGCTTACCTTGGAAGATGGGTAGGTCTCGTGTGGGATAAATTTGCGCCATCCCATCTTCCAGGTTTGTCGGTGATTGCTGCTGATTAGGTTGCTGAGAACCTCAAGCGGCGTAAATATAAGTAACCTTCGTAGCGATATTGTTAAGCCATTTGGATTTAAAACTCCCGTAGGCTCCGAGTGCCTATATTCGATAAGGCGCAAAACGTTTGATTTCTATCTCACCCTAACTTATGGTAAAGCCTAGATTTTTGGAAGAATATCCCTCGTACCGTCACAAAATAACGACTATCATAAAAATGAAAGCTTAGGTCGATCCCAAATTGCTAAATCAATGGGGATTTGATTTTTTTGTTAAATTCCTGTAAGCTCCTAACATGTTGAGTCCTGGACTTTGGGAGTTAAATTGCGACTAAAGAGTTTTTGCTTTGACCGGATCAGCCAGCCTGGTGACTTTGTGGAGACTCTACGCAGATGGGCTCGCGTTTAATCTCTATTGCAACTGAATAGGGTAGTTTACTGCATAAATAAATTGAAAATCTGTTTCATACCTCAGTTAGAGTATTGAAAAATAATACTCACTTATTTTTTGCTTTTTTAAATCAACAAAAATTGACAAAGACAAAACGCTTCGAAATTCGGGAGTGGGGGCTTGTGACGTCATCACGAGTGACGATTTTACCCGACTACGGCAAAGCCAAAAGGAGGGTTATGATTTTGACCGGTATGTATGTATGTTTGTTTGTTCCCTCATAACTTCTAAACTACTTATCATAACATGACAAATGAGCTCTCGTTAGAAACGTCTCACTTGTCCTCTGGTTATAGGGTATTATAGGGTAGAGATTTGGTGACGTGTCACCAAATCTCTAGGGGATGAGAAAACGTTACCAAAAAAAATGACGGGTTGCACTCTGGAAGTGAAAACTTGAATAGAAATAAACACACACGAACAGCCCGCCCGGAAGAAGCCCAGTTGCCTAGCACCACGGGTAAAAATGACTACTAATATTAATGGGTGCTAAATTGTGAGCTGCTATATTTGATTCCAAAAATAGTTATGGCAAAAACGCTGGAACGCACGGAAGTTTGTTCCCATAAGGTAGACTCCAGATGTAGTCAGAACAGTATCCAACATAATATTGCGCTCGTTCTGCCAAAGAATACACTCCCAAAGAATATGTGACCATCCTGCTTCAAATTATTGGTTTGAGTTAGAACCTAAATAGAGTTGTAAGATAAAGTGTCGTTACATTAGTGTTACTTGAAGACCCCATGTTCTGAGCTAGTTTAAAGATGATTGCTCCTAAGTAGGACCTGTTGGGCCCTTGAATTATGAGCGGAGTAATGGGCAGCTTCCTTTAGTTTGTCTCACGGTACGTGATGATAGTTGACACCCTATGTTTATTTTTATTGCGAAATTTATTTAGGAGTAGGAATATCTAGGACATGGTATCCTACAGTGAAGCGTACGCGAATGAAGACTGCGCGTCGTACTTGATTTGGGGCTTCTTGACAGTTTTTTTTTTGTGGTAAAATGATTAAATGAGTCCTCCCTCCCACGGCGGGATGGAAGGACTGTTAGACGTGAACTGACTAAAATCTACGGTGATCCTTCAATAGCCCTTTACGTTCCGGGGTCACGGTAATTCGTAAGTCCCGCGACCCCGGCAGGCTTTGGCCCTCTAAACCTCCCATCATAACGCTGACACTGTTTGAGGCGCGCGTGGAACACAACGCGCCGTCGACACGGGCAAGAGAAGGGTCCATGGTCGGACAGCGAGTCGCCCATTATGTGATTTGGAACTTCCAATAAAGAAAAGAGTGATATGACAGACACATATTTTATGTAATTTTTTAGGCTTCCGAACTCAAAGGGTAAAACGGGTCCATATTACTAGACTCTGTTCATCTCTTGAACCGCGATAGTTAGTTGAATTTTTCACATGTGACGTATTTCTGTTGCCGCTATAGCTAAAAACCAGAATAAAATAAATATTTAAGGGGACTCATTTTCAACAGACATGATTTTTTTGCCGTGTTTGTAGATGATACAGAACCCTCCGTGTGTGATTACGACTCGCAATTGGCTGATTTTTTACTAATATTATTTCATGATAGGTGTCCTAATTTATAAGTTTAAAGAATTCATTAAACATTTTAAACATTATACCTTTTTTCAGTTTAACATTCTGGCAATATCTAAACGCACTTGTAATGATACTATTACAACTGCACTAATTCCCAATGATTATACGAGTACACCAAACAACTGACGTCACATCCAATACTACTCTTTGTTCTAAACACAATGTCCTCGTGATGACCGTATCCAATCTGGTATGCGGCATGCTACGATAGTATAACGCAGTCCTCTGTCTCTTGTTCAAGGTGGTCTGACAGAATGTTATACAAAAAAACGACGGGTTGCACTCTGAGAGTGTAGAAGTGAAAACTTCAATAGTAATAAACACACACGAACATTCGCGCAAGCGCCCTGCGCCGTCTTAAGAATTTTTGATCAGGTCACGTGTCCTGACGCGAGTTTAACATTTTTTACCCATTCCTAAAAAAGTGCACAACGCCGCTAAAGAAGTTTTCACTTCAAAAATATGTGCTTGAACTCCTTATTAAATAATTATCCGTGGTTTCAGCCTTCCTCAATAAATAAATTATCCAAAACAATTACAATATTATATATTTCTTTTTTTATGTGATACAGGTTCTAATGAAACTTACTTCAGGCACCAGTCTCTCACTACGTTAGTTACTTGTTCGTATTGTACCTACTATTTTCAGCCTTTTTTTTATCGTGGTAAAATCATCAAATGAGTCCTCCCACCCAGGACAGAGCGGGAGGGACTGTCAGACTCGTACTGACTAAAATCCACGGTGTCCTTCAATAGCCCTTTACGTTCCGGGGTCACGGTAATTCGTACAGTCCCGCGACTGCTGTTTTCAGCCTAGCATAAATAACTTGTGTACAGAAATAAATCAATTCAATTATTATTTTAAAAAAAACCAATTCAAACCGACCAAAGTCGTAAGGTATCGGAGACTTGGCTAAGTCTTCAGAGCTTAAATAACGTAATGTCTTAAATTAGATTGCTAAGTGCACTGTTAAGGAACTTAAATGTAATGTTGCTCAGATGAAGTATTGCTTAATCAGTTGGTAGATCAAAAATCAACCAAGCCGTTTGGCTAATTTTAATGTCTGCAAGAGTCGTCTGAAGGTCACAGAGACACCGTGTTGTAAGTTGTACGAACATATTAACATACAGTTGATCATATTTGGACTTTGTCATGTTACTAGTCAGGTTTTTTTTTTCAGCGGTCCCATACGTAGGTACCTCATCTACTTGGTTAAATTGGATGGCTTTTTCTGGTGCTGTTGCCCGAGGTGGACTGTTCCCACCCAGTCCAAAACAAGCTGATGAATATAATGCCCATCATACAAAAGATCTTTGTACTGTCACTTTGTTTAGTAACTAGTATTTCGCAGAGACAATATCACTAGTATAGCCCGCAGTTGTATCAATATCAACGCTTCTTGAGTTACGGCTTGACCTACAAACAATAAAGAGAAAGAGGACACGCGAAACATTAAAAGTTGTTATTAGATATTTTGGTTCACTTACAGTTGAGTGGTCTGGGTAAGAATTAGTTGGACTAAGTTTTCTAGCTAAGACTCCTTAAAACCAGAATTAAAAGTAAGTATACTACCAGAAAAGCTGGGCTTGGGCCGGCCACGTCTGCCGCATGCCCAATGAGCTGTGGGCCAAAATAACCACTTTGTGGAGTCCTGACACAGACAGAAGGCGTCGCGGCAGACTCGTAGAAGATGGCGGGATGAGCTTGACAAAACCAATGACCAGTGGCCCACTTTGGCCCACGATCTTGAAAACTGGAAGTCATGGGGAGAGGCGTTTACCCAGCAGTGGGATGATGTAGGCTAGCAGTATCAGTATCAGTACCAGAAAAGCGGTAAGGGAATGAAACACGATGAATTCCCAAAGAATGAATTTTTCTGATGCTTTAAGCCGAACACAATCTTAGCTTCTTATTCTTTTGAAACTCCATACTACGAGCACTCTAGTGTTGTTGACTTGCGGTCTAATCTACATACAATTCAATACCATAGACAACAGGGCAATATCGTTTGCAAGTTATTTTGTTTCTACCAGGAATATATAACCAGACATTAAATGTTAGATCAATGGAAAAAAAAGATTGTGTAATGATATGTAAGAAAAAGTAGTAAATGATGTGTCGTGACGTCTGTCAAGAAAGAATGGAAGAAGAAAAAATGTTGCGCCGACCCCCAGTATAATTGGGAAAGGGCAGGAAGATTATAATTGACACCATTCCAATAATAGATATCGAAGACCTCATTTCCAAACACTTGAAAACAGTTTACGAAACATGTGTTACAAAAACCTCAAAACTCGAGATAATAGCGATCATCAAAATGAAAAACTAATAATCTTAAAAACTGTTCCATCAAATAAAGCTTACGTTGGCAGCAGTCCAGATTTCCAGATTACTCAAGAATCGTCCCAAAGGACCTCTATAAAACACAGGCATATTCCTGAATCCACTTACCATATGTTTAACTCAGACAGTCTAAAAACTGGGGTTTGCTCCAGAAATGGAAACTTTAAATATTCAGACCGTGATTCGAGGGATCTTAATAAAATGGCCCAGGGGACCTCAAGCCACTAGTGCGTGAGATTGTATCAAATAGTTCTGTGGGTTGAAACTTTAGGGTGTTTTGCTATCAATAAGGTTGAGGCTGAACCAGTTTGTATAGTAAAAGAAAAACCTAGAATAGAAAAGCAATTTTCAAAAAAAAAAACAATATTTTGTATGTATTATTGAACGAAGCTTTGAAATTGTTAGAATTCGTAATGAATAAACAGAAATAAATGGAATTTGTTTTGGCATTTGATCACACGCCATTTCCTAAATTGAAGCTTGAATTGGAAAACACACACTCCATCAATTGATTTTCGTCAATTGGTGTACTTCTTATAACTCACGTATTACCTGAACACTTAATTGGATATGTCTTCAGTGCACCCAGATATCACTACTCACTCACGTTTAAATGGGTCTTCTGATGCCGTTAATTTGGTTAATGATGGAACACTTTTTTAAAAAGGGGCGCAATATAAACTTCCGTGTTGATCATGTTTATTGATAAATTCACTTACCAAATTATTATAATATGTAGTAGTAAAGGTCGTGATAAATTTTAGCATATACTTGTAATGAGCATTCTTGAGAATTTACATTACAGAAAAACAATCAAGAGCGTTTTAGTGAGCATTCTAGCGAGCTTTTTGCCAAGCCAACTGTCAAGTCTGACGTCTTCATGACGCACAATTTTTAGACAGCTATCGACTTGAACGCTCGCTAGAAAGACCGTGAAAATGAAAGTAACGAATTTTGGCTCCATGCTTATTCTCTGTTTGTTGACAAAATTAAAAACGGCGAATGCACGATGTTCTGTTACTAGTGAATGCTCAAGTCTATCAGCACGTTAAGGTTTTTTTTTCACGAGCGGAGTTTTAAGCTTTAAACTACTTACAGAGCAAGCCCTTCAAGATGTAAATGATCGAACTTTTATCAGATTCTTTCTCTTTGCTCAACATGGACGCTAGACTAAACAGCTGATGCGTGACAAAAACCCTTACTTTCTTCATTACGAAAGTTTCTAAATATAACACAGTAACCGTCTCCAGTTTGTTCTGGCTTTCAGCCAAGATCTATCCGACGCAAGGTCTTTTATAGGAAGAATAAATTTGGACACTTGACCCCATTGGTGATCGACGCCGACAGCGGTTAATTTTGATGTGTCTTCTTGTGTGTTCTTCGTTTCTTCTTTGTGTTGATTTTGATAGTGGCTGTTGCTTTATCATCTTCATTTTTTTTTTCAAATATATTTTCTTTTGTAAGAAACTGCAATACTTCTTCGAGTATCATTTGTAGTGTTTCCATTTCCTGCCTTACTTTTTGCGTTGCCTGTGAAGGTATCTTTTAAAACTGTTGCCAAAGTTGACTTTGGTAAACCATTATTTCAACTATACCTCCATATTAAGAACGATGACGCCTCCTGAGCTCTTGGATAACTGAATCATCAGCTTCATCAAGTTTATCTCTACTTCACAAGGGGTCGCTGTACTTATTCTAATCAACAAATTTTCATAGGGTTCAACCCTAAACATACAAAAATATACTTGCTAACATGCCGTCTACTTCAGATTAAAATTCTTATATGGCCGTTCTTTTTGCCAATTTATTAGGAGGCCATTGATTTGAAATGCACTTTTAAAAAGTGACGTCATTTCTCCTTGAAAGATCACTCTTGTCTATACTTAAAGATAACGCATGTACAATACCTGCAAATAATTTACTATCTAACTCAAATCGCTCAATTGCAGTGTCTCAATAGAAATGTCAAGCGCAGCCACAATCAATGGAGCAAGTCTCGTCTCTTTCAAGGTCGGATCAGATGTGAATGAAAGTGGGTCACACCGTTACAACTTGTTTCATAACTTTGTTACGGCTAGTGATTGTTTTGTTTGGCTGTGGGGCGGTAAGTGGGAGGAGTATGGAAATTCAGTAGCAGCATAATCTCTCTATAATGCTCTCAGTGATACATTAGTCTGTAAAGAAAAAATTGATGAGTTTGACGATTCTCTTATCCAAAATCGACGAAGGTGTAATTAAACAACAACAATATTCGTTTTTTCTTTCTTTCTGTGGTACTGCGATCAGTCGTCTAGACTATAATCAGGAAGGTTGAATGCGTTGGTCAGCCACTGCTTCTTCTCCCCTCAACATGACAGCACTTCGGCAATTTTTTTAACGAGGTTATCCAATGAGTCCTCCCACTCAGGGCGGGACGGGAAGGGCTATCAGACTTGTACTAACTAAAATCCACGGTGTCCTTCCATAGCCCTTCACGTCACGGTTACCTGATAAGAGTCCCGCGACCCCGGCAGGCTCTGGCCCCCGTCAGATTACTGACAGCTTTTTGAGTCGCGGCTGTTTAAGACAGTCTCGCGACCCCGGACTTTGGCTCTTTTGTGTCTTCTAAATGGGTTTGGCTGTAGCAGCATCATTTATTCTTCATCACAGTCATAAGCTCGAAAGTCTGACAACCAGTGTTACAAAGGGTCATTTTATCAGCCAATTACTGGGTTGTGGAGGTCAGAAAGGCAGTCGCTCCATGTAAAAGACTTATATTCAGCTTTATCTGGTTCGACTGGAAGCTGACCACAACATAGTTGGGAAAAGGTTGAGCAGAAGATGATGATGCTTCTCATTTCTTTCTATACTAATATTATAAAGAGGAAACCTTTGTATTTTTGTATGTTTGTATTGAATAGGCTCAGAAACTACTGGACCGATTTCAAAATTTCTTTTACCATTACTTAGAGGAATTCTTCCGAATCCGTATAGGCTATATTTTATGCCGGAAAATAGATAGGATTTTTCGCGGTAGTGAAAATTGTGGAGTAAGGCGTCGAAAAAACTGCCGTACGTTAACGATTCTCGCGAACGCTGCCTAAATGGTTAGAGATGTATGGTTGACTTCTATAGAAAAGCTGTAGAACTCAATAATGCCTACAAAAAAGTCCGCGATAGTATAAACCAAACATTTATATTTTAGCCATTATAACCACTTTTCCATAATAAAAGTAATTAAAATTATTAGCCTATGTTTATTGATTATATTATCGTCAAATACTAATCCTTATCCATTCAAAAGATATTACGAATTTAAAATTGTGAGAGAGCTTAAAAAATAAATGTCCACCCGTGCGAAGCCGGGGCGGGTCGCTAGTTAATTAATATAATGACAGGGATCAATTAGAATTCAACCTGTTCCTTCCACATTATTTTATCGCTCATATCTGTATGTATTTTTATCAATAATTCAAGACATTCAGTCAACTACACAATACTATTCAATTCCAATGTTAAACCCTTTGAAAAGTCTACCGGAGAAATATTAAGCGTTTGTTCAGCGGTTTCTTAATAAGGGACTATCGTTTGATCTGTGAGGTACGGCCCGAATTTCACAATGGCGACCTACGCCCCTTCTTGTAGGATGTTTCGTGTTGGGCAAAGTCGATGTGAAGATTTATCGATAACCAGCCGGTCTTAAACGGCCAGTTAGCAATATTTCTAATTATTTACTTCGTGAATCAATAATAGAAGAATAGCCAATGACGTTGCTGAACATGCACGAAGTGAATCATCAGGAATATTGCTTAAAGTGGCCGTTTTAGAGCCGCAGTTGCCAGCGACTTTGACCGCGTGTAACTTAAAAATTATCCCGCGAGAACGCAATAGCGAGATAATAAGAATCTTGTGTGTTAATCTAAGTTATAGCCTATCCGTATAACAAATTGCATTTAAATCTATCCAGTAGTTTTTGTGTGAAAGAGTTACAATATAAACATCCATCCATACTTTTAAAAATATTAATTAGATTAGATTTTTTGGTGTTGATTTTAAGTACGTCTTTTCTTATTAGAGACTCAACTCAAAACTTCTGGATTTCATTCAGTCTTTTAGAAAGATGAAGCTACATAGTTCGTTTTGATAATTGTATTCACTTCATAGTATAAAACAAAGTCGCACCCTGCTGTCTGTCTGTCTGTCCCCATGCATACTAAGATCCTTAAAACTACGCAACGGATTTTGATGCGGGTTTTTTATAGATAGAGTGGTTCAAGAGGAAGGTTTATATGTGTAAAAAATGCATAAAATAGTAGAGATTGCACCCGTGCGGAGCCGGGCTAGTAGAAAATAAATATCACGTAATTTAAGTAAATACTGAGTTCTTATAGGACTACATAACAAAAAAAATATTTCTTTTAAAACAAGTAAATACTACACTAATAATAAAATTTAAAACAAATGAAACTAAAGTAAAACTCCGAACGAGGGAAAAGAAAGTAAGTGCAAGTTGGAACACTTAACCGTATTCTCCATTTATAAAAGTCTACGATTACTGACTTGGAAACCTACTGCGAAACCCATTTATCTCAATAATAAGAAAATCCCGCATTCTACACACGAAATACGTGTCAAGTTATAAGAATGTCGAATTATTGTATCGATATTCTTGTCACGTTCGCATCACTATGTCTGCCTACAATACATTCACTCTGGCAATAAGACAAACAATATTGAACTTTAATAGTGTAATGATAAAGATTGGTTTTATATTTGGTAATAAAAGCAGGGGTTTTCAATTGATTATAAACCTTAGACTCGCTTGAATAAAGATTATTTGTTTTGTTTATTCGATTGGATATTGGCTTACATCGCCCACAAGTATGGTATCAATTCGGAACATGTGGAAAGTCTTATATGTGCAATAAATAGAGTAGATAAACAACAGGTAAAAGTTAACCATTACTCGCCGTCCGCATGCCCACGCCTACGGTGGCCGGAAATAGTCTCGGGTCCGTTGCCGTGGGCATCTCCCGCGGCTTGGTCATGACGGTGAAGGCAGTCCTCTTCTTCACGCATTGTGCCTCCTCCTTCACTAGAATGACTGCTTCGCAGAAGGAGGTAACTACTTGCCATTCCGTCTCGGCCCGTAGCATAGCCTCGACCATCGCCGCTGCCTATCGCTTCCGTGAGAACACGGAGGTGCATTGCCCAAGCGGAGCACATCTCCACCGTGTCCCCGGGCGGTGGTGACACCCAGGAGTTTGTTCCCGCCCAGTCTGACATAGAAACCTTCCGAAACAATCGTATCCGGTGAGAACCTGCGTCAGGCTGAAGGTGAAGACGCCGTGGCGCCTGTTAAGCCACTCCTCAAAGAGGAGTCTTACCGCCGTGATTGCGGCGTGCCCGAGGCGTGGCAGCTTAAATTCTCAGTTGCTATTCTGTGAATTAGGGCTTCTGCTCTTAAGTTAAAATGACTTATAGGATCTAATTAATAACAAATGAAACTGAAAACTTGTTAGCGAAAAATAGGTCATTGTAAAGAAACCTCACGAAATCTACTGCCTTGTTCAGGTTTGCTTGAAGAAGTAAAATTTTCTGGTCTTCAATGTAGATTTGTAAACAAAAGACATCAATTTTTCTCTGTCATTGTAACGCCTTTGTTGTTGCAGGCATTAATCTATTCCTGTGTGTTTCATGTTTGTGCTTTTCATTTTATTGTCAGTTACCACTCACAGGGAAGATGTTCTAGAAAAGAGAGTTTTAGGAGATTGCATTGAGGATTCCAAAAGGGTAAAATAGGATACCCAAGATAGAAAAAATCATAAGGTCCATTACCCGGTCATTTTGTATGAATTCTGACTTTGTTCTATAAATTCAATTCTGTTGGACGAACACCCATTTGATTTAGACCAATTGATACCGATTTTAACAACCATTATACAAATAACTTGTATACAAGTTGCAAATTGAATGCAACTTGAACAAACGTGCTTACAAGTTGCAAGTATTTTGAATTTAATGGATTTAAATGGAAACGTGCTTTAGACCACAAGTGCCTGCATAATCACAGAATTCTAAAGTAAAGGAAGTTTATGATACAGTGATAAAACGAGAAGAGACTCTCTATAGGCGGCAATGTTCTAAAAATTTTAAACCAAGAAACAAAAGTAATAAAGTCTATTATGCATTATTCTGAATAGAATGAAATGTTTACACTTCTCATTATGTGAGGCAGTTTACATAAAATTACACCCAGTCAAAATTATACACGATTCCAGCTTCAAAAGTAAAAGTTCAAAAAACCAATAGACCGTACTCTTTGTTTTCCGTTAATTAAACTGTCAGTAGCAAAAAAATCGTTTTGTGTTTCTCGAAAACCTTTTTCATTTTACATTTCAGAACAACGTCGATGCTTTTCAACCGAATGCGTTACATTCAAGTATTCAACGGAGATTTTAATTTTACTACCATCAATGTACTGTTCTACATTTTGCTTATAAAATGCTCCAGTTTCAAATCTATTCATTAAATTCAGTCTACCTTTTGGGACCATTTAAATATTAAAAACGATATAGGTCAGAAACGACCTGACGTTATTAGGGTTGACAAATAGAGCTTGAATAGTACAGATATAAATCGTTATTCCCCGGGATGAATTCAGGCTAAAAATAACTCGACTACTGTTGTCTATTGCAGGGGTTCCCAAACTTTTTCAACTCGCGACGCACATACAGGTTTAGATTTGTTTCTCGGCGCACTAGCTAGTTGATACCAAGTGAATAATAAAACAATAAAACCTGATTCCGAACTCCACGAAATCACAGCACGTGAATCTGTGTTTGTTGCTCCAAAAGAGATCAATGAGAGTATAGAACAGAAAGTTGTGGTGGATATTTTACAAAAATAGAATCTTGGTTCCACGCAATATCAATCCGGAGAATGGTCGACCCTTGCGTCTCATGGCACCCCTCTGTACTCTCTACGACGCACCAGGGCGTCGCGGCGCACCGTTTGGGAAACCCTGCTCTAGGGCGCTGTGAGACCCAATCGAGAAATTAACTCGAGTGTATGTTCATTGTCTACTAGTTATTACAATTTCCTTTGACAACCTTACTTCGGCTCACACAGGCAGCCTGTCTCATTTCTAAAGTGAACATGCTTAGTGATGTATATATTTTGTATGTGTATTTTGGCTTAAACAGTACACCACAGTCTATGGTGTATTGTATTTTATTCCTGCTTTCTCTTATCCATCCAAAGGTTGTCTAGAAAAGATTTCTATTAGCAAAAAGACCGCCCATTGTGCCCAATTTATAAGTTTTTTATCTTGCGACATCTGTAATTTGTATGCATAATAAATAGTATATCATTCTATCTATCTAGTGACCATGTCAGTTTAAAAACCTGACTTGTAACATTTGCTTATGAGTATCTTTAAGTCAAATCTTGCAATCAGAATTATCACGGCATCGTATCATATCATAACATTTGTTATGATAGCTCGTTCTAAAATCTACTACAGCTAATAGATCCAGGTTTTTTGACGTCACTTTCTTTATGAAAAATGCCAGGTGTTCTAGAATCATATTTCCCATCTACCAGCCCTATTTCATCCGCATTTTTGTTTTTAATTGCAATGAGTGGGAGTTGCGTCTACGTGGAGTGGGTCTCGTTATGAATTGAGAGCGGTAGGGGATTAAACGTAATGTCCTTAACTTTAAGCCAACGTCAACGGACTTTTTTTTAAAGTGATGTGTGAATATTGTATGTGGTAGGCCTTTTTGAGGTGGTTCGGAGAGTTTCAGGTTTGCTGGCTCTGAAGTATCATGTGTTTTAGCCGTCGTTATTAGCATTTTTGAAAATTTTACACCTGCGTAGTCTGTTTATGGAGTTCGCTCGCTTTTACGTTTATTGTGCAGACCACTTGGGAAGTATTCGCCATCTTTTTTTCAGCAGTTTCTTGGTAATGGTGTTTAGTTTCTTTCTAAATCTGATTTTCGGCTGTGTAATTTTGTAATAGCGTTAATGAATCGTTCAGATAAGTCCGTAGTGCCTGATTTGAAGTTACTATCACCATACAGTTATTGAAAAACATAATTGACAAGGTAAACCGTGTTTCGTTTCTTCATTAGTGTCTCCAAAATATTTGAAGATAAACTGAGCTCGTACAAATATTATTTGTATACAAATATACATTTCTACAATTGCCAAAATGTTTTCAAAACAAAAACCAACCAAGAAAATATTCGGAACTTCCTACTAAAATCCCCGTCTATTAAAGAATATTGTCAGTTTAAATGCATTTAAGATGTTTTTTGTGCACCCTTCGTCTTTTAAATAGAGTTATGTCACCATATTATCCCCGAGCTCGTTTCGTGACGCTATCGTTACATTTTTTGATGCATTCATTATTCTATTATTAGCTTCGTCATCTTCATAAAGTTGGTTTAATAGGGAGTCATCTCTGTGCTAATGTAATAGGGAACTGAAGAGTCTCTTTTGTTACGAGTCAAGTTTTGAGTTTGCAAATTGTTTTACAGCAATACTATTTTAGAATGCTTCCTGGTATCGACGATTTTCATAGTTATTCAATTTAAATGAGCTTTGACCATTTCTTTGTTGAATCAACAGTATTAGTAGTGGTTTCGGAGATATACCTTGAACGTGTATTTGCTCAAAGAACAAAACAAAAGTTGGCATAAAGGAGCTCCCTGTGAGACACTCCACAGACACACTATTTAATTTGACTTTGAAGTAGACAGGTTATTGAATTTGTCCGTCATTTGATTCGCATCTCTTCCACAAAGCTATACATCCTTCTCTGCAGTATAAACTAGTTTCCCTACAGTAAACGTATGCAATAAAGCATGAAGTATTCGCAATACGTTTTCCATATTTCCACACTTTGCACCCATAATTCTATTTCGGTGGTCCCCCTGCCACTAAATCTAATATTGTCTTACTTTTCCATTTCCTAGCATTTTGTTTGTTTGTCTTTCTGGATATTTTGTTTGTTCCATTGATTTATTTTTATGGTGTCCTTGTCTGTGTTTTGATTGATATGGGTTTGCTTTTGATTGGTCAAAAGGAGACAGAGACAAAGTCGACGTGGAGTGAGCTTACGAAGAAGAAGCCTGTTCACTCCAACTTTGTGAAGAAATTCGAGTTGTATGCGTTCGGGAACACAGATGTAGTTAGTGAGTTCCACTTTGTGCATTGTGAAGGTTTTGTTAAGCGTCTATTAACATCAACTATTTCGTACGTCTTTTAGTTATAACTGTTCTTTATTATGTGTATTTTAATTTTCTTTTCTACCTGTGTATATCTTTGCCTTTCTCTAATTTATCATTTTACTTTTATAATCAAGTAAGTGTAAGTTTATTAATAATACTTTTACTTTCAATACCTACTGTATAGCATGTAGTTTCACCTACTTTCATAATAAGTGCAACTATGCAATTGGCACAGTTTCACCTCTTATCTCTGTAGACACAGGTGATGGAACACTGTTCTGTCCTATTTTACTGGATATCATATTATCTCAAGATTGCATCTTTGCTTCAACTACTAGTTTTCTGCATACATTTTTAAACTTGTACTGCAAGTACTGGAACTACTGATTTTTAAATATGTGCCCTTCTTTTAAATTATTCTTTTTATTTCAATTTTAGTTGATTCTTAAATACGTGCCCTTCTTTTAAATTATTCTTTTTATTTAAATTTTAGTTTAATGTAGGAGTTTCTGATTCCTTAAAATGATGCTTTTATTTTTGTTTACAATTTTGATAATTAAAAATTTAAAGTATGTAAGAAAAACTTTTAAGGCTACTTTCCACAGGCATATTTTTACTACGTTGATACGAAATAACATTTTAAATTTTAATTAATGTGTTTTTCACGTATCCAAGGTCAAAGCAAAATATTTTAGTAGCGCCAGTACCAAATGCACCAAAAGAAAGCTAATTAAAATTTAAAAAGTTTTCGTTCCTTATTTTTTGATTCGGTTTGAAATTAAAACTACGTAATCAAAGAGCAACTCTACTCTTTTCACACCCATCCCGACGAATAGTGAAAAAAAAAAAAAGATTTGTCTATGTGTTGATATTTCCTTCCTGTTCCCTTAATTTCGTGTTTATTTTTAGAACCTTTGATTGCGTCCCCATGATCAGCGTCTGAACTAATTATGTTCTTTAAATAGTTATGGGAAGCGTCTGTTTTTTCTCGAAAAAGGTTCCTTTCAAGTGTTTCTTATGAGTCGTTAGTTTGTATTTGGATAGATTTTTTTAAAATTGTATTTATGCTTAAAAATACGAGTATTATAGTAAAGAGTCTGGCTTATATATTATGGCTAGAGTATAGCTTTTATATTTGTGTTCCAAGATTTTATGAAAATATTTACTCTGCTTACAAGATGAAATTAATCTAGTTCTCAATGGAACTCCGGAAAATTTCATTAAACCTGAACAAGTCTCGAAATTTTTCATCTTTTATTGTACTCCTACCCTCGGACCTTTAATATCATGTCCTTTCCAATTACATCCCACATAATACGCCATTTATATGTGCCCCAAAAACGACCCTATCCCTAACAATTATATGGATACCGCTGCACCCAAATCAGATATGATTTAACTGCACACAGTCACGCCTGTGTCGATGTACTGTTCATGTCATAATTTTACTTGTTAAAAGTTTAGGACGACTTGGTCGCGGGACTATCTTATCAGCGGCCGTATTATGACGTCTTAAAACCAGGCTTGTTCCAGTGAGTGAAAGAGGCAGAGCTATACAAGTCGTCTAGCGCCACCTCGTTCACTCACTAGAACAAGCCTGGTTTTAAGACGTCATAATACGGCCCAGGTAACCGTGACCGCGGGTCCGTGGGTCGCGGGACCAAGGGATTACCGTGACCCCGGTACGTAAAGGGCTAGTGAGGGACACCGTGGATTTTAGTCAGTACAAGTCTGACAGTCCCTCCCGCCCTGCCCTGGGTGGGAGGACTCATTTGATGATTTTACCACGATAAAAAAAAAAAAAAAAAAAAAAAAAGGTAACCGTGACGCTGGAATGTAAAGGGCTGTTGAAGGAAACCGTGGATTTTAGTCAATATGAGTCTGACAATCCCTCCCGTCTCGCAGGGCCCCGTCACTATGCTGACACTCCTTGAGGCGCGCGTGGAATGCAACGCGCCGTCGACCCGGGCATGGTCCATGGTCGGACATCGAGTCTGCTGCAAGAATTATAAGTGAATACGAAATAGTAAACTTGCAATACGGCAATAACTTGCAATAACGGCACTCACGTTACAGCCTGATTTCTAGATAGTCCACCTATCGGAGCATGATATAATGAAACTTCTTCTCTTTTGTTGTCTACTCATGAAGCTGGACGGTGGAAGTCTTAGCCCCTTCGTACACAAGGCGACGCAAGTCTCCGATAACTTGCGAATTCGGTTTCCATTGACGTGTGCCTGTGTACGAACCTCTATTGATTTGTATTGCGATAGTCATCTAGATATCAAAGTTGTAAGATATAGTACCAAAGTCGGAGCATTGCGTCGTGTAAGTAAGTAAGTAAGTAAGTAAGTAAATCATTTATTTGCGTAGTGTATGAAGTGTGTGTAAGACGTGTAGTGTACGAAGGGGCTTACACAGCGACAGCTTCGCTTACAGTGCTACCTCGCCTCTAGTCCGCTGTCTGTATAGCAAAGCTTTATGAGCCGCGTCTATTAGGGAAGTAAAATTCGTTCCCGCCTTTTCATTAATTGGTAGGGGAGCTAATTTTGTATTTGGACATGCATGTTTATGGTATTGAAATGAAATATGTGGTGATAACCTGTCTGTTTTGTTTATGTAGGACAGGTGGATTCATGCGGCACTGGAATTCGATATTTTTTATTGTTAAAAGCCGAGACCATTATTATGGAGTCCGCGTATGGGCAGACGTAGTGTGAGACGCCTTGCGGCACGATGAATCGATGATTTTGGCTTGCAGCAAATGGTTGCGTGGTTTTTGTTTTTTTAAACGTTGCCCCGCACTAAGAATGTCTCCTGTATCGTGGGTGCGTTTACAAACATAGAAACTCACATACACAAACACCCAGACCCGGAACCAGACCTACTTGCAGATCGTACAAATATTTGTACCGTGCGGGAATCGAACCCGCGACACATAGCTCAGGAGTCCAATTTCTCAGCCACTGCGCCAAACGTGCCGTCAAATCAAGACATTTGATATCGTCAAGGCCCTAATTCATTTCCCTACTTCATCATGTTATACTAATATCTCGTATAATGGCTTTCTTCTTAACGTGATTCACATTTGAAACTGTATTTGGGCTGCCCAAAATTCAGCTTCATCCCCAAATAAAATTTCATAGCTACCTATTCCAGCTTCAACCACGTGCTAAGTTCAACAAACTCGACCGGTTCAATTGTACGCATGTTTTAAAGTAAACAGTCGCACGCGCACCTAATCTTGTATCGCTCTGTCAGCGCCAGTGTAATACTTTTTTATAACATGTCTGTTTAGTTTTGCTTGGTTTACTATAGGGATGGTAGGTAGATGAGTATTAGCCTTTTTTGGTTATAATTAGTGTTTTGTAAAGCATCTTCTATTGGCGTTTGTGGCATTTTTACCCGACTACGGCAAAGCCAAAAGGAGGGTTATGATTTTGACCGGTATGTATGTTTGTTTGTATGTATGTATGTATGTATGTATGTATGTATGTATGTTTGTTTGTTCCCTCATAACTTCTAAACTACTTATGATTACATGACAAATGAGGTCTTGTTAGAAGCATCTCAGTTGTCCGCTGGTTATAGGGTAGGTGACGCGTCACCAAATCCAATATGGCGCCCTCTAGGGGATGAGAAGTCGTTACCGAAAAAAAAAAACTTTTCCTACAATATCGACATGGGTATCAAATTAAAGGGCTTGATGAGCACATTTGAAATATATATACATTATATAGCTTTTACTAGCTAATTTTCTGTTTTTAACAGTTTCAACATGGGAATCAAATGATAAATCTTAAATTCACAACTAAGAAACTATACATCTATACTAATATTATAAAGAGGAAACCTTTGTATTTTTGTATGTTTGTATTGAATAGGCTCAAAAACTACTGGACCGATTTCAAAATTTCTTTTACCATTACTTAGAGGGATTCTTCCGAATCCGTATAGGCTATATTTTATCCCGGATTTTTTTTTTCAGAGAGCTTAAAAAATAAATGTCCACCCGTGCGAAGCCGGGGCCGGTCGCTAGTATAACATAAATTACTATAACCCCAAAATAGTGTAAATAAAAAATAAGTTAAAAATAACTAAAACCCGACTACGAAAAAATCGCGCACTGAAAAGTATAACACAAGAACAAGCAGTGGTCGTATGCCACCTAGCCAATAAAGATTGTGTGATGCAACCGCAGGTGGCATACGACCACGGCTTGTTCTTGTTTTATACTTTTCAGTGCGCGATTTTTTCGTAGTCGGGTTTAAGTTATTTTTAACTTATTTTTTATTACAAGCTTTAATTAGTTTTACACGTCCCGTTCTGTCTGTAATCAAATCTTGCAAGTGTTTGATACACTTCCCGGTTTCCGATTGAGCTGAGATTTTGTACGCATAATTTGTGCACTCGATGATGTGATCGCGGACACAAATTGAGGAGCTGATCTGATGATGAGGCTGGAAGGTGACGAAACAACATCAGGCTAATTTTTTATGATAAAGGTAACCAAGTTGAGGATCTTTTATAGGAAATTCATGACAGTGACACACGAAACGATTCTAAAAGCGTGCCGAAGAATTAGTCGTAAAATATTTAAACTTTCTTCTCTTTTGTTTTTTGTTAGCCTGCTCTGTCCCACTCCTGGGCAAAGGCCACCCTCCACTCCTTCCACTTCTCGCGACCCTACGCGTCCTAGTTCCAGTTTGGAAGGAACCTATAGAGTTCGTCCCGCGACTCCACCCCACTGTCTCAGGGCACCAGTTTTGAGCTATTTTGGCCCACAGTTTGTCCGGCATGCGACAGACATGTCCTGTGCAGTCCCATTTGAATTGGGCAGCTTCCTGAGCCACGTCACCTATATTTGTTTTCGAACTCAGTATTGTGTTCCGAACGCGATCCGTTAATTTAACACCTAGTATATTGCGCTCCATTGCTCGTTGGCAAACCTTGAGTTTGGACTTTGGGATGTTAGTCAAAGACCAAGTCAATGACAGTCTCATCATCTGCCTAGCCTTTTCCCAACTATATTGTGGTCGGCTTCCAGTCGAACCAGAAGCAGCTGAATATCAGTATTTTACATGGAGCGACTGCCTATCGGACTACCACAACCCAGTAACTGGGTAATACAATACCCCACAGTAAGAATGGTCTAAGATCTACAAAAGTCAGCCGGGACCAACGGCTTTACATGATTTCCGAGGCACGGAGAAAACTCGCTATGACAGATGGTCACCTATCCACAGACCAACCTCGGCAAGCGCGGCTTAACCCGGAAGATCGGCCTGTGCGGCTGTAATATAAGCCACAAGCTCAAGTCAATGACAGTCTGTAGGTATTAGCCGAGCACACATCCTAAAATCACGAACCATGAAATCACAATAAAAGACGTTCTCTAAAAATATTTACGTCCATTGACCTTGGCCAAGTAATATATCAACACGCCTACAAAAAAATGGCAGATGAATAGCCAAATAGAATCGCTAGACTTTTGTATGAGTGTTATATGGTTAGCTGATCTTATCTGATGTTTAATGAGCGTTCAGTCTTGCCCAGTTTATAACCCATCTGCGAAATGTACATAATCGTCACGCTGCTAGTTCTTGAAGTCTTGAAGAGTCGAGATCTTTTGTTTTAGTTGGAATAATTTATATTATACTAGCTGTACCCTGCCCCGCTTCGCTGTGGCACAAAAAACTGATTTTTCAACAAAAAAAATAGATAGAAACAATCCTTGATGCGGATTATATATCATGCTAAAATTTCTTCTCATGTGACTGCGTCATTACGACTGCGGTTGTCAGCGAGTGTTATCCTCGCTTCCGGTAGATGGCGCGGTCACTGGTACAGAGCTGATTGTTAAAAAAACTGTTTTTTCGCGGTTGCGGATATGTGACTGATGCAAAAAATAGATAAAAACAATCCTTGATGCGGATTACATATCATGCTAAAGTTTCAGCTCAATCAGTGCAGTACTTTTTGAGTTTTTAAAGCATACACAAACCAACAAAACATTTTTATATATATAGATTTTAAGGTTTTTTTTCACGGGGTAATATAATCAAATGAGTCCTCCCACCCAGGTCAGAGCGGGAGGAACTGTCAGACTCGTACTGACTAAAATCAACGATGTCCTTCAATAGCACTTTACGTTCCTGGGTCACGGTAATTCGTGAGTCCCGCGACTCCGGCAGGCTTTGGCCCTCTACAGGGGGCCCCTGTCACTATGCTCATCTCTTCTCTGCTCTCAGTCTTCTGCCCACCTAACCACTGTTTAACTTACTCTAATAGTTATTTAGTAGTTCAATTACCGCCGAACCATGCTAATACAAACCTCAAATACAACCAAACCATTAGATAGTCACAATTACGATGACGTTAACATCTTGTGCATACAATTTTATTCATCTCTGGGTTGCCAGATCGAGTTTGGTATTTTCCCCATATTCAAACTTTTGTTCTAATATTATAATTATGGTTTAACAATTTTTTCCAGTCATTTTAAATGCAACGAACTTCTATTAAAATTATTTAACATTATATTCCTATTATATTTTTTTTTAAGAAATGTAGAACCAGCCAAGTGCGTTTCGTACCATTATCTACAAAAACAGCAAAAATACATGTTTTTTTTTTTTTATGGGAGTCTCCTTAAATATTAATTGTATTCTGTTTTTTAGTATTTGTTGTTATAACCGTAACAGAAATACATCATCTGTGAAAATTTCAACCGTCTGATTATCACGATTGATGAGATACAGCCTGATACCAGACGGACAGACGGACAGACAGACAGACAGACGGGCACCGAAGTCTTAGAAATAGGGTCCCGTTTTATCCTTTGGGTACGGAACCCTACAAAAAGAAATATAAAACTGTATAAATATATTTTTTTAAGGAAATGCTTTTTAAACTTGGGAAAGTTTTCCCTCAAAAATAGCAATAATCCCACTCTACCAACACTGCCTCCTTTAATGTTTACAAAACCACGGTTACACAATTTTACGTTTGCGGACTTCCAAGTTTACGTTCCGAGCAAACAGTTTATATTGGCGCGGTTCTCCTTTCGATGAACCGGTTTTATTTAGGGTTGTTTAGATTTTATGAAACTATTACTGGGTCATATTTGTGGCTGTAATGTGAAATTGAGATGTGGTTGCCTAACTTGTAAACTTTGGTTTATTTCGGTAGTCAAAACTTTCTCGTTTGCGCTTGTAAAAATGTTTACAAGCGCAAACGAGAAAGTTCGCAAGGACTCGCGGTCGCGGACTGTATGAATTACCGTGACCCCGGAATGTAAAGGGCTATTGAAGAACACCGTGGACTTTTTAGTCAGTACGAGTCTGACAGTCCCTCCCGCTCTGCCCTGTGTGGGAGGACTCATTTGATGATTTTACCACGTAAAAACAAAAAGAACGGAACCCTAATATTAAGATTCCGCTGTCTCTTTGTCTGTCTTTCTGTCCGTCTGTCACCAGGCTGTATCTCATGAACCGTGATACTATTTTATTGATAGTTAGAATGTTTGTATTGCCACTATGACAACAAACACGAGTACCTACAATAATACTCGTACATTGGGAAAAAACATTTTTCGCATTTGGAAAGATGTACCTATTTTTTTGTCGCCAAAATGATGGGAAGTTGTATTTGATATCGCCAAAGATCCAGAAAGCAGCAGTAGTTCACCACCTACGATGCGCAGGGCCAGGTAAAACCTGCAGCTTGAGGAGATATGGGCCTCCAGCTAAAGGGGTCTCCCTCGATGCTCACAGGTATAAGTAATTCTTGAATTCGGTGGCCACCATCAAGCTTCAAACCTTCAACCCATCGCCCACAGCTCAAGGGCTAGGAGCGGGGGGGGTGCTTTTGATATGTTCACCTCCTAACTAGTCTAGATAAAGTAACGTAGTCAAAAATTGCGTTCCAAGAATTTCCCTCTAAAACTGTTCGTTGACTGGGCTATCGTGAACGCCACAGAATAGCGACACTGATTTTATCAATATTCCCTAAAAACTCTTCGCGTTGTCATTCAACACTTTATAGGTCCAGATGAAGCAGATACCCAGTTATATATAGGTCACCTGCTGTTCCGTGTGTTGTAAGCAGTAATAAAGAAGAGATTATATCTTAAATGCTGACGGTAGTATAATGTTATATTGCACCATTAATACAGGCTGTGGACTGTACAGTTTATGGTGGTATCATTCCGTTATGCTATGACGTGAAATGCCGTTTTTTATCGCAATGTTTTGAAGTGAAAACTTCTTTAGCGGCGTTGAGCACTTTTTCTGTAATGGGTATAAAATCTTAAACTCGCGTCAGGACACGTGACCCTGATCGAAAAAGCGTAGGACGGCGCAGGGCGCTTGCGTGAATGTTCGTGTGACTTTATTACTTTTAAAGAAGTTTGTATGCTGGATACATTCGTTGCTAGGTAACATTGTTTATAAAAGATGTACGTCACATTGGAAAATTATTGAAATAAAAAGTCAACCATTTTTGCGAGTTTTACTAAAATCTGTTCACAAGATATTTCCAACAATTACTATTCAAGTTTTCACTTCTGCCGGCACTCCCAGAGTGTCCCGTCGTTTTTTTTTTGACGTGGTAATTACAAATGAGTCCTATCCACGGCGGGGCGGGTAGGACTGTCAGTCGTGTATTGACTAAAATCCACGGTGATCTTTCCTTTTACGTACCAGGGTCACGGTTACCTCATGAGATAGTCCCGCGACCCCGGCAGGCTTTGGCCCTATTAGGGTGGCTCCGTCAGATTGCTGAGAGTTCTTTGAGCCGCGCGTGGAACACGATGCGCCGTCGACCCGGGCATGGTCCATGATCGAACGGCAAGTCACCCATTACTCACGGGGCGTCTAGTCTATACAAGTAGCCACTATACCAAAAGCGTGTCTTCTTTGTTCATCATTATCATAAGCCTGTAAATGTTTCCACTGCTGGGACACAGGCCTCCTCTCTGTAAGACGGAGTGGGACAAAATCCACCACGCAAGCCATGTGCGGGTTGGTAGAAGTCACATGTCTTCGAATTTTTGGTTCTAGGACATGCCGGTTTCCTCACGATGTTTTCCTTTACCGTTTTGAGAGCTGTGGTGATGAAATAAATTACACAGAGTTATGCGCCTGCCTGCGTTCGAACCCATGCCTCCGATCATCCATTGGCAATTGATGGGTACAATAGTGACCATTTTCCCAAAAGCGCGTCTTCTTTACTGCCAACATAAAATCAAGGAAGTTGCCATCACGAGCTCAACATCAAAATGACCTCTAAATCTCTCCATTGGCGAAAAGCTGTACCCTCACATCAAGGCCTTGTTAAGAGCCAACGCTAGCTACGTTGATTTCCCTAACAAGGTACGGTCGGGTCGTTGACTTTTATAGCCTCACTTATACGCTACGGTGACGATGCGATGCGCGATTTTCGTAACAATTGGGTCAGGCATATGGTGAGGTAAACAGATCGGCTGCTGTTTGTTGCTTTGTGTTGTTTGTTGGTCGATTTCTCTATAATGATGGGTATTAGTGGGAGGATGCACCGGTGTGCAGCGTAAATGTTCGCTCTGGTGGACTCACTCAAGCAAACACGAACAATTTAGATACTTCTCTACTTCACATTGCTAGACTTAGTTCAGTGAAAATGTTCGTGCACAAACGTGTTGCACTGTGCGCGTACAAAAATTACACACAGCCTTGTCGGTGGACACAGACGCTAAGTGCGATAACAGTTGAAAACGTGCACTGCTGAAGTGCGAATCGTACCATTACTTAGGGTTTTTTTTCTTTTACATATAGATAGGCTCGCGTTTGACCACTATCTCGCCTGATGGTAAGCGATGATGTGAAAATGAGAGTAGAAAGAGAAATAATTTGCTGGCACTTCACATATCATCAACCAAGTCTGTGTTTATAAATATAAATAATTATTTTCACACAAAAAAAAACATTCGTCATTCAAAATACTAAATAATTTGTATTATTAGAATTCTTCAAGGTTGACCTTCATACAACATAAATGACATGCCATCTCGTCTCGCAGTCGTATCGTAAACTCTAATGACTGTTGCGTGTCCCTCAGATATTATTACGTCTGAGCGAGTTTCTCCCAATATGACCCAAGGCTCTCGCATACGGGATACACAAGGGATGATCCCACCCTTTTAGATGTCTCATTCGTCCTTGGCAACTACTTTATGCAGTAGTACTTAAAGACAGCAGAAGTTTAGTATTAAATATTTGAGACAAGGTCGTGTCGTGCTCGCCTCGAAAGTTGTAATCACGGTTTTCTGTTGCTGAGACATTACAGCTACTTATTTGTTCCGTTTGTCTGCCTAGTATTATTTCATGGGATATTAGGTGGCGAGAATATTTGGACTCTTACTGTGAGTTGTTCGAAAGGGCGCTGGACTTGGAAAAACTTGGGGGAGACCCTTTCCCAGCAGTAGGACAGTGTGGACGAAACAACATTAAGAATTACGATGTTGTTAGACGAGCGGACTCAAGGCGTTTTTCTGGGCTATAAAAATCATCAAATGAGTCCTTTCGCCATCTGTGGAGGGCAAGAGATTGTCAGACTACTGACTAAAAAACACTATTCTTACAAATGCCCTTTGGCCGGCCAAAGCCGTATTCTGTTTAGATAGACCTGGCGTCCAAGCTGACTATTACCTGAGTTGAGATGTAAGGTTAGGGCTGCCATCCGTCCGGGTTTCCCCGGATTTGTCCTAGTTTGGAGGGCGTCCGGGGGCGTCCGGGGGGATTTACCCAATAAATGTCCGGGTAAAACCCGGACATTTAATTTGATTAATTTAATTTGTTTAATTGAGTGCTAAAAAGCACGATCTCTATTCTCCTATGGATAAGTATTTCTTTTTATTGTTTTTGTTATGTTGATTAAATATATAGAAAAAGACTATTCTATTGAACATGTTATAAAGCTCCATAATGTTATCAGTAAATAAAAACCATAATTAAACATCTTTGTTTTTACTTTCAACTTCAATAATATATTTTTCTAGGGCGTCCGGGGAAAAAATATGATTTTACCCAAATGTCCGGGGTTTTTGAAGTATTTGTCCGGGGCCGACAATTTAGGTGATGGCAACCCTATGTAAGGTACTTTTATTCCGGTAACACGTTCCCGTAAAATATCACAATATCGTATCGTACGTTATAAATCTGTTAACATGTGACAAACATTATTACGTGATCAGTACTGTCCGTTGACTGTTACTAGGATCGTGTCGTACTCGTATCGTGGGCTATAAACCCGGCAGCATGTGACACAGACATTATTACCCTTCAAGTACGAACGGACAGTACGGATCGCGACGTGTGGGATACGGGATACTGGAGTTAATTTACTCACAACGCAAATTTTACATCGTATTCTTCACGTCACCGTATCGTGGGTTATAAACCCGGCAGCATGTGACACAGACATTATAACCCTTCGAGTACTAACGGACAGTCCGGATCGCGACGAGTGGGTTACGGTATGGGTTATATTGAAGGGTTACACACCCTTCCTTTGAGAGGGTTAATTGTATGGATTAAAAATAGAATTCTGTTCCGCGGTTATTGTTGGTGTCCGCTTTGGGAGTATTTTTGTGTTGTGGGATTACTGTTTTAAGTAATTAATGTTTTTGACGTAATTTTGTCCTTTGGTAATTGCACTGCGCCGCTCTTCTTTGTTGTAAGAGAATTTTATAAGTAGGTTTCATAGTTAAAACCTCATTTTGTATCTGGCCGTTTAGAATGAGTACGAAAAAGTAAATATTGTCTTTATAAGAATGTTTTTATGATTGGCGAAGTCTGCCGAACTGAAACGACGTTAGACGATGCGGGGTGTTAGGTTTATTTTCGTTACGGATTTTTTTTAATCGGTCGCCACCCTCAGAGCCCGCAATATAAGCTATTGGAAAGCTCATTGTATACATTTCTATAAACAGTTGTGGTGAACATTTTTACACATGCTTGGAATGATTAATGAAACGTGAATCCTCATGGTTGATCGGTACACCCCTAATTACGTCACAAATCCTAAATCAACATCGATTAGGGATCCAACAAACATTATAAACAGTTTTATGAGCAATTTGGAAGCCATTAAGGTTAAAGTGGAATGAGAATTGAAGATTTAAGTCCGGGGTTATTACTTTTATTGATTTTGGACTATATTGAGATTGTTTTGATATTGAAATGTTCGGATTTGTCAACTAAGTGAATACCACTAGCGAGCAAAAGTAGTAGAATTACTTACTTGGAATTGATCCGGGATAGCTCCTTAAATAGTGGCGTGATTTGAATGAATTTGGTATCAATTTAAAGTTCTTCTTCTTTGTGTCGCTGGCACGATGGTATTTATATTTTATTGGCCCAAAACTCCGCCATTTCCACCGCGTTGTCGGTAGCAGCGAAGAGATCTTTGCTAGAGATTTAAGTGCATTTTTTTTGGGCTAAGAGGGCAAGGTAGGAGGTGATGCATGGTTTGTGACGCAGCTCCACATCGCATCCCGCTGCCGTACCAATGCGACAGCCCCACTTGGAGTGGTTGGAGTTACATCTTCCCACCTGAGTTCGGAGGCGATTTAGGAATTTAAAATTTAGGATTTTACGATTTTTAGACTTCATTTAAAGTTAACAGTTCAAATTATAAAATTGTGCCATTTTTGTTATTCTTAACTAGTTATTAAGTACTCAAGATCGCGCGGAATAGGAGTAAATAATTCCATACTATTGCTCGCGAATGTTAACTTTATACGTGTTTTTGAAGTGAAAACTTCTTTAGCGGCGTTCAGCACTTTTCTGTAATGGGTATAAAATCTTAAACTCGCGTCAGGACACGTGACCCTGACCGAAAAAGCGTAGGACGGCGCAGGGTGCTTGCGTGAATGTTCGTGTGACTTTATTACTTTTAAAGAAGTTTGTATGCTGGATACATTCGTTGCTAGGTAACATTGTTTATAAAAGATGTAGGTACGTCACATTGGAAAATTATTGAAATAAAACGTCAACCATTTTTGCGAGTTTTACTAAAATCTGTTCACAAGATATTTCCAACAATTACTATTCAAGTTTTCACTTCTGCCGGCACTCCCAGAGTGCAACCCGTCGTTTTTTTTTTGTAATTTTTGCTTTGGATAATCCATAGATCAAGGAAGGCAATAGGCTATAAATCATCATGCTATGACCAATAGGAGCCAAACAGCGGGAGTGAAACAACGGCGACCAGTTAGTACTTTTTTTTTATCATGGTAAAATCTTCAAATGAGTCCTCCCACCCAGGGCAGAGCGGGAGGGACTGTCAGACTCGTACTGACTAAAATCCACGGTGTCCTTCAATAGCCCTTTACGTACTGGGGTCACGGTAATCCGTTAGTCCCGCGACGACCACTTAGTAATAGGATATTTTAAAATAAGGTAAAAACATCACATGAGTCCTCCCACACAGGGCAAAGCGGGAGGGACTGTCAGACTCGTACCGACTAAAATCCACGGTGTCCTTCAATAGCCCTTTACGTACTGGGGTCACGGTAATTCGAAAGTCGCGCGACCCCGGTAGTAATAGGGTATTTGACTGAAAAAAAAATCTTATAAGTCCGTCAGTTAGATGATCAAAAAATATTTGACACGTATTTTTTTTCTTTTCTTAAGAAACCAATATTGGACGAAGATACGACTCTTAAAAAAATGCCATTAAGTCACAAGCAAGTACAGTATTTGTTTTCTTATGACGTCACGAGCTTCCATTCTCGAATTTTGATGCGTTATGTCTTTGTAAATATGCATTAATTCAACAAAAGAAAAAATACGTGTCCATTTATTTTCAGAACTCTTGCTGACGGACAATTTTTGGCATTTTTTTACTTTTATTGAAATGAAATGAAATGAAATGATGAAATGAAATGATGATGCTGTAACAACTATTTACTATTCACTTTTCGCCACATCTAACGAATATTAAATTGAGACTTAAAGTCGATATTAAGGTCATTTTTTAATCTACAAGTCTGTTCCGTTCTATAAACAAAGAAACTTAAATATTTCCGTAACGATACCCTCTTTAAACCGGGGTTACGGTCAACCGATAACCGAAAAAGAAGAACAGATAATTTTACATAGACAACCTTGTTGGTATTTCTCACGAGCCGTAGGTTTTTTGACATATGTCATGCTCGTTGTCAAACTGTCATTCAGTTTGTAGACCTCTGGCGATATGTCCATCTGATGTGTGAGAGATTTGGAGTGGTAGGTCAATGATTTGAATGGTTATTGATATGCCTGAAGAAGTACTGAATCTTTTCTATTTTTTTCGTGGTAAAATCATCGAATGAGTTCTCCCACCCAAGGCAGGGCAGGAGGGACTGTCAGACGTGTACTGACTAAAATCCACGGTGTCCTTCAATAGCCCTTTACGTTGCGGGACCACGGTTACCCGTTAGTCCCGCGACCCCAGCAGGCTTTGGCCCTTTAAGGGGGGTCCCTCATTTTGCCGACAGCTCTTTGAGGCACGCGTGGAATACGACGTGCCGTTGACCCGGGCATGGTCCATGATCGGACATACATGACTTCCAATTAAGAGACATGTGAAATGCAGAGTGTCAATGATTTGAATGGTTAATGACGTTTCCGACGGTTTGAGAACCTAGGAGGAGGTTCTCAAACCGTCGACGTTGTTTCGAAGTCGGTTAAAAAGGACGCTTTAAAATATCTTGAGAACAATTTAAGCAATTTGTGTTATGCATAAAAAATACCAAAAGCTTGCTTTTGTTCACCCAAAAAATTAAATTACTCAATTATTTAAAAAACAAAACACATTGCAACTATATGAAATCATCAACAGTTTTTCATGTACTACTCAAACATTTCATCAAGAATTAATACCTGTCCAAATTATGATTGCATTGCGTTTTTATACGAATTTATAATGGAGTGTACACACCGACACGGTACGATCGGCAGCTTAACAATTATCCGTGCGTTCGCCTCCGGTTATAGGCAACATAAACAGTTCAGTAAGTTTATTTATCGTTCCGTGATCCCGTATGTGAAACAAAACACTTTTTGTGAATTTTGAGGATGTTGGAATGTGGCATAAAGGGTTTTTGACTGAAAAAGTCTAATAAGTCTGTCTAGCTGAAGAACAATTTTTTGAAAGTGCCATAAGCACTCTGAAAACTTGCTCAATATTTCATTAATTAACACAGAAATGCTGATCGAAATCGAAACTTTTATATAAGTACCTTTAAAATTTAAAGAGAGGGAAAATTGTTAAGTCAGATCATTTAGTTGGTTTTAACACCTCGCCAGGTGCAAAAATATGTCAAAAAATAATTTCCTACGAATATTCTCATAGCAATAAATTGCGGGTACCCGCGTATTATACTAATAAACTATATTTCACACAGGCGCTATAAGTTTATACAATTTCTTTAGCTTTCTAATTTTGATTGCATTACTTAGATCTTTGTTAAAAATGAATTAATTAAAAAAATATCCATTATTTCCATTAATTTTGTTACTGTTTAATTAGATTTGCAATTAATTGATGCTGTCAACATACCTATCACTGCTCAGAAAACTGTGAAGCAAAATATCATTAGGGAACCAGAATCTCATATTCACCAACCGGCACTGGGGCGATGATGGAACTCGCTTGTCTCTTTTTTGGGTGCATCCATGGCTTTGGTGGTCCTCACCATAGTTTTACAACTCGCTACCATTATCCTGCCGGAGTGCGGTCCCAAACATGTTTTGTTGTGGTCCGTCGGTATGCAGGAGTTCCGATACTGGGTGAGCGTACTTCGTCATAGGTCTTATCTTTGGTTCTGGGCCACATTGAGGCCAAGAGAAAAATTCACAGACCATTATGGATTACGGATTATCATGGGCCCTGTGCGGGTTATTAGATGTCACATGTCTTTAAATTTGTGGTTCTAGGTCATGCCGGTTTCCTCACGATGTTTTCCTTCACCGTTTTGAGAAAGGAAGTGATGAAATGAATTTCAAAAAGTAATGCGCCTAGCTCGTAAGTTAAAAAAAAAGACGGTTTGCACTCTGGGAGTGCCGGCAGAAGTGAAAACTTGAATAGCAATAAACACACACGAACATTCGCGGAAGCGCCCTGCGCCGTCTTGCGAATTTTCGATCAGGTCACGTGTCCTGACGCGAGTTTAAATTTTTTTACCCGTTCCAAAAAAAGTGCACAACGCCACTAAAGAAGTTTTCACTTAAAAAAAAAACAAATCCAATTACCGCACGGCTTTACTTTCAATATAAAAGCTCAATTATATTTAAAAACCTATACCTATCTGTAAATGTTACCAAATAAATCTTATACGAACAAAAAGTAATGACGATTCGTTTGCAGAAACATTAATTCAATCACCGTTACCGAATGAATTGTTTTAATTCTTATATACGTAATATGTATGTACATGTATAATTGTTAAGGTTAGGTTACATTGTGTTTCAGATGTCATGTATTTTTTTAGTGTTATTGCTAAGTCATGCATGCGTAGAGTTCGTGTTACGACTCAACTCCTGAGTTTTAAATTCAATTTGATGATGTCACAAAAGGACTTTAGTCGACCTCGAGCTGATCAGTAACGTTTTATTTGCGTTCAAGTAAAATATCACTATTCTTGAGAAGTCAAAATATATATCGCTGTCCGACGAATTGGAAGTTATGATGGTTGCTCAACGCAGATTTTCCGACTTCTTTAAACAGTTTTTAACCGCACGTATCCGTACTGACCTGCCTGTATCGACAATCTGCTTCTTCATAAAGCATTCTTACGCAGCAATGTGTAACCATGCAAGCCTTATCAAAAAGACGAGTACAAATTTAAGTAAAGAAAACACGTTTGACATGTCTGCATAATTATGACATGAAAATAATAATAAAAAAGAAAGCTCCTCCGCGACCATATGCTAGGGGTAGCATATGGTCGCGGGACTGTACGAATTACCGTGACCCCGGAACGTAAAGGATTATTAAAGGACACCGTAGATTTAAGTCAGTACGAGTCTGACAGTCCCTCCCGCCCTGCCCTAGGTGGGAGGACTCATTTGATGATTTTACCACGTAAAAAAAAAGGGTAGCATATGGTGAGAACGCCTTTCAGTATGCTGATATCTCCGTAAGGCGCATGTAGTGCCATAACTACCCTAATAACTGCCCTGTGCGAGCTTCTTTAACTGCACCCTGATCTAGCCAATTATGGTTCTGCTCTGGCCATTTCTGCGCCTTTTAGGGTCTGTGCCCTGTGTTTGGCACCTTTGGCAAACCCCCTATTTTAGCAACGTACCGTAGAATGTCCTAACCCTTGTTTGTCTTTCAACCACACCACCCACGGTCACGGGTGCAGACGAACTTAGTTCATAACAGAACATTTGGTAAGTGTAGGCGGTTGTTATAACTGTACCCGCCCACGTTTCTTCTATTATTATCTTGATAGATATAAATATTTATCAAGTTGGTGGCTGTTATTATTATTCGGCACAATAATTTCAGCAAAGATGTCTATTTATAACTGGAGCTTGGAATTGAATTTATTTGCATTTTTGCGAGAAAATCAACCGTGTTTTTCTGTACTTTGACATTTGCTTTAAGTGACCTTGTTTTTGGTGGGTGAGATCCACATTTTAGCGGTCCACCCTGGGCAACGGCACCACAAGTCAACTGCAGCCTGTGTTGGGTGCTGGCTGGCTAGAGATTCCACTGGCGGTGGTGGACTTCATCAGGCCGCCTGCATCACGAAAGTGGCGTAGCAAGACCAAATCTAGGAGCGGGCAAGACGCATCTGCTTTTTTTTTTTCGTGGTAAAATCGTCACATGAGTCCTCCCACCCAGGGCAGAGGGGGAGGGACTGTCAGACTCGTACTGACTAAAATCCACGGTGTCGTTGTGTACACCAAGCTTATCTTTCTGAACAGTCATTAAAATTCATGACTTCATTAGTTTAATTTAAAACGATGACCGAATTGTTTCAATGTCCTCCTCAAGATATATGCGAATCTGATTGCTGCTAGTTTTTATAACACAAACAATTTGATTAACTCAATGAATAGTTTACCAGACACGTCATCCACGATTTTGGTTAATGTAATCAATGAAATCGTCATTAATTAATTTATAATTCGGTTCATGGACACGGTTGAAAGTCATTTCGCGTTCCGTTTATTGAGGAGTGTCAGTAGAACATCAGTTATATTATTAAAGGCGTTAGGGTCAAGGCATATGTTAGAGGAACCGTGAGATAATTTGGTTTTAGCGTCTGAATTGATTCATTTTTAATCGACTTAAGTTCACACTGGGACGCGACGATACTGGAAATCTGTATCTTTTCGTGTAGTAAATAAAGATGAATGTGCGCGCAGCGCTCCGTCGCTTTTCGATGTGATTTGACCCTAAGTGGCATAGGAACAAAAACATAATTATGGATCAAAAGTAATATGAAAAGAAATGGCTAATGACTACCAAATTGATACACCTCAGACCCAAATTAGACATAATAACAGTGAACTGACTACTGTTGGTTGAATTAATGGCTTCCTGATGTGGTCTCGCTAACAGAGCTATGATGGCAATCTTTGAAATGATTGTCTTGAGTAATGGAATTTTGTCTGACAACTGGACTATCCTTGACTTTTTCTAAATTGTGCTTCTTTTTTTTAAGTGCGAGACACACTCAAGCACGGAGGGTTCCGTACTATAAATAAAAAAAAAATGGCATTTCGGTGAGTGTGCAATGGAACTGCACAACTTCATTCCGCCTGGCCCTTTCCATTATCGGATAACAAGATGTACGGCAATGCGCCATCGATATAATTATGGTGGACATCCCTCCGGTACGTACAAAGCGTTTTGCCAATACTTTTACTGTGCGCACAGCTAAGGAGTAGAATTCCCTGCGGGTGTCTGTATTCCCTGACACTGACAGCTATAACCTTGGGGTCTTCGAGTCAAGAGTGAATAGGTTACTTCTAGGCAAGCGTGCTTCACCGTCGACCACATCTTCGCTTACCATCAGGCGAGATAGTAGTCAAACCCGAAACTCGTTAAATTAAAAAAAAATGTAAATGGATGTGTATGTCCTTAAATATATATTTTGTTTTTTAGTGTTTGTTGTTGATGTATTTTTTTTTTGCCACGGCGGCAACCATCTGTGAAAATTTCAACTGTCTAACTCGGTTCATGAGATACAGCGTGGTCTCAGACGCGAACGAACATACAAACAGACTAATAAGGTCCCGTTTTACCCTTTGGGTGCGGAACCCTGTAAAAAAACCCCAAAGGTTATGAAATAAAGCAAATAAACACCTGTTTACTTGCTTTTAACTTCATAATTTCATAACACTGTAGATATGAAGGATGGACTTCCATCCTTCATGTCTACAGCCGAACAATTACCATCTTTCCGTGTACCTGTATTGACAAATTGCTCCCGTCCGTCCATTCAAACATCTCCTTGAGAATTATTTTGGGTTTCTACGTGTGACTTTGAATTTTAATACCTAAGTGGCACAGTTGAAATTCAAGTTACATGTGAACTTCTGAATTATTAAGGTGTGTCCTCGAATTTGAATTTTAAAATCAAAGTGACAATGTTGAAATTTAAGTTACGTATGAAGATTTTTGTTGAGGGAGAATTTGTGTTTTAGAATAATAGTTGTGAAACTTACGTGGTAAAATGAATATTAGGTATCACGTCTTTTTTGTTGTTATGTAATAGTTATTTATGCAACTGTTGTATAATCAGGGGTATTAAAACACGAATGTGGGTTTATCACACGAGGCGTAGCCGAGTGTGATAATAGTATCACATGAGTGTTTTAAGACCTAATTATAACGGTTGCATACAAGACTTTATCTACAATCATGCTGTGAATCCTCTATAAAAGATTCTCATAACATACCATATTCGCATACCATATTCGAGTGAAAAAATGGCGGGATATAACACGATAAGACGAGTTGTTCTTTTTTCAAAATTTTAGCGATCTGGTGGTGAAAATGTCATTGCATGAGAATGTTCTTTTTTTGAAATTCATTATAACACGCGTTTGGATGATATAATGATCATTATATCATTGAGTGTTTTAATGTTGGCAATAAGCTAATTGTTATAGGTTCTTTTAGAGAGGATTAATAGCATGATAGTAGATAAAGATTTTAATATGCAGCAATCGTCGAAGATTTTCTGTCATTTATTGAAGAGTTACCATGATTTCTCCAAGGTTCCGTCATCACATCTTGGCCTTCTGAAGTAAAAAAGAAAAAAAAAGTTCAAACGCGATTATCACGAATCACGTGATATACTGATTTCTACGTGTTTGGCCGTACTTGAACTAGGTAATTACGACGTAAAATGTTTGGAAAATGAAAATGCGCCTCTTGTGTACGAATTACTTTAAGTCACAAAAACGCGTAAACTCGTGATAATGCCTCAGATAAATTAACGATACTTTTCACACCAAACTATCCACTTTAATCATCGCAGTACCGTGATTGATTGCTCTCATATTATCGACAGGCACTAATGTATTGGATTTCACAAACTGATTGACAAGTTATCCAAAATGGGAACATCTATCAGAATACCATCTTCTAGTCCGGGAGCCAATGACAGATTTACCTAACCAAGTTCCTCTCAAGTAGAGTCGTAAAACAATTGACACCTATTTTCTTTTGAAAAATTTGACGAAGACGAAACTGATTTTTCCAAAATTTACGAAGATACGCTTTAAAAATTGCCAATACGTCACAAGCCAGTACAGATTTTACTTGCTTTATTACTTGCTTCTGAGTCTTCTGAGGTCACGAGCCCCCGAAACGCTTCAAAATTCGGGAGTGGGGGTTTGTGACGTCATAACACTTGTAAAATAATACCGAACGAGTGACGTTTTGTGATTTTTAGAAGCGGTATCTTCGTCAATATTGGTTTACTCATATTTTTTTGAGTAAAATAGCGTATTGGGAATTTATTGTTACGAATTAAGGATCACTATAATTTTTGCACTTTTCAGCGCTTCTTTGTGTCCAATGCTTTCGAAAATGAGCTATAATGAAAATTCTCACATCGATCACGATTGTTATAATTTTAAAATCTAATAAATTTCTTTCTCTTTGCCAACAGAACAGCGCACCAATGTGGGAGGAGTTCATATCAAAGGCGACGAAGCTCCACTCGGCATTGAAGTAAGTAACAACCAACACAGAGAGCCTACATATAATGGAAAATGATAAACGGTTGGAGTGATAGACTGTTGCACAACGTGTCGCGGGTTCGATCTCCGCACGGACATGTAGTTGTTCCGGGTCTGGGTGTTTGTGTATGTGGGTTTCTATGTTTTATAAACGCACCCACGACATAGGAGAAATTCCTAGTGTGGGGCAACTTTTCAAATAAAAAAAGTAGTATGTAATATAACTTCGTATATTAAATGAAAAAAAAAAAAATTATAGTCCGGGGACTAATGCCAGACCTGACCAATTTCCTCTCCAGCGATAATTAGTAGAATACATCAGAGAGTTGTATTATAAAGATTTGAACTCTTCATTTGTGGTTTCGTTGGTGAGATAAGCAGCGGTAACCTTCCAAACACGAAGACAAGAAAAAAATGCATTCAGTCGTTTCCTACCAACTGAGTTTTCATTGAAGCTTATCCAATATCACGAATAAAAAAAAGCAATCAGCTATTTATACCATATTCGTCTATATGGTATCTACCTCCTAAAAAGCACGAAACACACCTACATCAAATCCATATGCCATAACTAGCCTTTTATGCGGCCAAGGCGAGCTTCTTGAACTAGGTCCTGGTCTGGCCAATTGTGGTCGTGGTCTGGCCATCTTTGTTCTCCTCCAGGGTCTGCTCCCTGTGCCTGGTGGCTTACCATGACATTTTAAAGCGAGAGTAGTTCCATTGTGGGAACGAGATGTCGTTAGACGACTTGTATAGCTCTGTCTCTATCCCACACTGGAACTACTCTGGCTTTAAGACATTATGGTAGGCCTTGTGGTCCTGGTCATTCTTGCGCCCTTCCGGGATCCGTGCCTAGGCACCGTTCACGCACCCCTATATTCGGATATGTTAACTGTAACCGTGACCTCCACGACGTGAACATCTATACATATAATAAATCTGTAGAAGGGTCAATTCTGTACATTGAAAATATTGAAAAAATAAATAGCTGGGGGAGTTGCTGGATCGATACCAAACCCTAAATATATGATTAAAAATTTTTTTGTCTGTCTGTTTGTGCAGGCATCACGTGAAAACTAACGGTTCGATTTCGATGAAACTTGGTATAATCATTCCTTATTATCCTGGGCATAACATAGGATACTTTTTATCCTGGAAAAATACGTAGAAAAAAATCTTATTTTTCAGTTTTATTCATAGACGTTGTTCTGTAGAACCGCGAACACACGTTGCATTACCCGCAGTGGATTCAGCGCCGTAATATTTATAAGATGTCATTGTCAGAGTTACTCAAAATGGGGAAATAAACCATCCACGCGAAGACCGACATCCGCGCGGACGGAGTCGCGGGCGGAAGCTAGTTTACAATAAACCTTTATTGATAGAATCACATGTAGCTGTATGATTGTCAATTTGCGAGTCAACGGCCACTCAATAGTGGCTAAATGGCTGACTGTAGTCGAGTTACGATGCATCGTATCAAGGTTAAGTTCTTGTCCCTACAATGATATTCATTTGAATACGAGCCAACGATTTAAAGTGCTTGATGATAGTCATATTTATAGCTTTGACAATTGAAAGGGGAAATATATTTGATTGATTCTGCATTCCATAGATAAGTTTACTTATCGTCAATTAGTTTTTACTAGGGACCGGTCTAGAATTTGCACGGGTTCAAACTTTCATTAGGAAGCACGAGGTAGCCCATCCATACATCAATCCGTTACAACCACCCCATCCTGAATTTGCACGGAATTTTGGGGGGAGGAGAAAAAGAGTGGAAAGTTCCTCACTACCACGGTAAAAGGAAGGTATCTTCCGACCAGTGTGTTGTGTCTGGTGGGCTTTCTGCCCAACGTTTATTGTTGGAATGTTCTATGTCTTCTAAACTCGCAGATAACTTTGATTGCGTGATGTAGACATCTTTCTGATGTAGTTCTTTTGTTGTTGCATAGATGGCGCTAGTGTAGTTTTTGTTGACGGGTATGTACGCTACAGGATCACTTGTAAGCTCAAGATAGGCCAACGACCCAAAAATAGGAGTATGCTCGGAGTCTCTGCTTGATCAAATCAGAGGGGAGGAGATTCTTAGACGAACCAAAGTTACCGTCATAGCCCAGCGGAATAGGAAGTTGAAGCGGCAGTGGGTAGGTCACATAGCAAGCAGAACTGATTGCCGCAAGGTTCTCGAATGGAGACCACGCACCAACAAGCGCAGCATGGGACGTCCACACGCAAGGTGGACAGATGATCTGATGAAGATCGCAGGAGCGCACTGGATGTGAGCCGCTTCCAACCGGTCATTCATTAGAAATCTATGGGCCTATGTTCAGCAGTGGACGTCCTATGGCTGATACGATGATGAAGAAAACTTTCTTAAATAAAAACTTTGTTCTGACAAGAAACCATAATAATCCGATTAAGTGCAGTCGTTCGGATAGTGTGCGTGCACAGACAGACAGGCTAACCCCCGAAATTAATTTTAAGGCTTTAATTTTTTATCAACATCACTTTTTGACATATGTTGCCAATTGGCATTGTATCTTTTCCTATCCTAAAATTTTTGTTAAGCTTTACGAAGACATCAGATTCAAATGCGTTTCCCATTTGGCAGGTCGGCCCTGGTAGCTATCGCCGCATTTCTGGATGCCTTCCAGAAGATTGCAGACGCAGCCACAAATGCTAGGGGTAAGTGAACGCAGTTTTTTTTTCTGGATGAAAATTACGAGTGTATATTTCATGTTAATGTTTTTGGTGTAATGTGTTCGTTCTGTTTTGCGTAGTGTTTTTTTTTATATAAATCGAATTATTATGGTGTGTATGCGAGTAGTATCCGCAGTTTAAAGTGTGTCGCCGGTCGCACCGCGCGAATTTTCGCTGGCCAGGTACTTAGTTAGCCATACATAAAATGGTGAATGATTTCACAAAAGTGTGGGTGGTGGTAAGTAAGAATAAAAACAACATTTTATTGTGAAATATCATCACAATTACAATTTATTTTCAAAATAATGTCAATAGTCGATGTTTTGTCTTACGAACTATTTAGATCTGAACCAGCTCAGCAGAATTGAGATCTTCACATCACTTATGTCTTAATAGGGGAGAGATTTATAATTATGAACTAGACCAGAGTGTTTAGCTAAAATTTCCAGCGTACTGCTGTCAAAATATATTGTTTCAGGCATATACAGCGTGAAGGTAAATTAGTGACAGATATACTAAGCACGTGATGGTACAACGCGACGCAAGTCTCCGATATCTTACGACTTTCACTGCTGCGAAATAAATTTATTGTGGAATATAGACGCGTGCCTGTGTACGAACCTGGATGGACCTCTATGGACTAGTTTGAATACAAACCAGTCCATAGAGGTTCGTACACAGGCATGCGTCTATGGATACCATAAGGTATCGGAGACTTGCGTCGTGTTCCGCACGAAGGGGCTAAGAGTTACCGAACATGGACATGAAACTAATTTTGACCACGTCGAGAAAAAATTGAGCAAAAGTTTAAAATAAGGTTCATAGGCAAATTTTTAAAGAGTAAATAGTATTCGTTTTATTGAACTATGAGACAATTATTATATTACTAAAGAAAAATGAAATTGATTTATAGGAAAGTCTTTTTGAAAATGAACTAATTTGAATGGATTTTTACTTAATTCTAATTATTATGCTACGACCTTAACTTTTCTTATCTATGAATCTAAAAGTACAAGGCCTTGTAGAAAGCAAGTTGCAGATTTGTATCAGAAATTAAGTCAGTCAAGTACAGAAGAAAAATTAAGGGACGATTGTAGACCTAATCCAATCCATGTACTCCCAAACGTTGCTGTAGACGCCAGGAACGTTCTCCATGCCACAAGGCACTGGTCCAAAGCTGACGATTCCGATGACTTCATAAGTTCTTCCGTTTTCGTACATGAGAGGACCTCCGGAGTCTCCCTTGCAGGAGTCCTTGCCAGCAACTCCTCCGGCACACAGCTGGCCCTTCCATAGCGGGATGGTACGGCCGGTATAGCTGTAGGCTGTTTGGCATTTCTGTGGGTAAAAGCGGTATTATGAGTCTCATCTGCCTAATCTTTTCCCAACTTTATTGGGGTCGGCTTACAGTCGAACCAGTTGCAGCAATACACAGCCGTACTGCTTCGATTGTAAATGTTTGTCGTAAAATCTGGAAAAATGCATTGGCATCTCTAGTTCCAAATTTTCTGATTAGCTAGGATATCTACTTACGTCTTGACTGATGAACGGCAAATCCACATGTAGTTTGATATTGCTGTAAGATTTCCTATCGCTTACAGCTCCCCAACCAGCAGCGTATAGTGAAAAGTTATTGGGGATATTCGGTGGCACAGTCAGGTCCATACTTGGCAAGCATATCGGCCGGATGAAGTCTGAAATGTAATAAAGATACTGTTTAGTTCTTATCGATTCTGGAGTCATCATCCACTACGCGGGCCCAGTGCGAGTTGGTAGATGTCACATGTCTTCGCATTTGTGGTTCTAGGGCATGCCAGTTTCCTCACGATGTTTTCCTTCATAGTTTTGAGAGCAGTGGTGCTGAAATAAATGACACAAAGTAATGCACCAGGCTGGGTTCGACGACCCGCGGGACTTTCGGAAATTTGTTTTAGCAAACTCTTTTACACGTCAAATAGACTCAATTTTTAAAGTATATGAGGCCGATGTTTCGTACCTGACTACTCTGAGAAGAAACATCCGAAACAAACTCGGAGATCAGTCTCTTTTTAAGTCCAGAAAATGTTGTATTGGTAAAGTTACATGAGAGCCATGCAGGTGTTCGAGGTGGTCTTTTGAAGATAGAACCACACAGATTTGAGTGGACCTGTCCAGTCAGTGCACGTATGTGTCAGTTACTCGCCGTCTGCATGTTCACAATGTTTGCATGCCTTTAAACTCCACAATTTAATCCAGTTTCAACTAACCTGTGTACGGAGCAGTCTCCTTCAGCCGTATGAGAGCAATATCGTTCCTCTTCAAGGGACTAACTGGGTTGTACTGCGGATGAGGAATGGTCTTCTCAATTAGGATCCTAGTTACTCCATCAGTGCAGTCCTCACCACCAGCATCTACTGGGATGCAATCTTTACCTTCGTGGGAGGTGTCGTATTCTGCAAGACGTACTCTCTTGCTGTAAAAGCATGTTTTTAGGTTAATTTTAGGTTGCAAAATTGTTTTTTTTTTATCAGCTCAAGTTCTGTTATCGGTCGAAGGAGGAGGACAGCCTCTACCTCATAACTCAGCCGCCGCGGCAGACGCCCACGGCAACAGGCGTCGCGAACCGATTTCCGGCCATCGTAGGAGCGGCATGCGGACAGCGAGTAATGGGTGACTCGCCATCCGGTCATGGAACATGTCCCGGTCGACGTCGGCGCGTCGTTTTCCATGCGCGCCTCAGATCCTTTGAGGGCAAAAGCCTGCCGAGGTCGCGGGACTGTCTTGTAACTGTGACTGTCGAGATAACCATGACCTTGGAACGTAAACTGCTATTGTAGGATCACCGTGGATTTTAGTCAGTACAGGTCTGACAGTCCCTCCCGTTTCGCCCTGGGTGGGAGGACTCATTTGATGATTTTACCACGATAAAACAAAATTTTGGGACTAACTAACATAGTTCCATCGTTATTTCTCATGCAGTTAAACAGTAGTAAGATAACAGCAAAGATTACTCACGGTGTACCATGGTTCAGTACAGTTCCAGCTACACAATGTCCAGCAGTGAGGACGTATCTCCCACTGATGAGGACACCTCCACAGAGATTCTTCGTCGCTGTACCTTGCACATATTCAATGAGAGCCAGCCATGGGTACTGGTCTACCGTTGTCGCGTTGCCACCTAAACATAGATAGATAGAATATAATTTAGTTGTACATTAAAATTGCTAAAATCAAAGCTTTTGTTTCAAGTAGGTAGGGTAGGGTTCAAACGTGTGTTACAAACACTATCAAGTAAAATTAAAAAAAAAAAAAATAGTTAGAATTTGCAACTTAGGGAGCCTGCTAATGACGCGATTCGTGCGATTTTCAATTACTACTAACTAAAAATGAAAATTGTCCTTGCTACTACGATATAATGGTGCAATTCGACTGACTTACGTCGTCGTGGCGAGCGTGTTTTGTTTTTCATTTAAACGTAGAAAACCGCACGTTTTATGTCATATCGACGATGAAGAGTCAATAAATAATAACTACAAAAACGCAACTTTACAGGAGGCGTAAAAAACGTTTCAAGTCCGTTTAATTATTTTTTTAGTATATTTGATTTTTTAAATGTTTTATGTAAACTGACTACAACATTATGCTTATGACTACAATATTAATATATTAATCAATGATTTTATTAGTTTTTAGATATATTTTAGATAGATTTTATTAGTATTTGTTGCCATCGTAAATGACGTAACACCACTTAGTATATATTGCAATAATTGTTTATCTTGCAAAATTAATAAGAAACAGACCTAAGATCTTTGCCAGCATGTGCATTACTCTATTCTACAATAAATAATGCAATAAAACAAAAATGGCCAAAATGTTAGATATTATATATTGACTCTTCATCGTCGATATGTCGTCGAAGTGGATAAGGATGATTTTCACTTGCAGTTGGAATCGGTCGAATTGCGTCGCATCGCGTTATCAACAAGTTCCCTTATTTATGCTGTTTTGTCTCGTTAAAGTAGAAATATACGGACCCACAATCTTGTTGCCGACTCTGCTGTCTAATCCGCAGCATTCGGTGCGGGGATCTGGCGGTTGTGCCGTCATAAGAGCTTGACAGTTCTCTGATGGAGCCACCGTTTCGTGGTTACCGTCTGGTGGTGGCCCACAACAGACGCTATACTGTTCCGGTCCGTTGCACCTGGAAATGGCAATTGGATTTTGTTAAAATCAAATCAATTTATTTGTTAAACATAGGATAGATGGATCATAAGAACTAAATAGTGCGCTATGTCTTGTCAATTTTGACATACAAATATTTATAGAGGAAACATACGTAGCCAATTATCAAAGAAAAATAAATATTTGTGTAAAAATATATATAGTTGGTTTACTCTAAATAACAATATTAATTAACATTATCATTTAAAAAGTCTTCAATTTTATAAAAACATTTGTCAATTAGCAATAAAGCTTTTTTAAACTTAATAAAAAAATATTTTATCTCACATGAGCTTCAATCGTCACTTCTAAAATGTCGAAAAATTGGCACGTTCCGGGTTGATCGTTTCCATTGAGAAGAACCGGCAAGAATCTCAATGGTTATTCTTTTATTTTTTTTATCGTGGTAAAATCATCAAATGAGTCCTCCCACCCAGGGCAGGGCGGGAAGGACTGTCAGACTTGTACTGACTAAAATCCACGATAAAAAAAATGCTCTGTAGGTGTGTAAACGAAAAACGATATGATATCACTAACGGCCCGGTACGTGCTTCGCTACGTACAAAGTTTCAATTTGACAGCAAAATCCCCATTAACAAAATTATCCGCCATTTATTGAACTCATTTGTTACAAAAAATGTGATAAATGAAGAACCGCTCGTACGATTTTGTGCAAACTTCACATAAACCATCTACTAAATAGTCCGAACATAGCCTAAATATTTGGTTTGGATAGGTGAGCCCGTTCTTGAGTTATAAAACTACAACGAAAAATGGCATTGATTTGTATATATTGATTGATGATATGAGAAACCTCAATATGAACTTTAGTCTCTAGCGTAATTGTAAGTATATTAGTTATCTAAAACATCTTATTATGTTATGCATCATTTATAGATAAAGACGTACATTGTATACAGACAATTTATGAACGTTTTTCCTCAATTATTTCAACTCGTCCAAACAGGTTACTCATATAAGTAATGAGCTACTTATCTAAGTATTTACATCTTTATTACCTGCGTATTAAAAACCAAGTCTGGTTTCATAGTAAATCTTGTCTTAGAAGGTTGAATGTGCGAAATTAAATGACGAGTGAGTCTAAACAGGTTTTTTGATGTTGCTATGCCCCTTCGTACATTAGGCGACGTAAGTCTCCGATACCTTACGAACTGTTAGGCGGCAGCCGCTGATTGTCTTTTAAAAAAACTGCACCAAGTTCTTTTCACGAGAGTTTATTGAGAAAAATTTTAACAATCACGTTTGGAACCTCACTTTTCTTTGTTGTGGAATTTATGACGCGGGTATGCGGAACTGTCCGCAAACGTAAATGTTTTAATAGAAAATATTATGTTTTGTCAGCAATTAGTCGCGTACAAGTTATGAATATAACAGAACGACTTTGTTATCCAATGACGCGTGCCTGCGTACGAACCTCAATGGATTTGTGTTGCGATAGTCGCTTGGATACCAAAGTCGTAAGGTATCGGAGACTTGCGTCGCCTTGTTTACGAAGGGGCTTTTATAGCGGTAGATTTTTATGAGACAAAACAGGAATAACAATGAGAGGGAAGAGCAAAGAATAGATAGAAGATGGTATGGTTGAGAAGGGGGTGAATAATTCGACTGAATAAGGAAACCTCTTGCACCAGCAAATAGGAATATCCTATGTAATTATAGTCTCGGCATTAGTTAAAATACGGTAAGTAAACAACATTCACTGTTATCTGCATTTTTGAAGTGAAAACTTCTGAAGCGGCGTTGTGCACTTTTTTTGGAATGGGTAAAAAATGTTAAATTCGCGTCGGGACACATTACCTGATCGAAAATTCGTAAGACGGCGCAGGGCGCTTGCGCGAATGTTCGTGTGTGTTTATTACTATTTAAGTTTTCTCTTCTGCCGGCACTCCCAGAGTGCAAACAGTCGTTTTTAGGGTTCCGTAGTTAACTAGGAACCCTTATAGTTTCGCCATGTCTGTCTGTCTGTCTGTCTGTCCGTCCTCGCTTAATCTCTGTGACCGTTAGCACTAGAAAGCTGAAATTTGGTACCAATATGTATATCAATCACGCCGACAAAGTGCAAAAATAAAAATTGGAAAAAAATGTTTTTTTAGGATAGCCCCCCTATATGTAAAATAGAAAGTGATTTTTTTTTTAATTTCAACCCTAACGTGTGATATATCGTTGGATAGGTATTTAAAAATGAATAGGGGTTTACTAAGATCATTTTTTGATGATGTCAATAGTTTCGGAAATAATCGCTCCTAAAGTCAAAAACAATGTGTCCCCCCCCCTCTAACTTTTGAACCATAAGTTTAGAAAATATGAAAAAAATCTGGAAAGTAGAACTTTATAAGGACTTTCTAGGAAAATTATTTTGAACTTGATGGAAAGAACAGTTTTTGTGCAAAAAAAACAAGAAGGTGGTACAAAATTCCTGGACTAAGTTTGTAGTATAATCAATTATTTAATCATATATACAAGCATTTTTTTTAACTTCGTTTACGTATTTCATTATTCTGAACGTATCTTCTTTCAAACAAAAAAAGAATTATTGAAATCGGTTCGCGCATTCCAAAGTTATCAAACGCATAAAATGTTAAGGTAAAAACCAGTTCATAAATGGTTCGATAGATGGCGTTGCGTAATGACGTCAATTTTAAAAGTCGATGTCTTCGTGCTTTCATGACCTACCTGTGGTAAAAATTTGCTACTACTTAAAATATATGTTCTTAGAGTGCATAATCGCTACCTGAACTACTTACTCTTTTCGATTAAAATAAAATAGCTATTTGATAAAGGTTTGTGGGAAATTGTTATTGTGTCTTTTCAAATTTATATTGAGGGTTTTTTTAGTTATCACCGTCCTTTGTGGGCCCGTTTTTAGGGTTCCCTTTTTATCAAAGTTCAAAATGTCAACGTAACAAATAACCTTTTTTTAACACACAAGTTTAAAAAAAGGCTATTTGTTAACACTTATTGTAACGGACGGGAAACTACGGAACCCTACACTGAGCGTGGCCTGACACGCTCTTGGCCGGTTTTTTTTTCATCACATCTATTCGAAGAGTTGGTTTAATTCTCGTAAGCAGGGAGCAGAACAGCTTTTTAACCCTCCTTTTAAAATAGGTAGTGAAAGTACGAATGAGGCCATTCCGACAGAAGCGATATATTTTTAAGTTATTGCATAGCTTTTATCGCGGGATTGGAGCGCGGCGACCGAATCAAGAAATTCCGTAACGAAAATAAACCTAACACTGTCACAGTCACATCTGTCATGTCAATGTGAATTCATAATTAATGATTTTTTTTTAGTTTCTGTTTTGTATGTATGGCAGTGTGGTGTGATCTACTTACTTGGACTTCTGCACAAATTCGATATTTTCGCTCGGCACGGGAGGTTTCAGCATGTTCGCGATATGCGCACACGAATACAAGCTAATGCATTGTCCCACTTTCCTGTCAGGAGTGAAACAGTTTCCTTCTGGTTGTGGTGGAGCATTTTTGGGACAGCACACCTGAAAAAATTAATATTACCATGTTATTGTTTTGCAATTTGAGTCGTTAAAGTATCAGTCTTTAGGTTTTCTTTGCTTTATGAGAATGGTTTTTATAAAATTCATAGTTCTAGATTAAGGTGTTTGGAAGTGTGAGACCTCGCAGTGATATACAATGGTGACTGTGTTGCATAAGCTAGCTGATGCCAGCGGCAACGCATGCTAGAACTCGAAAGTTATCCCATGGGAACATAAAATCGGGATATAAACTTTCCTATGTGTTAATCCTAAGTAAATAATCCTGGTTACAAACTATCTGTTCTGTTCCAAACACACATCCTCACAAACTTTCACGTTTAAAATGTTTGCAGGATTTGCTGTCTACCAAATATTTTTCACTAGAACTTTGCCCGCGACTTCGTCCGCGTGTGTTACGTACTTTCCTAATTCCCCCTTTTCACCCCCTTAAAGGTTAAATTTCCAAAAACCCCTTCTTAGTGCTCCCCTACATTATAATAGGAAGCCGTGTGCAAAATTTCACCTTCCTAGCCCTAGTAGTTTCGGCTGTATGTTGATATGTCAGTCAGTCAGTTCTCCTTTTATATATTTTTCATAATGATTTGGTTTAGTCACTGTTGCGTTTTGCCGTCTTCACAAAAACTCGACTCGATTGTTTTTAATTTGATTTAATATTTAAATTATTCAGCTGCGAAACCCCGCCGTCTTCTGGATAAGTACCCCGAATGCCTTACTATTTAGGCTACCGCAACTCACACACAGCAGCTTCATCATCTTCCTGCGCTTATCCCATTTTACTTGGGGTCGGCGCAACACGTTTTTTTCTTCCATTCTCCTCTATCAAACGTCGCAGTATCATTTACTCCTTTTTCTTCCATATCATTCCTTAGACAATCCATCCATCTTTTCTTTGGCCTTCCTCTTCCTCTCCATCCATCAACATTCATACTTATCACTCTCTTAGTCACAACTCACACACAGCAGCTGAATGTTCTATTCCCTTGTTTAAACATTTTACGATGGGCGTCGCTTGCGTTTAAAACTAATAAATATCTAAATTCTCCAGAAATTCATACAAATTACGAAGCAGAAACGGGTCCAATGTTGACGAAATTTAAACAAAGCTCTCGAAGCTTCTTGAAGTGATTTTTATTTAAGGAAATGTCTGAATGGGAAATCAAAGGAGGTAGTAATCGATGATGCGCAACTCATTCAAGCTCACCCTCGAGAGACGGGATTGTAGACAGCCAGTAAATTGATTGCTGTCTCTTGGAAAGTAATGCTATTGATATCATTGGGGAGAGCACTCTTCTGCTGATTTTCACGTTTAGAAATATTGGAGTTTTAACTTTTTTAGCTTCTCGTTTTTAGATCTCGTGCACTTCCAATTCTATTCTAGTATATTCTACAAAGAATAAATAGTCTTTTCATGGTAATTTCTATCGGTCGCGGTACTGTACGAATTACCATGAACCCGTCACGTAAAGGGCTATTGAAGTCAGTCCCTCCCGCTCTGCCCTGAGTGGGATGCCTCATTTGATGGTTTTACCACGTAAAAAAAATGGTAATTTCTATTCAATTCGACTTACTTTTTGCCCGATTACGATGCAATCCGTAAACCATTGAATTGATTGAATAGAAACATAGATTTTCTGATGTTTAAGCTATTGCATAGCTTTTATCGCGGACTTTGAGCGCCGACCGAATCAAGATATTCCGTAACGAAATTAAACCCAATACTGTCACTGTCACATCTGTGAATGAATTTAACGTGAGTGAATGAAAAATTTGAATGAATGCTTTTTTTTTCTTGACGTTTCACTTGATTGATATGGCTGACCATAGCCTAATTAGTAGAGTAACTTCCCATAGAGCAACGATGGGATGATATTCTCGTTAAAAATTCGCGGTAGGCGATATTTTTTTTCGTAAATAAAATAAATAAATAATTATAGTTGCATAAGTTGATAAAAAATGCTATGCTTTACCGCGGCAGTGTTATAATTACTACACGAAAAGGTACACATGTACAAAATCGTCGCGCCACGGCATGTCTTCGTGTGACCTGAGCCTAAGACTGGCTGTAGGTAGTTATTAATATAAATAATAAAATAAACCTAACATTTCTGAAACAAAACCCTTTGACCGCAATATGTTGTTTACTGTTATAAATGTCTGATGAGTAAAACTGTACTTGACGTATGTTTTTTTTTACATATTTATGTCAGCTTTGCGGGTTACAAGGTTTTCCTTTTATGTTTGTAATGTATGTCGCTTAATTAGATCAGTACCTAACATTCCAACCAGTAAAACACAACAAAATAAGAAGGATTATCCCGTTTTTTAGCAAAGTCGTTCGGAAGTTAGGGGAGGGAGAGCGTATAGACTGACTTTGGGGTCAGTTCAGAGCGAGACGCAATACTGAAAATTCGTATCTGTTTGTGTAGTAAATAAAGTTAGATATTGAGTCACTCTATTGGAATGTATGCGCAGCGTCGCGTCTCGGTGTGTGTTGACCCTTAAGCGACTACGTTTTATGGCTTAACTTCTCTTATCTTATTTTTTTTTTCCAGAATACATAAGAACGACTTACAAATCAGTAAGCACTCTTAACGATAAACGAATTGAAAACTTTGTGGCTTCAGACTCAATGGCAATGCAAATATTAGTTTTAGGATTCAAGAAAAATATAGTACTAAAAACATTTTTCTTTTTGGGGAACACAATCCATCGTTCAAAAATTAAAATGTTCCTATCAAATTCAAACCCTGTTAATCTATCAATCGATAAGAATATAAACTATGCAAAAACTTACAGCCGGTGTGCTCCCAATATATCCGCATTGCGACCTCTTCAGCAGATCCAAATCTTGGCTGGTGTGAATTTTCTTGTTGACGAGGTCCAACAGCACTTTGCAGTCGTAGACCGATACGCAGTCGCCATTGCCACCGCTAGGTGTAGTACATTTTGATTCTGTAATATAAAGAGAAAAGAAACATTCGTTAAAAAAACGTTCCAAATTATTCAAACAGAGTTCGACCCAACGTCCAAAATGTATGGATAATCAAGTGTCCAAGAAATACACTTGCATAGTTTGAGCCGTTTTCATGACGGCCGTAACAGGACCCCTGGTAGATAGGAAATATCCAAAAACACAAGATAGTAAAAAACAGCGGTATATAGAAATCAAAGGGCACCAAATGATCCCAATACTTGTTCTGCTGTAATCCAGAAACCTTTTGATGCGTGTAATGGAAACAAATGACAAATAAGCTTAAAAAGTTATGACACACACAGACAACATGTCTATGAAATGTAAGATCAGGCAAGTTTTAGATTCACACAAAGGATAGTTCGTAAAATACAGGTAAGTATTATAAAACGAAAGGTAAAGACAGTTGAAGGTTAAAAGTTTGATCATTTTGCGGAAAGATCTTCAATACATGAAGACTGTGTTGTATAAAATCTTATAGATAAATGAATATCAGGTTTTGACGTAACGCCAATTTTGATTATGTTGGGTTCAGTTGTCTCTAGGTCAAACGTTGAATTTGATTTTTCAATCGTCGTCAAAGTCTGAACGGTTATTTACATATGCAAATTCACTGACACTTTTGAAAAAATTAAGAGGATATATTATGTATTAGGCAGTAATAAGCATGTTTTAGCATTATGTAGATTTCTATGTTTGAGCGGGTCGTATTGACTTATTTCAAGAAGATTTGATGCTAAAAGATTTGTGGTTTTTATGACATCATTAGGTAAGCTATAGAATTATAAACAACAACCCAAACATAAGTTAAAATTGTGAAGCAGAATACACACATCAACAGAATCTAGGGATATCTTAATCGTAAATTATTTACGATTGTTTAGTTTAAAATCTTTTTAGTTTTCATAAAAAGTTTGTATACAGATTGAAACCTCATTTATTCTATTTTCAAAATTTAAAGAATAAATATTAAAAAAAAAAAAAACAAAATACGGTGGCAAAATTGTTAGTGATTCGTTATGTGTTACGGAAAATTAAAATTGTTTTATTAATATTAATTAATGAACAGGGATTAGATTGGTATTCTTTTTTAATTTAACGTGTCGTGTGAGCTTTAGGAGTCATGTCACGTCGTCATTTGAATCGAGATGAAATGTTACGAGCCGTGGGCATGCTATAAAATGGTGCTATTCAACGCTTCGTTGCTGAGGCCCTACACACCAGCCAAAACGTGATATCAAGGTTGTGGTTACGTTATCGCAGTATTGGGGATGTAGCTGAACGGCACACGGGTAGATATCGCGTTACTACGCAGAGACAGGATCGATTTTTCCAAATAACCGCTAGAAGACAACCCAATATCACAGCGATGCAACTAGTACAAAGGCTCCAGGAGGACCACCAGCTGCTGGTAAGCGACCAAACCGTGCGAAGGAGGTTGCATGAAGTTGGTCTTCATGCTCGAAGACCGCTACGTGTTCCAGCATAGCGACGTGGCAATCGCGGTCGGCGGCTTTCGTGGGCTCGGGAGCATTTACCATGGAGTGACGAACAATGGTCTTTGGTGCTGTTCACCGACGAGTCCCGGTTTAGGTTTCATCTGGAATCACGAAGAACACGCGTTTGGAGAACTCCAGGGACAGTTAGCCGTCTAAGGCACCCTCAGGAGGTCCACTCATACCAAGGCGAGACAATCATGGTGTGGGCAGGAATTCGTCTTGGCGGACGAACCCAGCTCATTTGGATCCAAGGTAGCATGACTGCACAAAAATACCACGAGGAGGTAGTAGAGCCTGTTATTGACCCACACAGAATTCAAATGGGCCAGGAATTTCTACTCATGCACGATAATACTCCTTCCCATACGGCGCGGCCGGTGTCGACCGCTCTCCGAGACCACGATATTCAAGTTTTGGATTGGCTTGCACAGTCGCCCGACTTAAATCCTATCGAGCATGCCTGGGACATGTTACAACGAAAAGCTTTGAGAGATTTCCCGCCAAATTTGACGACACAACAACAACTTTACGACCACTTGCAAAGAACATGGGACCTCATACCGCAGCAAGACATTGACAATCTAACTTTAAGCATGAACAATCGATGTTGATGTGTAATTAATGTAAGAGGTGGCAAAACTGATTATTAATAATTAGATTTAATAAGATTTTTTAAATTTTCATTAAAATTAATAGCTTTATAAGAAGAAATGAAGTTTTTTACCATATTAATTTGCTACGGCGATTAAAATAATTAACATTTCTATTTAAAACAAAAAAATCACGAAATGTTTTTTATTTTTTACTGTACACCTTAAAATAACCTATCATTCTTCCATTTACTATATCAGAAAATTCTTCATAGATTTTTAGATATTTGATGAAATATTAAATATCCCTAGATTATGTTGATGTGTGTATTTGTAGAATTAAGCCCCGAACGGGTCATGGACGACACAGGGATTCAAAAGTTCACGAACATTTTATAGAATATAAATGTCACAAGGTGTAGCATGCACTATCAAATCAAATTTTCGTTCACACCTTGCTAAGATTGGGACCTTTTGGCCCCGTACAGGTCTTATCACATTTTTTTGCTGCTTGTTTTTTTATTTTTTGTAATTCTTCTTTCTTTTGTCCAATTTCTTATATTCTGTTATTTGTTTTGTCCTGTGTAAGTTTAATAGATACTTTTTCTTCTCTTTCTTTCTTCGTGAAGTTTTGAATCTTTACCTTTTCCGTGCCAGGCCTGGGGCTCAGTTCGGCATAATATAAAAACATAGTTAACCCTTTAAGCTATTGCCGATGTACCTAGTACTACAAACAACTCACCCGCACCTTTATGATCAAACTTACTCGTAGTTTCTGTTGTGTGTGTTCGCGCAGCGGAATGTTGTTAAATTTTAAGATTTTAATTATGCAGATATTTAGTGTATGACGTCGTGTAATTGTGTATGCTAAAAAAAAATTTGTGCACGCAGCCATTGTGGAGAAATTCACCAAAAACTGATTCCGCTGGGCGAACGTTGTCCTGGCGGAACTTTTTTTAATCCATAGCCTTTAGAAGAAAAGAGATGTGTCCAAAAATTAGTGTGTATTTGTGTGTAATTGTGTATGTATGAATAAAATTAGTGCATGCATAAACTTCGGAGATATTCAAGTTTCCGCTACGCGAACGTTTGGCCATTAGCTAGTTTTCATATAAAGCGCTTACATAGAGAGCTGTAGATTTTTACATACGTTGTTTTGAATTTGTTTATATTTGTTTAAAAAACAGATTTAGAAAAAATCGTAGGGCTTAAAAGATAAAAATATAAACGTAAAATACGCTTATTAGGTCTTAGTTCTTAAAGTATGCACTTTGGGGTCTAGATTTTCACGTTTATACAAACCTTGTTAGTGTCTGCAACATGTTGCCAAGTATCAATGCTGTTCCGTTAGTAATTAAAGAGTTATAGGACAATTTACCATGAATAGATCACTGTTTATTAAGCAGTCAAATATCACGATGTTCTAAAGGAATTGCATGGTAAAATTTATGCCAATAATTAGTGTATTCATTCAACTGTTCACATGCAAAATTTCATGTCATTAAATTCAGTAATTAAAGAAAAACAATTATAATACTGACGAAGCATCGAAAACCTACATAACCCGACCAAGTTCGGATGGCTACAAAAAAGCGGCCGTGCAATATATTTAGGTAACATCCCAAAATTTACAGTATAATACCGGTATTGTATTGGTATAAGTGATAACACAATTGTTGTTTCGATATAATTTATAGGTAATTTATTTTTGTACACCTACTTTTTTAAATGTATTTGACTATGACAGAAAGTAGGTACTATTTACGTAGGTACAGACCCCTTAGGGAAATTAAATAATTACCATTTGTAAGTACTACTGTCTAGGTAAATATCATATTGTAGCTTATTACACTATTTAACCAATGGACTAGGCATGCACGAGCGTTCCCCTTTGTAACTTCAGTGGATCAAACAATCTAATAACTTAAAAAAACTACTTCTTGAATCGATTTTTATCGTAGATAGTGGCGTTATTATTAAAAAAATATTTTTCATTCAAGAAATGCAATGTGTACGCAACTGTACCATATTAATAAATACTATATTGGAAAGTTAAGAACGTTTCTTAGATATATGGCACGGCCGCTTTTTTGTAGCCATCCGAACTTGGTCGGGTTATGTAGGTTTTCGATGCTTCGTCAGTATTATAATTGTTTTTCTTTAATTACTGAATTTAATGACATGAAATTTTGCATGTGAATAGTTGAATGAATACACTAATTATTGGCATAAATTTTACCATGCAATTCCTTTAGAACATCGTGATATTTGACTGCTTTATAAACAGTGATCTATTCATGGTAAATTGTCCTATAACTCTTTAATTACTAACGGAACAGCATTTATACTTGGCAACATGTTGCAGACACTTACAAGGTTTGTATAAACGTGAAAATCTAGACCCCAAAGTGCATACTTTAAGAACTAAGACCTAATAAGCGCATTTTACGTTTATATTTTTATCTTTTAAGCCCTACGATTTTTTCTAAATCTGTTTTTTAAACAAATATAAACAAATTCAAAACAACGTATGTAAAAATCTACAGCTCTCTATGTAAGCGCTTTATATGAAAACTAGCTAATGGCCAAACGTTCGCGTAGCGGAAACTTGAATATCTCCGAAGTTTATGCATGCACTAATTTTATTCATACATACACAATTACACACAAATACACACTAATTTTTGGACACATCTCTTTTCTTCTAAAGGCTATGGATTAAAAAAAGTTCCGCCAGGACAACGTTCGCCCAGCGGAATCAGTTTTTGGTGAATTTCTCCACAATGGCTGCGTGCACAAATTTTTTTTTACCATACACAATTACACGACGTCATACACTAAATATCTGCATAATTAAAATCTTAAAATTTAACAACATTCCGCTGCGCGAACGCACACGTTTCTGTTAATTCGAAAGTTATTTTATCATTACCATTGGCATCATGCCACTCATATCAAATAATGTAGACTTTATTATAAATTCAACATTTGCCTTTGTTTCATGTAATTTCTAAGGGACTGCCTGGAATTTATTTTGTACAGTTTTTTTTTCTATTTCATATCGTAATGCTTTATGAAATAGGCTTTTGATTGAAGCAGTGTGCAGGGTCTAAATAACTTCATTTTACAGTGGCCCTGAGACGTAAAGGAAAGTTGAAGGAAGAGGTTGAGGTTTGAGTCAGTACAAATCTGACTGTCCCTTCCGCTCCACACAGGGCGGAAGGAGTAGATGATTCATATCATATTACCACAGAAAACAAAATTGGTCTGACTATTTAACTTACCAGCACCCGTTATTTGCGGTTCTGAGGATTTAATAGTAATAAAAATGATTAAAGTAAATTGAGATAATAAAAATTGATTTAGACTGAAGCTACTCAACACCCTCTAGGTACTGTTATAATAATAATTAAAAAAAAAAGAATTTTATAATACAGTAAAAGCTGATCTGTACTGCCTTTACTGTTGAGAATTTGTATGAAAGATTTTTTAAATTATTCTCCTTCTCATATTATTTATTTTTATACCTCTTTTTCACATTATCAGGAAAACACTTAGAATGACATATAATCTTATTTTTTTGGTTTAGAAATGCATTAAATATACCTAATAAAGTTTTTTCCTATGAAAACGCACGGGTTCAATTTAGTTGTTTTATTTTTTTAAATATAGCGTTATGTTACTAACAGAGTATTTAAAAACACTCGTAGTAACACTAGTCGTTTAACAAAATAGTGCATTACAAAAAAAAAAAACCTCTCCTTTTATAATTTATTTGTGTGCACATAGAAAACAAATAAAGGAAATAATATAGAGAATGCAAGAGTACAAAAGTACTACTGTTTTTTTAACTCTTTATGAAATCGCTTTCGGCAGACCTGATGTAGAAGAGAGCAAGAAAATATTTCGATGTCTGAAAACATGACTGCAGAGAACTTACCATTAATTTCACCCTCATTCTCAAGTTCTGTCAAATTAAAGTATGCATCATTAGTACCTTCTATTCCCATTTGTCCCCACTGGCTTTGTCAACACTGGTGACAAATGAGAAAAATCCCGTTTATCCCCACTGGCGATAAACGGGAAAAATTATCCTCTTTTTTCATCATTACTTATAATCCAATATTTTTCTTTAAATTTTAGGGTTTATTTTTCAACCAGTCCAAAACCACCATTTTTCAAACAGTAACAATCACAAAAAAACCGATTTGATGCAGTTCCGAATTTATTTTTGTACGGACAGACTAAAATGAATTTATTTTATACTATGTAAATAATTTATTATTAAATTAAACCTTTACACAATACAAAATAATGTGATATTAATGAACTTTAACGTTTTCCTCATACACAAGGTTATATACTCGCCATATCAATGCTGAGTCTTCGACAGACTCAGCGTGAGTATGACACCAAGAGACACGGTCCAAGTAATTTATTTAAGTTCATTCTCGGGGATTCACATAACGACAGGAAGTGATGCAGTATAGATATCCATAACAAGTTATGGAAACCACGACAAGCCGTTGGTCCCGGCTGTATTTGTACAGATGCTAGCTCATCAACCTTCCTCAATCTGTCAAATTTCTTTAATAGATTTTCAACCTTATCACAATAGTGGAAGGTTAATATTCGATTGGTTAAATCTGACAGCGTCTGTACATCTTTGACGGCCCGTTCACAACATTGTGAGCGGTGACTTAGCGCGGGGCAGCGAGCGGTAAGATCAAATGTTTCAAAAACTCCGCGAAGCGCCGCCAATGGCAAATTCGCGTACTTACAAAGTAATTAATATCTTTTTCTCTGCTCTAGCTCCGCTCACCGCTTCGACCGAGTCGTGAACGAGCCTTTACACTTGTTACTGTTAGTCAGAAACTCAGAAAGTCTGACAACAAGTCTCATCAAAGGGTAAGACTGGTTGTAACTGTATTACTCAATAACTGTGTTGTGGAGGTCACATAGACACTCGCTCCATGTAAAATACTGATATCCAGCTGTATCTGGTTCGACTGGAAGCCGACCCCGACTTACTTGGGAAAAGGCTAGGCAAAGTGAAGTTAAAGTTTTCGTGGTGATAGAAGAATATACCTTCGTTCGTAAATGTAAAAAAAAACTCACTACTTTGAGGTTTTGTATTAATTGTGTGTGTGGTCGTATATATCTTATTCCCGGGTGCAGTTTTCACTTTGTGCACTGTCAAAAAAAATATATAAAAAGGGAATCAGGAAGGTCTTTATAAAGTATATAGTCTGTGTATTGACCATCAAACTTAATAATTTTATGTATCGCATCAACATTGTTACGAGTATCACAATATTTTTCTATACTTTTATGTCGACTTGAGTTTAGGACAGTTAATTTTATTTTCACGGTTACAATGATGGTTGCCATGGCAAAAATTGTTTAATTTCATAGTAGATGAGGCCCATGAGCCAGGCCGTGATTGTATTATAAACTGAAGATTTTCTTTTATAAGTTAGGTTTGATCTATCTGAGGCTATCTACACCATAGATTCTCACCCAACCTTTTATGAACTACATAACCTTTTGTTATAACAGTAATTTATACCAATTTATTTTTATGTAAATCTCTCACTCTCTCTCTCTCTCTCTCTCTCGCTCTCTAATCGTTCTGACCTACTAATCTTTTCCTCAATAGAAAACTAAATCAGAATTACATTTTGTGCGATCTCCTTTTTGAGAAAACTTGAGAAAATAATTGAAATTAAGTCGATTTATTGAATGCAGTGAATATAACTTACTTTTTATTCGATCTTTCTTCTTTTTTCCTGTCAAAGCATGAAAGAAGAAATTTTTATTCAGATCGACATATGAACCTAGACTATAAAACAGATTATACTTGCCGTCAGTAAATCCAAACCAATCCCAAAACTTACCGCCAGAAAATAAATTTCCTGCCAAAGTTAAAAAAAAATAAGCTTTGCTTTGAATATTGTCAGTACTTTTTGCTTAGAAACAGTACTGAATGTATACAAATAAGGACGTATTTTTTAAAGTACGACATGTGATTTAAGACTACTCCGTATTTTTTTATGATTTTTATGATTTCTAAACCAATCCAGGTAAGGCGTCAAAAACTTAACATAGGTATCGTGAAAAAGACGTGTCGTCAAAAAAACTTACCTTTAGAAAGTAAATTTCCTGCCAAGGTTAGAAAAAGAAGTTTTAATCTAAGAAAAATATATTAAAAAAATATTCAAATACTTAATTTATGTATAAAAAATTAATATCGACTTACCCAAATGGCTTACTGTTAAAACAATATAATTATATTAGCAAAGATTGAATCGATTAAAAGTAATTAAAAAATGAAGAATTTAAACCCAAAATGCACTAAAGTGAAACCGTCGTAGCACAGAAAGATAAACATCTATTAAACGCTTGTCTAAAAAAAACAAAATGACCCTTATATCAACGACAAATGCCGTTTTGAAGTTGACAGTTTTTTTAGACAAGTGTTCAACAGATGTTAAATGTTTTGTAGTAAGACGGTAAACGTTGCCGGTGAAACCAGCCACGCAGTAAACAGGAGAAAACGAGCAAGAGTAATATCGAAAGAAGACGATGTCAGGCAGCCTTTCCAGCTGATTTTGACATTTTCTAAGAGAAGACAAGACTCTTTTCAAATAAAACTTGGATCACAGTCACACTTGAACAACGAATTCAAAATCAATCCGTCATACTCTTATTAAGAAGAACGTAGTAAATAATTGAAATTCGAAAGGTATAACATAACACAGTATACAATTGTATTCTGTGTTATGTTATACCTTTCGAATTTCAATTATTTACTACTTTTTCTCAGATTGGTTTTCAAAGCTCGGCAATTGCCGAGCTTTGAAAAATCTATAAGATGTATGATAAAAAAAGAGAAGATATATAAACAATTGAAATCACATCCTGCCATATAAATACAATTGAAAACTCACGCACGGGATGGATGATTACAATTTGTGGCCAATAATTCATAAATTTATCTGTTGAATAAAAAGTTTTTCCATATTAGAACATTATCTACCTTGTCTATTTTTAATAATCATAATCAGTTTATGATGTTCCCTCTGCTGGGACCCAGGCCTCCTCTCTGTGAGAGGGAGTGGGCACTCGGCTGTTATCTACTACGTGGGTCTAGTGTTGGTTTGTTTATAGACTTTTCCTTATTCTCGACATCTGCTTCTCTCTCTTCCCTTTACAAAATCCAGCTTCGCCAATATCTTAAGTAAATCTTTATTTTAGTTTACTAGCTACTCTACCCAGCTTCACCTACATTTTTTTTCTAACAATTAGAACTCAGGAAATAAATTACTTTGTTAATTCACTTATTCAAACTCACCTTCAAGAAGTGTACTATCATTTGACGAAGATGATTGTTCTGTCGAAAAATATTAATGAATAAATAGACGATAAAAGCTCATGTTTCTTTCATAAAATTACATAAATCCTTACAAAGATCATGAACCAGAGTTTTTTTTTTTTATTCAATCAGTATTATTACGGGTCTGGGGGTCTAAAAAACCAATTTATAAATATCTTATATATTAAGGAAAAGTGGCATCATTAGACCTCCTTGTTGTAGCCCGAACCCATATCCCTTCAAATACGTACATAGTCTTGACCAGTCTTCACCGTAGGCTTCTAAATGTTACCGTTAACATTTTTTCTTCATTTTTTTTCACTAGTCTGCTAATTCTTTGTGAGCTTTTCTTTTTGATGATGAAATTCATGATTTTCGTTAGCAATATCTTTCCTAGGTTCATGGTATTTGGATCAAAGCTTTCTATCATCAAGAAACCTAACACGCTGCCTAAAAAGTGATGAATGAATATCATCTAGATTTTTGTCTTTATTATCTTAATTATTTCTCTTACCTATATCTTCGCTGTCAGTTTCTTGTGCTATTAATATTAAACAGATCGATAAGTATATGTATAAGGAAATTCATTAAAAATATATAGAGATCAACAGATGTTTAACATTTTATACTAAGGCGTAGTATAAAATGTTAAACATCTGTTGATCTCTTGTCTAAGAAAAGTGGCACTGTACAACGACCCTTATTTATATCAACGTCATATTTCGTTTTACAGTTGACAGCTTTTTTAGACAAAAGTTTAACTGATTTTTTTTTTCGTCTTACAAAATAATCCCTTGCCGTTATTATTTGAATTTTTCTCCACTTCTCGTGCTGTCCAAAAGGAAATTTAAAAATACGAACGAAGATATACTCGTAAGTAGATAAAGGATTAAATTCTTATCAAATTGTGGCCATTTTAGTCATCTTTCATCAGATCAGAATTTAATTCATCTACTTATTAGTTTATCTTTGTTCATATTTTTAAGTTTTCTTTTGACAGCACGAAAAGTGGAGGTTACTTTAACAGTATCTTATGTATTACTAGCGATACGCCCCGGCTTCGCACGGGTACAATCTCTACTATATTATACATTTTATATACATACTAGCTTTTGCCCGCGACTTCGTTCGCGTGGAATAGTGACTTCCAGCAGATTTTTGGTTTTACCCAAATAGTTCCCGATCTCGCGGGATCTCTTCAAAAATGAAATGTGGAAGATATTCTAGGGAACTCTTCAAAAATCAACATAATGAGCTCTGCGTTTGAATTTAAGAGATGTATACTCCCTTAGGGCATTAAAGCCGTTATGCCTATCGAAAAAGGCGAAAATGTTATTTTTTTCCCTTATTTTCCCATCATTCTACTGATTTGACATTTCAGTTCAAAACGAAAAAAGACTGTTTCTCCCTTGACAATTTTTCTATTATTGACATTTCTGTATACGTTTTTAGTTTTGCCATCCTTTGCAAAACTATAAAGGTTTTGTGGTTTCGACACTCTTGAGCACGCAACGTAGAGTTGTCCATGGGAGAAACAGTCCTTTTCAAGATGTACCCCCGCAACTTTTAGCGTTTGCCCTTGGGCTTTATTTATGGTCATTGCAAAAGCAGTTTTCAGCGGAAACTGAACTCTTTTGAATTGGACTGGCAAATCAGTTGGAATGATGGGAATGCGGGGAATAATGAAAGTTTCGCCTTTTGCCATCCCAGTCATAATAACAGCTTTAATGACATTCCGTCCTAAATAGGTTATTTGTAACCGTATGCCGTTATATAGTCTTGGTGGATCTAGGTTTCTCATAAGCATCACAGGAACACCAATTATACAACGGAACCAATTTAAAATTTACGAAACAGGAGCAATCCACATAAACTATCATACAACCGACACTACAATTTTTCCACGAAAGTACCGAAGCGTTCGGCTGATACCCAACAAAATGCGTGTAACGAAACCATAGCGCGATCTATTGCGATCCCAACGGCATCTATCGTCCATGTCGCGATTTATTTCGATCCCAACGCCATCTATTGATAAGGTATCCGAGTTTGACAACTGGGATACCTTATCGATAGATGGCGTTGGTCGATTATTTATCTAAACTCCGTTCGGGCATTTTCTTTGTACTTAAAGTTTTATTATATTGATATTATTTTATTCATACCTTTTTACTATTTACTTACTTTTTTCCGATGAATTAAAACAATAACATGAACCGAATTCGTGTAACGATCGACACCATTGCGCGATCACCGCCATCTATCAATCATTTAAGGAATTATCTATACTCCGTTAGAGCATTTAATAAATTTTATTTTTTATTTTTATTTTTCTGTAATAAAAACTATCCTATGTCCTTTCTCAAGTTCCAAACTATGTCTGTACCAAATTTCACACAAATCGGTTCAGTAGTTAAGGCGTGAAGAAAAGACAGACAGACAGACAGACAGACAGACAGAGTTACTTTCGCATTTATAATATTAAGTTTGGATAGTTTGGATAAACCTTCCCCTTGAATAAGTCTATCTATTAATATCCGTTGCGTAGTTTTAGGGACAGACAGACATCAGGAAGCGACTTTGCTTTATACTATGTAGTGAAGTAAATGTGACCTCGTTAGACCTCCTTGTTATAGCCCGGACTCATATCCCTACAAATACGTACATCACCTAGACCAGTTCTGACTGTAGGTTTCTAAATAGTACCGTTAATATTTTTGTTCATTTGTTTCAGTATAGTCTTCTCACTTTTTAGAAGCTTTTCTTTTTCATGATTAACCTTATGTTTTTCTTTACCAATATATTTGCTGGTTTCATAGTATTTGGATCAAAGCTTTCTGTCATCGATAAACCTGACATTGTTTGAAAGAGATGAATTTTATCTAGATATTTGTCTATATATCCTAATTATTTATCTTACCTCTATCTTCGCTGTCAGTTTCTTGTGCTACTAAAATTAAACAGATTGATAAGCACGTAAGTAAAATCTAGAATAAAAAAGGTAATGTAATGTCTTTTTTGTCTAACAAAATAAACTCTTACCGTTTTTTTTTAAATTTTGCTCCACTTTGCGTGCTGTCAAAAAAAAAACTTAACGATTTGAACCAAAGTAAATATTAAGTAGATGAATGAATTAAATTCTGATCTGACTGGTGCTCATTGGCTTAGTAATAAAACGTTATTACTAATAACGTTTTGGAGCCCTAAGTATGGGTAACAGCATGGTCTGACCCTGCTCACGACACTCGGTTTTGTAAATCAATATTTTGAGATTTAAAAAACGAATAATGGATTGAACTAGGTTAGTAACTTTAAAGTGAAACTTACCCAACTCTTCCTCTGTAAATAATATAAAATTAAAGTTAATGTTTTATTATATTCAAGAGCAGGGTACGGCATAAAAAATCATATTAAAAATGAATCCTTACAAGCTAGCAGAAATAAAAAATATGATTGAACGTACCACCAACTATGGATTCGTCATATAGGTCTGATAAAGAAAAAATAAAAAGATCTTAATAAGGAGTTTGAAAGAAAACATGCTGCCAAAGTTAATGATGAACGAAATAAAAACATATTCGTCATGAACAATATAGAATTAAGAAGTTCATGTATGTAGGATGCTTTGAAAGATATTGATGAGTAAGTCACCTGAGACCTAAAAATATGGGGGAAGAATATTACTATCAACCGTATTCGTATCTATTTGAAAATAGATCTTCATCTTATTAGTTCGGATACGTCGGTTGGATGTAGCGATGTAAAATCTTGTAAATTGTAAATAAAAATGTTGAGTACAGATGGGAATAGACCGTTTCATTATAAGGTGTAAAAAAATGTTTTTCATCTTACCCCAATCCGATGATTCAGTTGAGTTTAGTTTTACTATAGGAAAAAGAATATTTAAATCTCATACACGAACACAATATTACACAATTAAAGCAAATATAAATTACTGGCCAGTCCTTATTGGATTTTTTCTGTTTTGGGTATCAACTATGCTTTAAACCACATCTTTAAACTCACCAAGGCTATCATCAAGATTCCTCAGACTATTTATGTAACGGTAGCCTGTCAAAAGAAAATGTACCTGTTTATTCAGCAACATTAGATTTCGAAAAACAAAAGACGTTCTATACGCTTAGCTGATAAAAGAAATGTCAAAAATCATCAATGCAATGGAGAGGCCTAGGTATCCACGAGTGCAGCAGTTGATGATGATGATAATGCTGGAAGAACAGATGATTGAAACCTTCTTGAACCTAAAATAACCTCTCGTAATACGGAAAGCTGATACAATACGAGTTAAGGTTAAACTGGAAACGTAGTGCTTGGTATATGAACAAACATATCAAAGTTCGATAAATTATTATGTATTTCCTACTGCAATATTTGAACCGTCTGTAACCTCAGCGGATAAAAGGCGTCATTGTTTGGCCTTGGACGTTTTATTTTATGACTGTTGTTGTTTTGTCGTAAATCTTGTATCTTGTTGCCTCGTGAACGAATGATCGTATTGTAGGATCGAAACGGGTTATGATTTGCAAAGAAATTATCCTGTTTAACATTTGGTTGTCAGATAAAATTTTTGATTGATTAATTTTTTCTGTATTCTCTTTATTTTGTTGTAAAAAAGAAACTGTGTTGAACTCGTAACTCCCTTTGTGTTTTTTGTCTTTGTAAAACAAGTTTTCGAACGTCAGTTGTAACTCGTAATTGATTGAGTTAAAGTTCAATGGTCATTTTAAATGCCGACAGACGATCTCTGGCCACCGTAGGCGCGGGCATGCGGGCAGCGAGTAATGGGCGACTCGCTGTCTGACCATGGACCATGCCCGGGTCGACGGCGCGTTGAGTTCCACGGGCGCCTCAAGGAGTGTCAGCATAGTGACGGTGCCTGTAGAGGGCCAAAGCCTGCCGGGGTCGCGGGACTAACGGATTACCGTGACCCCGGTAAGTAAAGGTCTATTGAAGGACACCGTGGATTTTAGTCAGTACAAGTCTGACAGTATGGGTGTGAGGACTCATTTGATGATGTTATTGCTGATTATTTCTTTACTTTCTTAAAATTTGTTTTCAATAATTAGCAGTTTAGCAACAGTTTGATGTGCACTTCACCATCATCAGCCTATAAATGTTCACTGCTAGAACACAGGCCTCCTGTCCGCGAGAGGCAGTGTGCCATAATTCACCACGCGGGCCCAGTGCTGGTTGGTAGATGTCACATGCCTTAAAATTTTTTGGTTCAAGGACATGTTGGTTTCTTCACGATGTTTACCTTAACACTTTTGAAAGCAGTGGTGATGAAATAAATTACACATAGTAATGCACCTAAGCTGGGCTCGAACCCACGATCTACAACTCGTAAGTCGGGGCCTATACCACAGGGCCAGCACTGCTTCCTTATGCATTTGCCTGTACATAATACTAAACCACTCAATACATTTCATTTAGAATGACTCACATTTCTAAATTGGTTATTAAATTGTCGAACAGTCATACATATTTCCTCACAGTGTTTTCCAATACTCGTAATTAAGAATTATGTTTTACGTTTGTAGACTTTTATTGGCATTCATTCTTTGCTAAGTTAATGTTTTTTAGATCCAGTTTGGGTATTTTTAGCACTATTAGTATTTTGTCTAGCTTATTGACTATCGCTTCTAGTATTATCGTCGTACATTGACGTGTTACTATGTTCTTTTACAACTTGTCCTGGATTTGTCTTCGTATATTTGGATTTTTGGTTATCTGTGTTGCGTCTCATTATTGGCTCTCAACACTTTTAGCTATATGAATTTTACGATTACACATAATCTCGCAAGTTAGTCAGTCTAAATCCTAAGTATACAGTGAAAAGATTGTCACATTTTAAAACATATTTTTGCTAATACTGGCTATGTTTTCATTTGACCTGTTTGTCTCGAACAAGTAACAGGTTTTGGACAATGATGTAAGGCGACGTCATCTCTTAGATATCGAGTTTTTTGAATATCCGCTTGAAATACAACGTTTGGAGTACAACATTTTCGAAAAACATGTAATTCTACCACGTGTTGTTATGGAGGTGGGGGTTCGCTTTTATGATCAGTCATTTTTCTTAGTTTTCGGATAGTTCTGTTCATGTGTTTTTAGATCTTAGGGCTAGAGCTAGATCTTAGAGCTATGCCAAAAGGCTTTGTTAATTACCAATATTGGCCAAAAGACAGGTCTATTCAATATTTTCTATTGTTTGCATAAATTTTTTCAGCTGGATCTCTGCAGGTGCTCTCGCAATAAAAAATATTAATTTTTTTTTTTCTTTGTTATTCATTCCTTTCAGTCCTGTTTGAGTATGTGCATTTTTAAAACCTAAAGCCTCATTTAGACGATTGAGTTGCGTTACATTGCGGACTTTATAGGTACAACGAATTCAGTTGATCAAACAAATACCGCAATGTAGTGAAACTCGCTTGCGAGTTCTTGGTCCGTCTAAATGAGGCTTTACTATCGGCAGCAGTTACACCTGTTACTACCTAGTTTGGTATTCGTTATTTTTCATCCACGTCTACTTTGTCAGTCATTTTATCGAGTTCGCGAGTATTCGTTTTAAATTGTAACAGGTTCTTTACAACTCTTGATGACTTCTTGCTATTTTTTCATTTTATGCTCTAAGTTTGAACACAGTAAAAATTGTATGTGGAAATCAATTTTTGTTCTTAGCAGGTTAAAATTTTGTACGGTTTAATGAGAACTTGATGTTCGTAGCCACTATTGGTGCTTACACACCGCCTACGTCTTCAAATACGTAGTGTTTTGTTACTGAATTTTGACCGTATCGTAAAATTTCATGTAATATTGATTTTTGGTAATGTTTGTTAAACGATGGTGTCGAGTTTTTAGTGCACTTATGGCGACATAACTAGGTATATAAACACATTTAGCTTCATAGGCTTGTAGATGTATCTATATTTAAATATTTACGTCATTAGCGTCGTGTGCGCTTTAATTTTATTTACTAACGAAATTATGTATTTCAGCATGCATAAACTGGATGATTTCATTGGAAGCAATTTCAATACAATAAAATGAAACTATTTGATCTGTTTTTTTGTTTATCCTGCCAGATTATTCTGTTATTTAAATTAATTTATCATTGTTGATCATTTTAATGCTACTGTTGACATTTTATTGAATTGCTGTGCCCGACAACCCCATGTGAACTTTTAATTTTATGAACTTACAATACACATGTGAATGGAATAAAGAATTGAATTGAACTATCATTGAAGTTAGCGTCAAATTGGGTGTTGTGTTTGTTACCCAAATTAAATTCGTTCTTCTTTAAACAATGCTCTGTCTCCGTTACACATATTTTAATAATGTCACGCTATTATTAAAACATGCATAGATTCATAATCATAATCGCGCGTAAAATTACCTTTTAATATTGTTGTTAGCACCGGTCCTCGATTGGTATCAAAGTCATATAACCTGTTTTTATAAGTGCCTTCTCCTTCAGTCTATCTTTATATTGTTGTTATAAGTTTTTTTAAACAGATATCTTGTTTTTTAATGTTCTTAACACTGTCTGCTTAGTTTGTTTTATAATTCGTTTGGAAGGCGCCCAGTCTAACCGGATGCCTGTGTATACTAGTATGCATGTCACAGACGGATTGTATGAATCGTATTAAATTACGGCTAGCAGTTTCCTAAAACAACCGTTTTGTATTGCGGTGGGTCAACGGTTAGTCCGATGGTTATTGCGAGACCTTCTAAAATATAACGGCTCACATTTAACCTTATTGTGAGAAAGTCAGAATTTCCAATTCGCTAAAAAATGCTTCACGCGTTTAGGTAGACGGAGCCCCGCTGCGCGGGGTTCCTATTTCCGCCTGCAAGGTTTAAAGGAACCTCGTGGTACCGAAAAGTTGGGTCAGCTATTTTAGGAAACGGTTAGCCATGATAATACTGTGATTAATACAATTCCTCTGCGACATACATATCTGTACTGCTAAATACAGTTAAGTATAGATGCCACCCGCAAGCAGAACCAACTTCTTGATAACGATGATAATTTATTTTCTATTACAAATGGCATAAAATTCAAAGTCAAGTGTATTTTAAGTGATAGAGAATCCAGAAATGATGACACAACAATGTTTAAAGACCACTTCGAATTAAAATCGCAGAAATCAATCTTATCAATCAAACTATAGGTCAAGTACAACATAACCTTATCTATACTAATATAATAAGCTGAAGAGTTTGTTTGTTTGCAAGCGCTAATCTCTGGAAGTCCTCGTTCGAATTGAAAAATTATTTTTGTGTTGGATAGTCGATTTGTCGAGGAAGGCTATAGGCTATATGACATCAGGTTTTTTTTTTTTTTTTGGTTTTGTTTTTTTTTTTTTTTGGTTTTGTTTTTTTTTTTTTTGCGTGTTAAAATCATCAAATGAGCTGTTTTTACTCATAAAACAAAGAAAACAAGTTTTCCTACATCAATTTCTCCTTTGACAGTTTGTTTAACATCCAAGAGATTCATTGCAATTTGTAAAAACCCACCAGCAATCTTAATGTGGACTTTCTTGTCTTATTCTTAATGAGTTGCTTCCATATTTAGTTTCTTATTAAATATGGCAAGATCTTCATTCAAGAGATCCGGTTTTAGTGTAGATTCATTATGTGCAGTTTATGTGACGTTTACAAGATTATTTGCTTTTATATCGTTAGAATGTTGCGGTCATTGAGGTTAACGTCTGACATCTAATCTGCTTGTAGTATCAGCTCAATAAGGATTGGATTGCTACAAAAGGTTGTAATTTACACTAGCGAGCAAAAGTATTGAATCACTTCCTTGGGATTGATCTGGGCTAGCTCCTCAAATAATGGCGTGATTTGAATGTTTTAAATTAAAGCTAATAGTTAAAACCTTTAAAATGGCACCATGTTTATTATTTTTAACTAGTTATTTAGTAACTCCATATGTTAGTGATTCCATATTTTTGGTCGCGAGTGTATATATTGTTCATAAACATTGTTCATAAACAGAATCGCTTATTTGTCTTATTGTTTTGTGTTTAAATTATTAGATCTTATGGTAAATAGTTTTAAGGAATTGGATCTTATCCGTAATGTAATAGATGTCCTTAGTAATAGACAAGCGTTCCAAAGCCTTAGCATGATTTTCACTTTTTTGTGTCGGAAACTGGAACTTTGACATGGAAACGATTTAAAGATGGAAAGAATTAGTTCCTGGTTTGTACACTAGAGGCGCTTTTCAAGTACGCTGTAAATAAAATACAGTGAAACCTGGTTAAGTGAGACATCAAGGGACCTACAATGTCGTTTCACTTATATAGGTATTCCACTTACCCAGTGTCTCAGATATACAGGTATAAATAAATATCTGTCCTGTTGGGACCTCAGCATGAGTTCCAGTTATGAAGGTTTCTCACTTATCCAGGTCCCACTTAACCAAGTTTCACTGTACATAAATCTTGTGATAAGGCCTCCGTTTTTTCAAAAGTATGTGGACTTTGATTTAACTTTTCTTTTTTTAAATACTTTACAAAAAAATAAAACCTTTCATTTGGTGGTAAACTATTTTATTGTAAACAGTAAGGACACTGAAGTATGAGATTTTATTGCTATTTAATGTCGATAGTTTGTCATAAATCTAAGAAAAACCTGCATTATTTTTAATAACTTTATGTATGGAATTTCCAATTACAAAACCAGTTTCACTAAAATTAGTTTTCGAGACAACGATATGTACATATTGCGATCAGACCCGAATAATTAAATAAAAAACAAAGGGGCATTTTTTTTTTAAAAGAAAATAAATATTATCTTTTACTACCTTTTGCCAGCGGCTTTGCCCGCTGTTTCTTCCCTTATCTCTCTTTTTCCTATTTCACTCAGGACTAATACATGTTTTTCCTGGCGAAATAATTTAAAAAATCGGTTTAGGTTTAAAATTAATACAGATACCTGTCCATAAGATGTCCGTATTTTAATTACAGCGTTCTTGAAATATTTACGGCGTTTATGGTATGGAAAACCGACTTCTAAAAAACACAGAAAAATTCTTATACACTTATTTGTTTTTTTTTTTTAGTAGTGGGTGGGATTTTTTATATTACAAAACCGACTTCTAAAATAACACAAAATGTCTAAAATAACTTTTCGTCCTGAAAATGGGGGTAAAAAATCGTAGTAGAAATAACAGTCACTGACTTCCGAAAGAAAAGTCATTTTAGACATTTTGTGTGGTTTTTTAAAAGTCGATTTTTCATACATTTTTTTGACTTTTATGTGTTTTTTAGAAGTCGGTATATTTTTTTCTCGAAATTCACACATGCTCATAGGTTTATACATAACAGTACATAACCGTAAAGATCTTTGCCACATGTTTGATAATGTTCAATCAAAGGCTAAATAATATTGTCGTGTAGAAAAAAAATCGATTTAGCGAATGTGGTGTTATCGATAACCCGACATGGTGAATGTTGCCGGATTTTCACAATTGTTAAAGTTTTTTAAACCAAATGTTAACGGATATTTTTTTGTGGGACCTGTGACCCACCAGCGCGACCACGAACGAAACTTTATGTTAAAAACTTACTTTAGGTCAAAGACCATGAGTGATATGAGTCGTATTCCTCAAACAAATGATTTTATTAGAAAACCTAGCATCAATCTAAAGAAACTCATTTTCTCATACAAATACATTTTGCGTTGAATTTTGTTTCCCATGTATTTGGATCAAAATGAATACATTTCGTGTCGTACCATGAACCTTTAAAACAAACCACATTTCAATAATAGGAGCATAGAGGGTAAAAAATGCTCAATGAAAAGCAAGTATTTTGTGACCACTATCTCGCCTTATGGTAAGCAATGATGTTATCGACGTCGAAGCACGCTTGCCTAGAAGTAAGCTATTCAATGTTGACTTAAATACTCTGGTTGTAGTTATCAGGAAATACAGATCGAAATAAAATACAGAATGAGTCGAGCTAAACGATAACTGACAAATGCTTGCACTGACTGGACAGGTCCACTCAAATCTGTGTGGGTTTTTCCTTAAAATACCAATACAGACACCTGCATGGTCTTCGTATGACTTGAACAGTATAATGTCTGGACTTTAAAAGAGACAGTGACCTCTCAGTTTGTTTCGGATGTTTCTTCTCAGAGTACAAACAACGACCTCATCTAGCTTTAAAAATATTGTTTGACGTGTAAATGTGTTTTTTAACAACCAACTTGCAAAATATCATTAACATTAGAAATATCGTTTACCAGTGGATCTAAAAGATAATTTTAGCAGTATCATACTTACTATAAATTACGATAAAACCCTAAAATGTAGTAAACATCCAATCAGTGCCAAAAATAGGGGTGTGCCAAAAGTAAGTAAAATAAAAAAACAATGCCACCGATTTCCGAAAGAAAAGTAATTTTACACTTTTTGTGTTTTTTGCATGTGATTGCGTCCCAGCTGGCAGCAGTCGAAAGTGACTGCTAAAAGCAATTCGTGCATGTAGATCGGTTAATTGTTGGAGCAGTTATGTTGTATATAAATCGACATCTGAGCTATAGAAGCAGCTGATTAGCTGACAAATGATCAGAGTCTAATGTTAATTTATTGTTAATTTTTTTATATATAAATTATTTCATAATATATTATATTATGTGTAGGTAATTATTAAAAGGTTAATAATCTATTCCGACAGGTATTTAAGACTATGATAATTATGATAACATTGTCATTAATAACCTGTTTAATAATTGTATAATAAGTTGATTTTAAAGACATAGCTAATTATTTAATTGATCTATGTGTTTACTGGCCTGTAGAAATAAAAAATCAATTAGTTAGTATCACTTTTGAAGATGTTTTTAATTACATATGAGAAACTACAGTATCAACTTACCACTTATTTACACAGAAAAAACATAAAATAAAGTTTTAACATAAATAGGTAGGTACTTTTTTTAGTAAATTGCAGGTAGATAAGACTAAATAAATCTTCAACAAAATTTGGCAAGAGTTGTGTCCACATACACAATAGATTACCATATTAACATAAAAACCGTTTTATACACTGTTTTCCTTAAAAAAAACTTCACGTGTAAAATTCCGAACAGTAGAAACAAAAAATAAATAAACAACAACTTACGTCCATTTACGGAGCAGGCGCACGCAGCGAAAAAGGCGAAAATTATTAATTTCATTTTTGTAAATTTAATTTTTAAAATATCACAGCATTATACACAAACACTTTAACCCGACCGTACCGGCCCGTGGTCAGCACAACTGTGAACGGACAATCCGAAGCCCAATATGTTTTACCCACCGACAATCTCGCGCGGTCATCATACAACAATCTTTCAAGCAATTCTCGTCTCTATTCCTTTTGAGAGACATACGCTAATTGCTTGTATGAATACAGTAATTATTATGAACTTGTGTGCAAAACTGGTCTAGCTCTGTGACTTCATACAGTTTCTTGGAATGTCCCATTCCTATAGTAGTGTTTGTATACGGTATGTAGAATGTATTATTTGTATCGTTTTCTTTACGTTTGGTAACAAAAGGTCTTAGTGCGTAAGTCAGGTTGTGTTTTTTATTTTGGGGTTTTTTTTTTAATATAAAACGGAACTCTTTTAGGATCATTTTGTTGCCCGTCTGTCAAGACCCGTTTTCTCAAGAACGCGTGAAGGTATTAAGCTGAAATTAATATCAAATAGGTACTCAAGTCTACAATCCCTTGTAGCAGAGAAAAAAGCGGCCAAGTTCGAGTCGGACTCGCCCATGAAGGGTTCCGTAGCAGCAAATCGTCATAATATAAAAGTTCAAGTTGTTTAGTTAAAGTTGTTTTATATTTGAGTTGATGGAATGAACGATTTATGACGTATTGTGTACATGTACATCATATATTTTTTTTAGTTTTATCATTCTCTTATTTTAGAAGTTATGGGGCGGAGGGGGGCGACACAATTTACCACTTTGGAAGTGTCTCTCGCGCAAACTGTCCAGTTAGAAAATAATGATATTAGTAAACTCTTTATCATTTTTAAAGACCTATCCATAGATACCCCACGTATTTGGGGGCACATCACGGGCTTTTTTAAGTATCTATAGGTACCCCCAAATTTGTTTATTTTTGTGTGAAAATTCTAACGCGGTTCACATAATACATCTACTTACCATGTCTTAACAGGATAGCTCTTATACTTTCATTATATATTTATTTATTTATTTATTCGGCTACGGAACCCTAAATAATGAAACGTCAAAGTCAAAGCAATCAAAAGATACGGTCATTAATGCGAAGTTTTGCCTCAAATGATGCTCCCGGAGTACCTAATCAAAAGCTATTGGGTATTTTGAAATTTGACCAGAAGCAAGAACTTACAATAAAAATAAAGGAATAAGTCCGAATTCGAATGATTGATTTTGAATAACATTTTTTAAGCTTTTGCTTAGCTTTTATCGCGGGCTTTGAGCGCGGCGACCGAATCAAGAAATTCCGTAACGATAATAAAGGTAACACTGTCACTGTTACATCTGTCATGTCAACGTGAATGAATAAAATTTAAATTAATGATTTTTTTTCTTGACTTTTACTTGATTAATTAAATTAATTACCTTATTAGTAGAGTAACTTCCCATAGAACAACGATGGGAGGATTTTCTCGTTAAATATTCGCGGTAGGCGATATTTTTTTTTCATAAATAAAATAAATAAATAATTCACAGTCCCCCCCCGGCCACACGTATTTTTTTAACTTATTCAGAAATTTGTACCAGATCACTATTTCTCAAATTATAGATTACCAATTAGAAAGGGGTGACTTTTTATTCAGAGTTATGTGAAACAGCTGCAGTGCATGGAGAGCTTTTATTCAGCTTATAATAAATTGCCAATAAAACTTATTGTTGAGTAAACTATTTGACAGGCCTGTTGGTCTAGTGGTTAGTGACCCTGACTATGCCGGAGGTCGTGGGTTCGATTCCCACCCAGGACAAATGTTTGTGTGATGAGTACTATCATTTGTTCTGTGTCTGGGTGTAATTTATCTATAATATGTATGTATTTAGAAATATATAAGTATGTTTATCAGTTGTCTAGTACTCATAACACAAGCTCTGCTTAGCTTGGGACTAGATGACGTTTTGTGATAGTTGTGGAATATTTATTTGTTTAATAATTATTTATATGGAATGCCTCATTTTAGTTATTAATTACAATTCTAAATATAATTTATATTTATTTAATGACTTGAAAGATAAGCATTAGCAGTGTTATCCTAAGTATTTTTGTCGACACAAAAGTATTTTGTATTTATTACTCACTAAACTTGTTACCTATGCGGCGCGTGAAAAATGTTGAGATAATTCATGTGGTATTCACGATAAAACTACTTTTTTTTATCGTGGTAAAATCATCAAATGAGTTCTCCCACCCAGGGCAGGGCGGGAGGGACTGTAAGACTTGTACTAACTAAAATCCACTAGCCCTTTACGTACCGGGGTCACGGTAATGGGTAAGTCCCGCGACCCCGGCAGGCTTTGGCCCTCTACAGGCCCCGTCACTATGCTGACACTCCTTGTGGCGCGCGTGGAACACAACGCGCCGTCGACCCACGATAAAACTACTTGAGCAGTAATTTTACACGTGTATCATGGTTTTAATACATAACAAAATTTTCTTTCCAATTGTTAGTTTCACTGTTCACGTGGTTATTGATTTTATTTAATTTAACGTCATTTAAGTGTAGAAAAAAAGACGCACTGCAAGATTAAACATCAGTTTTTTTTTTCTACTTAACAACACATCTCTTAATTTTATTTGAAAAGTAGTATGCAAATGAACTGAATCCTGAATAATTTCTGAATATCAATGTCCATATGCACTTGTCTGAATAAATATGAAATAACAGCTGTATAAAAGAGATGTCAACTTATTCTCAGATCTTACTAAGCTAAGTAAGCCATTACTAAGCTGTTACCCAGACTTTAAATCGCTGTTACACAGACTAATGTATTTAAAACTGCGCCCAAATTGCTTGAATAGACGTTTAGTCAGACATTATCCAGACAATAGTTTCAGCTTATAGTTTTGCGGATCGCTATTACCCAAACTTTATTCAGCAGGCTGTGTGGTCGCGGAACTGACGAATTGCCGTGACCCCGGAACGTAAAGGGCTATTGAAGGACACCGTGGATTTTAGTCAGTACGAGTCTGACAGTCCCTCCCGCTCTGCCCTGGGTGGGAGGTCTCATTTGATGATTTTACCACGATAAAAAAAAAGCAGGGCTGTGTTACTTGGGTTGCTTCTGACTTCACGAGCTGCCACTCTGGAATTTTGATGCATTGGTTTAACGAAAGAAAAAACACGTGTCTATTATTTTTCAAAACTCTAGCTGACGGACTAATTAAATTTGCAATTTATTGATGCTAACAAACCTATTATATCGTGCACAAAATCTCCGTGAACTTATTCTTGTTATAATAAAGTTGATATTGGGTACCTGCTACGAACAAAACAAATAGCATTCAAAAGTATGTCGATTTAAAGGAAACACAGACTTCAGGAAAATAACAATACCTAATTAATTCATTAAAGCAATATTAAATCTGAGAATTCAATAGGTAATGTTGCAAAATATAACGAGTTTGTCCGCTTAGTTAATTTGTGCTCTAAGTTCGTAATTCTTATGTACAGTCACGAGTAATAATATGTATACGCGCAGAATGAAAAAGCGATAATTAAAAGCTGAGATTTTTTTGGTCCGAAAATAGTGTTGGAGGCATTTCGAAACGTACCTTTACAATTGAATATTTAAAGAGAGGGGAAATTAATGAGCCAGATCATTTAGTTGGTTTTTACTCTTCGCCAGGCGCAAAAATATGTAAAAGATCAAAAATCAGTTCTCTACCATTAAATTTTAAACGAACCTGGTTGCGCCTGTGTGCTGGACGTGCCCCCCCCTCCCCCTTATAGCCTATGTCACTCAGGACCAATACAGCTTTCTACCAGTGAAACAATTTTTAAAATCGGTTCATAACTTCCGGAGATTACCCCTACATAAAAACAAACAAATTTACCTCTTTATAATGTTATATAGTGTAGTATAGATTAACCGAAGATTTTCTTTTGTCCACAGGTGCAACTAAAGAGATCGGCACTGCTTTGACGCGCGTCTGCTTACGTCACAGAGCCATCGAGACCAGGATGAAGACTTTTATAAGGTAAGCTCGGGTCTGTATATAAGGACTTGTTACTTTTTTCGAATAGATTTCATTTATTTATTGGAGAGTCCATTTATCGAGGAAGGCGTTGAACCTCGTTTCAATCATGCATCAGCAGGTCAATCTACCCGAATCTGTAAAATTTTACCAATCCAACATTAACCTTCCACTATTGTAATAAGGTTGAAAATCTATTAAATAAATTTGACAGATTGAGGTCGTTTGATTCCACGCAGTAGACATGAACCTCGATAGCTCGGTCGGAAAGAGCGTCGGATGAAGTTCTGATGAATTAATTTTTAAAGTCGTATTGGCCCATGGCTTAATTGCCAAGAACGTCGACCAATATCTAAGGAGGCTCTCGTTAGGCAGCTGGTTCAAGGGCCTAATTCAGAAGCAGTTTTGGATATGACGCGCATTGTTAGGAGGTTCCTCTCTCAAGAGCCCGGACCCTGTGACCGATACTGGTGGACTGGTATAGCTTATTTTTTTAAAGTTATTTTTTTTTGTGAAACTTCAAAAATGTGAGAAATAAGGAAGAATAATGACTAAAGGAAATTATTGTTAAATGATTAATTTTGTTGCACTTTTGTATTTATTTTGTTTTCCGTTTATAGGAAAAAGATACCGCTTCTTCAAAACTGGAAACAACAGCTAATGAGACGGACAAGTTTTACCTGTTCAATATTTTCCTGTAGAAGTTACTTAAGTACCAGTTTATTTATGAACAAAAAGGAATGAGTTTTTCCTTAATTGGGTAAATAAATCGATGGTTGATTGATATGTTATTGTTACGGTGTACCATCAGTGCAATAAACGGCGATGTTAAATAAAACGGGGCGTTTTCTCAACTAGGTAATGCGCCCTAGTTGACAAAATGCCCCGTCATTCTGGCATTCAAACACTTACTGCTCGGAATCATACGCCCCGCGTACGCTGAGGCCGAGGTCCTTGTTATACGCCAACGTACCGTTCGGACGACGAGGAGTTTTGTCAACTAGGGCGTATTACCTAGTTCACAAAACGCCCCGTATTCATACTACATACGCCAACAGTGGCCACAATTGCGTGTGGCTCCGAGCAAGTAAGTTTGAATACTAGAATGACGGGGCGTTTCGTCAACTAGGGCGTATTACCTAGTTGACAAAACGCCCCGTATTCACACTACATACGCCAACAGTGGCCACAATTGCGTGTGGCTCCGAGCAAGTAAGTTTGAATGCTAGAATGACGGGGCGTTTTACTTAGTTTTACCGTAGTATCTTTGGCTAAGTCTAGCGTAAGGCAATTGGCTGATTTAATGACCGTGCACAAGTCCGAACTCAACGCTAGACTCAATAATAAACACTGTCTTTTTTGGTCCCGGTACTACCATCTAAGCATGAAACCCGTAGTTTCGGGGGTTCATTACTCCATATCATTCTTATAGTTAGACATCAGGTTAGTTAAGAGCACGAACTAAAAATTAGTGACAACAAAATAAGACAGCTGTCTCTACTTCTGGTGTGTTGTCAAAAGTCATGAATTTAAAAATAATAGCGGTTACTTCTTACTCAAAAGTTTCGAATTACTTTCGTACGTATTTTCGGTGACGCATTAAGAGAGTAGGCATTTGCAAAATTGCGAATCTGCGAAAGTATATTCGCCGTAGAATTTATTCTCGCGATTGTACTTTTTTGTTTTTACATAAATTGGAATTCCAAAACTGCATTAAAACTGGATGAACGTTTTCCTGTATTTAAGAGGTTTAGTATGTTATTTATAATTGTTACAACAGGAAAATGTACCACAGACAATGTTCTTTTGAATTTAAACGTAACGACAATAAAAAAAAACTGCCCAAGTGCGTGTCGGACCACACACAATGAGGGTCCCGTAGTTGAATATAAGTGTCCCCAAAACAAATCCACGATTGTAGCTGACAAAAAAGTTGACAAACGAACGGAACGAACGCAGAGCTAAGGGGCTCGTTGGCGACGTAAAACTGGTGAATGCCAAGCTCCATAGCTTGACTCATCGCCGCAAGGCTACCTGCCTGTCGGTCTTCTACAGGTTGTACTTCGGAGAGTGTGCCCAAAAACTCCACGACCTCATCCCACCAGCCCCCTTCTATCATCGCACATCTAGAAGCACGGCAAATTACCATCCTTACCTTATTGCTATTCTACCAATTCGCACTAAGCATTTCCAAACGTCTTTTAATATGCGGGCAGCGAAGGAGTGGAACTCTCTGCCTGCGACTGTGTTTCCGAACGCATACGACCCTAATCTCTTCAAAGTTAGAGTGAACATGCTTCTTTTGGGTAAGCTCGCTCCATCGTCGACCTTGTCTTAGTCACTCTTGACCTAGACTAAGGTCAAGAGCAAACCCATTGAACATAAAAAAAACTTTAATGGATTTAACTTTAATGGTTTTGTAAGGCCCTTGGTACAAAACGCGACGCAAGTCTCCGATACCTTACGACTTTGGTATCCAATGACGCGTGCCTGTGTATGAACCTGTATGGTTTAAAAATTTCGATAGTTTATGGGATAATATAGCTGTAAGTAACCACTTTTCGGAATTAATACTTTATTTATACTGCAAGTTCTATCTTCTTTCCAAATTTCATGATTATATCAACACTAGCACTTTGCCCGCGACTTCGTCCGTGTGGGTTACGTACATTCCTAATTCCCCCTTTTCACCCCCTTAAAGGTTAAATTTCCAAAAATCCATTATAATAGGAAGCCGTGTGCAAAATTTCACATTCCTAGCCCCAGTAGTTTCGGCTGTACGTTGATGTCAGTCAGTCAGTTCTCCTTTTATATACAGGGTGTCCCAAAACTCAACGTCAAGCCGAAACGGGGTGACAGGATTGATCATAACCATCACGAGAAAAATCTGAAAAAAAATCTATCCCGTGCAGTTTGAAAATTATGGGCATTTTAAGAAAAACCTAGAAATGTGATCAAACTGTACCATTTTTCGGTTATTGTGGTTATTCTTTTTTATTTTTGTTCATTTGAACTTTGGAAACGTAATCCTAAATAACATTTCTAGAATCCCAATAAAAAATAATGACACAATTGCCTCAAGTTTCCGAGAATTGAGACTATTTGTTAAACTACGAATTTAAAATTTTCTAGATTCGTCGACTTTGACAGGCCCTCCTATAAAAAAAATGTACTAGAGTGCCTTGGCAAGTGGCATTAAAAGTTGGCGCATTTAATCAGAATTCTAAAATGGTACAATACTTGTTAGTTCCATACAATAGAAAAGAGTAAAAAAATTAAAACCTCAAGTAACCCGATTTTTGCTATCACATTTTACTCAGTTAAAATGTTTTTAATTCGCACAAGCTGTAGGTAGGTTCTTAATTTTAAGACAGAATGATGAGAGAGATGGATAATGGGTATGTTTGTCATGAGTGAGCGAGACAGATAGTGACGCCACTTTTACCAAAGTGAAAAAAAGTTAGTAAAATAATTAGGTTTGTTGGACTAAAAGTCAGATAGAGAAAAAACATTTTTATTACAATAAATGTTCAAATTGTTTACCATCAGCCTCAATACAAGCCCTACATCTTCTTAAAAAAGATCTACTTATAAGTCGGGCATATCTTCGAGAGTTGATCGCCTCAGCTGCTTGAGAAATGCGTTCACGTAGGTCGGCTACGTGATCAATGGGCTTTGAGTAAACTTTTTCTTTGAGAACTCCCCAATAGAAAAAATCCAGGGGATTTAAATCTGGTGAACGGGCGGGCCACAAGATAGTGCCTGAACGTCCAATCCACCTTCCCGGATATTCCTGGTCAAGGAAATCTCTTACTTGCACTGCGAAATGCGTACCCATACCCATTATCCATCTCTCTCATCATTTTGTCTTAAAATTAAGAACCTACCTAGAGCTTGTGCGAATTAAAAACATTTTAACTGAGTAAAATGTGATAGCAAAAATCGGGTTACTTGAGGTTTTAATTTTTTTACTCTTTTCTATTGTATGGAACTAACAAGTATTGTACCATTTTAGAATTCTGATTAAATGCGCCAACTTTTAATGCCACTTGCCAAGGCACTCTAGTACATTTTTTTTATAGGAGGGCCTGTCAAAGTCGACGAATCTTGAAAATTTTAAATTCGTAGTTTAACAAATAGTCTCAATTCTCGGAAACTTGAGGCAATTGTGTCATTATTTTTTATTGGGATTCTAGAAATGTTATTTAGGATTACGTTTCCAAAGTTCAAATGAACAAAAATAAAAAAGAATAACCACAATAACCGAAAAATGGTACAGTTTGATCAAATTTCTAGGTTTTTCTTAAAATGCCCATAATTTACAAACTGCATGGGATAGATTTTTTTTCAGATTTTTCTCGTGATGGTTATGATCAATCCTGTCACCCCGTTTCGGCTTGACGTTGAGTTTTGGGACACCCTGTATATAGATAGATTAATCTAAAGCTATGAAAGATGCATGTGGGGTTCATACCCAATGTAACTAAATGTTTTTTTTTTCAAACGATAAGTTCGCGTTTGATTACTATCTCGGCTGATAGTAAGCAACGGTGAAGCACGCTTGCCTAAAAGTAACCTATTCACACTTGATTTGTAGCTATCAGGAAAACCCCGGCAGAGAATTCCGCTGCTAAGCTGTGCCTACGTATGTATCTATTGAATTTTATGTTCAACTTTTAAATATCTTCTTTCCAGCGCCCTTATGGACACGCTAATAACACCTCTATCGGAACGAGCAGACGAGTGGCGCCGCGGTTCCTGTTCCACGGGCGCTCTAAGTCGCGAGCATGCTCGAGAATGCAAGCGCGCTCGAGCAGAACTCAGGCGTCGTGTCACTGAGGCGCAGAGGCATGCGAGGAAGGCAAGGCGAGCTCCGCCTGATGCGAAGCGACGAGCTGATGTGTGCATGCAGGTAAATGTTCAAACAATAACATATAAAGGCATTCGCCTGTAATGTAACGTTCGGGAGTTTCCCGAGATGACGCGATACGTGATATTTCTTCTAACTAAAAATAAAAATCGTCCTTGCCACTACGATATAATGATGCAATTCGACTGACCTACGTCGTCGTGGCGACCGTGTTTTGTTTTTCATCTACTCGTAGATAACTGCACGTTTTATGTCATATGTCCTAGTGGTAAGGATGATTTTCACTTGTGCAATTGGTCGAATTGCATCGCATCGCATAGGAAGCTTCCTTACAGATTCGAGTATTACAATGCGCACATAGTATTAATGTAAAGTACTTAGTAATAGACATAGTTACGTAAAAAGGACTCAACTCACATTGTCGATTAGGGTGGGCGGATTCTTTCAGGGAGTAAATTGCTCAAGTCAGCAAAAAAACGACGGGTTTGCACTCTGGGAATGCCGGCAGAAGTGAAAACGTGAATAGTAATAAACACACACCGAACATTCGCGCAAGCCCCCTGCGCCGTCTTACGAATTTTCGATCAGGTCACGTGTCCTGACGCGAGATTAACATTTTTTACCCATTCCAAAAAAAGTGCACAACGCCGCTAAAGAAGTTTTCACTTCAAAAAATTAAAAAACAAGTGGTCAGGTGCAACTGGCCGTGGTACTATCACGTACAATTGCGCCTGAAGGCGCTGGCCACATAGGAAAGACGTAAGATGCAGACGGGGCGCAGACATTTGTCTTTCATACAAAATGTATAGAAGCGTCGCGACGCAAAACATACAGAACAGTCGAGTCGCGGGCGCAACGGTTATACTTCTGCGCCTGTCCGCGACGCGTCTTCGTCTTACGTCTCTTCTGTCCTGTATTTTTTAATCAAAATGCAAGTTCAGAAACTAACCAAAGTCGCGGGGCTGTCTTATCAGGTATCCGTGGTCCTGAACGTAAAGGGCCGGTGAAAGACACCATGGATTTTAGTCAGTACAAGTCTGACAGTCCCTCCCGTCCTGCCCTGGATGGATTATTGGAGGACTCGTTGGATGATTTTACGATGTTGAAAAAAAAAGACATTAACTAAGGATCTATCTGTTTCCAGGATATACAGGAACGTAAGCAGCAGTTGGAAGAGATGGAGGAGAAAGCGGTGAAGGCCGCGCTCATCGAGGAACGGAGCCGCTTCTGTCACTTCGTATCGCTGCTGAATCCCGTTGTGGTGAGTGTACTCAAGTATTTTTTAATAGACTTCAAAAAACGGAGGATGTTAGCCTTTATTCCCATCTGCCACCTTCGAGGGGTGGTGGTTGGCACTAATAGGTGGCGTTTACCACCCTAGTGGTCTATGTACCAGTACCTACTTAGATTCATCTGCCCCCTTCGTTATAGTACAGAGGTTTATTCGCATTTCGTGTTAGACATTACTTTTAAATATAACATTTAATTTTAAATATAAACTTAATTAATATTTAATATTTATTTTAAATATTCCACTGTGGTCGCGGGACTCACGAATTACCATTACCCCGGTACGTAAAGGGCTATTGAAGGACACCGTGGATTTAAGTCAGTCAAGTCTGACAGTCCCTCTCGCTCTGCCCTGGGTGGGAGGACTCATTTGATGATTTTACCACGTAAAAAAAAAACGACTGTATTTTTTTATGTTTTGCCACCACATAACGTACGACTGGGTGAACCAATTTTGATGATTCTATTTTTGTTCGATGCAGTACATCTGTCATTTGGTCGCATCAAAATTCGAGAATGCGGGCTCGTGACCTCAGAAGCAAGAGAAAACGGTACTTGCTTGTGACGTATTGTCAATTATAAAAGTGTCGTATCTCCGTCAATTTTGGTTTGCGTAACAAAAGAAAAAATATTCGTTAAATATTTTTTCATAATCTAAGTGACGGGGCGCCCTGTATAGGGCCAAAGCCTGCCGGGGTTGCGGGACTCACGAATTACCGTGACCCCGGTACGTAAAGGGCTATTGAAGAACACCGTGGATTTTACTCAGTCAAGTCTGACAGTCCCTCCCGCCCTGCCCTGGGCTCTACTCGTTTGATGATTTTACCACGATAAAAAAAAAAGAACAAAACTAAGTGACGGACTAATTACACTTTTTCAGCCAAAAACCCTCTTATCGTTTCTAAAATATGTATTACCAATTTTTTTTACAGGAATCTGAAGTGGCAATGCTAGCGGAGGTCGGTCACTTACAAGAGGGTACCGAGCAACTCATCAGACACACAGCCGAGCCTAGGACGTTGCCTGCGGCCAGTTTACAGGTATATTTTTTAGGGTTCCGTACCGAAAGGGTGAAACGACCTATAAGTAAGCCTTCGCTATCCGTCTGTCTATCACTAGGCTTTAAGTCATGAACCGTGTCAGTTAGACAGTTAACATTTTCACAGATGATGTGTTTTTGTTGCCGCTATAACATTCATCATCTCCCTGCCTTTTCCCAACTATATTAGGGTCGGCTTCCAGTCAAACCAGATGCAGCTGGATATCAGTATTTTACATGGAGCGACTGCCTGTCGGACCTCCACAACCCAGTAACTGGGTAAGGCAATACCCCATGGTAAGACTGGTTGTCAGATTTCAGAGCTTCTGACTAACAGTAACGACTGTCAAAGATCTACAAATGACAGCCGGGACCAACGGCTTTACGTGCTTTCCGAGACACGGAGGAAACTCGCTTGCGTTATTGCATTTAAAAGTAATCAATGAAACAAATCACTTGTGAAAACACACTTCGTAACTCTATTCATCACTTATATTTCCAGGTGATATGCGACATTAAGTCGTGCTACTCTGGCTGGGCAGAGAGCTCGTCGGCCCCGCACTCTCCGTCCACGTCCTCCCGCCTGGGCAGCCGGAAGTCCTCCCTCACGTCCATCTCCTCGCTCAACTCGCAGTGCTCCGACCAGCAACATGGTGAGTACTCTGGTCCCACTGATGGGACACAGGCCTCCACTCCGTGAAGATTTTGGGCTATAATAAGGTGCTCACGTGAGCCATAATCTAACATGTGGGTCACTATTAACTTGCCACATCGTTCTCACATAATGTACCATCTGATGATGAATGATGTAACAAAAGTTCTGTAATAAGTTTGGCGATTGAAAAAGAGTGTCCATGGAGTTTCTTGCTCATTCTTCTCCATAGAAATCTACGCTTTGGAATGAGCACCTACACAGTTTTTATTTCTTGTGATTGGGACTGTAGCACCGTAACTATTTTTGTACTAGTTTTATTTTATGTCTTTTGACAAATCAAAAGTGCCTGTAATTGGCCTAGTTGAAATAAATGATTTGATTTGATTTGATCATTATCGGCATGATCAATTCTTTCTCCATTCTATTAAGAATAGTCAAAATTACTCCATCGTTATTTCTATACAAATCGACTGTTTTTATGTATGACACGATTCGTACACCATTTTTTTTTCGTGGTAAAATCATCAAATGAGTCCAAGGCAGGGCAGGAGGGACTGTCAGACTTGTGCTGACTAAAATCCACGGTGTCCTTCTATAGCTCATAGCCGTAATAGCTCTAAGGGGGGCCCCGTCATATTCGAACGCCATAGAAGAATAGAAACATTTCTACATTATAAACATTGCCATGTTTATAACGGTAAAATCTTTTTAAGTTTTGTTATTTTGTTTTTTCTTCGGTTGACGAAACTCGTTTTTACGGCGCGATGCTATGTGTTCTAGTGGTCCATAATCAACTAGATTGTCCTTTATCTACTTCGTGGGCCATACTTAATCACTCACGTCCATAATTCACCATGTCTAGCACATAATCTCCCTGTTGGTCTATTATTGACCACTTGGGCCATCGTGGGCTTTTAATCTACCAGGGGGGTCCATAATTTACCAACCATGCCGTCAAATAAAAGTGTGTTTTGTATACTTCCAGGTGTGTCAAGCTCCACAGTGAGTTGTTCCACTCCGATATCGAACGCGTCGTCATCCGGCACCATCCCCGCGCCACACAGTGACTCACAACACTGTCTGTCACAGGTACCTACATAGCGTGATGTTTTACGTTTGTACTTGTTTTGTTTCACTAGTTTTTTTTTCAAGATTTTGATTGTGTAGTATTTTTTGGCAGTTGGAAAAATTTGAAGGGGGTTTGAAGATTTTTAGAAATAAAGAAAGACAAAAAAAGCCCTATCAGTCGTCCGCCATTTTGATTTATTTTTTTCAGAATCGCGGTGCATAACATAAGTTATATATTCAGATACAGGGTACATAGACAAAAGAAAAAATAAATAGGAAATAATGTCCTTAACAGTCAGGTTTCAGAGTTACTCGCCGAATTTGGAGAAACAACGTTTTTGTTTTTAAGCTATTGTATGGCTTTTATAGTCGCGGGCTTTGAGCGCGGCGACCGAATCGAGAAATTCCGTAACGAAAATAAACCTAACACTGACACTGTCACATCTGTGAATGAATCAAATTTGAATGAATGATTTTTTGTCTTGAAGTTTCACTTGATTGACGTGGCTGTCCAGAGCCTAATTAGTAGAGCAACGATGGGATGATATTCTCTTTAAATATTCGCGTACTATAAATCTTTTTCATAACACCTTCAGTTGATTTCCTGACATACTAAATTGATATTAAAACCATTTTCCAACTGCCAACTCATTGCTTTAAACATTTTAGTAGGCACATTTTATTTTTTGCTTATAAATCCCACATAATGTTTTTTTTGCTGCTCCACCGTGTATTATGTTGCTATTTGAAAACTTCTTAAGAAGCCTCTTACAGTCCACTAGCGCCGCAAATCGAAAAAATGTCATAACTCGTAAATAGAATCAAAAATACAAAATGTGGTCTGTAATAACAGTAGAAAAGGCAATATCGTAATTTTATAACACACTAGCTTTTTCCCGCGACTTCGTTCGCGTGGAATAGTGATTTCCGGCAGATTTTTGGTTTTACCCACATAGTTCCCGATCTCGCGGGATCTCTTCAAAAATGAAATGACTGTAAAAAATACTATCCTATGTCCTTTCTCAAGTTCCAAACTATGTCTGTACCAAATTTCACACAAATCTGTTCAGTAGTTTAGGCGTGAAGAAAAGACAGACAGACAGACAGACAGAGTTACTTTGGCATTTATAATAGTAACAAAAACGGCCGTTTATGTTTAGAATGCACGATTTAGCTAAACAGCTATATTTCAAGTGTTGACAATGTGTTATAAAATTACGTTATTGCCTTTTCTACAGTAATTACAGATCACATTTTGTATTTTTTATTATATTTAAGAGTTATGAAATTTTTTCGATTGGCGGCGCTAGTGGACTGTAAGACGCCTCTTAAGCAACGTAGTGAATTGAAAGTCGATGAAGCGAAAGAGACAGACGCATAATTTCATAACATTCAACGTGGGAGAAAATGAGATAGGAAGCATTATACAGTGTTTCTCATGTTCGTGGTTCTCTTTTTAAACATTTTCACAGCTTTCACTTCTACCACATATGTTTTTTTTTAATTTATTTTGTTTGCTTTTTTTATTATGTTGCTATTATTGTATGCCTGCCAGCCCTTCCGTCTGTCCAGTGTGTGCAGCGCGGACTCCGGCTTCCGTTCGCAGGACGCGCTACTACGACGCTCGCTCTACGTTGACAATGTAAATACTGTTCATCAAAAGGCTGATTTACATTGATCCAGTATCTGGATCGAAAATTGGATCGAGCTCTATTCAGATCCAGCGTGGGCTAGATTGAAATATATTTTTTTCGTTTGCTGTTGTGTCCACCCAGAGTTAATTAAACCACCTCTGGGAACATCAAATGCCACTGACATGGCTTTGGACTTATACAGGGTGTAAGCGACATCGATACACAAACGGTTACCATGGGTCCAGGACATGATTCTGGACGCCCCCGTGTTGGAATTTTTCGTCGGTTTTTCCCAAATTTTCTCTTTTTTTGAGTTTTTTTTTTTACATTAGACTGTTCATGGGGGGTACAGAATCATGTCCTGAACCCATGGTATCCGTTTGTGCGTCGATGTATCTTACACCCTGTATTTTAACTATAAAATCCAGTTTTCTCACGACGTTTTCCATTTATTAATTATCTACTCCAGTGACTTTGCATAAAGCAGCTAGATCAATGTTAAAGGTTGAATTCGTTGATCATGCGCTGGATCGGAACAGATCTCATTCCTATTTTTCAATACAGTGACGCTGGATCCAGTTTCTGGATCAATGTAAAGCTTAAAGCAGTTAACTAACCAAAGCATACACACGATTATCTCTAATGCTGTTCGGAGAACCCGAACGCAGCGTCGCACCCGCAGACTACAATTCAATATGAAAGTTTGTGAGGTTGGGATAGTTTTTATCCCATTATTATGTTTCCTTGTTATAATTCTGGAGTTGTAACGGACGAAACCGCCGCAATAGCTGTTAGTAGATCATTATTTAATTTTTTCTTTGAATTTACGTTGTTTTTTTTTTACTCCAATTTATCATTTATTTCATTTCGCTTTTTTATTATTATTATGAGTAGTAATTGTGTTGTCTATAGCAGTAGAATTGATAGCTTGGATCATTTTATTTTTTAATTTATCTATTAATACGAGGAGATATGTACAGAAAGTTTGTCTAATAACGAGACACAAGAGAGAACGATCATTACTTTTGTTCTTTTAAAATGCTAGTTGTTTCTGTTACTAGTACAAAAAAAATCTAATAAAATACAACAGTGATTAAATAATAACACAATAATTATTAAATATTAAACTACAGAGCTATTAAATAAAACACATCAGTAATTAAATATAATACAACAATAATTAAATATAATACAACAGTAGTTATATATAATACAACAGTAACAAAATATAACACAACAGTAACAAAATATAACACAACAGTAATTAATATTGTTTTTACCTAAATAATTCCAGGGTTCAGACAATCAGAGCGTTAGCAGCGAATGTATAACTCAAGCGAAGAGTCACATCGAAGACGACCACGTAGACGATGTACATGACATTACCAATGCAGGTGAGGAACTAACATACACTTAAGACGAAATGGGAAGCTGTCACCTCCTTCTGCGAAGCAGTCATGCTAGCGAAAGAGGAGGCGGACGCGTGAGGGAGAGGACAGCCTCTACCTCACGAAACAACCACGGCAACAGACGTCACGAAGACATTTCAAAAATATTTTAATTTATTTATTTACTAGCTACTGCCCGGACGTCGTAATATTATGTAGCCTATATGTTGGTCCGACTTCTTAATATAATATTCGTGCCAAATTTGAAGTAAATCCATGCAGTACTTTTTGTGTTTATCCCGGACGGACATACAGACAGAAATTCTAAAAACTATATTTTTGGCTTCGGTATCGATTGTAGATCACACCACAAGTATTCTTTAAAAAAAAATCGAATTATGACTTTCCTACTATTTTATTATGTAGATATATAGATTTATCAGATATATTATTTCTCAATGTAGTATATTTCGGCAATATATATATCTACATATCTATATATCATCCAACATGGCTTATACGTTTTTTCTTACGGCCAGACCGAAAATGTGTTTCTATTATGGCTGGGCCACACTCAAAATATTTTTTTTTTTTTTTTTTGTTGGGACAAACCCACCACACTATTCCCTAACCACTGCAACTCCTGTGCGCCAGAATCAACAGTGGCAACCAACCAGAAAAGGGTCGAGACAATGAAGCTCGACGTGTCCCGGAGAATGAATTTACCTGTCTTGGATCCTGCAACGAAATTAATCAGAAAAGAATAGTGGAGGAGTAGGAAAAAATATATGTTTCCACTTCCCTCCCTGCAAGCAGGAGACAGAACAAAACAAGGCCAATAGGCACAAAGGGACATTACAACTGGGAGAAGCCCAGTTGCCTAGCACCACGGGTAAAATGACTACTAATATTAATGGGTCCTAAATTGTGGGCTGCTAAATTTGATTCCAATAATAGGTATGGCAAAAACGCTTGAACGCACGGAAGTTTGTTCGAGTTTCAACAAGGTCCGAGTAGTAAATGACTCCAGATGTAGTCTGAACAGTGTTCAACATAATATTACGTTCGTTCTGCCAAAGAATACACTCCCATAGAATATGATGTGCTGATTGTTCATATTCACAGTCAGATGTCGAACATTGACAAAAAGGCGAGGGAACAAGCTTGAAGGAAAATAATTTACTTTTAAAGTTCCCATGTCCCGTGAGAAATTGGGCAACACAGTGATCCACCTCCAGCCACGTCCTAGCCAGCCGCTCACGAACGGATGGAAAGAACTGGTGGAGGTGCCGCCCCTTGATAGAATTATCCCACCTACTTTGCCATTCGGATAAAAGATCCTCCCAGACGTCATTCTGGGGTTTGAACAATCTAGATATCTTATCACGGTCACGTTGAGGTAGAAAATCAGCATCAGTGGTCTCCCGTGTGGAAAAGTACATTGCAGCACGTCGCTGTACTTCAAGATCGACTGGAAGAACACCAGCAAGTACCGGTAAAGCTTCAGTACTGACGGTTCTATACGCTTTACTTAAGAATAACAAAGCCAAGCGCTGGCTTTGAAGCAATTTACGTCGTGCCGCCCCTATGGTGGCCCTATCGGCCCAAACAGGTGCTCCGTAGCACATACAGCCCAAGTAAGTAGCACCATAAATAGTTTTTAAGGTTAAAAACGACAAACCCCAAGTAGATTTGGATATTCTCGTTAGGGCATAAAAATTATTTTTAGCTTTTTCACCAACTGTTTTTATATGTTCTATGAATGTGAAATTCCTCTCTAAGACTAAACCAAGATAGCACACCGATTTCTTTCTCTTAACGGGAACATGATTGAATTTAATACTAGGCCACGATTTAAGGTCACCTTTTAAAATGAGTTGATAGGTTTTTTGTGGTGCAAAGGTCAGACGGTTTCGATCACCCCACTGTGATATTAAGCGTAGGCAAGTGTCAGCCAAATTCTCGAGGCCAGCACGAGTACTCGACTGAATGAGCAGAAGGCCATCGTCCGCATAACCAGTTAAAGAACAACCACTTGGTAGTGGAATCGCGAGGAAATCATCGAAGCCTAGATTCCATAAATAAGGACCGATAACCGAACCTTGAGGACAGCCCATGGTGAGAGGTTTCGATATGGAATGATGTCCGAGTTTAAGTTTCGCGGATCCATTAGAAAAGTACGAACAAAGAAGATTAAATATATTATTATAGCAACCACGAGCTTTTATTTTATGTAGTAGCATTGGCCACCACGCGTTATCAAAGGCCTCGGAAATATCTAGAAAGATCCCAACTACGTACTTGTGTTTAGAGGTATTAACCATTTTTCTAACAGAAAGTGCCGCGTCAACGGTTGATTTCCCGATAGTAAAACCGAATTGATTTTTATGGAATTTGGGCCCGTCCGGTAACAATCGTGGGACGATAAGACGCTCCAAGAGCTTTCCCAAAGATGGTAATAAAGTTATGGGCCGGTATGACTTAGGGTCATCTGGAGGCTTGTCGCCGCTTTTAGGTATTATTCGTATAAAGCCATGTCTCCATATACGAGGAAAAACGCCTTCAGAAATACACCGGTTGTAAACAGTTAATAACGCGTCACCCGCTGTTTTACACGCTTCTTTTATCATACGATTAGATATTTTATCTTCACCTGATGATTTGTTAAGGGGCAGTCTCCTAACAACATTCATTAATTCGTCAGTGGATGGAAGGTCTGACGCTGGTGATTCAGGCGGGACTGTTGCCCATGCTCTAATTTGTTGGTGGTAGTCATTATCATTAACAGGTGAATCATCAGGGATAAGAGTATTTAATAGAACTTCCGTTGTTTCTTCAATACCGGCGGTGTGTTTGTTATTTACTTTAATATTCTGAACATACGCGAGGTCGATCGATCGATTGGCTTTAAACTCATGATATAAAGGAGACCACGGACCTTCTTTTTCTAGTTTATCGACTACTTTACGCAACAAATTACCCTTAGATTTTTCAACCGATGCTCTGTAACGGGACCTGGCAACTCTAAATGTATTTAAAGCAGTGGTTAGCGAGTCTCCGGTGACTTGACGTTTTTTAAGCTTATTAAGATGTTTACGCGCTCGACGATAGGTTTTACGCTGTTCGGTTAGGTAGTCACACCACCAATCACATCTACGTATATTGGTCATAGGTCCGCGACCAATGGCACTGACACTCAAAATATTGTCATATATTGCATAGTGTAGTTGCCAATTTTACTCTCCCCGTGTCTTAATTGCTCAATTTAAATTAATTAATTTCTTGCAAATTCCCAGCATCGGCAACCTGGCCAGATCTGAAGGACACAGCACAATTTGAGAGGGCAGCTTCCGCCATCATGGGTGGCAGACCTCACACTATTTCTGCAGGTATTTAACACATTATTGTAATTTAATTTAGTTGAATGTGCTCACGATTTCGACTTTTAAGGTTAAAAACGACACATTAAAGTACCCACAGTGTAATTGTGTTATTTTCTATTAATTAGCTTAGCTTAAGTTAGACTACAATCTTGAGAGGAGCTCGTGGCTAAATAATTACAGCCGCACAGGCCTATCTTCCGGGCTAAGCCGCGCTTGCCGAGGTTTGTCTGTGAATGGGTGACCATCTATCATATCAAATTTCCTCCGTGCCTCAGAAAGCACGTAAAGCCGTTGGTCCCGGCTGTCATTTGTAGATCTTTGACAGTCGTTACTGTTAGAAGCTCTAAAGTCTGACAACCAGTCTTACCATGTGGTATCGTATTACTCAGTTACTGGGTTGTGGAGGTCCGTCAGTCAGTCGCTCCATGTAAAATACTGATATCCAGCTGCATCTGGTTTGACTGGAAGCCGACCACAATATAGTTGGGTAAAGGCAGGCAGATGATGACGACTGACTAGTATCTCGCCTGAAGGTAAGCGAAGATGTGGTCGACGGTGAGGCACGCTTGCCTAGAAGAAACCTGTTCACTCTTGACTCGAAGACCCCCAGGTTACAGCTATCAGGAAATACAGACGCCATCAGGGAATTCTACTCCATAAAATAATAATGATTTATTATTCTTTTATGTGATGAACTGAATGCGGAAGTCGCAGGTTCAAATCCCGCCAGGGGATTTTTTTTGGCGGATTTTTTCTTTCCGTTCAAAATCTTTGTAATTTTTACAAATTTTTGAAGTTATCTATATATATAAAAGGAGAACTGACTGACTGACATATCAACGTACAGCCGAAACTACTGGGGCTAGGAATGTGAAATTTTGCACACGGCTTCCTATTATAATGTAGGGGAGCACTAAGAAGGGGTTTTTGGAAATTTAACCTTTAAGGGGGTGAAAAGGGGGAATTATGAAAGTACGTAACCCACGCGGACGACGTCGCGGGCAAAGTGCTAGTTGCGTGTAATATTTATGAGAAAGTTGTGTTTTTGCACTTTTACAAGTATACGTAGGATCCTTCGTTTTCATACATTACATTTTATATTGATATGTCTCCCCCCGCAGGCTACGAGCGCGGTCACCCTCGCCCCGCGCTGTCTGCTCACACGTTCTCCTCCGAGCACGACACAGGACGGGACGGACAGATATATGCACGACCACCGCTGCCTACTGTGAGTGTACTTTATGTTAAGAGGCCTCTTACAGTCCACTAGCGCCGCCAATCGAAAAAATGTCATAACTCGTAAATAGAATCAAAAATACAAAATGTGGTCTGTAATTACTGTAGAAAAGGCAATAACGTAATTTTATAACACATTGTCAACACTTGAAATATAGCTGCTTGAAATTAGCTAAATCGTGCATTCTAAACATAAACGGCCGTTTTTGTTGTACAATATGTTATAAAATTACGTTATTGCCTTTTCTACAGTAATAATAGACCACATTTTGTATTTTTGATTCTATTTACGAGTTATGACATTTTTTCGATTGGCGGCGCTAGTGGACTGTAAGAGGCTCCTTAATAGCTTATTTTTGACCGCGGGTATGTGACGGTGAGTAACGGGTGACTTTTGAGTTGTAGCGGGTGAAATCGCTGGCAACAACTAGTGTTATATCATACAGTATTCATTTAAAATACTTGTTTATTATCCGCAGAGATGTTCTTCCCTGGAACGTCCGGCAGTCCCCAACAAGTCCGGGAACGCGAACACGTGCGTGCAGGAGTTCAAGCCGACCAAACCATCGTCTTTGCCACCGCATCTTACTAAAGGTAACTTTATTATCATACAATAAGGTTTACAATCGTATCTTCATCTGCCTAGCCTTTTCCCAACTATGTTAGTTCTATCTTCTATCCAGTTATCCAGTTTTATCCAGTGATGATTAGCGCAGTGGCTGAGCGATTGGATTGCTGAGCTGCGTGGCGCGGGTTCGATTCCCGCACGGAGCAAATATTTGTATGATCTACAAGTAGTTATTCCGGGTCTGGGTGTTTGTGCAAACATAGAAACTCGTTTAAATAAAAAAACTACCTGTTTTCGAAGCGCAAAGACTCATTTGATAATTATTAAACCACAAAATAAAGGGCCTCGGTAACCTCTGAAAACATTCTGCGAAACCGAGCTAGTCTGGCAACACTTCATTATATTTATTTTTCCCCAGAAATGCCACAAGCCCTGTACGTAAACATGTCGGAGCTGGCCACACTGGCAGCGTCGCGTGCGCAGCAACAGCAGCAACAACATAACGCTGAACATCCACAACAGGAGAAGGTAAGACTTTATTGTTTTTGTACAGCGAGTAAATCGCCAATTTCGTTTATTGCCCGTGGTACTACCCGTTGTACTACGGGAAATTTTAATTTACGTCAATTTTTTTATTTGTAAGGCATTTCGACACCTTCATGCCTTTAAAATCGAATATTTTAGAGGGGGGCAATTAATGAGCCGCTTATATCACCTCGAGTACAGAGAGAGTGGGAGGGACTGTCAGACTCGTACTGACTAAAATACACGGTGTCCTTCAATAGCCCTTTACGTTCCAGGGTCGCGGTAATTAGTATGTCCAGTGACTCAGGCGGGTTTTGGCCCTCTAGAGGGAGGCCCCGTCATTTAGCTGACACTCTTTGAGGCGCGCGTGGAACACAACTATAAGTTGTACACATTACTACCTGAATATGTCAAATTTCTTTAATAAATTTACAACCTTATCACAATAGTGGAAGGTTGATGTTCAGTTGATAAAATTGTACAGATCGGGTAGGTTCACCTGCTGATGTCTGTACATTGACCTTTGAAAAAGATATCCGCTAGTTTCGGCTTCGTGCAGCACACTGTCTTATCTCTGTCACACACTACCTATGTGACGTTTGTGGTTGTAGTTGGTTGGTGTTTTGTGCGTTCATAAATGAAAATACGGGTTATTTATTCGACTTTATTTTTGTAAAAATTTCACACGTCAGTCGCAAAAATACAGAATTGCACCAGTATAGAATTTTAATACATATACATATTATTATATATATATATATATATATGTATACACAGAGTTCTTTTAAATTGACCAAATGTACAACATTTTTAACGTTCCAATTGATGCAATTCAGTGTTACCCAATCAAAACTACAAAATAATTCACAAGTGTTTATCGATTTAAATAATTAAAAATAAATATAACTTATTTACTTAATTACAAAGTGGCCAACCAATATGGCGCATGCAGTAGCTACAGTAGACCTACAGCTGACGTTGTATACTATGCGGTTCAATTAGAAAGGAGTGTTTGCCGAGTGTTTGCTAACACTTGCATGCTTTTAAATAAACTATTAATCATCATATGAAAATAAGTCGAACAAGATAATCAAGATACTTAATGTACACTATAAAAATAATTGCATAACAAAAGAAAAAATACGGGTCAAATATATTTTGATAATCTAAGTCTTTCAGACTTATTTTTTTTTTAAGTGAAAACTTCTTTAGCGGCGTTGTGCACTATTTTTGGAATGGGTAAAAAATGTTAAACTCGCGTCAGGACACGTGACCTGATCGAAAATTCGTAAGACGGCGCAAGGCGCTTGCGCGAATGTTCGTGTGTGTTTATTACTATTCAAGTTTTCACTTCTGCCGGCACTCCCAGAGTGCAACCCGTCGTTTTTTTTTAGTAAAATAGGCTATTGTTGAACCGTATAGTACAATAATATCTTATTCAAAGCTAGAACTTAAATGCTATTAATTTAATCGAAATTATCTAAATGAAATACTCTCATATGGGTAGTTTCGTCCACTGTAAAGGTTGGTTTCTCCCGCCGCTGTCGCCTTAATCTGAGAAATAAAGGATACAGTTAACATTCACCCTTTTAAGAGTTTTTTTATCGTGGTAAAATCATCAAATGAGTCCTCCCACCCACGGCAGAGCGGGAGGGACTGTCAGACTCGTACTGACTAAAATTCACTTTCGTGAATCCCGCTACCACCCCTTTAAGAGTATACTTTAAGATTCTATTAGTTGCTTGTCGGGATAACGGGACGTTCTGAAATGCAAAGGGCAACTGAAGGTCAATTAGTTTTGTGCATTGTTAACAATGTGGAGATAAAATTAAATTAAGCAGCTGCGCCTGAGTTAGGTCGGTTTCAGGTCACAGTGTATAGTTAACAAGAAAAATACGTAGGCAGACGTAATTTGTTAACGTTTTTAAGCTATTGCATAACTTTAGTCGCGGGGTGAGCGCGGCGACTTAATCAAGAAATTCCGTAACGAAAAGAAACCTAACATTGTCACTGTCACATCTGTCATGTCAACGTGAATAAATAAAATTTGAATGAATTAATTGTTTTCTTGATTGTCGTGGTTGACCATAGCCGAATTAATAGAGTAACTTCCCATAGAGCAAAGATGGGATGGCACGCTTGTTAAATATTCGCGGTAGGCAACATTTTTTTTTATTTTTTTCATAAATAAAATAAATAAATAATTATAATTGCATGAGTTGATAAAAAATGCTATGCAATAGCTTTACCGCGGCAGTCCCCGAGTGCCACACGTATTTTGCCAGCAAATGAGACACGTATGCAAACGTCAAATACTCAACAAAAAAATTTTAACTACACATAATATATATATATATATATATATATATCTATAAAGCAGAAAATAATTAAAGTGTGACAAAAAATCAAACATTGGATAGCAATGCTCAGTGGCTGCGAGACTGAATCTAGCAGGGGGCAAGAAGCATGTGCGAAACCCTTTGTTTTTATGACAAAAATATAACCTGCCTCCGCTCGCGCAAGTTATACATTTGTTTAAGATGAATTCTTTCCCCCAAGTTCATCTTAAACAAATGTATGCCACTAGCAATGCTAGGCTTGTTCCAGTGAGTGAACGAGGTAGCGCTAGAAAACTTGTATAGCTCTGTCTCTTTCACTCACTGGAACAAGCCTGGTTTTAAGACGTCATAATACGGCCGTTGCTCGGATAAAAATACACAGCTCTCTGACAGAACACTCAAAATCCACTCGAAAGTGAAAACCGAAAATTCAATGTCCGGCAAATGTTTGACAAGACCAGGAGTCCCCATTTAAAAAACTAGGTTTACATTTCATACATTTCCACTAACAAAGAGACCGGTAGTTTGATTCTCAGAGCGATCATTTTTAGTGCTAAAAACACACTGCGAGCCTAGTGCGGTGGCGTCGGCGGGTGCGGAAATATCAAATCAAATATATGAAATCGTTCGTGGCCACACTGAAGTGACTTAGAAGGCCCTTAGTCACTTCAGTGAGGCCACATGTGCATAGGCATGCACACCACGTTTTTTAAACGCGCCGTTGATGCGCGTTTGTAGCGATTCAGACGCACCGGTGCCGCGCGCTTGACCCGATACACTCGCGCGTTTGCAGACAACAGATTGTTCTGTTTGATAAAAGAGCGCCATCGACGCGCATTTATATCGATACAGACGCGCCGGTGCCGCGCGTTTGACGTGATACAAACGACAATAATCTGCTGCTTTCACAAAAGCGCGCTGTCGACGCGCGTTTCTAAAACACGTGTCGACGGCGCGTTTAAAAAACGAAGTGTGCATAGGCATAGGCGGGAGACTAGCGCGGTGGCTACGAGTATGAGCGAGTTTGCGAGCCTAGCGTGTCACTAGGCAACTTTTACACCTTTGATACACCTTTTTTTTTACACCTTTACCGTTTTTTTACACCTTTGATACACCTTTGATAAACCATTTAGGTCTTATTGTCAGCGCCATCTACTTATCAGAACATGCAATAAAGTACTACCGTAGGAGGCATTTGTACATATTTAAATTATTTTCACTGTACTTGAGTAGAATAATGTAGAACGGTTGATAATTTAGTTGTATACAATCTAAATAACCTTACCATAAAACATTTTAATATGAATTTATTTGAATAAGATTTATAGAAACTACTGGGTACTACCAGTTTGTGACACCTGAAGTCGCCGCAACAAAAACAAATACTTGATCGGCGCTGTGGACACCGATCGCAACCGTCACCGAGCCCGCCACCCCGCCCGCCACAGGCCCTAGGCTTCCACTGTGGACACACACTTAGTGTGTAATTACAGAGGCGCGGGGCGGGCAGCGGGAGCGGGTGGGGGGTCACGAAACAGACTAGATTTCTGTTAACCCGCCCCGCCCACACTTGGTGCACCTTAGTCAAAAACTATGTGTTTGTGTTACCCGCCAGCGGATTCCGCTGCCCGCCCCGCTGCCGCTGTAATTGCAGACTTACTCTTTTCGCCTGCTAAGAAAGCACTATTCAAACACAAATAAATAATGCAAAAAAATTGAACTCGCAATTTTGAGCGTTAGTTTAATTAATATAAGGCAAAGTTTCCATAACAGCCTTTTATGCAAACCAATAAACATAGCAATCCGATTTGCTGACCTTAGATCAACGACAACATCAATCTCCTGCCTTTATCCCACATTCTTTGTAACCGGTACAGCTTCTTTTCTTCTTCCCTCTCTGTTGCTCATCAACTGAGCAAGAGACACCGTCTTTCTATCCGTAGGTTAATGACAACGTGTATATAAAATGTATCGGTTAATCCTAGCCTAATTAATTATGTTAGGCTGATTTTCACTAAACTGAAGCGGAGCAAAAACTAGCCTTTCGGTTCTTTTGCTTCCGATTCTGCAAGAACCTTAACTGTCTTTAGTCTATCGCTGACAAAATGTTCTAATATGTTTGCCCAAAATTTAGGTACACGAATTCCACAAATTAAAAGTCAAATGTGTAGATGTAGTAGGCTATTGTGGTGTGGGGACGCGCCGCATATACATTTTAGACCTGAACCCTCCATGGACACTGGGAATGTCTTTGCTCCGGCCAATTTGGGCACAAAGACTATTTAGAGATTTCCAAGTCAGTCAAGAATGAAAACGTCAGGGGATTTTAACAGTTCAGTTTGCTAAAAACTTGCGAAGTACTTACAATTTATCCCAGTCGAACTTAGCAGCGAGCGTTTCAGATATTTGTCCTTCCTTCAATTGTTTCTTTACCACTCTTTCGACCGTACGTAAGGATGAGAACAAGTTCTGAGCAGAAGATGGCTGCCTGGTACGGGAACTTACCTGTAATGTAAATTTATTGCATGTGAAAATATGTGAAAATATATGACTAGCTTTTTCCCGCGACTTCGTTCGCGTGAAATAGTGACTACTGGCAGATTTTTGGTTTTACCCACATAGTTCTCGATCTCGCGGAATCTCTTCAAAAATTAATAAATTTTATTTATTACTTTAATTTTTTGTAATAAAAACTATCCTATGTCCTTTCTCAAGTTCCAAACTATGTGTGTACCAAATTTCATACAAATCGGTTCAGTAGTTTAGGCGTGAAGAAAAGACAGACAGAAAGACAGACAGAGTTACTTTCGCATTTATAATATTATAGTTTGGATGTTACCCGTGATAATTCAAGAATTCTAACGGTACCAAACACATTGAAATTCGTTCAGGCGTTCAGAAGTTATGGTAGTATGAAGCGACTCACATACATACATGAACCCTAAAAACATAACACTCTTTTTTTTTCGTAGTCTATAAAACAGTTTTGAAGTGGAAACTTCTTTAGCGGCGTTGTGCACTTTTTTTGAAATGGGTAAAAAATGTTAAACTCGCGTCAGGACACGTGACCTGATCGAAAATTCGTAAGACGGCGCAGAGCGCTTGCGCTAATGTTCGTGTGTGCTTATTACTATTCAAGTTTTCACTTCCGTCGTTTTTTTGAGATATTGGGCCTTTTGAACCTTGTAATCAATGTAAAAAATGATCAGTTTGAAACCAAAATAACGATTTAAAAGTGAACTAACAATTTACATAACGTTAAATTCAATTCTTCAGTTATCGTGATAAGCTACTTCACATCGATAAGAACTCTACATACCGTGTAGTTTCAGCAAAAAATATCATGTGTAATATTAGCATTTTAAACTCATTAACCAATAAGTGTTTGCCTAATGACGTAGGTTGCAACCATGTTAGAATCGATCTATGCGGGTAAATAGTTCTATACTTTCTGTTCGAGCTCTCTTAGCAAAAAAAATACGACGGGTTGCACTCTGGGAGTGCCGGCAGAAGTGAAAACTTGAATAGTAATAAATAGACACGAACATTCGCGCTAGCGCCCTGCGCCGTCTTACGAATTTTCGATCAGGTCACGTGTCCTGACGCGAGTTTACCCATTCCAAAAAAGTGCACAACGCCGCTAAAAAAGTTTTCACTTCAAAAAAGCGCATAAAAACAGTGGAAGACAAAAATTTTTAAACGATGTCGAGAAAGAAAACCGGTCAAGTACGAGTCACTCGCACACGAAGGGTTTTGTTTAATATAACATTTTTATATATCTATATATATAAAAATGTTATGTTGGTTTGTGTATGCTTCAAAAACTCAAAAAGTTCTGCACCGATTGAGCTGAAATTTTAGCATGATATATAATCCGGATCAAGGATTGTTTTTATCTATTTTTTGCATCAATCACATAACCGCGACCGCGAATAAACAGTTTTTTTGTGCCACAGCGAAGCGTGCCAGGGTACAGCTATATCTATAAAAACGGCAACAAATCATGTTTGTGTTATGGGAGCCCCCTAAATGAAATTAAATAAAATAATGTAAATAATACATTCTGTATTTTAGATTTTGTTGTAAAATCGGCAACAGAAATACGTCATCTGTGCAACAGTCCAACTATAACGGTTCGTGATATAAAGCCTGAGGGTCTAAAACAGCCACCTAGCAATAGCACGAGCTTCGAGCATTTACAGTGATTTCCAGAAACGTCATTGGTTGATATATGTGACAGACGAACAGACAAACAGAACCTCAGCGGAATCTTAGTAATGGGGTCCCGTTTTACCCCTTTGTATACGGAACCATAAAAAGTCTCACCATAATCTCGACAGCATCAAACAGCTTGGTCATCTCTTTCTTCTCTCTATCAGAGAGACTGCTGTCCTCCCAGTTGAAGATGTTGCTCTCTTTCAGCTTCGTCTTTATTTTTTCTAACGTGATTGGTGATTCTTGACCTTCGTACATTTCGCCGGATTTGTAGGAGGCTTTCAATTCTGTTTGTAGTAGGTTTTCAAGTGGGCTGTAAAGAAAGTTTTAAATCCGGAGTAGTTCCAGTGTGGGAAAGAGACAGAGCTATACAAGTCGTCTAGCGCTACCTCGTTTCCTCACTGGAACTACTCTAATAGGCCATTATTGCTTGTATAAGCCTCTGCTGGTGGAGATTTTTTGTTGGATGTCAAGTCATCATTTTCAGTATAATGTTTCCACTGCTTGAACACAGGCTCTGCGAGGGGGAGTGGGCCCAGGGGGGGTTGGTAGATGTCAAATGTCGTCGAAGTTTTGGCTCTAGGACATGCCGGTTTCCTCACGATGTTTTCCTTCACCGTTTTGAGAGCAGTGGTGATGAAATAAATTACAAGAAGTACTACGCTACGCCTTGATGTGGCTTGGTGGTGGCTGGTTTCGAAACTACGACGAAATTTGGTAAAAAAGCACTACTTCTCTCCTTAAACGTGTGACTAAAATGCTTCTTTGTTTATTATTTTTATATGTATTATGTCTTGTATATATATATCTTTATAATGTTTGTATGTATGTATTTTATGTGCAAATTGTATATCTCAGACTACCAACAGTATTGTTTCTCCTTTCTCTTAATTCCATCCAAAGGTTGTCTTGAAGTGACGCGGCCTGTAGAGGGCCAAAGCCTGCCGGGGTCGCGGGACTCACGAATTACCGTGACCCCGGTACGTAAAGGGCCATTGAAGGACACCGTGGATTTTAGTCAGTCAAGTCTGACAGTCCCTCCCGGGTGGGAGTACTCGTTTGATGATTTTACCACGCTAAAAAAAACAAAAAAGTATTTGCTATTTTACAGCAAACACACCTAATGCGTTTATGTGTAATGCGGCCTTACGTAATATTCGTATCATAATTAGGGTTTTCCATGCCGTGAGTTCAGTAATAAATTCCGATAGCGCTGATGTGATTTCTAAGAAGGTAACGCACCATAACCTCTCGCTGGTTTTCTGATTAAATTATTCGAGTTTTTGTTTTTTTGAAAGCAAACAGAAAGTTAAAATTGGTTAATTTATGTTCCAAGATATAAATTAATAAGTGGTACCTATAAGGTTTTCAACCGCCTTCGAAGGAGGTTATATTTTTTGTAGTCAGTTAAAAACATGTGACTTATAAACCGTATTACTCCCATATTATAGTTTCGTAAATAAATCTGATCAAACGGGCAGCGCAGCGAATCAATCGATTCACTATATAAATGATGTGTTTGACTCACCATGACCCAATGTGATGGATATTTACTGCAATTCTGAAAATTGAGATTTAATCAGATTATTTTCTTAGTAATCGTAGAAGTACCTAGTGTGTATAGAACACCTATTTAGGGTTATGTATAGCGTATATACCCCCATATATAAAGGGGCATATGGCCCCTTGGGTTTGATACCAAGGATATTGATCAAACGTAGCCATTAGGTAGGTACTTTACTTAGTAAAAAAACTTTTCTACTAAAGTTTTTTTAATACAAAAAAAATATACAAAAAAAATTAGGAGACCGGTGTATCATTCAATAATTGAATTGGGGTTTTGAAAACGGCAAAAATATTAATACAAAATAATACGTTAATTACTACGGTAATTGAGATATTTTTTTAAATAAATATTTTTTCCGTTTTTTTTTTACAAATTCTTCAAATTCGTTGTTAGAAATCAGGTTACCTTTGATCTAGTATTTACGAGACACCCTGTATAACACGCTACGAGCAATAGGGGCCGTGCAACGCGTAAAACCGCGGAGAACAGCTGGTGATTAATATTCTTAAATTCTCACACTAGGTACTTAAAAGAATAGTCATCCTTATGTATAGGAATATAAATATCGAATTCATTTTAAAACTTCCGTAGTAACGGTATATGAATGAATGCGAGAAAACATCAATGGTTTTACAACAACAAAGATTTGTTTATAAATTGAAATTCAGATCAAATTCGATTCTCATTCATCAAAAAATACTTTGAATTCCCATCATTGTTCCGGTTTCTCACTGAAATTCAATCAGGAACAGATCTTCAAACAATACTTTATCCCCAAGTTGAATAATATGGGCATGTGATCGGCGTGTAATAGGCGACTCAGTGTCCGATCATGGATGATGCCCGGGTCGACGGCGCGTCGTTTTCCACGCGCGCCTCAAAGAACTGTCAGCAACATGACGAGGCCACCTTAGAGGGACAAAACCTGGAGGGGTCGTGGGACTATCAGGTAACCGTGGCTCCGGAACGTAAAGGGCTATTGCAGGACACCGTGGATTTTTGTCAGTACGAGTACTAGGAGGCGCTGTTATTTCGCAAAAAGCGTATAAGCCTTAACGTTCTATCCAAATAGATCGATATTGATCTATTGATAGACAAAATAAATGACATTAATATATTTTTTTTACCTTTAAAATCATCGAATGGCTCCTCCCACCCAGGGCAAGGCGGGAGCGACTGTCAGACTTGTACTGACTAAAATCCACGATGTCTTTCAATAGTTCTTTACGTTCCGGAGCCACGGTTACCAAAAAAAAACAGCCCCACAACCCCTGCAGGCTTTGGCCCTCTAATTACAGCTCTTCAAGACGCACGTGAAATACTATGCGCGTCTATGATCGGACGACGAGTCGCCCATTACTCACCGTCCGCTTGCCCCAAATAATAAGGAACATTACATGCGCGAATCAGACTCGCATTTAGCCGGTTTATCAGTTTCAAGAAATTCACCGTATTAGCCTTTACGACCCTGCATGTAGTTAAGTTAGGTCGTAAAGTACTCATAAACAATATAACAAAAAGTACTCATAACTTTTGAGGGTCCTATCCTAAAGTTGTAACGTATCCCTAGAGGTATATTTGGCATGGTCTTCACGTATCGACTTGCCTTTTTTTTAGGGTGGAATTTTACCAAATGGGTCCTCCCGCTCCGGCTGAAGCGGATGAGACCGTCAGACTTGACTGACTAAAATCCACGATGTCCTTCAATAGCCCTTTACGTACCGGGGTCACGGTAATTCGTAAGTCCCGCGACCCCGGCAGGCTTTGGCCCTCTACAGGCCCCGTCACTATGCTGACACTCCTTTTTAAATGACTAAGTTCTTTTACTCTTGGCCACATTTCGCATTATACTCCGTCACATAATCTTCACTGATCCAGGACGCCAAATAAAAGGATCCGTCTATTGTTACTCGCACGCCACTTCCAAGTCAATTTGGTAGTTCAAACTTAGCTTATTTCCTAAGGGAAATTCTCAGTAGAAGCGAAGATACAGGTAAATTGATTCTTGGGGAGACGAGACGCGTCTATGTAAAGTTTTATGTTCTATTCTTTTTTTATTTTGTATTTGGTAGTTGATTTATCGCTTAGGGCGATTGGGGCCTTTGTTTTAGTTTTATTTTTGTTTTTAGGGTACCTTAGTCAACAAGGAAACCTTATAGTTTCATCATGTACGTTCATCCACAGCTGAGCTCACAGTTGCTTAGTATAAGTTCTTTGGAATCAGGTGATCATTGTAGGTTTGTGAATAGAATTTTTCGATTAAAGGTTCCGTTTGTGAAATATTAAAATGCAAAATCCTAATTTATGAAAAACAAATCACGGTAATAGTAAACATATCTACATATAACGAAGATAAAAGGAAAACTATCACAGTTAATTAGATTCTACAAGTGTATAAACTTATAAAATCAACTTATACTTGAATGACATTATTTTCCTAAACATAATGTATGGTCGCGGAACTTATGAATTACTGTGACCCCGGAACGTAAAGGACACCGTGGATTTTAGTCAGTACGAGTCTGACAGTCCCTCCCACTCTGCCCTGGGTGGGAGGACTCATTTGATGATTTTGAAAAAAAAACTGTTTTCGAAAATATATTAGAATAGATGACGCTACATGTAAGATCTAAATTGATTGTCAAAAAATAAATGAACGCGAGCGAAACCACGGTAAAAAGCTAGTAATAAATGTAAATACTATATCATAATTGACGCTGTAGAAACTTTTAGTAATTATTTCTAAAAAGAGTTGATAATATTAAGAGTTCTATGATTTACGACAAAAAAAACCTGTTTTACTTAGAATCAAAACTCATTGCATATCACAGCTTACAGTTAAATATCATTACAATTATGTACAAGGTTTTCACTTAAATATAAATAAAAGCTATGAATGCGATTATTTTTTATATACATAGTACTTATTTTTTCGGAAATAAAAACCATGTTTTTAAAACTTAACTTATCAACTAGTCATAAAAGTTCTCCCACATAAAAAGAAAAATACTCACAAGAAATTAACAAAGAGTTTGAACACCGTAGTCACCATCTTAAACTTAACTCGACGCGTTACGTTACACTGCACGATAGCTCAACACTGACTGACCAATGATTTGTTACGTGAAGTTTAATGCGCAACCCTGAGTTATATTGCTTAGCCCTCAATGAAACCGGTGCGTATAGTACGACTCAACGTTCTTGATACTTTGGTATATTTTGAAAATAAGACAACAGGGTGTTTTACAGCATAAACAAAATAAAAATCTGTTTAGTCCGTCAGTTAGATTATTGAAAAATAATGGACACGTATTTTTTGTTTTTTAAATCAATGAATATTAACAAAGATAAAACGGAGTGAGGGTTTGTAACGTCATAGTGCCTGTAAAATAATACCGACCGCGTGACGTATTGTGGTTTTTGGAAGCGTTGTATCTTCGTCAATTTTGGTTTAAGTAACAAAAGAAAAAATACGGATCAAATCTTTTTTGATAATCTTACTTTCGGACTAGTTACATTTATTCAGTAAAATAACCTATTTGAAATTTTGATTTGAAATTTAACCAATATTTATACTTTTTGGTTACAACATAAACAATGCTCAGGTGTATTTCACTCTCTTGAAGTATGGCCACTTGCAATCTCGCAAAGAGTTACCCTCCCGTGATCTCATCACTTCATGATGCCTACGTATGCAGTGAATAGATTTAGGCCGCTATCCCACTGGCGTTTTACGAGCGTTGGCGTCTCTCCAACGCGTCTGCGCATAGGTATTGGATATTTATGGCATACTTTATTAACTTTAACTTATGCTATTAATAGAAAATTGATTACATGAGATTGTAATCACTAATAGCCTTTTCTAAATAACAGGTCTTGTGATTTCTGTGTTCTGATAGTCGTTTGCCTTTAACCTTTTGACCGCCAGTGTCATGTATAGATGACAAGCCAAAAAGTGCTCAGCACGCCACAGTCGCGCGTCGCGACTACACGAAAGACTTTTAAACGTCAATATATGTAGCTTATTAAAATATCTCTAAATTCATTACTGTTTTTTATGTACTTATGTATTTATTATGCTTAGCTTGGCGCTGAGAGCACGTTCTTGTTTTTTTGACGTGGCGGTCAAAGGGTTAATAGTAAATCTTGACATGCAACGAAAGAGAAATTGATTTTCCCTTACATGGTGACATTAACGAGATTATTTAAATTTCTACTATTATCACGATGCTAAACAAATGTGTTCGTATTTATGGACATATTAATATTAAAATAGATTCTGGCGGAGCGATAGTATGCTTGTACCATAAATTAATTCGTAGTAGTTATCATCATCATCATCATATCAGTTAATTGCCGACAACTTCTGGACGTAAGCTACCAAACAAAGTCGATCCTCCCGGTTCAGGGCCTTATAGTACAGGCCTTCTTGTAGTCCGTATTCATCAATACATATTGATAAATACGGACGGATTAATAAATTTATTTATATTTACTCATCTAATGCCAAACAACTTGTTCAATTTAGATTAATAAATTTATTTATTTTTACTCATGTAATGCTAAACAACAGTTTATCTTATTCAATTTATAAAAAAAAAAAACAATTGTAAATAAAAATGCTGTTTAAGGTAAAAGTGCCTAAAACTTTTTAAAGAACCAATTTGTTACCTTCTTGTTTTTCAAAATTGAAACCTCAAAAGAAGAAAACAAAAAAAAAATTGCAATATTTTCAACAGATTTTAATCAAAGTATCAAAACTATTTCTTCAAACTATTTTGTACACGTTACTGTACATATCATTGTTTGAGCCATGAAAACTTTGATAACCTCCGTATACAGCAGCCGTAGTGTGTGCTGCACAAAACAGCTCTTGTTTGTATAACTTTGCCACAATGACAATTATTGTATACTAATATACGTTTTGGTATTTGGCTTGAGAGCTTGCGGCGGCTGGGAAGCAACTGTTTTTCTTTAGGTCTTAAAAACAAAGTCATCCACTAGTAAATAAATCTGTATCTTGGATGTAATTGATGCCTGCATAATACGAGTATATCTCATTTGTTGACTGTACCAATAAAAACTTCAAATCTTAGTCCAAAGTACCTGGTTTGTTGCGCATTACATTTTTGAAAATAAAACATGTATAGCAGCTCAAATCATATCTTTAAAATATTTAAATTCTATTATTTACTGACAACGCACATCTTAAACCATTGTTGTAGCAAGGTTTTTAGAAAGGACTTCTCCCTAAAGGAGGTGCAAAGGCTATATGGATGTTTGTAATATTTACTCATAGAAAATTGTATCGGGCTCGCGACATGGTTTATGACTTAAATTTTTGGGAAAACTTCCGACCAGCCCTGGCTCCGCACGGGCGCAATCTCAACTGTATTATGCATTCATATACATATAAAACTTCTTCTTGAATCACTCTATCTATTAAAAAACCGCATCAAATTCCGTGGCGTAGTTTTAATGCTCTTATCATACATAGGGGCAGACAGATTTCGGGTAGTGACGATGTTTTATAATGTAGTGATCTATACCTACCAACATTATAAAGTTGGAGAGTTTGTTGAGCGCTGATCTTAAGAATTACTGGATCGAATTGAAAAAATATTTTTGTGTTGGATAGTCATTTATCGAGGAAGGCTTTAAGCTATATAACATTACGCTGCGACCAATAGGAGCCGAGCAGCGGGGCCGAAACCGCGGGGAAAAGCTAGTTTAGTAAATATATAAGCTCGCGAGGTTATTGAAATGTGGAACGTGAATACAGCAGTCATTGTCAAGCTGCGGAATGCAAAAAAAAATGATGTGTTTCGATATATTTAGACAGGCCTTTTGGTCTAGTGGTTAGTGACCCTGACTGCTATGCCGGAGGTCGTGGGTTTGATTCCCACCCAGGACAAATTTTTGTGTGATGAGCACGATCATTTGTTCTGCGTCTGGGTGTAATTTATCTATAATATGTATGTATTTAGAAATATATAAGTATGTTTATCAGTTGTCTAGTACCCATAACACAAGCTCTGCTTAGCTTGGGACTAGATGGCGTTGTGTGATAGTTGTGAAATATTTATTTATTATTTATTTATATTGTGCCGATAGTCGTATTGGTCAATGGCTTAATTGCCAAGAGCTTTGAACAACGAGGACCCGAGAGCCTCCTTAGATAGGCCCTCGTTACCTCGCGCTTGATTTAGAGTGCTGTACTAACGGACACGGCGCGTATTGTTAAGAGGTTCCTCTCTCAAGAGCCCTAACCACCGGTAACCCGGACCCTGTTCTTTATGTTGGTGGATTAATATTTTTTACGTTTCTAAATGTTTTTAAGGTATTGCATAGCTTTTATCGCGGGATTTGAGCGCGGCGACCGAATCAAGAAATTCCGTAACGGAAATAAACCTAACACTCTCACTGTCACATCTGTCATGTCAACGTGAATGAACAAAAATTTGAATGAATGAATTTTTATCTTGATTGACGTGGCTGACCATAGCCTAATTAGTAGAGTAACTTCCCATAGAGCAACGATGGGATGATATTCTCGTTAAGTATTCGTAGTAGGCGATTCCTTTTTTTTTCATAAATAAAATAATTGCATAAGTTGATAAAAAGCTCTGCCGCTGCAGTCCCTGAGTGTCACACGTATTTTATTTTCAATATTTATAAATGAGATAAGAAAATGAATATTTTTTTTTTGCTTTCCAGGTTTGTTCAGAAAGCAGTGCCAGCGAATCGTCCCTAGAATCTTCAAGTGGGTACGGCAGTCAAGGAGCGTTCGCGGCGGAAGACCATGCGTTGCAGCATCAAGTCCAGCACGCGGATGGTGAGCGAATGTCAACCTTATGTGTGTACTTTAGGACTGTGTTTAGAGTAGCCATGTGTTGTGAGTTGTGTGTTTTTAGACTGCGTTACGTCGATGTGAGTTGAAACATAATTTATATTTATACTAATATTATAAAGCTGAAGTGTTTGTTTAGTTGAATGCGGTAATCTCAGGAACTGCTGGTTCGAATTGAAAAGTCATTTTTGCATTGGATAGTCTATCTAGGAAGGCTATAATAGGCTATCTAACATCAAGCTATGACTAAAAGAAGCTGTTTCTTTAGCAGGAGAGCTCCGCGATATTTTGTGAAATTGCTTGAGGCACGCTGAAAACTTGCTCAATACTTCTTCAATTATTCACTCTGAAAACTTGCTCAATGCAAGTTTTCAGCGTGTCCCCAAGCACTTTTCTAAAATTTCAAGTAGCTGTTAGGCCATTGCGAATTCAATTTGGAGTTTTCCGGAAGTGTATTCAACATTCATCGCCGTAATGCAGACCTTCTTTAATCAGTTTTGTATTCTATGTCCGTGTCGTAAAATGGATATTAGTTTGGCAGTATGCTGTGTGATTTTGTTTCTTAGATGTTTAGTGTGCCTTTAATCAATTTTCTTTACTCATAATTTCCAAAAAAATATTTAGACCAGTGTCCCAGCAGTGGGAGCTCTAAAGCCTGTCTATGCATTTAAACTAAACCACGTCAAAATAATATAAATAAATATTCCACAACTATCACACAACGCCATCTAGTCCCAAGCTAAGCAGAGCCTGTGTTATGGGTACTAGAAAACTGATAAACATACGTATATATTTCTAAATACATACATATTATAGATAAATTACACCCTGACACAGAACAAAAATGATCGTGCTCATCACACAAAAATTTGTCCTGGGTGGGAATCAAACCCACGACCTCCGGCATAGCAGTCAGGGTCACTAACCACTAGACCAAAAGGCCTGTCTAAATATATCGAAACACATTTTTTTTTGCATTCCGCAGCTTCTTTTGTTACACTTATTATAATTTTCTTTGTGTTGTAATACGCTTCGCATGCAACCCCACTAGTCGAATCCGAGATCGTAACTCTTCGCCGAGACAGCGAGGCTTCGGTTGCCGCCGCTCGGGAGTCATTCTCCATCTCTCTCGGATCACTGGAGGAAGCTGTGAGGTCTCTGGACGAGGCCAGTGAGACTCCGGCCTTCGCTACCATCGGCAAGAAACCCGCCGTGCCTAAACGTAGACCTGTTTCTATGAGCGGTGAGGATATAAAATGATTTAAGGTTATTGGTTCCAAAAAATATGGTGATGGCTGTAAAATAAAATCCAAAAAGGGTTAATTCGAATCACTAGTGGAAACTGAACTCGTTTGATGAAGCGAGTGAAACAATGGTCGTCAGTCCCTATCCTCAAGGTTATTTTTTTTATCACATGAGTCCTCTCACCCAGGGCAGAGCGGGAGGAATTATCAGACTCGTACTGACTAAAATCCACGGTGTCCTTCAATAGCACTTTACGTTCCGGGGTCACGGTAATTCGTAGTCCCGCGACTGCTATCCCCAAGGTAGGAGGAAAAAAGGTAAGCAAACAAACAACGTGTTACAGCAACATGTTATTGTGTTGCAGAAACATGTTATTAAATCTGTATGATAACAGTTCGAGAGAGAGAATACAATGTTGCTGCAACTGTTGCAAGCTTTGTTTCCAATGAGTATAATATTAAGTCTTTCGGATCAGGGGTACTATTATCGAACCACGAAGTCTAAAGTTTCGGTCTTTTCTTATATTTTATCATCACAAGTTAGTGATAGAAACTAAAATTGATCACAACATGATTGGACAGTTGTCCCGACTCCCTATGTGTCGTCAGAAGTTATGAATTCAGAACTAATAGGGAGTAGTTTCACTCAAAAGCTTCGAGATAGGGAGCTTCTAAAAATCGTCCTTGCTACTACAATATAATGATGCAATTCGATTGATACGTCGTCGTGGCGAGCGTGTTTTGTTTTTTATCTACTCTTAGACAACCGCACGTTTTGTGTCATATGTCGTAGTGGTAAGGATGATTTTCACTTGTAGTTGAATCAGTCGATATGCATCACGTCATGGAGAAGCTCCCTTAGTCTTTGGTTCCGGTTCGAAATAGGCGTAGCGTAACATCTTTGTCATGCCACCGATGGTGAACATAAAAAAGAAACTACAAACAAAATCAGGGAGTGGTTTATATTATTTTAATGCTTGCTGCATGAATGTTGTGAATAATGCTTTATTTTGCAAGCTTCATTTTCTTTAATTTTTTTTTGATATATAAAATCCACGCACCTGCCTCCTACACCGAAAGATGTTTTAACAATGGAATTAAAGATTCAACCTCGCCGACCAGGGGCCGTCTTAAAACTAGGCTTGTTCCAGTGAGTGAAAGAGAGCTATATAAGTCGTCTAGCGCCATCTCGTTCACTCACTGGAACAAGCCTGGTTTTAAGACGTCATAATACAGCCACAGGACTGCGATGGATCAGTGGTTGAGCGTTTAGAGTAACATTGTCCAAACGCGAGCCTATAATCATAAAAAAAAACTTTTTTCTGCGAATTCATATAAATCCGATTTAATTCTCCCTACAGCGACAGTATGGTCTCGTCGTGGTTCATCCAGTTCTCTGGGCAAGCCGCCGCCGCCTGTGCGTCGCTCGTCGTCCATATCTCGTCCACAGCGACCGCCCTATGTACAGGTAAGTGCTCATTAACTCAGGAACGGTTTTTCCAGCCCAGTTTATCTTACTTTTTTTATTCAGTGTACATAATACAATTATGTGTGTGAACTCGCTCGAGGAGCTCGTGGCTAAATGATTACAGCCACACAGGTCTTCCGGGCTAAGCCGATTGCCGAGGTTGTCTGTGGATGGATGACCATTTGTCATATCAAATTTCCTCCGTGCCTCGGAAAGCACGTAAAGCCGTTGGTTCCGGCTATCATTTGTAGATCTTTGACAGTTGTTACTATTAGTCAGAAGCTTTAAAGGTCTGACAGTCGTACTTGTATTACCTAGTTACTGGGTTGTAGAGGTCCGATAGGCAGTCGCTCTATGTAAAATACTGGTATCCAGCTGCATCTGGTTTGACTGGAAGCCGACCCCAATATAGTTGGGAAAAGGTTAGGCAGATCATGATGACGTGGGTTGTTGGACACACATCAAAAAAAGATTTTGATCACATTATTTACTTTCACCTGTCCCGTTGTCTGTAATCAAAACTTGCAAGTTAAATTTGATCGATTTCTTGCGGAGCGGCGAGCGGTAAGAGCAAAAGTATTGTAATATTTGAAACACGCCACGAGCCACCGCCAGTGACAAATTCGTGTGTTTACAAAGTAAGGCCCACTTGCACCACACATCACTAAACGGCTTTAGCGCTAAACTGCTTTAGAATATCACTGTATCCGTGTCAAATTGTTTGAAGTTGACAGAGACAGAACGATATTTTAAATCAGTTTAGCGCTAAACCTGTTTAGTGGTTTGTGGTGCAAGTGGGCCTAATTAATGTCTCATTCGCGCCACCCGTCGCTCCGCTTACCGCTTAGACCATAGTCATGAACGAGCAGTAACACTAATTATTCGTCTCTCCCCGCAGTCCCCGGCGCCTCCTCCTCAGTCGTGGGACGCCGAGCTGCCTCCTCCGCCTGCCTTCCTGCTGCAGCCCGACGGAGACGCCGCCGGTGAACTAGACTGTATTACACACAACATGCACTATTTTATTATAGCTTGCTAATGACCCGATGCGACGCAATTCGACCGATTACAACTACAAGTGAAAATCAACCTTACCACTACGACATATGACATAAAACGTGCGGTTATCTACTGGTAGGTGAAAAACTAAACACGCTCTAAAACTAGACGTAAGTCAGTCGAATTGCATCATTGTGTCGTAGTAGCAAGGACGATTTTCATTTTTAGTTAGTAGAAATCGTAAAAATCGAGTCATGAATAAGCTTGCTTATTATATAAAAAGAATGGTCAAGTTAAATTAGCTAGGGAAACTCTTGTAGTCATAACTCCTTTTATTCATTTTTAAATAATAAAAAAAAAAAACATTTTTTTTATATTTTTCGTTAATGGAAACAGGATCCGGTGGGATTCACCCTCATAAAATAATAAAATCATTGTCTTTTTAAATTTTATCATAGCTACGGAGTTTCACCTAGCTCTTTTTGATGTGACCATATAAAAATATTTAGATATATGACTTTACTGTAATAAAAAATAAGCCTTTCTGTGGAGAGAACAATTCGGTTTTGAGCAGGCCGCTGGTGTCTTAAATCAGAAGGATCAAGTCCTGCTCGCAATACAACAAAGCTTTTCAAGTAGCGACGCATATGGTATAAAATGTTAAAGTAGTCGCTAAGCGATCGACTCCTACGCAGCGTGTCGCGGGTTCGATCCCCGCACGGAACAATTATTTGCATAATCTGCATGATTTAGGAGACAAACCTGGTGAAGGCAAGGTATTTTTTTTTTCGTGATAAAATCATCACATGAGTCCTCCCACCCAGGGCAGAGCGGGAGGGACTGTCAGACTCGTACTGACTAAAATCCACGGTATCCTTCAATAGCCCTTTACGTACTGGGGTCACGGTAATTTGTGAGTACCCCGATCGAAGGCAAGGTTTAAAAAAATAAAATAAATGATCAAAACAGAGAAATAGATCTTTTATCTATGTCACGGCTAAAGGTAGGTGTGAACCTAAACTTAAGATTAGCCGGCTAAACCTAGGTTTATCTTCGACGAAATGTTAATGTTAGTTTGTTCTATCTTTAGCCGGCTAAACTTAGGTGTAGCTGCAGGTCCTTGGCTAAAAATGTAGAAGGAAATGGAAAAGGAAACAATGTAATAATGTTTACTATTTTGACACGAAAACTTTATTAAAAAATAATCACTTTCATTACACATGAGCGAGCGAAGCGAGCTCGGGACTCGCTGGCACCCCGACTCGGACAATTTAGGTTAGAAGAGGATGGCGGGGTCTGAAAGACCCCGCCATCCTCTTCGTGGTTATTTTTTTTTTAAACCACCCAGAAGTAGGAGCCCCGCGAAGCGGGGCTCCGTCGACATGCTGGGAAGCGTGGACGCCCCGCGAAAGCAAGACCATTCCATTTCCTTCTACATTAGCCAAGGACCTGCAGCTACACCTAAGTTTAGCCGGCTAAAGATAGAACAAACTAACATTAACATTTCGTCGAAGATAAACCTAGGTTTAGCCGGCTAATCTTAAGTTTAGGTTCACACCTACCTTTAGCCGTAACATCTATATATATAAAAGGAGAACTGACTGACTGACATATTAACGTACAGCCGAAACTACTGGGGCTAGGAATGTGAAATTTTGCACACGGCTTCCTATTATAATGTAGGGGAGCACTAAGAAGGGGTTTTTGGAAATTTAACCTTTAAGGGGGTGAAAAGGGGGAATTAGGAAAGTACGTAACCCACGCGGACGAAGTCGCGGGAAAAGTGCTAGTATACACATAAGTACCCAGAATTTTATTGCGTGCACCGCGAAGAAGCTTGATATCACCAATGCTACACCAAGCTTGATGCTCTTCTTAAATTTTGACTATGGGTATAATTATCTATTTGACTAGATAATTCTAATTAGTCCGACAGTTAGATTATCAAAAAAATTTTAACCACGTCACCACTGAGTATAATAGTTCTCAAAATTGTTTGTTAAAAAAAATACGTGTGGCACTCGGGGACTGCCGCGGTAAAGCTATTGCATAGCATTATTTATCAACTTATGCAATTATAATTGTTTATTTATGAAAAAAAAAGAAAATCGTCTACCGCGAATATTTAACGAGAATATCATCTCATCGTTGCTCTATGGGAAGTTACTTTACTAATTAGGTTATGTTCAGCCACATCAATCAAGTGAAACGTCAAGAAAAAAAATTCATTCATTCAAATTTTTGTTCATTCCACGTTGACATGACAGATGTGACAGTGACAGTGTTAGGTTTATTTTCGTTACGGGGTTTCTTGATTTGGTCGCCGCGCTCAAAGCCCGATAAAAGCTATGCAATAGCTTAAAATACAAAAGTAACCATTATTTTTTCAACATTCTAACTGACGGAGTAAATAGATTTACAATTTATTGATACTGGAGACTAGACTATTTAAAGTCCAGTACATAACGAGACACAACGCGAAGTGTACCTTTTCGTGTAGTAAATAAAGTTAGATTTTGAGTCGCGCTTTTGAGAAGTGCGAGCAGCGACGCGTCTCGGTATGAATTGGCCTACAAGTTAATAGTCGAAATATTAACAATTATGTTTCCTGTCTTTAGGTACACTCACGATCAATAACATGTATACACTTAACAAAATTCAAACGCAATTTACTCGTGAAATACTGGTCTAAAATAAGACTATTTCGTAATAGTATGGCATCCAAAATAGAAGTCTAATGTTTTTTTTTACGTGCTAAAATCTTCAAATGAGTCCTCCCACCCAGGGCAGAGCGGGAGGGACTGTCAGACTCGTACTGACTAAAATCCACGGTGTCCTTCAATAACCCTTTACGCTCCGGGGTCACGGTAAGTCGTACAGTCCCGCGACCCCGGCAGGCTTTGGCCCTCTAGAGGGGGGCCCTTCATTTTGCTGACACTCTTTAGAAGTCTAATGATAAGGCAAAAGTTTAATCAATATGGTAGCAGAACATAGCTTTTGAATACTGCTTAGTGTATACATACTATTGCTCGTAACTGTACCTCTGAAGATAGTTATATTAATTAAATATGTAATAAAATAACTAACCCGTCTTTTACAGCGCACATCAACGTTGCAGAAACAGTAAAACAATTAACAGAGTTAAAACACATGCCCGCGTCCCCCGGCATCGTCCGCCGCAGCCTCCAACAACTGTCCAACAACACCAACAACTCCAACAACGCGAACCAACAGCCACAACAACAATCTCCCACCACTCCATCTCTAAGTACTTTCCAACAAGCGAAGAGTAACTTCTCTTCGTCAACGAGTTTGAACAGTACAGGGAATTTGAACCCTATATACGGGCAGACAGGGCATAGAATCATGGCTTATGTGGAGAATTCTATGTATGTGAGGAAGAATAGTTTAAATAGCTCCAATTCGGATTTGATTAATGCTGGTGAGTTGTTTTTTAAAATATTTGTTAATGCGGATATGCGTACGGATTAAAGCCTTTCTCAAACAGACAGGCGTGACGAATGCGAAGCGAGGCGTTTTTATTTGTAATGTATGGAATTGTTTGAATCCAGTTACATAGAAAAGCGATCCGATAGCGTGACAGAACTATCTGACGGACTGACGTCTCGCTTCGGAGTCGCTTCGCTTTCGCCTGTCTGTTTGACAAAGGCATAAAGGATGCGTCGCGAATTTCAAAGATTTTCCATGAAAAGAAAAATTTGAACCGAGATCGCGATTTGAACTTGCGACTTCCGGATTCAGTGCATCCGATGCTCTTACCAACCGAATTTGAAGCTTTAGGTAAGAACCTCGGTGGCTCGGTTCGGTCGACGAATTTTTCTTTGCGTAGTTTTTTTTTAAGTTTAAGTTTTTTTAAACAACAGTTTCATTTCATCAAACAGGAATAATGTAAAGATGTCTCAGAAAATCTAATAAGTCTGTCAGTTAGATTATCAAACAATATTTGACAAGTATTTTTTTTTTCGTAAACCTAAATTGACGAAGATACGACGCTTTCAAAATTCACAATCACCTCATGCTGTGGTATCATTTAGATTTATAGTGCATTCTGACGTCACAAGGCACTAATTTCGATTTTTGAAGCGTTTTGTCTTAGTAAACATTCACTGATTTAACAAAAGAAAAAATACGAGTCGATTATTTACCAAACTCTAGCTGACGGATTAATTACATTTTTAATTTATTGATGCTAAAAACTGGATTATTATAGACATCATCATCATTATATCAGCTGTGGTATGTCCACTGCTGAACATAGGCCTCCCCTATAGATCTTCAATAGGACCGGTTGGAAGCCGCTTGCATCCAGCGCGATCTTGTGATTTTCATCAGATCATCTGTCCACCTTGCAGGTGGACGTCCCACCATAAAACTATAATAACAGGGTGGCACTTTCTGGAAAACCGGGAAAAGTCAGGGAATTCTGCTAGCCATGGAAAAGTCAGGGAATTGTCAGGGAAATTTAAAGGAGGTCAGGGAAGCTCAAGCGGGCTTAGTCCAGCGCACCTTAAGAACTATAAATACTTAACTAACTATTAATACGTTACGTAGCTAACTGAATACGGTCGAACACTACTAATTTTTTGGTCAGGGGTCGAGACTTAATTGTCGTTTTTTTTTTTCGTGATTTGAATTAAAATTATGGTAAAAAAAATTAAGATTATGGTCAGGGAAAAACTTGAAAAAGCGCCTGTAAAACCGGGAAAGTCAGGGAATATTGATTTTGGTAAATAGTGGTCACCCTGAATAATGACATGTTATAATTCCGCAGCTATATACGCCGAAGGTCGCGGCTCTCCTCACGGGTCTTCTCCCTCGACTCCCAGCTACGGAGAGAACAACTCTTTCTCCAGCTTCGGACCGAGGATGTCTAACGAGTCACATTACGGGCAGACTGGTAAGATTCCTTGTTTGTTACGAAGTACATGGAGTTTTAAGAACTCACCTTCTTTGTGTTATTTGAGTTGAGCAAAGCATTGGTGGGCCAGTGATATCGGCCTTGCTTGCCTTTGAAAGAGTAAGCTCTTTCAGAGTTATAGGTCGTGGATTCAAACACAGTCAGACATCTATGCTAGCCTAGTACTTTTGCTGGTAAATATTTCAGTTAACTTTCTCAAAATGATTTAAAAGCATAGCCTTTGAACCTATGCTATAATTCAATTCAATTTACATGCTACATTTAAAAACTAAAATTAAAAATTTATAGGGCGTCAATAAATTGCTAGCCTAGTACTTTAGCGGGTAAGTTTTTCAGTTTAAATGCCTATTGTTATAAACACCACATCAATAGAAGCTACCGTAGGTGCTCTAATGGGAATATATTTGAATTATCTTTTTGCTCCCGACTGAAAAGGTCGTTAAAATTTTGTAATAATACAATAGTTGTTATTAACATAGGTGCCCACAAAATAGTTGCATTTGTGAATATTTTTTATCAGTAGGGTATATAACTCAAAAAATCTAATTTATTAGTCGCGTCAGATTATCAAAAAATATTTGACACGTATTTTTTTTAATTATTTATTTAAGGTCGCTTTTCAACATCTAGGGTCATTATCGACCACAGTTAACAATATATTAATTTACGTACATACTCGTACAATAGGGTTTTTTCATTTTAACGTAAACCAAATTTGACGAAGATACGACTCTTTTAAAATTGCCAATACGCAATAAGCAATTTTTTCACATTTTGATGAGTTATATCTTTGTTAATAAACATAGATTTAACAAAAGAAAAAAGACGTGTCCTTTATTTTTTTTAAGTCTTAACTGACAGACTAATTAGATTTGGAATTTATTAATGATATCAACATACCTATTATGCTGTATGGGGGATAATGCTTTTTATTATCTCATCAACAGGTTTCAAAATGCAACAGCAACAACAAGACAAGAAGTACGGCCAGAACACAATCTACGCGCAGCCATCAGAGATCATTGCCGGGTTCAACAACATGTCGCGACACGACACGCTCAGTCCTCTGGCGATGAGGAAGAACATCGCGGCCAGGTCACACAGTGCTGACAGACATCATCTCGAACGTGAGTAATGTTTATTATATTACACTTGATGTGGCTACAATATGTTGTATAGTCACAACATCAGACATAGCCGGGTTCAACAACATGTCGCGACACGACACGCTCAGTCCTCTGGCTATGCGGAAGAACAACGCGGCCAGGTCGCACACAGCGCTGACAGACATCGTCTCGAACGTGAGCTTCTTTTATTAGGGTTCAGGTGGCAAAGAGACAGAGCTATACAAGTCGTCTAGCGCCATCTCATTCCCACAGTGGAACTACTCTCGCTTTAAGACGTCATGGTAGGCCCCAAGGTGATCTACTGGTAGCTGTCATCAAACAAGATTTTATAGATAATGGTACGGAACCCTTTCTGATTTGGTAAAGTTTCTTGATTAAAAAAAGTCGTTATGTTTTACAAAACATTTAGTTGGAAAAAATTGGCAGACCTTAGAAAACCCGTCACTAGGCGGCGCTGTCATTACACAAACAGCGTATATTTATTTACCTTACTAGTTGCTGCCCGCGCGACGTCGCCGTCTGCGTCAATGCGTTGAAGAAATAAAGGTTCACTGCTAGTTCATCGTAGATAATAGCGTGATAATAAGTAGCCTATTATGTTGACCCGACTTCTTAATAATATGCGTGCCAAATTTGTAAGTCCATGCAGTACTTTTTGAGTTTATCCCGGACATATATGTATACAGACAAATAGACAAAAACTATATTTTTGGCTTCGGTATCGATTGTAGATCACACACCAAGAATTCCAATTTAATAAAAAATATTCAATGTACAGTTTAGACTTTCCTACCATTATATTATATGTAATAGAATCCATGGAAGATTTAATAGTAACGCTGGCTATGTTCCAGAAGGCGGCCTGATCGCGCACCTGTCCGCCAAGCTGGCGCCCGCGCTGTCCCCGCGCACAACACGACGTTCCATCTCCACCATCACTCCCGCCGACACACCCAGCAAGGGGAAAGGTAACTAACACAGTATTTATTTATTTTATGTATTTTATTTATATTATTTATTTTATTTATTTTATTTATTTATGTATTTATTTAAAACTCTTATACTATCATTACAGGTTACAAACCTAATGCGATAGCTAAGAAAACTTGTAATAATTATTAACTATTTAAAATAACATCTATTACTAACAATTACACAATACATTAATACAAAATTATTTAAAACTAAAACGATACAACCTTATAATTATAATAATGTTACCTTCACACAAAATTAACTTAAGAATGTTTTACAGTCAAAAATTAACCACCACCAACATTGATTTAAACTCAAATTAATTCATTTATATTAGCATTGTACTTCTGTTTGTTATCTCAAATAAAATAAATAAAAATATATAAGTCTATTTTCGCTGGGGTCGCGGGACTGTCTGGGGTCGAAAGACTATCTCATTAGATAACCGTGACTCGGGAACGTAAAGGCTATTGCAGGATCCCCATGGATTTTAGTCTGTACTGACTAAAATCCATGGGGATCCTGCAGTCTGACAGTCCCAGCTATATAAATCATTCGAGTCGAACTAATAAAGTTATGAATAATTTCTGCCGAAAGATGACTATTTTTAGGCTGACTTGTAAACTGCTTCTCACTTGAAATAAATTATCGATCTGTATTGGATCAGCCTTTACACTGGAGAAATTCCTAGTCAATCACCCTTGACACTGGAGAAACTTCTAGTGAATCACCCACGACACGGTAGAAATTCCTAGCGAATCACCCTTGACACAGAAGAAATTCCTAGTCAATCACCCTTTACCGTTTTTTTTTTTTAATATCATAATGATTTGCTCGCCAGGTACAATCCCAGTCCAGCCTGCGTTCCTAGACAAACTATCGGCGACGATACAACAACAACGTCGACAGCTCGAGACCACGCGCGCTAAGAGTGTGCGCGAAATGATCAACCAACATGCGCAGGTATGTACTATGTCGCTTAATTACGAAGAAAGGTTTCGTCTCATTTCACTATAGCCTTTGTCAAACAAACAGGCGATAGCGAACCGGACCGAGTCCGAAGCGATAACGAACCGATACGAGACGTCAAACTGGGTGCAGCGAACCGAGGCGTGGCAGTTGTATTAGCTAGCTTTTTATGAACGACGTCAAACAGAGCAAATACGCCTTCGCCACGTCTTCGGTCACGCCATCGGATCGCTTTCGCTTTTCTATGTGACTGCATTCAAACAATTCCATACATTATAAATAAAATCGCTTCGCTTCGCATTCGCCACGCCTGTCTGTTTGACAAAGGCTTATGTCCTTTCTCTAGATATCCTTATCTTGAAGTTTATTGAAGATTAGCGGCCCGGTACGTGCTTCGCTACGTATAAAGTGAAATAATAAAAAAAAACGACGGGTTGCACTCTGGGAGTGCCGGCAGAAGTGAAAACTTGAATAGTAATAAACACAGACGAACATTCGCGCAAACGCCCTGCGCCGTCTTACGAATTTTCGATCAGGTCACGTGTCCTGGCGCGAGTTTAACGTTTCTTACCCATTCCAAAAAAGTGCACATCGCCGCTAAAGAAGTTTTCACTTAAAAAAAATGGAACTTTGCTTAAAGCAAAGTTCCATTTTTTTTTGCTTCGATTAAATCGAAGCACGTCCAAAATGAAATGACCGCGTAAATGATCTGTCATTTATTGAATTCATTTGTTAAAAAAAATGTGATAAATGAAGAACCGCTCGACCGGTTTTGTGATGAACTATCTACTAAATAGTCCGAACAAAGCCTAAACATTTGGTTTGAATAGATGAGCCCGTTCTTGAGTTATAAAATTACAAAAATCATAGATGAAAGTCAAAAATTACAAAAATGTTACAGGGGAGAAATTTCCCCTTCAATGGGACAGTATAGTTTTAAAGAAATGACGTCACGGTGCACGTGCACTCTTAGCTTCAGAAGTACTAAATAACTGACCTAGATTATTGACACACCGCCTCATTACAAATTTGACTCATATCCTATGAGAGCGCCACTTACTTTAGTCACAACTACTGGTTTAACCCACAGACCAAAATGTGTGTTAATGTGGGCCGTTCAAGTATTACGTAAGCAGATTTTTTACATTTATTTAACCCCTTGTCCCCCTTGCCAGCAAAAGTAAGCTAAGCTCTTACCCCCTCCCCCCATGCCTACGTAAACATTTTTCAATTAATGTATTGTTTTTGTTTAAACGTATGCATTATTTGCGGGAATCCCCGAAAATGCGTTTCGTTTTCAAGCAAAGACAATGCGAGGGTTGCCATTCGTGTAAAAAAGTAAATGACTATCGATGACGTAATTATCATCTAGAATCCCCTACCCTCCATGTCATCCAAAATAAACAAAGCAAAGACCGCCTCGCCACTCCATAGTGCTACGTAATACCTGAACGGCCCCTGATTAAAGAACTCTATGGGTTTTTTTTTTAAAGAAAAAAAAACATCAAATGAGTCCTCCCACACAGGGCGGGGCGGGAGTGACTGTCAGACTCGTACTGACTAAAATCAAATGTGATACTTCAGTAGTCCTTTACGTTCTAGGGCCACGGTTTCCTGATGAGACAGTCCCGTGATTCCCGTCAGGCTTTGGCCCTCTAAGGGGGGACCCCCTTAGAGGGCCAGATTGTTGACAGCTCTTTGAGACGCGCGTGGAACACGATGCTCCGACGACCCGGACATGGTCAATGAGTCACCCATTACTCACAATTCACATGCATAAAGAAATCTATGGGTGTAGTGGTCCGGGGTCGCGGGACTCATGAATTACTGTGACCCCGGAACGTGAAGGACACCGTGGATTTTAGTCAGTACGAGTCTGACAGTCCCTCCCGCTCTGCACTAGGTGGGACTCATTTGATGATTTTATCACGGTAAATAAAATCGGGCCATCATCATTACCAGTCTATAAATGTTCCCACTGTTGGAATACAGGTCTCCTCTCTATTAGAGGGAGTGGGCCATAATCCACCACGCGCGTCCAGTGACTGTTGGTAGATAAATAAATAAATATATAAATATTCCACAACTATCACACACGGCCATCTAGTCCCAAGCTAAGCAGAGCTTGTGTTATGGGTACTAGACAACTGATAAACATACTTATATATATTTTTAAATACATACATATTATAGATAAATTATACCCAGACACAGAACAAATGATCGTGCTCATCACAGAAACATTTGTCCTGGGTGGGAATCGAACCCACGACCTCCGGCATAGCAGTCAGGGTCACTAACCACTAGACCAACAGGCCTGTCAATGAGATGTCACATGTCTTCGAATTTTTGTTTCTAGGACATGCCGGTTTCCTCACGATGTTTTCCTTCACCGTTTTGAGAGCAGTGGTGATGAAATAAATTACACAACGTAATGCGCCTGGCTCGGTTTGAATCCACGACCACATCTCTTAAATTGGACACCACTAGGCCACGACTGCTCTCTCTTAACCACGAGGAACATTAGTCCGTCACTGAGATTGTCAAAAAATATTTGACCCATATTTTTTCTTTTGACACTTTAAAAATTGCTTGTGACGTCACGAGCTCTATTCTTAAATTTGATGCGTTTTATCTTTGTAAATATTCACTATTTAAACAAATGAAAAACTACGTGACCATTATTTTTAAAAACTCTGAAGTACTAATTAGATTTTTTATTTTTTGATGTTGTCAACATACCCATTATATTTTATACGTTGTTATTTTCAGCCCGACCCCCGTATCTGCCACACATCCCTGATGGAGCAAATCAAACGCGGCGCAACGTTACGTCGCAACAAGCACTGCAACGACAGATCTGCGCCTAAAATACGTTAGGTAATGTATTAAATCACTATATTCTTTGTTATTTCTCCACGCATAACGTTCCGTGTAACGTTACGTCTAAAGTTGGGTACTCACTTAGCAGTGTTGCATGTAACGTATCAGTTACTGTATCAACCTGCAAGTGGGTACGGCTCATCTGAGCACATTGCGAGCCGCCTTTGTGTTCTGTGTGATACCGCCACTCGGCGGGTCACTGCGAACTTAGAGCGCTCCACACGCGAGTGGTTCGCAGCGGGCTCGTGCCTACGTACTCACTTGATACTGTATCTGATACATTACATGCTACACTGCTAAGTGCGTACCTAGCTTACTATAATTATGTTGGGTTATGTTAAGATGTGCTTCCACCAGTGAGCGGCACAAATGTTCGCTCTGGCGAAATCACTCAAGCAGACACGAAAAAATTTGTACTTTTGTGAGCGCACACGTGAGCCATGGACTCGTTATAGCCTTTGTCAAATAGACAGGCGTGGCGAATGCAAAGCGAGGCGTTTTTATTTGTAATGTATGGAATTGTTTGAATTCAGTCACATAGAAAAGCGAAAGCGATCCGATAGAGTGACCGAACCGATTCGAAGACGTGGCGAAGGCGTATTTGCTCTATTTGACGTCGTTCAAAAAAGTCAGCTAATACAACTGTCACGCCTCGGTTCGCTGCACCCAGTTTGACGTCTCGTATCGCTTCGGACTCGGTCCGGTTCGCTATCGCCTGTCAGTTTAACAAAGGCTTATTTGTGCGTACACATTGCTAATCTCAGATTTGATTATAAATAGATATGATTTTTTTGCCGTTTTCATAGATAATTGTATGAAACCGTTCATACAAGAGTCTGATCAGACTCGCACTGTGCCGTTTTCTAGGGTTCCGTACCCAAATGGTAAAACCGGACTTTATACCGGTACCCTGATATAAGCGGTTTCACCCGATACAATTCGAAAATTATCCCACGGGATCATACAATTCGGATAAAAACAATCCTTTGTGGTAATCCAGGTTGTAAACTATTTATGTACTAGATCTTATCCAAATCCGTTCAGTAGATTTTACGTAAAGACGAAAGAGTAACAAACATTCATCCATCCAAGCAAACATTCATGTTTCTAATATTATTAGGAAGTAGGATAGAGGGATAGTAGGATGATAGGATAGTAGGATAGTAGGATGGTAGGATAGAAGGATCGTATGATAGTAGGATAGTAGGATAGTAGGATGGTAGGATAGAAGGATCGTATGATAGTAGAATAGTAGGATAGTAGGATGGTAGGATAGTAGGATGGTAGGATAGTAGGATAGTAGGATGATAGGATAGTAGGATAGTAGGATGGTAGGATAGAAGGATCGTATGATAGTAGGATAGTAGGATAGTAGGATGGTAGGATAGAAGGATCGTATGATAGTAGAATAGTAGGATAGTAGGATGGTAGGATAGTAGGATGGTAGGATAGTAGGATAGTAGGATGGTAGGATGGAAGGATCGTATGATATTAGGATAGTAGGATAGTATGATAGTAGGATGGTAGGATAGAAGGATCGTATGATAGTAGGATAGTAGGATAGTAGGATGGTAGGATAGTAGGATGGTAGGATAGTAGGATAGTAGGATAGTAGGATAGTAGGATAGTAGGATAGTAGGATAGTAGGATAGTAGGATGGTAGGATGGAAGGATCGTATGATATTAGGATAGTATGATAGTAGGATGGTAGGATGGTAGGATAGAAGGATCGTATGATAGTAGGATAGTAGGATGGTAGGATAGAAGAATCGTATGATAGTAGGATATTAGGATAGTAGGATGATAGGATAGAAGGATCGTATGATAGTAGGATAGTAGGATGGTAGGATAGAAGGATCGTATGATAGTAGGATGGTAGGATAGTAGGATAGAAGGATCGTATGATAGTAGGATGGTAGGATAGAAGGATCGTATGATAGTAGGATAGTAGGATGGTAGGATAGGATAGGATGGAATGGAACGCATCGTGCGCAAGATTAACGACGTCACTGTCAACAGTGTTAAATAAACTGTTCTAGTAATTTACCCTGTTTTCCTTATTAATAAGTGCTATTTTTGTACAGCACGGTATTCCCGTTTGTACTAAAATGTACAGAAAATTTTCTATGTTTAATTAAAGTGACGTATGTATGACAGCTGTCATCATTTCTTATCGTTTGTAATGTGTCAGTGTCAGGAGAGTGTCCGATGCTACTGTAAAATAGGGGAATATTCATGTCATTCATTTTTTTTCTCGGGACTCACGAATTGCCGTGACCCCGGAACGTAAAGGGCTATTGAAGGACACCGTGGATTTTAGTCAGTACGAGTCTGACAGTCCCTCCCGTTACTCCCGTAACCACGTTAAAAAAAATAGGTCAAATCTTTCCTCTTTATAAAAGAGGAAAGATTTGATTGTTTGTATTGAATAGGCTCTGAAACAACTGGACCGATTTGAAAAAGTCTTTCAGCAGTTGAAAACTGTTTTGACCCTCAGTGACATAAGCAATAATGGAGGGGGGGGAGCGGGCCAAGTCTGTGCTACCGTAACTGTAAAATAGGGGAATATTCATGTCATTCACTTTTCATTCTATAGGTACTAATTAAATCTTTCCTCTTTATTAAAGAGGAAAGATTTGTTTGTTTGTTTGTATTGAATAGGCTCCGAATCTACTGGACTGATTTGAAAAATTATTTCAGCAGTTGAAAACTGTTTTGGCCCCGAGTGACATAGGCAATAATGAGGGGGTGAGCGAAGCCGCTGGCAGAAGCTAGTTTATTCATAAAAAAAGTTTTGCATGACGTGTAAAAACTGATAGATTCCTTACCCTTCATCACTCTTAAAAATACTACTTTCAACTTGGGAGAGCATCATTGAGAAATATATTTTAAAAAACATAGTGCCTCGCCCTGTCTCCACAGGCGAATTGCTCATGGTGTAATGTCATTGCTAAATATAATTATTAATATTTTTACCCGTTAATGATGTAGTAAATCATACGCAATGACGTCAATTCAAAAACATAAAATAGGAAAAAATATGTGAGTGTTAAGGTGGGTCCACAATGGCGCACATTCGCATACTGTAGTGACTATTCTGTAACGTACACTCGATTTCGAAAATCGAATTCTCAACGCGATACCGTTGTACCGACGGCGCGTTGTGTACCACGCGCGCCTCAAAGAGTGTCAGCACAATTACGGGCCTCTCTCTTAGAGAGCCAAAGCCTGCCAGGGTCGTCACGGTAATTCGTTAGAATTACCGTGACTCCGGAACGTAAAGGGCTATTGAAGGATACCGTGGATTTTAGTCAGTACAGGTCTATGTATGTATATGACAGATCGTTTTCGATTGTTTCGTTCGATACCGCTCAGCAGTCTTTAATAAATAGATTTTCGACTTTATGCGCTGTGGTATAGAGTTAAAAATGTATTAGCGACTGCTGAGCGTTACGATTATCGATTGCCGTTTGGCTATAGATCCAGTACTCATAACACGGCTGGAATGGCTTTGGACGAGTTGTACGTGAGAGCGTAAATGTTCAATAAATAAATACCCACTGTTTTTGAACATGCTCAGTTGTGGTCTCGCCTTTATATTACACTTTTGCTTACATTTTATACTAAATAATATAGGTATATGAATAGATATGATTTCAAATGTTACCCTGACAAATAATTGCCTATTGTTCATTAAAAATAATTGTCAAATACGATGAGTCGGGAATCACAAATGAGCTCATTGTATCTATACTTATTACTTATTAATATTATAAAGCTGCAGTGTCCACTGAGTCCTCCCACCCAGGGCAGAGCGGGAGAGACTGTCAGACTCGTACTGACTAGAATCCACGGTGTCCTTCAATAGCCCTTTACGTTCCGGGGTCACGGTAATTCGTACAGTCCCGCGACCCCGGCAGGCTTTGGCTCTCCACAGGGGGGGCCCGTCACTATGCTGATACTCCTTGAGGCGCGCGTGGAAAACAACGCGCCGTCGACACGGGCATTTTCCATGGTCGGACAGCGAGTTGCCTAAGATTGAGTTACTAGTGGTGTCGCCAGCTGCGATTTTAGATTGAGTTACTAGTAGTATAAAAGTATGTCTTAATAAGCTTTATCGTTGAATTGTTTATCGGTGAAAGTTTCTGTCGTTGAACCTGCATGACTTTTAATCGTGTATGGACGAATAGTTGTGTCGGCGAATCGTTCGTAGGTGAGAAGTTATGTTATAAAAGAATTATAAACGAAACGTTATGTCGATGGCTTATTACGCGGAGAAATGTCTGTCGGAGTTATGTTTCAGAATCATGATTCTGACATAATACGATGTTTTAGTAAGAAATACTTCAGTTTATTAATTATAAACAAAGAATATTTCTGAAAATGATCATTTTAATATTAACTAAAATTTCACTGTAATACCAGTAATACGTTTAATTAGAAATGAATAAAAAACACATAATACAATTAAGAACTTTATTGCATTAGTTTACAAATAAATTTTGCATGTTTATGGATGGACGTTCGCAATACATAAATTCTATTGTGAAAGAACTGTATTCTCTCACTGTTAAAGTCGGTATTCGCTTAACAAAAGTATAATACATTTAATAACATTGAATACAGAAATAAAACTTAGCTGACAAGACTTTAAAGTTGATATTTGCCTAGCAAAATTAATATTTGTTTTCGAAGAATAGAGTTTTATCACAGATAAACGTAATAAAGACGCAACAATTACGTATGTTTTTAAGTAGAAAATGAACTCCATATAATATTTCCTTATGAAGGTCTTAGGCAGGTCGCGGGACATACGAATTACCGTGACCCCGGAACGTAAAGGGCTATTGAAGGACTCCGTGGATTTTAGTCAGTACGAGTCTGACAGTCCCTCCCGCTCTGCCCTGGGTGGGAGGACTCATTTGACGACTATACTTTAGGCAGCAAAATTAATCAGACAGTTTCATCCTTCGGGAATTTATTTTTAACTGTATTCTCCTTTTTATACGAGTGTCCAAAAAAAAGAGAGTTATGTTTTCATGTATGTATGTTTGTGAGTCTCTTTATTTCACCATAACTTCTGAACGCCTGCAGAGATTTTGAAAATTATTCATTTTGTTTTAATAAAAATGTTTTTTGTTGACAGGATGAACGTGGCAATGAAGCAAGCTGTCACATTTAATGGCAATATAATTTTCACCGGACATAACAAGTAAGTATACAGAGTTTTCGAATTATCGAAAAAAAAAGTTAATTGTCTATGAAAAATGGAATACGATTTTTTGGAATAGGAGGAAAATCATAATAATGACTCCGTCCCAATGCTGGGACACATGTTTTATTTTTTTTCATAAAATAGTGATCGATGGATTAAAATAATTTGTGTACTTTTACATAATTTAATCAATTGTAAATCTTGCATATTTTATTTTCTTTATTATTTGTAATAATAAATGCTCCTAATAATAAGAATAAATATGCACATAGCAACACTCTCATCGTTATAACCCAAAGCAACATAATATAGCAACATTTTAGTTTTTTTTTAATAATTTGTACTACAGACAATAATGATTAAAATCGTTGCTTCTTTTTGGCTTCAATACAACCCATACACACACTACTTCTAGTTTTTCCTGTAGTTAAGAAATAAATGTACTATTAGTACAATCGACAAAGTTTAATCATGACCCATTTTGACAATAAATCGTTTGAATTCGTCAAAATAACAAAGATCAAGGTCGTTACCATGGATATGTATTTTTATGCGAAAATGGACCTAATTATATTTAAATGTCTGTAAAAAAATAAGCTTATGGTGGGTGGGTCATAAATCAAATTTGTTGATTGTACATAAATTTGGATTTCGCCTAATAATAGATAATGAATAATTCCGAAATATCGTATTCCTTCTTTTTCATAGCAATTTAAAATATCCCTAAAAAGGGTAAAGGACAATAGTGTTTAAGATTTTCAAAATATAAAATTAATAGATTTTAAGGAAAAATAATATCAATTGTTGACATTGTATTGAAATGATTCATTTTTTTATTTTGCTATTAAAATATTATTTTTAATAAATAATTGTAATCTACCAATTTGATAGACTTTACTGTTGTCCGTAAAATGTAATGAAACGGTAACGTCAATTGCAATTGACAACAAGTAATAGTACTTTCAATTGATTCAATTCCAAAGTAGGTTCTGAATATTCAGTTCAAAATAACGTTGTATCGATTCAATTGACTGAATATTACTTCGAATTGATCCAATTGAAAAATTGCTATGAATTGTTTTAATTGAAAAATTTAATTAAATTAAACTGCCAATCGCAATTGATCGTTCCCAAATCTGTCAATGTTCGTGTTTTCTAACATTTTGTAGTATACTATTATCTAATGTGAGAATTCTTTGAGAAATATACACTAACAACATATCTCTTGACTTGAAAATGTCTCTTCTTAGTAAGTGGTTTCATTATTGCGATTGTGCGACTAAAAACTGCGACATTTTGTGTGTGTTTTTGAATAATTTACAAACAATTTTGATACAATTGTGTTGGGCACAATTTTATTTACTATTTATATTACAATATAATTATTCTGTTACATTTTATAAAGTTTAATCTAATTTTAAACCTTAGTATTTTAAGATAAAAGCAGAACTTTCAAACACATATCCTTAACAACTTTTTAGGTCTGATATTTAAGCTAAATTCTCATAATCGCATTAATGAAACATACCTTTAATTAAAGTGTCTGTGAAATAAAAATGCATACATTAATATACTATACATATATGTCACAATGTTTATATAATATATTATACATAATATATATATTTAACATAGCGTTTTATAGATCAATATTGTAGTTTTTTAGGTAGACAATGTTTTCCCCGCTGCATGTAAAGGTTAAAATAGCTTATTAACATGTAAGTTTCAGCGAGGAAAATGGGTTGCTTATATGCTACCTAATTGCAGAAAAATCGACTTTAAAGTCAGTTGTTCTTGAAGTCAATGATATTAGTCCGACTTTAAGGCGAAAAACTGACTTAAAAACCGGATTTTCGCAGTGTGAATGTGTAATGGCAGGCGGCTAACATTTCATAAAAAAAAGATAGTTTTATATATATCTTAGAAACTATTCGCTCGTTTGATTTTTATCTCTTTTCTATACTTTGCAACGAGCAGTACTGAATGCTAGTTTATATGTAATATAGTGTAAGTGTGTTTATAGCTGTGTAGGGTAGATGTTCACATATCTGAGTTGAATTGTATCGAACGTCCATTTTTAATGTCACCGAATTAACTTCCTCCACATTGTGTTTGTTTTAGTGGAAATTGCATCTTATTACAAGTACTGTGACGCTTCCAGGAATATCACAATAAAAACCCATTCAGACAATGCAAGGAGTCGCACGCATGAAGTTGCATGCAAGAAGTTGCATGTAAGAAGTTGCATGCAAGAACTTGCTTGCAAGTTTGAGCATATTGCGGTATTTGTTTGATCAACTAAATTCATTGTCTGCAACGTTGTCAAACTTGCATGCAACTTCATGCATCGTCTAAAATAAGCTTAACAGAGTATTATTTGTATAAACTAGCTTTTACCACTGGTTTCGCCCACCAATGAGTATTTAACTTAATGTGATATGATTGGTTGTTTCAGACGATTTTGACAGCTGTTTATTAATTAATTTTGATGAGTTTGTAATTATTTACGGTTCCTTAACAAATACCTTTTATTAAATATAACTTAAAAACAACAGAATATTTAAATTTGTGAAGATTTTCGCGGTATAAAAATAATTATTTGATTTTTTTACTTGAATCGGACTTTAATTACTGTAATTACAAGATTTTCTGATGAAATTATTAATGTCTCTTGCATTCTGACTAAATCAAACTGACTAATTTCAAGGAACTACGGCGGCCATCTTAGTTTACAATAAAAATTTCACTAATGTTGCAATAATTGCACAACAAATTAATTGCATTTTGCTTCTTTAATGACACACGAAATGATCGCAACAATATTGTTTTTACCCGACTACGACAGCAGGAGGGTTATGTTTTAGTCTTCCGTACCCAAAGGGTAAGACGGGATCCTATTACTAAGACTCCGCTGTCCGTCCGTCTGTCACCAGGCTGTAACTCATGAACCGTGATAGTAAGTCAGTTGAAATATGTGAAAATTTAATTTCAGAATTTATTATTGTAAATATTATCAGTGGAGTAAACGTGCTGATAGACTTGAGCGTTCGCATGTAACAGAACATTGAGCATTCACCGTTTTAAGCTATTGCATAGCTTTTATCGCGGGTTTTGAGCGCGGCGACCGAATCAAGAAATTCCGTAACGAAAATAAAACTGTCACTGTCACATCTGTCATGTCAACGTGAATGAATAAAATTTGAATGAATGATTTTTTTTCTTGCCGTTTCTCTTTATTGACGTGGCTGACCATAGCCTAATTAGTAGAGTAACTTCCCGTAGAGCAATGATAATTTTTTCATTTTTTTTTTTCATAAATATATAATTATAATTGCATAAGTTGGTAAAAAATGCTATGCAATAGCTTTACCGCGGCAGTCCCCGAGTCCCACACGTATTTTTTTCATCTTATCGTACTGAACAACGAACAGAGCCATGCATAGAGCCAAACAAACGCTTTAGTCGATGGTCGTCCCTTGACAGTCGGCTCGGCCAAAAAGTCGCTAGAAAGCTTGCTAAGTCTCTCTCGTATGTTAAAAAATCTCAAGAATGCTCACTACAAGTGAATGCTCAAGTTTATCATATCAATAAAAATACAGTCTGAAACAGCCAATTACAAGCAAATGAGTTCCAGAAACAACCAATAAGAATAAAGTCCACAGACTAAAGGTGAATTCCACTAAAACAGACACACTAGAAACTTCCGACTTACTAAAACTATTAGTTAAGAGAATACGTATGTAATTGATTATAAAATGGTGAAAATTATAACAATATTATGTCCCCCAATGTGTGTTTTATTGAAGTACCTATAACAACATAAATAATCATAACATAAATGGTAGAGCAAGATGTGATGTGATATGGAGTTTCTTGCCCATTCTTCTCCATACAAACCTACCCTTGCGAATGGGTGTAGAATCAATCCCTTCCCATCACATTTCCTTTTATTTTAATAATCGACTTTCATAAGTGCCTCTTTGATGGTCTAATTGAAATAAACGATTTGACTTTGACTTTGTGATGTATTTGTTAAATCGATATGAAAACAATCGTATTGCCCAGTTACTGGATTGTGGAGGTCCGACAAGCAGTCGCTCCATGTAAAATACTGATATCCAGCTGCATCTGGTTCGACTGGAAGCAGACCCCAATATACTCGTAGTTGGTAAAAAGGAGAGGCAGATAGATAGATCTATTGTTATTACTTGCATATACAATTCATAATGGAATCTTTTAACGATACGCGTTTTAAATTTGGTTTAGTGCAGTTTTTTTCTTTATGAAGCCTGTTATTTAAACTAGAAAAAAAAACAAAGAAAAAAAACAAACCTTTTACTTGAGGATAATAATAATATGTTCTACTTTTTAATTATTTTTTTTGAAGTGAAATTTCTTTAGCGGCGTTGTGCATTTTTTTTTGGAATGGGTAAAAAAATGTTAAACTGTTAACGCGTCAGGACACGTGACCTGATCGAAAATTCGTAAGACGGCACAGGGTGCTTGCGCGAATGTTCGTGTGTGTTTATTACTATTCAAGTTTTCACTTCTGCCGGCACTCCCAGAGTGCAACCTGTCGTTTTTTTTATTAAAAATCTCATATTTGTTTAGATTTTCAGAAACTCAAAGTACTGCAACCTCCTTTAAATAATTTTGAACTTACATTCCCAATTGTTTTATCTACAGCAGAAGAAGCCAGAGTCGTAGCAACGGGGAAAATACAGAAAATTAACTATTAAGTTTATTCATCTAAAACAGGTAGGTAGATAAATAACAATTCCCTAGGAAAACAATACCTTATGCACACATTACATCACTAAATATCCCAATGGGATAAATTATGAATATCATTTAACAAATACTATTTTATATTATGATATGGCAATCTATTGAGAGGAAAAAAACATTAGATAATTTGTTTTGTTTTGAGCAAATCTGGGAAGGGGGCCGTTCCAGTATTACGTAAGCTGATTTATTACAATTATTTAACCCCCCCGTCCCCCGTCCCCCGGCTGTGCTTTTGCACTGTTAGCAAAAGTAAGCAAAGCTCTTACCCCCTCCCCCCATGCTTACGTAAACATTTTTCAATTAATGTATTGTTTTTGCCTAAACCTATGAATTATTTGCGGGAATCCCCGAAAATGCGTTTCGTTTTCAAGTAAAGACAATGTGAGGGTTGCCATTCATGTAAAAAAGTAAATAACTACCGGTGACGTAATCATCATCTAGACTCTCCTACCCCCATGTCATTGTGCTTATTTTGGAATAAGCAAAACAAAGACCGGCTCGCCCCCCATGCTTATTTAACCTTTTAAGCGCTTGGCTAAATATCAGTTGCCGTGCCCCTAGCGCCCGGCTACGAATCGTGTTTTCCTCTTCTCCTCTCTTTCTGCTCCTTTTAAGCTCCGATTTGTAAAATATCATGGTGTACAATAAAAAGTATTCTATCTGTCTATCTACATAAATAGAGAGATATAGAATAGATGCAATAAAATCGAAGAAAACAACAAAAATCGTGAATATTCTCTGTCGGATAAATACGACACGGGCGATAGGGGCACGGAAATGTTTGTCGTATATATACGACTCTGGCGGTTAAAGGGTTAATACTTGAACGGCCCCAAGTCCATTGTAAGGGCCTAAAGGATAAAATAAATAAGTCTGTTATCAGACTGGGATGAGACGGAAGGACGAGGATGTTGGCGCAGTGGTTGGGCGATCAACTGCTGCATCATCAAAATCACTTGACCGGTCTTCAAAATGAGTTATGAGGAAACAAACATTTAAAGAAATACAGTCGAATTAAGAACCTCCTCCTTTTTTGAAGTCGTATAAAAATTGACAGGCGGTTCTGATAAGCAGTAGCACCTGGCAGGTAAGGCAAAAGGTCTGTAGTATGAGGTTTGGTTCTCTAAACGTAGTTTTGTAGGTATTAGCTAGCCCCGTATGGTCTTTTGGTTATTCGCAAAAGGACGGTTTCCCTGATCTGCAGATTGCGTGGCAGCCGGAACAAAATCCTGGAGACCGTAGCGGACAGGATCTCATCCCCACTTTGGAGGTCATTTGTGAGAAGGGTAATTTAGTATTTTAATTTAATAATTTAATAATAATGTGTAGTTAATTTTAATATATTTCTATATCTTGTGCCGTCATTTTTTTTTAATGTATGATTGATAGTTTCTGTTTAATCTTAAGTATGACTATGATTCTAATGTATTTAAATGTAATTTTAATGTTTTTAATTTTAATTTTGAAAAACTATAATTTTAATTTTTAATGAATGTGTAAAACTATTATGGATCCTTTAGACATCTGAAATAAATGATTTTATTTTATTTTTATTTTTTATTTTTCCCCTTCAGTAACAGCGCGGAAACTTGAACCTGTGACAAATTGATAACATAATATACAATATTAAGAAAGAATGTATGTCAATGAATTAAATTCAAACCACAAAAAGGAAAATCGGAACAAAATACATTTTTAAATGCCTAACAGTTTGAGCCGCCATTGAAATTCATGTGACGTAAAAATTGCGACACCGCGGACTAGGTAATCAGGAATCAAGACTTAAATTTCAGGGTCTAGGTTTGCTGATAAGACCGTTCCACGACCCCGGCAGGAGTTTAGCCCTCTATGGGGGGCCCCGTCAGATTGCTGACAGCTCCATGAGGCGCGCATGGAACAGGACCCGCTCGTGCAAGGTACATGATCAGACGGCGAGTCACTCGTCGTCCGCACTCGTCGTCCGCACTCGTCGTCCGCCCCTACGGTGGCCAAAAAACTAATAACTTTGTGTGGTAAATATATAAGACGAAACATAACTGGGCAAAAAGCCCAGTCAAAAGACATTTATTCGGTGTTTACGGGCATTCATTCAACGCGCCCAAAATGTCAAGACCCATCTTTTTTAGGGTTCCGTAGTTAACTAGGAACCCTTATAGTTTCGCCATGTCTGTCTGTCTGTCTGTCCGTCCTCGCTTAATCTCTGTGACCGTTAGCACTAGAAAGCTGAAATTTGGTACCAATATGTATATCAATCACGCCGACAAAGTGCAAAAATAAAAATTGGAAAAAAATGTTTTTTTAGGGTAGCCCCCCTATATGTAAAATAGAAAGTGATTTTTTTTTTAATTTCAACCCTAACGTGTGATATATCGTTGGATAGGTATTTAAAAATGAATAGGGGTTTACTAAGATCATTTTTTGATGATGTCAATAGTTTCGGAAATAATCGCTCCTAAAGTCAAAAACAATGTGTCCCCCCCCCTCTAACTTTTGAACCATAAGTTTAGAAAATATGAAAAAAATCTGGAAAGTAGAACTTTATAAGGACTTTCTAGGAAAATTATTTTGAACTTGATGGAAAGAACAGTTTTTGTGCAAAAAAAACAAGAAGGTGGTACAAAATTCCTGGACTAAGTTTGTAGTATAATCAATTATTTAAGTTTAAAAAAAGGCTATTTGTTAACACTTATTGTAACGGACGGGAAACTACGGAACCCTACACTGAGCGTGGCCTGACACGCTCTTGGCCGGTTTTTTTATTATACACAGTTTGAGTAACTTAAACGGCCTACACAAGTGTCCTTTCTTTGGTATTGTTCGTCGTGTCGTTGAGCTTCTTGAGTTATGAGTCGAGCTACACGATAACTGACAAATGCTTGCACTGACTGGACAGGTCCACTCAAATTTGTGTGGTTCTTTCTTCAAAAGCCCATTTCAGACATTGACCTGCATGGTTCTCGTATAGCCTGATCTACATATAATGTCTGGACTTTAAGACTGTGACCTCTGAGTTTGTTTCGGCTGTTTCTTCTCAGAGTAGTCAGGTACGAAACACCGGCCCCTCCTAGTTTTATAAAAAGACGTATAAAAGTGTTGATATAACCTACTTGCATAAATGAAAATCATTTCATTTCATTTTATCTCTACTTGCAGATCATAATTTGGAATTGTCCCGTTACCAAGCACTTAAATGATTCACACTACGCCAGTTTTTGTTAACATTGCACAACTTGCAATGCACATTACCTTTCCCGCAATGAACGTAGTAAATAAAAGGTAAACGTAATGCTTGACGTCATACTCTAGGGCCACACTCACGAGAAATGCCGTTAAATATTGCGTTTATACGAACATTAAAGACTGTTTTCGCGAAAATTAACGGGAAATGCCGTTCGTGTGGCCCGGCTATTGATTAATGATTTCGACTCGCAATTATTCAGTTTTTTTTATTAACATTGCACAACTTGGAATGCACATTGCCTTTTCCGCAATAAACGTAGTAAATAAAGGTACGTTCATTCTTGACGTCATACAAAATAAAGAATGACTAAGATATGAATCAAGACAAATGATTTAAATTGTTTACTGTTTTATCAGTGAGGAGAGCAACGTAAAAGTTCTTCGCCCACTTGCTTAGGTCGACGGCGCGTCGTATTCCACGTACACCACTGGGCTACACTACTAGCACACCACTGGGCAGTAGTGGGCCAGAGTTTTTCGCCCACTTGCTTAGGTCGACGGCGCGTCGTATTCCACGCACCCCTTAAAGAGCTGTCAGCAATTTGACGGGAACCAAACAACTGCAGGGGTCGCGGGACTGCCTAAACAGGTAACCATGACCCTGGAAAGTAAAGGGCTATTGAAGGTACACCGTGGACTTATGTTAGGCCGTATACAGAAAGAAAGCTGGAAACTTATAAGCGCTTACCGGCTTGATAGTGCTGGTAACCCGATGGTAACCTCGAACGCGCGCCAATAAGCACTGAACTGTGCCGACAAGTTCCGACAAGCTTCAACACGCGCTGGTCAGCGCTGGGCGCTGCCATTTAAAACAACTTGCTTGGTCTGCTTCAATCTGCTTCCTTTGTGTAGAACGGACCAGCGCTGTCAAGTGCCAAGTGTAATCTATAAGTTTCCAGCTTTCTTTCTGTCTCTGTACGTGTCTGAAAATCCCTTCCGTTCCACCACTGGTGGGAGGACTCATTTGATGATTTTACCACGTAAAAACATTAGAGGAAAAAGTGAGTTCCGAGTAATACGTTCCAAAGCCGGTTCGACCGATTTAATTCGTCCAACTCAGAATTATATCTGAAGTTCCTAATTTGGTCAGAATGTGGTCAATATGTGGTCAGTACATTGCACAGACTGGCGCCACGTTTCCACTTACAGTTCATTAACCAGATGGCGTTTGGCAATGACTAAGGGCAAGTTGGGTTGAGGTATACGTGTTTTGCTGAGTCTTTGGTCAACTGGACCCACTCAATTCAGACCCGCGGGTATCAGTCAACCTTATCAAATAATTAATTTTTATATGGGCCGACTGAGCCCACTGCCCAATGGCAGTTTGTTGGGTTTAGATTGTATTTGTATGTTTGGTCCCCAATAAACATTTTTTCTTATCAAAAAATAAATAAATTATAAAAACTAACTAATTTTGAGCTCGACTGTATTCACTAGTAGATTCATACAATAGTTTTTGAATTTGAGTTCAGTTAATCACTACAATGTATAAACAAAAATGATGTGGTCAAGTGAACCCGCGGTTCCAGAAGCGAGCGGTTCTAGTTGACCAAAGAGTCTGCGATACTGCCGGTTAAGGCTTTCTGGGGAGCAGTGATTGCGCAGGTGCATCCGCACCCCCGGAATAAGTCAGAAGAGGACAACGTGTGATTTTTGTCAGTCGAATCTGACAGGCCCCTAACGAGTACACTTCTCACGTGAGCGCGTACAAAAGTATATTATCTAGGTGAAAATTGTACGTGAACATTTAGAAAATGTTCGCGCACAATTTGTTCATATTTGCTTGAGTGAGTCAACACGCGTTAGACTGTGGTTTCAATTATGTTTTGTAGTAGGTGCCTACAACTGTAAATGTTTTCTAACGCACAAAATAATACAGGAAAATATAGTGAATAAAGAGTAAAATTGATGGTCCTTCTACAAAACTTGACAATAACACGATACTAACACATTGTCCGCTGTCGTTCATTTCCCTAGAAATGTATTAAGGCTTTGCCAAACATGGAGCACGGCGCGGCGCGACGTGTGTTAGATGTGCTTAGTTACTTGCTATGAAAGTTGTGAAGTTTGAAAGATATAAGCATACATATGGACAGACAGACAGACGGTAGCGACTTTGTTTTATACTATGTAGTGAAGTTGTAACAAAACACGCTAGAGCCGACATCCCGGCATGCTTGGCGGGACGTGTCACGCCACGCCAGCTCTTGGCGCGATTTACCTACCAGATATTATAAGCAGAATATTAACGCGACGCATTGCTGTAAAGCCTTTGTCAAACAGACAGGCGTCGCGAATGCGAATCGTGACGTTTTTATTTGTAATGTATGGAATTGTTTGAATCCAGTCACATAGAAAAGCGAAAGCGACCGATAGCGCGACAGAACTATCGGACTGACGTCTTGTTTCGGTTCGGTATCGCTTCGGAAACGCTCCGCTTTCGCCGGTCTGTTTGACAAAGGCATGAGAGCGCGGGCATCACTGGGAAACACGCCACCCTCACGCCCCGTCAGCATCCCGTCCTGTGTATCGGGCCCCGCCAAACTGAAGACATTTATGTTATGATTAACATAGTTCTTTAGACCGCCAAGCACACGCCACGCTACCGTCGCGACAAAGCCTTTAACCTACCAATGTCGTGTCGTTACCGTTATCGTGTAATGTGAATCCACCCATTGTCACGTACTCCTTAATGTCATAACACGTCATACATTACGTCACAATTTACTGTCTAAATCTAAATTGTCCTTAAACACACGCTCATAGTGACGTTGCTTTGTGATGTCATTAATTGGAAGGAAGTAATACCATTTAATAGTCTTTGTTATAATAACGTAATTATTATTTAATTAGAACTATTTGGTATCCATGTTTTTTGTCACGTACGCCTATATTGGGTGTCTAATCTCTAAGTACGTATCCTGTGGGGTACTAAGACAGGAAACCTCCACGTGCGCCCGTGGACTGGAGTTCCCTCTCGGAGACGTCCGGGGGGAAGACCAGTTTTTCGGGCTGGTGCACCCTGGGATGCGGGCAAAAACTCTTCCTTAGGCACTGTGTGCCTAAGGGGTCTCTTTGCCCGTATGCGAATAGCCTGTCGGGTGGACGGTCCAACGCTTGTCTCTCTGAATAGGAGAGGGCACAGCGGCGGAGCAGGCTTGCGGACGGTGAGTAATGGGTAAGCTCGCCGTCCGACCAAGGACCGAGCAGGGGTGTTTCACGCGTCACCGACCTTACGGGGCCAAATGTCTACTGGGGTCGCGGATTTTTTCTTAATCCAGGACACCGTAAAGGGCATCCGAAGAAACACGGGTGGATTTTAGTCAGTAAGAGTCTGACAGTCCCTTCCACCCCACCCGGGGCGGGAGGACTCATATGATGATTTTGCCACCCTAAAAAAAAAACTTCGTAACCTGTGGTTTCAGCTTTCGGATATTTTCTACGCCCCGTCACATCGAGCCCGAACTGAGAATGAATCATATTATGATTTGACAGATAGCTCCTTAAAGTCCGCGCCACCACTCATGACCTTTTTTTTTAATTGTGAGCCCCGCGACCCGCGCGACCTGTCATGACCTGCGGAAAATTCGTGGTACTACATTTTTTTATGCAATTTGATGTAATGCCATACTCACTAGTGCCGCGTTAAAAGGACCAAGTCGTGGCGGTATTATCGGTCCGCAAATTTGATCTTGGCGGTGGTTATCCGTGTCTTCGTTCACGGACTTAGAAAGTAGACCTCCTGGTTCAGTACCTAAAAAGCCGGGTGTAGACGCTGTGCGCGCCTCATATAGGGACCACATATTTGGGAACATCAGATCTGCCAATTCTTGCCAACGGGATATGGTGAAAATTCCTTTTGTTTTTTTAGAGTTCCGTACCCAAAGAGTAAAACGGGACTCTATTACTAAGACTCCGCTCTAAAGTATAATATAGCAAGAAATCTATATAGTATAAGACAGTTGTGATTGAGTTGTTAAAACTTGTCAAAGCTAGACAGCTAGGGCATGCAGGCGGCGAGTAATGGGCACCTCGCTGTCCGACCATGGACCATGCCCGGGTCGACGGCGACGGCGCATTGTGTTCCACTCAAGAAGTGTCAGCATAGTGACGGGGCCCCCTGTAGAGGGCCAAAGCCTGCCGGGGTCGCGGGACTCACGAATTACCGTGACCCCGGTACGTAAAGGGCTATTGAAGGACACCGTGGATTTTAGTCATTACGAGTATGACAGTCCCTCCCGCTCTGCCCTGGGTGGGAGGACTCATGTGGTGATTTTACTACGTAAAAATAAAATGTTTCCGCTATCCGTTTGTCTGTCCGTCAGTTACCAGGCTGTATCCCATAAACCATGGTAGTTGAACAGTTGAAATTTTCACACAGAAACATTCACAGAAGATTTGTTGCCGATTTAACAGCTAATATATACTAAAAACCAATGAAAAAATATTTAAGGGGGCTTCCATACGACGTAATTATTGACGATGCGTCAAAAATTACGTCCTTGTTGTATGAACCCTTATTAAAAACACAATTTTGATTCCTAACTATCACTTGAATTAAAATGATTAATTTGAAATTTAAATTATTAAAAAAAAAACATATTATGTGTTCTTGGTTAATTAACAAAATGAGTAACAGGTGCCACGTTAGAATGTAATTTGAGTTACCTTTTTCCTGCCCGTTACTCATTCCACCTGGTGTCGGCGTAACACGACATTTTCTTCTTCATTTTCTCTTGTTCGTAAAAAAGGGAGAATCGGTGAATGCACTTTTTCGGCCGATCTCTATTCCAATGAAACACCTTCTTTTAGCGGGATATAATCATCAAATGAGTCCTCGAGCCCTAGAGTCTGAATATCGAACTTAATAACCACCACGAAAAAAGGCGTAAAATAACTTTTCTTTTTGGAAGTCGGTGGCAAAAAAATCTATGAATTAAATAAAAAAAACAACTGCTGAGCGAAGACCTCCCCAGTCCCCCTTCGACCGCCACGCCGAACTACAACCTGGCACTTCCATCCATCGGTTGCCCGTGACTCTCACGATGTCGTCAGTTCACCTAGAAGGAGGCCTGTCTACGCTGTCACTATTCGAAGACCGGTGTCTGTCGGTGGCAGAACGAACGCAATATTACGTTGGATACTGTTCAGACTACATCTGGAGTCATTTACTACTCGGATCTTGTGAAAACTCAAAAAAACTTCTGTGCGTTCAAGCGTTTTTGCCATACCTATTATTGGAATCAAATATAGCAGCTCACAATTTAGGACCCATTAATATTAGTAGGCATTTTTACCCGTGGTGCTAGGCAACTGGGCTTCTCCCAGTTGTAATGTCCCTTTATGCCTATTGGCCTTGTTTTGTTCTGTCTCCTGCTTGCATGGAGGGAAGTGGAAACATATTTTTCCTACTCCTCCACTATACTTTTCTGATTAATTTCCTTGCAGGATCCAAGACAGGTAAATTTATTATCTGGGTCACGTCGAGCTTCATTGTCGCGGTGCTTTTCTGGTGGTTGCCACTGTTGGAGTCTGGCTTTCAGGAGTTCTAGTGGTTTGGGGATAGTGTGGTGGGTTTGTCCCAAAAAGACCGGTGTCTCCCGTTTTCCCCAACGGTTATCAGTTCTATAAGTGATGGGGCCGCCCATTGGCATTTCAACTTGCAAATTTTAGCAGTTATTGTGTAGTGACTCTGGTTCTTCGGGGAATATCCTCATTCCGGATTTTACAAGTCTATTAATAGTATTTTATATAAGGTTATTATGTACGGCAAAACCCAGGATTATATATAATTATATTGGATGCACGTATCTATCATTGTGCCAATATTTGCAGTAGTAAGAATGATTTTCCTTTAGCCTTTTCCTTTAGCCTTTTCCTACATGGGGTGCTAAGGACAGGAAACCTCCTCGAGTGCCCGAGGCTGGAAATTCCTTTCCGGATACGTCCGGGGGGAAGCCCAGATTCTCGGGACGGTGCGCCCCGGGATGCGGGCAAGTACACCCCTACGGGGTCTCCTTGTCCGTATGCCAATATCCTGTCGCGTCGCTCCACCGCGTGTCCCTCTGCTCAGCAGAGGGCACAGTGGTTGGAGCAAGAGCGGGCACGGTGTGCACTTACCCTGCCGCCGGGCAGGCAGGAGGAGGTATTGCACTCCCACCTCCTCTTGCCACCGCTATAATCTCGTAGCCCCGAAGATTGTCAGGATCACGTCTCTGACTTTTGACGGGGGTCGAGGGCCTTGGCTTAACCGCCCGGGCCGCGAGGTAGAAAACCTCTATAAAAAGTCACCCCGAATCTCAAGCGGCGGAGCACCGCGAGGAGATGTATGGCTGACGGGAGTTCTTTTGAACAATCAGTCGCTAGTGCTACCCTCGCCAGGGTACCGGCCGACCCCCTGGCGAGTAATAAATGTCGTAAAGACGCAGGCTTACCTAGGTACAGGGGTCTCTGCCTAGGTGGACCTTTTATATCCCCCACACTCGTGGGAATTATATGGAGAGTAAAAAAACATCCCCCCCCAAACAACCGGCAGTCGCCGCAGCGAGCCAAGGTGGCTCACGTGCCTGTGAGGTGGAGTCGCTGGACTTGTCCAGCACGTCCGCCTCACCGGCACCGAACGAGCGGGCACAGAGTGCCGCTCTGAAAAAGAGGATGGTGCTGACGCCGTCATCGATGTCGGAGTCCGACTCAGCGTCAGACGCCATCAGCGCCCAGAGCCCTGGCTCTGGGCGCGGAGGAGGAAAGGGGGCCGCCGAGAGGAGGAAACGCTTCCTCAAGCGGCCCCATTCGTCGTCCGAGGACGACGAGCCTGCCTCGGGCCGGAAGATCCCGACAAGTGTTCGGGGTAAAGGCCGAGGCAGGACCGGCGGTAGAGGGTGCGCCGAGGAGCCCACCCTGGAGGAGACGGTGAGGGCAGCCGTCCGCAGCCTGGCCTCTACCAATCCGGGAAAGCGGGCGACTAAAGACCGGGCCGCAGGCGCAGCCACTGCCAAAATTATGGCGGCAGTGGCGGCGGCTAGCCTCGGCCAGGCTCCGCCCGCATCGCCGACGGAAGCGGACGAAATGTCCAAAATGCGGGCGGACGTCGCCCGCTTGACGGCCGCGATGGAGGTTCTCCAGAAGGAGAACCTCCACCTAAAGACGGAGCTGGCCGGACTGCGGAAGGCAGGCCGCCAGGGGGAGGTCCCGCAGAAGCGGAACGGGGGGCCGCCGGCGCAGGCCGCACCAACAGAGGACGCTGTCCTAAAACTGGTGCGGCAGGAATTGGCGGCCTTCAATCAACGCTTCGCGGTGCTACAAGGCCGCATCCTGCGTCCCCCGCTCGCGGCGACCTCGTACGCGGCTGCTGCGGCCTCCACGCCGCCTAAGCAGGCCCCGGAGAAGCGGGCCGCGGCGAAGCCTCCGGCGCCGCCCAAACAGCCCCCGGGGAGAGCCGCGGCGGCAAAAAAGGCGCCGACAAGGGCGGCCCCGGTGAGGGAGGTCCCGGCGGCGGCGGCAGCTCCAAAGCCCACGACGGCGGCAAAGAAGGGTGCCCCCCCGGCGGCGGCGGCGTCCCGGCTGCCTTCACAGCCTTCAGGGCACTCTCAGCCCCCTCCAGCCGAGACCGAATGGCAGGTGGTCGGAGAGCGAAGTGCCCAAAGAAGGCAAAGGCGGCGGCAGCGACAGCGCAAGAGGCGAACCGTCGCGGCCAGACTCCGCGCCCCTAAGACCGCGGCTGTAGTCATTACACTACAGCCGGAAGCGGTCAAGAGGGGCGTGACGTACCGCGACGTGTTCGCAAAGGCGAGGGAGGCGGTGGACCTCCGGGAGCTGGGAGTCGACGGGGGCCTCCGGGTGCACGTCACCGCGACGGGGGCCAGACTCCTGTCGATCCCCGGCGCGGACAGCGGCCCTACCGCTGACGCTCTGGCCGAAAGGCTCAGAGCGTCCCTAGACGCGGAGGAGGCCCGGGTGTCCAGGCCCATTAAGCGCGCGGACCTGCGCATTATGGGTCTGGACGACTCGGTCTCGGAGGGGGACGTGGTGGCCGCCGTTGCCAGGGCTGGGGAATGCCCTGCCGACCAGGTAAAGGCAGGCATCCTACGCCCTGGCTTCGCGGGGCTGCTGACCATCACAGTCAGCTGCCCCGTACCGGCGGCCAAAAAGATAGAGGAGAGCCGAAGGCTCCTGGTTGGCTGGGTGTCCGCGCAGGTGAAACTGCTCGAGCCCAGGCCTCTGAGGTGCTTCCGCTGCCAAGTGGGTAACCACGCGGCATGCATGTGCACCTCGGAGGTCGACCGCAGCGACAACTGCTTCCGCTGCGGTCAGCCCGGTCACAAGGCCGGCTCGTGCAACGCCCCGCCGCACTGCTTCGCATGTGCGGCGGCTGGCAAGCCGGCCGATCACCGGGCAGGGGGCAAGGCCTGCGCGCCCCCCGCCAAAACCAGGAGCAGAGGTAGGCCCTCTGCCGCCGCCGTCCCCGCCGCCGCCGCAGCTCCTGCTGCCGCCGCCGCCGCCGCTGCCACCGCCGCCGCCGCTTCTGCCGCTGCCGCCGTGGCTGCGCCCTCACAGAGGGCCCTGGAGGAGGCCGCAATGGACTCCAATTAATGGCTCCATTGCGCTTCCTCCAGGCGAACATCAACCACTGCGCCGCTGCTCAGGATCTCCTGCTCCAGAGCATGGCGCAGTGGTTGATTAATGTCGCCGTGGTCGCCGAGCCGTACTTTGTCCTGCCCAGAAATGACTGGGTGGCGGACCTGGACGGCTCGGTGACCCTAATTTCGTCGGCCGCCGCCGGTACCCCGCCCCTCGATCGCGTCGAGAGAGGGCACGGGATCGCCGCAGCACGGTTCGGGGAGATCGCTGTAATAGGCGTTTACTTCTCCCCGAACCGAACTATCGCCGAGTTCCGCGACTCCCTATCGGAGCTAGGAGACATCGTCGTCGCATACGGTTCCCTCCCCGCGCTCGTCCTCGGGGACTTCAACGCCAAAAATGTGGCTTGGGGTTCCCGGGCCACGGACTATACGCGGGGTAGGATGCTCGAGTACTGGGCCCTGGCGCAGGGCCTGGTCATCGAGAACCAGGGTTCTGTCCCAACGTGCGTGCGGTGGAGGGGCGAGTCGGTGGTGGACGTTACGTTCGCCAGCGCCGCCCTGTCGCCGCGCGTCACCGACTGGCGCGTTGTAGAGGAGGTGGAGACCTACTCCGATCACCGGTATATCCGGTTCGACGTCTCCGCCCAGACCTCAGACCCGCCGGTCCGACGGAACCCAAGTGGTCCGCGATGGGCGCTGAAGCAGCTGGACCGGGAGCTATTCCTGGAAGCCTCGATCGTGCAGGCCTGGGTGTCACCACCGGACAGGCCTGCCGACATCAACGACGAGGCGGAGTGGTTCCGGGAGGCCATGTCGGAGATCTGTGACATGGCCATGCCCCGGGTCCGGCAAGGACGCGCCCGGCGTCAGCTGTACTGGTGGTCGCGCGAGCTTACATCGCTGCGCGAGGCGTGCGTGGCCGCGCGACGCCGGTACACCAGATTCCGCAGGCGCCGCACCCGACCTCCGGATGCGGCGACCGTAGAGGCGGAGCTGTACGAGGGCTACAGGGCAGCGAAGACCGCCCTCCGCGACGAGATCTGGCGGGCCAAGGAATTGGCCCGCAAGGAGATGCTGGAGACCCTGGACGGGGACCCATGGGGCCGACCCTATAAGTGGGTGAGACAAAAGCTCCGCCCCTGGGCTCCCCCGTTGACGCAGAGTCTCCAGCCTCAGTTCGCGGAGGACGTGGTGAGCGCCCTGTTCCCATCGAGGGGAGAGCATACTCCCCCGCCCATGGCTCCGTCTCCGACGGAATCCGACGGTGAAGCTGACGCAAACGCGGACCACAGCGACGACGATGTCTACGACGCTCCAGAGGTGACCGAGGTAGACCTGAGAGTGGCGGTACAACGGCTCAAGGCCAAAAATACCGCCCCAGGACCCGACGGCCTGCCAGGAAAAGCCTGGGTCCTGGCCTCGGGGACTCTCGGGCCTCGACTGGGGGGGCTCTTTAGCGCATGCCTGGAGAGGGGCCAGTTCCCGCTTCCTTGGAAGACGGGGAAACTGGTCCTGATCCAGAAGCCCGGGCGCCCTGCGGACTCTCCGTCCGCATTCCGGCCCATCGTGCTGCTCGACGAGGTGGGCAAGCTCTTTGAAAGAGTAATTGCAGACCGCCTCGTCGGGCACCTGAATCGGGTGGGCCCGGACCTCTCGGAGAGCCAGTTTGGCTTCCGGAGGGGGCGCTCGACGGTGGACGCCATCATGCGCGTGAGAGCCCTCACGACGGGGGATGCGGTATCCCGGGGCAGGGTCGTCTTGGCGGTGTCCTTGGACATCACCAACGCCTTCAACACCCTGCCCTGGAGTTGCATAAGGGAGGCACTCCGGTATCACCGGGTGCCGACCTACCTCCGTCGCACAGTCGAGGACTACCTGACGGACAGGGCCGTCATCTACCCCGGTCACCGGGGAGAGTGGAACCGGCGAGAGATGTCGTGCGGTGTTCCACAGGGATCGGTCTTGGGGCCGCTCCTGTGGAACATCGGCTACGACTGGGTGCTGCGCGGCGACCTCCCTGACGGCGTCGGCGTAATATGTTACGCCGACGACACGCTCGTCCTGGCGGAGGGAGAGTCGCACCAGGCGGCGGCCGACCTGGCGACGCAAGCGGTGGCGACAGTCGCTCAGAGGATCCGGCAGTTGGGACTCGACGTGGCGCTGCATAAAACAGAGGCCATGTGCTTTCATGGCCGTCTGAACGCGCCACGTTCAGAGTCCCACATTACGGTGGAGGGGGTTCGCATCGGCGTCGGGAGGACGATGAAGTACCTGGGACTCGTCCTCGACAGCCGGTGGAACTTTAGGGAGCACTTCCTACGTTTGGCCCCAAAGCTGAACCGGGCAGCAGGCGCCCTCAGGCGACTCCTGCCCAATCTCGGCGGGCCAAACGCCTCCTGCCGGAGGCTGTACGCCGGTGTCGTGCGGTCCATGGCCCTCTACGGGGCCCCTGTGTGGGCCCTAAGCATCCGGACGCGACCACTCAAGCTGGTCGCATGCCAGAGGGTCATGGCTATCCGGATGATCCGGGGATACCGCACGATCGCCGGCGAATCAGCCAACCTCCTAGCGGGATTGCTGCCCTGGGATCTGGAGGCGACTGCCCTCCAGCGCGTCTACGAATGGCGCGTGGAGGCGCAGCGCCGGGGCGAATCCCCGCTGCCTCGACAGGTCGAGGCGCGGCGGGAAGAGCTCCGGCGCGATCTCAGGGCAGTATGGAGGGAGCGACTGTCGCAACCGAGGTCCGGGCACGCCGCAATCGCGGCGGTAAGACCCCTCTTTGAGGAGTGGCTGGATAGGCGTCACGGCGTCCTTACCTTCCGCATGACGCAGGTCCTCACCGGACACGGAAGTTTCGGGAGGTTCCTGTGTCTGATAGGGAGGGAAGAAACGCCTGGGTGTCACCACTGCGAGGATCGTCCGGAGGACACGGTGGAGCATACGGTGCAGGACTGCCCCGCTTGGGCAGAGCACCGCCGTGTCCTCACGACGGCGATAGGCGGAGACCTCTCGCGCCCGGCATTGGTCGAGGCCATGCTGCGGGGCGAGACGGAGTGGGAAGCGGTCGCCTCCTTCTGCGAAGCAGTCATGCTCGTGAAGGAGGAGGCGGGCCGCCTGAGGGAGAGGACAGCGTCCTCCCTCCATCCCAGCCGCAGTGGTAGACGCCCACGGCGTCGGACGTCACAGGACGATCTCCGGCCACCGTAGGCGCGGGCATGCGGGCAGCGAGTAATGGGCGACTTGCTGTCCGACCATGGACCATGCCCGGGTCGACGGCGCGTTGTGTTCCACGCGCGCCTCAAAGAGTGTCAGCAAATTGACGGGGCCTGTAGAGGGCCAGAGCCTGCCGGGGTCGCGGGACTTACCCATCACCGTAACCCCGGTACGTAAAGGGCTCGTGAAGGACACCGTGGATTTTAGTCAGTACAAGTCTGACAGTCCCTCCCGCCCTGCCCTGGGTGGGAGGACTCATTTGATGATTTTACCACGATAAAAAAAAAAAAAAAAAAAAAAAAAAAGCCTTTTCCTACATAATTATGTTGAATTCGACCTCAGAATGCCATAGTTTTTTTGGATCTCCATAACTCTGTCAGTCATCATCATCTTCTTCCCTTTATACCATTTTACTTGTGGTCGTCTCAACAGGTTTTTTTTCCATTCTCCTCTATCAGACTATTTTATGGAGTTTCTTGTCGGTTCTTCTCCATGGAATCGACCAACCCGAACCGAGCACCTGCTGTCGACGTTTTATAAGTGCCCTCATGCATGGGCCTATGTGAAATAAAAACTTTTGATTTTGATTTTAGACGTCACAGTATCATTTACTCCTTTTTCTTTCATATCATTCCTTAGATAATCCTTCCTTCTTTTCTTTGGCCTTCTTCTTCCTCTCCATCCATCAACATTCATACTCACCACTCTCTTAGTCACATAAGTCAACCCTATCAGTACTTTTTTTTAAGCGTGGTAAAATCATCAAATGAGTCCTCCCACCCTGGTCAGAGCGGGAGGGACTCAAATCGTCTGCCAACGTCCGTCGCCGTGGGCGTCTACGGCTGGGTTGGAGGGAGGACGCTGTCCTCTCCCTCACGCGGCCCGCCTCCTTCTTTGCGAGCATGACTGCTTCGCAGAAGGAGGCGACCACTTCCCACTCTGTCTCGCCCCGCAGCATGGCCTCGACCAATGCCGGGCGCGAGAGGCAACTCCGCCTATCTCCGTCGTGAGGACACGGCGGTGAACACTGTCAGTACTTTGATATTTGCTTTGTTTCTGGGACCATTTTCAAGCTACCAGCTATATAGACAAAAATAGGTGCACACCTATCTTTTGACACGGGTCGCACCCCTTTGTAATCATCCCTGATAGAGTATTTGACTGAAAAATTCTAATTAGATTATCAAAAAATATTTGACACGTATTTTTTCTTTTTTTACGGAAACAAAAATTGACGGAGATATGATACTTTTAAAAATGCCAATACGTCACAAGCAAGTACAGTTTTTTCAATTTCTTCTGACGTCACGAGCTTCCACTCTCGAATTTTAATGCGTTATATCTTTGTAAATATGCATTGACTTAACAAAAGAAAAAATACGTGTCCATTATTTTTAAAAACTCTAACTGACTGACTAATTAGATTTGCAATTTATTCATGCATGTTAACATCATCATCATCATCTCAGCCATAGGACGAATGCTATGCAGAATTTAGGCCTCCCCTTTAGATAAATAAATAATAATAATAAATAAATAAATATTCCACAACTATCACACAACGCCATCTAGTCCCAAGCTAAGCAGAGCTTGTGTTATGGGTACTAGACAACTGATAAACATACTTATATATTTCTAAATACATACATATTATAGATAAATAACACCCAGATCTCCACATATAACGGTTGGAAGCGACCTGCATCCAGCGTCTATTGTTAACATGCCTATAACTTATTAGTCATAAGGTTAATTCCCGTACAATATTAAATTAAATTATTCTATTACTTATTTAGTCACTTCAAGTGAGGAAAATTAAGAAATTGCGACCATTTATGTGATTTTTCTAGGGGAATCACCCTGTAATGAAGAATATGGGTATTTCAGGTAACGGAGTCACTACGGTGACCTATAAGACTTTCTAAGTTTTTAGGGTTCCGTACTTATCGGTCTGTCTGTCTGTCACCAGGTTGAATCTCATGAATCGTGATAGTTTGACAGGTGTTTACACAGATAACGCATTCCGTTGCCGAACAGCAAAAAACAGAATAAAATAAATATTTACGTGATTTTTTTGCTGTTTTCATAGATAGTACCACTTGGGTGTTTTTTTTTTCATTTTTTTTCTTTCAATAGTATGTTTTACTTGTTCTGTTGCTATAGTTGTATTGTTATATTTTTAATGAAACGAAAACTATTTTATGTGTAAATCCATGTTATAATCTAACGTTGTACCAAATTCCATTCAAATTAGTTCAGTAGTTTTTGCATGAAAGAGTAACAAACTTCCATACAAACAAACTTTCTCGTTTATAATATAATATTAGTAGGAATTAGGATAAGTAATACATAATGAAGTACTTAAATTAGACGTAATTTTGTGGTTAAATGTACATCCATAATAGTTATATGTATATAGAGTTTATTAGACATAAATATTAAATAATGATACATGGAAATCTTGAATGAAATATTAACTAATTAAGGCAGAGCAATTTTCCTTGTCACGACAACATTTCCCAGGAGTTAAAACATAATTATTACATAGTACTACTACGGGTTTAACTTATATGGCCGATTTGTCCCAATAAATCTATATTGACGCATGGTTACTTTATTATATTTTCCTCAAAAAATTAAATAAGTCTGAAAAATTGATTCCACAGCCACACAAAAAAAAAATTGACCTGGAGGTCTCACTATGTGTACTATATGTTTTTGGGGTCGCTGAATCCGAATCTGGGGTCAGTTTTATTCCAGCACATCTGGGTTCAGCCATAACCTCAAAATATACCCCGAAATTTGCTATATTTGGTTAAACTGCTAACCGTATGGCCAGATTCGGATTCAGCGACCCCAAAAACATAAAGTACACACAGTGAGACCTCCAGGTCAAAAAAAAAAAATATTTTGTGTGGCTGTGTTATCATCATAAATGTATAATTCTGAAAGAAAGGATCAATTTAGTCCCTTCGTACAGTAAGCGAAGAAGCAAGTCTCCGCTCCCTTACGACTTTGGTATTCTGGTGACTATCGCAATACAAATCAATAGAGGTTCGTACGAAAGAAAGATAGAAAAGTGATTTATTGACATACACAGGACAGAACAACAAAAATTACATGAATAAAAACAGCAAAGGAAACAAAATATATAAAAGAAAAACAACAAAAGGTAAAACCAATAAAACAATTCAGTCCTGTGCGAGGCCAAAAGGCTCCTATCTCAGCATGTGCTGCGACATTTTAAAATTTTCACAGCGCTGGTTTTCTGATAGGGCCCAAAGTACCCGTCAATGAATACCAAAGTCGTAAGGTATCGGAGACGTATATGCGCAGGAGCTTACACCGACACGCGACGCTGAGCGCACATTTCAATAGCGACTTAAAAACTAACTTTATTTACCTACTACACGAAAAGATACATATTTCTGCCTTTGTCAAACAGACAGGCGAGTCCGAAGCGATAACGAACCGATACGAGACGTGAGTCCGATAGTTCTGTCACGCTATCGGATCGCTTTCGCTTTTCTATGTGACTGGATTCAAACAATTCCATACATTACAAATAAAAACGTCTCGCTTCGTATTCGCGACGCCTGTCTGTTTGAGAAAGGCTTTCCAGTATCGTTGCTTCCCCCTTTTCCTTACTATCATTGGACTACAAGACGTAAGTACGGCAACACGCCATTGGTACATGGTGGACATCCCACCCATACGTGTACAAAGTGTTTGGCGAACATTTTCATTATACGCACAGCTAAGGAGTGGATTTTCCTGTCGGAGTCTGTGTTTCCTGATAGCTACAACCTTGAGGTCAGTAAGTCAAGAGTGAATAGGTTACTTCTAGGCAAGCGTGCTTCACTGTCGACCACATCATTGCTTACCATCAGGAGAGATAGTGGTTAAACGCGAGCCTATCGCTAAACAATAAAAATGATTTTAAAAGACTTTTTGTGTTTGTATAAAGTCGTTTTTTTTCTTTTAAGTTTAACTTTTTGTGGATACATGCGATATTATGTGTGGTGTGGTTGAAACAACGCATAGATATGCGATAGCAGTAATCGCCGATGATTTGCTGTCATTTATTTATTTATTTTATTTTTATTTATTTGGTTCACCAAATACACGATTGTAAGCAAATGGAACAGTAACTACAAATTGAAATAAAATGTAACAATCACTTACAGGGAAACACTGCATGAAAACGTTGTTGTAACATTCTGTAAAATATACATCCAACTATACATAGCATTTATTGAAGAGTTCCCTCTATTTCTTCAAGATCCCATCCTTAGATCCTTCAGATAGTAGTAAGCTCAATGTCATTTTCAAAGACCTATCCATAGATGTATGAGTTTGGAGAAAAAAAAATTTTTGGAAAAAAAATCATATAATAATTAAATTCTAAGTATGGGGAAGCCCCGTTTTAATGTGAGAATCCTAATGCGGCTCACATAATATGTCTACTTACCAAGTTTCAACAGGATCGCTCTAATACTTTCGAAGAAAAGTGGCTGTAACATACGGACGGACAGACAGACAGATAGACAGACATGACGAATCTAAAAGTGTTCCGTTTTTTGCCATTTGGCTACGGAACCCTAAAAAGCTACCGGTGAACTGAGAACATCCTCCTTTTAAAACTTAAACAAAATAAATAACAAACCGGTTCCGTCGGTACTTCCGTTTGTTACCTACTAAGAGTAATTAAATCAATTACACTAAAAACCACAACAATTATTTCTCGCGGGGGCAAAGCCACTTCAACACTCTACGTCATACAACGTTCCCTCCTAACACGTGCTGAAGGAACTTTGACGTCATTACACGTTCTTCCTGTCAATAGAAATTTAGTTCTTATTTGGGTACTACTTACTATGCTTTTGTCACTTATGCCTGACCACCACTAAGTTTAAGTATTTTTGCTTGCACTCATAGATGACGAGACAGAATACATTGCACTGCGACGCACTCGGCATACGAAGTATTTGACCAAAGGTACTGTTTCGGCGAAAAAATCGTGTCTCGGGCATAGTTTCGCTTTCAGCCAAATATTGTCTGAACCTTTCGCCGTTTTTTTTGCTTTTAGCGTGGTAAAATCATCAAATGAGTCCTCCCACCCAGGGCAGAGCGAGAGGGACTATCAGACTCGTTCTAAAATCCACAGTGTCCTTCAATAGCCCTTTACATTCCAGCTGAAAGTCGGTACTCTAGGGTCATTTGGCTATATTCAGGTGCGTTCATTGTAAGAAAAATATTTAAGGGCATGACAAGGCATGCATCATGGTAGTACCTGTTTAACTAAACCAGTTCAATCCGGCTTTGGATCTAATTATTCGAATTTACGTTTCCTCTGAGACGAAACGTCTGTTGAATCATTATTTGTGTCTGTCAAAGTTTTCCTCTTGCGGTTTGTGAGAGTAATCGATATGTTTTTGAGACGAAAGAAACTGTGATGCAGTGGCGTAGCTAGGCAAGAAAGGACCCCGTATCAAAACTTGTTTGGGGCCTTTCTGAAGTTTTCGAAGAAACAAAATTCGATGTAACGGCTTTCGCATTGTCGTAGGTATTCCCTTCTAAACTAAAGACAATAGCGTCCTGACTCGTGTAACTAATGCCAGTGTTTTTGATATATATTTTTTTTAACTTGGTAAAATCATCAAATGAGTCCTCCCACCCAGGGCAGAGCGGGAGGGACTGTTAGACTCGTACTGACTAAAATTCACGGTGTCCTTCAATAGCCCTTTACGTTCCGGGGTCACGGTAATTCGTACAGTCCCGCGACCCCGGCAGGCTTTGGTCCTCTAGAGGGGGGCAACGTCATTTTGCTGACACTCTTTGAGGCTCGCGTGGAACACAACGCGCCGTTTCTGATATCATTTTTTTTTTTTTATCGTGGTAAAATCATCAAATGAGTCCTCCCACCCAGGGCAGGGCGGGAGGGACTGTCAGACTTGTACTGACTAAAATCCACGGTGTCCTACACTAGCCCTTTACGTACCGGGGTCACGGTAATGGGAAAGTCCCGCGACCCCGGCAGGCTATGGCCCTCTACAGGCCCCGTCACTATGCTGACACTCCTTGAGGCGCGCGTGGAACACAACGCGCCGTCGTCGTTAAGAGAATTTTGAAGGGAGCTAGAAAATTAAGAATTCTGATTGACTGATCGTAGCTCATTTATGACAAGTATCTACCTTACTTTAGCCTTTTTGAAAATTAAGCCATGTTAGAAGTTCGATAATTGGAGCTTTATGGCCGCGATAAGTTTTCATTTAAGAGCAACATTTGTTTCATCATCATCGGGGGCCCTTGACACTTGGGAGCCCCATATATGGTTATCAAATGAGTCCTCCCACCAAGGCAGAGCGGGAGGGACTGTCAGACTCGTACTGACGAAATCCATGGTGTCCTTCAATAGCCCTTTATGTTCCAGGGTTCAGGGTTACCTGATGAGATAGTCTCAAGGCACCGGGATTCAACAGGGTAACAGGGTTCGAAGTTATAATTATCATTCGTTATAATTTGTGCTAGTTTCCAACATAAATAAATTACAAATCTATTTAGTCCGTTAGTGACAGTTTTGAAGAATAGTGGACACGTATTATTTCTTTTATACTACACCTGGGTGGAAAGTACCTTGATACTTTATCAAATTTACGGTAGAAAGTACGTCATTGCATATCGAACAAACATGCGGGGAGAAAACGCATCTGAGCGGGAGAGAAAAGTGTATGAAAATCTTGGGTAAGACTATGCGCCGGTAACCTAAATATCAAAAGCCAAAAAGTTTTTACAGTGAGTTTTTATCTCCAAGTTCGCAAAATGACACTGGCCACTAGCTGTGTGTTGGATGGTGTCGGGCTGGCAGTACGACCCTGCGGCAGGCTATACAATTTGAAAAAAGAAGATATGAAAATTGCAGACGCCATTGGCGCCATTTTCAATTAGTGTGTTGTTTGAGGATTCAGTTTTCGTAGAAAGTAAAATAATAATGATAAGTAGTGATAGTGATGATGAAAAATTTTTCCTCGTAGGTGTAGTATAAAGCAATATGTATCACTCGAGTATTACCCGATCTCGGGTATTTTAAAGCCATCCCCTACGGGTCGGGCTTCAAACGATACCCTCAACGGTAATCGGTCACTTTCTCCTCTCGGTAAACAATGTACTATTTAACCTCCCACGCTCGGAAAGATTCTATTTGTCATTCGAAATCTGAGCGCAAATCTCCATTTTCAGCGCGCTAGCGTCAAAAATAAATCAAATAAATTCGTCGTGACAATTATTTTTCCCTTATAAATAATACTTTATTGTTTAATAGTCACGCAACGATGGAATCAGTATGTCTTTTTTGTAGATATTACCACGATAAAAAGAAAGAAACCCAGTTGAATCGAATCAGCCGATATACAAAGAATGTTAAGCAGTCAGCGCTTTAGTTTTTCAATATAAAATGAGAGCAATTGCACTCAAAATAAACGTTTTCTTAGAGATCATAGGTCAGTTCAGTGCGTAGGTAATGTTTACATCCTGCAAAACATTAAGGAAAAAATTCTAAACTTGTATTGACGTCGCAACCCGGTGATTTCTCAATGGCGAGTAATAACGTAACGTCACATCCTTAAAGACTGGTTTACAACGCGAGCGGAGAGGACGCGACAAGTTCACACTGGTTGAACTTACGAAGTTCAATGTGAACACATAAGTTGCGTTACACATATCAAGTTGCGTTACATTGCCGACTATTTTTTGCGTTTTTTTTTTAATAGATAGAGTGATTCAAAATGAAGGTTTATATGAATAATACGTGCATAATATAGGAGAGATTGTAACCGTGCGAAGCCGGGGCGGGTCGCTAGTTTATTATAAGTTATGGTTTTATTAACAGCGACTAAGCGTTCCAAAGCCAAACCTGGAATGCATAATCTCTCAAATTAACATAAAATTGTTCATTAGCGTTTTTTTTTCTGATAAAGAACCTATGTAAATACTGAAGCGACACACAGAGGATATTGGGAGAATAGGAATTATTTCTTTTGCATTTCGACATAACAAACCCCTTATGAGAGGGCGTTAATTTTTACACTATTAGTGGACAGTTCGTAAGCGACTCGCGAGCGGCGCAATCGCCAGGTCTGGACGCACCTTAATATAGGGAATGTTTTATATTTCGTTATGACGATCCCCAAGGATAATTTTCGAATCAAACGTGAGAGAAGCCGCATCGAAAGTTTTAGTTAAATCCAATATTATTAATTTACCCATAAGCTGCTCAACTTTAGACCGCTCAGTTTCAATTTCAATATAATTAATTATAGTTAATTTCTTTGTTTGACGTCAATATTGCACCCGTTACCAAAGAGAAGCAAGGGTGAATCAGTAGTATTAGAAGTGATCACCCATTCACAGTGTGAATGAGTGAGCACATCGCTTCTATTGCATGAGGCTGTGAGTTCTAACCCGGGCAAGTGGCAATTGCCCGATTTGACGGCACGGTTAGCGCAGTGGCTAAGCGCCCCGGTTGGGCAGAGCACCACCGTGTCCTCACGACGGCGATAGGCTGAGGCCTCTCTCGCCCGGCATTGGTCGAGGCTATGCTGCGGGGCGAGATAGAGTGAGAAGTCCATCCCAGCCGCAGTGGTAGACGCCCACGGCTACGGACGACGGCAGACGATTTACGGCCACCGTTGGCGAGGGCATGCGGGCAGTGAGTATTGGGTGACTCGCTGTCCGACCATGGACCATGCCCGGGTCGTCGGCGCGTTGTGTTCCACGCGCGCCTCAAAGAGTGTCAGCAAAAATGACGGGACCCACCTCTAGAGGGCCAAAGCCTGCCGGGGTCGCGGGACTTATGAATTACCGTGAACTCGGAGCGTAAAGGGCTATCGAAAGACACCGTGGATTTTAGTCAGTACGAGTCTGACAGTCCCTCTCGCTCTGCTCTGGGTGGATACCACGATAAAAATAAAGCGATTGGACTGCTGCGCTGCGTGTCACCTTTTAAGTGTCTCTGCCCTTTTTGTATTTTCAAATTTAGTTTTAGTTTTAATTAAGTACCTATCTTTTGTAAATACAGTGAAACCTGGTTAAGTGAGACATCAAGGGACCTGCAATGTTGTTTCACTTATAGAGGTATTCCACTTACCCAGTGTCTCAGATATACAGTGCCAAAGTGTTGGGACCTCAGCATGAGTTCCAGTTATGGAGGTTTCTCACTTATCCAGGTCCCACTTAACCAAGTTTCACTGTAGTTAGTAACACTTCTATATTTCTAGTTTTAGTTATGTATAATATTATTATGTAATGGAACTCTCTATGTAATAAATCAAAACCTAAATGTATTATGATTAAAAAAAAAAACTGAATTACTATTTCTTATGCGGTTGTAGAAATATGTCATCACCTCATCTACAAGTATTATCATCTTTTATTACAATTACAATTGTCCTTCTATCAATAAGAGGATAATAAATCAAACCTTATATAATTATTGTACATATCTATACATACCTATAATAAATCTGTAGAAGGGTCAATTGAAAATATTGAAAAAATAAATAGCGGGGGGGCGTTGCTGGATCGATACCAAACCCAAATATGTGATTAAAAAATTTTTTGTCTGTAAGTATATGCAGGCATCACGTGAAAACTAACGGTTCGATTTCGATGAAACTAGGTATAATTATACCTTATTATCCTGGGCATTAGGATACTTTTTATCCTGGAAAAATACGTAGAAAAAAAAATCTTATTTTTCAGTTTTATTCATAGACGTTGTTCTGTAGAACCGCGAATTTCCTTAATTATTATAGGCTTACCCGTATTTGCGTCCAATACATATTTATAAGATGTCATTGTCAGAGTTACTCAAAATGGAGAAATAAACCATCCACGCGAAGACCGACATCCGCGCGAACGGAGTCGCGGGCGGAAGCTAGTATGGAATATTTAGGTGATGATAAATAATAAAAGGCTTATTATTATTTAAGTGTCTCTTAACATTTCGCTATCATGAAATCCCGGAGTTATAGAGGGCGTGGCAGGAGCGGAAGCCATCTTGCATTCAATGCATGCAATGATGCAATTTAAAATGCATAAGATGCAATGATGCATTGCATGCATCTTATGCCTTTTAAATTATAAAATTAAATTCAGAGGCGTTTAAGGTTCCCAAAGACAGCCTAATTAACTCTGACACCACAGTGACTCGACATTTTCTCACGAAAAAGAATGTTAATTCGAGCAGTCAGGGGAAAAAACCTAATAAAAAAACATACATCGACCTGCCCATGACTAACCCACGGCACGCGCCCACAACATGAATCTAACATACCTACTAAAAACCGCGAGGCTTGGCATGCGCGCGCGCAGCCCACAAAACAAACTCGTGCCTACAAAACATGGATAAACCCGTTAGTGACGTCGGAAGTAAACTATATGCTTTGCGCGTTGATGACAGCGCGATCATAGTGATCACAATATTGTCCATGGACCATAAGATCTGCAAATTCTTGCCAACTACATTTTTTGCTTAAGGCGATTCCTCCGCCTGCCGGGGTCCCGGGACTCACGAATTACCGTGACCCCGGTACGTAAAGGGCTATTGAAGGACACCGTGGATTTTAGTCAGTCCGAGCCTTGGATGGGAGGACTCATGTGATAATTTTTTCACGTAAAAAAAAGGCGGAGGGATTCCTCCGTAGTATTTCCTCCCGCGAAATTTAAATGTTCATATGTTTTTTGCAATTTGCATATCAGTGACAAGTTGTAACTTGATCAAAATATAATTCGCGACAATAACAGGTATAACTTTCAATATAAGAATGATGAAAACATTCGCTACATTCGTTTCATCTTTTCTTTTTAAGGCTGTGATTTCCAGCTATAAGTATTTTACATGGAGCGACTGCCCGTTTAACCTTCAGAACCTAGTAACTGGGTGATACGATACCCCATGGTAAGACTGGTTGTCAGATTTTTAGAGCTTCGACTAATTAAAGACTGTCAAAGATCTACAAAATGACAGTCGGGACCGACGGCTTTACGTGCTTTCTGTCTTACGTTGACCCGGGCATGATCCATGGTCGGACAGCAAGTTGCCCATTACTCGCTGCCCGCATGTCCGCGCCTACCGTTTCCGTGGGCGTCTACCACTGCGGCTGGGGTGGAGGGAGGACACTGTCCTCTCCCTCACGCGGCTCGCCTCCTTCGCGAGTATGACTGCTTCGCAGAAGGAGGCGACCGCTTCCCACTCCGTCTCGACCATTCGGAACCTAGAGGGTATTTAACATGAATATTATTTAATGTATTATTTAATGTTCGACAGTGAATGAATTACGATGATTTGATAAGGATAGTAGGTTATGTTTAATGCTGTTTAAAGCTACCTACTAATACCATCGTTACGTGATTATCAAACAATAACATATTTATAAGGGAAAATTAATTGTTTCGATGAATTTAGTGACGTATAGTAGTAGGTACGACTCGACCTATGATGTAATATCCTAAACATTTGAATGTGTTGTTTGTAGGTATTTTTTAATCGTGGTTAAATCATTAAATGGGCTCTCCTACCCAGGGCGGGCCAGGAGGGACTGTCAGTCTTGTCCTGACTAAAATCCACGGTGATCCTTTTATCATATCGATCCCTGATAAATATCAGGGATCGATATAAGGACATAGGATAGTTTTTAACCGACTTCAAAAAAAGTTAAATCAAATCAAATCAAATCAAATCGTTTATTTCAATTAGGCCAATTACAGGCACTTTTGAATTGTCAAAAGACATAAAATAAAACTAGTACAAAAATAGTTATGGTGCTACAGTCCCAGTCACAAGACATAAAAACTGTGAAAGTACCGTAGGTGCTCATTCCAAAGCGTAGATCTCTATGGAGAAGAATGAGCAAGAAACTCCATGGACACTCTTTTTCAATCGCCAAAATTTTTACAAAACTTTTTTACATCATTCATCATGAGATGGTACATTATGTGAGAACGATGTGGCAAGTTAATAGTGTCCATAGTAAATATAAAAAAGACAATTCAAAAATAAAGTTATTATTAATTAAAATAGACCGGGGCAGCTAAGAGATGACCAGTCCCAACTGGAGGAGGTTATCAATTTTATGTTTGTTACCGCATTACGACCGACTGGGTGAACCGATTTTCATGATTCTTTTTTTGTTTGAAAGCTGGTGCTTTCCGTGGGACTACCATTGTCACAAATCAGGATCTGATGATTGGATCTTGGAGAAATCGAGGGCAACCCTCAAATTTTATAGGCTCATCCATCGTTTTTCGTAAATCTTATGAAGTAATTTAAGTACTTGCGTATGGTAATCATCATCTTATATAGCTGAGCTGATGATGGAAGGTACAACTCCTTAACAGTAAGGAGTAGGCATCGACTGATTCATTGTTCGCATATCTCAGGACCTTCACGTCCGATTTAATTTTTTTTTTGTGCTATGTATCGTTCAACTTAGGGAATACTGCAAGTTTTATCAAAATCGGTTCAGTAGTTTTTGAGATAGGGAATTTTATTAGCTTATTGTGTACATGAGGGATGTTATTACCAGTGCTACGGTTTACGTACCGGGGTCACGGTAATTCGTAAGTCCCGTGACCCCGGCAGGCTTTGGCCCTCTAAAATAATGAGCACTTAGAAAGGAATTCAAATAATTCCAACCTCAAGAGATTCCCTCTAAATATTAGGTATAGGTGAAAGAGAGGTTCAAAGATTGTATGGAAACTAATTTTGAAGTTAGAAATCTGGAATGTACGATGTGAAGTTACATAAAAAAATATAAGTATTAAAAAAAATGTCACGTAACTTAATGAGGCAGACCAAATTCTACGCGAGCGAAGCCGCGGGCAAAAGCTAGTTCAACCATATTTTCTTTGGCCTTCCTCGTCCTCACCATCCATCAACATTCATAGCCATCCTTGATAAAACTATGAGGATAAAATATTGTACTACTTATAATTTACAATAAATTGATCAAAACAATTTACCTAATAGGTTCGTTTTCAGCATCAATAAATTGCATATTTTTTGTGTCTTATTTAATAATGCTTTTTGACAATATGAAACGCATCAAAACTTTCCGAGTATTGATGCGTTTCATATTGTGTATACAACATTATTTTTAGTTTATACGAAACCCGATACACCTGTCTAGTATTTTTGTGTAAAGAATCTATGTACGAAATTTTAAAACCGTATCATAAAAAATCACAAGGTTATAAGTATGTATATTACCTGGTTGCTCGTTCAAAAACATCCTCATCTCGCGGTACACCCGCGTAAGCCGCGTCTCCTGTGTTATACACTCGTGATAATAACTTGGCAATAGGTACCTAACCGTACGGTGATTGTTTTGTAATTAACTGGTAATAAAATTTAATTAAAATATTTTTGAAAAAAAAAATACAACATGGTGTAAAAATTATTGGAATCGAATCAGTTACTGATTCTGAACAAACTATATTCAGGTTTCGCATATACTAAAACTAATGTTGTATATTGTGCGCGATAAAACGCATCAATAATTAATAGCATCGTATCTTCGTTAATTTTGATTTATTGTGATAAAAGTCCATTTTATTTTCAATTTACCTGACGTACTAATTCGATTTTTGGACATCGTATAAAATCCGACCGACCGAGAATCGGATGACATAACTTTTTGTTTTATTTTGTAAATTATATTGAGTGCTGTTTGTTATATTATCTTATTAACCACAAACAGGAGTTTATAATAAGTTAGTTATTTAAAAAACTATGTTCGTTTTAAAACAAGCTTTTTGTTAAAAAAATAATTATTATAGACAAAGTATTTGCGGTTTGCGGCGTTTCATTGCAGAGTTCCTATGGCCACCTTCCAGCTCCATCATCAGATCAGCTCGATATCATTATGATATTGCATTGTCACGCAATATACATATACGTGCCAAATTTCAGCTCAATCGGAAACCGGGAAGTGGATTAAATTTAAGTTGCAAGATTTGATTACAGAACGGGACAGGTGAAAGTAAATAAAAGGTTGTTAAACGTCTCGTTGTATACCTACTACGATGCGTTTATATAAACTCCTGTGTACGGTTTCAATGCTTTAGTATCAATTTAGTCGTGTCAACTGTATTTTTTGAGTGCATCTTGAAAAAGTGGTTTGATTATTTTATAAATATTTAATTTAAAAAATAATTTAAACGTATTTTTTTTTGTTTAATGTAATTTTATTAAAATTTAAAAAAAACTGAACATAAAATTACGTAAATTATTACCGTTTATTGATAATAAAATTAGTCGGAAATCACACACGCAATTTTTGTGAACTAGTGTGTGACAAGGAAAAATCAATTCATAAAATATGCGCTAGCGCTGTTTAAATACTCAATGTAGTAGGATATTTTGCTCATTCGCTCAGCGCACCTCAGGTTGTGCGGACAACTTATACAAGGTTTTCACCTTGCAGTTGTGCCGGCAATCTTATCCTTTTAACCTTTGTAAGGTCCAGGATACTAAGTTCCTAAATATTAAATGAAGTGGAATTTTTTAAAAGTTTTTAAAATGGCGTCTTTTGTGTTGTTTTTTCTGCTATGTGCTCTGTTTTCTGGAGTGTGGAGTGTCAGTTTTAAATCGTTGTGGAATAAAGGTAATTATTTTGTTATTTTTATTAGTTTTTACTTTATAGTATTCAAAATTGGGTGAACAGAAGGGTTGAAAACTTTAATAAAAGGTTTAAGGCACAATCTCCAGAGGCATTTTTTTTCGTGTCGGGCTGGATAAACCCATTTTAAAATCGAAAACCGTTTTCATAATATTTTTTTATACACAGTTCGGTGTCTAATCTACGTGGTACAAGGATAATATTATGAATAAGTTTATTTTAAATATTTAAAAAAAAATCTTAAACCCTAAAATTCTGATCGCTCTGGGTTGACCCGACTCCCGATTGAATGAAAAAAATATTTTTTAACTTTTTAATGAGATGGTTCATATGAAACAACTTATTTAGATTACATAACAAATAGTTAATCTTTATAGTAATAAAATATTTTCAGTTATATTAACAATACTTTTGCCTCAATTTGAATTTAAAATCGTGACCGGGCATTTTATCTCATCGCTCTGCGCTGAGGTAAAACATCGCCCTCATTCCTAGTTACGCGTTATAGACACTCTATTCCTCTCCCGCTGGGCAGCGCCAGCAGTGGTCTAACCGCTGAGGAGGATACCTGTCTGCCACGTTCCCGCGAAGGTAAGTTTACGAAGGTAAGTTTATGATTGCTCTGGATTTGGTTCTCGAATTTTATGATTGCTATGGCTCGTTATTTAAATTAAATAGTAAGCTTGTAAATGTGTTTGCTATGTGAATTAAGTGATCACTATAATGTTTTTTATGAGACGTAATCACAACTTTCTACTACTTTTAAAATCGGCTAAATTTATGATTTAGTGACTTTTTCTGATCGCTATGGCTGTGATTGCTCTGTCCAAAAAGACCAGAGCAATGATATTTTGCATTAATTGTACGTTATAAATCTGTTTTAAGTCCGAACTGTAACAATGACAAACGAAGAACTATGCATATAACCTTTAATTTATAACCTTTTCTGGGTTTCTTTGGGTAACCTAAACCCATAAACAGATTTTGACGTATTTTACTATGATGATAAGTATTATTATATTGGCATGTAGCTAACCGCAACTATAACCTTTTCTTCTTTAAAATTTAATATCAACTATTGTTGCAGATGGAAATCATGCCTCGAAGAAAAACATTTTATAGAGCGGGAAAAGGGGGAGCAAAATTTCGTCAGTGATTTCTTCTCAAGCCATAATAGTAGGCTACATGAGGGAGTCGTATCATAACGATTCGTGCAAGTCAGCTGTGGTTCCGTTGGTGGGATAAGCAGCAATAGCCGTTCAAACACGTAGAAAAAAAAATTGACATTTTCTCCCAACTGAAACCTGGTTTATATTGAAGATTATTTTATATCACGAAGAATAAAACCAATCACTTGACTGTACCATGTTTGAAAACACGTCAGCTGGTCACCCAAACATGTAATTTTTTTTTTCTACTTTCAGTTATTTCCTCTCGACTCAAATTTCACCTGATGTTAGTTTACATGAAGTTATGGATAAAAACAAACGTCAGCTGGCTGTATGTCGGTGGAAATCTCGTCAGCTGATACTTTGAAAATTACAAGCAGAACTAAAGCTCTCAGCCTAAAATGTGCATTCAGTTCAAAGTTTTCAATTCCTCCCAACAAAAAACTGGTTTATATTGAAGCTTACTCTTAAGAAAACAAAACATTCAGCCAATGTTTACTCGCAGGTATGGTAAAAAATACAGAGTTATTCTATTGAGTTCCACAACAGAGAGGTATCTGAATCTGTTGATTTTTTAAAGTGCTGAGAAACACAAAATAATGATAAGTATTGCTAGAACCAACGACCTCAAGCAATTAAACATAACAAAACATCACACCTGTAATCCCCGAAGGGTTGGACAGAGGTGTACCTAAGTAAAATTAATTATAATCTGCACCAATAATTATAATATGACCAATTTCCGCTATCCCCATTTTTTTCTTCCGACACAACGAAATGATCTTTACATGACAAATAATCCAGATCTATACGGACAATGGTTTGCAAAGTCAAGAGAAAATCACCAAAGGAAAAAAGCTCGGGGCACAGTACTACCAATGAGTGATTTGACTCCAAGCCAGCAAAAGGTTCGTAGGAAGAAAAGTAGGGAAAGTTCGGATAATATAGTCCAAATAAATGAAACTAAGCCAAAAGTTGTTTTTTATAAGTTGTTAATTTGTTATTTTAAAATTATAATGTAAAGGTTTGAAATTATAACGACATTTTTCTAAAATAATACATTTCTCTTACATCAATCTTGTTATTCGTACGGTGAATATGACTGAAAACGGCTAAATAAATAATATTTTATCAATATTATTTAGTTTGTTTCACTGATTTCACCATTTATGATCGCTCTGGCACCAATTATGATTGCTCTGGTCGCGAAATTTTTTGAACTTAAATATTTTCATAACTGTTTGTGTAAATTGAAGGCCAATAGTAAAAATATACTATTTGAATATCATTCTTTTTAATGAGATACATAATTACTATTAAAAATCAATATCTGAAAAGCACCAGAGCGATCACACGAATACGCCCGTTTTGGAGATCCATCATTAACGTTAAATTATTATCTATTATAATTATTAATTCAAGTAAAATAAAGTGCATTTTTTAAATAAAATACATTTCATGTGAGTTCAGTGTTACAATCTCTCTCAAAATTGTATCTCAATTCACTTAGTTTGATGTTTATAAATTTAAAAAAGTTGTGTTTTTAATGACATTTGTAAAGTTTTAAACTGAAAAGTATTACATAACGTAAATATTTGCACTATTACAAATACGAATCAACAAAAATATGATAAAGCAATAAATTGTAATCTTCATATTATATTGCTCAATACAATGATGCAATTATGCATCAACCGAGTTGCCAAAAAAAAATGAAAATAATCATTATAAAATAATTGCTCTGTAAAACCATGTTATTTCAATTCGTCATAAACCCAGTGATGACCTCGGTAATCATGGGGAAAGCCCTTTGTCCAGCTATGGGATGACGTAGGACAATGTAGCAGTTTAAAAAGTAACCAATGAATGCTCATGCTTTCAAGACGTAGTGAAACTCAAACGGTGATTGGACCAATGACAGCCAATCACGTCTTGTTTTCACAAATAACTTTGTAAAACCACACCCTTATTATAATGAAACAATGGGTAGAAGTGATATTTTATTTAAAATATTTATTCAAATTTAAATAAAATAAAATATTTTTATTAAATGAAATAAATTTTACAAAATGAGCTTTAACTTTCCTTAACTATACAATTTAAAGCTCAAATGCGCAAAAATAAAGTCAGAATAAATTGTAGGTTTATATATATAATAGATATAATATTATATATATAAATAATATAAATAAATTGTAATTGTAAATTCCCTCAGCCATTTTTTCAATTTTTCCTGTCGCATATATTGACGTGGGTGTGTTAGTAATTAATTCGAGTATATGGCACGCGTTTTCCTGTATTTGTTTCAAAAATCGTTGTTATAAGAAGGTAATGCTCTGAGAAAAGAAAAATGACTAGACAAAGAGAAGTATGTTCTTGAACATACCTAGACATTATACGACTACGATAAGAACAAAGCTCGCGCCATATTGTGTCGCTTCTGACACTTGCATGCTCTTTGAAATCCGTCCCTAAGACGACTCACAGACCTTAAAGGTGTACGTGTAGATAATGTGTAGAAGATAACACTAAAACTAAAACAAAGCATAATGATTTTCAAAATCGTTACTAATTATACTCTAACTATGTATTTACGTAGGTAAGTTTTACGTCAGTATCCAAAATAACAGGAAGGAAGGAAATACAATCAATTTAATTAATTTAAATTTATAACTGGTTCCGAATTGAAGACATATAAGGATTTATTAATTTAATATTTAATTAATTACTACTACTAACTGCTACTTAGTCAACCAAACTCCTAATTTGGTCGCGGGACTTACGAATTACCGTGACCCCGGTACGTAAAGGGCTAGTGAAGGACACCGTGGATTTTAGTCAGTACAAGTCTGATAGTCCCTCCCGCCCTGCCTTGGGTGGGAGGACTCATTGTATGATTTTACCACGAAAAAAAAACTTCTAATTTTGCGTCAACTGGGACCTACTCATCATTTTTTTACTTCTTTTTTAACATCTTTATTATATTTAAATTAATTGTATTCATTTGAGAATACATTTATTTTATACTCCTTCCAGTTCATTCATAAAATTATGTAAAGACTCATTCATTGACTAATTGTAGTCGTTGTTGATTCAAATACAAGTTACATTCAAGTATCTGTTGATTACGTAATACTATTGTTGTTTAATAAGACATTACAATTGTAAAATAAAATTTAAATTTATTTTATGCGGATACCAATTTACTTTTTTTGATTTTGCAAATTTTCACTACAGCACAATAAAGGCATTGATCAATGTTTTGGAAACTCATATGTCATAGGTCGTAATTTCTAGGATGGGCTTGTGGTTTTAAATCTTACAACAATATTTTTTAAATAGTTATATTCTCAGAAAGTAATGATGCTTGTTTATTACGCTTACGTAAACATGTATGTATATGACGTTTGTAGACATGTTGTGACACGTAACTAAAACTGTTGATACATTTTTAGTTCAGTTTAAAAAAATCTAATTTTTAAGAAATAGTCTTATAAATATATTAAAATTATTTCAAAAATTTAATTTTGTGATCGAAAATTTGTTCTTTATTTCCATTTTACTTATGAAATGTTTCTTTGTTACAGCCGAAGCCAAATGTGGTGTCGAAGCCAGCACAAACCTGGTCCACCACAACCCCTGGCTAGTCTACATCGAGTACTGGCGTGGTGATACTGATACGGAAATCAGATGCGCTGGTACTCTGATTGACAGCAAGCATATCATCACTGCTGCCCATTGCGTTAGGACTCTGAGGTTCAGCCGGTAAGGACCTTTTATTTTACTTTTTAAATCTTTTAAAATTCTGCATTCAAGTCCCGCTAAGCTCAGGCTATTATTTGAATATCTTTTTCCGGTTATTTAAAAGCATGAAAGTGTTACAACTAGACTTAGGTGGTGGTTCTTATGCATTTTGTTTCAAATATTGAAATAAACAAAATTACTTGATACAAGTCGATTATTATAAAGGCTTGGCGGCTAATGTGATAGATTTATACAGCTTAGTAGGTATTAGGAAATTTGTCATAAATAGTTTGTGCAATTATGGATGGGGTTTTGGCGTAGTTTCTATAAACTCACCGCAATAAGCGCCCCTTTTGGTCCCTGGTATCTCCTCTCACATTGTAAACTGTGCATGTAGATTGAAAAGGCATGTATTAGTAATGTGTCTTTACGTCTGACAAATGCCTTTGAAAATAAATGACTTTAACAAATGTCACAAAAAATTCTAACGATTTTTTCTCTCTTTTCAGTTTAGTCGCCCGTCTTGGCGAATACGACTTATATGCTAAAGAGGACTGCGTTCGTGGAGTATGCGCTGATCCAGTCGTTAGGATCAATGTTGCTGATATCATCGTGCACCCTGGTTATGGCGAGAAGGCCCATGACATCGCTATCCTGAGGCTGGAGGAAGATGCTCCTTATACCGGTATGTATTTTACTTTTGAAAATATTTCTCAAAAATTTATTTATGTGTGTTGTCTCTATCTTTTATGTAAATTATGAGTACTTGTCATCTGATGCTAAGTTAAAAAGACTTGGAAGGTAATGCTGTTCCATTAGCTAGCAAGAAATTTATGCCAATAACTAGCAAGCTAACGATATAATTTTAAAAAGATGAGATTTTTTTTCTTCCAACTAGATTCCCAATATCAAACTACGGTTTCAAATACACCAGTACTAATAAACCAATCATTTTTAATTTACAGACTTCATCCGCCCGATCTGCTTACCGTCCGGAGACCTCCAAAAAGACACCGAGTTCTACGCAGCTGGTTGGGGTGAAATCCCCAACAAAGGTTACTATGCCCATGTGAAGAAGATGATTCGTCTGCCCTACTGGTCCAGGGAAGAATGCCAGACTGCTTATCCGTACAATCATATCCCAGAACACGTTATCTGCGCTGGTGGAGAAGAGGGCGTCGACACCTGCAGGGGTGATTCTGGGGGCCCATTGACCCTGGTTAAGGACACCATCGAATTATGGGGAGTGACCAGTCATGGGAATGTCCACTGTGGGACGAAAGACTCCCCCGGCATCTATACTAATGTAGCTGAACATATGGATTGGATTCAGACTGTTCTATAATCTTAGTGGAAAATTATTTACATAGGCTCTGTACAAACGGTCCGTTGTATAATGTAATTAATTTATTGAGCAACGTGAAAAATGTAAAAAAAAAATATATTTAAAGTTTAAGTTTAAAAACTCACCAATGATCTCTTAATTTAAAAATAAAAATCATTATTTATTTAAATTATATTTTATTTTAAATATTAAATGTAGATGAATTTAAATGAAGTTTTTCCATTTATTTATGAAATGACATTCCATAACAAATATAATTCAGTTTTTTAAATGTCATAATTTGTTTTGCAAATTACATTTAAGAAGTCTAGGCTAGAAAACTTCTTTCGGTTCTGTTTTGAAAGTGAATTGTCACTTCGCTTTTACATAATAATGATGTAGTTTTACTAAAGTCTAGTTCCAAGCCAAATAAAGTATTATTCCACTGACGTTAAGCCTGAAATTCAGTATTACCAATGTTCAATGCCTCTAAAATGTTCTCGCAGATAACTATAGTACATTGTAAAATAACTTCATTTTATTTATTGAGGTTTTTCAACCAAATCACGGCCATGATGCTGGTGTAATATTTCTATGTATACCCCATTGTATAATACAGTTGTGATTAAGATGTTAAAACTTGTCAAAGGTAGACAGCTAGTGATTTTATTGCTTCAAAATGTGTACTAACACTGCCATAAAATCATCATTTTTATATTTAAGTTACTTTTAAATATCAAGTAGGTACTGTTAAAAAAAGAAATAAGTAAAGAGGCAAGTAAGGGGAGGTTTTTGTTCAGCAGTGGACATTATTCATTTGATGATGATGATGATAATAACCTAGCTGCATACAAAAGTCTTTTTTTGACTGTACTTGCTATTAGCATGACAGTTGTAAATAACAATTCTTGTTTCTTTTGCCAAAATGAAATCTTATTCTTTTCCAAACGAAAAGTAATATTTTTTGTGACATCTTTCTAGTAGGTATCATGTTTATAAATCTTTTTCGTGCCTTTACGAACATTTTGTCAATTAGAATGAGTTTATTTTTTACCGTAAATAATAACTTTTCCTATCCACTAGATTTAAATTACCTTAGATAAACTATTTATTTGTAGTTGTAAAAAGGTATTTTAAAATATTCTTGTCAGATGGGAATAGTTTTAAAATAATTTAAAAGAATGGTTTTTTTTTTCAGAAAATTTAACATTTATATTCCTATCCACTAGATTTAGATTACCTTAAATAAACTATTTACTTAATGTTGTAAAAAGGTAATTAAAAATATTCTTGTCAGATGGGAATAGTTTCCAAATTAAAAAAAAAGAAAACGGTAACGGTTATGTAAAAAAAACTCGTTATTATGTAAATAAGTGAAAGATTAAAAGACCATTTATAATATTGAAATGGTCATACCGTTGACAATAAATTGCTAAAGTGACAAAATTTTCCTTTTATTTCTCATAGCTTAATTTAATATTTTTATGGGTACTCTGGAACAGTTACATGAAAAAAAATATGGGATGGATAAGCAAACCTTGCCTATCTGCAATTTAATGCATTTCCCACAACTTATAGGGTAAATCCACACGTAGATTCGACGCTGAGCACATTTTTCAATAGAGCGACTCAAGGTAAATTTAGATAAGTACTATGCAAAAATCTACACTTTTCATCTTCGGTAGCAAAAGTTCATTTTGCTCCCAAAGATGATGAAATTAACGACGTAAATGCTATTTCATCATCTTCGGTGGCAGAACTACTTTTTGCTCCGGAAGGTGATGAATGCATTTATTTACTCTGGCCCTAAGTAGTAATAAATAATTCTGTTACAATTAGAATACTATTATGATGTTCTTCAATCATCACCGTTTTCATCTGGGTGATGTTAATACTGTCCTTTCTTCAGCAAACTAAGCTAATAAGTGTTGAAGGTCGCGGGACTCATGAATTACCATGACCCCGAAACGTAAAGAGCTATTGAAGGACACCGTGGATTTTAGTCAGTACGAGTCTGACAGTCCCTCCCGGTCTGCTGTGGGTGGCAGGACTCATTATCTCTAAATATAAATACAATAGAGACCAGATAGATAATTAAGTCATCTATACTTATAATAAATCTGTAGAGAGGCCAATTCTGTTCATGAAATATATTTAAAAAATAACTATCAAGGGGTGATTAGGGATCGCTACTGATGCCAAAAATGCAATTAGTAAAATTTTTGTCTGTCTGTCTGTCTGTATGTATGTTCATTATAGAAACAAAAAGTACTCGACGGATTTTAACGAAAGCTACAATTATTCTTCATACTCCTGGGCAGGTTATAGTATACTTTTCATTACGCTACGATCAATAGGAGCAGAGCAGTGAAGGGAAATATTGGGAAAACGGGAGAAGTTACTCCATTTTTTAAGCTTCCGTCGCGTGTGCAGCCTTAATGACTAAAGCTACATAGAAATCATCCATAACAGAAATGTTCTCTTTAAAATTATATAAAAATATTCCTTGACAGGATGTCTATCTTTTATGGTTGACTAACAATAACACGTGAAACTCCACGCGGGCGAAGCCGCTGGCAAAAGCTAGTAAAATAAATATAATTCAAAAATAAATATATTTAAAAACAATATTGAATTTAATAAAATAATTATGATTGACTTGGAAACTTTAAATCATTGCAGTGAATGAAAATGATTCACAATTAAGTTTTTACGTTAAATATTTACAAAAGAGAGTAAATTTAGACTAAAATTAAATTTATTATTAAACAATAACTATATTGATGTATTTTGTTTGTCATATATTTAACAACAACACTATACTATATTTATTTGTAAACGGAATTTATTACAAATATATGGTTATTATTGTGACCCCTCCACATTTGGTCACATCACGAAATGGAGGACCGCATGAAGTGATTAATTTCTACGAAATTTCAAATAAATAATAAATGTACATAACAGGCAAGATGACAGCACATACATACATTAGGCTGTCAGTTAGAGTTTTGGTAAATAATAGGCAAAATGCTATTTTTGAAGTGAAAACTTCTTTAGCGGCGTTGAGCACTTTTCTGTAATGGGTATAAAATCTTAAACTCGCGTCAGGACACGTGACCCTGACCGAAAAAGCGTAGGACGGCGCAGGGCGCTTGCGTGAATGTTCCTGTGACTTTATTACTTTTAAAGAAGTTTGTATGCTGGATACATTCGTTGCTAGGTAACATTGTTTATAAAAGATGTACGTCACATTGGAAAATTATTGAAATAAAAAGTCAACCATTTTTGCGAGTTTTACTAAAATCTGTTCACAAGATATTTCCAACAATTACTATTCAAGTTTTCACTTCCGCCGGCACTCCCAGAGTGCAACCCGTCGTTTTTTTTTAAATCATTTTTTTCGTTTAAACTCGGAATGGGGGCTCGAGACGTTAGATATGTGTAAAATTATACCTAGAAGTGACGTGAATTTTAAAAGCGTCGTATCATCGTCAATGTTAGCTTTTTTTATTTTATTTTTTTATCGTGGTAAAATCATCAAATGAGTCCTCCCACCCAGGGCAGGACGGGAGGGACTGTCAGACTTGACTGACTAAATTCCACGGTGTCCTTCAATAGCCCTTTATGTACCGGGGTTACGGTAATTTCTGAGTCCCGCGACCCCAGCAGGGTCAATGTTAACTTACGTAACAAAAGAAAAAATATACGGCACCTTAACTGACGGACTAAATCCCATAGATTTACAATGTACTGATTGTAGAAACTAGCCTATTCTTAAAAGATTACCATCTTACCACAAAAAAGATAAACATCTATTGAACACTTTTCTGTAAAAACTGTCAACATCAAAATGACATTAATTTCACGTTGATATAAGGTTCGTTTTGCAGTTACACTTTTTTTGGACAAGCGTTCAACGGATGCGCGGGCATGCGGGCGGCGAGTAATTGGTGACTCGCTGTCCGACCATGGACCATGCCCGGGTCGACGGCGCGTTGTGTTCCACGCGCGCCTCAAGGAGTGTCAGCATAGTGACGGGGCCCCTTGTAGAGGGACAAAGCCTGCCGGAGTCGCGGGACTAACGGATTACCGTGACCCCGGTACGTAAAGGGCTATTGAAGAACAGCGTGGATTTTAGGTAGTACGAGTCTGACAGTCCCTCCTGCTCTGCCTTGGGTGGGAGGACTCATGTGATGATTTTAACACGATAAAAAAATCGACGGATGTTTATCTTTGTTTGTGTTTAAATATGTACTTTGGAAGAATTGGTAGATTTTATAGCACCTTATAATGAGGTTACTAGGAAGCACAGTTATCGCACTGACGGCGTATGTTGCACAACATTGCCATTCTCAACTACTACAGTATTTTAAGGAAAAGAATCGAGTGACTCAAATAATGTTATAATAGAACCTTGTTTGTTTGTTACAGCACATTGTTTTTTACCTCATCTTGGCGTGGCACTATCTTTTTAAATAACACAAATTAAAACCCGAGTGCGTCGACACTAGCGCATATGTTTTTGTAGTTCGTCACAAGTACGAATGTCGTACGTTCCTCATGGTACGCCTTCTTTAGCGTGAGTAAATAAATACTAAAGGACTTCCTCCTCCAGGGAAAGGCGGAGGGGATCTCAACTCGACTAACTAAAAACATACGCGGTCTTACCACTAAAGATAAACATCTATTGAACGTCGTTTTGCAATTACACTTTTTTAGACAAGTAAATAAATAAATAAATATTCCACACCTATCACACAACGCCATCTAGTCCCAAGCTAAGCAGAGCTTGTGTTATGGGTACTAGACAACTGATAAACATACATATATATTTCTAAATACATATTATAGATAAATTACACCCAGACACAGAACAAATGATCGTGATCATCACACAAACATTTGTCCTGGGTGGGAATCGAACCCACGACCTCCGGTATAGCAGTCAGGGTCACTAACCACTAGACCAACAGGCCCGTCAAGTGTTTAACAGATGTTTAACTTTTTGTAGTAAGGCTAAACTAAACTTCTTGTAGTGCGCCGGGGTCACGGGACTAACGAATATCGTGACCCCGGAACATAAACGACTATTGAAGGACACCGTGGATTTTAGTCAGTATGAGTCTGACAGTCCCTCCTGCTCTGCTCTGCGTGGGAGGACTCATTTGATGATTTTACTACGATATAAAAAAGGCTGTGAGTGTCTTCTACTTTCATAATATTGGCAGTTTCTCAAGGTGCGTGTATCGCGAGTCCCCGAGCGCGATCTGAGATCTACGGATTACGGATCGTTACTCATATCAATAATATAAATATATAAAACAAAATAGTAACGTGTTCAGTTTAATTGGCAGAAAATTTTCATATATGGTTTTGTAATGCAAAGGAAAAAGTTGCCACAATTACAAATGATTATAAAGAATAGGTATGTTTTGTTGTGAAATTAACGACATTGGCGTCAATGGTTGTTATTTGAATCAGAGGTTTAGAATAACTCAAAATACGCCATGTGTAAATCGGTGGTGGGGTCTTTCAAATCGAGCGAAGCGATGCGTCAGAGATGTAAACTAACAGGGAACACTCGCGAAGTGACGTATGTATGTGTCAAGTTTATTAAGCACCACAACATTTCTAGTTGAAATGAAAACATATTTAGCGGCGTTGTGCACTTTTTTTGGAATGGGTAAAAAATGATAAACTCGCGTCAGGACATGTGACCTGATCGAAAATTCGTAAGACGGCGCAGGGCGCTTGCGCGAATGTTCGTGTGTGTTTATTACTATTCAAGTTTTCACTTCTGTCGGCACTCCCAGAGTACAACCCGTCGTTTTTATTTTTTACATGTTATTTAATTTTTAATGAAATAAAAGCGTGTTAAAAATGATTATCAAGACAATGTAGAGATTTTTGGAAGTGAAAACTTTTTTGGCGGCGTTTTGCACTTTTTTTGGAATGGGTAAAAAATTATAAACTCGCGTCAGGACACGTGACCTGATCGAAAATTCGTAAGACGGCGCAGGACGCTTGCGCGAATGTTCGTGTGTATTTATTACTATTCAAGTTTTCACTTCTGCCGGCACTCCCAGAGTGCAACCCGTCGTTTTTTTTTGAAGTGAAAACTTCTTTAGCGGCGTTGTGCACTTGTTTTGGAATGGGTAAAAAATGTTAAACTCGCGTCAGGACACGTGACCTGATCGAAAATTCGTAATACGGTGCAGGGCGCTTGCGCGAATGTACATCAAAAATTGCACATAAAGAATAACTCATTGAATCGAAAACGAATATTCTAGTAATGTGTTACGGTGTAAAATCTATTAAAAAAAGACACACTCGGGTAGCTTGAAATACTGGCGTCTACTTAACATTACTTTTAGTATATGCGAAACCTGAATATAGTTTGTTCAGAATCAGTAACTGATTCAATTCCAATATTTTTTACACCATGTTATATTTTTTTTCAATATTTTTTTAATTAAATTTTGTTACTAGTTAATTACAATACAGTCACCGTACGGTTAGGTACCTATTGCCAAGCTATTATCACGAGTGTATAACACAGGAGACGCGGTTTACTCGCAAAATGAGCATGTTTTTGAACGGACAACCAGGTAATATACAAACTCATAACCTTGTTATTTTTTATGATACGGTTTTAAAATTTTATACATAGATTCTTGACACAAAAATACTAGACAGGTGTATCGGGTTACGCATAAACAAAAAATAATGTTGTATAATTATGGAAAATTCACCCTGTATCTAAACTTTAACTTAAACAAAAAGATAAACATCTGTTGAACACTTGTGTAAAAAACTGTCAACGTCCAAACGACATTTCACGTTGACATAAGAGTAGTTTTGCAAGCGCACAACAGATCACTGCTTAAAAACAAAAGAGCCACGAGTTGCAAATTTTTGAGGTAACGCGAGGTTATCTGTTTTAAAATATCATACATTCGCCTACTTTTCTTCTAGTTCCCTTTTTTTATCGTAGTAAAACCACTTGTACTGAAGTAGTCAGACTTGTACTGACTAAAATCCACGGTGTCCTTCAATAGCCCTTTACGTTCACGGTAATTCGTTACTCCCGCGACCCCGGCAGGCTTTGGCGCTCTAAACGGTGCCCCGTCATTATGCTGACATTCTTTGAGGCGCGCATGGAATACAACGCGCCGTCCATCCGGGCAAGGTCGGACAGCGAGTCGCCCATAACTCGCCGGTCGCATGCCCGCGCTCAACAAATCGCTGCTTGAAAGCAAAAGGGCCACGAGTTGCAAAGTTTTGTGGTAAAGCGAGGCGGCATCTGTTACAAAATATCATACATTCGTGTCATTTTCACTTTTCCTCTAGTTCTCTTCGCCGGTCGCGGGACTCATGAATTACCGTGACCCCGGTACGTAAAGGGCTATTGAAGGACACCGTGGATTTTAGTCAGTACGAGTCTGACAGTACGAGTCCCTCCCGCTCTGCCCTGGGTGGGAGGACACATGTGGTGATTTTACCACGTAAAAAAAAAGTTCTCTTCGCAAAAAAAATTTTTCAAGGTATTTTTTCATTCCAAACTTATGTCGACGGCAAATCATTTACGTTTGTACAGTGATTCAGAAAATCTGGTTAGCGCTCAATGGAATGTCCCTATATTGCATTCAATGACGTACCGACCATCGGACAGTCCCTAGAAGTGACCTATTTTTATGTAGATGACACAATGACTAGACTTGTCTAGCGTTCCAGTCGTCACTGAGTGGGGTACTGGGTTTTTTCAATGTTTTTTTTTCGTACATCTATGTAGTTGTTTTTTTTATCGACTTCAAAAAGGACGTTGACCCACTATGAACTTCTGTGTAGATGCGTTTATAAACATTGAAATTAAAATGCACCCAGATCCAGAACGACTACTTGAAGTTCATAAATTTTTGAAGTGAAAACTTCTTTAGCGGCGTTGTGCACTTTTTTTGGAATGGGTAAAAAATGTTAAACTCGCGTCAGGACACGTGACCTGATCGAAAATTCGTAAGACGGCTCAGGACGCTTGCGCGAATGTTCGTGTGTGTTTATTACTATTGAAGTTTTCACTTCTGCCGGCACTCCCAGAGTGCAGACCGTCGTTTTTTTTTATGTACGAGTAATGTACGTACAGCGATTACTCCGTGGTTTCTTGTCTGATTTGTGTAATTCCTTCAGTTTAGTTCAGTAGTTTCAATTTCATGAGCATTTTTGCTTGCGTCTCTACGGATTACAAAATTCTAGTACGGGTGTAAGAAATCTACGGGTATATCTATACATGCAATAAAATGGCAGGAAAGTCAAAACTGTACATTGAATGTTTTTTTTAAAGAATACTTGCGGTGTGATCTACAATCGATACAGAAGCCAAAAATATAGTTTTTAGAATTTTTGTCTGCTTGTCTGTATGTATGTCTGGGACAAACAAAAAAAATACTGCATGGATTCACTTCTTTGGCACGAATATTATTAAGAAGTCGTCATATATCATAGGCTACATAAAAAAAGCAGTGATAGCCGAGTGGTACGACCGTTGGACTGCCAAGTCAAAGGTTGCAGGTTCGAACCCCGGCACGCACCAATGTCTTTTAGAATTCATGTGCGTATTATAAATTAATTATCACTTGCTAAAATCGGTGAAGGAAAACATCGTGAGGAAACCAGCACACCTGAGAGATTTTTCAACGGTGTGTGAAGCCATGTCAGAGGCCTACGGGCGGTTTAAACTCTGACACCAGGTTGTTCATCAACCACACGATGAGAAGGAGAAGATAGGCTACATAATTATTATCGAAAATCACCTACGGGGAACGAGCAGTGAACCTTTATTTCTTTAACGCATCCACGCAGACGACGTCTCGGGAAGCAGCTAGTTTTGTATAAGACAAGAATTTGAGTTGTATATTTGTCCTAAAAACGATAAGTAAAAAACGTTAAATAAAACTAGTATTTAACCGACTTCAAAAACAACCACAAAACATGTAAAATAACTTTTCTTTCGGAAGTCGGTGGCAAAAAAGGCAACGAAATAAAAAAGAAAGTGGACTTCCGAAAAGAAAGTTATTTTACACTTTTTTGTGGTTGTTATTGTGAAGTCGGTTAATTTTTTTAAAGTTTTTTAACTCTTGAGATATAATGTACCAGGGTCGTACTGGGCCTTAAAATACTGGGTAACTCATCACTAGTCCGGCTTAAGAAGAAATATCCAAAGTTTCAGAAAAGCATTTCTCAAAAAAATTATGAATTAGAAGGATTCCGAACGTCCTAAAAATAAGGAAATCCTGTTGTCCGTCTGTCAAGATCCTTTTGCTCAGGATGTCGTTGAGGTATCAAGATAAACTTAATATATTTTTATTTCCTTAACTGTTTTGAGAGTAGTGGTGATAATTATAATTTGAATCAAGCAATGCGCTTGCAGGCCACATCGCTCGTAGAACTGATAACCAAAGGGGAAGAAAACTTCTAGAGTGGCGACCACGGATTGGAAGACGCAGCGTGGGCAGGCCTCCCACTAAGTGGACCGACGACATCGTGAAAGTCCACAACACGACAAGTTATAGAAAGTTTTTTAATACAATTTCATGTAATGACATAGACACTAGCCGCGTCAAAAGAACTTCAGTCGTGGTGAGGACTCTAGGCCGTTGGCGTTCGTTGGGCCGGTGTGTAGGCAGCATAAGAGATATCGGCAATTCGAAATTTGAAAATTTAAATGTCAATATTAATCTATTTTGGTCAGGATGAAATGAAACGGGATGATTGAGTTTGGAGCATTCTGTTACAGTTCTATGTAAGTTAGGAGTGTTGAGCAAAATCCAGTGTTTGCATAATGATTCAAGTTTCCTGTAAACATGTCGGTACGTGTAAAACCTATGTAGGTAATATGTTTAATAAAAAAAAAGACTTCTAAAACAAACACGAAAAAGTGTAAAATACTTATAAAAATAAATACTAATATTCTTTGGAAGTCGGTTGGAAAAAAGTCAAGGAAATAAGAAAAAAAGTCACCGTTTTCCGAACGAAAAGTTAATTAATAACGCCATAAATGAGCCGAAGTTTTCGCTGAAACCAATGGTTTCGAGCCAAGATTAATCAACTATTACTACTAATTACGATTATATTTATTTATATTTATTTTATATTATATTTATTTTGTTCGGTGCATTACAGGTACTTGTCATTTGGTCCCAGAAAAAATCAATTCAGTTTGTCCCTGTACTTTTATGATCATTTTTCATTTATTGTGTACTCGGACGACAGAGCACGTGAAAGAAAATTATGTATAGAGATGTAGGCAGGTGAACCTATCCCAATCTGCTAAATTTTATTAATCGAACATTAATCTTTCACTATTGTGATAAGGTTGAAAATGTATTTATAAGAAATTTAACAGTACATGAACAAGAATTTTGGTTGATGTTATTTATTAAAAAAAAGAAACAACCATAATAAGTGTAAAATAACTATTTTTTCAGAAGTCGGTTGCCATAAATGAAATAATAAACGAAGACTTCAAAAGCCACCGACTTCCAAAAGAAAAGTTACATTACACTTTTTTGTGGTTGTTTTTGGATTCTATTTTTTTTCTTTTCTTTTTTAAGTTTTATATTTTTCACCCGCTTCAGGCGTGGGCTTGCTAAGTTCAGGCCCGAGGCGACCGTGCCTCGTGTTGGTCGCGCGTTTGGCCTATAGAGCCAAACCCCTGCCGGTGTTGCGGGTCTGTCTAAAAGGGTGCCCCTGAAACGTAAGGGAAACCTGAAGGAATCTGACAGTCCTTTAAGCTCTGCCCAGTCTGGGAGCACTGGGTGGAGCGGAAGGACTCATTAGTTGATTTTACATTTTTTTTTACTTTTTTACAATTTTTTTTACAATTAAAAAAAAAGTAGGGTTTGCTATTTGGTATAATATTTTTAGTTCGCATTTAAGGGTGTGGCCACACATGTCATGGTCATGTTCAACGGGTTTCAATATTTACAAATGTCGTCACTACTCTTCGAATGTACAGAAGACTGCACATCAATGACTTTCTTTAATAGATTTTCAACTTTGTCACAATACAATAAGGTTTATATTCCCGTGGGAAAATTTGAAAGGTTGGAGTAGAATCACGAGCTGGAATCAGTACAAATGTGGTTTTAACGACGTAAGACCCGTATTTTCCCTGTACCTGCTACGGGAATATATAAAGGCGGGCAAACGAAGTGGTTCATCATTGTCAGAGGTAAAATCAATCGAAAACAACGTTATGAGCATTTTGTTAATTAAATTTAAAAATTAATTTAAATCTTGGTGCGATTTTAAATTCATCTATGCTTCGTTTATTTTTGCTATTAACATGTACCGTGGGCGTTTTGGCTTTTAAATTAAAGAACGGTAAGTTTTTCTTTTTTAAGTGAAGTTTTTTATCTGTGTTTTCTTAAATTTTCTTATTGCTTTCTCTAATTAAAAAAAAAAGTCTTGATATTTATTTCTCAACTTTTTTTTGTGCAAGATTTTTTTATGTTGATTTTTTTGTTTGTTTTTGTACATTTTACCCAAATAATCATCATTTCATTCTGTATTTTATTTAAATCTTGTTTATAAATAATGTTTTTACTTATATTATATTTTATATATTTTTTCCAGGCCCTTCCTGTGGCTTAGAAGCGAGTTCCAACCTGATCCACCATAACCCTTGGTTGACGTACATCGAGTATTGGCGCGGAAACCACAGGAGCGATATCAGGTGCGCTGCTACCCTGGTGGATAGCAGGCATCTCATCACAGCTGCTCACTGCATAAGGACTCCTAAGTTTACCAGGTAAATTATTTTGTACGATCATAATTTTTATTTTTTGGTATCACACTTTTTATTTTTTAGTATCACACTTTATATTTTTCAATATCAGATTTTTAACTGAAATCTTACCTTATGCATTCGGTATTAGGTTCAATTTACACCACTTTCACTACACAACACACGTTCACTTGTTTTTGTCACATTGCTTTCTTGAAATCTGTAGAAAACTTTCATATATTCGGTTTACCTTCTATTTAAAAACATATACAACTTTCACTATATGATTTCTCAGAGAAAAAAAGATATAAAAAGAAATAATTTCCTATAAGGTGCTATGGTTTGAATTTGAATGTAAAATTGCTCTTACTATATATTTTTGGTCCCTTGATTTAATCTCGACTTCCATTGTCAAATTTGGTCCTAACAGAACGGGAAAAGGCCAGTTTAGAAGAATTATAATAAGAATTGCGATTGAAAATTTGTCAAATACCATGCTCTCCCAAGGTTTGGGGATAAGGAAGGGATAAGGAAAAAGTGATGAATATAGAAGCATAAAATACATTTAAAAAAAAGTGTGATAAGCCGATATATTTTGTAGGTGACACTTACCGGGAAAAACCAGGCTACTAATTATCTGTGAAAGAAGATTTATTTATAGTACCTGAAAAGTCATTATTGTTTGACATTATTGCTAAAAAAATTGGAGATTTATAAGAAGTAAAGCATTGCATCATTTTTAAATGTTAAAAAATAAGATTAATAAAAAAGTGTGATAGTAAAAAGGTGATTGGAAGGAATTTTGTTTTTTGATTAATTGTTTGTTCCTTTCAATTTCATCATCCATTTTTGTGTAGCGTCATAAGTCTATTGTCTCAAGGTTTAGTCTTTAGGTTAATAACTTAGCTTGCAACAACATTCTCTGTTATACGTCATAAAATCAACTGTAGTATTCATATTACATCACTAGGAATTCCCTCATTATAAATATTACGTTATTATTGATTCACGGGCAAGTCTTATACAATATTACCATATTTATTTATAAAGTTATATGGGTTTCGGAAATTCCGTGTTACCATAGCAAAGTTTTGTTGGGATTTATGATATTTCCTTTTTTTTTAGATAAGCATTTATCGGCTTTATAAATGCTTATACCTTTAATATACTTGTGTCTCTATTTTTTATCCTAAATATCTTCTGAAATAAGTTCATAATCAATTATATTTTATTACTTTATGTCAAATCCAAATTTTAACAATATGTTTCTTTTTACAGGTTAGTAGCACGTCTTGGAGAATACGATCTCGTCAGCCGTGAAGACTGTATCAGTGGAGTATGTGCCGACCCGGTCGTCCGACTTGACGTCGAACAGATTATCGTACATCCTGACTATGATGGGAAGAGCCATGACATTGCAGTCCTGAGACTGGTTGAAGATGCTCCTTATACTGGTAAGATTTACTTCTGGAGATTTGTTATAGCCCATCATTATTTTTCCCCGTTATTTTGTAGTAGTTAGCTTAACACGGTTTTTTTTCTACCTTGTCTTTTGTCACTTTTGCTTTTTTTTTCTTGAATTCTTCCTTGTTCCATACTCCCTTTTCTTTCACTTTCCTCACATTGCGTTCCCATCTGTCTTTTTATTGCACTTCCTTGTCTTTTTCATGCAATTTTACACTAGTCAATGCCAAGAAACCTTTAAGACTTCAGCTTTTTTTCTGACATGATTGTCTCATGTTTTTTTTTCCTTTTCTGCAGACTTCATCCGCCCCATCTGCCTGCCTGCCGGGGAACTTCAACACGACACCGTCTTCGCAGCAACTGGATGGGGAGAAATTCCCCTGAAGGGGTACTACAGCAGTACTAAGAAAATCATTCCCTTACCTTTATGGGGAAGGGCTGAATGCCAAGATGTGTACAAACACTTCAAAGTACCTGACAATGCTATCTGCGCGGGGGGAGAAGAGGGCCTGGATACCTGCAGGGGAGATTCTGGAGGCCCCTTGGTGTGGTTCAAGAATAGAGCTGAGTTATGGGGCGTGACTAGTGCAGGGAATAGCCGTTGCGGGACGAAAGACTCCCCCGGAATTTACACAAACGTAGCAGAACATCTTCAATGGGTCGAAGATGTACTCGCTGGGAACTATGAAAAGTCTGAATACGATGAGTTTGATGTAATTTAAGTTATTCTTAAACAGTTTAGAAACAAAAAAAATGAAATAAGTCTGAAACAAAAAAAAAGCTACATATAAGTAAAAAAAAACTAAAAAGCTTTAAGAAGACAAAAAAAGTGATATCAAAGTAAAATAAAATGCTAGTAAAATCAAAAAATATTACATTTAATTACTTAATTTTAGTTATAAATGTTTGTGTAGGTAATTATCATATTTGTATATTACACAAGTAATTAAAAAATATGTATAACATGTTAATAAAAAATATCAAGTTATTAAAAACTATGTAAATATAAGATATATATTTATGAATTGTTTGTATGTAAAATTACGAGCTTGAAAATGTTCCTATTTTGAGCTCACACGGTGAGCTTCCTAGATGTATTAAATATAATTAATGTTCCTATAATTTTAAGTTATTTATTGAAAAAGAAAAAAAAATGTTAATTTATAATAAAACTTTATGAAGGTGAAATTTCTGTTTTTTATTTTACGTTTAATAGGACACAAAAACATCTGAAAGTATTAGAAAATTAATTATTTATGTTATTTTATGGGATACATAACACAAAAACACATAAAAAATCCCATTTAATCGAATGATAATATCTCATTAACTTTGGTGAAATTGTTAAAATTATATTACATAAAAAGAAATAACCGACTTCAAAAACAACCAAAAAAGTATAAAGTAATATTTGTTTCGGAAGTCGGTGACCTTGTTTTATATTCACTTATATTTTTGCCACCGTCTTCCAAAAAAAGTGGATTACACTTTTTTTGTGGTTGTTGGAAGTCGGTTTTCATGAAGAAGTTTTGTTTTTAGTTCAAATTTTTGTCTATCCAACTTTTGTCACATGACAGTTTACTTACACGCGTAATATAATTATTACGCACATTATGATGAAGTGGCTTTTTCAGAATAAAATATATTATAATAAAAGTAAAATTATAGGAAACCAGCAATAAAAAACAACATTATTTATCTAACATTTATTCGTTTCATATCTAGGTCAAAATTGTATAGAAACGGAACAACATTTTGTTTAAAATGAATATTATAATCAGTCTTTTTGTAGATATATTTTTTAGCTGTTATCGCTACAATTATATAAATTTCGACTTAAAATAGAGATAGCTCGATTAAGAAGTAACGACTACAAAATGACCATGCAACTCTTAAAGCTTTCCTAAACGAGGAGTGACACACATAATAATGATGTTCAACCTCACACCTCGATAATAAGCAACACGACATCGGCTTCGAGTTTGAGACATTAGAAGTTCTACAGACAAACCTCAGGATGAGTTGCTTAACTTAAGTGACTCATGTCAGAGATCAGTAGCTCGATCACAAGATTTCATTATTTCATTTACAGCGTACTTGAAGTATTTACTGCGTTTATTGTATGGAAAAATGGAACAGCGCCTCTAGTGTACGAAGAAGGAACTAATTTTTTCCTTGAAATTAATGTCAAAGTTCCAATTTACTCTACACCACAAAAACTGGAAATTCATGACAAGGCCTCTGTGGTGTCCCCAGACGCAGCATAATTAACTCTGTCATCAGAGGGTGGCCACACGCTCACACGAAAAAGAAAGAAGTGACCCATTAAAAGACAGATTTTGACAAGCGTTGTTTAAGGCCTTTACCAGCAGAGCCGTTTCAGAGATACGATCTGGAGATACGATCTGATCGCATGCGATCTCTGTAACCTATGGATGCCGAAATGTGCTTTCTCACTACCGGCGCAGCTTCAGATCGCATCGCGCTCAGCCTTTACAGAGATCGCATCGCCAGATCGTGTCGCCGGGACGGGTCGTGCTCTATGGGTAAAGCTCTTTAACCTTGTTCATCTATTCAAAGACAAACCTTGGCAAGAGAAGCTACCATTTGACAGCTCACTCTACAACCACTCACGCTTATCGATCAAATCCATCCACTATTTCACTTCCATTTTTCCTTTACATTCGACGTGATCATTCTCACACATAAAATGCAAAAGATTTTACACAAAAACACTATGACTTATTCTATATGTAAAACAATAGCAAGTTCTTTATCAGTTATCCAACATGTTTGTTGTTTTAAAAGTATTTTCCTATGATGTCACTTTTTATCAAATGAATAAGTATTGCAAATAATATGATGAAATAGCTGATCCGTGTTTACTTAGGCAACTTCTACTAATAAAAATTTATCGAGCCTTTTCGGAGGAGTTTTTATTTAATTAAAGATAAAAGTTAAAAAAAAAAATATTTGGGTAATATTTATTTTCCTTAATTTATTTCAAAACCTTTGCATAATGCCTTAAGTATTTTCTGCCAGTCTATCCTAAATAGATGCAGATATAAAACATAGTTTTTAACCAACTTTTACAGGTCACCACGGCAGCATAAAAATTACGATAGGATCTTGGGAAAATCGAGGGGAACGTGAAGCTTTTATGTATATGCCCCGATAATTCAAAAAAGCCTGGATCGATTTCGAAATATAATTGAACATAAACATAAACATCGTGACAAAACTTGGACTTATCATTAAAACATAAAAAATTATATTAACCGACTTCAAAAACGACCACAAAAAAGTGTAAAAAACTTTTCTTTCGGAAGTCGGTTGCAAAAAAGTCCATGAAATAAACAACAAAGCAACCGACTTCCAAAAGAAAAGTTATTTTACACTTTTTTGTAGTTGTTCCTGAAGTCGGTTAATACTTTTTTAAAGTTTTTATTTTTCCTGATGAATCCACTCCTTTTATAGTCTGTTAAAAATCCAAAGTAATTCCTGTTTATTGGTTCAATTTTAAAAACTCTTTCTTACTTTTAAATCGTTTTTCTCAAACAGATATACCCGGAACTACCTGTAGGTCTAAATATTTGTTCAGTGCCGCAATCGAACACGCTACCAGAAGCTAATCAGTCAATCGTTCAACCACTATGCCTTCATCAACTTTAAAGCCTTTGTCAAACAGACAGGCGTGACGAATGCGAAGCGAGGCGTAATTTATGGAATAGTTTGAATCCAGTCACATAGAAAAGCGAAAGCGATCCGATAGCGTGACAGAACTATCGGACTGACGTCTTGTATCGGTTCGTTATCGCTTCGAAGTCGCCTGTCTGTTTGACAAAGGTAGGCTGTTACTAACGTACATAATTGTAGGTAAGCTGTTTACGTGACGAACTTACATAACTTTATTATGATCTGTACCTCCGTACCGTTTGCTCTAACTCTTATCCGACTTTGCCATAATGCAGCGCAAAAACCCGAGGTAAAATTTAATTATTGGCCATATTTAGCGAAATAAATATGGGTTTTTCAAGTGGGTACGGCCTGACATATTAATATACTAGCAAACAAAATTATGGAATGACTTATTTGGAATTAATCCGGGATAGCTTAATTAATCAATTTAAATTTATTTATTTTTAAAATGGTTCGGTGTTAATTATTGTTACCTAGTTGTTAACTACTCAAGATCCATCCAGGATTCCATACTATTTCTCGCGAGTGTAGCTTCCGTGTGTGAAAAATTACTAGCGTAAGAGTCGAACAAGGTTATGCCACACTTGCCAAGATCGGTCAATAGATTCCATTCGGTACACGCTAAATCTTAAATATTTGCCGTGTTACAATCGTAAACCTTTTTTTTTTGAAGAAAAAGAAATCGACTTCGAGCAGAAGTCGAATTTAGTGTCCTCGATAAATAAAACGTTACCGTAAACTGAGGTTACTTTGATCAATTTTGAACTTTAATTGACTGTAATTGAAACCTGATTTTAACATAGAATCTAAAGTAGCCCCAAAAAAGTATACAAAAACAGAAAGAAAAAGTATTGATAAAAAATTTTACTTTTTTGCACGAAATAACGTGTCATCACGCGCACTCACAAAAAGTATTGTGACAGTTTACCATTGTTGTAATCCAAAAAAAAAATCTACTAAAAGTTATTCCGTTTCACGCAATTTGCAATTTTATGTCGATAACTAGTTTCTATCAAATTAACCCCATAATTCAAAGTAACGCCTTTTACCGGTACTTATGTAAAGGCCGAGATAAATAGTCGTACCTAAGCAACAGCCAAGCCAAAGTCGGTGCTTAGTGACGTTCTTAGCATCCATTTCGTATAAAAAGACAGTTCTTTCGTATTTACTTTCAATGAAAACCAACCTAATACTGAGCCGATACTTCGCTTAGCCATAGTATCGATTTTCGAGAACTTAGGTCGCTTTAAGAATAAATTTGACATTAGTGTTTGTTATTGTCAAATATCAGTAATTTCCATGGTTACGTCATACGTCAGTGGCATTATAAAATTCGTTCAATGTATTGATATTTATTTATTTGTAGACTAAAATACTTTTTATAATAGTGTAATGTTTAAACATATGATTAATCTTAATTTTAGTAATTGATAAATTCGGTTCAGTATAACATTAAAATATCAATAATAAAAAAGCGAAATCGGTTGTTTATGAAATTGGAATTATTCAGTATATTGTGATCGTTTCAGAAAAATGACAGTAATTACTTTCGCTTGAACTATGACTTAGCCGTTACTATGCCAACCAATGCCCAAAGAAACGTTTATTTATCCCGAATCAGATACTTGGCTTCGCTTAGCCAAAGTAGTAATTCTTGAAGTAAGACACATGCATAACGACTATTTATCACGACCTAACTTAGCTGAACATCCTAATTAAACATTGACACAGATTTCGACTTCAATAAATCCAATCGAAAATATCCTTAACTATATTGAGTTCAATGACTAGAAAGGAAGAATTACAAGTCATTATAAATTTTATTGAAAAGTAGTACCTACTGTAAGTGGCCAGTATTACTTGACCCATTTTTCCTTATTCCTTGCCGTATAAGAGGGGTCATGTATAAATGGGTACTGGCTGGACAGCTAATTGGTTAATTCAAGTACGTCACTGGTCGTGGTTAAGTCGTCACTCCTTATGCGAACTATAGTAAATAGTAAGTATATGACTAAATACAGAGTTAATAGTATATAGACAATTTATTTACAATTTTTTTTTGGGTTATTTGAAAGAGTATTTTCGTGTTCGGGCCGTATTTTCCAATGGGCCCATTGTGCAGTTGCCCAGGGCCCTACAGTACTTGTTGTCCTCGTCACTTAACGCAAATTTTATAATGCTACATGCTTATGATTCCTTAGTTACATAAGCAATAAGAAAACAGAATCTAAACGTCAGTTCACGACGAGACGCGACGCGACGATACTGGAATGTGTATCTTTTCATGTAGTAAATAAAGTTGGATTTTGAGTAGATCTATTGAAAAGTGCTCGAAGCGTCTCATCTTGGTGTGAATAGTTATATGGGGCCCCGTTCTTATAAAGTGCCCAGGGCTTTCAATGGTTTAACCTCTCGGGCGCGTTACGTACACCCGGGTGTACATAAGTGAAAACGCCCCAGCGCCTTACGTACACACGTCTGTACATAACAGACAGTTGCTCATTGGACGTTGATTTTTATCATTTTCAATTATAAATCGCCCGAGAGGTTAAATACGGCATCGGTTTTATAGGACGATTGGTCGAAAAATACCAGGATACCTTGGCCACTATTCAGGTGATCCATCATAATTCTTCAGAGTTTTCGATTGTGGCTCGAGGGATAAGTGACAATCGCTTGCAGCCACCTGATCCGTACCACCACACTTTCTTTCATAGAACCCACACTAAAATACATTTAAACACTACCTCGAAATAAGGGCTTTACACAACAAAGCAGGAGTTCCATCGACATAGCCTGTCCTCGGCCTTGTATTAAAATAATCAACGACTAGGTAATACGGTCAGTTGTTCAGCGATACACAGTTTCAAACGATGCCGTCAGCATTTTGCCTTGAAGTCGCGAAAAATGCCGCCGACAACAAAGTTGCGCCCATTTTGGCGTATCTGCTTTGATGTGTAAATGTAGTCATTGTGGTGGTAGACAAAAATGAATTATAGGCAAAATTCACAAAACATTTGTCTATACAATCCAGTGAATATGTACACATGTTATTTACTAAGCAAAGAGGGTCGATGTAATTATTTATACTATGTAATATTCATTTGAAGCTAAACTAATTAAGCTATATTATTGATAATATATATGTTGGCGAATGTAGATAAAAAAATCTTGTCTAGTGAATTTTGTCCATAATTGTGAAACTGAGATCTAATTTTTTACATTTCAAGGCTCAATTTCGTAAGAATGTAAAATTTTGTGACATTTCTTTTGGATTCCATTTTGGCAATTTATTTTTGGCTTTTTTATACTTTGTAGTAAATTTTTAGGTTGCGTTAAGGATTATCAGTCTTATTACAAGAAGTTAAACATCTGTTAAACACTTGTCTATAAAAAGTGTAACGTCAAAACGGCATTTGCCATTGATTGGGTCGTTTTCAGATCCACTTTTTTTAGACAAATGTTTAACTTTTTGTAGTAAGACTGTGTATTTGAACCTTTTTACTTGGCTTTGGCGTGTTTAGATTTTTTCATTGGCTCGATTAAATCTGAAGCACAATGTCAGAATATTTATAACAGTACCATTTTATCAAATAAAGTAATAACTTTACTTTAAAATTACCTTTAAGGGATACAACAATATCATAAAATACTAAATTCTTGTAAATAAACAACTGATTAAATATTTATTGGTCATAAAACAATTTTTCAAAAAGTTTTCTGAGTAAAGGCCCATTTTTGGCTGAAGTGAGTAACCCAGTTAGCCATGTCTTCCAAAAAGGGCCCTCTGTAACATTTGATATTAAAAGTCAACTCTTAATTTGTTTTATTCAAGTTTAATTGTTCACCATTAATGGGGACAACAGGAACAAAGTTTATTTTTTAAATTTGAATTTCACTGTCGCCATTGACGGGGATAAGTGTAAAGGGGATAGCGGGAAAACAACAACAGAGCCCAACTTAGAAGAACTAATTTAAGGCCACACGTAGAAAACACAATTTTGCAGATTAAATAATAGACATAGTGCAAAAAATGAGAGCTGTGGTGAACACAAAAATATTCATGTTTAAAACCGTGTGGTGGCCAACGGAAATCCAAACTAATATTATAAATACGAAAGTTACTCTGTCTGTCTGTCTGTCTGTCTGCCTGTCTGTCATTTCTTCACGCCTAAACTACTAAACCGATTTGTGTGAAAGGTACAGACATAGTTTGGAACTTGAGAAAGGACATAGGATAGTTTTTATTATAAAAAATAAAATAAAAAACAAAAATCTGCCGGAAGTCACTATTCCACGCGAACGAAGTCGCGGGCAAAAGCTAGTATTTAATACAATTCTTAGTGGTGGCCAAGGGAAAAATCTTCATACAGTTTTCCGTCTTGTCTACTTTGGGGTGGATAAATGGAATGATTTATAAAAATACTAGCTGTACCCTGCCCCGCTTCGCTGTGGCACTAAAAACTGTTTTTTCAACAAAAAAAAAAAAATAGATAAAAATGCTAAAATTTCTTCTCATGTGACTGCGTCATTACGACTGCGGTTGTCAGCGAGTGTTATCCTCGCTTCCGGTAGATGGCGCGGTCACTGGTACAGAGCTGATCGTTAAAAAAACTGTTTTTTCGCGGTTGTGGATATGTGACTGATGCAAAAAATAGATAAAAACAATCCTTGATGCGGATTACATATCATGCTAAAGTTTCGGCTCAATCAGTGCAGTACTTTTTGAGTTTTTGAAGCATACACAAACCAACATAACATTTTTATATATATAGATGTGTCCCTGTCCATCGCTAATCGTGATGAAATTGAGATTGACATCGGGAATCATCGTCAATAGTAGGTTTTTGTAATAGTTATAAACTTCCATTCAGCTCAAGTCTTATTATGACTTGGCTACAAAACTGGCACTTTTTTGGATTTCAATTACAAAAACTGAAATAAAAGTAATAAATACGGAGGTAAAATTAATTCTGTCTATGCTACAAACTGTAAAAACACTAAATTATTTTGGCACATTTTATCCTGTTTTGTAAAAAAGAAATTATGTCGCAAGTAATGCTTTCCTGATAATAACTAGCTTTCCAAGATTGACCCTTGTAACAATGACAAACGGTATAAAATCACTTTTAGAGCGATTCATTTATTTCACTTGTCCCGTTGTGGTTACGTATCATAATAACTACAGCCATTATAATAACTTCCTTTATAGATATAGGTTTTTTTTAGCGGAGTGGTGAAATCATCAAATGAGTCCTCCCACCCAAGGCAGGGCAGGAGGGACTGTCACACTTGTACTGACTAAAAGACACAAGTGTGTTATTTATGCTACCTACTTTGGCACTTTAATTGGGAATGTTTGTTCTTGACACTTTTTTACGACATATTTTGTTTTTGTTTTGTGAGTAAATTCCTGGATTTCAATTGGGGAAATCGCGTTGTCTATAACATGAGGCATGGTAACGAAAAGTTTTGCACTACTGACAAATAAATCATTCATCGTGAAACAATTTTTAACTTTAACTCTTTTTTTTTTAAGTTTTAGACGTCATGAAACACGCACCTATTTTATTAATGATTTCCGGTTATAACATTAGGTTAGGTTCCGTAGTCTATAAGGAACCCTTATTACAGTCTTACTACAGAAAGTTAAACATCTTTAAAGAACTTGTCCAAAAAAAGTGTAATTACAAAAAGGACCTTATGTCCACGTGTCAATTGCCGACACTTTTTTTTAGACAACTGTTCAACAGGTGTTTAACTTTTTTTTTAGTAAGACTGTTATAGTTTTGCCATGCCCGTCTGTCTGCCCGTTTGTCCACAATTTAGCTCAAAGACTCGAAAACTGTAATTTGGCATGAATATACAAATCAGTAATGTCGACAAAGTGGTAAAATAAAACACAGTAAAAAAAGGGGTTTGAAGGTATTGTCCCTCTCGATCGGTCACCGGGCATTTGTTTTTTTTTCACAATTTTGACGCACAACGAAAGTTATATACAGATTTAGTTATAATGCGTCAGATTTCGGAGTTTTTCACAATCTAAGTGTGATACTGAAAGTTTTGATATTTTGGAAGAGCAACTTTTTTGTCTTTTATCTCCCTGCACGTGTATTAAATAGGCTATTTTTTTTCAAAAAAAAATAATTTGTCCGAAAGTTAGATTATCAAAAAATATTTGACCCTTATTTTTTCTTTTGTTACGTAAACTAAAAACGACGAAGATACAACGCTTCTAAAACTCACAAAACGTCACTCAAATGACGTCACGAGCCCCCACTCCGGAATTTTGAAGCGTTTTATCTTTGCCAATATTCATTGATTCAAAAAAGCGAAAAATAAGTGACCATTATTTTTCAATACCTACAGAAACTGACAGACTAAACAGATTTTCAATTTCTTTATGCAGTAAACTACCCTATTATGACAACATATTTTTTGAAAGACTTTGGATGTAGGAAAACCACAGATATAGATATACCTAGATAACGCAAGTATCACGATCTGTACGAAAAACAAGCGTGCCATTTTTTGGCTACCTGTTATGACGCCACAAAAACTATTCAGTCTTGGGAAAACCAAATCGATTGAAATGTGCCCCGCTTACGGTGCCCCCCTCGTCCCACAGCACCAACCATTTAATATTAAAACTTCTGCCGTCATAACTAAGAATGCAGTAATCGCAAAATGGCGGTTACGAGATAAACGCAAAAAACATATTTCATATCATCTGACGGCGAAAATCATTACATAAAAAACATACTTAGAGTGAATTTTTTTATGATTATATATTTTTTTCATGTACATGAACCTCTTGGGATGCCATTTCTGGAAAAAAATGAAAATCTCAAAAATGTCGATTACTGCATTCTTTGTTATCAGGGCAGACTTGACGTTCAACTAACGATAGACCGATTTGGACGAGCGCGAAAATGGCCACTTACGATTTTTGGTCGTAAGCTTGCTCGGATTTTTGCCACGCGAAGTAGTTGCTCTTGCGTTATCTAGGTATATCTACATCTGTGGGGAAAACAAACAGAATACAATAATATTAATAAAAAATTATCACACCTTATTAGGCTTCACAATTTCGTTTAGTAGTAAGTATCGTTGACTAACTTATAAAATGTATGACTAATAACATATTCTCTTATTTTTTAGCTTAAGAGTTATTAAATTATTGGTAATAACAGACCACAGTGAAAAATACACCTAAGGGAGTAGTCCCACAGCCGGCGAGTAGCGAGTAGAGTGAGCAACTGAAATCGAGTTGGTGAACTGCGAGCAGCGTGTGTGTAGTTCCGATAGTTTTTTTACTGGGCTGTCAGCGATTGTCATAGTGACGGGCGAATAATTGATAACGCGTACTGTTCGCTCGTCTTCGCAAAACTGCCCGTAGTTAGTCTCTCGGCGTGAGTTCTGACCGCTAGAAAGTGTTGCTGAGGAAGAACATTTTAGAAATATCCGATAAACTAATGGATAGAGTCCTTGCTGGCAGTGTGAGCAGTCGACCCAACTGTTGATATTGCATCTCTTTGGTTTACACGAGAAAAAAGCCAACAGTTAATCGCTTCCTCGCTTGCGGTGGGACAACTGCCTTAATAAGTGGAATTTTACTTTTAGAGTCGAGTTATTTTTCTTCAAAGAAAATTATGAAACATTTTCAATTCAGGATTTGCAGTGTCACTGATGTTCAGTTCATTTTGAGTAAATACTTTTTGTAGTTGCAGAAATCTGGTCTTGGAAGACGAATTCGTTTTAGAACGAAAGTTCTTCCTTATCTAGTTACCTATGATGTGGAGTTCTGCAGACTTCTGAAAAAGAAGAGATTTACATTTGAGACATTATAAAAAAATTGTCTTAATTTCTGAATGAAAAATAAATTTTAATAGTGTTTGACAGTTGATTATCTTTTTTAGCCGTTTTTTGCTAATAATCATAATAATACAAATATTTTTTTATCTATGAAATCTTGTAAATGGCAAATTTCAGTGCAATAGTTGTTACTATCTCAATTGTATAAAAGTCTGTAAGCGTCCCGATCTTTTAACACTCTCACTGCCACGGGATCCGCTAGCAGGCCCCAAGTTTTTAGGTGCAAAGGGCCGTTTTTATTTTAAAGAAACATTAACAGCAGGCCGTGGGTGTCGCCAGCCGCCCCCAAAACATTTTTCCACGGCGTGCTCAAAGCATTATTAACTAGTTACTGGCGGACCCCATGGCCTGCTGTAATATTTTTCCTTTTAAATGACGGCCTACCACAACAGATTTGTTGGCACCCGTCGGCGGACGCCATGCCTTGCTGAACTGGAACCATACTATATATTGCTGGCAGTGAGAGTGTTAATAAATAAATAATAGTATACGGATCCCTTCGTGCGACGGTTTTTGTTTCTCATCTTTGATGAAATTGATCTTTTATCTGAGACTATAGTGACAAGAAAGCCTTTGTCAAACAGACAGGCGTGGCGAATGCAAAGCGTGATGTTTTTATTTGTAATGTATGGAATTGTTTGAATCCAGTCACCTAGAAAAGCGAAAGCGATCCGATAGCGTGACAGAACTATCGGACTAACGTCTCGCTTTGGTTCGTTATCGCTTCGGACTCGCCTGTCTGTTTGGCAAAGGCAGAAGTGTTTGTCAAGAAAGTATTATGAGAACTTACTTCTTGGTACAGTTTTTAGTGTAGATTTCGATATGCTGTCACTATCTTCAGATTCTGAACACACTTGAAAACTCGTTTCTGAAAAAAGGAAATTTTATTACGTCAACAATATCACAAACGTTACTTTTAAGGTGCAGTCAGCTTCAGAGAAATCTCATCCTCTTTGGTAGTTATGTCACTACCTAAAGGAAAGAAAGAAAAGAGATTTATTGGCATACACAAGACAGAACAAAAAAATTACATGAATAAAAACAACAAAGGAAACAAAATATAGGCTCCTGCGACATTTTTTAATTTTGTCACAGCGCTGGTTTTCTGATAGGGCCCAAAGAAAAAGGGGTGAGTTTCCTCTGAATCTTACCATACGAGTTCTGGCTGGCATAAATACATTTTGATAATGGACATACCCTCTATGCACCCAGGCGAGAACCCTTTATTTTAATTTTTTTACGTGGTAAAATCATCACATGATTCCTCCCACCCGGGACGGACTGTCAGACTCGTACTGACTAAAATCCACGGTGTCCTTCAATAGCCCTTTATGTACCGGGGTCACGGTAATTCGTGAGTCCTGCGACCAACCCTTCGAGAAAAACCTAAGAAATACGAAGATTGTAGATATATTTTAGGAGCAGTGTTATCGACCGAGACCTACGAGTTGTAGGTGCATTACTTTGTGTAACTTATTTCATCACCACTGCTCTCAAAACGGTGAAAGAAAACATCGTGAGGAGACCGGAATGTCCTACAACCAAAACTTCGAAGACATGTGACATCTGCTTGGCTGACCAACCCGCACTGGGCCCGCGTGGTAGTTTATGACTCACACCCTCTCAAAAGAGGCCTGTGTCGCGGGACTGTACGAATTACCGTGACCTCGAAACTTAAAGGGCTATTGAAGGACACCGTGGATTTTAGTCAGTACGAGTCTGACAGTCCCACCCGCTCTGCCCTGAGTGGGAGGACTCATAAGATGATTTTAACACGTAAAAAAAAAAGCGGGAACACTATAGGCTGATGATGAGTTATATTTTACCTGTATCATATCTATGTTTTGCATGCCGACTAGGCATGTCCTGATTTTCAACATGACCAAAAGTCCTGAAGCCAACTGCAAACTGCGCGTACGGACTGATCTCGTACAGTTCTGAAAGTAAATTACAAACATCAACATAATTGGCTATTTGACAGTAGCTATAAATTACAAATATAATTAGTCCGTCATTTAGAATTTTTTTAAAATAACGGACACCTATTTTTTCTTTTGTAAAATCAATGAGACCTCTGCTCGTGACGTCAGAATTCAATAAAAAATGTACTAAATTGTGACGTATTGCCAATTTTTAAAGCGTCGTATCTTCGTTAATTTTGGTTTACGAAATAAAAGAAAAAATACGGGTCGAATATTTTTTGATAATCTAAGTGACGGACTAATTAGAATTTTTCAGTCAAATAGCCAATTATTTTTATTAGTTCACAATTTCGCATCGCGGTAAAGAGTTCAAGTATGTTGGGCCCTGAATTCAGTGTGAACTTGCTTACTGATTCAGTTATAAGGTAATCAAGTACGTAGGTGACTGTTATACGAAAAAACCAATTACATAACGAAAACAATAAAGAAAATATGGTTACCTGGGGATTGATCTTGTGGTCATCACCTTGAAAGTCAACGGTTTTCCTAGACATGGGACCTATCTCAATTGATTTTCATCATCTGCCATCATCTGCCTAGCCTTTTCCCAATTATATTGGGGTCGGCTTCCAGTCAAACCAGATGCAGCTGAATATCAGTATTTTACATGGAGCGACTGCCTGTCGGACCTCCACAACCCAGTAACTAGATAATACGATACCCCATGGTAAGATTGGATGTCAGACTTTAGAGCTTTTGACTAACAGTAACGACTGTCAAAGATCTACAAATGACAGCCGGGACCAACGGCTTTACGTGCTTTCCGAGGAACGGAGGAAACTCGCTATGACAGATGGTCACACATCCACAGACCTCGGCAAGCGCGGCTTAACCCGGAAGATCGGCTTGTGCGGCTGAATTTATTTAGCCACGAGCTCCTCCTATTATCTATCTCAATTGATTTTACGCCCCTGTAAATCCCTATATTCCAAATTCCAATAAATCACTAGAGCCGTTTACGAGAACCGGAAAATATATGTATTTACTAGCACTTTGCCCGCGACTTCGTCCGCGTGGGTTACGTACTTTCCTAATTCCCCCTTTTCACCCCCTTAAAGGTTAAATTTCCAAAAACCCCTTCTTAGTGCTCCCCTACATTATAATAGGAAGCCGTGTGCAAAATTTCACATTCCTAGCCCCAGTAGTTTCGGCTGTACGTTGATATGTCAGTCAGTCAGTTCTCCTTTTATATATATAGATATACAAATATTGCTCGTTTAATAGTATAGGATACGTACCAAAGTACATACTATGTATGTGGTTTGCTAATCTAGTTTCCTAGACCACAGTTTCTATGCACTGGTTGTGACGCAGAAAGGTATTAATTACACAATCAACAGTCTTTTCCTTCTGACAACAGAAACCCATAAGGGTCTTATTCACACCGAGACGTGACACTGTAAGCACACTTCAATACAGCGACTCAAAATCTAACTTATTTTATTACGCAAAAAGATACACATTTCCAATATCGTCGCGTCACGTTGCGTTGCGTCTAGGTGTGAACTGACCCCAAGTGTTGGCTGCTTGGTATTTTTAATATTTTGACAGTAAACATTAGCATAACTATGTGTAAATGAAATCTCTCATGCGCTACAGAAGCGGGGCAGTTTCAACAGCATCCTAAAAACATTATTGTATTGAACCCGTACGACATTCAATGATCTTTTGGTGTAGCTGACCCATAGTCCCCCGCGTACAAACCTTGACAAAACGCCTTAAACAGGGTGTTTTTGACTTGGTCGCCACAACGGTAGAATCTACGGGCCAACATGTTCCCTCGGACCGCCAGTGTCCTACGCTCCCTTTCAATGTACACATTGTCTTTAAGGTCGTCGGTTAGTATATGCCCCAAGTACTTAAATTGGTGGACGTTATTAATACTCATGAAAATCAAGGAAAAACTAGGGTCATGATTAGGGTACTTACTGCCGGCCTCAAAAACCATGTATTCACATTTACGTACATAGTACACAAGGCCGTGCAAGGCAGCGTACTTCTCACAGACCTTCATCATTTCTCTGATAGATCCCTCAGTCGGACCCAGCAGCACCATGAGTTTAATACTAACACCACCAACCCAACAGCCGACACGCATACTACTGAGCTCGACCATGAGATCATTAACATAAAGGTTGAAGAGCCGTGGAAACGTAAAAAAGTGGTGGAGTACACGAGTTCTGCAAAGTGGACCGCGAATCGGCAAGCGTAGTGTGGAACGCCAGCTAGATAGACCAACGGCCTTAAGAAAGTGTCTGAGACAGGCAGCGTGATGTGGCGCAGCCTAGGAGAGGCATTCGTCCAGCAGTTGCCTGCGATAGACTGAGATCAGGAGAGGCCTATATTCAGTAGTCATGGACAAGGATATCCTACGGCTGATTTGATGATGATGATGAATTACGTTTTATAGTATATTATGTAGTTTAATTAACTTAACAGTCAAATTAATTTCACTACCTACTTCAACTTCCTTAACTCATTTTCCTTAATAAATACTCACGTCACGATTTATTGTTAATTGATAAAATTGTTAATGAAATAACATTTCTGTTAAATATTCTGTAGAGTATTTAGACTATCTTTGTGGTCTAGTTTTGATAATAGCCCCCTTATGCTGAATAAAGAGAATAACACTCCGTATGACATTTCGAACAGCACGCTTCGCCCGACGCTACGTGCCGCTCAACGCGCCACAAGACGCAACGCACGTCCCTGAACGCGGCCTAAGGATAAACTTGCAGTAACTGACAAAGCAACAGAATCGTTTTATCTTACCCATACCTACTTTATACGTCACTATTATCAATTTGAGTTTAATTGAATTATATAATCGTTTTCCTCGTATCGATGACGTTTAGGACGTAGGTTTTATGCACGCATAAAATCAATATATTATGAACCTGTATAAGATGGTCGATCATTGTAATGGAAGATCATGTAAAGTGTGGTTAAGTTATTCTGGACATATAAATATATCAAGCTGTAATAATGTATCGTTTCGACCTTAAGTTTCCAGCGAATAATTTAGGTCAATTTTATTATTTTGGCTTTATTTGAAATAATTGTTCGCCGAGAGATACATTAATTAGTGTATTTGGTGTTGAATTCAAGGATAAAATTCGCAATATCACAAAATATATGCTCCAAAACTCTTAATGATTTGGGCAATAAAACTGCAAACATAGATAAAAAACCGGCCAAGTGCGAGTCGGACTCGCCCATAAAGGGTTCCGTAGCAGCAAGTAACATAATATAAAAGTTCTTATAGTTGGTTGTATCTTTGAAAGGTAAATTGCGGTTTACGATTTATGACGTATTAAAAAAAATATGTTTTCCCACACATTCCACCTGCAAATGTAAGTTGGTACGCACAATATTGAGTGATTTACCATGTTATTTTAATATCATGGACTTCTTATAGGTTTTCCTATAATCTATAAGGAGAAAACTAATTTCTGTATTTTTTTCAAAATTTTAGGTTCAGTAGTTTCGGAGATAAGGGGGGGGGGGGAATGGTCAATTTTCGTCTATTTTCTTGAATAACTTGGAAACTATTTATTTTAAAATTACAAAAAAATATATTTAAGATCTTCTCAACAAGACCTTTCATTTGATATGCCACACGATGCAGTTTTCAGATTTTTTTTTTTTATTTTCCCCTTCCCCCCCAAAAATGACCCCCCATATACAGATTTCATCTGCTCACGTCACACCTCTGTGTTTGGGTCACAGGAATTGATATGTGTACCAAATTTCAACTTAATCGGTCTAATAGATTCGGAGATAATTGACTGTAAGCGACGGACGGACAGACACACGAGTGATCCTATAAGGGTTCCGTTTTTGTATTCAGACGTACGGAACCCTAAAAATGTCCAGATTCCGTGTTTAAAACAAAACGTAAGGATTTTCGTGAAGCCACTTTTTTATAAAAGTGAAATTGAGCGCCAGCGGTTTTGGTGAATGTCGTAGGGATACGATAAAAAACAAGGACTTGATCAAATAACGGAGGATGTTAAAATAACAACACGATTTTATCACTTCCCTAAGCAAATCTGGTGATTTGACAAAACCCTAAATTGGTTCAGTGAAATTATAAAAATAACTTTTCTTTGGTAAATACTACCACAGAAAAGTTATTTTAATAAAAAACGTTATTTCAGAAAACGTCGAAGGAGCATCGCTTTGCGTCGCTCTTACTTCTGGGTGGTTAAAAAAACAACCACGAAGAGGATGGCAGCCAACCGATGGATGCTTTTTTTTCTACGTGGTGAAATCATCAAATGATTCTTCCCATCCAGGGCAGAGCGGGAGGGACTGTCAGACTCGTACTGACTAAAATCCACGGTGTCCTTCAGTAGCCCTTTACGTACCAGGGTCACGGTAATTCGTGGGTCCTGCGACCCCGGCAGGCTTTGGCCCCCTAGACCCCGTCATTTTTCTGACACTCTTTGAGGCGCGCGTGGAACACAACGCGCCGTCGACCCGGCCATGGTCCATGGTCGGACAGCGAGTTGCCCGTTACTCGCTGCCCGCATGCCCAAACCGATAGATGCTAGTGGCGAATTGTCGTTCGGCGTGGCGGTCTAAAGAGGAGGCCTATGTTCAGCAGTGGACGTCTTCCGGCTGATGATGATGAATAAAAACTATTTTCAAGAAATAATCCGGTCTTACCATGTTTACTATTATTCCTCATATGTATGGGCGCACTGTATATCCTGTTCTGTGCATTAATGGCGTTCTCCTTCACGTTGGCAAGGTTGGTATGAGAAGTGTTTGCCGTCAGGTTGCCGCTCTCTGACTTGTTATCCACCGTTATCGAATCACGGTATTCTGTTAGGTTGCCGGTTCTGAAAGCATTGAGAAGTTGGATTACACTCATTTCTGCTTTGGTATTTTCGAACGAAAGTTACAAATTCTTTGAACTCCCTTCTTTCAACACGTATAGGCGTTATCGGCGCGGCGTCCTGGAATAGGATTTTTAGTTTGAACTATGAGCTGACGCTTTTCCGTACCGCTCTGAACGTAGGTATGATTGTAAAGCCGCTGTATACAGAGAGACAATATAAAATAGATTGAAAATGCAGAATGATGCACGCCGTGGTAGAGTTTATGTTTTAGATGTTTCCTATGGACACTTTAATTTTTTTTTGTTATTCCACAATTATCACACAACGCCATCTAGTCCCAAGCTAAGCAGAGCTTGTGTTATGGGCACTAGACAACTGATAAACATACTTATATATTTCTAAATACATACATATTATAGATAAATTACACCCAGACACAGAACAAATGATCGTGTTCATCACACAAACGTTTGTCCTGGGTGGGAATCGAACCCACGACCTCCGTCATAGCAGTCAGGGTCACTAACCACTAGCCCAACAGGCCTGTCAAATTTTGTTTAATTTGCTACATCGTTCTCATATAAAGTACCATCTGAAAATTAATGATGCAACAAAGGTTCTATAATAATTTTGGCGATTGAAGAAGAGTGTCCATGGAGTTTCTTGCCCATTCTTCTCCATAGAGATCTACGCATTAGAATGGGCACCTACGGTACATTCACAATTATGTCTTGTGACTGGGACTGTAGCACCATAACTATTTCTGAACTGTTTTTTGTTTTGGTCTTTTGACAAGTCAAAAGTGCCTTTAGGGGAACAATGTATAAGACGGGGACAGTGTAAAAGTCCAACGTCGCGCAAGCGCCATCAGGACGTCATTTGTTAATGGCCGCTTCGAAATGATTTCCTGATTGCGCTTGCGCTACGTTTGAGTTGTGTTAAGGCCCACTTGTACCACAATCACTAAACGGGTTTAGCACTAATCTGCCTTAGAATATCACTGTATCCCTGCCAAATTGTTGGAAATTGACAGAGACAGAACGATGTTTTAAATCAGTTTAGCGCTAAATCTGTTTAGTGATTGTGGTCCAAGTGGAGGCCCACTTGCACGTAGTCTGCCTAAAGAGTGTATGTCCCCATTATACCTCGCGTCCCCATCTTATACACTGTTCCTCTAACTGTTCAACCTACTTCAAATAAGTGCTTTGATTTATTTTGACGTACCTTTGTCTTTTGACAAGTATGTAGATACAGCTAAGAAGGCAGATGGTGAGCAGTATTGAGCTGCAGATTATGACTAGCATGTTCAGATCGAACATTTCTGATGGTGGCCCCACTTCACCTGGAAATAGACAGAACAATATTAGGGATGATCATTAATACAAAGAATCATTTTGGCAATTAATGCCCTTTTTTGACACCGACTTTGTAGGAAAAGTTACTTTGCAATTTTATGTGGTTTTAAAATTGTACTGCGCTGGTAAGAATATTATGTTTATGTCAAGAATTCGAGTTGATTATTTGAACTAAAAAGGGTGATGTAAAAAACATAAAAAAAAAACAAATTCAAAAACAATCACAGAAAACTGTAAAATAACTTTTCGGAAGTCAGTGGAAAAAAAAGTCAATGAAACAAAAAACAAAGTCACTGACTTCCAACAAAGTTATTTAATTCAGGTATACTTCTTTTTAGTTGTTTTTAAAGTCGATAATTTATTTTTAAAATGTCAAAAAAACTTACTGCCATCCACATTCTTAGTTGCATAACTGTAGGTGGTTGTAACGCTGCCAGCCTCATTGCTAGCAGTCACACGCAGTTGGTACCATGTGCCGGGAGACAGGTCTGATATCACGTACGTGGGGATCTTCGTCTGGTACAGCGACGAGTGACTCCAGGATGAGATGTCCGAGTAGGGCTGAGGGAGATAAAAGATTATTATTATTAACATGTAACACTCACGCTTCTGCAATGATATCGTGAAATATAACGGAAGTGTGTAAATATACTCGTGATATATTGATTTGACCAATTCTTGTTCTTTTTCAGCGCGTTGGTAGATTGAGCCGTTTAGATTTGCCTTGGGTTGGGTGAGCAAAATGCAAAGAGCTGTTTTTTTAAAACTATACTGCATATCTTCTTCTTTATCTTCTATATATATAAAAAAATTAATGCCACTTTTTGTTGTAATTTTATGACTCAAGAACGGGCTCCGCTATGCAAACCAAATTTTTAGGCTTTGTTCGAACTATTTAGTAGATGGTAGTAAGGTATTTCTAGTAGAAAATTGGTCGAGCGGTTCTTCATTTATCACAATTTTTGTAACAAATGATCTAGTAGTGTAGGAGTATTGATTCTGTGGGGTTTTTCAAAACTTAATCGATGCAGTCAACATGCTTGTTGTAATTATTTTTTGTCTGTAACCGAATAAACGTATTTCTATTCTATCCTTTGGTACTCTCGTTACTCTAAACTACGATAAATTCTCACCATATTATGATGTGCCCTGATCCATGCTCTAGCGCCGAGCTGCTTGTACTCCACATCGAGCACAGTGAGCGCACACCCGCCGTGCTCCCACCCCGCCAGCTGGACGTACATGTGGGACGCGTTGCTCCACAACCACTCGTTGGACACCGGTGGTATTGGAACTGTTAAGGTTGGAAGAAAGAGGATTAAATGCGGTCAAAACATCATCATCATGTCTGTCACGCGGGCATGCGAGCAGCGAGTAATGAGCAACTCGCTGTCTGACCATGGACCATGCCGGGGTCGACAGCGGGTTTCCACGCGCGCCTCAAGGTGTCAGCATAATGATGGGGCCCCCCTCTAGAGGGCCAAAGCCTGCCGGGTATCGCGGGACTGTACGAATTACCGTGACCCCGGAACGTAAAGGGCTATTGAAGGACACCATGGATTTTAGTCAGTACGAGTCTGAAAGTCCCTCCCGCTCTGCCCTGGGTGGGATGGCTCATTTGATGATTTTAGCACGTAAAAAAAATGGGGGCTTCGCTAGCTGTTTCACAGAAGGAGGTGAATGCTTTCCATTCCGTCTCGCCCCGTAGCATAGCCTCAACCAATGCCGGGCGCGTAAAGCTTAGCTTAACTAATGCATGGAAATGTACCCCACATCCAAATACTCGTAATTACAATTCTATACATTCCATTATTTTGGTCACAAGAAGTATCGCCGTTCGCACCAAGCGAATCGACAGCGCGAATTTCCTCATCACATCTTCACGAGTGTGAGAATAGCGTTGATATTAGCTATAATAGCTAGAACGGTACGATATGCTGAGAGGAATCGCATGTCTGCGGAGGCACTCTGTCTGGCACACACAAGACAGAACAAAAAAATTACATAAATAAAAACAACAAATGAAACAAAATATAATATACAAGAAAAACAACAAAAGGTAAAACCAATAAAAAACAACAATTAGTCCTGTGCGAGGCCAAAAGGCTCCTATCTCAGCATGTGCTGCGACATTTTGAATTTTGTCACAGCGCTGGTAGCAGAGGGAAATCATCGCGACCCTCTCGCTCGTGGAGACGGCCACCTAGATTAGAGTAATCTTAACAAAGTTGCTTACCGCCACCCAAAGTACTGACGTCCAAATAAGCAGGTTGTGAAGTTCCAACCTTGTTGGTGGCAGTGATTCTCAAGGAGTACTTAGTGCCACACTTCAAGCCGGTTAGGACATGCTTCTGTACTCCTGACAGGTTCGGTAGCTTGTTGGCTGGCCACGCTTCTCTCCAGGGGTTGTTGGCTTCTTTCCAAGTTAGACTGTAACCTAGCAAAAAAAGTGATAAAAACTTTTAAGATTAGATATTATAAACATACTTGCATTCCACCCACGATGTCAACCTGTTAATGGGATCCTTTTCCAAAAATCGAAATAAATAAAATAAAATAAATAAATATTCCACAACTATCACACAACGCCATTTAGTCCCAAGCTAAGCAGAGCTTGTGTTATGGGTACTAAACAACTGATAAACATACTTATATACACACATCAACAGAATCTAGGGATATCTTAATCGTAAATTATTTACGATTGTTTAGTTTAAAATCTTTTTAGTTTTCATAAAAAGTTTGTATACAGATTGAAACCTCATTTATTCTATTTTCAAAATTTAAGGAATAAAAATTAAAAAAAAAGAAAAAACAAAATACGGTGGCAAAATTGTTAGTGATTCGTTATGTTACGGAAAATTAAAATTGTTTTATTAATATTAATTAATGAACAGGGATTAGATTGGTATTCTTTTTTAATTTAACGTGTCGTGTGAGCTTTAGGAGTCATGTCACGTCGTCATTTGAGTCGAGATGAAATGTTACGAGCCGTGGGCATGCTATAAAATGGTGCTATTCAACGCTTCGTTGCTGAGGCCCTACACACCAGCCAAAACGTGATATCAAGGTTGTGGTTACGTTATCGCAGTATTGGGGATGTAGCTGAACGGCACACGGGTAGATATCGCGTTACTACGCAGAGACAGGATCGATTTTTCCAAATAACCGCTAGAAGACAACCCAATATCACAGCGATGCAACTAGTACAAAGGCTCCAGGAGGACCACCAGCTGCTGGTAAGCGACCAAACCGTGCGAAGGAGGTTGCATGAAGTTGGTCTTCATGCTCGAAGACCGCTACGTGTTCCAGCATAGCGACGTGGCAATCGCGGTCGGCGGCTTTCGTGGGCTCGGGAGCATTTACCATGGAGTGACGAACAATGGTCTTTGGTGCTGTTCACCGACGAGTCCCGGTTTGGGTTTCATCTGGAATCACGAAGAACACGCGTTTGGAGAACTCCAGGGACAGTTAGCCGTCTAAGGCACCCTCAGGAGGTCCACTCATACCAAGGCGAGACAATCATGGTGTGGGCAGGAATTCGTCTTGGCGGACGAACCCAGCTCATTTGGATCCAAGGTAGCATGACTGCACAAAAATACCACGAGGAGGTAGTAGAGCCTGTTATTGACCCACACAGAATCCAAATGGCCCAGGAATTTCTACTCATGCACGATAATACTCCTTCCCATACGGCGCGGCCGGTGTCGACCGCTCTCCGAGACCACGATATTCAAGTTTTGGATTGGCTTGCACAGTCGCCCGACTTAAATCCTATCGAGCATGCCTGGGACATGTTACAACGAAAAGCTTTGAGAGATTTCCCGCCAAATTTGACGACACAACAACAACTTTACGACCACTTGCAAAGAACATGGGACCTCATACCGCAGCAAGACATTGACAATCTAACTTTAAGCATGAACAATCGATGTTGATGTGTAATTAATGTAAGAGGTGGCAAAACTGATTATTAATAATTAGATTTAATAAGATTTTTTAAATTTTCATTAAAATTAATAGCTTTATAAGAAGAAATGAAGTTTTTTACCATATTAATTTGCTACGGCGATTAAAATAATTAAAATTTCTATTTAAAACAAAAAAATCACGAAATGTTTTTTATTTTTTACTGTACACCTTAAAATAACCTATCATTCTTCCATTTACTATATCAGAAAATTCTTCATAGATTTTTAGATATTTGATGAAATATAAAATATCCCTAGATTATGTTGATGTGTGTATTTCTAAATACATACTTATTATAGATAAATTACACCCAGACACAGAACAAATGATCGTGCTCATCACACAAACATTTGTCCTGGGTGGGAATCGAACCCACGACCTCCGGCATAGCAGTCAGGGTCACTAACCACTAGACCAACAGGCCTGTCAAAATAAATATTCAATAAAAAATTTAGACTCCTAGCACTTTTTTTTATCGTGGTAAAATCATCAAATGAGTCCTCCCACCCAGGGCAGGGCGGGAGGGACTGTCAGACTTGTACTGACTAAAATCCTCCTAAACTACTAGCACTTCGGGCACGCCGCAATCGCGGCGGTAAGACCCCTCTTTGAGGAGTGGCTGGATAGGCGTCACGGCGTCCTTACCTACCGCATGACGCAGGTCCTCACCGGACACGGGAGTTTCGGGAGGTTCCTGTGTCTGATAGGGAGGGAAGAAACGCCTGGGTGTCACCACTGCGAGGATCGTCCGGAGGACACGGTGGAGCGTACGGTGCAGGATTGCCCCGCTTGGGCAGAGCACCGCCGTGTCCTCACGACGGCGATAGGCGGAGACCTCTCGCGCCCGGCATTGGTCGAGGCCATGCTGCGGGGCGAGACGGAGTAGGAAGCGGTCGCCTCCTTCTGCGAAGCAGTCATGCTCGCGAAGGAGGAGGCGGGCCGCGTGAGGGAGAGGACAGCGTCCTCCCTCCACCCCAGCCGCGGTGGTAGACGCCCACGGCGTCGGACGTCGCAAGACGATCTCCGGCCACCGTAGGCATGCGGGCGGCGAGTAATGGGCGACTCGCTGTCCGACCATGGACCATGCCCGGGTCGACGGCGCGTTGTGTTCCACGCGCACCTCAAGGAGTGTCAGCATAGTGACGGGGCCTGTAGAGGGCCAAAGCCTGCCGGGGTCGCGGGACTCACGAATTACCGTGACCCCGGTACGTAAAGGGCTAGTGTAGGACACCGTGGATTTTAGTCAGTACAAGTCTGACAGTCCTTCCCGCCCTGCCCTGGGTGGGAGGACTCATATGATGATTTACCCACGATAAAAAAAAAGACTACTAGCACTTAACGAAATTTCTTACAAAACACTATCAACCCCAAAACAATCTCTTAGGGGTCTAATTTCGGAAAATTCCAGTCGTAGTGAGCCCTAAAAAGGCTTTCTTTTTAGGGCGTACGTGCTTGGAGTCTCAAATTTTTGATGGGTTTTATTTAGATTTTTCAAAAATATACCAGAAAGAGCCGAAAGGCCGGGAGTAGAAATTCACAGGGGCAAAGTTCGAAATTCGAACGGATGAAGTCGCGGGCGGAGTGCTAGTCTACATTGATATTATAAAGAGGATAAATTTGATTGATTGTTTGTATTGAATAGGCTTCGAAACTACTGGACTCATTTGAAAAATCTTTCACCAGTTCAAAGCTGCTTACGTTCACATAAACAATAAGGGGGGGCTCTCTAATGAAGTTACAGTAGAAAAACAGCTACAAAAACTTCAAAAACAAAATCGACTTACTAATCTTCTGGCCTGCACTCCTATTGCTAACAGTATAGTAAGGCTGCTCCCACTCCACCAGGATTGAGTCCTTGTACGGCGTCGCCCGAAGTATCGGCGCCTCCGGCAGCGGTAGCACGATCACTGTGTACTCCACCTGATCTGAACCGTAGAGATTCTTGGCTAGGCAGGTGTAGTTACCGCTTAGAGATTGGTCTATATCTGGAAATCAGAGGGTTTGGAATTAAAGATTGAAGGGTCAGTGACAAAAAAGGAGAAGTTGGTGGCTCCGTCATCCACAGTCACACTGAAGTCATACCCGTCATGACCATGATGGCTAAACTGAAAGTCTTTGAAACTACGTTGAGAGTGAGCGGGCCAATGACCTTCCAGATGAAATTGTTAAGATGCGATTTCACCGGTGTGCTGCGCTGTGTGGCACAAGTGAGCTCTCTGGTGGACTAATACAACACGAACAAATTATGCGCACGAACATTCTAAAAATATTCCCGCACACCGGGTTAGCTTGAGCAGCAGATCCGGTGGACACAGAGGCTAAACACAATACCAGCTTAATACGCGCACTGCTGAGTGCGCGAACAAACGTGCAATACACTATTTCGATGGAATCGTACCATAATATGTTACAATGTAATTAAGTATACTTACTGTTTATTAGAAGGCTATCATCGTGGTTCCTCGTGAACCTAGGATGGTGGGTGATGATGTTATGTTTGTGGTACCACACGGTGCGGGGGGGAGGGGAGCCCACACACTGACATACCAGCAGGAGGGAACTGCCCACTCCTACTGATATTGTTCCTCCTAAAGATGCTACTCCTGCCACAACTGAAATGAGAAAAAATTCGCTCGCAGTCAAATATTTAAAATTTAAAATTATTATTTCAAAATATTTAAAATTTAATTGTTCACATGAGATTTCGATTGGTTGTTTTACGGACGACAGCACATCAAGCTACCACAATCTGTCTTTCTGCAATAGATTTTTAACTTTATCACAAAATAAGAAGGTTCACGTTCAGTTGGGAAAATGGGATTGACGGATTTTTTTAAACCAGTGCTTAAGCCACATTACGACAAAAATGACAAAAATAACCAATTCTTTTACTTTATGCAAATATTGGGAAAGTGGTGTCACTCGTGTCGGAAAAAAAAAGAATAGAATAGAATACACTTTATTATGCACACCATACAAATCACAGGTATAAAGTATTTCTTATTCAAAGTATCATAAACCGAGTTTAATATAATATTCATCTATTTACCTCTATGCGTAGGCGTGTGCGCGACCCTCCTGGTGGCGGCGCCCTCCCCGGCCGCAGTACTAGCGGTGACCCAGGCCTCGTACGTCCTCCCAGAGACCAGCTCCTTCACCTCGGCCGTGGAGCGACCTTCAGACTCTATGCGGAACGTCTGTGGTGGACCATTGCTGCGGTAAAGTAACATGCTGTACTAGATGTAGTTGAAAAAGGCTGAGGAAAGACTGGAGAAAGACGATATTTGTGAAGTGCAAGTAGGTGGTAGGATTAATTGCTTTGTCATAGAACTAAATACATTTTTCAAAGAACTAGAACATTTGTCTTTTTGTTTAGCTTGGTGAAATCATCAAATGAGTCCTCCCACCCAGGGCAGAGCGGGAGGGACTGTCAGACTCGTACTGACTAAAAACCACGGTGTCCTTCAATAACCCATTACGTTCCGGGGTCACAGTAATTCATAAGTCCCACGACTCCGGCAGGCTTTGGCCCTCTAGAGGGGAGCCCAGTCATTTTTGCTGACACTTTTTGAGGAGCGCATGGAACACAACACGCCGTCGACCTGGGCATGGTCCATGGTCAGACAGCGAGTTGCCCATTACTCGCTGCCCGCATGCCCGTGCCTACGGTGGCCGTAGTGGCGTTTCTTCCCTCCTTATCTGACACAGGTAACTCCCGAAACTTCCGTCACGAAACTGCGTCATGCGGTAGGTCAGGACGCCGTGATGCCTATCCAGCCACTCCTCAAAGAGGGGTCTTACCGTGCCCGGACCTCGGTTGCGACACTCGCTACTTCCATACTGCCCTGAAATCGCGCCGGAGCTCTTCCCGCCTCGCCTCAACTTGTCGAAAATAATGGAACTGTTTTTTTTTTTTGACTACTGTTCCATACCGTTGACCTGTTGAAAGTAGGAGAAATCCGTAGGATGCGAATAAAGCATGAAGCAATGAAAACTGACCTGGACGTAGGTTTTACATAGACTGTGTAGTGCAGGAGTTCTCCATTAGGATGGATAGGTTTCTTCCAACTGATGAGGAGAGATGATGATGACAGTACCAGGACCTTGATGTCTGCTGGTGGACCGGGCACTGGGGAAGACAATTGGTATTAAGGAAGTAGAGTCATCATGAGACATTATGCTGATTTAGAGGAACTGATCTGCCGTCAACGGATTTAATGCAAGCCAATGTGATGTGAGATCCGTTAAAACTTAACAGATATAGGTTTTTTTTTATTTGGTTTTTACACGATACACTTAGCTCAGCTGTAGCTATATAGTGCTGCCTAGTTCTGATTTAAAAAATTTGGGAAGCCTGACAGTAAAAAAAGATGTCAACGAATTAAGAACCTCTTTCTTTATTGACGCTGATTTAAATTATCTTTTGCTACCACGAGATTCTATTTTATAAAAAGTATGTTTTTCAACAACTCTAATGGGCCCGTGGATTACAATTAATTCCCTCTCACAGAGAAAAGGCACAGGCCTCTTCTCTGTAGAATCAGTCTATTATGTTCCCACTGCTGGGACCTGTTTCCCAGCTATGGGAACATTATAGACTGATTCTACTTTCACTTTGGTTTTTAATTTCTGAAGAGTTAACATAACAAAACAAATGTTGTGACTGTTTGGTGTGTTCCTCCTACAATATTTTCTTGGATTATTTGCACCAACAATTTTCTACTCACCATCTTGCAGAGTAGCACAAACAATAGGATAGGAGAAAGGTCCAGCTCCATAGTTCGAGAAGCCAGCCACCTTCACAGTGTAGTTGGTGTACTTCAGAAGACCTTGCAAGTACAGCTCCGAGTGTAGGGAGGTCTGGTTCTGCCAGGCCGCTTCTGAAAGTTATAATTTTTAACAGAACATCACATCTTTAACTTCAAAGGTGTACTTAGTAAAGTTGCTCTCATAGCAAGGGAATTGATATACATAGAGTCGGCGCCACGATTGAAATCCTTTTTTTTTTTGTGGTAAAATCATCAAATGAGTCCCTCCCACCCAGGGCAGGGCGGGAGGGACTGTCAGACTTGTACTGACTAAAATCCACGGTGTCCTTCAATAGCCCTTTACGTACCGGGGTTACGGTAATTTGCGAGTCCCGCGACCGAACAAAAATTGATAGAAGACGCTATAAGTAGATAGCACAAAAATGCACTGACGTGTGGCGTGTATAGGTTGCCTATCCGAGATCTAGAAAATGTTATCTGTGGTTCACTATCAGTTTTTTTGTCTCGTAGTTGCAAGAGCGACTGCTGAGCGTGGGGTCCGAGTTCGATTCGAGTAATTCTAGTAGGATTTCTCAGTGGAGGTTGAAAGTTGGCGGTGTAATAGGTATAACCCCTTGCATCGGTGCGCACGTTAAGCCGTTGGTCCTGTGCCTGATCTCTCTCCAGTCGTGTCGGATTGCCCTCCCATCTGACTATGAGAGTGCACATATGCCTGCGCACATACATGTGCACTATATTATGTCCCGTGTAGCAAAATCGTTGAGACTGGCCACCATGGCCGCGATTTTTCAAGACATTTTTTTTAAGTGAAAACTTCTTTAGCGGCGTTGTGCACTTTCTTTGGAGTAGGTAAAAAATGTTAAACTCGCGTCAGGACACGTGACCTGATCAAAAATTCTTAAGACGGCGCGGGGCGCTTGCGCGAATGTTCGTGTGTGTTTATTACTATTCAAGTTTTCACTTCTGCCGGCACTCTCAGAGTGCAACCTGTCGTTTTTTTTAATTTGAAAGAGTCTCTTACCATCAGTAGCAAAGAGCACTGTGTACCCCACAAGCGAGCTGCCCTGTCCCGGTAGACCGATGGGCTGCCAGCCGATACGAAGAGACGTAGACGATACTGCCGTACATTCTACTGATGATGGCGCTTGTTCTGGAGCTGAGGACAGAAAATCGTGAAGGAAATTTAATGGAAAATAGTGTTCGTTTTCATTAACCGACCAAACTTTCATGCCTTTGTCAAACAGACAGGCGAAAGAGAAGCATTTCCGAAGCGATACCGAACCCAAGCGAGACGTCAGTCCGATAGTTCTGTCACGCTATCGGATCGCTTTCGCTTTTCTATGTGACTGGATTCAAACAATTCAATACATCTGTATATATAAAAGGAGAACTGACTGACTGACATATCAACGTACAGCCGAAACTACTGGGGCTAGGAATGTGAAATTTTGCACACGGCTTCCTTTTATAATGTAGGGGAGCACTAAGAAGGGGTTTTTGGAAATTTAACCTTTAAGGGGGTGAAAAGGGGGAATTAGGAAAGTACGTAACCCACGCGGACGAAGTCGCGGGCAAAGTGCTAGTTACACATAAAAACGCCTCGCTTCGCATTCGTCACGCCAGTCTGTTTGACAAAGGCTTCAGGGATAGTTCGGATTCGATAAATTGAAATGAACGGTTGCGGGATTGTCAAAAATTTTTTTTTTCGTGGTAAAATCATCAAATGAGTCCTCCCACCCAAGGCAGGGCGGGGGGGACTGTCAACTTGTACTGACTAAAATCCACGGTGTCCTTCAATAGCCCTTTACGTACCGGGGTCACGGTAATCCCTTGGTCCCGCGACCCCGGGGGATTGTCTAAATAGGTAACCGTGACCCTGAAACGTAAAGGTATATTGAGGGAGCATCGTGGATTTTAGTCAGTACAAGTCTGACAGACCCTTCCACTTTACTCAGGGTGAGAGGAGTCATTTGATGATTTTACCACTTAAAAAATAAAAAGACAACTTGAATGTCTCATCTCATCAATTGTTCTCAACATTTGATTATGAAATTTATTAATTTATTTCATTAACACATACAGTTGCTATTACAGGTAATACCCAAGCTAACAAAAGTAGTCATAAATTAGTTGTCTGCCCAGTCCCAAGTAACGGGTCTGGGTAGAAGTACACGTTACGTAGTGGTCAACTCACTAAGTGTCACCCTCTGGAATTCCGCCAAAGAGCAAGAAAATAAGTCTAAGCGCCGAGAGACCCTATTCAGTATTCCTACTGAGCGAACCATAGGTGCGAACCTTAATAAATTTGTACGGGAAGATGAAACTTTAACGAAACGTTCAGACGAAATGTTCAGATTCCGCCTTCAAAATAAAATGTAACGTGTTTCTTGAAGCCACGTTTTTAAGAAATGTTTGAGTGAGCACCACGTACACATTTAAATGTTTTCTTTGGACATGTTCACTTGTTTTATGTAGGAATCAAACGAACGGGATAATTTTTCTTTCTTTTTTGGCTTCAATTCTCAGTGTCCTAGGTATGTGGGCAAACTATAATCTAAGTTCTGAATATTATACGTGTTAGTGAAAATAAATTTGTATATCTTCTTACCTCCTTCTCTTGTATCTTGAAACACTGGCAGCGAGAATGGACCAGAACCAGCGTTTGTGAAGGCTGATACTGACACAGCGTACCTAGAAACGTATGATCAAATTGGATACAAAAAGACTAAAACTTAAACTACTTTTCTCGCCCGATGGTAAGCGAAGTGATCGACGGTGAAGCACACTTACCTGGAAGTAACTTATTCACTCTTGACTTGAAGACCCCAAGGATATGACTATCAGGAAACACAGATCCCGGCAAGGAATTTGTGGTGACGACTATGTAACGAAGGCGCATTGCCTTACGTATTATAGTCCGAAGATGGAAACGATCACTTTGGAATCAAGTTGTGCAGTTCCATCGCACACTATCCGAAATGTTACCGATAAAAAGCCGATAGACTGGCAACTAGGCGTCGATGTTCAGGGCTCTGAAGCTTTAAATCGTTTTTCGTGAACAAACATCCATTCATTCATCCTCTCAAACTTCCACGTTTTATAATACTAATAAGATAAGATACCTTGTGTTCTTCAATAATCCACTGAGTAAAGTTTCTTGCTTGCCAGAAAGTTGCGATACTTTAATTGTACGAGTGTCCGCTTCATCTGAAACTACAACAATTTTTTTTACTGTTTTGGTTCACATTACAATTATTCGTTGCTAACTTCTACCTTCGCTTCTTTGTACCCCATTTATCCTTATTAAAATTAAATAGAAAGGGTTGACTTTAACCGTCTCTAGATTAGGGTATCATCTTCATCATATGAGCCATTTCCAATAGGTTTGGTTGGAAGCGGCTTGCATCAAGCGCGATTTTATGGTTTTCATCAGATCTTCTGTCCACTTTGTGAGTGGACATGTCGATATGTAATGTCGCTATAGAAAAAGAAGTGTATCTACGTATTTCTCCAAAATATTCCTATCTCAACTCACCAGTCCCCACGCTCTGCGCCACAGCCTTCACATGGTAGCCCACAATGACTCCATTGTGCGTCTCCTTTAGAGGAGGAGACCACGACACGTGCAGCTCTCCCGGGTTCTCTGTCTGTTCCACTTGTACGCTCACAGGGGCTGATGATGGCGCTTGAAGAGGATTTAAAAATGGGTTAAAATACGTTAATAATAATCCTTATGCTTAGTTGCCAAGAGCATCGAGCATTAGTGCGTTACTCCCACGAAAAAAGACAAATGATTTGGAAATAACCTGTTTGTCTCCATATCCAATAGAACTGTGCACCACGAATGAAGGTTTATATAAAAAGATTTCAGATAAACTAGAAGTTTATACAAAAGGGAGAATATTGGTTAGTTGTATGGCAGTTAATATATATGAAATGGTGAAGAGAAAAGATCAACACACAGCTTACTGGTTGGTGGTAATGAAAGATTAGACTGTTGTAATGCAAGGAGGCAGATTCAGGAGTTTTATTACATGCAGGATCAGACGTCAAGCCACGTATAAACATCGCTAGGCATGCGTCGCGAATGCCTCGGGCCGTGTGAACGTGTTAGCATTCGCTGCACACGCTGGTTGCGAACACCGCCTCGCGAGCTGGTTTTTATAGAATCCTTTTTAAAATGACAAGTACAGTAACGCATAGCTGACAACCACACATGGCTTCATGTGTGGTTGTCAGCTATGCGTAACTATGCGTGGCGAGACATTCGCGGCGCATGCCTCGCGATGTCTTACGAAGCTTTAAAAAAACAATGAATACCTTCTTCATGCGTAGTAAAATGTACTGGCGCTGTAAACAATGAGACGCCGACTTGATTGCCGGTGGCCACGCGGACGGCATACGGCGTGGCTGGTCGGAGGTTCTGTAGCTCTACTGTTTGGCGGAGTTCTTGATCTTTTCTGTAGGTAATGAGAGAAACTATGATAGTATACGCATTTATAGATGAAATTGAGGTTCGAAACGACAATTTCTCAAAACGCCCAGTGTCCCAAAACGTTTACTTCCTAAAATGGTAATTCCCTAAATGTCTATTTCCCATTTAACATTTAACCATAACACGAGTACTTAGTAAGGCCACACTTACAGTATTTCGCTATAATATGTCTGTGATAAACGCGATAATTAACGGCGTGTCGGTAAACATACCTGGTAACATTCATAGTGGTGGCATGTTCCCAGACGGCATCACTGTAGTGCACGTGTGAGTACTGCAGAGTGTAATGACGCGCGTGCGCTCGCAGTGTGTCGCGCCATGATACTGTGGATGTTCGCGAGCGCACTGTCTCGATGCGCAGGTCTGAGGGCGGAGTGGGGGGCTCTGAAAAAGGAGAATTGATATTGTTAGCTTCTATGTCTAAAGAAGTCAGTAAAAGAAGCCTCTCAATTTATTCAAGCTATCAACATGCCTATTGCATCCCAATTTCATTAGCAACATTGTCAAAGTAACCATATTAGACCCGCTGAACTCGGGCATGCGGGCAGCGAGTAATGGGCAACTCGCTGTCCGACCATGGACCATGCCCGGGTCGACGGGCCTGTAGAAGGCCAAAGCCTGCCGGGGTCGCGGGACTAACTAATTACCGTGACCCCGGGACGTAAAGGGCTATTGAAGGACACCGTGGATTTTAGTCAGTACAATTCTGATAGTCCCTCCCGCCCTGCCCTGGGTGAGAGAACTCATTTGATGATTTTACCACGCTAAAAAATAAATAAAAAAAAAGACCCGCTGAACAGATTTTTTAAGAACAGTCAACAACTAAATGAATACTTTAAAAGGTAATTTTGGTAGCAACAGTCGACACAAAAGGCAAACACTCACCTAATATAGTCAGATGCACACTAAAACTAGCAGTTCCATAAGGGTTGGTAGCTCGACACTGGTACAGTCCTGCGTCAGCCGTCTCCGAGTACTGAAGGCTGATGGTGCTCACAACACCGAGGGATGTCTTTGTTTCTGATATCTTTGCTCTGGAAGCAGAAATTGGGATGTTTTAAATCATCATCATCATCAGCCTATTAATGTTCCCACTGCTGGGACACAGGCCGTGCCGGTTTCCTCACGATGTTTTCCTTCACCGTTTTGAGAGCAGTTGTGATGAAATAAATAACACAAAGTAATACGCCTGGCTGGGTTCGAACCACTGGGCCACCACTATTTTTAAATACTATTCCATTATTCCTTGAAACAGGTATTGAAGTATAACAAGCGATCTATCAAGCCTTTGTCAAATAGAAAGGCGTGACGAATGCGAAGCGTGACGTTTTTATTTGTAATCCAGTCACAGAAAAGCGAAAGCGATCCGATAGCGTGACAGAACTATCGGACTAACGTCTCTCTTTGGTTCGGTATTGCTTCGGAAACGCTTCGCTTTCGCCTGTCTGTTTGACAAAAGCATTAAAGTGAGTTTCCTCCGTGCCTCGGAAATAAAGTTGTTAGTCCCGGCTGTCAATTTGATGATCTATGACAGTCGTTACTGTTAGTCAGAAGCTTAGGCCCCTCCGTACACAACGCGATGCAAGTCTCCGATACCTTCCGACTTTGGTATTAATTGACGCGTGCCTGTGTACGAACCTCTATGAGTTTCTATTGCGATAGTCTAGACATTACTCGGGTCATACGAGGACCATGCGGGTGACTGATTGGTCTTTTGAGGGAAGATCGACACAGATTTGAGTGGACCTGTCCAAATAGTGCAAGTACTTGTCCGTTATTTCGATTCATAACCCAAAGAGCTCAACGACACGATTAACAATATCAAAGAAGGGACATTTGTGTAGGTCCTTATAATACTCAAACTGTCAGACAATTATATTTAACTAGCTTTTGCCCATGACTTCGTTCGCGTGGAATAGGGACTTCCGGCAGATTTAAGTTCTTTTTTTTTAATTTTTGTAAGAAAAACTATCCTATGTCCTTTCTCAAGTTCGAAACTATGTCTGTACCAAATTTCACACAAATAGGTTCAGTAGTTTAGGCGTGAAGAAAAGACAGACAGACAGACAGACAGAAAGACAGACAGAGTTACTTTCGCATTTATAATATTAGTTTGGATTAAAAAAAAACAAAACTTTCCCAAATGGTCCTCACATTCACAATAAAGAAACACAGATATATAAAAACATAAAAATATCATAATATATTTTTATACAATTAAAGCATGACTCACCTTTGACTGATAAAATCTAGCGCATTTCCATCATGTGTCCATGTTACTCTGATAGGGTCGTCTCCTAGTGGTCGACACTCTAACGTGATGGGATGACCAAGCCGTGATGTCACATTCGTTGAAGACGATTCGAAATGGACAGGCTCTGTAATGTTTAAAAAATCGATACAGAAACAAACATTTAAAAAAATAAACTTCTTTATCGTTTCTTTTTGAAATCCTTCCAACGGTTGTCTTGAAAAGATTGCAACCCAATTTATAAGATCTGTTTGTAAATACCTGTATTTTGTATGAGGTGCATATTTACCAGCATTCTATCTATTGATACAATCTATTAGAAGCAACATAGCGAGGTAGCCATTCATCTCAATCTATCATAGAAAGTTGTCACAAGGCGTTGGTCTCGGCTGTCATATTTTGTTCGCAAAATATCTCTTTTGCAAAGTGTACTTTTGTCAGAATGTCCAATGGAATGATAAAAATGTTAACAAACAAGACAAATTAAAGAAAACAAATAAACTGTTTGTTTTTTAAACACTAAATCTCACAAATTTAGATTTTTTTTTTATTTTAGTTTATGTGTATGCACAATTGCGCACTATGCGTCCTCCCATTTTACTAATTAAACATACTTAACTACATTACCCCTCTGTGTCCTAAACCTTTTAGCTTTTATTTGCGACTGAGCCATTTGTAGATCTTTGACAGTCGTTACTGTTAGACACATGCTCGAAAGTCTGACAACCAGCCTGACCAAAAAAATTTTGTATTACCCAGTTACTGGGTTGTTGAGGTCGGATAAGCAGTCGCTCCATGTAAAATAATACTCAGCGTCAGCCAGTTGGACTAGAAGCTGACCCTAATACACTTGAGAAAAGGTAGGCTAGGCAGCTGATGTTGAAGATGTTTCTTCAACATCAGCTGCCAATGTTGAAGATGTTGAAGATGTTTCTTCAACATCAGCTGCCAATGGATCAGAAATACTCACTATTTACACTCATCCACACAGTCTTGCTCAAAGGTTGTCCAACCCCATTCTCCACGTTGCAGGAGTACAGCCCTTCATCAGTGAGAGACACTTCTTCAATAATGAGGGTTCCGTTGGGCAGGCTGAGGATCCCACCGCCAGCCAACTCTAGGACTGGTTGCCACGTGCCCAGCAGAGCTGGAGAAATTGAAGGTCTTATTATTTTGCACCAGATTTAAAGTCACCTACATAGACTAGCGTAAAACAAAACCTAAAAAAAAATGAAACCGGCTTCTAAAACAAAATACAAAAAATTCAAAATTACTTTTTCGGAAGTCAATCGGACTTTGCTTTTCATGTCATCGACTCTTTTGCCAACGACTTCGAAAAAAAAAGATACATAATACTTTTTGTGTTTGTTTTAGAAGTCGATCTTTTAGTTGAAGCTCCTAGTTTATGCTTACCATCTTTCTTCATCCAATGTACTTGAGGCTGCGGGTAGCCACTTGCACTGCACGACACTGTTCCTCTTCTGCCAAGGAGGAGAGATGAGTTATTAGGCTCTTCTAGCCATTTTGGTGCCACTGTAATGCAAAACAAACTCGTTCATAAACTTAACCCGAGTGCCACGAATTGTGACGCTCCAGGCAAATTCGCATCATGCCACAAAGCAGTCTGTAGTTTGTTTCCTTTCGTGACGATCCACGTTTGTTTTTGACGCTGGGTTATTTGGTGTTCCAAATTCAAAATTATGAGGAATAGAGAATCATGCTCAAAGAAGTCTTGAGGCCGAATTTAATGATGTAAAAGACTCGAATCTGTTGATTTTGTAAAAAAAAACACTAAATGCTGCACCATGGGCATGCGGGCGGCGAGTAATGGGCGACTCGCTATCCGACCATTACCATGCCCGGGTCGACGGCGCGTTGTGTTCCACGCGCGCCTCAAAGAGTGTCAGCATAGTGACAGGGCCTGTAGAGAGCCAAAGCCTGCCGGGGTCGCGGGACTAACGGATTACCGTGACCCCGGAATGTAAAGGGCTATTGAAGGACACCGTGGATTTTAGTCAGTACGAGTCTGACAGTCCCTCCCGCTCTGACCTGGGTGGGAGGACTCATTTGATGATTTTACCACGTTAAAAAAATGCTGTACCATTCGATATTGTCACTAATAAAGATCAAAATTCTATCAAGTAGTGACAAACAGCAAACTACAAAAATGTGGTCATTCATGGTTTTCAAACTGACCAGCAACGTTGCTACGCAAATACGAGTACGTTCCGACAAGATTGCAAATTAATAATTATTCTGAGATATTTCAACTATTTTATGGTACTCAAAATGCATTACAAAGTTTAAAGTCAAAAGTTTTTATAATTGTCATCATTTCCTATTGAAGATCATCGGCCTGTCTATAAACCTGGTGTCCAAGTTTGAACCTAGTTACCATGAAACTAAAGTTGAAAATGAAAGAAGTTACCTTTAATATACAGCTCAGTAGATCTGTTGACTTTGGCAACATGGTTTGAAGCGACGCAAGTGTAGGTACCACAATGTTCTAAGGACACTTTCTTGATTACAAGTGCGCTGAAAAGCTCTGAGTTTCTTTCCACTACCTGTAATATAGTTAATTAAGCATACTGTATCACTAAGGATTTTGAAAAGTCATGGACACTCATTGGAATAAATCTTGACATACTCGGCAGTGGGGACTCGTGACGTCAGAATTATTAAAACATATACCGAGAAGTAAAATATTGTGAATTTAAAAAGCGTCATAATTTCGACAGGCACTTCGCTCGAAGTTTTCCAAGAATTCGCCATCCCCAGTCAAGTACTAAATACTTCGTATGTTACACGTGGGCATTTGTTATTGTATTCGAAGCGAAATTCTTGGCGAGGGTGATAAGGAGTAGAGAACTTTGCACACCTGAATAAAAAAAAAAAGAACGACGGGCTGCACTCTGAGAGTGCCGGCAGAAGTGAAAACTTGAATAGTAATAAACACACCCGAACATTCGCGCAAGCGCCCTGCGCCGTCTTACGAATTTTCGATCAGGTCACGTGTCCTGACGTGAGTTTAACATTTTTTACCCATTCCAAAAAAAGTACACAACGCCGCTAAAGAAGTTTTCACTCCAAAAACTATTTCTACGCAGTTGCAACTGCCGTTTTGCTTGAAGTTCGTGGTGTAAGAGTTAATGGTTCAATCTTACCTTTAAACCACTAGGAATCCTCTTCCCATCTTTCAACCATTCAAAGTGTATCGGCAGATCTCCCGTCCTTACATTGCAATAAATGTTCACTATCTGTCCCTCTTGCAGGTTCGTTCCTAACAACAGATCATCTAGTACTGGAGCTTCAATGACCTGGATCTCGAAGGCTCGTCTAGCCATCTCGCCTGAAGGACTGGTGACTATGCAAGTGTATACTGGAAGAGATAAGCCAGATTACCTTTATGTTTCAATTAACACTTTGAGCTGAGCAACGTTATAATACGTAAAATTTGATAAACGCTCATTGACACAACGTTTAATCACGTCAGTAAGAAATAAGTCTTTCTTTAAATAACGTGTATAAACGGCTAAGGCTTATACAAATTCCATCGAGCTACGTCATCGCGCCGCAACACTTTAAGTTTTGGGACTGCTAGCGCCACTCCAGGTTAGTTTTTTTGTGCACTTTATAAGGCTACTCGCACACATACATTCTAATTACGCATACATTCAGAGAAAATACTGCGCCGCGCAACAAACTTTTGAATACCCAGATGCTCAGCTGAAAGCTGCTTTTGAAGCTTTTGAAAGACCACATTTCAAACTGCCATAGTTTAGAAAGATAAAGTTTCAAAACAGTTTGTCAAAACTGGGTAGTTAAAGGGATATTTATTGATTCTAGTTAGTCGCTTACTAAATGGTTTCGTATGAAGAAAAATTGACGAGAAATTGTTTTTGGGCTCAACGACTACAAGGGTCGTAGTTGAAATATAAGTTAATTGTAAAAAAAAAACATTATTTAATCGGTACAAGTCTGACAGGGCGGGAGGACACATTTGATGATTTTATCAGTAAAAAATGACAACGTGTTGGTGAAGTAGTTTGACACTTCTACAATAGATGGCGCTAAACATCACCGTAAAGCCTTTACCAAACAGACAGGCGTGACGAATGCGAAGCGTGACGTCTTTATTTGTAATGTATGGAATTGTTTAAATCCAGTCACATAGAAAAGCGAAAGCGATCCAATAGCGTGACAGAACTATCGGACTGACGTCTCCTTTCGGTTCGGTATCGCTTCGGAAACGCTTGGCTTTCACCTGTCTGTTTGACAAAGGCATAAGACGTTAACTAATCGAGCATGCCAGCAATGGCCTGTAAAGGCTATAAATTGGTAAGGTGCCCGATGTGTTGAATTGGGAACTTTCATGTTCGATTTCTGCTCGCAAACGGTTTCGTCGTGCCACCGTGTCGTGTAAAATATAAAAAAAGTAAAAAAAAAACTGTTCATTTCAATTCATACTATAAGACTTGGGTTGGGTCCTTGAAAATGAGGTGAAAAAAAAACAAAACATTGACCAAAATAGAAGGGATTAGAGAACCTTTTGCCAAGAGGTTGAACCATCTGGATTCGCGGGACTGTACGAATTACCGTGACCCCAGAACGTAAAGGCTATTGAAAGACAACTTGGATTTTAGTCAGTACGAGTCTGACAGTCCCTCCCGCTCTGCCCTGGGTGGGAGGAGTCATTTGATGATTTTACCACGTAAAAAAAAAGAGGTTGAACTATTCAGGAATAGAAATAAAAATGCCAATTATTTAACATACCTGCACCATTAGATTCTTTTGATATTTCAGGTATGGAGAGTATTCCGTTTAAATTCACGCTTGGAGCATTTCTTCTGCTCTTGCGTTTCTGGTGCGATCTCTTGTACCGCGACTGGAAGATCGCGTTTGACGTTAACAACTTGCCTTGGTATTCCCAGTCGATTTTGCTGGAAAGATTAAATACTTCATTAAATTAAGTTTAAAATATAATTATTTGCGTGGTGCACAAGCATATCAGTTACATACATTTAGTATAGTAGCCTTCGACTTTAGTATCCAGGCGACTATCGCAATACAAATCCATAGAGGTTCGTACACAGGCACGCGTTAATGGATACCAAAGTCGTAAGGTTTCGGAGACTTGCATCGCGTTGGCTTAGACTGCTTAGACGTACAATTGAATGTCGTTTTGAACGTGTTACAACACACCACAACATGTTAGTATGTTTTCGACTTAAGTAAGTTCTTCTCTAGGGTCTTATGATAGTATTATCGCTTTAAAGATGCTGATAAACTTGAGCATTCACTTGTAATGAGCATTTTAATCATGCGAATGTAACATTACAGAGAGATAAACAAGACTGTTTTAGCGAGCATTCTAATAAGCGTTCTGGCGAGCTTTTTCTCGAGCCAACGTCTTTATCGCGACAGACCGCGCCACCACGGAAAACTCGAAGTACTACATTTTTAAAATGAAATTTTTTGTAAAGACAATCTATTAGCACCATAAAATGATTCCAATCAACGTTATTTATAACCGGTTTAAATTTTGTAAACGCTAAATGCACAATTAAGTGTCAAAAATTATAGAACATCGGAAACAGCATTTTTATTCCCTGATTTTATTACCTTATCGGATATCCATAGAACGGACACCTCAAATTGACTGACTCCCCACTTTGTACTTTAACTGGTGGTAGGGATCTGATGTACGGTGGTCCTGAAAGTAAATTTATCAAAGAATCAGCTGTATAGAAAGATAGAAAGCATAAAATAAAAAAAATTAAAATGCTTCTCAAATAAAAAGCTTCTTTGTTTTTAGATTGTTGCTTGAGCGGTGACTTAGCGCGGGGCAGCGAGCGTTAAGATCAAATGCATAGAAATGTTTAAAGTACACCACGAGACGACGCTCAAATCGAAAACGTGCGTAATTATCTCTGAACGAATCTGTACAGAGGCGCATCTTTTTCAGGGTAGCGGGAACAAATATACCAACGAAAGTGTAAACAGCGGTGCGGTAGCTGGGAATTCGACTTCTATGTTTACATGGCATTTATTTTGACATTTTAATGAAATGTAATCCCAATGGGTCCATTTGACTACGATACTTTTTTCCCATGGTATTCTCGCCCACACATTCGGCCGAGTTTACCACTACTGTTCCTACACCGTGTAAACTGACCCGCGGACCAGGGGCGAGTTTGCCCCTAAGCCGCACATAACGCTCCGCCGCGCCGCCCATCGTTCTGCTTAAAGCCGTGTACACACGTACGAACAAATTTGTTGCGTTGCATGATACGCAACAACTTGGTTCGCACGTGTGTACCACTAACGAACATCGAATACTCTGTTCGTCGAACATGTTTGCGGCGATCCTTTTAGTATGTTCTGTATGGACGGACGGTGTTCGAAGAGCCTTAATAAATGTTACGAAACAAAACCATCTAGGATCCGCTTTAGGAAACAACATTTCGTGAATCACTGTAAACACCAAAAAACTTTCCGCTACTTCACAATCGACCACTTGCAACGGCGCCGTCATGGCTATTAAGACAGAGTTCACGACTGTTGTGCACGAACTCGACGCGAACTACATAATGTTCGCATTCGTGTTCGAATATGCCGTCCATACGTACGAACCAAATGTTCAGATTTGATGTTTGTGTTCGCTATGTTCGTGTTCGTACGTGCGTACACGGTTTAACGCTTAGACCGAAAGTCGTGAACCAGCCGTATGTTTTTTTTTATATTTAGGTACTTTTACGTACTTACCATATACATCCAACCTGTTCTCATGAGAGGCGACATGGTCACCTTCTCTGGCTGTGCAAGAGTACAATCCTCCGTCCTCGACCCTCACTCGAGTGATGTTCAGCTGTGATGCCACTGAGTTGTCTGACGTCATCAGCTGACCTAACGCGTATCTGGAATCAAAATGTATCTTGGTAGACCATCTTAAACAAACCCTACTTAATCTTTTGGATATGATGCTCTTCGGAGCACTTAATTCAAAGCTTTTGTTCTGGAACGAAAAAATCGATTACGAGTAGAACTATCTGATTCGAAGCTCCTACCAACCAAGCTATTGCAGTTAAGCCTTTGTCAAACAGACAGACGTGACGAATGCTAAGCGTGACGTTTTTATTTGTAATGTATGGAAATGTTTGAATCCAGTCATATAGAAGAGGGAAAGCGATCCGATAGCGTGACCGAACTATCGGACTGACGTCTCGCTTCGGTTCGGTATCGCTTCGGAAAGCTTTTTCCTGTCTGTTTGACAAAGGTATTAAGCTGACATTGTCGAATTTTTCATTTAATTGTTAACGTTTTATAGTGCCGTTGACGCCATCTATTTTATACTTATCAAATTAATACAAAATGTTGACAATAAAGTGTTGATTAGACTTGAGAATTTACTTGTAAGAACATCGAGCATTCGCCGTTCTTATTTATATCGAATCGAACAACTAACAGAGTCAAACATAGTTACGAACGCTCTAGTCGTCAAAAATTTTTTCTTCAACGAGCGTTCTGGCGAGCCGACGTCCGTTAGAATGCTCGCTAAAATGCTCTCGTTTATTTTTCTGGTATGTAACATTCGCAAGAATGCTCATTACAAGTGAATACTCAAGTTTATCAGCAGTTTTAAAGTTAAAATTGATAATATGGAATTCATTACTACAAATAATTCTTTAAAAGTACCTTGGGTCTGTGTTACTGGACACAACAATGCCGTCTCTTTCCCACACAAACTGCGGAGGTCTGTCACCACTCGCGGAACATTGCATGCTGATCTGAAACGAACAGATTTTTTTTATAAGTGGCCAGAAGAAACTGGGAAGAGCCATGACATAATACCGTGCAAATGTGGTAGTAAACTCGCCACGGGTGACGCCTATGGCAAAGGATGTCGCGAAGCGATTTCCGGCCACCATAGATAGTGGCGAGCAGATGGCGAGTAATGGGTGACTCGCCGTCCGATCATGAACCATACCAAGGTCGACGGCGTGACCTTTTCAACGCGCGCTTCAAACAGCTGTCAGTAATCTGACGAAGCCACATAGAGGGCCAAAGCCTGACGGGGTCGCGGGACTGCCTTGTCAAATGACCAGGAAACTTAAAGGGCTATTGAAGGATCAACGTGAATCTTAGTCAGTACGAGTTTGAGAGTCCCTTCCGCCCCACCCCAGGCTGGAGGACACATTCGAAGATTAAACCACGCTAAAAAAAGGCAATGAGGACTCACATCGCCCCCCGGTGTGACTGTCCTTTCAGTGAAGTGTTGAGTGATGACTACCCGCATGTCTGCTAGCCTTTTTCTTCTGTCAAGACCTGGAACAGAGAGAGAAAACATTAAAGCCTTTGTCAAACTGACAGGCGATAGCGAACCGGACCGAGTCCGAAGCGATACGAGACGTCAAACTGGGTGCAGCGAACCTAGGCGTGACAGTTGTATTAGCTGATTTTTTATGAATGACGTCAAACAGAGCAAATACGCCTTCACCACGTTTCGGTTACGCTATCGGTTCGGTTTCGCTTTTCTGTGTGACTGGATTCAAACAATTCCATACATTACAAATAAAAACGCCTCGCTTCGTATTCGCCACGCCTGTCTGTTTGACAAAGGCTTAATAGAGAGAGACGGAGTAACCAGAAAATTTAGTCAAAGAATAATATATCAGTACGATCTCTGTAAACTATGCAGTGTGATATGCAAAAAAAAGTTTTATCGCAAAACTGTTTCCCATTCTAAATAAATTAATTTTCCCAAACCCGTAAGGGTGAAAATACCAATTATCTTCCTAGTAAATTGGAAACCCAAAGGGTAGGAGCGTTGATAGGCATTTAGTGACGTCACGAATTAGCTAATTTACATAAATTGGTGTCTAGTTAAATGGTTGCTAGGCAACGGTGACGTCATCAATATGGCTGATTTAGGATGATAGTAAAACGTTGATTAGAGGGTTTTGCTCTAGTTAGATTTACACTGCAGGAGAGGAATATTGGTGCAGTTATCAAATCGGTTGTAAGCCTATTAATTTTTTGTTATGGTTCCGTACCAGGTCGCGGGACTTACCCATTACCGTGACCCCGGTACGTAAAGGGCTAGTGAAGGACACCGTGGATTTTAGTCAGTACAAGTCTGACAGTCACTACCGCCCTGCCCTGGGTGGGAGGACTCATTGATGATTTTACCACGAAAAAAATAATAAAAGGGTTCCGTACCAAGGCGTAAAACGGGTCTCTATTACCTAAGACTCCGCTGTCCATCTGTCCGTCTGTCTGTCCATCTGTCCTGGCAGTCTCATGAACCGTGATAGTTACACAGTTGAAATTATCAAAGGTGATGTATTTCTATTGCTGCTATTATAACAAATAATAAACACAGAATAAAATAAATATTTAAGAGGGTTCCCATACAATATACGTAATTTTTTTGCTCGTTTTGGCTCAATATTGATAAGGGCGAATATTTAGTTAATTATTCACATAAAGTCGTTACTGTTAGTCAGAAGCTCTAAAGTCTGACAACTAGTCTTACCATGGGGTATCGTATTACCCAGTTACTGGGTTGTGGAGGTCCGACAGGCAGTCGCTCCATGTAAAATACTGGTATCCAGCTGCATCTGGTTTGACTGGAAGCTGACCCCAATATATTTGGGAAAAGGCTAGGCAGATGATGATGATTCACATAAAAAAAATAGTTGAATTAAAATAAAACAAATATTTAAGGGGACTCTAATGTAATAAAGGAGTTTTTTGACCATATTTATCAAAAGTGGTACCACCCTTCGTGAACGAGTACGACTCGCAATTAGCCAGTTTTTTATTTAATTTGAAATAGGTTTGCTCTGTCTCTGGTCTAGATTGGCCTTTAAGGAGCTGGAATTCAACAACGACGATGAAACAGTAAAACCTATTTGGCACGTTAAAACAGAAAAAAAAAACTAAGGAGATCTCCACCAATGCTATCATGTCCTCCAAGTGGTGTACATAATGTTGACACCCGAACATATTCTGCCGCCGAATATAACCCGAGAACCTTTCGAAACATCCGTGTCTGGTGAGGACCTGCGTCAGGTGGAAAGTGAGGATGTCGTGGCGTCACTAACATCTGCGATTGCAGTGTGCCCATTCCCTGAAGTATTATGTACCAATTTGATACATTTTAAACTTTTCCCTATCATAATTGCTGACATTACTTAATTAAACGGTGCTGATGCCGATGTTGTGCGGACGTCTTCAACCTGAGATGTGGACCCCTATGGATGCGTAAAGCGCGCGAGGGAGATGAATGAGAGTGAGATGAGAGATGAGAGAGATGGTTTAGGCCTACGCCGCAGAGGCGACTATTACTCACGAAGATTAGTTAAGTTATAATACATTACTATCCAGATAAACTTATACGTGTACGATTTTAGACTAGATTAACCTTATGTAATATGTAACGCTAGAACTGTAGTAAGAAATAAAGGCTTGAGCATTCACTTATAATAAGCATTCTTCAGAATGCTACATTAAGTTCTTAACTTGATTAAAAACTACAGCCCATAAGAATTTCATCGAATGTGGTATTCAAATTCTTACTCATACTTACAACCATGAAGACAGGACAATAACTTAATATTCCAATTAATTAGCACATACATAGCTGTCTGATAGAACAGTATGATTCTCGAGCTGCGAGTACCTCCAAGAGTATTGGAGTATGGAGTGCATATCACACAAAATAGAGACACACAGAAGGTCGGAGAGGGCTATAATTGTCAGAAATAAGGAGATTCGTAAACGAACCAAAGTTGCCGACGTAGCCCAACAAATACGAAAGTTGAAATGACAGTACAATAGGTAGGCCCCACACGGCACACAGAACTGATGGTCAATGGGACTGTATGGTTCTCGAATGGGGACCACGCATCGGCAAGCGGTGCGTAAGACGTCTGTCGTCCACCCACAAGGTGGACAGACGATCTTATGAAGACCACAAGATCACGCTGGATGCAAGCCGCTTCCAACCGGTCCTATTCAAAGTCTATAGGGGAGGCCTATGTTCAGTAGTGGACGTTATACGGCTGATATGATGATGATAAGAAAGTCGGCACCGTGCAATGAACGAAAAAATCACACAAACATACGACCCGCTTGATAGAATACGGTCTCCGTATCATAGAGACGCTTGCAACACCAGAGATATTGCTAGGGTGAATCGCCGTCTGATCATGGACCATGCCCGGGTCAACGGTCACGCGCGCTTCAAAGGGCTATAAGCAATCTGACGGGGCCATAGAAGGCCATACGCCTGCCGGTGTCCTGCAACAATCCTGCAACGTAGGCTACTGAAGACTACTGTAAATTATAGTCCATTCTTATCTGATAGTCCCTTTCGTTCCATCTAAGGTGGGAGGACTCATTTAATGATTTCACAACGATAAAAAATAATACTGATCAAAAAATTAACCGCCTTCCTTTCTCGTTGCATGGAATGGATATTCTGCCTCTATGAATATTCTGTACCTTTGCTATGCGTATTGCAATTTCGAACGCCTTTGATGTGGGCACTCAGAGTGGAAACTGATACGATTTTAATTAATGTGGCCATTAGAGAGTTCAAATATTGATAATTATTTTTGAGGGAGGGCTACATCATCATCATCAGCCTATAAATAAATAAATAAATAAATATTCCACAACTATCACACAACGCCATCTAGTCCCAAGCTAAGCAGAGCTTGTGTTATGGGTAATAGACAACTGATAAACATACTTATATATTTCTATATACATACATATTATAGATAAATTACACCCAGACACAGAACAAATGATCGTGCTCATCACACAAACATTTGTCCTGGGTGGGAATCGAACCTACGATCGCCGGCATAGCAGTCAGGGTCTCTAACCACTAGACCAACAGGCCTGTCAAAATAATGTTCCCGCTCATGGGACACATGCCTTCTCCATGTGAGAGGGAGTGGGCCATAATCGACCACCAGAGCCCAGCGCGTGTTGGTACATGTCTTCGAATTTTTGGTTTCAGGAAATGACGGTAGAACCAGTTAGAACTAGTTAACCTAATGAGAGTTGTGTGGTTATTTCATTATTTTTACATGTAAGTACAAGTGCCCTTTTTTTAACGTGTTAAAATCATATGATGATTTTACCACGTTAAAAAAAACATACATACATGCCGATCAAAATCATAACCCTCCTTTTGGCTTTGCCGTTGTCGGGTATAAAACATAAGCCGTATTCACGTTGGCCTTATACATAAGCAATTCTAAAACATTTCAAAACGCTCAATGACGACGACGTTTTAGAGCGTGCTTCCTAGTTCATGATTTAAACGACAGAACACAAATTCAAGTCAATGGTCCATGGACATCAAGGATGACAGATGCGTCCCCGCATTAATATTGATTGATGGAACTTCGCTTCCAGCATTAAGCCATCACTTTACTGGGAAAATGCGCTATTTAAATCTAGCTCGTATTGTCATGGGCAGCGAGTAATGGGCAATTCGCTGGACTATGCCCGGGTCGACGGCCGTTGTGTTCCACGCGCGCCTCAAGGATGGTCAGCATAGTGACGGGGCCCCCCTCTAGAGGGCCAAAGCCTGCCAGGGTCGCGGGACTCACGAATTACCCTGACCCCGGAACGTAAAGGGCTATTGAAGGACACCGTGGATTTTAGTCAATACGAGTCTGACAGTTCCTCCCGCTCTGCCCTGGGTGGGAGGACTCATTTGATGATTTTACCAAGAAAAAAAGGAAAAAAACCTTCAGTTCAAAACATTATTAACCAAACACCATTCCAATCAGACAGAACAGGACATTTCCGACGCCAGGCCGCATTTGAGCCTTCGTTCCGTTTAGCCGCTGGACCGCAAACTTCAATTAACGTAAACGATTGCCTACCTGTCGGCAACGGTGTGACTTCTCTAGGTAAATGCTAATATGTCTGCCGAAAATGCAGGTGGGAAATGGTTCGTTCTAGCTGTGGCGAAACGTCACCCAATTATTTGTCAACTGGACCAACTAGAAATGGACCCGCGGGATCACTCGCCCAATTACATTTTTCAATGTGTTCACTGGATATACTGCCCAATTTAATTATAAGTACCTAACTGTAGTTATTACAATTAAAGGACATTGCCACGGGGCAGGTCCCTTTGTGATGTATCGTGTGCCTGATTGGAATAATAACCCAAAAATATTATTCATTTTTTTGTGTGCATATTATTTTTTATACAATTTCTTTCACCCTGAGAATAAAGTTAGAATTAAATAATAGTTAATATTACCTCGACATCCGTTTGATAAGTATGACAGTAAGTATACAAGAAAAAGTTGCCAGAAATCAAATAACTATCGAAGATGACGTACAATAATCAATGGAGTAATCGATATCAAAACAAAACTTTAAATGACTATAAAAAATGTTTTTAATTATTATAACAGTTAGTTTATGTCTCAACATTTAAATGTAGGTTTTAACATTTGACAACTTTAAAGCTACTATTTTAGCATTATGTTTTCTCGAGTCTCGACAATGAGTTTAGAATGGTGTTAAAGCCTGTCTTTTTCATAGGTACGTATTATTGTAGCATATTATATGTGAAATGCACAAATATAGGTGTAGGGAAAGTATGGGTTCAATATTATGCAAAATATTCTAAATTACGCAAACTAGTGGATATACACTACTTATAGCGAAGGAACGATGACAACAATAGGTTTTTTTTTATTTACATAATAATTCTATACTGTTGATTAAAGCGATTTACATAAACAGAAAAGCCTTACGTATTTTGGCAACGCCGTATTAACTAAACAGTTTTAATCGATAAATCGATAAAAAACTGAAATCGATTTACGATTTAATGATTAAAAATAATTGTTCTGGCAACATTTACTTGCGCATGTCACGGCACTGTTCGGACTTCAGAGATGTGTGACGTTTGTGATCGCTTTGTGTATACGTTGAGTTTTGAATTCCGTATTTACATAGTTATTATTTACGATACGTGCCTTTTCTGCTATCACCGAGTTGAGCTAATAAGTTCCTCGAGTACTTTATGTTTAGTGAGATATAATGCCATGCTCATAGTGATGTATAATCTAAGTCAATTGGTAATTATAACCAGAAGCGAGCGGGTCCATTAGACCAAACCTCCGTTACCGTTTCACTCTCAATTTTGTTTTTGAGGATTCTTATTAGTATATTGAACCAGCTTTTGCTCGATCGCTTTAATTTTCTTTAAGAATTTGACAATCAAACGTAAATAGTCCGTTACATCATCATAAAAATATTTGATCCGTAGTTTTCAGCATGGCTAGTTAAACTACTACATTAGCTACCTAGCGATTGCGGCGGTAAGACCCCTCTTTGAGGAGTGGCTGGATAGGCGTCATGGCGTCCTTACCTACCGCATGACGCAGGTCCTCACCGGACACGGAAGTTTCAGGAGGTTCCTGTGTCTGATAGGGAGGGAAGAAACGCTTGGGTGTCACCACTGCGAGGATCGTCCAGAGAACACGGTGGAGCATACGGTGCAGGACTGCCTCGCTTGGGCAGAGCACCACCGTGTCCTCACGACGGCGATAGGCGGAGACCTCTCGCGCCCAGCATTGATCTCCGGTCACCGTAATCGCGGGCATGCGGGCAGCGAGTAATGGGCAACTCGCTGTCCGACCGTGGACCATGCCCGGGTCGACGCCGACGGCGCGGTGTGTCCCACGCGCGTCTCAAAGATTGTCAGCAGAGTGACGGGGCCACCCTCTAGAGGGCCAAAGTCTGCCGGGGTCGCGGGACTGTACGAATTACCGTGACCCCGGAACGTAAAGGGCTATTGAAGGACACCGTGCATTTTAGTCAGTACGAGTCTGACAGTCCCTCTTGCTTTGCCATGAGTGGGAGGACTCTTACGATCATTTTACAATGTAAAAAAAGGTACTTCAAATAGGCATTATAATATTATTTTTAGACTTTAATTTCCTCATATTTCATCATGGTCTTAACGAAAATAATGAATCAACTATAGGCAATGTTCTGAGTTGTACAAGTTTACCTGACTGTACTTTTGCGCGAAAATATGTAAAAATAGGTAGCATGGTTGATTCATTATTTTCGTGAGTTAATGACGTAATACAAGGAAATGAAATTCGTACCAGTTACGTATTTGTTGAGTAGGTTTATATTACACTCATCATTGAGGACTTTCCCTATTGTATAATTATTATTGTAGCACATCCAAATAACATGGGATTTTATTCGTTAATTAAAAAAAACGTTGCCCCGCTCTAGGAATTTCTCCTGTGTCGTAGGTGCGTTTACAAACATAGAAACTCACCTACACAAACACCCAGATCCGGAACAACTACTTGTAGGTCATACAAATATTTGCGGGAATCGAACCCGCGACACGCTGCGTAGCCGTCCAATCGCTTAGTCCATCGCTAAAGCTAAGTTCTGAGGCTGTATACAGAAAGAAAGCTTGTCGGACCTTGTCGGCACCGTTCAGTGCAGTTCAACGCGCGCCGATAAGCACTGAAAGGTGCCGACAAGTTCCGACAAGCTTCAACACGCACTGGTCAGCGCTGGGCGCTGCCATTTAAAATTAATAAACAACTTGCTTGGTCTGCTTCAACCTGCTTCCTTTGTGTAGAACGGACCAGCGCTGTCAAGCGCCGGTAAGCGCTTATAAGTTTCCAGCTTTCTTTCTGTATACGGCCTTACGGTGCATGATTTCATGAGCCCCTCGCGCCTCCACAAGCGCGATCGATGAGTAGAAGCCAAACGCACCAGCTCGCGTTGCTCTACGTCATTGAGAAGGCATCATGACGCGGGTCGTGGCGCGTCTTATTTTTAATAATATTATGGGGGTAGGAGGAACAGAGTGGAAAGTTCCTCACTACCGCGGTTACATGGAAGGTACCTTCCGACCAGACGGGTGTTGTGTCTGGCGGGCTTTCTGCCCGAAATTCAATGTCGGAATGTTCTATGTCTTCTAAACTCGCTGATAACTTTGATTGCGCGATGTAGACATCTTTCTGATGTAGTTCTTCAGTCAATGTACAGATGGCGCTAGTGTCGTTTTGTTTGACTGTTATTATGTTCGCTACTCTATTGTAGGTAATTACCTACAATACAAACATGGTTATCAAAAAAGATAAATAATTTTTTGATAACCAAGTTCCTCACACCAACCAACCCGCACTAGTGTTCTTGTCATGACAACATGCCTATGGGCCGGTGCCCAGAGCCGGCATGCCACGGCACGGCAGATTGTGCTGCGGCGTGCCAAGGCATGCCGTAGCATCCACATCTACATCGTCTTCCCTTTCCTCCGCGCACCAACCGAACTGCGCCCCCATTAACCGAAATGACCGCTGCACAAGTTACAACCTTATTTCAACTAGCTTAAGAAACGGCATGACTCGTCATGCCGCCGCATCCCGCGGCACGTCGCGGCATCGTGGTATTGAAATAAAGTAACAAGAACTCTAAACTCATTTAAATAAGATTCAAAATAACTTGAAATGACCTTGCCTTGCAATCACTATTCAAAAATACTGTTGAGGAAAATCAATTTTTGTTCAAACAGCATACACGCGCACAATGAAAAAAGCCGTATACGAAATTTCACAATTGAAAAAGCCATAAGCAAATAAAAAAGAAAAAAAAAGTTATCCCGAACAAAACACATATACGAGAGTTAGGCCGGTTTCACACGTTCACACTCAATTCAGACATTTGAGTTGGAGCGGGGAGATAAATAATGGCAATAAATAATCTGGTCGTGACACCGGCCGTGTGGAGTGGGCTTTACTTCGCGTCACCAATTGTGAGTGGATGCTTATTACACCGTGAGAGAAAATTGCTTGTTTTTTTCGGGTTTGTACCTACAGAGTAAGGAAGCTTCCCCATGAGGCGATGCGACGCGATTCAATCGATTCCAACTACAAGCGAAAATCATCCTTACCACTACGACATATGACATGGAACGCGCGTCTACGGGTAGATGAAAAACAAAACACAATCGCCACGACGACGTCAAGTCAATCGAATTGCAAACCTATTATTAAAACGTCACTATACGTCCGACTATCTGTACATATCTCATCAGGCTGTATTTCAAATTTGAAATTTCCACAGATGACCTATAACAAACACTAAAAGCTGAATAAAAAAAAAACAACGGGTTGCACTCTGCGAGTGCCGGCAGAAGTGAAACACATATGAAATAAACACACACGAACATTCTTGCAAGCGCCGTGCGCCGTCTTACAAATTTTCGATCAGATCACGTGTCCTGACGCGAGTTTAACATTTTTTACCCATTCCAAAAAAAGTGCATAACTCCGCTAAAGAAGTTTTCACTTCAAAAATATTTAAGGGAGCTCACATACAAGAGACATGATTTTTTACCCTCGTTTTCAAGCTTGTAATTTTTTAAATATCTTTTTAAATTAATAAATATTTTTTTAGCTTCAAATAAGGTTGCAAAGTGTATGGAAATTAAAAAGAGGCCAGAGGTGCCTCTAGTGTACGAACATACAACTAATTTTAATTAATGTCAAAGTAACCGTTTATTTTAAGTGACATAAACGTGAAAACTCACATTAAGGCTTCAGAAGTCTTCTTAAACGTTTTCTCATACTTCAAATCTTTATCATATGCAATTCAGAGAACATGATTCGTTATTTTCATCTTTGTTTGTTCACTTCGGTGTAACAGCGACTCCTATTTATTGAAACGCCTTTTGTTGTAGGTCGAGAGATGGTCGTTTGTTTTGTTTTACGTATGAACGGTAATGATTCATGACGCACGCTCCGACTCTCTTCGAATTGTTGTAATTCACTCTGTTTTGGTTGTTTAAGGAGCACCATTGTTCATTCACTTATGAGCTTCAATGTTTGAATTTGGAATTTCAATGTAAATTCGTGATTTTTGTGTTATTTTTGAGAGCATTTTTTTGTTTTATGTAGCAGCTTGATGACAATCTATTGTTTTTGGCATAAAGGTATTGATAAACTTGAGCATTCACTTGTAATGAGCATTCTTGTGAATGTTACACTAAGGGTAAAAATCGAGAGCATTTCAGCGAGCGTGATTATTTTATCACCATAAAAAAATAAACTTTTTGTTCTCAGGAGTACAGAGACGGATATTTTTTTTACGTGGTAAAATCATCAAATGAGTCCTCCCACCTAGGGCAGAGCGGGAGGGACTGTCAGACTCGTACTGACTTAAATCCACGGTGTCCTTCAATAGCCTTTTACGTTCCGGCGTCACGGTAATTCGTACAGTCCTGCGACCCCGGCAGGCTTTGGCCCTCTAGAGGGGGCTTTGGCCCCGTCACTCTTTAAGGCGCGCGTGGAACACAACGCGCCGTCGACCCGGGTATGGTCCATGGTCGGACAGTGAGTTGCTCATTACTCGCTGCCCGCATGCCCGCGCAATAAATACAGTGTTAGTGTTCATTCGAATCCGAATCAGTAGCGCTCTTCTGTAACGTTACGAACTCACTTCATTATTTGTTTTAAAGTCGTCGCAGATTCTATCTTCTAAACAGTACGTTCTAAATTCGAAAGTGTCTCTTTGTTAATTCGAGATGATTCACTTCTTAACGTACTGTGTTCGAATTCATAGTAGAAGACAGAAGATACTGCGCAATCATCTACCTGCCTTTTCCAAACTATATTGGGGTCGGCTTCCAGTCAAACCAGATGCAGCTGGATATCAGTATTTTACATGGAGCAACTGCCTGTCGGACCTCCACAACCCAGTAACTGGGTAATACGATATCCCATGGTAAGACTGGTTGTCAGACTTTAGAGCTTCTGACTAACAGTAACGACTGTCAAAGATCTACAAATGACAGCCGGGACCAACGGCTTTACGTGCTTTCCGAGGCACGGAGGAAATTCGCTATGACAGGTGGTCACCCAGCCACAGACCAACCTCGGTAAGCGCGGCTTAACCCGGAAGATCGGTCTGAGCGGCTGTATTTATTTAGCCACGAGCTCCTCAAAGATACTGCGCAATATAATAAAAAATTCTAGTACCATATACCACTTCGATAACCATCCAGATCTTTCACATAAATAAATAAATATACACCACTGATCCAGTTTGACGAATATCCAATTTTATTTTCTTATCCATTGATTCCATGCTCATTGCGTGGATACAAGAATATGTCAGAAATGTAATATTAGGATCAAAACAAGATGTATTTTTTTTTGCTACATTTCACAAAGAAACTAGTAGAGACACGAAAAAGGTGGATGCAAGAAGGTTTGGTTAGTACGAGCTTTGTATTCACTATGACCGGAATGAATGCGCCTCAGTCATCATCATCTCAGCCATAGGACGTCCACTGCTGAACATAGGCCTCCCCTTTAGATCTCCACATGTACCGGTTGGAAGCGACCTGCATCCAGCGTCTTCCGGCGACCTTTATAAGGTCGTCTGTCCATCTTGTTGGTGGACGTCCTACGCTGCGCTCAGTATTCCGGTTAAAAATAAATAAATCAAAATTGCAGTTCTCTATCTCTCTAAAACTCGAGAACGGTAGGACCGATTGAGCTAATTTTGAATTATTTTTGGAAGTCCAGGGAAGGTTTAAAAGGTGAACAAGTATGATAAAAAAAGGAAAAAGAAATACGCGTGGCAGTCGGGGACTGCCGCGGTAAAGCTTTTGCATAGCATTTTTTATCAACTTATGCAATTATAATTATTTATTTTATTAATATTAAAAAAACAGAACATATTATCGCCTACCGCGAACATTTAACGAGAATATCATCCCATCGTTGCTCTACGGGAAGTTACTCTACTAGGTAACTAGGGTATGGTCACCCATGTCAATAAAGTGAAACGTCCAGAAAAAAAAAACATTTATTCTAATTTTATTTATTCACGTTGACATGACAGAATATGTGACAGTGACAGTGTTAGGTTTATTTTCGTTACAGAATTTCTTGATTCGGTCTCATCTCCGCCTCACATTTCATTGTACTACTCGTATAATGTTGACAGTAGTGAAACTACACAACTGAATGCTTTCTTTTTTTTTGTATGGCATCTCGCAGGTCAACCTCTAGTAGGTTGTGTACTGCTCAACCGCACTTTTCTGTGGATGCCTTAAGATCTTAAGGCCTCCTCTTAAGCCAGGGCAACAAACATAGTTAAAAACTAAGCGACCACACGCTAAGGGCACCCTCTATGGGGTACGGACCTCGGCTTAGGGAGTCGCTGGGGGGGGGGGGGGGACAGAAAGGGGCGGGCTGCATCTCAATACATTAATTTGGGGACTGAGTGCTTTCACTACTATCAGCATTTTTATTTGATCAACAGTTTTTGTGCATAAAAGAAAGAGCAAGAAAATTCATAACATCTAAAACTACTTGAATTTCTGCTTTATTTTCTCAGTGTACCACATCCAAATGTCAAAGCTCATAACTTCTCAACCGATTGCACACGGTCGTACAGTTGGACGCATAAATACGAGGATATTGTGTTTGCAGGCTTCACGTGGTGAAATTGAACTGCGATATGGAATTATGTTGACACTACCTTTGCCCGCAGCTGCAGGCTTCAGCTTAATACCATTTATCATTTAAGAAGAAAAAAAGAAAAGATTTTTATTAGTATTACACAGGACGGGCACGCCGTAATCGCGGCGATAAGACCCCTCTTTGAGGAGTGGCTCACGGCGTCCTTACCTACCGCATGACGCAGGTCCTCACCGGACACGGAAGTTTCGGGGGGTACCTGTGTCTGATAAGGAGGGAAGAAACGCTTGGGTGTCACCACTGCGAGGATCGTCCGGAGGACACGGTGGAGCATACGGTGAAGGACTGCCCCGCTTGGGCAGAGCACCGTCGTGTCCTCACGATGGCGATAGGCGGAGACCTCTCACGCCCGGCATTGGTCGAGGCCATGCTGCGGGGCGAGATGGAGTGGGAAGCGGTCGCCTCCTTCTGCGAAGCAGTCATGCTCGCGAAGGAGGAGGCGGGCCGCGTGAGGGAGAGGACAGCCCAGCCGCAGTGGTAGACGCCCACGGCGTCGGACGTCGCAAAACGATCTCCGGCCACCGTAGGCGCGGGCATGCGGGCGGCGAGTAATGGGCGACTCGCTATCCGACCATGGACCATGCCCGGGTCGACGGCGCGTTGTGTTCCATGCGCTCCTCAAGGAGTGTCAGCATAGTGACGGGGCCTGTAGAGGGCCACAGCCTGCCGGGGTCGCGGGACTAACGAATTACCGTGACCCCGGTACGTAAAGGGCTATTGAAGGACACCGTGGATTTTAGTCAGTACAAGTCTGACAGTCCCTCCCGCCCTGCCCTGGGTCGGAGGACTCATTTGATGATATTACCACGCTAAAAAAAAATGTAACACAGGACAGAACAACAACAATTAAAACAACATTAAACTAAACAACACAAAATAATGAAAGATAACGAATTAAACCAGCGTTAATATTGAACCAGCGCTGTGACATTTTAAGAAAAACCAGCGCTGTGAGCGCTGGTTTTCATATAGGGCCCAAAGTTATATCACGGTCAGATGCAGTAATAAATATAATACTGAACGTAAAGGTAAATGGTCGCGAAACTCTCGAATTACCGTGACCCCGGTACGTAAAGGGCTATTGAAGGACACCGTGGATTTTAGTCAATACGAGTCTGATAGTCCCTCCCGCTCTGCCCTGGGTGGGAGGACTCATGTGATTATTTTACTACGTAAAACAAAAAAGGTAAAGGCAAGTAATAAATCAATAAACTTAAGTACTTTAAATATGTTATTATATTTACACCGGACGGAACCTTTGTCTAAGCCATGTGTAACCCAAATTGATAGAAAATTCTAAATAAACCCGATAATTAAGAACTTGCTATCAATGTGGGTTTTAAACTGACTTCGATAAAAGGGTTGCCCGATCTCTCGATGACGCCTGGACGATTTGGAAAATTACTTTTTTGTTTAAAAGGGTATATTTTACAAAAGGACTCATGGTAATCAGGTCAGGATCTGATGACGAGATCTTGAAGAAATCGGGGGAATTCTTCTATGATCGACAGCAATTATCGGCGTTTGCTGGTATCACTTAGTTATGCAGCAATCGCCAACGATTGCAAGCGATGCGACGCGAAAGACTTTAACAGATATTGATGAATTTTGGTACAAAGATAGATGGGACTCTAGATACGGTTATAGGCTATACGTAAAAGTGGTTGGGGTGGGCAAAGCTGCGGGTAAAAGCTAGCACATCAATAAATCTATGGATTCTTACAAAAAAATCTCCTGATTAGAACAAAATAAAATCCGTTATATCTCTGGTTTGTTACCGTTTTTACAAAGTTCTTAGGTTGCGGTCTACTAATGACCAACATTGCATTACTGGATAAAGAAAAAAAAAATTGATGCCAAAAAGTTGCATACCCTTTTAACGCGAATAAGGTCACGAGAAGAAACCCGGAATTCTAAAGTTTATAAAATCAAAAGCAACTGAGCAATTACATCTCCGAAATTAATATTCTGTAAAGCATAATTAATTCGAATTAAAACCGAGAGGTATTATGACCTATTTAAATTTTTTCACATCGCAACAGGGAACCCAATACTCGTATCCATTATTTCAAACCACTGAATTGTCAAAATATTGAAATCGTTAACTGTGAAAGTCCAATTTTAAAAGACCTCTCATAAAATTCAATTTTTATGTGGCGAGGGGTCTAGAAAAATTGGATAACTAAATTCACAAAAATATGGTGGGATTTTGTAACTTTTCCATATTTTTTATAAACTTTATTTCTTTTATTGTCTTTTATAGCTAGTGCTGATGATTTTTCCGGCAATTAACTATAACTAAGCAATATTTCGATACAAGTGAGGAAACTAATTAACTATAAGTACCTAAGCAATAATATATTTCGATACTTTTAAACAAAAATATGTTAAAACTGTTCTCGCGGCTACTTATCAGCCTAACTAAGGTCACTGGCTGACAATTTCGCTCCAAATCCAATAACAATGAAGACCTTAGTATTTGGTATAAAGTTCTGAACGGCCGTTCGGACAGCCGGACAAAAAAATCATCCTATGGACAATCCAACACTGCAGAAGTTTAACCAACTACAAAATCGAAGCAGGTTATGTATTCAACACGTATTTGAAGATAGAACACGTAGAACATAAACAAGAGAAATCGTAAGTCATGAAGTGATAAAGTCAATATACACACAATTTGATCATACACGAAGTGGGAACACAAAATCTTTGCAAACCTACCTACATTGTATTTGAATACCGAACGTTTCCCGAATACTGACGAGTCCGCCCGAATGGCTTCGTGCAAATACAAATTTAATAAGTACATTTCGTATTATTGTAATGCGATTAAGTAATGAGCGCTAAATTAATTTTATTATTACAATTTTAAGAGTATTATTTGAATTAAACAAAGCTTTTTGTAAAGTAAATTACGTATTTTGACCTGTGTTTTACACTCGAGTTTACCTTTTTTTTTTTTTTTTTTTTTTATCGTGGTAAAATCATCAAATGAGTCCTCCCACCCAGGGCAGAGCGGGAGGGACTGTCAGACTTGTACTGACTAAAATCCACGGTGTCCTTCAACAGCCCTTTACGTACCGGGGTCACGGTAATCCCTAGGTCCCGCGATCCCGGCACTCGAGTTTACCTAGCATGAATTTTACGTATTTGGCCGTACAACGTACTTAGAGTATTACGACGTTAATTGGCTATTTGACAGTAGCTATAAATTACAAATATAATTTAGTCCGTCATTTAGAGTTTTAAAAAATAACGGACACGTATTTTTTCTTTTGTATAATCACGAATATTCACCAAAATACAACTCATCAAAATTCGAGAGTGGGGGCTCGTGACGTCAGAATTCAATAGAAATTGTGACGTATTGCCAATTTTGAAAGCATCGTATCTCCGTCAATTTTTGTTTACGAAACAAAAGAAAAATACGGGTTTAATTTTTTGATAATCTAAGTGACGGACTAATTAGAATTTTTCAGTAAAATAGCCAATTGTATGGAAAATGAAAAACGCCTCTAGTGTACGTATGAGGAACTATAAATCATCCATCAAATTAACTTCAAAGTTCCAGTTTACTTTACGTTATTAAAAAAGGCTCTACATTGACCATTGTACTTATGAATTTCCGGATTTCTACTTATATTATATCCTAGTTTCGATCTTTTTAGACCCTTTTTTGCGTATTCGGGTTTTAGTATTTTTTTTAAAATATTTTTTTTTTATTGGTTGAAACACTCATTACAGGCTGATAACTAAAACCCGACTACGAAAAATCGCGGTGGTCGTGTGCCATCTGCGGTTGTTTCACAAAATCTTTATTGCTTAGGTGGCATACGACCACGGCTATTACTTAAAGTTTATAATTGGAAAAAATATCGGTCAAATGAATATTGTTCTTGTTTTATACTTTTCAGTGCGCGATTTTTTCGTAGTCGGGTTTTAGTTATTTTTAACACAATTTCTATTTACACTATTTTGGGGTTATATTATTTGATATAATAATAAATGCAAAGTAGCAAGTGAATGTCAGTTCGGACTAATGTTTTTTTTTTAAGTCAAATAGCCTATTGTCTTATGCACAAGCAAACCTTTGCAAGAAGAACTTTCGAACCATAATCTCTAAAACCAGAATAAAAAATGTCTGTTGAATGGGAACTCCCTTAAATATTTATTTTATTATATTTTTTTAGTATTTGTTGCGACAACAGAAATACATCATCTGTGAAAATTTCAACTGTCGCACTTTTACGGTTTATGAGATACAGCCTGGTGACAGACGAACAGCTGACAGACAGCGGAGTTTTAGTAATAAATAGGGTCCCGTTTTACACTAGGGGTAAGGGACCCTAAAATATTTGCTCGTTTGAATTGTGAATATTTTTTTATATAGTTTGAACTAGATACCAAAACTCGGTATCAAATTTTGTACAGAGGATGCAAAATCGCAAATTATTAAAGGACACATTGGATTTCGGTTTGTTTTTGCATTTTTAATTGTTTTTTGAACTCACGCATCCAGTTTCATTTTCAGCGTGGTTAGAGTACAGAGGCACGTATTTCAAGCTACCTTCTTACTAATATTATTAATGTGAAAGTATATGAGGATGGATAAAAATATGTGTGCATATATTTATACCTATATATGTACGAGTATATAAATAAATGTATCTTCACAGTCGACCGCATCTTCGCTTACCATTAGGCAAAGATAGTGGTCAAACGCGAAACAATCATTAAATAAAAATAAATGTTTGTGGCTCTTTTACAGAACGGTGCACAGTTCATAACATATAGGTAGGATAGTTTTTATCCCAATTTTATGTTCCCGTGGGATAGCCCGTTATAGGGCAACCCCATCGAAATAAAAAATCTGTTGAAACAAATTGTCGCATTTTTATATGAAAGATCCCCTCAAGTTAGTTTTATACGTTGCCCCACACTAAGAAATTCTTCCTGTATCGTGGGTGCGTTTACAAACATAGACATCCGGAACAACTACATACTTGCTGATCATATAAATATTTGTTCCGTGCGGGGATCGAACCCGCGATACGCTCCGCAGCAGTCGATCTCTCAACGATTACGCAAACCGTGTCGTTTTTTTTTTGTATTTATTATAAAATACATAACTCACAACACATCCTCGAAACCACAATTTACAAATACTACAACTTGGAGCTGTTCCTCCATAAAATATACAAAATCAACAAGCCACATAAATAAATTATTAAAATATTCCTCTGCGTAACATAAAACATTAGTATTCAGACTTACTCCTCCATATTTAAGGCCGGGCTGCACTTATAGCTTGCATAAAACCGAAGATGCACTGAATTATGAATTATTCAAGCCACTGGCTCTATACCGCCCTCTTGCGGCGCCCGGAGTCATCTACCATAATGTTGTCCTTTCAAGACTTTCGTATATGAAATGGACGCTTATTTTGAAATTATGATATAGTATTTTGTTGATGTTATTTTTGTTAGTGTTTGTTTTTGATAGTTTTGCAGTTTCAATCATTGACTTTTTTTAATTTTTACTCGACTACGGCAAAGCCAAAAAAAAGGAGGGTTATGATTTTATGTTATGTTTGTATGAATGTTTGTATGTATGTTTATTTGTTCCCTCATAACTTCTAAACTACTTATCATAACATGATAAATGAGGTGTCGTTAGAAGCGCCTCAATTGCCCGCTGGTTATAGGGTAGGTAACGTGTCACCAAATTCTATATGGCGACCTACACATTTGAAATATATACATACATTATATAGCTTTTACTAGTTAGTTTGCCTGTTTCTAACAGTGTCAACATGGGTTTCAAATGAAAAGGCTTGATGAGTACATTAAAAAACCGTTTATCAAGAAATATTTGAACCGTTATAGGGGTTGGAGGAAGAGAGTGGAAAGTTCCTCGTTACCCGGTGAAAAGGAAGGTACCTTCCGACCAGAAGGGTGTTGTGTCTGGTGGGCTTTCTGCCCGACATTCACTGTCGGAATGTTCTATGTCTTTCTAAACTCGCGGATAACTTCGATTGCGCGATGTAGACATCTTAGTTCTTCCGTCGTTGCATAGATGGCGCTAGTGTACTTTTTGCTGACGGTTATGTACGTTACACCGTATTTTTGCTTTTGTTACGTAGACCAAAATTGACGAAGATACAAACGCTTTTAAAAATCACAAAACGTCACTCAGTCGGTATAATTTAACAGGCGTAATGACGTCACAAATCCCCACTCTCGAATTTCGAAGCATTTTTTACTCAATATTGATTGATTTGAAAAAAGAAAAAACACGTGTGCATTATTTTTCAATACTCTAACTGATGGACAAAACGGATTTTCAATTTAATGTCAAAGTTACAGCGGTGTTGTTTATTTATAAGGTGAGTTGTTATAATTCCGAATAGATACTTAGTAACCCGATAAAAACAAAAAAAAAATACTGTTATAGTCAAAAGATTGACATGCTTCACGAACTAAATGACAAATAAATAAAAAAAGAAATACGCAGCGCCATTTTTTTTTGCAAAAATCGGAATCCAATAGGTTTTATTAAATTCTGGGTTATGCATTTCCCGGTTAGTGTCGACGGATATGAACTGAGGGCTTCCAGTTCAATGAATCGGAAACTGCAGGGCGTATCGGCCTGTATTTTTCCATATTTATGAAAAACTATTTTTTTATTTACGATATTTTTCAACTGTGCCGCGCGTTAATAGATAATATCATGGTCATTAAAGTATATTGGAAGTTATTTGTTTCATGTTTCTATAATTACAATAGGTGTGTTTTGTGAAATGCGGTTGTTTTTTTTTAATAATAAAACATTCCATTTTTTTTAAAATATGCTTTTATTGATAAAAAAAAATACGATAAACAAAGTACTCGTCAAGACGAATCAAACGAGTCTAAACTCGATGGGTTTGCGGCGTTTCATTACAGAGTTCCTATGGACACCTTCCAGCTCCATCATCAGATCAGCTTCATGTCATCATAATATTGCATTGTCACGCGATGTACATACGTGCTTTTCAGCTCAAAAATTAACTTACAAGAATTGATTACAGACAATAGGAGAGGTGAAACTAAATAGAAGCTTGTAATGCCTATTATTTATTGAAGTTTTCATTAGGTGTTTATTGCAGGCATTTTAGTTTAAAATTATTCCTCAAAAAGTATGTTTTACTAAACGTAATTTTCAAATGACCGTTCTCAGATGAAAGTCATTGACATTTTCGATCTAACCGTGGTCATATAGTAAGGTCAGTGGCTTGTATTACATTACCCAGTTTTTCTTATTCTGCTGTTTAAGATGGGTTATGTAAAGAAGGGCACTGACTGTACACTAGGCGTCGCATTCTCCAATACCTGACGCGTGCCTGTATACGAACCTCTATGGATTTGTATTGCGATAGTCACCTGGATACAAAAGTCGTAAGGTATCGCAGACTTGCGTCGCCTTGTTTACGAAGGGGATTAGTCCGAGCGTGGTGTAAGCGTCGGCTGCGCTGTTGCAAGGCTGTGTTTATAGAGAAGATTTCTTCCTTTCTTCCTTGCTCTCTTTCTCCCTTTCTTCCTTTTTTCCTTTCTCCCTTTTTTCCTGTCTTCCTTTCTTCCTTTCTTCCTTCCTTCCTTCCTGTCTTTCTTTCTTTCTTTCTTCCTTTCTTTCTTTCTTCCTTTCTTCTTGTCTTCCTTCAATGCTTTCTTCCTTCATTCCTTTCTTCCTTTCTTTCTTTCTTTCTTTCTTGCTTTCTTTCTTTCTTCCTTTCTTTCTTACTTCCTTTCTTTCTTTATTCCTTTCTTCCTTTCTCTTTTTCTTCCTTTCTCCCTTTCTTCCTATCTCTTTTCTTTCTTTAACTGCAGGTTGTCGTGCTAAAAGAGTAGTATCTCTTACTGTACTAGGTTGTGACGTCACATCGCTTCAGTGACTTGTTTCCGTCGCACACGTTACCGCAATGTTGTCACGTTTTGCAACATGTCTCCTGCGGTTAAGATGGCGCGCGGTTTACGGGAAGTGAACACGTTTCTCTCTATTCGTGGGAGAGAGGAATTAATTTAGTCCTTGCTGACGATTATTTAGATTAAAGATATACTTACTGGGAGTAAAGAAATAAAAGATTTAGTTTTTAATCAGAGGCGTTATCACGAGTTCAAAATTCAATTCAAATCATTTATTTCAAGTAGGCCAGTTACAGGTACTTTTGAACTGTCAAATGACAAAAAAATACTTAAATTTTATTTTAGTTTTAGTTTAAATTTAGTATTTTGTTGTTAATATTTAGTTTTATTATTAAATTTCTAGTTTTGGTTATGTAAACACTTTTAATTAGTACTATTTTGTATTTTTCATGTTCTTGCAAATTAAATTTGATCAATGTTTTGAAAAAAAAATAAAACAAGTTCCATAAAAAATAGTTACGGTGCTACAGTCAGGGTAGTATGGAGGGAGCGACTGTCGCAACCGAGGTCCGGGCACGCCGCAATCGCGGCGGTAAGACCCCTCTTTGAGGAGTGGCTGGATAAGCGTCACGGCGTCCTGACCTACCGCATGACGCAGGTCCTCACCGGACACGGAAGTTTCGGGAGGTTCCTGTGTCTGATAAGGAGGGAAGAAACGTCTGGGTGTCACCACTGCGAGGATCGTCCGGAGGACACGGTGGAGCATACGGTGCAGGACTGCCCCGCTTGGGCAGAGCACCAAAAAATGGTGCTACAGTCCCAAGAAATAATAACTCTGGAAGTTACTGTAAGTGCCCATTAGGATCTCTATGGAGAAGAACGAGTTTTGACGTTTTTATGACGATAAAGTATACGGGGTCTTTGACGTTAATTTAGTGGATATAATTAGTTCTACATTCGTACACTAGAGGCGCTTTTTCGTTTTCCACACAATCTACGTCGTACATCAAGTACGCTGTACGGCTAAATACGTATATGTTTATTTTACAATCTTTTATTTACTTTCAACTGTTATGTTGTCTGTAATCAAAATTTGCAAGTTAAAGATCCATTTACCGGTTTTCGATTGAGATTAAATTTTGCACGTACATTATGTATATCGCCATAGAATGTAATATTATGATGACATGGAGCTGATCCGATGATGGAGCTGGAAGATGACCATAACTTTGTAATGAAACGCCTCAAACCCGTCGAGTTTAGACTCCTTTGATTCGTCTTGACGAGTACTTTGTCTATAGCGGCTACATCTGTACTTAGCACTAATGTTGAATACGCGGCTTCTGAGGTTAAAATGGCGTGCGAGTAACAGAAAATTAACATGTCTCTGTGTTTGTGTGTGGGAGAGGATTATGTCTTATCTGTAGGTGTATGGTTCGGTGTTAGCAGTATGTGAATCTAAAAAATAAGTTAAAAATAACTAAAACCCGACTACAAAAAAATCGCGCACTGAAAAGTATAAAACAAGAACAAGCCGTGGTCGTATGCCACCTAGCCAGTAAAGATTGTGTGAAACAACCGCAGGTGGCATACGACCACGGCTTGTTCTTGTTTTATACTTTTCAGTGCGCGATTTTTTTGTAGTCGGGTTTTAGTTATTTTTAACTTATTTTTTATTTACACTATTTTGGGGTTATATTATTTGAAGTATGTTATTTATGTTTTACGTATAGTTTCTGAGTTGTGAATTTAAGATTTATCATTTGATACCCATGTTGACACTGTTAGAAACAGAAGATTTGCTAGTAAAAGCTATATAATGTATATATATTTCAATTGTGCTCATCAAGCCCTTTAATTTGATACCCATGTCGATACTGTGCGAAAAAAAATTTTTTTTCAGTAATGACTTCTCATCCCCTAGAGGGCGCCATATTAAATTTGGTGACACGTCACCTACCCTATAACCAGTGGACAACTGAGACGCTTCTAACGAGACCTCATTTGTCATGTAATGATAAGTAGTTTAGAAGTTATGAGGGAACAAACAAACATACATACATACATACAAACATACATACCGGTCAAAATCATAACCCTCCTTTTGGCTTTGCCGTAGTCGGGTAAAAAGGGTTAGCTCGTTGCCTTTATCGTTTAAGAGTTCTCTTAATCAAAAGCCATCGTTGCGCAAAATTTTGTCATGTTAATTTTGTTCAGCAAACCTGAATGCCAGAATTCATTTGTTTCATTCATAAGTGAGTGCCCGCGAACCACTGTTGCGCGGATAATACGACGGAAACAGATGCAAGAGGCAAAATATATACAACATTATTTTTAGTATATGCGAAACCTGAATATAGTTTGTTCAGAATCAGTAACTGATTCGATTCCAATAATTTTTACACCATGTTATATTTTTTTTCAAAAATATTTTAGTTTTTTTTTTTACCAGTTAATTACAATACAATCACCGTACGGTTAGGTACCTAATGCCAAGCTATTATCACGAGTGTATAACACAGGAGACGCGGTTTACGCGGGTGTGCCGCGAAATGAGCATGTTTTTGAACGGACAACCAGGTAATATACAAACTTATAACTTGGTGATTTTTTATGATACGGTTTAAAAATTTTGTACATAAGATTCTTTACGCAAAAATACTAGACGAGACGAGATGCCGGGCGCGAGAAATATCTATGAAGATAAAAGAAAAGAAAAAATTACGGCTGTAATTTTATTTTTACTTTGCCCCATACTAGGAATTTCTCCTATGTCGTGGGTGCGTTTACAAACATTATGAACTCACATATATTGAACAAACAATAATAATTATTATTCGTTATTATTCATTCCAATTCACGTATCATAATTCATTTTACGCACTCATCTGGGGGCACGGCAGTGCCCCAGCCAAGTCTCGAGCAAAACGGGCACGGCCGTACCATCTTTTCTCGATGCGATTCGCGGCTGTTTCACCCCCCCTATATCTTCGACGTGGACAAAGCTAGGAGTTTAGTTTATGAGCACCAATTAAAAGCTGCTTGCTGCCTGGAATTATGTGCAAATGTTACTGACGAGACCTGTGATCAGATTATTTGTTACGTGTGGATCATGATGGCCACTACCGACTACATGCTCCAATACAATAATAAAAAATACCTTACGGGCCATCGCTTTATGAAAGTAAATGAACCGAGAGTACACTAACACTAGTGTTTGCGTACACACTTGTGCATTATAATTTATGTCCTGCGCAGTTTACTAGTCTTGGATGAGACTGACTGCCGTTGCCGAAATTCGGTTGGGACGACACGGATAAACCAAAAGAAAATTAATTTTGTGATATTAATGTTTACGCATGCGGTGTGTGACTTTCAACTCCAAATATGCCGTTTTGTTTCTTCTTGTGCTCATTGCCAAGTCACTATAATTATAATATAAAGAAAACTATTGATACAATTACTAAATGTTGATTTATAACTACAAAATAATTTGAATAGGACTTGGCTTCTATAAGATCTCAAAACTTTTTACGATGGAAAGACTGCATCGAGAGACTTGGCATTTTTTTACATTTAATGTTTTTGGTGGGATATATATTACTGTGCTACTATTAGCAGGTTTAATAGGCGACAGGTATTTTATATATTTTTAAATGTTTTTTTTTTAATGTTTTTGTAAATATATTTCAAATAATCATCTTCCTGTCCTTATTCCATTTTACCTGGGGTCGGCGCAACACGTTTTTTGTTCCATTCTCCTCTATCAAACGTCACAGTATCATTTACTCCTTTTTCTTCCATATCATTCCTTAAACAATCCATCCATCTTTTCTTTGGCCTTCCTCTTCCTCTCCATCTATCAACATTCATACTTTTTTGAAGCCTGTTGGTCTAGTGGTTAGTGACCCTGACTGCTATCCCGGAGGTCGTGGATTCGATTCCCACCCTGGACAAATGTTTGTGTGATGAGCACGACATTTGTTCTGTGTCTGTGTGTAATTTATCTATAATATGTATGTATTTAGAAATATATAAGTATGTTTATCAGTTGTCTAGTACCCATAACACAAGCTCTGCTTAGCTTGGGACTAGATGGCGTTGTGTGATAGTTGTGGAATTTTTAATTATTATACTTATGACTCTTTTAAGTCACATGAGTGTCATCATATATTTCAAAAATATGTAAAAAAAAAGTTTTATAAAATAAATAAAGAGATAAATTATTATTCATTCCAAATCAGCCATCCCATCAACCCTTTTCCAAAAGAATCTTCCCAAACGAAAACCGTGGAGGAGCAAACAATATGAAATAGTTATTACTGTCCCTCCTATGTTATTTTCCGCATCACCGATTCCGTATATCTGCTTTGTCCGTCTGTCCGTACGATGCGAGCCAACAGCTTTGTAAATTGGATATCACTTTTCGACCGCGTCGGTGGGTAATGTGAGCATCGATATATTGAATGTGTGGAAATCAGGGAGCGGAAAATGTATAGTTTTTTTTAGTAAGCTTTCATTTTTTTGTGACTTTTCGAGGAGGTTTCGACCCATTGAGCCTTTGTCAAACAGACAGGCGTGACGAATGCGAAACGAGGCGTTTGTATTTGTAATGTATAGAATGTTTGAATCCAGTCACACAGAAAAGCGAAAGCGATCCGATAGCCTGACAGAACTATCGGACTGACGTCTCGTATCTGTTCGTTATCGCTTCGAACTCGCCTGTCTGTTTGACAAAGGCATTACTGTACCAAGTCAATGGTCTTAGGTCGCGGGACTCACGAATTACCGTGACCCCGGAACGTAAATGGCTTTTGAGGAACCCGTGGATTTATGTCAGTACAAGCCTGACAGTCCCTTTCGCCCTGCATTGGGTGGGAGGACTCATTTGATGATTTTACTATGATATAAAAAGTAAATATCTTAATTTTTTGTCAAACAGATAGGCAGGCGTAGCGAATGCGAAGCGAGACGTTTTTATTTGTAATGTATGGAATTGCTTGAATCCAGTCACATAGAAAAGCGAATGCGATCCAATAGCGTGACCGAACCGATGCGAAGACGTGGAGAAGGCTTATTTGCTCTGATTGACATCATCTATACTTCTATACTTTATACTATATACTTATATACTAATATTATAAAGAGGAAACCTTTGTATTTTTGTATGTTTGTATTGAATAGGCTCAAAAACTACTGGACCGATTTCAAAATTTCTTTTACCATTACTTAGAGGGATTCTTCCGAATCCGTATAGGCTATATTTTATCCCGGATTTTTTTTTTTCAGAGAGCTTAAAAAATAAATTAATATTATAAAGAGGAAACCTTTGTATTTTTGTATGTTTGTATTGAATAGGCTCAAAAACTACTGGACCGATTTCAAAATTTCTTTTACCATTACTTAGAGGGATTCTTCCGAATCCGTATAGGCTATATTTTATCCCGGATTTTTTTTTTTCAGAGAGCTAAAAAAATAAATGTCCACCCGTGCGAAGCCGGGGCCGGTCGCTAGTTTATAATAAAAAGCCAGCTAATACTACTGCATGCCTAGGTTCGCTGCACTCAGTTTGACGTCTCGTATCGGTTCGTTATAGCCTATATTAGCTCTGGATTCGGTCCGGTTCGTTTTCGCCTGTCTGTTTGACAAAGGCTTTAAGATGGGTCAGTGCTAATACACTTTTATTTACTTTCCTTCGTATTTATCTAGATTAGAGATCTAACAACTTGAAAGCAAGTTATTGACTATATTACAAAAATGAAAACACGATTCAATGAAGATTTCTCGATACAAAAAAAATAATGAAAAGTTGTTCTTGTTACAAAATATTTCTACTACGAGTATAGTAATTAATATATAGTTAAAGGAATAATTTGACGGCACGCTTGGCGCAGTGGCTGAGAAATTGGACTCCTGCGCTATTTGTCGCGGGTTCAATTCCCGCACGGAACAAATATTTCCATGATCTGCAAGTAGTTGTTCCGGGTCTGGGTGTTTGTGTATGTGAGTTTCTATGTTTGTAAACGCACCCACGATACAGGAAAAATTCCTAGTGTGGGGCAACAAGAAAAAAAACATAAAATTTAGGTTTCAATAGTTTGACGACGCCTGTCAGACTCGTACTGACTAAAATCCACGGTGATCCTTCAATAGTCCTTTACGTTCCAGGTTCACGGTTACCTGACTTATCAGGTAACAGTGTTGTCTTAACAGTCCCGCGACCCCAGCAGGGCTTGGCCCTCTAAGGGGGGTCGCGTCAGATTGCTATGCCCATTCACCCAGCCAATGCCCCAAACGCGCCCTATAAATTACGTTAAGCGCTAAACTAGTTTTAAATCCTCGTTCTGTTTCTATCTATCAGGAGATGACAGAGACGGAAATATAAATTAAATATCTCGAGTACTAAAAGCATTAGTATTTAGTGATGCCAGTCAGTTATAAACCAGCAGCGCGTATCCATAAAGGTCCACCGAAAAAGAACATAAAAACATTGACCTACATTTTATTCAGCGTCCAGTTTAAAAACCAGGAAAGCCCACGCTCAAAAATAAACTATTCAGAAACCAACAGGAAAGCATAATACGTAATTCTGTTTCCTAAAATCCAGCTAAAGCTAACTAAGGGGAGGTACATACTGCACATAAGTTCGGGTCGGTATCATACGGACGCCGAACGGGAATATAGAATGTTATAGAAAAGGTGGTTCAGCGTAGCATTAATTGTACTGAGCCAATCCGATTATAGATGTTAAATGGAGTTTTCTAAACGGCAAGACCAAAATTAAAACCTGTTATGTTAAGTTATTGTTTTTTTTGGGAAACTATTTGCTCCCACAGCTCCTCTTTTACTCGCATTACTATTTTGAAGGGGTTAAGTATTACATTTTGGGGAGTTATCGAAATTTAGTTTTTGTATGTTTTGATTCCCAGTTTAATTTGATTAAATGACGTTTCAGCTTAATCTCCAATAGTTTCAATTCGACAAAATTATTGCCGACTCGAATATATACGTGTGTACAATCCTTAATTCTGATGAACGCAATTTTAAACTCAAGCAAGCGAATTCGCAGAATGTACAGTGTAGTTCAAAATAATTGGGAGCACCATATTTTTGCAACGTAACAACTTGTTGGAAGTTTATGCAAGCGTATCTGATGCCTGTACGAATTCAAATTCTAATTTTAAATGGGAAAACGTACCACGTTTGCCGAATTATGGTTTGACCAAACAATTTCGGTTGAAACTTAGTTGACGTCTGTTCGGGATGAGTTTTCGTTTATACAGGGTTTTAACTGTGTTTTTGATATTTAAGGTATGTTTTCATGGCCTGGAATGTAACAGTTTTGTTGGTGTATGGATTTTTAGGGGTTCTGTATATCCATATGACAAAATAGAACCCATTTATGAGATTAAAAAACACATTGAACAGATTAAAATAATTCAGGAAAAGATTGCGGCTCCTACGATTTTTGAAAATTCCCCTCGATTTCTCTGGTCTGCCATCAACAAACCCTTATTTCCTTATCATGGGACTACCTTTAAAATATCTTCTTTCAAACAAAAAAAAGAATCATCAAAATCGGTTTATAAACGACGTTTTCCGCGAACAAACATAAAAAAAGCATAGACACGCTCGATTGAGAAACCTCTTCCCTTTTTGAAGTCGGTTCATAACCTAGGTCCACCTAGGTCCTTGGTCAATGCTGTGAAAAGTCGTTGTAGAACGAAATGCGTTGACAGCAGCTATCACTGGTCTTGACCTTTTTTTTTTTTTTTTTTTTTTGTTTTCGTGTTGAAACCTTCAAAAGGCGCCCAGTCTTTGGGGATAAGACCAGGGAGTGTGGGATTTGTACCTCACTAAAACCACCCCGGTGATTACCATCAGCACATGGAGGAGGGAACCGGGACCTCACTGGTCTTGATCGACTACACTGCTGTTCTCTATAAACACATCCTTGTAACACCGCGGCCACAGCGCTCACGTCACGCTGAAAAACGTGAGTAGTTCCGCTGTGGGAAAGCGACAGAGCTATACAAGTCATCTAGCGCCATCTCGTTCCCACAGCTGAACAACTCACGCTTTAAGATGTCATGGTAGGCCACTTGAAGTCAGTAAGAAAGAAGCTCTTTAGCTTTATAATATTAGTATATATTTATATCGATAGTTTGTTGGTAATTTTAAATTCTTCTTGGGTCACTCACTAATCTTAGTAGAGAAACAGTTGAAACATACCTGAAACCAAACAAAAAACCATTAATATCTTGTCATTCTTTCAAATTCAAAACGTTAAGCCTTTGTCAAACAGACAGGCGTGGCGAATGCGAAGCGAGGCGTTTTTATTTGTAACTAGCACTTTGCCCGCGACTTCGTCTGCGTGGGTTACGTACTTTCCTAATTCCCCCTTTTCACCCCCTTAAAGGTTAAATTTCCAAAAACCCCTTCTTAGTGCTCCCCTACATTATAATAGGAAGCCGTGTGCAAAATTTCACATTCCTAGCCCCAGTAGTTTCGGCTGTACGTTGATATGTCAGTGAGTCAGTTCTCCTTTTATATTTAAAGATGTATGGAATTGTTTGAATCCAGTCACATAGAAAAGCGAAAGCGATTCGATCACGCCTGTTTGGCAAAGGCACCACCCGATTAAGACATGAAACAATAGATCTACTGTCAAAAAGAAAACTGTTAAAGTGTCAGTTATTAAATACTGATTTTGTCTTTTCGTAATATTTTATTATCAAATGGGGGAAAACAACTAAGATTTATGTAAAAAATAATGTTGTGGAGGGAATCATTCAATAATAACCAAGTCAACTTAATAACTAATTGTCAGCAAGCAAGAATTGCTTTCTTTTTAACCGACTTTAAAAAAGGAGGAGGTTCTTAATTAGCCTATAGCTTACTTCGATAAGTGGACTATCCAATACAAAATGATTTATTCAATTCGAACCATTAATTCCTGAGCTTAGAGCGTTCAACTAAATAAATAAAGTCTTCAGCTTTATACTCATAATGTTAGTCGAGATCTATGCTCAAAAGCCTTTGTCAAACAGACAGGCGTGACGAATGCGAAGCATTCGTCACGTAAGACGGCGCAGGACACTTGCACGAATGTTCGTGTGTGTTTATTACTATTCAAGTTTTCACTTCTGCCGGCACTCCCAGAGTACAACCCGTCGTTTTTTTCGTAAGCTTTAATTTTTTGTGACTTTTCAACCCATTAAGCTTTTGTCAAACAGACAGGCGTGACGAATGCGAAGCGAGGCGTTTTTATTTGCAATGTATGGAATTGTTTAAATCCAGTCACATAGAAAAGCGAAAGCGATCCGATTGCGTGACAGAACTATCGGACTGATGACGTCACGCTTCGGTTCGCTATCGCTTTGCAAACGCTTCGCTTTCGCCTGTCTGTTTGACAAAGGCAAAATTGTTGCTTCGGCAAAGCTTTCATTTTTCACATAATGATGTCAGACTATTTTTTTCTCATCCCACACATTCATACGTCCATTAAAGCTTTGAGAGCATTCCAGACAAATGTATAATTTAAGTCTATACACATAGAGATACTTTTAAAACCATCTTCATCAGTGCAGCGGACTAAAAACGTGTAGGTGTTCTTGAAAATTGTTTTCACATTATCTCAGTGGTGTTTTTCCTACAAATGCGTTGGAGCAGAGATAAATACAGAAGGTTAGCTTCATACAACGTGGTGAAATGCACGCACATAATGATAGACACACTTCACGTAGAAACTGGCCTAGTACGAGTCGGAATCTCGCACGAAGGGTTCCGTGTCATTTCTATAAAAACGGCAAAAAAAATGTTTATTGAATAGAAGCCCCTACGTAGATACTTAATTCTTCTGTTTTTAGAGTTCTGTACCAAAACGGTAAAACGGAACCTTATTACTAACTAGCTTCCGCCCGCGACTCCGTCCGCGCGGATGTCGGTCTTCGCGTGGATGGTTTATTTCCCCATTTTGAGTAACTCTGACAATGACATCTTATAAATATTACGGCGCTGAATCCACTGCGGGTAATGCAACGTGTGTTCGCGGTTCTACAGAACAACGTCTATGAATAAAAATAAGATTTTTTTTCTACGTATTTTTCCAGGATAAGAAGTATCCTATTTATTTATTTACCAAATTACAACGGCTGTGTGAACAACCAATTACAGCAATTTAGGGACAATTATGCAAAAAGAAAACAGTATAAATTAGAATATAAAAACGTAAAAACACATTAGAATATAATAAAAAATGTAAAAACGTAAAAAGAAAAACACTTTCATAAATTCATCTCACAATACTTCTGGCATACCAATAAAATCTTCGACCATCCATCCACAAACAGATCTTCTGTTGGATTAACATTCAAGAGATCATTAAGCACGGCCAGAGTGCGAGGGATTGGCGACTTAGCACGTGAAACCGTACGACATGCAGGTACGGCAAACAGCCTGTGCTTTTTGCCTCGGCAGTATTTATCTGGGACATAAAAGCGCGCCAGCTCATTAAGTAGATCAGGAGCGTCAATAGCACCACGGAGCGTCTTACAAGCTATTGTGAGCTGATCCCGTGCTCGCCTTACCTCTAGCGAGTTGTATCCGAGGCAACCCAGTAGGAATTTTGTCGGATAGAGGTAAGGATAGTACCCGTGTTTCTGCTTATATAAGTACCTAAGGAAAGCCTTTTGGACTTTTTCCAATAAAAGTGCATAGGTACTTTCGTGTGGATTCCACACGCAAGAGCTGGTTTCCAGCTTGCTACGTACGAGTGCATTAAAAACTAGTTTAATAGCATGAGCGGTACGAAAATCGCGGCAGTTGCGCAGAACAAAGCCTAACCTTTGGTAGGACTGTTTAGCTACCAAGACCATATGATCGTGGAAGGTAAACTTTCGGTCGAATGTGACTCCCAGGTCTTTCATGGCTGTAGACTTCGTGATGGTATTACCGTTTAACTGATATTCAAAATTAACTGGATGCCGCATTCGTCCGAATGTCATAGCGAAGCATTTGGAAGAATTAAACTCCATCTTGTTGTCAACGCTCCACTTGTAAATCGCATCGATGTCTTGCTGTAGAGCGAAACTGTCGCGTTTAGAGTTAATTTCAAGATATAGTTTCAAGTCGTCAGCATACAAGAGACATCTTGCATGAAGCAGAACTTGAGGAAGATCATTGACCATGATAAGAAATAATAGAGGCCCCAGGATTGAGCCTTGACTCACGCCGGAACGCGTGTGATAGGTTTCAGACACGTACATACCAAGCCTAACAAACTGTTGTCGATCACGTAGGTAATCTGCAAAGAGGCGGAGGAGAGATGGTGAAAAGCCTATTTTACTAAGCTTCATAAGTAGCGCGTCATTGTTAACTCTATCAAACGCCTTCCGGAAGTCGAAGTAAAGTACGTCTACCTGACGCCCGCGGTCCAAACTAGATGAGATATAGTCAACGAGTGTCAGGAGATTTGTGTCAACAGACCTTTTGCTTCTGAAACCGTGTTGCTCATTACAAAGATACTTGTTAATTTGCTCATATATAGCATTGTGGAGAATGTTCTCGAAGACCTTTGCTGGGGAAGATAGGATGGCAATAGGGCGGTATTCTTCAACGAAATTTTTGTTTTGGGTTTTAGGGATAGGTGTAACTCTAGAGACTTTCCACTCAGAGGGATATGTTCCAGTCTGTAAGGCTAAATTAAAAATGTGGCAAAGAGGATTACTGAATATATATTTTAAGTCTTTAACTATGAAGGGAGGGATGTTGTCGGGGCCAGTAGAACTGTTGGGTTTAAGTTTTTTTATGCCTTTAATAATGTCTTCTTGGCATAACGGGGGTATGTTAATGAAATTGCTGTTGCAGGAATTGTCAGACATACCAACGTGATCAGCATTAAGTTGTGGAACGTCTAGCAGGAAAACAGCCGCGAAAAAATCAGCAAAAGCGCCTGCCGCCTTAGTACCCAAAAAAGTTGTACCTTTATATGTTATATTCGGTTCAAACCCACCTTTGGACCGCAGGCTGGAAATGTGTGACCAGAATTGACGAGGGTTATGTTTAATTTTGCTCTCTATATTTCTCATGTATACAGAAGACGCGTCTGCAATACGGGTTTTAAGACTTGACCTAAGATCAGAGAACAGCAAATAATCACTATTGTGTTTAGTTCTTTTCCAAATTTTATGGAGTTTTATCTTGCGCCTAAGATCCTGGATGATATTGCTTGTAAACCATACAGGATATCGCCTATTTGACAATTTCCCTCTGCGTTTTTTAGGTATGCACTGATCAAAGAATACGATGCTGTAAAAATTTTGTGTAGCCGTTTTTACATCCTGAGATTCTAAAACCTCCTTCCAAATATTTATATCGGATAGTGATAAATAAAGTTCTTTGAAGTCGCATTTACGGAAGTTCCAATCCTTAGCAGTATCTATATTGCTGGGCTCAATAGACTCCGGGCATTGACCTACATCGACTCTTACCTCAATATGTAGTGCCGGGTGATATGCATCCAATGGTACTATACCCTCGGAAGCCGTGACGAATGTTTCAGGTGCACCAATAATCTCTTGAATCAAAACAACATCTAGCATACCTCCATGCGAATTCTTCACAACGTTCATCTCATTCAGACTACAAAAAGATAAAAAGTAACAATAATAATTCTTAATATTTAACGATGCACTGTTTAAATTTAGGTCACCTAAAATGATGACCAAGCCTTTTAAATTATTTATAAATTCTTCTACTTTACAAAACCATCGCAAATAGTCATCATCGCTTGCAGTGGGTTTAATATATACAACACACACGTGAACAGTATGTCCGCACCATGTAAAGTCCGCCCATAAGTTCTCACCACAATCCGTTTCGAGATCACGGCGGCGGCGCAACACGATGGGCGCACGCGCGGCGAGCATCACTCCGCCACAAGGTGTACCCCGGTCACGTCGCATGACATTCCAATCGCCGATCGCAAGCTCAGCATCTTCAATAGAAGTATCAAGATAACTCTCTGTTACGGCGATCACATTATGTTCCAGTTCTAATAAGTTCGTTCTCCACGTCGACAGTTTCGTTTTAAGACCTCGGACGTTTTGATACAGTATATCAATGTTCTTAATCCTGTTAAGAGGTTTCTTAGACACGAAATGTCTGATGTGATGGTTGGTCCTTAACAGATGTCATATAGTTTCTGGAATGTCCCGGGTTCTTATAAGTAATCCATGTGTTTAATCTCGCATTCACCGGCCATACATCAACAGAAAGGCATTGTTCATAATAAATAACGGGGACACCAATTTTGAATGATTTGTAACTATGTTACGCCCTATGTTATGCCCAGGATAATAAGGAATAATTATACCAAGTTTCATCGAAATCGAACCGTTAGTTTTCACGTGATGCCTGCACAAACAGACAGACAGACAGACAGACAGACAAAAATTTTTTTAATCATATATTTGGGTTTGGTATCGATCCAGCAACACCCCCCGCTATTTATTTTTTCAATATTTTCAATGTACAGAATTGACCCTTCTACAGATTTATTATAGTATAGATATAGATACTCCGCTGTCCGTTCGTCTGTCTGTCTGTCTGTCTGTCAGTCTGCCATCAGGCTGCATCTCATGAGTAGTAATAGTTACGACGTTGAAATGTTGAAGGTCTATAACTATTCGGGAATAAATCGAAACGTACTAATTACTAATGTGGACGGAAACTCCCTTAAGTTTTACCGTAGAACTGTGGATTTTTGGAACAAAGCAAGTGGGAATAAAGACTCCAATTTATTCTACTATAAAAAAAAAAAAAAATATAAATTTAGCTAAATAAATCCCATTAGTTCACCCGTAGAATTTACTAGAACAAGTGGATTTAAACCTTTTTTCCCCTAGATATTCCTTCCCCCGGGTCGACGGCGCGTTGTGTTCCACGCGCTCTTCAAGGAGTATCAGCATAGTGACGGGGCCTGTAGAGGACCAAAGCCTGCCGGGGTTGGGGGACTCACAAATTACCGTGACCCCGGTACGTAAAAGGCTATTGAAGGACACCGTGGATTTAAGTCAGTACGAGTCTGACAATCCCTCCCGCTCTGCCCTGGGTGGGAGGAATCATTTGATGATTTTACCACGATAAAAAAAAAAAACCTTCCAATACGACTTTCTATGCATGTGCACCTCTTTTTGGTCACTGTATGTTGCCGTAGTCAACCTTCTGTCAGTATTATTCTGTGGTTCGAGCTAAGACGTGCGGAAGAATTGCTCAGACGTATTCAGTCAGTGAACAAAATGTTTTAACAAAAATATATCTTGTAACTTTTGGTGACCCACATTTTATTTGGAATATAAACGTGAAAGCATTTTTTGCATGAAGAGAACTGAAAATTGGAACGTGGAGTTCTGATGAAACTTTTTGAGGAATTTTCTTTCAAAAAGTTGTTATTAGGTTCTTCCGAATTAAGCCACGCTTGCCAAGGTTGGTCTGTGTATGGGTGACCATCAGACATAGCGAGTTCCCGCGGAAATTTTTCTCATTCCATTTTTGTAGAGCTTTTTCGCAAGCAGAAAGATGTCATCCACAAACTTGCTTATATAATTTTACCTACACAAAAATCTACATAGCAATCCCTCCACACAATACCTACTCAGAACATTGACCCCAGCAGCGGTCCAGGTTCTCAAAACTTCCTCCTACCAGGTCCGTATACACAATGCAGGTATAACAAGAAAAGTTTTAATAGACGTACCTATAGCCAGTGCCGGACTACAGGGGGCCTTAGATAGCACGGAGCCTGGCTTGTAAGGCCCCAAGCCAGGAGAAAGGTAACATCATGCGGGCTCCCAGCCTAGTAGGTCCGAGTCTTACGACTTCGGACGTGTTTCTCAGAGAGGGTACGCGTCTGTGGAACACCTTGTGGTGCAGGCCAAAGTTAATGGTACGAGAGCTCACGGCAAATCACCTATGTGCTGGACAGACCAGATCAAGGCTGCATTGAATGGTGAGAGAAGAATGGCGAACATTGTGAACCGAGGCACCATCTCTAATGAGACGACGAGCACGAGCACTCTGCCAAGAGTATAGTGACTAAGAAGAAGGTCTGGGATCGCAGGACATGGACACCGTGGTTTTGCAAAGGGCAAGTAAAGAAACAAGGTTTTTTTTTATTCAGTAAGACTACCCAAAGCACTAATTAATTTAATTAATTTAACTAAAAATAAAATAGAAAAGATAAAAATGCTTGAACCTGAGCAGGCTATCCCAGAAATAAGTATTTTTGTAGTTTTTGAAAAATACAGAACGGCGATAACGTATATTTGTGGGGCCCAGGTCCTAACAGCCCAATCCGACCCTGTCAACAGTGGTCCAGGCCTCATTATTTGAAACACCTATTTTGACAACCAAGTTCAGCAACAGTACTTTACAAGTTAAAGTGTTTTTGGAATATAAAAAGTTGTTTTATTCTGTTTAGAATGGAGTTTTACTCGTGTTTCGGGGGTGAACAATGTGTTTTGTGTTTTATGAGAGGTTGCTGTAGGTAGGTTTTTCTTTGTTAAAGTAAATAATGAGGAAATCTCGGAGTGAGCGGTGTTAAAGATTTTGAAGAATATTTTGGATACTTATTATTTTCACTTGTAAAACTATGGATGTATAGAAACTCAGATTCTTATTGACTAAAAACCAACCCTTTCCTTCAAATGCCCTTTGTGTTTCAGGGCTGAGATATTCAGTCGAAGCAGGCGTTTGGCCCTGTACCAGTTTGCCGTAGAACACAACGACTATGCCTTGATCAAACGGTGAGCTATCCATTACTCGCCGTCCGCAAGTCCATGCCTGGTAGCCGTAATCCCTAGATTTTAATTAATCCTTAAAAACATCTAAAAGGTCTTAACACAACAGCAACAGGATACCGCAAGTTGAAACTCAAAGTTATATAACGTAAGCGGTTTTGAAACTCGACCTACAGCCGTAGTATACACGGTTAATATTAGTGCGAACCATGGATGAGATAATACGGAAGTCTGGTATTTTACTTCCTTAGGAAAGTTTGTTATGCGTTCGCGGGAGGGCTTGAGGCTAGCGGTATAAATAGTAAAACGAGTGGATCATAAGTAAAGCTACGCTTGCCAAGGTTAGGCTTTTGATGGGTCACCATTCATGACAATGCTACCACACATCACATCTTTAGGAAATCTAATTAATTGTCAAAAATTACAATTCTCTCTCATTCTCGGAGATTTTAAGGAGTGAAGTTCCTTGCCATAGTCAATATCTCCTGATAGCTAAAACCTTGGGGTCTTTATGTCAAGAGGATTAGGTTACTTCTTAAGCGTGCTTCATCGTCGACCACATCTTCACTCACCATCAGGCGAGATAGTGGTCAAACGCGATCCTGTCGCTAAATAATGAAAAAAACCCGATTTCCCATACAGCTATTACCGACCATCTTGCGAACGTCGTTGCTCTATCTTGCCTGAGGGCGTCCCACCTTACGTTTGCCGATTCACGGTCTCCACTCAAAAATATGTCTACCCCAACGGTAATCGTTTCTACGAATAATATCGCCGGCCCATTGCCACTTTAGCTTGCGAATTCTGTAGGCTATGTTGATTAATTTCGTTCTCTGTTGGATCACTTCATTATGAATTCGATTCTGAAGAGAAACGCTAAGCATAGCCCTTTGGTCGCGGGACTTACGAATTGCCGTGTCCCCGGTACGTAAAGGGCTAGTGAAGGATACCGTGGATTTTAGTCAGTACGAGTCTGACAGTCCCTTCCGCCCCGCCCTGCCCTGGGTGGGAGGACTCATTTGATGATTTTACCAAATTAAAAAAAAAGCATAGCCCTTTCCAGAACTAGATGAGCGACAATCAGCTGTATCGTAAATGTCCACGTCTCGGCGCCGTAAGTTATAATAGGTGAGTAGGACGCACTAATCGAAAATCTCTTTGGAATGTCTAATTTATACATTACCTAAACAATAATTTACACGAAGCACTCGTTGCTTCACCTTAAAGATTTACTACCTGAATAACAGTAATTAGTCGCAATGGAGATCATCCTACCCTTTTCACTCGTTAATCAGCACTAAAAACACTGACATATTAACCAATTCCATTAAAACTAGAGTTACATTTACATTAAAATTTTCAAATTCAAACATACAGTGAAATCCGGGCTGGCTTTCAAATATCACTTTGACGGTTTCATTACCAACATTAAGTATTCCGTTTGTGCAGATGGATGTTCACTTATAAAATATGCAGTCAGTGTGCTACCTGAATGGGCTGTATGCAGGGCCGCAGCTAGGGAAGGGCAGTGATGGTTAAAGGTAGGGCATTGGCAACGCCAAAAATAGGGTTGTGCCAACGGTGCCTGAGCGCAGACCCTGACGGGGAGTACAAATAGCTCGACCAGCACCAACATTTTATTGGCTAGACCAGGGCGCAGTTTTAGTTCGCTAGGCTAGTTAGCATAAAAGGCTATATACGGCACTGTGTATTGGGAACTAAATGTTTAAAATTGAGAGATATGTAAAAGTCTGAGAGTGAATGATTATGACTAATGTTTCATTCAGATGTCTTTGCTTCTCTATTCGTAATACTTTTATTGAGCATTGATATTTTAAGGTACGGCATTGCCCCACTTTGGCCTCCCTTGATACAGCCCTGACTGTATTTATGTAGCTTTTGCATTTATGTAGTTGGACTGCGATGTAAGTGATTGGCAGATTTAGCATTTAATAGTAGATGTTGTTTGATCGGCTTTGGGGGTTCCACATTTAAGCAATAGGAGTGAGATTTGCCTGACAAGCGGTACATGCTGATTCGTATTTACTGAAAGCCTATGAGCACGTCTTTGTTGTAGTTATAGTTGACCGCCGCAGCCTTCCGATTGTTCAAGCTTCAAACTCAAGCAGTCTCACGGATTTGGGTTTTGGTTTGCAGACTAAAGTCCTCCACTCTCGCTTATGAACGGCCTGCTGATCCCACCGCGGCTCCTAACTTCTAGTTCCTCCTATTATATTGCGTTGCGTCGACGCAGAATTGACAGCAGTACGACAGCCTGTTGGTCTAGTGGTTAGTAACCCTGACTGCTATGCCGGAGGTTGTGGGTTCGATTCCCACCCAGGACAAATGTTTGTGTGATGAGCACGATCATTTGTTCTGTGTCTGGGTGTAATTTATCTATAATATGTATGTATTTAGAAATATATAAGTATGTTTATCAGTTGTCTAGTACCCATAACACAAGCTCTGCTTAGCTTGGGACTAGATGGCGTTGTGTGATAGTCGTGGAATATTTATTTATTTTATTATTATTTATTTAAAGCTAGTCTGAACTGAGATCCTTTACTGCGACTGCAACGGTTTGATGTACCGTCTCACGTTACGTAAACGCAACGCAGTAGTGGCATGTAGGTGCGTTGATCTGTTGCTACAGAAGACGACGCAAGTTTCCGATACCTAATGACTTTGGCATCCATTGACGAGTGCCTGTGTACGAACCTCTATGGATTTGTATTGCAATAGTCACCTGTATACCAAAGTCGTAAGGTATCGGACCCTTGTGTACGAAGGGGCTTTTGTTTTATCGTGGTAAAATCATCAAATGGGTCCTCCCACCCAGGGCAGAGCGGGAGGGACTGTCAGACTCGTACTGACTACTACTAATATCCACGGTGTCTTTCAATAGCCCTTTAGGTACTGGGGTCACGGTAAATCATAAGTCCTGCGACCCCGACAGGCTTTGACTCTCTAGAGGGGGGTCCCGTCATTTTTGCTGACACTCTTTGATGCGTGCGTGGAACACAACGTGCTGTCGACCCAGGCATGGTCCATGGTCGGACAGCGAGTTGCCCATTACTCGCTGCCCGCATGCCCGCAATGTACAAAGGGGCTAAGTAGCATTTGACGTTTTTTTATCTATAAAATAGGTCTTAAGCAAACCAATCTAAGACACTAGACTACTAAAACCAAATTCAAAGGTAGTTTATTTAAAGCCGCCTAGAAAATGGTGCTTTCGAGATTTCACTAGTAACAAAAACAGTTTAATCTGACAGTTTCATTTGCCACTGTGCCTCTAAATGACCTAATTTAACGGAGTAACATTTAAGCCAAAGGCTAGTTAAGAAGTCTGGGAACGTGCAAGCGAGTAGAAAATTAAATGGTCGAAAATGTAATCCGTCTCTTTTACACTGTTATAAGGTTCAAATTATCTTTCAAAATGTAGGTATAGAAAGCCAGTTGAATGAATCTTTTGGTTATTACTTTTAAAAAAACCGAGGTTAGGGATTTTCTACTTAATATCACTTACGGTTTAAAGATTGATTTGATCTCCTCCATATCAATCCAAGTATTGTTTTTAAGCACGACTTTGGAACCCCCATCACAGAGAGCATCCAAAACATCTGTTTTTCAATTTTTGGTTTGTCCCAAATTACAGGAATTGGCTATTTGACAGTAGCTTTAAATTACAAATATAATTAGTCCGTCATTTACAGTTTAAAAAAATAACGGACACGTATTTTTTCTTTTGTAAAATCAATGAATATTCACCAAAATACAACGTATCAAAACTCGAGAGTGGGGGCTCGTGACGTAAGAATTCAATAAAAAATGTACTAAATTGTGACGTTTTGCCAATTTTGAAAGCATCGTATCTCCGTCAATTTTGGTTCACGAAACAAAAGAAAAATACGAGTCGAATATTTTTTGATTATCTATGTGACGGAATAATTAGAATTTTTCAGTCAACGTACTCCAAAAAATCCCCTTCAGTTGGTCCTTTACGATCAATTTGTAAATATCAAAAGAGGAAGAAAGAAAACGAGCTAAAAAGCGTCCAATAACAAAATATTTAGTTTCATCACCATCCATCAATTTTTCCTTCACTAGATTCGTTAATAATACTGATTGACAAGCCAGCGCTAGCTTGAAACAAAGATGCTTTCATAAATCATCGGTTGTTGTTATTGCCACAAGGTAATGTTGATGCAAAAGTTTCACTTTGAACCAGTAGATTAGAACCTCACACAGTATGAGTGGTAGATATCTCACTTTATGCTTTTGAGATAAAACATATCCATAACCCAGACTTCTAAAGTCGAACAAACAAGTGTCAATTATTGTTTTACTAGAAGTCAGTTATTTGGTTAAAATATGGGTGCTCCAACTATTTTGTCTACCTGGGTGAAGCATGTAGACTATCAATTTTGGTTTTGAGTCCAACTGATGACGTTATTGTACAGCGATGCAAGAACTTGCAATCTCAGAAAAAAAAACGACGGGTTGCACTCTGGAAGTGCCGGCAGAACTGAAAACTTGAATAGTAATAAACACACACGAACATTCGCGCAAGCGCCCTGCGCCGTCTTACGAATTTTCGATCAGGTCACGTGTCCTGACGCGAGTTTAAATTTTTTTTACCCATTCCAAAAAAAGTGCACAACGCCGCTAAAGAAGTTTTCACTTCAAAAAAACATTATTTTATCAGCCGATTGTCTTACCATGTAAGACCATGGAGTATCCCTTGCCCATTCTTGTCCATGTAAACTACTTTGAAGATTAAAGTTATTTTATTGTAAAAGTTGCCATTGTCCATTGTTTTAAAGTTGAGAGTGGCTTGACTTTGATAGGAACTTCCAGTATTTGATAAACTATGCTTAGAATACTCTGTTAATTTCCCATTTCGTTAGTCCTTTGTTTGACAGGCCTGTTGGTCTAGTGGTTAGTGACCCTGACTGCTATGCCGGAGGTCGTGAGTTCAATTCCCACTCAGGACAAATGTTTGTGTGATGAGCACGATCATTTGTTCTGTGTCTGGGTGTATTTTATCTATAAAATGTATGTATTTAGAAATATATAAGTATGTTTATCAGTTGTCTAGTACCCATAACACAAGCTCTGCTTAGCTTGGGACTAGATGGCGTTGTGTGATAGTTGTGGAATATTTATTTATTTGTTTTTCACCACTGATATCTGAAATCTAATAATTATGATTAATAAATAGGGAGCCTATTTATTAATCATAATTATTAGATTTACAGAAGATGTTTTCCAAGCATTTTATGTCCTTCAGAAAGAGTGATGCTTCGGCACTTTTCTTCCATGTGGTTGCGACTGCTGTATCATCGATGTAAATTATCGTTTCAGCTTTCGTTGCACCAGTATTTTGTTAAGGTTCGTTAGCGACTAGGGGTTAGGATTCATTGTTTAACCGGCTAAGTAAAAACATGGAGGCCGGTTTAACAGCAAATCTCTGTTTAATCTGTCGAAGTTCATGTTTTGGTGATGTGACAGGTATTTGGTGAAAGCCGATATCTGTATCCGATGAATAAGAAGTGTAAGTTTAACACAAATCTGATAACGTATTTTTTTTCGTAAACTGAATGGCTGGAAATGAAGCTTAAAATTATTGTAATAGAGAAATATGAAAACATACCGCGCCGATGGAAAATTAATTAGGACAAGTGCAGGAGATTGATGAATCATCATCATCTGCCTAGCCTTTTCCCAACTATGTTAGGGTCGGCTTCCAGTGAAACCAGATGCAGCTGGACATTAGTATTTTACATGGACCTCCACAATCCAGTAACTGGGTAATACGATACCCCATGGTTGTTAGACTTTAGAGCTTCTGACTAACAGTAACGACTGTCAAAGATCTACAAATGACGAGCCGAGACCAACGGCTTTACGTGATTTAGGAGATTGATGAATAATTAATAAAAATATTTTATGAAGTGTATAGCCAGGTCGTGCAGTTTTCTTTTGTTTAATTTTATTTATCGATTTGAACGTACGACTGATCACCAGCCAATAATATTCCCACAGCTGGGACTCAGGCAAAGAGGAGTTGCGAGAGGTACTGGATTATAATCCACCACGTGGACCTAGTGCAGATTGGTGCACACATGTTTTCGAGTTTTCGAGTCTTCATCCTATTCCCGACCCTACCCAGAATATGTTTCAGATTCTAACCCTTCATGAAAGTTGTGAATTCTTTGAAACAATGACAGATAAGGATACAGCGCTAGGAACCTTGAAATAGAGATGGGCGCGTTTCGTTTTACGAAAACACTCATCTTTTAATAATGTGACGACGTACCATGCAAGAAGTGCTTTCTAACGATATTTTCCGTTTTTGTTTTTAAAGCAGTAAAACATACTAGACAAAGCAATGCGCCTGGCTGGATTCGAATCCTTGATCTATAGTTTGCAAGTCGAGGCCTCTACTGCTCACTAACAAGCCCTTTTTTTTCACCGTGGTAGTGAGGAACTTTCCACTCTGTTCCTCCTAACCCCCAAATGAGTTTTAAATAAATATATCTGTGTTACTTTACTCCGTATCTCTTCATATATTTGTGATGAACTCAATCCGTTGATCCGTTTGTTGATATCCCATTAACGGTGAGTTTGTTTCCGGGTTCACAAGGGTATCCAATTTTTATTATTTGTGTTTTATCTGCTTTTTTTTATTATTTGCTTTCTTGTGTTGTTTATTTGTAGATGTCTGGAAATTTAAGGTATCTTATTTACGTAAGTGTGAGTCGACTTTGAGCACGATGGGTTCTGTATTATTCAACAAAAAGACTCCCCTCAAACATTAATTTGTTTATTTTAATTTAATATCTATTAACTTTTAAAAGTGAATTTTAAGCGTCTACCTTTTACTGTTATCAATTTTGAGAAAAAACGAGCAAAACAATTACGTTTGTTGTGCGTCCCCTTAAATATTTAGTAAAGTGCGAGTCGCACTTGGCCGGTTTTTAAATTACATTTCGTACATTACAGAACCAAATTTTATTTAAAAAAATCTTTTTTTCCCTCAATTTTCACAAAATGCGTTCAAAAATATTCCCCGAGAAAACACAAACCCCCAAACTAATATGAATACACAAAAACCCTTCTTTATCAAAACATTTTACTATTCCTGGATACAACGCGACCGTCCATACATACTATATTAACAACCAGGGAGTCTAAAATGGTAACTTTGGCAGAATCATAATATTTTTCCTTTTATTATTTGTAATTATATATATTACTTTCTTAACTTCATTAATAATTATAATTGTATTGTTCTATATGTAATATATGTATAAATAAATAACACAACGTTTGTTTAAAAAAAAATTATTGGTCAAGTTAAGGAGTAGATATTATAGAATATACTATTGAAATTCATATTACGATCCTGCTAAACTAGCCTTTTTAGACCCCCAGAAAGATTATTTTGCAAATGAAACCACGAGGGACGTTGTATACACAGCAATTTTCAGCTCCACTGAGTCGCGTAATGTTATTTATTTATCAACTCAAATGACAGGATTCGATATAAATAAGCAACATTATTTGTGTATGATACCGTAAAGTATGGGTTTGATAAATATTTAGGCTCTCTGATGGATTTTTGTAGGCCATCTTTCTTTTTTAAATTTGTTTTCCTTTTTTTTTTGCGCGGGTTTTTAATTTTGGAAATTGGATTTCTGTAATAAAAAAGAAATACTTGTTTTTTTAATTTGACGTCATGGATGGCATTGACTGAGCAATTGACTCTTGTTGCGGATATGAAAATCTCCGAAAACAGATTTTAAAAACTACTGTACCTACGACTTTTTTCTTTACGTGGTAAAATCATCAAATGAGTCCTCCCACACAGGGCAGAGCGGGAGGTACTGTCAGACTCGAACTGACTAAAATCCACGGCGTCCTTCAATAGCCCTTTACGTTCAGGAGTCACGGTAATTCGTACAGTCCCGCTACTCCGGCAGGCTTTGGATCTCTAGAGGGGAGCCCCGTCACTCTGCTGACACTCTTTGAGGCACGCGTGGAACACAACGCGCCGTCGACCCGGGCATGGTCCATGGTCGGACAGCGAGTTGCCCATTACTACTGCCCGCATGGCCCGTGCCTAAGGTGGCCGGAAATCGTCTACCAACGTCCTTCGCCGTGGGCGTCTACCACTGCGGCTGGGGTGGAGGGAGGACGCTGTCCTCTTCCTCTCGCGGCCCGCCTCCTCCTTCGCGAACATGACTGCTTCTGAGAAGGAGGCGACTGCTTCAAACTCCGTCTAGCCACGCAGCATGGCCTCGACCAATGCCGGGCGCGAGAGGTCTCCGCCTATCGCCGTCGTGAGGACACGGCGGTGCTCTGCCCAAGCGGGGCAGTCCTGCACCGTATGCTCCACCGTGTCCCCTGGCCGATCCCCGCAGTGGTGACACCCAGGCGTTTCTTCCCTCCCTACCCGACACAGGTACCTCCCGAAACTTCCGTGTCCGGTGAGGACCTGCGTCATGCGGTAGGTCAGGACGCCGTGACGCCTATCCAGCCACTCCTCGAAGAAGGGTCTTAACGCTGTGATCGCGGGTGCCCACTGTACCTACGATTTAGACATTCTAGACGGAAGCAAACATTAGAACATACTTTGGTATTATCATTATGACAATGCTTGTAGCTATCGTCGAGGAAAAAAAAAACTATAATTTATAAAATTAATGTATTTCTTCAGTTATTACAATTATAATATTCCGTAATATGGTTTATTATGGTTTTGTACACCCAATAATATCAGTGAAAGTAATGATGAATTCTATTTCCGTAAAAATCTTCGAATTCTTATTTTATTTAGGTACGTCAATTTCCGAAAACCGTATAAGAGGAGAATTCTATACTGTGTCATTTGGTACGTTCTAATCCCCTTTTAATGGGGCATTGTTGTATTCTTCTGTCACTTTTTAGGGTTCCGTAGCCAAATGGCAAAAACGCAACCCTTATTTATAGATTCGTCATGTCTGTCTGTCTGTCCGTCCGTATGTCACAGCCACTTTTCTTCGAAAGTATAAGAGCTATCCTGTTGAAACTCACGTAAGTAGATTGTATTATATGAACCGCATTAGGATTCTCACACAAAAAAAACGACGGGTTGCACTCTGGGAGTGCCGGCAGAAGTGAAAACTTGAATAGTAATTGTTGGAAATATCTTGTGAACAGATTTTAGTAAAACTCGCAAAAATGGTTGACTTTTTATTTCAATAATTTTCCAATGTGACGTACATCTTTTATAAACAATGTTACTTAGCAACGAATGTATCCAGCATACAAACTTCTTTAAAAGTAATAAAGTCACACGAACATTCACGCAAGCGCCCTGCGCCGTCCTACGCTTTTTCGATCAGGGTCACGTGTCCTGACGCGAGTGTCCTGACGCGAGTTAAAGATTTTATACCCATTACAGAAAAAGTGCTCAACGCCGCAAAGAAGTTTTCACTTCAAAAAAAAAACTGGGCGTTTCCCATACTTATACTAGATATTTAGACTTTGGTATCTAGGCGACTATCGCAACACAAATCCATAGAGGTTCGTACCCAGACACGCGTCAATGGATACCAAAGTCGTAAGGTTTAGGAAACTTGCGTTGCGCTGTGTACGAGAGCTTGGTCGCTTCGCCCGAAGCTGGGAATGGAACTAAATGATTGATATGTTTGTGATGTAGTCTATATCATTAGGTTATACAATTTTGATCCCAGACCCAGCAATAGGGTTTCATGTCATTTTTTTCGGAAATAAACCCGCGGGCAGAGTCGTAGGCTGTAGCTTGTGAAAATATAAATGTGAAAACAAAATGAAAGGTATGCCTTTCGACGCTTTCTTTCGCCGAATGTATGTATAATTTTATCATATTTCATACCGTATCCTCATTTTGGGATATCAGCTGTTATTTTACTTTTATTCCAGAACTTCTTTTCTCACAAGACGATCTCCGGCCACCGTAGGCGCGGGCATGCGGGCGGCGAGTAATGGGCGACTCGCTGTCCGATCATGGACCATGCCCGGGTCGACGGCGCGTTGTGTTCCACACGCGCCTCAAGGAGTGTCAGCATAGTGACGGGGCCTGTAGAGGGCCAAAGCCTGCCGGGGTCGCGGGACTTACGAATTACCGTGACCCCGGTACGTAAAGGGCTAGTGAAGGACACCGTGGATTTTAGTCAGTACAAGTCTGACAGTCCCTCCCGCACTGCCCTGGGTGGGAGGACTCATTTGATGATTTTACCACCACAAAAAAAAGTATATACAATTGTTGGTTGGCCAGAAACAATAAATAAATAAACTTATTTTTACAAAAAACAGTTCTCAATTTAAATAAACCAAAGAGGTTTAACAGTGACAAATTCTTGACAGATTCGCTATAACTTTCAAGTAGCCACTGCAATTTACCGTAAACATATTACATGCAATACCAACAAAACCTAAAACCTTACCTAAAAACCTTCTTATAAAGTTCAAATTCCTTTACAGAGCTTTTTACAATACAAACACAATCAAAAATGAACTCTATTACGTAAAGGACAAAGATTAAATTACCGTATAATTCACAAGAAGACGTTTCAGTACATCTGACGGGGATTTTGTTTCGAGATTTCGTTCCGTATCTACACAAAGGGTAGGAGAAATATTGCTGGCTAAATATGAGCAGACAGCTCTGTTGTTTGTTGCCCAAATATACGGTAGCGTGTTTAGGGTTGGTGAACATTTTTCATTTCATTTTTGTGTCAGTATTTTTAACGGAGAAACATGCAATTATGGCGGTGAAAAGATACAATAAGGGTTTTGTGGTAATTTAGTAAGAGTTATATGGCTCGATATGGAAGGTTAAGCAACGTTCGACGAGGTTGATACGTAGTATGGTGGAATTTACTGATGATGTCATTTGAATATCTTTGATTTTGGTGATGTAGACTCGCGAGGCTGTTCTACAATTGTGTTTTTAATTTTGTGATGCTCGAGTAATTCTGGCTCGACCTTGCTCGCGAGGCAAATTACTGAGGCTACCTCACGAGCGCATGCTCGCGAGCACCACACCGAGGCTGCCTCGCGAGCCCATGAAACGTGCGTCAGATCCGCTTAATCATCCAGTCTGAGATATGCCTTAGAAAATGGCTTGTTACCCGACTACGGCAAAGCCAAAAGGAGGGTTATGATTTTGACCGGTATGTATGTTTGTATGTATGTATGTATGTATGTTTGTATGTATGTATGTATGTATGTATGTATGTTTGTTTGTTCCCTCATAACTTCTAAACTACTTATCATTACATGACAAATGAGGTCTCGTTAGAAGCGTCTCAGTTGTCCGCTGGTTATAGGGTAGGTGACGTGTCACCAAATCCAATATGGCGCCCTCTAGGGGATGAGAAGTCGTTACTGAAAAAAATTTTTTTTTTGCATAGTATCGACATGGGTATCAAATTAAAGGGCTTGATAAGCACATTTGAAATATATATACATCATATAGCTTTTACTAGCTAATTTTCTGTTTCTAACAGTGTCAACATGGGTATCAAATGATAAATCTTAAATTCACAACTCAGAAACTATACGTATAACATAAATAACTTACTTCAAATAATATAACCCCAAAATAGTGTAAATAAAAAATAAGTTAAAAATAACTAATACCCGACTACAAAAAAATCGCGCACTGAAAAGTATAAAACAAGAACAAGCCGTGGTCGTATGCCACCTAGCCAGTAAAGATTGTGTGAAACAACCGCAGGTGGCATACGACCACGGCTTGTTCTTGTTTTATACTTTTCAGTGCGCGATTTTTTTGTAGTCGGGTATTAGTTATTTTTAACTTATTTTTTATTTACCGTCTTGATGTGAGTAAAAATATACTTCTTAGTATTACAAAAGGCAAAAAACAAAAGGACAATCCTTGACAGCCCTAGAAGAAAGAACAGCGTTACCTTGAATATAAACTTTCAAATATACAATCAGGAGTGTAAGGTCGACGTGAACTTAATTCAATGAGAAATCATCCCGTTTCATTCTGATGGGTAGGCAGGGATCTCGACGTTGTGCTATCAAGCGAGGAAATGGAAAAGGGTTCGCTGTCAATTCATATTGGGACGCATTTTTGGGCGCGAGTTCCGCCATTTTGAAAAGAATGTGGCGTTTAGTTTGTAATAATAATTTGAGTCGTGAATTTCTTGGCTTTGTTTTGGTTGTAAAATTATTTCATTGGAAGTACCCAACAAGGAATATTGATAATTATGTCCATCCTTCTTATCTTTACGATATGTCCACCAGTCGCATTTTTTTGGAGTGGTTATATTATAAGGGACTGTTAGGCTCTTGCTGACTAAAAATCCATCAATTTCTTCGGTTGTTCTTTGCGTTCCAAGGCCATGGGGTCCTTTTATGACAGTACCGCGTCTTTGCTCTCAGTTGAAGAAAAGTGGCATTAACATACAGTTACGTTTGACAGGCCTGTTGGTCTAGTGCTTAGTGACCCTGACTACTATGCCGGAGGTCGTGGGTTCGATTCCCACTCAGGACAAATGTTTGAGTGATGAGCACGATCATTTGTTCTGTGTCTGGGTGTCTATAATATGTATGTATTTAGAAATATATAAGTATGTTTATCAGTTGTCTAGTACCCATAACACAAGCTCTGCTTAGCTTGGGATTAGATGGCGTCGTGTGATAGTTGTGGAATTTTTATTTATTATTTATACACATTAGTTACGACTACAAACTGGAAAAAAATTATGGTAACCTTCTATACACATAAAACCTATGAAATCATTTCGGAATTTAACTCAATTATTGTTTCATGCGGCTATAAAGATATTTATTTTCATGCTATAAAATTTATAGAAATACTATCTCTGGGGATGCATTTTTTCTTCGATTTACTAAATTCACTCCTCCTTCTCCTACTATCCAAAATTCCCTTTCTTTACAATATTATGATGCAGATAGTTCAAAACATTAAGAGATAACATCTTAATTTCCCAACAGACGTGTTCGCATTTGGGTAATGTCCAATAAAATTAATTTATTGGTAAACAACATAGGTATCTTCAGAGATAAGTGATAAAGAACAGGGACTGGGAAACACTTTTTTGTATGAGTTTTATGAAAAACACTAGCTGTATCCTGCCACGCTTCGCTGTGTTGAATGGTTGAGAAGATATGTGACTGATAACTTCAGCTCAATCGGTGCAGAACTTTTTGAGTTTTTGAAGCGTACACAAACCAATATAGCATTTTTATATATATAAGATATATAGAATACTAGCTGTTCCCTGACACGCTTCGCTGTGGCACAAAAAAACGTTTTTTCAAAAAAAAAAAAAAATTAAAACCATCGTTGATGCGGATTATATATCATGCTAAAATTTCAGCTCAATCGGTGCAGAACTTTTTGAGTTTTTGAAGCATACACAAACCAACATAACATTTTTATATATATAGATATAGAATATATATAGATTGCAATTTGATCATTCCCTGTAAACTTTGGCAGGTTAGGTCGAGAATCGCTTCATAAATGACGCACTAATTAGATTTTTTTTACAAGCTTATACTTACTGTCACCTGTCCCGTTGTGGCGACGGACGTTGCCAGACGATCTCCGGCCACCGTAGGCGCGGACATGCGGGCAGCGAGTAATGGGCAACTCGCTGTCCGACCATGGACCATGCCCAGGTCAACGGCGCGGTTGTTCCACGCGCGCCTCAAAGAGTGTCAGCAAAATGACTCGCGACGTCGCGGAACTTACGAATTACCGTGACCCCGGTACGTAAAGGGCTATTGAAGGACACCGTGGATTTTAGTCAGTTAAGAAGTCTGACCCTGCCCTGCCCTGAATGGGAGGACTCATTTAATGCTTTTACCACGATAAAAAAGCAGTACCTTAGTGCTAGCAATAATATTGCAGCCAAACATGGAAGTAAAAATATTGCTCGTTATTACGCACCTTTATATTCAAGACTTTCATAATATCCACAGGTGCAAAAACCGCATATGCTTTAACCAAACTCGCAAAAACAGTAACGATCCCATCACCATAATTCACAACCTTTTAACAGATTAACAGGGAGAAAAAATTTACAGAAGAAAAAACCCAAGATTTTACTCAACACCTTTTCTTACCGGAAAATTATGGGCACACCTAATATTACCAAAGAAAAATTTGGATAGCGGTTTAAAATTTCACAGACTACTTAGCGTCTTGAATATTTCAGCGACTACTCAGAACAGAGAGCAGCTGTCGTAAACCCGGATCTTAGGAGAAAAGCGCTGGAAGCGCTGAAGGATTCGCGGATTTTCTTAGCGATTTATTTTCGCTTTTTTAGTGGAAACCGAAGTAGGACGAGGATTGCTTTTTCGCTTTTTGCAGCGGATTCGTTTTGTTGGCTGCTTGAACTAGAAGTAAAAAGGTTCTGAATAAACTAAGAGGTTATGTTATTATATCAATACCATCAGCTAAATGTCATTGTGACTTTTTCTCAGTGTCGCAGAGTCCTGGAGTGGAGACCCCGCATCGGCAAGCGTAGTGTAGAACGCCCCCCAGCTAGTCGTTTATTACCCGTGGTACACCCGTTGTACTACCAGTAATACCACGGGTAAAAAAATTACCCGTGCTACTACCAAGCGTTCTAGTAGTACCACGGGAAATTTTAATTTACCCGAGGTACTACTCACTTATTTTACATTATAGATTAATATTTCACAGTTCTCTGTATAATCTTCCGTATACCATCTCATTATTACTTTGCAGCAGTTTTTTTTTTAATATTTTTTAAAAAAGTAATTTAAAATAGGCATTTCACCCTGTGTGGAGGGGAAGGGACTGTCGGACTCGTACTGACTAAAATCTACCGTGTTCCTTTAATTGCCCTTTTCATTCCAGGGTCACGGTTAACTGTGTAGGTAGTCCTACTATCCCGGCATAGTAAATGAATAGTACCACGGGTAAATTAAAAATTCCCGTGGACTAGATCTACTTAGACTACTAGATCGCTTGGTAGTACCACGGGTATTTTTTTGCCGTGGTAATGGTAGTAAGTGGTGAGCTCGTGGCTAAATAAATACAGCCGCACAGGCCGATCTTCCGGGTTAAGCCGCGCTTGCCGAGGTTGGTCTGTGAATGGGTGACCATCTGTTATAGCGAGTTTCCTCCGTGCCTCGGAAAGCACGTTAAGCCGTTGGTCCCGGCTGTCATTTTGTAGATCTTTGACAGTCGTTACTGTTAGTCAGAAGCTCTAAAGTCTGACAACCAATCTAACCATGGGGGTATCGTATTACCCAGTTACTGGGTTGTGGAGGTCCGACAGGCAGTCGCTCCATGTAAAATACTGATATCGAGCTGCATCTGGTTTGACTGGAAGCCGACCCCAATATAGTTGGGAAAAGGCTAGGCAGATGATTGTAATGGTAGTACCACGGGCAATAAACGCAGCTAGATGGACCTTAAAAACGTAGCTCAGAAGGACTGGTTGCGGAAGGCAAAGAACAGGGTTATATAGTGCAGCCTGTGTGAGGTCTATGTGCAGTAGCTTACATTGATTCCACTGCGGGAATACAAGCCTGTCTCTGTGAGAGGGAGAGGGCTGTAATCGGCCTTCTCACTCACTTTCCAGAGTTAACAATTAAACAAAAGACGTGCACAACAAGTGAACAAATGAACTGGAATGCATTTTCGCCACTATCCACCACGCTGGCCCATTGAGAGTAAATGTCACATGTCTTCGAATGTTTGATTCTAGGACATGCCGGTTTCCTCACAACTTTTTCCTTCACAGTTTTGAGAGCTGTGATCGAAACTAATATTATAAATGCGAAAGTAACTCTGTCTGTCTGTCTGTCTTTTCTTCACGCCTAAACTACTGAACCGATTTGTGTGAAATTTGGTACAGACATAGTTTGGAACTTGAGAAAGGACATAAGATAGAAGTTTTTATGTGGGTAAAACCAAAAATCTGCCGGAAGTCACTATTCCACGCGAACGAAGTCGCGGGCTAAAGCTAGTGATGAAATAAATTACACATAGTAATGCGCCTGTTCAAAACCACAGACTACAACCTACTCGAGGTACTTAACACTGGGCCACCAATCTATACGAATATTATAAAGCTGAGTTTGTTTGGTTGAACGCGCAAATCTCAGAAACTACTGGTTCGAATTGAAAAATCTTTTGTGTTGGATAGTCCATTTATCGAGAAAGGCTTTAAGCTTTATACCAGGCCAACTTGATTAGACATAAGATCTACTGATTACTAACGAAACCTTGTGCGATCTACCAATTACATATATCTTGAAATATTAAATAAATAAATAAAAAAATATTCCACAACTATCACACAACGCCATCTAGTCCCAAGCTAAGCAGAGCTTGTGTTATGGGTACTAGACAACTGATAAACATACTTATATATTTTTCTAAATACATACATATTATAGATAAATTACACCCAGATACAGAAAAAATGATCGTGCTCATCACACAAACATTTGTCCCGGGTGGAAATCAAACAGCATAGTTTGGTACACAATCATGTAGTATTTGTTATTGACGAGTCTTGGGAGTTCCTTTTCATATCACATGTGAAATTGTTTCCTGAATACTTTGGAATTGAAGTCTGAGTTGATGATGTTTAATCAACATATCCACCACCCCTGCTATATACCATCACGCTATTACCAATACTAGCCGAGCAGCGGGTAAAACAACGGAGATCAGCTGGTATCAGCACTAGCTGGTCGCCCACTATGACGTCTTAACTTAGATTAATTCCAGTGTGGGAAAGAGACAGAGCTATACAAGTCGTCTAGCGCCATCTTGTTCCCACAGTGGAATTACTCTCGCTTTGAGACCTAAAATAGGCCACCAGCTCGTGCTGGTCGCGGGATTCACGAATTACCGTGACCCCGGAACGTTAAAGGCCATTGAAGGACACCGTGGATTTTAGTCAGTACGAGTCTTACAGTCCCTCCCGTTCTGCCCTGGTTGAGATGACTCATTTGATGATTTTACCACGTTAAAAAAAAACCAGCTAGTGCTGTTAAATACTGTAATGCATATGTCAAATTACCTAAATTATTAAACACACTGCAAGGCACCATGAAGCTAGCAGGCTGTCTAAAAATATTATCCCAAAGGTGATAAAGCGTGTATTATAACCTCGAGCTTCCAGTTTCAAAGTCAGTGGCGTAGCTAGGCGAGGGCGAAGCGGACGGCCCGGCGGCCTCGCACTTGAAGGGGCCTCGCGCTTAGAGAAAATAAGAAAAAATACGTGTGGCACTCGGGGACTGCCGCGGTAAACCTATGCTATAATGCCAATGCTATTGCATAGCATTTTTTATCAACTTATTCAATTATAATTATTAATTATTATTAATTCGCCTACCGCGAATATTTAACAAGAATATCATACCACCGCTGCTCTATAGGAAGTTACTCTACTAATTACTCTATGGTCAGCCACTTTAATCAAGTGAAACATCAAGAAAAAAATAATTCATTTCAATTTTATTAATTCACGTTGACATGACAGATGTGACAGTGACAGTGTTAGGTTTATTTTCGTTACGGAATTTCTTGATTCGGTCGCCGCGCTCAAAGCGTGGTGTCCCTGACAATCACATTTGGTAGAGATGACTTGGGGGAACCAAATAATCTTACAACAAGGAGCTTTTGCGCAAGCAGAGGACGCGAGTCATATTTTTCGTTCTGAAAAGTAAAAGGTCTCGCAGATGCGTTTTGCCCCCTCCTACATTCGGTCCTGTTACGCCTCTGTTCAAAGATGTAAGGTCACAGTCACAATCAAGCAAAGTGCTTTCTGCGATGTTGTAGTGCGACCATATCGTGTTGGAAGAACTTGGGACGTGGTGTTATTAATTGTAAGTAGTGTTAAGAATGGGGTTGTGAGTTGGTGGAAGTAACTAGCTGATTGTTTCTTGTTGTATTTATGATAATGGTTGCATTGTGCAATTGTTTTTTTTACTACGGTCTGCCGTTTTACTTTTTTTTTTACATTCTAGTAACGCAGAAGAGTTTGTTTGTTTGTTTGGTTGTACGCGCTAATCTCAGGAACTATTGACACGAATTAAAAAACTTTGTTTTGGATAGTCCATTTATCGAGGAAGGTTATAGGCTATATAACATTACGCCAAGACCAATAGGAGCCAAGCAGCGAGGGTGAACCAGGAAGTTTCTAGTTAAGTAAATTATCTTAAACTTCGCGAAATTATTTTTTTTTTATTTGAGTTGGTTTCGCTCTTGATTCTAGGTCAGGTGACATTTTTTTAGCGTGGTCAAATCATCAAATGAGACTTGTTGTGGATATGAAAATCTCCGAAAACATATTTTAAAAACAACTGTACCTTTTTTTTTTTTTTTTTTTTTTTTTTTTTTTTATCGTGGTAAAATCATCAAATGAGTCCTCCCACCCAGGGCAGGGCAGGAGGGACTGTCAGACTTGTACTGACTAAAATCCACGGCGTCCTTCACTAGCCCTTTACGTACCGGGGTCACGGTAATCCCTTGGTCCCGCGACCAAAACAACTGTACCTACGACTTTTTTCTTTACGTGGTAAAATCTTCAAATGAGTCCTCCCACCCAGGGCAGAGCTGGAGGGACTGTCAGACTCGTACTGAATAAAATCCACGGTGTCCTTCAATAGCCCTTTACGTTCCGGGGCCATGATAATTCGTGAGTCCAGCGACCCCGGCAGGCTTTGGTCTAAAGGGGGGCCCCGTCATTATGCTGATACTCTATGAGGCGCGCGTGGAACACAAGGCGCCGTTGAATTTCAGCGTGGCTGTCTAAGGGGTGGGCCTATGTTCAGCAGTGGACGTCTTCCTGCTGATGACGACGATGATTTTAATTAAACATGATTTGACTTAATTTTTTTGTCGTCTATTTTTCGTCTCGCACACAGCTTCAATTTCCTCAAAAACCTTGCTAATTAACACTAATTTAAATTCTTAACCAACACGAGAGCCAAAAAGTTAGCCGCAATTTAGGTCACACAAAGCTTAAACGCTCTAACCGATTTAGTCAAATGAGGTGACATTAGGTTTTGTAATTATTCCGGACATTATACTGAGTAGGTGACGTCACTGCAAATTCAATATGGCGGACGATGTCTGTTAGTTAGGTTGTAATTTGATATTTTGTGCTTGTAACTGTTATGTAGAAAGCTATAGGTATTGATACAAATATGACACTGTGCTTGTGAAGTTAATATTTGTTTGTCCTACAAGTCGTTGTTCCGGGTTTGTGTGTTTAAGTGTGTGAGTTTCTATGTTTGTAAAGGCCACCTTAAAAGGTGCCTTTTCGACAACGACATAGAAAAAATCCTAGTGAGGGTAACTTTTTTTTTTAATTTCTAGTGAGCTTAACCCTCGAATGAAATATTATGCGGATGAGTTAACACCTAAATCCAATAAGCGTCATTAATGTGGCCATAGTGTAAAGAATTACGCAAAAAAAAATCTAAATCCATAGAGTCCAATATACTTTGCTGTCATAACAAAACAATGACAGGTTTGTTTCAGACGCGTATGATTCCGTGTGAAGGATAGATGTTGTAAACTGCAGGTTGCTTTCAGTGGCATATCGAAGATGTCAAAGTTGCAATCTGACAAAGTGCTTTTTGCGCGACACTGTAGAGTGCATATGTTGGCGGATAGTGACGGATCATTTTTTGTATAATTTTATTTGTAACACAAAAATTAACAAATCTGAGATGATTTATTTATTCAATTTTGCTTTTGAGAATACATTATTTTATTATTATGTCTTTGTTTTTAATCATCTTGAAATGTACCTTCGCCTAACCCTAAGTAGAAACCCAAGTACTAAATTCCAGTCATTATGGTTTTATAAAAAAAAAGTTATAAAATCAAAAACCCAACTGCATTAAATATGGAAACTAAATTATATTAATTTTTAAAATCAGAGCAGTGTCGGAGGATACTTATGGATCTGGATCGTCGGATCACAAAAAAGAAAATAGAATGAATTTTGACGCTTAGTTCAAGTTTGAAATGACATTAAATTTCTTAAACCGAATTTTATTTAAAATTAACTTTTCACGTGATATTTATTTCTATAAAAAACATAACCTATTTATCCTTTAAAAATCGTACCCCACCGAAATTGTAGCCACCCTACCAACATCGGCGTGAGTGATAAATGTATGACACACCGCGACACCGTCGAATATGGCCGTACACCTGTAACACTCACTAGATGTCGCTATTACCAGTTCTCATACACGTCATGTTATATCGCCATTCTCTTGTTTCTGTGCGTAAAATTACACTTGCGAGCTTGGCGTTGCAATTACTTAGCTTGTGGTATAAATAATATTAGCATGTGTTTTTTTATGGCATGGCATATGTTTCTTTTTCATAAAATGTAAACATACAGTGGCGGCAGGTGTATCTTTGCGATGTAATGATGTTTATAGCATCATAATCAGTCTATTATGTAGGTACTGCCGGCGATATAGGTTTCGTCTCTATAACAGCACGTATACGACTTTGGTATTAGCAGTGAGCGATGCGAAGGTGCAACAGACGGAGTTACTTTGTAAGTTCGCGAATTCGCCGCTGCCGGCATCTTGTGAAGTGTTTCAAACATTTTACAAGCTACATCGTTCTCACATAATATACCATCTCAAGATGAATGATGTAATAAAAGTAAGTTTTAGCGATTGAAAAAGAGTGTCCATGGAGTTTCTTGCCCATAAGTCTGCCATAAGTCCCAAAGTAATTACTTAGGTGAAAACTCATCCGAAAAATATTTCATCCGCGGATGAAACGACCCCTTCAAAAATGTAAGGCGTCGACTCATCGGCAAGTTCACATGAATATTTGATTCAATTTTTCAACTCGAATTAATAGTTCCTATGCTAAGCGCGTTACATGACTGCCAAAAAAAGGAGTTTTATTAAACGGTTTATCTTTTTCTTATCAAGAACTTCTTCCGGGGTCGCGGGACAGTCCGGGCTCGAGGAACTGTACGAATTACATGTCTGTATTTAACTGCGATCGTAGTGATATTAAATGAATAATTTATAAGTGGAATTAAGAAGTGAAGTGATAAATTTTTGATAAAATTATTTCTACTGTGACCCCGGAACGTAAAGGGTTATTGAAGGACACCGTGGATTTTAGTCAGTACGAGTCTGACAGTCCTTCCCTCTCTGCCCTGGGTGGGAGGAATCATTTGATGATTTTACCACGCAAAAAAAAAAAAACAAGAACTTCTTCCGTTTCGATGTTTTATAACTATTTAAATACACATACCTACACAAACTGCCAGAACCGTATTTATGTATAATAGTAATGTTTATACGACGATAACTTCAAATTACGATTCTTTTTTGGAATAAAAATCACATCTACGTAAATTATTATAATTACTGTTTCCCTACAGGCCATGACATAAAACAGTAATTATATCTACGACGCGACGGTATCATTAGAATATGATCTGAGTCATTATATTGCTGCTATCGAGAAAATAATTGTGATTTTGTCCTTGTATCGGATATTCGTTATTTCGGTACAATTAGGCATTTTTTTATTCTTTTATATTTGGAATGTGGACATATGAGACGACTGACGGCATTTTAATTAAAAATATTCGTATGTCGTTTGGCTTCGAACATGGACCATGCCCGGCTCGACGGCGCGTTGTGTTCCAAGAGTGTCAGCAAAATGACGAAGCTCCCCTCTAGAGGGCCAAAGCCTGCCGGAGTTGCAGGACTCGCGAATAACCATGACCCCGGAACGTAAAGGGCTTTGAAGGACACCCTGGATTTTAGTCAGTACGAGTCTGACAGTCCCTCCCTGCCCTGGGTGGGAGGACTCATTTGATGATTTTACAATGTTAAAAAATAAGACCTGGATTTGGGTTTTATTACCACCCTGTAATTATAAATTCAAAGAACGTGTCCGTGTGGTGTCCGGACATAAAGAATAGCGCCACCCCATATCTTCCAATGGGTGTCGTAAAAGGCGACTAATGGACTTTAAGACCTAGTGTAAGCTATCAAGCACCTTGGGTCACTCGAATGGTGGCGGGTAAACCACCAACAAACGCATTCCCAAAGAGGGTTAGTGTCAGGCAGGCGGCCGGCTATAAAAGCAAAGCCAAATCTTTAAGCAATATGTGGAGAGAAATTGATATGCGCGATAGTGCTAGGGCGTACCCCGCAGGCGACGCGCAGGAGCAGCACCCGGCCCCTGCGGGAAATGGACAAGGGTTGTCGCATCAACCCGGACGGGTGCGACGTAAGAAGCGAGCCCGGGAAGAAAGATTGAGGTACGCCAGTTGGAATGTTGGGACAATGACTGGAAGAGCCAGAGAGTTAGCGGATGTATTGAAAAGAAGAAGAATAAATGTGGCGTGCTTGCAAGAAACTAAATGGAAGGGTACAAAAGCGAGGGAAATTGGGGAGGGATACAAGTTCTTCTACTGTGGAAGTGATGGAAAAAGGAATGGCGTGGGAATAGTGTTAGATAGTAATTTGAAAGAAAGTGTGATGGATGTAAAAAGAATTAATGATAGATTGATAGTTGTGAAAGTAATGTTAGGGAATGTTGTACTGAACGTGATAAGTGTGTATGCTCCCCAGGTAGGATGTGAGGAAAGAGTCAAAGAGAAGTTTTGGGAGGATTTTGATACAGTTTTAATAACCATCCCGGCGCATGAGGAATTAATTATTGGAGGTGATTTTAACGGGCATGTGGGAAGAATGAAAGGAAGTTATGAAAGAGTACACGGGGGATGGGGTTTTGGGAATTTAAATAATGAGAGGGAAACTATGTTGCAATCAGCTACTGCATTTGATCTAGCAGTAGCCAACACCTGGTTTCAAAAAGCCGATGGACACCTAATAACCTATAAGAGTGGGACACATAATACGCAAATAGACTACTTCCTTGTTAGACGCAACAAAATAAAGCTCGTCAAAGACTGCAAAGTGCTACCGGGAGAAGATTTAGTCTCACAACATCGACTCCTGGTTATGGAAGTAGTCTTACAAGTAAGGCTTCTAAAGCAAAAAGAGCGTCCCCCTCCTAAAATAAAATGGCATATGCTAGAGAAGAATGATTGTGCTGGAGAATTAAGAGAGCGAGTGGTAAATAAAATGATTGAGATGGGTGATATGAACGGCCAAAGCGTTAATGAATGTTGGAATGAGATGGCTCGGTGTATTAGGAGCGCAGCAAAAGATGTTTTGGGAGAGACGAAAGGCAGGGGCACGATAGATAGGGATACATGGTGGTGGTCGACAGAGATACAGAATGTTTTGAGGGAAAAAAAGAAGAAATTTAAGGAATGGCAGAGCATTGGTAATGAGCGTGCTAGTTTGAAAGCTGAAAAAAAGAGTGAGTATGATGCTCTTAAGAAAAAAGCCAAAAGAGCTGTGGCTATAGCAAAAGCAAATGCCCAAGGAAAGCTATATGACACTTTGGATACTCCAGCAGGCCAAAAACAACTCTACCGGCTTGCTAGAGCTAGGGAGAGAATGGCGAAGGATGTTTGTCAAGTAAAGTGCGTAAGAGACGATGCTGGAATGATTCTGTCAGAAGACGAGAAAATTGTGAATAGGTGGAAGGGTTACTTTGAAAGACTGATGAATGAGGAGAATGACTGGAGTGGTGTGCTTGAAAATAAACCAGTAAATAAGGGATTAGTAAGAAAAATAAGTGTGGATGAAGTGAGGAATGCAGTGAGTGGAATGAAGAATGGTAAGGCATTAGGACCGGACGGAATACCTGTTGAAGTGTGGAAAATATTGCGGATGTATGGTTGGACGTGGTTAGCTTTATTCTTCAATAAGCTGTTGCTGGAAGAAGCCATACCTGACGAATGGTGCAATAGTTCGCTAGTGCCCATTTTTAAAAACAAAGGTGATGTGCTGGAATGCAATAATTATAGAGGAATAAAGCTGATGTCACACAGTATGAAGGTTTGGGAGAAAGTTATTGAAAGGCGACTGAGAGAGGAGAGCGAAATTTCACAGAACCAATTCGGTTTTATGCCTGGTCGGGGCACGACGGATGCTATCTTCGCTATCCGCCAACTGTGCGAGAAATACAGAGGTGCGCATAAAAACTTGCACATGGTGTTCGTCGACCTCGAAAAGGCATACGACCGGGTGCCCCATGAGGTTCTGTGGTGGGCCCTTAAGGAGAAAAGTGTGCCTGGGAAGTATGTGCAGTTGATCCGTGCTATGTACAGTCGATGCAGTACCCAAGTCCGGTCTACAGCGGGCACTAGCGGCAGCTTCAATGTGGCGGTTGGCTTGCACCAAGGGTCGGCTCTCAGCCCGTACCTCTTCCTGATGATAATGGATGCTCTGACGTCGGACATTCAGGAGGAGGCCCCCTGGTGTATGCTGTTTGCCGATGATATTGTGCTTATTGCCGAGAGCGGCCTAGAGGTCCAGAGCAGATTGGAGGCGTGGTGGCAAAGACTGGAGAACGTTGGCCTAAAATTGAGCAGAACCAAAACCGAATATTTGTTTTGCGATTTTGGCGGTCTCTCCAGTCCTGTGCCCATTACACTTGCCGGAACGCCCATACCAGTCTGTTCCGACTTTCGGTACCTCGGGTCGCTTGTCCAAGGAGATGGCGATGTAGACCGGGACATAACACACCGGATTAACTCGGGATGGATGAAATGGCGACAGGTCACCGGAACAACTTGCGACCCACGGATGCCCCTCAAGTTAAAGGGGAAAATATACAAATCCGTGATTAGACCTGTTGTATTGTATGGATCGGAATGCTGGGCTGTGAAAAAGTTGGATGAGAAACGTTTGCATGTAGCGGAGATGAGAATGTTAAGATGGATTTGTGGAGTGACAAGAATGGATAAAGTAAGGAATGAGTTTATAAGGGGAAGTATGAAAGTGGCGCCTGTTACAGAAAAAATGAAAGGGAATCGTCTGTCTTGGTATGGACATGTGATGAGGAGGGATGACACTCATGTGACTAAGAGAGTGATGAGTATGAATGTTGATGGATGGAGACGAAGAGGAAGGCCAAAGAAGAGATGGATGGATTGTATAAGGAATGATATGGAAGACAGAGGAGTGAATGATACTGTGACGTTTGATAGAGGAGAATGGAAGAAAAAAACGTGTTGCGCCGACCCCAAGTAAAATGGGATAAGGGCAGGAAGATGATGAATTATAAATTCAAAGAACATCGATCAACGCATTAATTACGGCCAAAATCACAGATAGACCATCTATTACGGTTGAATAGATTCCAAGTTTCCAATCCTTGGTAAAAGATTGGCTTTTACCCCTTAACGTTATTACCCGCAAATGGTAAAACTTCTTGGAAATTTAAGGAAAACTTAAGAAATCTGCCCGAAGTTATACAGTCCCCCCTTTTGTAAGCTACCGACAGTTTTCAGCGAAAAGATGGAAATAAATTAGAAAAATGTTTAATTCATAAAATTAATGTCGTGAAGGTTTAAAGGCTTTTCAGTAGGAGTCAGTTTTTGAAGTGAGCCAAAGATTTGAACAGACTGGAAGGGATAAATGATCGTAAAGATTTTTATGTACTTTTTACTGTTTATTTAGCATTTATTGCTAAAGTTTTAGTGTAAATGCTTGAAAAGTACTTTTTATTTGTCTTTTAAAGGGGAAGAGCATTTTTATTGATAGTTTATTTCGACTTAATTCACTTTATAACCTATGCTTTTTAGCTTGTAAGGAGAGAATCCTCTTCTTCTTTTTTTTGGTATATTATTGTTGGCATAACGTTTTCGCATAAATTTCATTAGCATAATAATTCTATGGTAAAAGAATATTTTCGGATTATACAAAAGTTAGTTAAAACCTAAAGTTATACATTTATACGCAATAACGCCTGTGTCGCGTCTTCGTAAAGATATTTTCAGTAAATATCTAGTTAAAACCTGTTTTAGCATAATTTATAGTTATTGTTAAATAATTTTGACACTTATGTGGCTAAGAGAGTGATGAGTATGAATGTTGATGGATTGAGAGGAAGAGGAAGGCCAAAGAAAAGATGGGTGGATTGTCTAAGGTATGACATGGAAGAAAAAGGAGTAAATGATACTGTGACGTCTGATAAAGGAGAATGGTAGAAAAAAACGTGTTGCGCTGACCCCAAGTGAAATGGGATAAGGGCAGGAAGATGATGTTATATCATTTTTGTAGGCATAACACATATTTGTCTAATAATTATTAGTTACTGGCGCTAGTGGAATGGCTCAAAACTACATCCGGCCTGCACCCGGACTCGGATAGTTATAATATGCTTTAAGTTACTTTGAACCCTGCAACTGGTGCTCCGTTCGGTGGGTTCAATCTACAATGGCAATTACATTATGGTATAATATTTATGCCAAACAATATTATGCGTAACGATCATTATGCTTAATTTCGTTCAGCTAATGTAAATTATGATATTATATATTTATCATTATTAAACCTTGTAAAAATAGTTGCAGGTGGTGTTCTATGCCTCCTATCCTATGGGGTCGCGGGACTGTACGAATTACGAACGAACGAACGTAAAGGGCTATTGAAGGACACCGTGGATTTTGGTCAGTACGAGTCTGACAGTCCCTCCCGCTCTGTCCTGGATGGGAGGACTCATTTGAAAAAAAAGAAACAAAAAAAAAGAAGGTGAAGTAGTTTTTATTTGGCCATATCTAGTATTGAACTCATTTAGTGCTTTGCAAACTAACATAAATTAGAATCTTAAAATAAAAATAGGTCCATTTACTCTCTAACGTTCTTTTCTTTGAGATTCTTACATTCTTTTTTCTTTAGATTACTAAACAGTACAGTCTATTAAACTAATGGAATACTATCTTTGTATATTTTTTTTTACGTAGTATAAAGATCCAAAGAATTCTTAGATGATTTTATTACCACTTTGGGTGGAACGGAATGAACTGTCAAACTCGTACTGATTAAAATTCTGACACTCATTGTTTATCAATTAATCTAGGACCTCTTTGGATAAATCAATGCGCTCTGTATGGAAGAAAAATATGTACCCACTAATAGTCCTTGAATTAAAAAAAAACATAAAGAGATATAGATACTATATAGGGCACCCGCTGAAATGGCACCTAAGCTATTTCACGAACAACACCTACCAAAAAAAATTGCAGGTGTAATAGTTTTTCATCTAGCATTTTATTCCACATTGGGCACCCACGGATCTTACTAGTGCTGGGATTTTACAAACACAGTTTTATTATGTGGTTAGTCAGTAAGAACAAACGCCGCTGGCTAAAATAAAAACAAAGAAAACTAACTGGCCAACAAGAAAAAAAAGAAGTCACTGGCAGTTAACATCGATGAGACATTCACTCGACACTTGTAATAGTGGCTAAGGCCGATTGCCACAATCAAAAAAGAAGAAGACAAAATGAGACATTCCATAAATTAAATTCAAAAAGTTTTTACTGCCAACCTCATCCAGTTGAATTCTTTCGTTGACATTAACAGTGAATATTGAAATTTCCCGCCAACTTCCGCGAGTGCTGAACTCGCGGAAGTTGGCGGGAAATTTCAATCTCAGTTGACGTTTGACGGCTGCGGTCCGTAATTAAAACTGATTTTTGGGCCCGACATTTTTGGAGTTCCGATCCAACAATATTGGCTTTTTCGGAGACACTGTCACGGCTGAATTTTTGATGTCGTTTTATGTTTTAAATTGAAGTTGGGTGTTATCATATTTTCGGGTATTCAATCAGTGTGGTTTATTATTATTTTGTACATTATAGGGTGTCAAGCAAGAAAACTTCGTGGTGAAGGTTAAATCCAAATCCAAAATCTTTGATTGTTTACTGGTTACCATAAGCGATTAATCGATAGGGCGATATTTCGCTCTTAAGCGATTATATTCAACTATAGCTGACTGTTGTGCTTTACTGAACTTTGTTTACATACCAAATTTCAGCTTTCTAGCACTTCAGGAAGTAGCCAAACATTTTGATGACCATCAGTGTATGAGTGAGTGTGTCAGTGACGTAATTGGTGTATTATAGATATCAATAAAATCTAAAGTATTAAAGCTATTCAATTGAGACTTTGTATGTTTAATTAGTCTATTATTGATGTCATATCCTGAGAATATGAACTATCTGGTACATCGGAAACCAACTTTATGAGGGTTCAAAACAAAATAGTGTAAATAAAAAATAAGTTAAAAATAACTAAAACCCGACTACGAAAAAATCGCGCACTGAAAAGTATAAAACAAGAACAAGCCGTGGTCGTATGCCACCTGCGGTTGTTTCACACAATCTTTATTGGCTAGGTGGCATACGACCACGGCTTGTTCTTGTTTTATACTTTTCAGTGCGCGATTTTTTCGTAGTCGGGTTTTAGTTATTTTTAACTTATTTTTTATTTACACTATTTTGGGGTTATATTATTCATAGTAATTTATGTTATATGTATAGTTTCTGAGTTGTGAATTTAAGATTTATCATTTGATTCCCATGTTGACACTGTTAAAAACAGAAAATTTGCTAATAAAAGCTATATAATGTATATATATTTCAAATGTGCTCATCAAGCCCTTTAATTTGATACCCATGTCGATATTGTACGAAAAAATTTTATTTTTCGGTAACGATTTCTCATCCCCTAGAGGGCGCCATATTGGATTTGGTAACACGTCACCTACCCTATAACCAGCGGACAACTGAGACGCTTCTAACGAGACCTCATTTGTCATGATATGATAAATAGTTCAGAAGTTATGAGGGAACAAACAAACATACATACATACATACATACATACATACATACAAACAAACATACATACCGGTCAAAATCATAACCCTCCTTTTGGCTTTGCCGTAGTCGGGTAATAACGACGAAACACTTCGAGAAGAGATAGGTAGTGCCCTTGCGCTTCGCTTGGCTCGTCTTGGCGGGGGCACTACCGTACCCCCTGATATAACACACGACCTGTGTGCGAAATTTTATAAAGCTAGAACAATTGGAAGTGGCCTAAACGTTTTGATTACCGGTTAATGAGTGAGTCAGTCAGTCAGTGCCAAAATTTGCTATTTCACAGGGTCATATTCCAGGATATACTAAAGCTATATCTATATACGACGACGATCAGCGCGCTGTCGATGGTAAGGCGTCTGGAGTACTTATCCAGAAGACGCGGGTACAAATCTCGCTCGCAGCTGAATTTTACTTTCCTCCAAAATCATCATTATGACACTATTGTAATAGCAGACTTGATGCCCTTTCGTCCACCCCAATGCGCCGCGTCTGACAGAAATCCTCTCTTCCTATTAAATCGTCTGTTATTCATCTGCTGACACAAATCCTCCCTTCCTATGCATCTTATTCAGGTCGCGGGACTGTACGAATTGCCGTGACCCCGGAACGTAAACGGCTATTGAAGGACACCGTGGATTTAAGTCAGTACCAGTCTGACAGTCCCTCCCGTTCTGCCCTGGGTGGGAGGACTCATTTGATGATTGTACCACAATAAAAAAAAACGACGGGTTGCAACTCTGGGAGTGCCGGCAGAAGTGAAAACTTCAATAGTAATAAACACACACGAACATTCGCTCAAGCGCCCTGCGCCGTCTTACGAATTTTCAATCAGGTCACGTGTCCTGACGCGAGTTTAAATTTTTTTACCCATTCCAAAAAAAGTGCACAACGCCGCTAAAGAAGTTTTAAAAGAAAAAAAAAACATCTTATTCAAATAATAACTGTCTTAGTACCAAGTCCCAACATTTATTGTAGGTAAATGTAACGCCTTGCCGCGTCGATAAAATTTAAAGACCCCTTGTCATAGCCTATAGAGGAGTTTTAACAGGTCGAGATAAACAAATTGCTTTGAATCGGTCTGACTGTTACACCGTGGTGTTCTTTTATTGTCGGGGGCCACACTAACGGGAAATGCCGTTAATTAACCGATGATTCCCGATGGCCACCCCCAATTTGTCCACCAGAGGTGGACAGCGAAACTTTTCTTCTTTCCGCGACCCCGGTAGGTGTCATTTGCTGACAGCTCCTCGAGTAGCGCGTGTAACACATTAGTCACTTCTGTATGGTCACGAACGGAGGTTTCATATGTTTGAAATTTTCCCGCCCGCCGTCGCCCATGATTTAGCTGCTTCAATCGTTCAGGCTAGAGTGGAAGGGGACTTTTTTTGGGACAAACCTACCACACAGTTCCCAAAACACTGCAACTCCAGAAAGCCAGACTCAACCACCAGAAGAGCGCCGAGACAATGAAGCTCGACGTGTTCCGGAGAATGAATTTACCTGTCTTGGATCCTGCAACGAAATTAATCAGAAAAGAATAGTGGAGGAGAAGGAAAAACACGCCGTGAAAGGACCTTCTATGACGCTTTACGTTCCAGGGTCGCCTGTTCAGACAATCCCGCGACCCCGACAGGCTTTGGTTCTTTATTGGGGCCCTGTCAGATCGCGCTGTGCTCGAAGTATAGTTGAAGTGACGCTACGGCGCGGTGTGATAGTCAGAAACCGTTTGAGGTAAAATTTAATATCGTATATTTGTAAAGGAAAGGTCGTTCGATTGAACCAGCAGCTTTTATTGTGTTAATTATGTTGCTAAAGTATTGTAATTAAAATCTGGTAACGTATGTTTGTTATGTCTTTGATAATTGGGTTGTTAAATGAAAAAGGTTTATATCTATCGGTTTAGGTCTGAATTCTACTTACGCTAATTTCGGACGGGGACGTTGTCGCGCGATCGAATCTCATGTGTTCCATATAGCTCCATATTGCGCTGACGTCAGCGACGCGTACGCGACCGACATCAGAGTCAAAGGATTTCAAACCTCAGTATTTTCCCATCAGGCATTGTATTAGCGTAAGCTAACACGTTACTGTAATACGTCTTAACTTGCCTTAAATTTGTTACTGCCTGTCTTAAGTTACTTATAGATTAAAAAAATTATAAATATAATAAGTACCTACGTTTTCTATATCTTGAGGCCATAGCACGCCTTTTTTAATAGGCTAGTTCCCTGCATCAATAAATATATACGTATAATACGTCCTATTTCATAATGATAAACGAAGAATACACGATCAACTTCAACTACTGAACCACTAGCCCATATTTGAGTCGAGTAAAACTTTTAATAGCAAAGTTAAACAAACTCGTATCCGCTACAATTTTAATGGTACGAAATGTTGCGGAAAGGAATTTTCAAGTGAGATGAACTGATTTAATTGTTTCGTTGTTTACTACGATAGCGGCGGTTTGACGATACGGTTGGCGCTATGACTGAGCGATTGACTGATCAGCTGTGTGTTACGGGTTCGATACCCGTACGGAACGATCGATCGATCATAATACATGCCAATTGTTGTCTTTTTCAGTACAAAGGTTTATAACTGGGTTTAAATACTGGTATATTAACGTTAGAGATCATCACGCTGACAATATAAAAAAATTTAACGACGCTTTAAACAATTTCTCTTAGGATGCTGTTTATAATGATGATGATGCTAATAGAGCTTTTGACAATTTTTTGGACATTTTTATTTTATTTTACAATTTATGCTTTCCAATTAGAAAAATTAAAATTCATAGTAATACTAGTTCGCCTAAATGGATTACAAAGGGTATAAAAATTTGTTGCAAAAACAAAAGAAAACTTAGGAGAATTTGTTATCAAAATAAAAACAAAAACATAAAGATTGAATATATCAAGTACAATAAAATGTTAAAAAAATGTATTATTTCATCAAAAAAATCTGCTAACCTTAAATACATACAAAATTCTAGAAATAAAAACTTAGCTACCTGGAATATCATTAAAAACAAAGCAGACTCAGTGCATACATATAAACAAATAAATTCACTCAAATACAATAACGAGACATTATCAGACCCTACTGGCATTGCCGATGCTTTCAATAACTTCTTTACCACAGTTTCTGATAATAATACAAAACCGATGACTGGTGAACCCATTGCTCAACCTAATAGGAACACTGAAAGTATGTTCTTGCATCCATGCACGCCATCAGAAATCTTCAGAACTATCAAATCCCTAAATAATAAGAAATCAGTTGGTTATGACGAGGTTTCCACGGTTGTGATCAAAGCATGTGCTGAATCAATAGCTCCAATTCTATGTCATTTAATAAATGCATCTTTTTCAAAGGGAGGTTCCCGGAAAAATTGAAAGTATCAGTCGTTAAACCTCTTCATAAAAAAGATTGCACACTTGACATGAATAATTACCGACCTATCACACTCGTACCCATACTATCTAAAGTATACGAAAAAGTAATGCATTCCAGATTATGTGAGTTCTTAAATAAACATAAAATAATTAAAGAAGAACAGAACGGCTTCCAAAAGGGTAAGTCTACAACACTAGCAGCTTACTCTCTAGTTAAGAGTATAACAGAAAATGTAGACAAAAAACAGCCAGTCACTGTTGTGTTCCTCGATATGAGCAAGGCGTTTGATCTAGTTAATTTCGAAAAGTTGTTGGATAAATGTGAGCGATATGGCATTCGGGGTCCTGCTCTAGCGTGGCTACGAAGCTACCTCTATGACCGAAGACAATGTGTGGAAGTGTCCCGCGTTGACGAAAACCTGTTGTCAACTACTTACAAGTCATGTTTTAAAATTAATAGGGCAGGAGTACCACAAGGTAGTATCCTGGGACCACTCTTATTCCTACTATACATTAATGATCTGCCAAGTGTCACTACTCATAAGTGCGTACTCTTTGCTGACGATGTGTCAGTGGTGATACCTCAAAATAAATTTGACAATCACGAAGAAGCAGTGCGCACTACACTAAGTAATATATTGAATTGGCTTTCACATAATAATCTTAAGATAAACATAGCTAAGACTAAATACATACACTTCACTAATTATAAACAAATTCCAACAAACATTAACATCACACTTGAAGGAGAACAAATTGGCAGAGTCGATAATATTAAATTCTTAGGGCTCACTTTGGATGAACATTGTAATTGGAAATCACATGTAGACGTAGTATGCAAAAAACTTAGCAGATTTACTTATGCCATAAGAGAATTAAGGAGAACAGCCAATGAAACAGCAACTCTTACGGCATATCATGGATATGTAGGATCTGTCTTAAAATACGGACTACTGTTATGGGGCAACTCGACTCATGTTAATAGAGCATTTATATTGCAGAAAAGATGCATCAGAGCGATATGTGGGGCCGGCCCTTTTGAAACATGCAGACCGCTTTTCAAAAAATTAGGTGTTTTGACTCTCGTGTCTATGTACATATTAGAGGTAGGAACGTTTGTGAGGAACCAAACACACTTATTTGCTAAAGTCAGAGAGAATTGCAGGTATAAATCAAGAGATCCTACCAAGCTGAATATCATATCATGTAAAAGCATTTTTCATAAAAAGAACAGCCAAATGATGTGCATAAAAGTGTACAATCACATCCCACGTGTTTACAGAGAACTTCATATGAATAAATTCAAAAACAAACTAAAGCAATGGTTGATTGAGAATTGCTTTTACACACTAAATGAATTTTTCAATAAAATTACAAGCAAAATTAATCTATGTTAAGAATTGATCGTTGATTATAAATTTAATGTAATGTCTATCTTTTTTATTATTTCCACAATAATTTATTTTGACATTTCTTATTTTGACATTTCAGAATAACATCATATAATTTATTTTTGACATTTCCTTGACAAACTTAATTTTCTTAACAATTCCATTTTTTAATTATGTGACATTCGTATAATTTGTAATTGGCTTCAATTTATTTCAATTTTTTTAAATAATTATATTGTGATGTAATGCATGCATACGTATAAACATGTAATTTTCGCATGCCTACTGCAGGTGAGATGTCTTTGTACCACCCATAAATTATAACAGCCTTGTAAAACCATCTCTAGCGAATAAATGATTCTATTCTATTCTATTCTATTCTAACGATTTTTTGTACGGATATTTGTAGAAGCACTCACGATTCAAGACAAGGTATTTTTTTTGCAAAGTCAAAGTCAAAGTCAAAGTCAAATCATTTATTTCAATTAGGCCATCAACGAGGCACTTTCAAACGTCGAATATTAACATTAAGGAAATGGGATGGGATGGGATTGATTCTACACCCATTCGCAAGGGTAGGTTTGTATGAAGAAGAATGGGCAAGAAACTCCATACTTACTCTTTTTAAAAATGTTTTACAATATTTTTATATACATCATTTGACATCAATAATGTGAAAGCAATGTACTTTAAATCTAGACTAAATATTATAAAAAAAATGAATAAGAAATATAAAAAAAAAAATGCAAAAAGGTACATGGTGTTCACATTTTAACAAAATATTGCAATTACCTACAGCTATTTTACAAATATAAGTGTGTGAGCATTCAAATTTCAACAAGCTTGATTTTGTTTAAACCCTACATTGTACTATGGAGCAGGACCAGCATGTTTCCAAACATTTTTATCTTGAATATAATCTTCTAATTTATAATATGCTTGTTTACTAAGTGTATTTTTTATGTAACTTTTAAATTTTCTTTCATTTAGAGTTAAAACGACAGTCGAGTTGCGACAGTCGCTTCCTCCATACTGCCCTGAGATCGCGCCAGAGCTCTTCCCGCCGCTCCTGGACTTGTCGTGGCATCGGCGATGCGTCTCCACGCGCCATTCATAGATGCGTTAGAGGGCAGTCAGATCCCAGCAGCAATCCGGCAAGGAGGTTGGTCGATTCGCCGGCGATCGTGCGGTATCCTCGGATCATCCGGATAGCCATGACCCTCTGGCATGCGACCAGCTTTACTGGTCGCTTCCGAATGCTCAGGGCCCACACGGGGCCCCCGTAGACAGCCATGGACTGGCTGAGATTGGGCAGGAGTCATCTGAGGGCAGCTGCTGCCCGATTTAGCCTTGGGGCCAAACGCAGGATTCAGCTGTATCAGTGGAACATTTTAGTTTATTGTAGCGAATATAAAACTCCTAACAGCTCAACACAACATCTATAACCAGCATTACTCGTAAACTACTAAAATAAAAAGGAATATTACTTAAGGCAGCCTCTTTGTCCCCAAACGTCCTCCCGTTCGCCACTTCTCGCAAATTGTCACTTTACAACTGTGGGTCTACAACGGCCACTTTAAGCAATACTCCTAAAAGTAATTCACTTTGTGAATTTCCAGCAACGACGTTAGCATTACACGGAATTGCTTGTCATATCCGAACATAGCCTTATAGCATGGACTGAACATTAGCTCATCAAAATCTAGAAAGAGCGAAAATCAACTGTAGCGTCGTCTGTCTCTTTCCTTTACGACATAGATAAAGTATTTGGTATAATGTATTGTAAAGGAATTTAACAATTTAATTAGATATTTTGTGTACGGAAGGTTCAGTCCATGAAATAAGTATAGACTTAAAAAAAAAAAACGACGGGTTGCACTCTGGGAGTGCCGGTAGAAGTGAAAACTTGATTATTAACGTTGGGCATGTTTGATATTTTGGAATGGTTAGGGAATAATTTTGCACCAATTGCTTTATCAGTATAAAAGTACTATCATTTATGTGGTAGAATACAATATTCATTTATTGCGCTATCGTACACGGTCGAGGTCGACCTCGACCTCGACCTCGACCTCGACCTCGACCTCGACCTCGACCTCGACCTCGACCTCGACCTCGACCTCGACCTCGACCTTGACCTCGACCTCGACCTCGACCTCGATTCGTGGCACGCTGTAACAGTAGGCCCAGCCATACATTTTCGCCGCGCCGTAGAGAGGGGATAGCTGTCTACTCTCCATCCGTCCTACGCTTTTTCGATCCGGGTCACGTGTCCTGACGCGAGTGTCCTGACGCGAGTTTAAGATTTTATACCCATTACAGAAAAAGTGCTCAACGCCGCTAAAGAAGTTTTCACTTCAAAAATGGCAGAAGTAGAATTGCATTTCATAACAGATATGAAATGCAATTCTGTTTGTGCCATTTGATGAATTTCATAAGAATTGTTCACTGATGTTCGAAGCGCAGCGTAGGACGTCCGTCCACAAGATGGGTAGACGATCTTATGAAAACCACAAGATCCCGCTGGATACAAGCCGCTTCCAACCGGTCCTATTGGAAGTCTATAGGGGAGCCCTATATTTAGCAGTGGACGTCTTACAGCTGATATGATGATGATGTATTTTGTAATTCACGAAGTAAATCATAAGGGACATTGCAAAGTAGCCGATTTAGACCCGCTGTACCTTAACAAGCGGGTACAATGGCGGGCATAGAATGTGGGTCGTTTATTTGTTTTGCAACGTTACTGAAAAGGTACGGGTATATGGAGTTTGTGAAGAAGGTGCATCAATTTTGTATGGCTCTTTGTGCTATGGAGGCCAATTACGGTATGTATGAGTCATGGAAAATATTTTTTATGCTAGTTTCAGCTTAGATTGGGCAACTCGCTGTCCGACCATGGACCATGCCCGGGTCGACGGCGCGTTGTGTTCCACGCGTGTCAAGAGTGTCAGCAACAATGACGGGGCCCCCCTCTAGAGGGCCAAAGCCTGTCGGGGACGCGGGACTTATGATTTACCGTGAGCTCGGTACGTAAAGGGGTATTCGTCCCTCCCGTTCTGCCCTGGGTGGGAGGACTCATTTGATGATTTTACCAGGTTAAAAAAAACAGCTTAGATAAACTCATAGCCATATAACGACAGGAGCACAGGACCTATCAGGTCAGTTTTGTAATCTACTACTCGTAATATAATGGCATCATTATGACGTACCATTGGTCAACCACTGACACTCCATTGAAGGAAATGAAATGGCAAACAATGGTAAAATTTTCGTTTTTTTAAATACTTTGCCCACTTTAGGTATTTCTCCGGGTGCGTTTACAAACATAGAAACTCACATACACCCAAACCCGAAACAACTAGTTGTAGATCATACAATTTTTTTATTCCATCCCATAATCTTTATACTCAAAGAAAAAAAAAACACACACACACATGCTGTTCCCTTTAAATTGGGAACAAAGTGTAATGGGCTCGTTACATCACGAGTGCCCTGCAAACACAAGGGTCCCAGTTTTTCTTAGAGATCTCAATTTAAGTTCCCTTTGTGCCAACCCTATATGCTGTTATTAGGAGACTTTACTGATTAGGGGACGCCCTAATAGGAGTGCAATATAGTAAAGAGGTTGGAGAATAAAATGTTTTGGTACCGATGGGAAGGGTTGATTTATTCAAGAGTCTTTTGGTTTGTTATTTTTTTGAAGTGAAAACTTCTTTAGCGGCGTTGTGCACTTTTTTCGGAATGGGTAAAAAATGTTAAAATAGAATTTTCGTTTTCACTTCTGCCGGCGTTTTCACTTCTGCCGGGCGTTTTCACTTCTGCCGGCACTCCCAGAGTGCAACCCGTCGTTTTTTTTTTTCCTTAATTCATACTGCCGTGTTGGCCATTAAGCATTTTGGATTTAACTACGAAATAGTTTTCAGGTTATCAAAGACAACAAAACGTAAAATTTAATAATCTTGCATTTACGACACGGTTGGCTCGGTGGCTTAGCAATCGACTGATGCGCAGCGTGTCGGGGATTCGATCCCCGTACGGAACACTTATTTGTGTGATCTGCAAGCAGTTGTTCGGGGTTCTATCTTTGTAAACGCACCTTCGATACAGGAAAAAATCTAGTGTACCTAGGATAACGTTTAAAAAAATTAAAATAAGCCATAGGTTATTCAATGGCCGCGGGACTGTACGAATTACCGTGACCCCGGAACGTAAAGGGCTATTGAAGGACACCGTGGATTTTAGTCAGTACGAGTCTGACAGTCCCTCCCGCTCTGCCCTGGGTGGGAGGACTCATTCGATGATTTTACCAAAAATTCTCGATTATAATCTTACGAGGTTTCCGGCGACTGGGACCGCAATTAACTGACACCGCGGTCCCAGTTGCCGGATGTATTTAATTTAAATATTAATTTGTATAAGATGAAACAAAAATAGCAATACTTTCATAGTCCAGATATTACTCGTAAAATATAATAATAATAAATAATAATAAATATTCCACAACTATCACACAACGCCATCTAGTCCCAAGCTAAGCAGAGCTTGTGTTATGGGTACTAGACAACTGATAAACATACTTATATATTTCTAAATACATACATATTATAGATAAATTACACCCAGACACAGAACAAATGATCGTGCTCATCACACAAACATTTGTCCTAGGTGGGAATCGAACCCACGACCTCCGGCATAGCAGTCAGGGTCACTAACCACTAGACCAACAGGCCTGTCAATATACATTTATACAATCACATTAAGTATAACAAAAGGCTTATTCCACTCGCTATAAGCCTCTGTTGAGTAGAACAACTAGCAGGAAATCGAGCGGAAATTGAAAAACGCTCAATGTGTCCATGACAGGCTTGTAATGAAATGTTAAGTTGTCTCTCCTATAAAAGATATTTGCATCGTAATATGATTTTTGCCTTTGATGTAAATAACGTTAGCGATCTGCGGTGCTCTGTGAAATGGAGAATTTGATTCGAGTTTCAGTGTACTACGTAAGTTCGACAAATGGTTGTGCGATTGACAGTTGTGCGACAGAACAGTACTACGAAGTGGAAACATATTTTTTCTTACTCCTCCACTATTCTTTTCTGATTAATTTCGTTGCAGGATCCAAGACAGGTAAATTCATTCTCCGGGACACGTCGAGCTTCATTGTGTCGGCGCTTTTCTGGTGGTTGCCACTGTTGATTCTGGCATTCAGGAGTTGCAGTGGTTTGGGAATAGTGTGGTGGGTTTGTCCCAATTAAAAAAAAAAGAACAGAACTGCGACTCACTATGGCTTGAATGATCGCTCGTGTGACACTTTGAAGTTCGACATTAATTTAGTGCGACATGAATTTTTGAAAGCCATGATTTTTTGGGGTTTTTTTACTCGGAGAGGAAGAAGGGGTCTGTAATCATCCCCACATGCTTTACAGCAGCTAGACATCACATGTCTTTTTACAGATAACCCTAGAGGGGTTATCTGTAAAAAGACATGTGATTCCTCATAGCAACCTATACGCGTCACACGTTAGAAAGAAAGGAAAAAACATTATTTTGACACAAAACCACAACAAACACACAACATAAACAAAATAAAATAAAGAGTAGACAGGTGCAGGTGCTGAAAACTCTAAACGGCGCAAATACATTGGCTTAGCTAGTAGCTATGTATTTGAGCCGTTTGGGGTTGAAACTCTGGGGCCATGGGGTCCGAGTGCTCACAACGTGTTTAAGGACATCGCCAGGCGATTAGTCGACTCTTCAGGTGACCAGAGGGCTGGCCTATTCCTAAGTCAACGAGTCAGCATTGCCATACAACGTGGCAATGCTGCCAGCGTTCTGGGCACTGTTCCTGTTGACAGCGATGTGGACGTATTCTTTGACGCCCTTTGAATGTTTTTTTTTTGTACATATTACTAGTAAGTTTTTATTTATAGTCTGTATATAATCATAAAGCAAGTAAATAAATCTATACTAGTCATAGTAATTTAAGAGTAGACAACAAAATGATAAAGCAAAAAATGAAAAAACTAACTGTTGCGAGCTTTGCCAAATAGGCCCAGTTCAGCAAAATGCCGAAAAACTAGTGCTTGACGCTGGTTTCTTTTGAAAAGAATGAATGGTATTTATTGGACTCACAAAAACCAAAACAAATAACATGATCAAAATAATTTAAAAAAAAAACCTGCACGAGGCCAAAAGGCTCCAAGAACCAAATGCATTGGACTGGGCTTGTACTTTCTACCTAGAAGGTTTTCCATCAAATAAGTATTTATTTTCAAGTCAAGTTCAAGTCTAGAAGATTTCTAGAAACTATTAGGATCACCACGGTTTTAGTGTCTGGTCGCCACTGAAAGAATCAAGAATGAACATCAACTTAAATAAAAGCAAATTCACTGATGTGTGGAGCGTATAGGCTGCCTTGTGTGCAGAATCTAGAGGTAACCACATTTCCCTCAACTTCTCAATCAAATTTAAAACCCACAGGAATGAAACCTAACCCGTATCAACCACACCTTTAATCTTCGCTCCCTTTAACCATAAAGGACTTGCTGATTCAACACATACGATATCGTTTCGATGATAAAGTCTAAATTGCGGTACCTCGTTAAGGTAGCGTTAGGAACAATGAATGTGACGTCATCATTAGTGAACAAAAAATGTCTTTGTATTGTCGTTTATAATGAGCATGCGTGTCGGGTGAAGACTCAATTGAAATTGAATGGTTCTGTGATTTCTATGTGGGTAGGTGTGAATTTGTAGACATTACACTTTTTTTATTTATTTAACCGATTTTGAGAAGAGCAGGGCGTCCTCAATTCAGCGGTTTTTGTTTGTTTATTGTATGTTTCTCGATTTTTCGAAGACGCCTAGACCGATTTTGCTTTCTTTTTTCCATAATTTTCCTTCCTCGATAAATGGATTAACCAAAAAGGTTTTTTTCACTTCGAACCAGTGTTTCCTGAAATAAGCGTGTCCAACTAAGCAAATAAACTCTTCATCCCTTCGCACACAACACGACGCAAGCCTCGACTCTGACTAAGGTAAAAAGGTGAAAACCTTAAGACTTTAATATCCTGGATATCCAGTTGACTATCGCAATACAAATCCGTGGAGGTTCGTACCTAGCCACGTGTCAATGGATGCCAAAGTCGTAAGGTTTCGGAAACTTGCGTCGCCTAGTATACGAAGGGGCTAAATCATCTGCCTAGCCTTTTCCCAATTATATTGGGGTCGGCTTCCAGTCAAACCAGATGCAGCTGGATATCAGTATTTTACATGGAGCGACTGCCTGTCGGACCTCCACAACCCAGGAACTGGGTAATACGATACCCCATGGTAAGACTGGTTGTCAGACTTTACAGCTTCCGACGAACAGTAACGACTGTCAAAGATCTACAAATGACAGCCGGGACCAACGGCTTTACGTGCTTTCCGAGGCACGGAGGAAACTCGCTATGACAGATGTACACCCATCCACAGACCAACCTCGGCAAGCATGGCTTAACCCGGAAGATCGGCTTGTGCGGCTGTATTTATTTAGCCACGAGCTTTATAAAATTATTATAGAAATGATTGGAAATATTCGTGTCTCCAATTATTTAGTTTCCGAGCGGGCGGCGCTACGGTACTACAATTGCGACACAAAAAGTGCCGCAGGCGACTCGATAACGATGGATTTACTATTTTGATAAAACTTCGAGCTAGTGGTAGATACAGCTGTTATTAGAGGCTTTTAAGCCTTTGTCAAACAGACAGGCGTGACGAATGCAAAGCGAGGCGTTTTTATTTGTAATGTATCGAATTGTTTGAATCCAGTCACATAGAAAAGCGAAAGCGATCCGATAGCGTGACAGAACTATCGGACTGACGTCTCGCTTCGGTTCGGTAACGCTTCGCTTTCGCCTCTCTGTTTGACAAAGGCATTAGGGTTTCGTGTCCATCTGTCACCAGGCTGTATCTCATGAACCGTAATGGACAGTTGAAATTTTCACACATGATGTATTTTCGTTGCAGCTACCTAGCTAGCAACGGGCATGCGGGCAGCGAGTAATGGGCAAATCACTGTCCGACCATGGACCATGCCCGGGTAGACGGCGCGTTGTGTTCCACGCGCGCCTCAAAGAATGTCAGCAAAATGACGGGGCCTCCCTCTAGAGGGCCAAAGCCTGCCGGGGTCGTGGGACTGTGCGAATTACCGTGAACCCGGAACATAAAAGGCTATTGAAGGACACCGTGGATTTTAGTCAGTACGAGTCTGACAGTCCTCCCCGTACTCCCAGCCTTTGTCAAACAGACAGGCGTGACGAATGCGAAGCGAGGCGTTTTTATTTGTAATGTATGGAATTGTTTGAATCCAGTCACATAGAAAAGCGAATGCGATCCGATAGCGTGTCAGAACTATCGGACCGACGTCTCGCTTCGATTCGGTATCGCTTCGCTTTCGCCTGTCTGTTTGACAAAGGCATTAAGCAGGCTCCCCAGAGGGCTTGAGTATGTGAGATCAAAATCTGCCATCAACCGCTACCGTGGGTACGAGGCGTGGATACACCACCTGCCGCGCAGTGTATCGCTTAGACATAAGTCGTGATGATTTGTTACACCGTCAAGTTTTCTGCATGCCGCTTTCAACGCCCAGCAAATATGACGGTCAATCAGATCGTCTATGGCTGGCCTAACACACTACGAAATCCTATTCCCCTAAACCTTTCATCCCTTACTTAACCTAAACCCATGTAAACTCAAACTATGTCAGTAAACGCCCCCAACCGTAAGCTTAGGCACAAAACTTAAGCAATTATTAAGTCACCGGAGTATTTCAAGTTGTATAACTGAGGGCCCTACAGATTTATTGGCTGACGTTGATTACTGAGTATAATTTGTTTTGATTATTTCTTAATTGGTGTAATACTGCTCTCGTAGTATGCAGTAATCTTTTTTTTTCAATTTCTCGTTTTTCTCAAAAAAATATCTGAACGCTTTCTTCTCGCTTCAGCTACTCGCAGATATGTATTTATGAAGTGAAAACTTCTTTAGCGGCGTTGTGCACTTTTTTTGGAATGGGTAAAAAATCTTAAACTCGCGTCAGGACACGTGACCTGATCGAAAGTTCGTAAGACGGCGCAGGGCGCTTGCCCGAATGTTCGTGTGTGTTTATTACTATTGAAGTTTTCACTTCTGCGCGCACTCCCAGAGTGCAACCCGTCGTTTTTTTTAAAGCTAATGTTCTACGCAGTCTTGTGATATTAAACCTTATGGAAACTGAAATAAAGGTCATACTGAGCAACGGCTGAAATTTATAATATTGGTAAGATTGGTATGACTGATATCATTACTAAAGTTTTTAAAAAATCGTCAAAATTAAATGAGTCCTGGGCGGGAGGTGAGGTTCTATCAAACTGCTACTGACTAAAATCTACGGTGTCTTTTAATAGCCTTTTACGTTCTGAGGCCACCTGATGCGTCTTAATACCATTTATTATAAAATCTATACCTATGCATTGTCTGTGCGCACATTTTTTTATGTTCTAACTATCTTCCGCCCGCGACTCCGTCCGCGCGGAAGTCGGTCTTCGTGTGGATGGTTTATTTCTCCATTTTGAGTAACTCTGCCAATGACATCTTATAAATATCTATTGGACCCAAATACGGCTAAGCCTATAATAATTAAGGAGATCCCTCTATTGAGCTACTGCTGTTGAGCTCGCGTTCTGTAGTAACTGAAAAATATGATGTTTTTTCTACGTATTTTTCCAGGATAAAAAGTATCCCATTTTATGCCCAGGATAATAAGGTATAATTATACCAAGTTTCATTGAAATCGAACCGTTAGTTTTCACGTGATGCCTGCATATACAGACAGACAGACAAAAATTTTTTTAATCGCATATTTGGGTTTGGTATCGATCCAGCAACACCCCCCGCTGTTTATTTTTTCAATATTTTCAATGTACAGAATTGACCCTTCTACAGATTTATTATATGTATAGATTGTTAATAATATGATAAACACTAAAATGAGCGTGAAATAGAAACATAACATAGTTTACTAATACGCTCCCGAGAATTTTGTTACAACAAATAATTATTAATTCTAGGAATACAGATAGATTGTGCGAACAAAAGCATTTTCAATACGAGATACATAATTTGCTCGCTGAGTTTTGGCTTTTAGCTTTGTACAAAATGTAGTACATTTAATTAAATAGTTTATTGTAAAATAGACTTAATAATTAGACAGATATTTAAAAAAATATGGATTGCCTCCCGGGTAGATAGCCCGCTATTGTAGGCGCTCGTGAACAAAAACCCTAGCATGACTTTCAAATCCTCTGTAAATAAAGTACTGAAATCTTGTGATAAAGCCTCTGGACACGTTCTGTTTTAATTATAAAGAACTGACTATAGAGTATAATTGTAGTCTGAATTAATAACGATAAAAAAAAACATTAAAAAAATTAAACATATTTCTACAAAAAAAAAAACAGTTTAGTAGACAAAAGTTTCAGAAGCCGGTTTTTTTTTCAAAAACTTTTTTTTCCCCTTTTTAGTGTACAGGCACAAGATATTGTTGTGTGATTGCGTAGATACTCGTAATATGCGATAGCAGTAATCACCATTGCTGTAATGTATTGAAGGGTTCCCTCCATTTTTCCAAACCCATCAGGAGATCCTGACTTAAATACCATATGACCATCTATAAAGTACATCCTTTCAAACAAAAGAAGAATTTTCCAAATCGGTCCAGGTGTCATCGAATAATTCAAAAATAAAAAAGATTTACTAACATAGCTTAAGCAGTTTTTTTACTGACACTTTAGACCAGGGGTTCCCAAATTGTGCGCCGCGGTGCAGTGCATCGTAGAGTGTACAGAGACATTCTCCGGATTGATGTAACCAAGATTATCTTTATGTATAAAATATCCACCAGAAAGAAGAAGATAGCTCTTTTGCAGCTACAAAACCAGATTCACGGGCTCTGATTTCGAGGAGTTTCGAACCTGGTATGTCAACTAGCTAGGGCGCAGAAAAAAAATTCTAAGTCTGTACGTGCGTCCCCGCTGCCTCGACAGGTCGAGGCGCGGCGGGAATACACGCACTAGAATTAAGGTATAGATGTAATTTATATTAAAAATGTCTGCATTTAAAAACATATCACTATCTGGAACGTTGATATCATCTCTCTCTGGGAGGTGGGCGCTAATAGTCACGACACAGTTTCTAACTAATGTGGCTATTACCGAACACTAAAAATTTTGTAACGATTGTTTTTGTTCCAATAAAATAAATTATTAAAAAAATTATTAATTATTAAAAAGTATCCTGGATATCCAGTCGACTATCGCAATATAAATCCGTGGAGGTTCGTACCCAGCCACTTGTCAATGGATTTTTTTTACGTGGTAAAATCATCACATGAGTCCTCCCACCCAAGGGGGACTGTGAGACTCATACTGACTAAAATCCACGGTGTCCTTCAATACCCTTTTACGTACCGGGGTCACGGTAATTCGTGAGTCCCGCGACCTCGGCAGGCTTTGGCCCTCTACAGGGGCTCCGTCACTATGCGAACAATCATAGAGGCGCGCGTGGAACACAACGCGCCGTCGACCTGGACAACGTGTTAATGGATGCCAAAGTCGTAAGGTATCCGAGACGTGCGTCGCGTAGTGTACGCGAAGGGGCTAAAGCTTTTTAAAATTAGTACAGAAATGATTCCTCTATTTCAATCCCAATTTGACAGTGACACGAAAATGTTGGAAATGCGAGTTTTCGTGTCTCCAATTATTTAGTTTCCGAGCGGACGGCGCTACGGTACTACAACTGCGACACAAAAAGTGCCGCAGGCGACTCGATAACGATGGATCTACTGTTTTGCTAAACCTTCGAGCTAGTCGTAGATACAGCTGTTTTTAGAGGCTTTTAAGCCTTTGTCAATCAGACAGGCGTGACGAATGCGAAGCGAGGCGTTTTTATTTGTAATGTATGGAATTGTTTGAATCCAGTCACATAGAAAAGCGAAAGCGATCCGATAGCGTGACAGAACTATCGGACTGACGTCTCGTTTCGGTTCGGTATCGCTTCGGACTCGCTTCGCTTTCGCCAGTCTGTTTGACAAAGGCATTAAGCAGGCTCCCCAGAGGGCTTGAGTATGTGAGATCAAAATCTGCCATCAACCGCTATCGTGGGTACGAGGCGTGGAAACACCACCTGCCGCGCAGTGTATCGCTTAGACATAAGTCGTGATGATTTGTTACACCGTCAATTTTTTCAGCACGCGCGCCGCTTTCAACGGCCAGCAAATGTGACGGTAAATCAGATCGTCTATGGCTGGCCTAACACACTACGAAATCCTATTCCCCTAAACCTTTCATCCCTTACTTAACCTAAACCCATGTAAACTCAAACTATGTCAGTAAACGCCCCCAACCGTAAGCTTAGGCACAAAACTTAAGCAATTATTAAGTCACCGGAGTATTTCAAGTTGTATAACTGAGGGCCCTACAGATTTATTGGCTGACGTTGATTACTGAGTATAATTTGTTTTGATTATTTCTTAATTGGTGTAATACTGCTCTCGTAGTATGCAGTAATCTTTTTTTTTCAATTTCTCGTTTTTCTCAAAAAAATATCTGAACGCTTTCTTCTCGCTTCAGCTACTCGCAGATATATATTTTTGAAGTGAAAACTTCTTTAGCGGCGTTGTGCACTTTTTTTGGAATGGGTAAAAAATCTTAAACTCGCGTCAGGACACGTGATTTAATCGAAAGTTCGTAAGACGGCGCAGAGCGCTTGCGAATGTTCGTGTGTGTTTATTACTATTGAAGTTTTCACTTCTGCCGGCACTCCCAGAGTGCAACCCGTCGTTTTTTTTAAAGCTAGTGTTCTACGCAGTCTTGTGATATTAAACCTTATGGAAACTGTAATAAAGGTCATACTGAGCAAAGGCTGAAATTTATAATATTGGTAAGATTGGTATGACTGATATCATTACTAAAGTTTTAAAAAAATCGTCAAAATTAAATGAGTCCTGGGCGGGACGTGAGGGTCTATCAAACTGCTGCTGACTAAAATCTACGGTGTCTTTTAATAGCCTTTTACGTTCCGAGGCCACCTGATGCGTCTTAATACCATTTATAATAAAATCTATACCTATGCATTGTCTGCGCGCACATTTTTTTATGTTCTAACTAGCTTCCGCCCGCGACTCCGTCCGCGCGGATGACGGTCTTCGCGTGGATGGTTTATTTCTCCATTTTGAGTAACTCTGCCAATGACATCTTATAAATATCTATTGGACCCAAATACGGCTAAGCCTATAATAATTAAGGAGATCCCTCTATTGAGCTACTGCTGTTGAGCTCGCGTTCTGTAGTAACTGAAAAATAAGATTTTTGTTTCTACGTATTTTTCCAGGATAAAAAGTATCCCATTTTATGCCCAGGATAATAAGGTATAATTATACCAAGTTTCATCGAAATCGAACCGTTAGTTTTCACGTGATGCCTGCATATACAGACAGACAGACAGACAAAAATTTTTTTAATCGCATATTTGGGTTTGGTATCGATCCAGCAACACCCCCGCTGTTTATTTTTTCAATATTTTCAGTGTACAGAATTGACCCTTCTACAGATTTATTATATGTATAGATTGTTAATAATATGATAAACACTAAAATGAGCGTGAAATAGAAACATAACATAGTTTACTAATACGCTCCCGAGAATTTTGTTACAACAAATAATTATTAATTCTAGGAATACAGATAGATTGTGCGAACAAAAGCATTTTCAATACGAGATACATTATTTGCTCGCTGAGTTTTGGCTTTTAGCTTTGTACAAAATGTAGTACATTTAATTAAATAGTCTATTGTAAAATAGACTTAATAATTAGATAGATATTAAAAAAAAAATATGGATTGCCTCCCGGGTAGATAGCCCGCTATTGTAGGCGCTCGTGAACAAAAACCCTAGCATGACTTTCAAATCCTCTGTAAATAAAGTACTGAAATCTTGTGATAAGGCCTCTGGACACGTTCTGTTTTAATTATAAAGAACTGACTATAGAGTATAATTGTAGTCTGAATTAATAACGATAAAAAAAAAACATTAAAAAAATTAAACATATTTCTACAAAAAAAAAACAGTTTAGTAGACAAAAGTTTCAGTAGCCGGTTTTTTTTCAAAAACTTATTTTTTCCCCTTTTTAGTGTACAGGCACAAGATATTGTTGTGTGATTGCGTAGATACTCGTAATATGCGATAGCAGTAATCACCATTGCTGTAATGTATTGAAGGGTTCCCTCCATTTTTCCAAACCCATCAGGAGATCCTGACTTAAATACCATATGACCATCTATAAAGTACACCCTTTCAAACAAAAGAAGAATTTTCCAAATCGGTCCAGGTGTCATCGAATAATTCAAAAATAAAAAAGATTTACTAACATAGCTTAAGCGGTTTTTTTAGTGACACTTTAGACCAGGGGTTCCCAAATTGTGCGCCGTGGCGCAGTGCATCGTAGAGTGTACAGAGACATTCTCCGGATTGATGTAACCAAGATTATCTTTATGTATAAAATATCCACCAGAAAGAAGAAGATAGCTCTTTTGCAGCTACAAAACCAGATTCACGGGCTCTGATTTCGAGGAGTTTCGAACCTGGTATGTCAACTAGCTAGGGCGCAGAAAAAAAATTCTAAGTCTGTACGTGCGTCCCCGCTGCCTCGACAGGTCGAGGCGCGGCGGGAAGAGCTCCGGCTCGATCTCAGGGCAGTATGGAGGGGGCGACTGTCGCAACCGAGGTCCGGGCACGCCGCAATCGCGGCGGTAAGACCCCTCTTTGAGGAGTGGCTGGATAGGCGTCACGGCGTCCTTACCTTCCGCATGACGCAGGTCCTCACCGGACACGGAAGTTTCGGGAGGTACCTGTGTCGGATAAGGAAGGAGGAAACGCCTGGGTGTCATCACTGCGAGGATTGTCCGGAGGACACGGTGGAGCATACGGTGCAGGACTGGCCCGCTTGGGCAGAGCACCGCCGTGTCCTCACGACGGCGATAGGCGGAGACCTCTCGCACCCGGAATTGGTCGAGGCCATGCTGCGGGGCGAGACGGAGTGGGAAGCGGTCGCCTCCTTCTGCGAAGCAGTCATGCTCGCGAAGGAGGAGGCGTGCCGCGTGAGGGAGAGAACAGCGACCTCCCTCCACCCCAGCCGCAGTGGTAGACGCCCACGGCGTCGGACGTCGCAAGACGATCTCCGGCCACCGTAGGCGCGGGCATGCGAGCGGCGAGTAATGGGCGACTCGCAGCCCGACCATGGACCATGCCCGGGTCGACGGCGCGTTGTGTTCCACGCGCGCCTCAAGGAGTGTCAGCATAGTGACGGGGCCTGTAGAGCCTGCCGGGGTCGCGGGACTTACCCATCACCGTAACCCCGGTACTTTAAGGGCTAGTGAAGGACACCGTGGATTTTAGTCAGTACAAGTCTGGCAGTCCCTCCCGCCCTGCCCTGGGTGGGAGGACTCAGTTGATGATTTTACCACGACAAAAAAAAAAGTCTGTACGTGCGCCGCCAGCTGAAAAAGTTTTGGAACCCCTACTATTAGACCACTGTGATCTGAATAAAAAAATTAATAGAATAAAACCAAAAACAACGTAATACTCTGAAATAGTACCAACTGTTGAAAGAAAGTACTTGCAAAATAAAACTATTGCTTTAAAAAATCACCATTGCGGCTTACGGAAAAGTAAAACTTTCACAGGCAGCAATGAAACACTACCAAAGTTGGGCGTCGGAAAGTTTTTATTCAGTCATATAAAAAAAAAAAACAAAACCAGCTGCGGTGCGTATCCGACCACACGGTGTAGTATTCTGAATCAATGGATACGTTTGTCTCTAAGTTGGAAATGCTTCACAATAGGACTATCTTTTGCATCCTCAGCTCTTTTACAAACATAAATAAACTCACATACACAAATAGACCTCAGACCTTTCCGTGCGGAAATCAAACCGCAGTACAGTGAAATAAATAAACGTTGGGCATGCGGACGGCGAGTAATAGGTGTCTTGCCGTCCGATCATGGACCATGCCCGGGTCGACGGCATGTTTTGTTCCACGCGCGCCTCAAGGAGTGTCAGCATAGTGACGGGGCCTGTAGAGGGCCAAAGCCTGCCGTCTGCTGGTTTGAAAAACACCTAACTAGAATAATGTTACCTTCCAAATGAACATAGGCACAGAGTTTACTGACAAAACTTTTTAAATATGAACAGAGAACAATGCTGTTTCGAACGAGAAGCGTGTCGAAACAGGTTTTACTGAGAATACAATGTGCTGTGAAAAATTCACGAATGAATAGGATTTTCAGTCCGAACGAATATGAAATGAGTGAATATGTACTATCAATGGCTGTTAGACACGTAGAATATTTACATATTTTTTTTTTTATCGTGGTAAAATCATCAAATGAGTCCTCCCACCCAGGGCAGGGCGGGAGGGACTGTCAGACTCGTACTGACTAAAATCCACGGTGTCCTTCACTAGCCCTTTACGTTCCGGGGTAACGGAAATTCGTACAGTCCCGCGACCCCAGCAGGCTTTGGTCCTCTAGAGGGGGGCCCCGTCATTTTGCTGACACCCTTTGAGGCGCGCGTGGAACATAACGCGCCGTCGACCCGGGCATGGTCCATGGTCGGACAGCGAGTTGCTCATTACTCGCTGCCCGCATGCCCGCGAGACACGTAGCATATTAATTTAAAAAAACCCTCTGAATCGACTAAGGGGTTAGTAATGGGTAGCTCGTAATCGTAATGGGTAGCTGATGTTCGGTAGCTGGTTACAGCTTACCCATTACGGTTACGTAATGGGTAGTTGATCGTATCATCTGCCATTAATAATTATAATCCTCATCGTCATCATTATCAGTCTATATTGTTCCCACTGCTGGCACACAGGCCTCCTCTCTGTAAGAGGGAGTGGGTCATGCCCGGGTCGACGGCGCGTTGTGTTCCACGCGCGCCTCAAAGAGTGTCAGCATAGGGACAGGGCCTGTAGAGGGCCAAAGCCTGCCGGGGTCGCGGGACTCTCGAATTACCGTGACCCCGGTACGTAAAGGGCTATTGAAGGACACCGTGGATTTTAGTCAGTCAAGTCTGACAGTCCCTCCCGCCCGGTCCTGAGTGGGAAGAAGAAAGAAGAAAGACTCATTTGATGATTTTACCACGATAAAAAAAGGGAGTGGGCCACCACGCAGGTCCAATGCGGGTTGGTAGATGTTACATGTCTTTGATTTTTTTGTTTCTAGGACATCCCGGTTTTCTCACGATGTTTTTCTTCACCGTTTTGAGAGCAGTGGTGATGAAATAAATTGCAAAAAGAAATGGACCAGGCTGGGTTAGTATACCACCGATACTAGGGGCCACCACAGCTCCTGTACATCCAATATAATCCTCAGCTATTTGAAAACCTAAAGTGGTTTTAGCTTAATTCTGATCTTAGAGGATTTAAGTTTTGAGTACTGTTGACTATAAAGTTCTGGTTTCCGAACGATACTGTTGAATCAAATACGGAGAGTCCCAAGGGATCGGGTCGTAAGTCCGGGAAGGTTGTATAAGGGTAGAAACCTAGTTAGAGATCATAATGTGTGAAGTTGAATGTATTAAGTAAGTAATAGATAAGTAAACTTATGAGAATGAAAGCTTTTTGGGGGTTTAGCAGACCACACTTCAAAACTTACAAAATCTTAACTTCTTACTATAATGCCTTTGTCAAACAGACAGGCGAAAGCGAAGCGTTTGCGAAGCGATACCGAACCGAAGCGAGACGTAAGTCCGATAGTTCTGTCACGCTATCGGATCGCTTCGCTTTTCTATGTGACTGGATTCAAACAATTCCATACATTACGTATTTGTGTATGTGAGTTTCTATGTTTGTAAACGCACCCACGATACAGGAGAAATTCCTAGTGTGGGGCAAAGTTTAAAAAAAAAATACAAATAAAAACGTCACGCTTCGCATTCGCCACGCCAGTCTGTTTGACAAAGGCTTAATAATTATTATTATGTATGAACGGATGTTTGTAACTCTCACGCAAAAACCACCGAATGGATTCACAGATAGTGTATTGAATTAAAATATGGGATATTTTTTATCCCGATTTCATCTTTCTGTGGGATACTTTTCGAGTTCTTCTTTTTTTGTTCTATAAAACTTTGCCCCACAATAGGAATTTCTCCTGTATCGTGGGTGCGTTTACAAAAATTTAAACTCACATACACAAACAGCCAGACCCGGAACAACTACTTGTAGGTCATACAAATATTTTTTCGGTGTGGGAATCGAAGCCGCGACACGCAGCGCAGCAGTCCAATCGCTTAGCCACTGCGCTAACTGTACCGTCTAAGTTGTATTGGGTGAAGCCGCTGGCAACTGATAAGTGTTTTATAAATCGAAAATCCATTATTTTATCGTACACAATACATCGACCATTTAAAATATTCAATCTTTGTTTGATCAAGCATGCCCAGAAAACATCGTGAGGAAACCAGCAAGTTTTAAAACGAAAAATTCGTATACTTGTCACTTTGGTCGCGTGACGTACGACGGAACGTAAAGGGCTATTGAAGGACACCGTGGATTTTAGTCGGTTCGAGTCTGACAGTCCCTCTCGCTCTGCCCTGGAGACTCATTTGATGATTTTACAACGATAAAAAAAACCTGACACTTCAAATTTTCTTACATACTACCCTTCGCCTGAATTTTGACGCATTCGTTAGCTAAACCTAAAGCTATGTACGAGAAGAATAAGGCCCTGCGTACACAACGCAATTCAAGTCTCCGATACCTTGACCATGTCAATAGATACCAAAGTCGTAAAGTATCGGAGACTTGCGCCGCCATGCGTACGTAGGCTGTAGCTAGTTTTTAAGCTATTGCATAGCTTTTATAGCGGACTCTGAGCGCTGCGACAGAAAAAAGAAATTCCGTTTTGAAAATAAAATCTAACGAAAATACCTAACACCCCGCATCGTCTAACGTCGTTTCAGTTTGGCAGACTTTGGCAATCATTAAAACATCTATCATCAAGATAATTTACTTTTTCATACTCATTCGGCCTGTAATAAACTATCTAATATTTTTTTTTAATTCGAACTAACAGTTCCTAACATTAGCGCCTTCAACCAGACAAACAAACTTTTTTTCTATTTATGATATGATTTTAAAGTATAGATTTTTAACATTAAATTTAATATGGCATTGAGTAACCCGGCCTGTCGATAAATTATGGAAATGTCACTTTCAATTTATTGTTTAACAATATGAATTTCGCAATCCATCAATTAATTTGTTTGATTAAATTAACCATTCATTAAAATGTTTTGTATGATGGTTAATAATAATATTATTATTACAAAAGCTGTTCTGAACAAACTCTAAATAAAAGTTTTCTTCTATTTTCTTTACATAGTATTAAAAAAAATACGTGTGGCACTCGGGGACTGCCACTGTAAAGCTATTGCATAGCATTTTTTTATCAAATAATGCAATTTTAATTATTACTTTCTTTAATTTATGGATAAAAAGAAAGAAATATCGCCTACCGCGAATATTTAACGAGATTATCATTCCATCGTTGCTCTATGCGAAGTTACTCTACTAATTAGGCTATGGTCAACCACGTCAATCAAGTGAAACGTCAAGAAAGAAAAATTCATTCATTCAAATTTTATTCATTCACGTTGACATGACAGATGTGACAGTGTTAGGTTTATTTTCGTTACGGGATTTCTTGATTCGGTCACCGCGCTCAAAGCCCGCGATAAAAGCTATGCAATAGCTTAAAAAATATATCAGCTTATGCTAGTTATCAAAAGCTTTTTGATGTTTGTAAACGCACCTAGGACACACCAATTCTTAGCGAGAGGCAAATTAAAAAAAAACTGTCAGACTGTCAGCCAACATTATATAATGGTTTATTTATCCAAACTAATATTATAAATGCGAAAGTAACTCTGTCTGTCTGTCTGTCTGTCTTTTCTTCACGCCTAAACTACTGAACCGATTTGTGTGAAATTTGGTACAGACATAGTTTGGAACTTGAGAAAGGACATAGGATAGTTTTTAACCGACTTCAAAAAAGGAGGAGGTTATCAATTTTATGTTTGTTACCGCATTACGACCGACTGGGTGAACCGATTTTCATGATTCTTTTTTTGTTTGAAAGCTGGTGCTTCCCGTGGGACCACCATTGTCACCAAATCAGGATCTGATGATTGGATCTTGGAGAAATCGAGGGAAACCCTCAAATATTATAGGCTCACCTATTGTTTTTCGTAAATCTTATAAAGTAATTTAAGTACTTGCGTATGGTAATCATCACCTTATGTAGCTGAGCTGATGATGGAAGGTACAACTCCTTAACAGTAGTTTGTTACCGAATAACGACCGACTAGGTGAACCGATTTTCATGATTCTTTTTTTTTTGAAAGCTGGTGCTTCCCGTGTGCTCCCATTGTCACCAAATCAGGATCTGATGATTGGATCTTGGAGAAATCGAGGGCAACCCTCAAATTTTATAGTCCCACGCATCGTATTTCGTAAATTTTATGAAGTAATTTAAGTACTTGCGTATGGTAATCATCATCTTATGTAGCTGAGCTGATGATGGAAGGTACAACTCCTTAACAGTAAGGAGTAGACATCGACTGATTCATTGTTCGCATATCTCAGGAACTTCACGTCCGATTTAAATATTTTTTTTGTACTAGGTAATGTTCAACTTAGGGAATACTGCAAGTTTCATCAAAATCGGTTCAGTAGTTTTTGAGATAGGAAATTTTATTAGCTTATTGTGTACATGAGGGATGTTATTACCAGTGCCCACGGTTTACGTACCGAGGTCACGGTAATTCGTAAGTCCCGCGACCCCGGCAGGCTTTGGCCCTCTAAAATAATGAGCACTTAGAAAGGAAATCAAATAATTCCAACCTCAAGAGATTCCCTCTAAATATTAGGTATAGGTGTTCAAAGATTGTATGGAAACTGATTTTGAAGTTAGAAATCTGGGACGTACGATGTGAAGTTACATAAAAAAAATATAAGTATTAAAAGAAATGTCACGTAACTTAATGAGGCAGACCAAATTCTACGCGAGCGAAGCCGCGGGCAAAAGCTAGTCAAATATAAATAAAAGGAGCCTGCTATTACCCCTGGAATTCCATGAAAACAAAATTCATTAAACGAAAATTGATTAGCTAAAATATGCTTTGTGTGTTTAGTAACAAAGCATAATTCAGCTTTTTAACTAGAAAGTAATTTTCCTGAAGCATTACAAATTCTCCTTCAAAGAATATTTTAACTAGCTTCAATTAATCGTCACAGTTAGAAAATAATAAATACAGACCATGTTATTCGCTTAATAAGGTCGTTTTTACAAGCGAATTTTATATAGTTTCACTTGTCCTGTTGTCTGTCTGTAGTAAATAAATTTATTTGTTTAAACATTTGTAACATGATAAATGAATATTTTCGTATACATATAGATGTTTTTTTTAACCAGGTAAAATCATCAAATGAGTCCTCCCACCCAGGGCAGAGCGGGAGGGACTGTCAGACTCGTACTGACTAAAATCCACGGTGTCTTTCAATAGCCCTTTACGTTCCGGAGTCACGGTAATTCGTACAGTCCCGCGACTGGAAGGTGGCCATAGAAATTCTGTAATGAAATGATGCAACCCAACACACGATTTGAGCCAACTTTTCGCCACGATTTATCAATTTTTAATGACGTTTTCCCCAGCTTAAGTTATTGGGTTTATTGTGAAAATCGTAATGGGGGTGGACGTCTTGCATTGCCGTGCAATAATAGCGTTTAGAAAACACGGTTTTATTTTTTTTCTCAACTCTAACAACGTCATTTTTATTATTTGGTTTTAAAGTGCATTTAGCGGTTATACGATTACAGTGATTTTTTAAATGAAAAATATGATTGCAACCTTAATTGCAAAATTATTTGGTATTCCTGAATTGAAAATATAGGGCAGAGTAGTCCATTTTATAACTTTTTAAGCATTTAATAATATGATTCTGTTACTAGCCTCTTTAGATCACAGATGGTTTGTAATTTCCTCTTATGAAAAATCAAGAAAGATTAACTCATCCTATCCAACAAATGTTATAAATGTAAAGCACGCATGCAAGCATGTACGGTTAGCGCAGTGGCTGAGGGATTGGACTGCTGCGCAGCGTGTCGTGAGTTCGGTTGCCGCACAGAACAAATATTTGTATGATCTACAAGTAGTTGTTCCGGGTCTGGGTGTTTGTGTATGTGAGTTTCTATGTTTGTAAACGCACCCACGACTCAGGAGAAATTCTTAGTGTGGGCAACGTTTTAAAAAAAAGAAAAATCTTGAATTAGCACATTGAATGCCAAACATATGGCCAGGTCATTATTGGTTCCCACCATACATATGGTCTTCTACGTAATAATACGTACTCGGCACCCCGTTAAAAATGGTATGCGTGGTGCTAATCTTCGAAAAATTGCGTATTTTTTTAATTTAAAAACGTTCTTTCCAGTAGGTCTAATAATAAACACATCAATTTAAATTGTAAGAAAGTGCTACGTAGTATTACATAGTTGGCCTCTAGCGTCACCAGTGCCTACGTAATATTACGTAGTTGGCATCCAATGTGTTAACACATAGAATATCTATACATATAATAAATCTGTAGAAGGGTCAATTCTGTACATTGAAAATATTGAAAAAATAAATAGCGGGGGGTGTTGCTGGATCGATACCAAACCCAAATAAGTGATTAAAAAAATTTTTGTCTGTCTGTCTGTCTGTCTGTCTGTATGTGCAGGCATCACGTGAAAACTAAAGGTTCGATTTCGATGAAACTTGTTATAATTATACCTTATTATCCTGGGCATAAAATAGGATACTTTTTATCCTGGAAAAATACGTAGAAAAAAAAATCTTATTTTCAGCACAGAACGCGAGCTCAACAGCAGTAGCTCAATAGAGGGATCTCCTTAATTATGTGGCTTAGCCGTATTTGGGTCCAATAGATATTTATAAGATGTCATTGTCAGAGTTATTCAAAATGGAGAAATAAACCATCCACGCGAAGACCGACATCCGCGCGGACGGAGTCGTGGGCGGAAGCTAGTCTAGTAATAAAATGAAATGAAGTAAAATTGTCAAAAACATATCACTAGATGGTACTGCTATTAGTTCAACGAGAGATCATTTTAATAACACAGAACTTAAAAGCAAAACCTAGTACCACATCTAGTTAATGGAAACCTACATAGAATTCAAAGAAAACAAAAACCTCTTTACAAAAAACCTTTAAATAAAACTGAAAACCGGACTAGGGTACAGCAAGGACCTTACTTATGAATGCTTACAAACAACACAAGTATATACCAACGTATCCACTTAGTTCACTTAATAGATAATCGAACAGAAGGTTTACTCTATACAACGAGTGAAAACGCACACACACATTGACACACGTTCTTCGGCAAGTGTACTCGCCACTGTCATTGGCTTGTGATCTCCACGCACACTTAGACATGTTTTATGTACAGCGAATGCAAGCGTACTAGCCAGTCATTTGTTTTATAGATTTCCTCGCACACATAGATACGTTTGACATACAGCAAGTGCAAGCGTACTCGCCACTGACATTGGTTTGAGTTCTTCACGTACATTTTGTGCATGGAGATCTTAAAGCGTATCTATTTAGATACGATTAACGTACAGCGAGTTTTAATGTACTCACCACTATCATTGGTTTGAGATCTTGACGTACACTTAGAGAAGCTTTTATTGTTTTGAGACTTCGATCAAGAATAGTACTAGATTTCCGATGATCGCTTCCAAAACGGCCCGAAAATAACACCACAAACGGTTTTGTGACGGTATTTCAAATCCTTGTTGCTTCGACCTTTTTTTTTTTTTTTTTTACGTGGTAAAATCATCAAATGAGTCCTCCCACCCAGGGCAGGGCGGGAGGGACTGTCAGACTTGTACTGACTAAAATCCACGGTGTCCTTCACGAGCCCTTTACGTACCGGGGTTACGGTGATGGGTAAGACCCGCGACCCCGGCAGGCTCTGGCCCTCTACAGGCCCCGTCAGTTTGCTGACACTCCTTGAGGCGCGCGTGGAACACAACGCGCCGTCGACCCGGGCATGGTCCATGGTCGGGCAGCGAGTCGCCCATTACTCGCTGCCCGCATGCCCGCGCCTACGGTGGCCGGAGATTGTCTGGCGACGTCCGTCGCCGTGGGCGTCTACCACTGCGGGTGGGTCGGAGGGAGGACACTGTTCTCTCCCTCACGCGGCACGCCTCCTCCTTCGCGAGCATGACTGCTTCGCAGAAGGAGGCGACCGCTTCCCACTCCGTCTCGCCCCGCAGCATGGCCTCGACCAATGCCGGGCGCGAGAGGTCTCCACCTATCGCCGTCGTGAGGACACGGCGGTGCTCCGCCCAAGCGAGGCAGTCCTGCACCGTATGCTCCACCGTGTCCTCAGGACGGTCCTCGCAGTGGTGACACCCAGGCGTTTCCTCCCTCCTTATCAGACACAGGAACCTCCCGAAACTTCCGTGTCCGGTGAGGACCTGCGTCATGCGGAAGGTAAGGACGCCGTGACGCCTATCCAGCCACTCCTCAAAGAGGGGTCTTACCGCCGCGATTGCGGCGTGCCCGGACCTCGGTTGCGACAGTCGCTCCCTCCATACTGCCCTGAGATCGCGCCGGAGCTCTTCCCGCCGCGCCTCGACCTGTCGAGGCAGCGGGGATTCGCCCCGGCGCTGCGCCTCCACGCGCCATTCGTAGATGCGCTGGAGGGCAGTCGCCTCCAGATCCCAGGGCAGCAATCCGGCAAGGAGGTTGGCCGATTCGCCGGCGATCGTGCGGTATCCTCGGACCATTCGGATTGCCATGATCCTCTGGCATGCGACCAGCTTTAGTGGTCGCGTCCGAATGCTCAGGGCCCACACAGGGGCCCCGTAGAGGGCCATGGACCGCACGACACCGGCGTACAGCCTCCGGCTGGAGGCGTTTGGCCCGCTGAGATTGGGCAGGAGTCGCCTGAGGGCGGCTGCTGCCCGGTTCAGCTTCGGGGCCAAACGTAGGAAGTGCTCCCTAAAGTTCCACCGGCTGTCGAGGACGAGTCCCAGGTACTTCATCGTCCTCCCGACGCCGATGCGAACCCCCTCCACCGTAATGTGGGACTCTGAACGTGGCGCGTTCAGACGGCCATGAAAGCACATGGCCTCTGTTTTGTGCAGCGCCACGTCGAGTCCCAACTGCCGGATCCTTTGAGCGACTGTCGCCACCGCTTGCGTCGCCAGGTCGGCCGCCGCCTGGTGCGACACTCCCTCCGCCAGGACGAGCGTGTCGTCGGCGTAACATATTACGCCGACGCCGTCAGGGAGGTCGCCGCGCAGCACCCAGTCGTAGCCGATGTTCCACAGGAGCGGCCCCAAGACCGATCCCTGTGGAACACCGCACGACATCTCTCGCCGGTTCCACTCTCCCCGGTGACCGGGGTAGATGACGGCCCTGTCCGTCAGGTAGTCCTCGACCGTGCGACGGAGGTAGGTCGGCACCCGGTGATACCGGAGTGCCTCCCTGATGCAACTCCAGGGCAGGGTGTTGAAGGCGTTGGTGATGTCCAAAGACACCGCCAAGACGACCCTGCCCCGGGATACCGCATCCCCCGTCGTGAGGGCTCTCACGCGCATGATTGCGTCCACCGTCGAGCGCCCCCTCCGGAAGTTGCTTCGACCTTAAGTATCATATTAGAATGAGTACTTTTGTACTGATGACATTTTGTCTTCAAGAAACATTTTTAAACTGTTTACGTTAAACATAATAATTTTGCAATGGTAATTAAACTGTATGTTTGAGTTTTAAGGTTCATAATAAACTGAAGTTGTTAATACTAATGAACATTTTTTTATGAAGTGTAGATGTTTACGTGTGTGCAAATGTGGCCGCTTATGCGACTCCTTTTTGTTCCTGATCCTTAATCTAGAGCTATTATTGATCGAAGGGTTTGAGATCTCGACGCACACATACAGCTTCACGTACAGTCATGACTGTTCTTACCTCCACAACCCAATAACTGGGTAATACGATACCCCTTGGTAAGACTGGTTGTCAGACTTGACCGTCAACCCATATCGCTGCTATATCCTTTTTTTTATCGTGGTAAAATCATCAAATGAGTCCTCCCACCCAGGGCAGGGCGGGAGGGACTGTCAGACTTGTACTGACTAAAATCCACGGTGTCCTTCACTAGCCCTTTACGTACCGGGGTCACGGTAATGGAAAAGTCCCGCGACCCCGGGCTGCTATATCCATAAGTTGAAAGTTAATACTGATTATGTCAACTTTGTTTGTATTAAATGGACCTTCTGTATTTATCTATACACAAACTCATCTGACCCTTCGCGAGATTAGGTGACCGCCGCCCAAAACTTTACTAATTAAGAGTACCCAACACCACTCAGTGTCTGTTAATTAACTTTACATACGTACAATATGTTGTGAAACTTGTGTGGCTGGGTGTACATGGGTTTGGAGTTCTCGATAAATTAATTGCCTAGAGGTCGGAGTAATGGCAAATATGGGAGCAGAGTGGATCGAAATTAATTCTGGTTATGGTTTAGTTGGCGAGTTATATCTACAACTTATCAGTTTAAAAGTATAAGTGACATTTTTTGGTCGACATTTATAAAACAAAACCAGCCACATGGCTGGTTTTGTATGCATGTCCGAAAACATAAGTGAAGAGTTCGGTAGTCTGGGTTAAATAATTAAAAAAATTACATTCGCTGTATAACATTTTCTCCTATCCATTATGTTTATTTTTTTGGTAAAATCATCAAATGAGTCCTCCCACCCTGGGCAGAGCGGGAGGGACTGTCAGACTCGTACTGACTAAAATCCACGGTGTCCTTTACGTTCCGGGGTCACAGTAATTCGTAAGTTCCGCGACCATACATTATGTTTAGGAAAATAATATCATTCAAGTATAAGTTGATTTTATAAGTTTATACACTTGTAGAATCTAATTAACAGTGATAGTTTTCCTTTTAACTTCGTTATATGTGTATTTACTAATACCGTGATTTGTTTTTTCATAAATTAGGATTTTGCATTTTAATATTTCACAAACGGAACCTTTAATCGAAAAATTGTATTCACAAACCTACAATGATCACTTCATTCCAAAGACCTTATACTTAGCAACTGTGAGCTCAGCTGCAGATGAACGGACATGACGAAACTATAAGGGTTCCTTGTTGACTACGGTACCCTAAAAACTAAAATGAAAACTAAACCAAAGGCCCCGATCGCCCTAAGCGATAAATCAACTACCAAATACAAAAAAAAAAGAATAGAACATAAAACTTTACATAGACGCGTCTCGTCTCCCCAAGAATCAATTTACCTGTATCTTCGCTTCTACTGAGAATTTCCCTTAGGAAATAAGCTAAGTTTGAACTACCAAATTGACTTGGAAGTGGCGTGCGAGTAACAATAGACAGATCCTTTTATTTGGCGTCCTGGATCAGTGAAGATTATGTGACGGAGTATAATGCGAAATGTGGCCAGGAGAAAAACAGCACTTATGCCTTTGTCAAACAGATAGGCGAAAGCGAAGCGATACCGAACCGAAGCGCGACGTCAGTCCGATAGTTCTGTCACGCTATCGGATCGCTTTCGCTTTTAAATGGATTCAAACAATTCCATACATTACAAACAAAAACGTCACGCTTCGCATTCGCCACGCCAGTATGTTTGACAGAGACTTTAGACATTTAAAAAACTATGCTCTTTTTTAAAAATAAGCTTTTATTGTTAAAATGATCCCACCAAAAACATTCCTGTTAAAAGGGGGGCCAAGTTCCTATCGGCTAATTGTTCGCCTAAAAAAGGGTTGAAATCCAATCCAATGCCATGTTTACGGTCCATCAGGCTGAAATGCATCAAATTTTTGAAATGTCAAAATTGTGGCAAGTTTTTGCGCAAAGATAATAAATATAGGAAACTGAAAATGAGGCAGTAACATACACTGATTCCTTTGATAAGAACATTTCAGTGCTTGGGTTTATTAGTGTAGCAACAATTGTTTTTGAATAAAATAATTTTGAAAAATATGTATATATATATTTAGTCAATTATCTCCGTATCGCAGTGAGATGGAAGGCTGAATTCGCGTCAATAGTAATAATACATCTCACTGATGTAATACCATGACTTATTTTGGAAATATCTCTTTGGGGCCGTTGACCCTACCTTATCCTGCTAGACCCTTTAACTTGCAAGATTTGATTACGGACTACGGTACAGGTGAAAGTAAATGCATTATTATGATGACATGAAGCTGATCTGATGATGGAGCTGGAAGGTGGGCGTAGGAACTCTGTAAAGAAACGCCGCCAACCCATCGAGTTTAGACTCGTTTGATTTGTCTTAACGATGACTTTTTTTTTTTTATAAATAAATAAATATTTCACAACTATCACACAACGCCATCTAGTCCCAAGCTAAGCAGAGCTTGTGTTATGGGTACTAGACAACTGATAAACATACTTATATATTTCTAAATACATACATATTATAGATAAATTACACCCAGACACAGAACAAATGATCGTGCTCATCACACAAACATTTGTCCTGGGTGGGAATCGAACCCACGACCTCCGGCATAGCAGTCAGGGTTACTAACCACTAGACCAACAGGCGTATCGTAAGTATTTTTTTTAACAATAAAAGCTTGTTTTCAAAAGAACATAGTTTTATAAATGACTAACTTGTTAGTCAGTCAAATCTGGCAGTCTTTTCCGCTCTACCTAAAGCGGGAGGACTCATTTGGTGATATTACACCCTCAAAAAAAGGCAAGACGATACGTGAAGACCATGCCAAATATACCTCTAGGGATACGTTACAACTTAAGGATAGGACTTTCAAAAGTTACCCCAACGTGTTTTGTTCTTTCTAGTTTGTAGGGACGTGTTACGTAAAAATGGATATTGAGTTATTTGCATTTTTGTTTTCAGAGACTCTAAATTGTATAGTTATATATTTATACGTCTGCGTCGCGTCTTCTCAAAGATATTTTGAGAAAAGAAAAGTTCAGATGCGAGTGGGGCTCAAACCTGCGTTTTCTGGATAAGTACTCCAGACGCCTACGAATGGTACTGGGTCTTCATATTTTTTAAGATAACCAAAAAAAACCATTAAAATCAGTAGAGTTTAGAGTTACCAAAAAAGTAAACAAAATATTTTATAATTATTATACGCATTAGCGTTGCGAATTCCAAAGATTTTCTATGGAAAGAAAAATTCGAACCGCGAGCACAATTTTTATTTCCATAGAAAATCTTTAAAGTAAGCAAAGTAATGCACTTAGCTGGGTTTGAAACTTCGAACCCATGACCTATCTCTTAAGCTGGGCCGTTAGGGCAAAACTGCTCTTAATTTTATGAGTACTATGTAATACATTTTAGCTGCGACTAGCCAGAATAAACTGTTATATATTATGTTAATATGAAACTATATTATTATATCTCTGGCTAGACTCTTGCTGAGCTGGGAATAATTTAGAATTATTATAATCTGCTGATGGTTGACTCTTACTTGGCATGTTTTTTGTCCAACAAAAATGTTTGGTACAAGATTTTTTGTTCTTTTACTAACACTATTCTTGAAACTTCTACAGACTTTTTTTTACATGGTAAAATCATAAAATGAGCCCTCCCACTCAGGGCAGGATGGGAGGGAATGTCAGACTTGTACTGACTAAAACCCACGGTTACCCGAGAGTCCCGCGACCCCAACAGGCTTTGGCCCTCTAAGGCGCGCGTGGAATACGACGCATCGTCGACCCGGGCATGGTCCATGATCGGACAGCGAGTCGCCAAGCATAATTACATTAGTGGAAGATAAACTTTATATACAAGAACGTTTCTTCTTAGTAGCATCAGACTCGATAGATACCGTAATTTAGTTCCCTTGAATAAATAACCCTTTTTACCGAAAAGTATGTTCCAATATTGACTTAGTAAGAAAACTATTGTCTATATTTTTGTAACCCAAAATTGATGCTTAGAAAAATATGAATGACTAGCACTTTTCCCGCGACTTCGTCCGCGTGGGTTACGTACTTTCCTAATTCCCCCTTTTCACCCCCTTAAAGGTTAAATTTCCAAAAACCCCTTCTTAGTGCTCCCCTACATTATAATAGGAAGCCGTGTGCAAAATTTCACATTCCTAGCCCCAGTAGTTTCGGCTGTACGTTGATATGTCAGTCAGTCAGTTCTCCTTTTATATATATAGATCATTATATATATATCTTTATCTTTATCTTTGATCAGTCCCTGCTTTGTACCTTCTATCGAATCTTTTCTACGTTTCTGAAACCATTGAGCTTAGCCGGGGTCACGGGACTTGTCTTATCAGGCAACTGTACCACTGAAAGTAAAGGGTTATTGAAGAAACACCCTGGGTTTTAGCCAGTACGAGTCAATAGTCCCTTTCGCTGCGACCAGGGTGAGAGGACTTATCAGATGATAATACCACTTAAACAAATACGTGTGGCCCCGAGTGCCACACGTATTTTTACTGCCGTGGTAAACCTATTGCATAGCATTTGTTATCAACTTTTTATTGGGACAAACCCACCACACTATTCCCTAACCACTGCAACTCCTGTAAGCCAGAATCAACAGTGGCAACCAACCAGAAAAGCGCCGAAACAATGAAGCTCGACGTGTCCCAGAGAATGAATTTACCTGTCTTGGATCCTGCAACGAAATTAATCCGAAAAGAATAGTGGAGGAGTAGGAAAAAGATTTTTTATCAACTTATGCAATTATAATTATTTATTTTATTTATGAAAAAAATAAAATAAAAAAAACTATCGCTTACCGCGAATATTTAACGAGAATATCATTCCATCGTTGTTCTACGGGAAGTTACTCTACTAATTAGGCTATGGCCACGTCAATCAAGTGAAACGTCAAGAAAAAAAAATCATAAATTCAAATTTTATTCATTCACGTTGACAGGACAGATGTGACAGTGACAGTGTTAGGTATATTTTCGTAACGAAATTTCTTGATTCGGTCGCCGCGCTCAAAGCCCGCGATAAAAGTTTAAAAAGCCATACTCACCTAGGTCAGGCTGTAGATGGTTAAACCATCTATGATAGCGAGTTTCCTCCGTGTCCTAGAAACCAAGTAAAGCCATGTTGATCCTGGTTGTGATTTGTAGATCTTTGACAGTCATTACTGTTAGTCAGAAGCTTGAAAATCTAACAACCAGTCTTACGAATGGGTATCGTAATACCGAACGACTTTCCTATCAAATTCCTCAGATAAAAACCTGCGTTAAAAAATCAAAGAATCCCGGTTTACATCAACAAAACACTTTAGTCGTTTACAAAACATCCTGAAATTTCCTCACTCTAACATACCAAAGATATTTTGCTACCATAAAAGTCTTAGCGTTCATTCACACGAACGACAACGGAACGACATCGCAGCGACAAAATAAGAGGCACTGCAGCTTGCGGCGTTGTGCACTTTTTTTGGAATGGGTAAAAAAATTAAACTCGCGTCAGGACACGTGACCTGATCGAAAATTCGTAAGACGGCGCAGGGCACTTGCGCGAATGTTCGTGTGTGTTTATCACTATTAAAGTTTTCACTTCTGCCGGCACTCCCAGAGTGCAACATGTCGTTTTTTTGAAGTGAAAACTTCTTTAGCGGCGTTGTGCACTTTTTTGGAATGGGTAAAAAATGTTAAACTCGCGTCAGGACACGGGACCTGATCGAAAATTCGTAAGACGGCGCAGGGCGCTTGCGTGAATGTTCGTGTGTATTTATTACTATTCTAGTTTTCACTTCTGCCGGCACTCCCAGAGTGCAACCCGTCGTTTTTTTAGTTCGAAACAGTTATTTCCGAGATTAGCGCATCCAACCCAACTTCTTCAGCTTTTATAACATTAGTATAGATGCAAAAAAAAAATTACGTCCGCATAAGTCGCGTGGTTGTCTGCCCACATCGTGTGGTTGTCGTATCGATGCAGTGGTCGTATCGTTACCGTATGTACGTAAGAGCCTTATACAAAGACAATTTTTTACAGGTGTTTCCGATTTACGTCAAAGGCATTTCGGGAGCAGGTATTTCGAGAATTTATCCTTAAGCGTTTGATCTTGCTTTCAAATTTCATTCTGGTATCAAGGTAGGAGTATCAAAGGTGACAATGGATCCCGAAAAGTTTTTGACGTCCTTCTCGAATTTTCACTCGCTCGGATACTATGTGAAAAGTTCGGTGTCTCAAATTCCCTTAATTTTAGGGAATTTGAGAGTACGCCCTTGTTTTGTTTTTGCGACAAAATGTGTTCGTAAAAAGTTAGGAGTTGTTTGTAGATTCGATGGTAATGTTCTTTATGGAGAGTGACAATGATGGAATTCAATTTTGATATTGTTTTTGTTATGAACAACAGACCGTGTGACGATGGTAATGTTTTGAACTTCGAGCTAGTTTAACAAAAAGTTAGTATTCAGTTATCCTTAGTATTAGCAATGCGAGAAAGTATGTTTGACTGTCACACTTTCGCGTCTAAATCACTGAATACATTAGACACTTCTTCTTGAGTCAAAATCAACAAATGAGTCTTATTACCCAAGTGGAACGGTCTTAAAAAAAACGACGGGTTGCACTCTGGGAGTGCCGGCAGAAGTGAAAACTTGAATATTAACGTTGTGCATTTTTGATATTTTGGAATGGTTAAGGAATAATTTTGCACGAATTGCTTTAATTATCAGTATAAAAGTACTCTCATTTATGTGGTAGAATACAATATTTATTTATTGGGCTATCGTACTCATACATGACAATTTATATTACATTAAAAAGTTTATCTCTTAGAAAAATCCACTTCCATCCATAATTTCGACGACTTTTTCCTCATCATTACTTCCAAAACCATAATCGCCAATCTCTAAAACTAAACAGCAGGCGCAGGCATACATTTTCGCTGCGCCGTAGAAAGAGAGGGGGATACTCCCTCTCCTACGCACGCCGCGCCAGCTGTCTACTCTCCATCCGTCTTTTGAATTTTCAATCAGGTCACGTGTCCTGACGTAAGTTTAACATTTTTTACCCATTCCAAAAAAAGTGCACAACGCCGCTAAAGAAGTTTTCACTTCAAAATTAATGTTTAATTTATAAATCAAGCAAAGAAAAATAATGATAAAATAAAATTTATAAGAAATTCGAAAACCGCAAATACGGATTTAACCTACAAAAGTTTCAAGAAAAATATGTCTTACAAATCTAACGTAAACAGAGACATCTTCTTTTCTTGTTTCGAACTCGAACAAAAATCGACGGATCCCGAACACAACACGAAGGAAAACTTCGGAACCTGAAGTGCATTTAACAAAACTAAGCGGACTAGCGTCCCGAAGTGTTTAAACGGACGGCAGCGTTCCGAAGTGTTTTTCTTTTGGCCACAAGCTCTTCTTATCTAGGGATAGCTGTGGAAAGATACCAGTATAAATGATGGAAGTTTTGTTGACGATGGCCGCAAGTAGCGTCGCAAGTCGTTGCAAGTCTTGTTGCATTCCTAGTTGCATGTTGTATCGCAAGTCTTGTTGCATGTCGTGAGTTTTTGCATGTGTTATTGCAAGTCGTGTGACATATCTTGTACCTAGCAAGTTGTGTCCCTAATTGTGTCGCAAGACGTTTTGTTGCACATTCTGTCACTAGTCGTTTCGCAAGTCTTTCGTATGTTTTGTTGCAAGACTTGTCGCATGTCATGTAGGTATATCATATTGCAAGTCTAGTTTTAAGTCGTGCCACTAGTCGTGTCACAAGACTTTTTATATGTCACGTTGCAAGTCATGTCACAACTTTTGTTGCATATCTTGTTGCAAGGCGTGTTGTTGCATTTCTTGCTACAAGTCTTGTCACAAGCTAGTTGTTCGCATATTGCATCAATAAGTCGCATCGGTTCGCCTGGAACTGTGAACAGATCTTTAATCGTACGCGGTGCCGCCCGATTTCCCCCAGTGTTTCCGAATCTCCTTCAACTCTAGAACATTCTAAGATGTTTGTTTTATCTCGGAAACAATTACTTTTTGCTATCGTGAAGAACTTGTCAAGTTGTCTGTAAAGACTTAGTTCGGAATTGAAGAACAATAGGTTTTGGTTACAAAGATCTTGAGACGGAATTCGGTTAGATTTAAGAGGGTCTACTTGAATTCAGAAAACGTATTAGTGTTTGTCATTGGAATATAGTCCTTAAAGAATATAAAGGGTTTTTTTTACGTAGTAAAATTATCTAATGAGTCCTCCCACCCAGGGTAGAGCGGAAGGGACTGTCAGACTCGTATTGACTAAAATCCACGGTGTCCTTCAATAGCCCTTTACGTTCCGGGGTCACGGTAATTTGTACAGTCCCGCGACACCGGCAGGCTTTGGCCCTCTAGAGGTCCGTCATTTTGCTGACACTCTTTGAGGCGTGCGTGGAATACAACGCGCCGTCGAACGGGCATGGCCACGGTCGGACAGCGAGTCGCTCATTACTCGATGTCCGCGCGAATATAAAGAGTTACGGTTATTAAGTGGTAGTAGACAGTCAAGCTCACTCTTGTTCACTCAATTTTGTTTCAGTGCTTATAGATCGTCATGGTTTCCAAGACCACGTGCTTTGTAACAAAACCTGATTTTAATCAGAACGGTCAGAGGCAATACAATTGCGTACGGTAGTCGTGCACGGTGCCTATACTAGCTAGTAGACAATATCACGATAAAAGTAACGAATCTTGGGAGGAAAGGGTTACATTAGCGCTTTCAAAATTCAATGCATTATTCTTAAAGCATACTAAAAATAGAAACGTGGGGCAACACTTCTGAAACACATTCGCTTTCCCATTCTGTCATATCCGTATCCATTAAAACCTGAGAGGAAGCTACACTCACAGTGTGCATATGAATATTTTATAGAATTGTCTACAGTTTTCCGTAGACTAAGAATGTATAGAGGCGATGCCGTCGCTCCGAATTTATTGTAAATGCCTAATTTCTATGCATTCATTATGATCACTGGTTAACTGCTCGAGCAGTCCGTGTATGTTGATCACTGGCTAACTGCTTGAGCCGTCCGTGTATCTTGATCAGTGCCTAACTGCTCGAGCAGAACGTGTATGTTGATCACTTTGTAACTGTTCGAGCAGTCCGTGTATGTTGATCACTGGCTAACTGCTCGAGCAGTCTGTGTATGTTGATTACTGGCTAACTGCTCGAGCAGTCCGTGTATGTTGATCACTGACTAACTCTTCGAGCAGTCTGTGTTTGTTGATCACTGGCTAACTGCTCGAGCAGTCCGTGTATGTTGATCACTGGCTAACTGCTCGAGCAGAACGTGTATGTTGATCATTGACTAACTGTTCGAGCAGTCCGTTTTTGGGGGGCCTTGGCGCGTAACAAACCTCAACAGTCCAGATGATGTTTTAAATCTTACGGCAACTATAAATATAGGGGCCAAACAATTTAGAACGATTAAGACTCTATAGAAAATGACAACTACTTCGTCAATTTTGGTTTGCTGAACAAAATAATAAAATATATTTTGAAATATGTGTTAAATATATTTTGAAACTATAACTAACGATCTAATTAGATTTTTTAGTCAAATTACCTATTGAAAGAAATTATTTACTTGCTTCATGATTATATACAGACTATAAATAAAAACTTACTAGTAATATGTACAAAAAAAAAAACAAAAAAAAAACATTGAAAGTATACTGTAATCACATGAATTTTTCTTAAAATGACGTCGATTATATTGCTCCCACTAAGTTCATCAAAACGATAGTAATCATTACTTTTGTTAACATAAGGTTGCTTCTGCATTATCAAAGAAAGTTTTTAATATAAAGTTGCTTATACCTTCTGTAAAGAAAATAACTATATAAGAACATGAATGTTGCTTCTACCTTGTTTTTTTATTCCATACACTTACCAAGATCTTTCTCCTGTAGGTCTTGCGCCTTAAATCTGTAAAAGACAACGGGGCTTTTATTTTTTATTTTATTTTATTATGAAGCTGTATTATGGGTTAAGGCGTAAAAAGCCTAATTCTCATAATGGCAGATTAAGAAAAATCATACATTTCCACGAAATATACTCCTATTCGAAATTTACTCATATAATTATCGTTATTTGGTCGCTATTTCGAAATTAATATGAAATGGCAAAGGATTAGGCAGGCCAAGCTTCATACAAAAATCTGTTATATCCTTTCATTAAATTTTCATACAAAACTTTCTACGTTACGAGTTAGGATTGCGTAATCTGTCTGGATAAACTGAAAATAGCTTTTCGTCATAATTTAATCACTTACGCGACTCAGCAGAGCCTCTAGCGGCTATTTTTGGAACTGTTTAATAAGTAATTCATAAACAGAATTAATGTTGATGTACGGATAAAAGTTCTTATTTTTATTTTGAAATAAAAATCAAATGATGGTCGTAAGTGTCGGTAAATTTAAAAAACGGCTACACCGATTTGTATAAAAAGAAATATCGTTAGTAATTTTCCGAACTAGACTTTTTAAGATAGAACAAAAAATAAAATTTAAAAAAAAACCGGTGAAGTGTGAATCGGAATTGAACTGGGAAGGTTTCATACTATTATCTCTGAAAACGGTAAAAAGTCATGTCTGTTGTATGGGAGCAAATACATAATCTGTGGCCAATTGTCTATCAAGATTCATGAGATACAGCCTGGTGACAGATGGACAGCGGAGACTTAATAGGTAATAGTCCCGTTTTACCATTTCGGTAAGGAAACCGAACCCTAAAAACTAACAAGTTAGTAAACTGCATCCATTTTATTAGTTGCAATTTCCGGCCACTGTAGGCGGACATGTGGACTGACGATTAATGGGCGACTCACCGTCCGATCATGGACAATGCCAAGGTTGACGGCGTGATGTGTTCCACGCGCGCATCAAAGAGCTGTCAGCAATCTGACTTGAGCCTTAGAGGGCCAAAGCCTGCTGGGGTCGAGGGACTAACTCATCAGGTAACCATGACCCCGGAACGTAAAGGGCTATTGAAGGACACCGTAGATTTTAGTCAGTTATACGAGTCTGACAGTCCCTCCCTTCCCGCCCTATGTGGGAGGATTCATTTGATGATTTTACTCCGTAAAAAATAAACGTAATTATTATAAGCTGGCTCAATTTATATTTTACTAAAAATAATAAAAAAGTAATAAAAATAAATGCGCACGACGACACAGAATTTCCTCTACGGCAAACACCAGTATTTTTCTCCAGTAATAGAGCTAAGTAGTTATTCGTGTAGTGTGAACGCGTTCAGTAAACCTACATTTACTCAGCGAGACGTTATTTGTGCAGGTAGTCAAATAAATCTAGATTATGACCAGTGAGCTTCAGTCTGCAGTCCGATAAATTAGGCTTGAAGTTTTCTCTAGGTTTTAAAGCTGGCGAATCTAAGGTTTTAGTGAAATATATTAGTATGTTTATCAGTTGTCTAGTACCCATAACACAAGCTCTGCTTAGCTTGGGACTAGATGGCGTTGTGTGATAGTTGTTTTTTTTTTTTTTTTTTTTATCGTGGTAAAATCATCAAATGAGTCCTCCCACCCAGGGCAGGGCGGGAGGGACTGTCAGACTTGTACTGACTAAAATCCACGGTGTCCTTCAATAGCCCTTTACGTACCGGGGTCACGGTAATCCCTTGGTCCCGCGACCCCGGTGTGTGATAGTTGTGGAATATTTATTTATTTATTATTTGTTATTATTTTTCTAGCGTGGGTATTGTGACGCTGATCTTCAAACGTTTAGGTATGAAAATCAGGGTATGGTCCAAAGATCATGATCAGACGGCAAGTCATCCATTACTCCCCGTCCAGCGTGCTTACGGTAGCCGGAAATCGCTTCGCGACGTATGTTGCCGTGGGCGACTCCCGCAGCGGTTGGTTCGTGAGGTGGAGACTGTCCTCTCCCTCACGCGTCTTGCCTCCTGCTTCCCCATTCCGTTTCGCTTCGCAGCATGGCCTCATTGCCGGACGCGCTCAACCCAAGTTGGGCAGACCTGCACCATAATAATATGCTGCACCATATCTTTCGGGGAATCCGCAATTTCGAGTTATTACGAGTCTGACAGTCCCTTCTGCTTTACCCAGGACGGGAGGACTCATTTGATGATTTTACCACGATAAAAAACGACCAAAGAGTTTCTGGAACCCCCTTGCTAAACTTGAGGTTGAGGTTCTCATATTACACGCCTATATGTTTTACTGAACTTTTACAGAACACAGGTGTAATATCACGCAGTAACTTTTTCACTGAAATTTCATTGTACTAACAGGTATCCAATCTATCGTAATACAATTACGGTCGGATATCGGTTTTGAAACTGTCACATAAATCGTTATGCTATATTTATATCTATACGTTACCTATGCTATCGATAACAATGTTCGGGTTATTTTTAAACATGATAATTGCAGTTTTTTTTTTGCGGATTCTTGGAAAATCCTAGGTAATTTCCACGTTTCCGGAGACCTCTCGCGCCCGGCTTTGGTCGAGGCCATGCTGCGGGGCGAGACGGAGTGGGAAGCTGTCGCCTCCTTCTGCTAAGCAGTTATGCTAGCGAAGGAGGTGGCGCGCCACGTTAGAGAGAGTACAGCGTCCTCCCTCCAACCCAGCCTCAGTGGTAGGCGCCCACGGCAACGGACGTTGGCAGACGATCTCCGGCTACCGTAGGCGCGGGCATGCGGGCGGCGAGTAATGGGCGACTCGCTGTCCGACTATGGACCATACCCTGGACGACGGCGCGTTGTGTTAAAAACCTTGTGTGGACAAAGCAGGAAATATTCAAATTACTGTATTTGGATATTATTGAAAAATTCACAAGTCAAAAATTCAGTAGAAACGTAACTTTATACATTCTTAAGTTTATTCAATGCACTCAATATGTTCAGGGCTCAAAGACTATTTTAATTCTTACCATGACATGCCATTGAGATAAAAAAAACATTATCTTGCTAGCAAAATGAAAAAAAATTCTTCGCTCATCATTAAAAAAAATCTTCACTGCTGTACATTGTATCGCACTCTTTGACTCGACTATTTCAACTGTAAAATATGCTACTTGTACAGACACAGAAAAGCGATGTAAAATGTAGATATTAAAATTGGAAACAATACTGTCTTTTACGTTCTCTCTGAACACAATTTATGTGCCTTCTTTAAAAGTATGAACCTTTATGGATGTGTTTTACACCGTAGCGAAAACTACACTCAGATCCATTTACTCGTTCATCATCTGCCTAGCCTTTTCCCAACTATATTGGGGTCGGCTTCTAGTCAAACCAGATGAAGCTGGATATCAGTATTTTACATGGAGCGACTACCTGTCGAACCAACACAACCTAGTAACTGGGTAATACGATACTCCATGGTAAGACTGGTTGTCAGACTTTAGAGCTTCTGACTAACAGTAACGACTGTCAAAGATCTACAAATGACAGCCGGGACCAACGGCTTTATGTGCTTTCCGAGGCACGGAAGAAATTCGCTATGACAGATGGTCTCTCATCCACAGACCAACTTCGGCAAACGCGGCACAACGCGGAAGATCGGCCTGTGCGGCTGTATTTATTTAGCCACGAGTTCTTCAAAATCAAGATCTATTTACTTGTTCATATAAAAAAACAATGTGTATTTTTGTTTTAAATTTATCATCATAAAATGTCACCTGCCACCTGGTGTTTGTGCATTATTTCGACATAAACACCATAGTAAAAAGTGAAGGCATATCACAAAGTTTCGTATGACATACGTCTCATCACTGTCAAACAGTGTCATTTTAGGCCAAAAGGCCTGTGCTGCTGCATGGATGGCAGCAAAGCTTGCAACGATTTAGACTAATGGGTCATCTTCTTTGTTATATTAAAATATCTTCTTTGTATTTTTTAATTTAATTTTATATTTAATCTATTTTTTACATTTATTGTTAATTTTAATTGTAGTTGTCTCAAAAGCACCTACATACCTATAACCAGGATAAACAGCATCAAATCATAGTCTGTTCAGATGTTTTTGCGTTAAAAGTAACAAAAATCCATCCATCCACAAATCTTCAATAGTTACTTCTAAAAGTATAATAATATTCGATTCACAAACAAAATGTTTCAAGTGAAGTCATGAAATATACTGCACCCGATATACCACCGCGGACATGCGGACGGCGAGTAAGGGACGACTCGCTGTCCGATCATGCCCGGGTCGACGGACGTCGTCGTGTTCCACGCGCGCCTCCAAGAGCCTTCAGCACAATGACGGAGCCCCCTTAGAGGGCAAAGCCTGTCGGGGTCGCTGGATTAATGAGCTACCATGACCCCGGAACGTAAAGACCTATTGAAGGTCACCGTAGATTTCAGGACAAATCTGACAGTCCCTCCCTGCCCTGCCCTGGGTGGGTGGACTCATTTGATGATATAACCACGTTAAAAAAAACCGATACACCACGGTGTAAAAACATTTTGTACCGATCTTATAACTTGGCTCGAGCCAAAGCGATACGTAAACATATTGGGATAGTAAACATATCCTGACATGTACGATAGCCCGATTCCATCGAATGTTTGTTTTAAATCGATCCCTATGATCGTTTTAGGAATATTTAGGTTGTGTGGTGTGTGTTTTATGTATGTACGGGTTTTGGTGTAGGCTTATTATTTGTTTAGTAAATGGCTAAAGAGGAGATCGTGGCTAAATATTAACCGCCACACTGGTCGATCGCACGGTTGGTACAGTGACTGAGCGAATCACTGCTATGCAACGTGTCGCGGGTTCGATACCTGCACTGAAGAAATATTTTATGATCTGCAAGTAGTTGACCCGGGCCTGGCATCCGAAAAGTGCATGCGTTTGGGATGGACGTCAGTAAGGGTTGAGGTTCTGCAGGCACGTCGTATGATGTGCTTCCGTTGCTTTGAGCCTGGGCACGTTCGTCGCCAGTGCACAAGTGTAGTAGACCGAAGCACCCAGTGCTATGCCTGCGGAGGTGCCCACAAAGCAAGGGAATGCACTTCGCCGACTGTGCGTTGTCCGCTGTGTGTGGACCTTGGTCGTCCTGCGGATCACCGGTTGGGTACCAAAAACTGCGCCCCCCGCAAAAAAAAACGTGGTCCTAATCTAATTTCATCGGAGCGGTTAGCGTCAGCATCATTGGGTACTAGCCCATTGGAGGTTATGGAAACTTCGCCTTCGCAGCCCTGAAAGTTCTCCAGTGCAATTTGAACCACTGCCGCAATGCACAGAACCTTTTCCTGCAGACTATTGTGGAGTGGTCGATTGCCTTGGCGGTTGTAGCGGAGCCTTATGGTCTCCGGGACCATCCTCGCTGGTTCCGGGACACTGTGGACTCAGTCGCAATTTATTGGGCTGGTGGAAGCGGTGAACCTCACTGTTCCTTACTAGATAAGGGACAGGGTTTCATTGCAGTAGAATGGGGACCCCTGGCCGTTGTAGGCTGCTACGTTTCCCCCAACATCTCCCTAGCAGAATTCGAGGGATATCTGGACGAAGTTGCAAATTGCATTCGGCTTAAATGCTCACCCCGTCCAGTCCTCGTCCTGGGTGACTTCAATGCTCACTCTAGATCCTGGGGTAGTCCCCGGGACAGGCCGAGAGGATACGCAGTGCAGGAATGGGCGGTGTCACTTAACCTTCGACTTTTGAATCGGGGGTCTGTTTCCACTTGCGTTCGTTGGCAGGGGGAGTCAATTGTAGATCTCACATGGGCAACTCCTCCTGCGGCCAGCTTGGTGTCGGGATGGAGAGTAGCAGAGGAGATAGTCACTTTATCCGATCATCGCCACATCGTTTTTGACGTGACATTCCGTCCTTCCGTTAGTTTAGACCGTCCAGACGCTAGCCCACCATCACGACGATGGGCCCTCAAACAGCTCAACAAAGATATGCTTATCGCAGCTGCCAACGTCGTGATATGGTCAGACGATGGTGGTTCCCAGGGGGTCTCGCACGATCCGGAAGTAGAGTCGGTTTGGTTCAGGGACACGATGACATCAATTTGCGATTCTTCTATGCCCCGGGTCAAGTGCGCTCAGCGCCCTGGAGCGGTTTATTGGTGGTCGCAAGAGATCGCGCAGTTACGCACTGTCTGTCTAAGAACCCGACGCCAGTATCAGCGTACCCGACGCAGAAGACAGCCGAGAGCTATGGAGGAGGAAATAGCAAGACTATACAGAGCATACCGAGAGGCGACTATGGCGCTCCAACATGCCATCGCTGATGCCAGGTCTCGTTCCTGGAGTGAGCTACTCGTGGGGCTGGATAGGGATCCGTGGGGGAAACCGTACAAATTGGTCATGGGTAAATTACGGCCTTGGGTACCCCCTATTACCGAGACTATGGATCCAGAACTGTTGCAAAGAGTCATCAACACACTTTTTCCAGTAGTTAGTGACAACCCGCCGTCCCCATCATCGTCAGACTGGTCTGATGAGTTCAAGGTGACTGAAGGAGAGCTGGATAGAGCTATTAGTCGCTTGAGGGCTCATAACACCGCACCTGGCCCGGATGGCATCCCTGGCCGTGCGTGGGTTCTAGCTCTGGCCACTCTGGGGCATCGTCTGAGACGGTTGTTCGACAGCTGTCTCCGTGGAGGCGTGTTTCCCTCTGGTTGGAAGGAGGCCCGATTGGTTTTATTGAAGAAGGTAGGCAGGGCTGCGGAATCACCTTCTGCATACCGTCCCATATGCCTGCTCGACGAGGCTTCGAAACTATTCGAAAGAATAATTGCTGAGAGGCTCGTCGAGCACCTGTTGCTGGTTGGTCCCGACCTTGCCGATAGCCAGTATGGCTTCCGGCGGCAGCGTTCTACTATAGATGCGATTCTTCGCGTCCGCATGTTGTCGGAACAGGTGGTATCTCGGGGTGGAGTGGCATTGGCGGTAAGCTTAGATATCGTTAATGCCTTTAACTCCCTGCCATGGAATGCGATAAGGAAGGCCCTAGTACATCATAGGGTACCTCTTTACCTGCAAGGCATTGTTGGGGCATACCTACGTAACCGACACATTCGCTATGTGGGCCGTGGTGGCAGCGTTCAGCGGAGGGAGATAACGTGTGGGGTTCCGCAGGGGTCTGTCTTAGGTCCTCTCCTGTGGAATCTCGCATATGACGCAGTTCTGCGTATCGAACTCCCCATTGGCGTAAATATGGTCTGTTACGCGGATGACACACTTGTGTTGGCCGGCGGGGACACCTTCGATGAGACCATACGGCTCTCTGAACTTGGCGTGGCAAGAGTCGTGGCAGCAATTCACGAACTGGGTTTACAAATAGCGCCTCATAAAACAGAGGCACTATGGTTTCATAAGCTGCCCAGGACCCGAGAACCACCCAGGCTGTCGGTCCGCGTTGGAGATGCGCAAATAGAAGTGAGTCGATACATAAAGTATCTTGGGTTAACCCTGGACAGTCGATGGGGTTTCGAAGAGCACTTCGATCGCCTAGTACCCCGAACCGAGAAGATAGTGGGTGCATTGCATAGACTGCTGCCCAATCTTGGGGGACCCCGCGAAGAAGTTCGCCGTCTTTATTCGGGCGTCGTACGTTCGATAGTCCTGTATGGGGCGCCTGTTTGGTCAAGTAGACTGTCAGGCGTGCGGCGCTGCAGGACTAAAATAAATGGCCTGCAGCGGAGGATGGCCATTCGTGTCGCAAGAGGATACCGAACGGTATCATTTGAGGCGGCAACTCTCTTGGCACGCTTTCCGCCTCTGGATATCCTGGCGGATATGGACACGAGGGTCTATAATCATATTCGTGCTATCCGCCAAAGCGGCAACAGTTTGCCAGGAATCGTCCTTGTAAGGCTGAGGCGGGAGGAACGGCGACACGCGCTTGAACGGTGGCGCGAGCGGCTACAACAGCCGCAATTTTCGCGCAAGCGTGTTGTCGAAGCCATCTTGCCACACTTCGAAGCTTGGATGCAAAGGGAGGAGCGCATCTCCTACAGGCTCACTCAGGTGCTGACCGGACACGGCTGCTTCGGTGAGTACCTGCACAGGATTGGGCGAGAGGTCACTGCAAATTGCCACCACTGTGGTGGTGATTTGGATTCCGCACAGCATACGCTTGAGGAATGCCCCGCATGGGCTCCCGAACGGGGGGTCCTGGTCGCCAAAATTGGACAAGATCTGTCTCTGCCAGCAGTAGTGAAGGCCATGCTGGCAGATACAGAAAAATGGAGAGAAGTGACCTCCTTCTGTGAAACAGTGATGCTTCAGAAGGAGGCCGCTGAACGTGACCGTGAGAGGGTCGATCCCGTCAGGAGAAGAAGGCGTCCGGGAGGCAATCGCCGTGGTGCCTAATACGCCGAAACCCCGTCTGCACAATGTTTAAGGCAGGCGGGCCTTTGAGATCGCGGGCGTTCAGAGTGGGGACCCTGTTCGCTCACTAAGTGATCTCAGGGAAGACGGTAGCACTGTGATCACGTGCTACTGTGCACAGGGAGACTCAGGGAAGATAACTTCAGTCTTCCCGAGAATGTGCCTTAACAGGCGTTGCACAGGAGGGTTCTGGAGTTGGTCTTTTAAGAGGTCCCGGATCCCTCCTCCATGTGCTGATGGTGATCACCGGGGTGGTTTTAGTGAGGTACAAATCCCACACTCCCTGGTCTTATCCCCAAAGACCGGGCGCCTTTTGAAGGTTTCCCCCCGAAAAAAAAAAAAAAAAAAAAAAAAGTTGACCCGGGCCTGGCTGTTTGTGTATGTGAGTTTCGATGTTTGTAAACGCACCCACGATACAGGAAGAAATTCCTAGTGCAGGGCAACGTTTTTATTAAAAAAAAAAAACTACTGATCCAAACTAAATGAATTTTATGGAACTAAGTGACAGGTATACTACAATGAACAAAAAAAGCATCACATAAATCGAACCAGAAACCTCGGAGTAATCGGTGTAGACAATGTTGATAAATTTTAGATTTTTATTGATTTCTGTAAATTTTTCAAAAACTGCTTGTCCGATTTCGATAAAAACATTCATGGGAACATTTGGGAAGAATACCCTTTCCAACAAAAAAGAAAATTCAAATCGGTTGGTAAGCGACGGAAATGGGAACGGAAACGGTATAAAAAATATATATAAACATCTGAATTGAGAACCTCCTCCTGCTTGAAGTCGGTTAAAAAGAAAGAGAAGATCATGACTAAATGTGGTTGTTCATATAATATGAACAGCCACACTGATCGATCTTTCATTTTATTTGTGAATGGGTTAGCTTTCAATCTCTATCTAGCTCACTCAGAACTGTTGCAGTTGAATTCGAACTCAGTACTAACTGAACACAGTTGACGGGGCCTTTTATTGACACACACAGGACAGAACAACAAAATTACATGAATAAAAACAATAAAGGAAACGAAACATATAAAAGAAAAACGACAAAAGGTAAAACCAATAAAAAACAATTGTAAAGTCCCGCGACCATCTCAGCATGTGATGCGAAATTTTTAAAATTGTCACAGTGCTGTTACGAATAACTGTGATCCCGAAACGTAAAGGGCTATTGAAGGACACCGTGGATTTAAGTCAGTACAAGTCTGACAGTCCTTCCCGCTCTGTACTAGGTTGGACGACTCATTTGATGATTTTACCACGATAAAAAAACTGGACACAGTAAAAACTGTTTTCTGCTGGATTCCGACAGAATAGTGGAAGCGAGCCAGGCAGTGAGATCTGGTGAGGCCTATCACCGCACAACGGGATTGGTCAGCCATCATCAAATGTTGCAGGTAGCTTGTAGCAGGTAATATTACTTAAGGTGGACCGCTGGGCATGCGGGCGGCCAGTAATGGACGACTCTCTGTCCGACCATGGACCATGCCCGGGTCTACGGCGCGTTGTGTTCCACGCGCGCCTCAAGGAGTATCAGCATATTGACGGGCCCTCCCTGTAGAGGGCCAAAGCCTGCCGGGGTCGCGAGACTCACGTATTACCGTGACCCCGGAACGTAAAGGGCTACGTCCCTCCCGCTCTGCCCTTGGTGGGAGGACTCATTTGATGATTTTACTACGTTTAAAAAAAAAGGGTGGACCGCTAGTGGGTAGACCTTACCCACCAAACTTTTTTTCTCTGAATGCTTCCCTACAAATACTCAAAAGTATTAGGCATACCATGCTCACTGACGCAGCAAAAAAAACTTTCTTTCGTCCCGGTACCCTCTCGCCCCAATGGTAGATGCGTATACAATTAATAATACTCACACCACACATACTATATAGCGTGACTACTGAGACAAGGGACTCAAAAAAAATATAACACCCTTTGGGGGTAGGAGGAACAGAGTGGAAAGTTCCTCACTACCACGGTGAAAAAGAAGGTACCTTCCGACCCGACGGGTGTTGTGTCTGGTGGGCTTTCTGTCCGACAGTCAGTGTCGGAATGTTCTATGTCTTCTAAACTCGTGGATAACTTCAATTGAGCGATGTAGACATCTTAGTTCTTCCGTCGTTGCATAGATGGCGCTAGTGTAGTTTTTGTTGACGGGTATGTACGCTACAACTCCATTTCATACAAATTCTCAAGTCCTTTTTTCAATTTTAAAATCATCGTCAGGAGGTTATTGCTGCTATTGTGATTCCAAGAATAATTTCGTATAATATAATGGCAGAAGTTACGTAGTGTACAATTTGTGTAACTATTGTTGAATGAAATAAAAAAATCTGTTCAATTTACGCCACGGTCTGTCATTGGTCATGAACGTCTCAAACGGAGGTTATGTCTTTGTGTCCATGCAAAATGGGTAGCCTCTAGTGTGAGATGCAAACTGTGTCGATAGTTTTGTGCCATCACAATCATGATTGTGATTGGATATGATTATACAAGTTCATCGTGCTGTGTTGGCATCGCCGCTGCGGCTGCTAAAAATCTCAAGCGGCGTAATTATCTAAGTGTAAGCTATAATTTCAAGCCGTTTGGGGTTAAAACTCTGGGATGGGGTCCCAGCGCTGATAGCCTATTCAAACAGTTATTAAAAAGACATTGCCATACAATGTGGCAGCAACGCCATTCCTTTGGACACATTACCTGCCGACAGCGTTGAGGATTTTATAGATGCTTTGTAACAGATTGGTTTAGTTTTATTTCATCAATGTGATTAATTTTGATTTAAGCTAGTAGAATATATTTGTAGATCTACAGTATATTATTTCCCAAGGGCATTGCCAGGATTGTATTCAAAGAGCAGAGAGAATCCTAGTTTTTTTTTTTGTTTTGAGCGTTTTTTTAACAAACGAGTTTCACATGAACAGGAATTAAAAAATGTATATAAAAATTAGAAATTACAAGCTATGAAGCTCGTCAGAATTACAGCTTACCAGCGAAAAACCGCTCTTCTAAGAGGGGGCCCTCCTTGCCCGTACATCGCTATGCTCAAGGCCCTTCCCACGTCCCTAGTTTACCGAGCCGCCTTACATAAGAAAAGCGATCACTATCCAAGTTGTCCCTTCATCAATTTACTCAGCGCTTATCCCTATTGAAAGGGTGTCTTTCAAAACAATTTCAGTACCCGTTCGGTACATTTAGTTAATCTAGATAACAATGTATGAGGTGTTCATTAGGGGTTTAATGTGTCGTGTTTATAACGTCTTTGGGAATTTTGAATAGGTTGAAATATGGAGTAATTTGATAAGATTGTGTGTCATAATGTCTTGTGATAGGGCACAATTTTCTTTAGAGAGTGTACGCGGCGATGTTTTGCCGTCATTTATTGAAGAGTTCCTTCGACTACTCCAAGATCCCGTTATCCGATCCTAACCTGATTACCATGAGACCATTTGTGTAGCAAAAAATAGATGAATTTTCAAAATCGGTTCTGGAGGTCTAATCTCTAAGCACGAAACCCTTGGTCGGAGATCGTCTACCGACGTCCGTCGCCGTTGGCGTCTACCACTGCAGCTGGGGTGGAGGGAGGACGCTGACCTCTCTTTCACGCGGCCTGCCTCCTCCCTCGCGAGCATGATTGCTTTGCAGAAGGAGGCGACCGCTTCCCACTCCGTTCCACCCAGCAGCTCGACTAATGCCGGGCGCGAGAGGTCTCCGTCTATTACCGCCGTGAGGACACGGCGGTGCTCCGCCCAAGCGGGGCAGTCCTGCACCGTATGCTCCACCGTGTCCTCCGTACGATCCTCGCAGTTGGTTTCGGCCTTAGTGACAGACAGAAGAATGAATGATATTACGATTCTACAGAAAGATCTTTGGAGTGTCCGCGCTACCACCTGTAGAAAATTCGTGGTACTACATTTTTTTAATGCAATTTGTTGTCATGACATAGACACTAGCGTCGCGTCAAAATGAGTTCAGTCTTGGCGGTATTATCCGTTCACAAATTTGATTTTGACATTAGTTACGTTCGTACATCTGTATCCGTTCTCGTATTTTCGTCGACGGACTTAGAAAGTAGACGGCGTCATCAAAAAATCGGGGAACATACATAAAAAAAGGTTGCTACTAATTGAGAACATATACATCTTTTCTCCATGTCGATTAAAGCCTTTGTCAAAAGGACTGGCGTGGCGAATGCGAAGTGTGACGTTTGTATTTGTAATGTATGGAATTGTTTGAATCCAGTCACATAGAAACGTGAAAGCGATCCGATAGCGTGACAGAACTATCGGACTGACGTCTCGCTTGGGTTCGGTATCGCTTCGGAAACGCTTCGCTTTCGCCGGTCTGTTTGAGAAAGGCATAAAAGGCGGCATCAAAAACCAAACTATCCATAACATTATCTTTAACCTAAAACTCATACCCAAATCTTTCTTCAAATACTTACCTAGGTATACATATAAGATAGTTTAGTTCTCAACTGTCACCTAGTGACTTCAGCACTCAGATCCTCTCAAGTATTCCTTTAAGGCATCTCCCGTAAATGCATATTGACAAGTCTGTCGAAGTCGGGCGTCGAATCTGTGCGGCACTCTGTGTTGATGGGAAGTGAAACTTATATGTAGGAGAGCAGAATGCAATTTTGAATTATATGGGTGAATATTTTTGAACGTGAATAAATCATACGTTTTCATTTTTACCCGACTACGGCAAAGCCAAAAGGAGGGTTATGATTTTGACCGGTATGTATGTTTGTATGTATGTATGTTTGTATGTATGTATGTATGTTTGTTTGTTCCCTCATAACTTCTAAACTACTTATCATTACATGACAAATGAGGTCTCGTTAGAAGCGTCTCAGTTGTCCGCTGGTTATAGGGTAGGTGACGTGTCACCAAATCCAATATGGCGCCTTCTAGGGGATGAAAAGTCGTTACCGAAAAAAAAAAAAAATTTCGCATATTATCGACATGGGTATCAAATTAAAGGGCTTGATGAGCACATTTGAAATATATATACATTATATAGCTTTTACTCGCTAATTTTCTGTTTCTAACGGAGTCAACATGGGTATCAAATGAAAAATCTTAAATTCACAACTCAGAAACTATACATATAACATAAATTACTTACTTCAAATAATATGACCCCAAAATAGTGTAAATCCTAACTAATATTATAAATGCGAAAGTAACTCTGTCTGTCTGTCTGTCTGTCTGTCTGTCTGTCTGTCTTTTCTTCACGCCTAAACTACTGAACCGATTAGTGTTAAATTTGGTACAGACATAGTTTGGAACTTGAGAAAGGACATAGGATAGTTTTTAACCGACTTCAAAAAAAGGAGGACTGTATTTTTTTTTAATGTTTGTTACCGCATTACGAAAGACTGGGTGAACCGATTTTCATGATTCTTTTTTTGTTTGAAAGCTGGTGCTTCCCGTGTGGTCCTATTGTAACTAAATCAGATTGGATCTTAGAGAAATCGAGGGCAACCCTCAAATTTTATAGGCCCACGCATCGTTTTTCGTAAATCTTATGAAGTAATTTAAGTACTTGCGTATGGTAATCATCAGCTTATGTAGCTGAGCTGATGATGGAAGGTACAACTCCTTAACAGTAAGGAGTAGGCATCGACTGATTCATTGTTCGCATATCTCCGGATCTTCACGTCCGATTTAAATAATTCTTTTTTTTTTGTGCTATTTATCGTTCAACTTAGGGAATACTGCAAGTTTCATCAAAATCGGTTCAGTAGTTTTTGAGATAGGGAATTTTATTAGCTTATTATGTACATGAGGGATGTTATTACCCGTGCTACGGATTATATTATATGTATTTGGCAAAAATTTGGGTTGAATATTTTACCAAAAAAAACGAAAAATAAAAAACTTTTTCAAAAAAAATGTAACCGCCTTCAAAAAGAACCACAAAAAAGGGTAAAATAATCTACAAAATAACTTTTATTTCGGAAGTCGGTGGCAAAAAAAAACAATGAACGAAAAAATAACAAAGCCATCGACTTCCGAAATAAAAGTTATTTTGTAGATTATTTTACCCTTTTTTGTGGTTCTTTTTGAAGGCGGTAATTTTTTTTTCGAAAAAGTTTTTTATTATATATATTTTTACGGGTTAAGCTGCGCTTGCCGAGGTTGGTCTGCGGATGGGTAAAAAGCACTCGGAAAGCACGTAAAGCCGTTGGTCCCGGCTGTCATTTCAAGATCTTTGACAGTCGTTACTGTCAGAAGCTCTAAAGTCTGACAGCCAGTCTTACCATGGGGTATCGTATTACCCAGTTACTGGGTTGTGGAGGTCCGACAGGCAGTCGCTCCATGTAAAATACTGATATCCAGCTGCATCTGGTTTGACTGGAAGCCGACCTCAACATAGTTGGGAAAAACGCTAGGCAGATGATGAACGGAGTATAGATAATTCTATTAGTACTATATGTTGAGTGGTCCTTATGCTCGATAGATGGCGGTGATCGCGCAATGATGTCGATCGTTACACGAGTTCGATCGTTACACGGGACAAAGAAAGCTACTTTGTTTTATACTATGTAGTGATTAAATGCAAGTAACATTGGTCCGACCTGTTTATTAGTCAGTGTTTAGTAATCCGTTTGTGCTGGATAGGATAATCTCAAGCCCGGGGAAGGACATAGGGCTATTTTTTATAAACACACCATACAGGTAAAGATTGATGAAGAAACCACTGGTAGAATTTTGAAATTTGCAGAGTTCTATTATTATTATTTTATTATCATGGTAAAATCATCAAATGAGTCCTCCCACCCAGGGCAGGGCGGGAGGGACTGTCAGACTCGTACTGACTAAATTCTACGGTGTCCTTCCATAGCCCTTTACGTACCGGGGTCACGGTAATTCGTAAGTCCCGCGACCCCGGCAGGCTTTGGCCGTCTAAAATAATGAGCACTTAGAAAGGAATTCAGATAATTCCACCCTCAAGAGATTCCCTCTAAATATTAGGTATAGGTGTTCAAAGATTGTATGGAAACTAATTTTGAAGTAAGAAATCTGGGATGTACGATGTGAAGTTACATAAAAAAATATAAATATTAAAAAAAAATGTCACGTAACTTAATGAGGCAGACCGAATTCTACGCGAGCGAAGCCGCGGGCAAAAGCTAGTAAAAAATAAGTTAAAAATAACTTAAACCCGACTACGTAAAAATCGTGCACTGAAAAGTATAAAACAAGAACAAGCCGTGGTCGTATGCCACCTGCGGTTCTTTCACACAATCTTTATTGGCTAGGTGGCATACGACCACGGCTTGTTCTTGTTTTATACTTTTCAGTGCACGATTTTTACGTAGTCGGGTTTAAGTTATTTTTAACTTATTTTTCTTCTTTTTCTTTTTTTAAAAACGTTGCTCAACACTAGGAATTTCTCCTGTGTCGTGGGTGTGTTTAAAAACATGGAAATACATATACACAAAAACCCAGACCCGGAACAACTACTTGTAGGTCATGTAAATATTTGTTCCGTGCGGGAATCAAACCCGTGACACGCTGCACAACAGTTGATCGCTCAGCCACTGAGCCAACCGGCGCAGCTAATTGCAGTCCAATGCTGGACATGCGCACCCCTGAGCCCGGTCCTGAGCTTCCCTCATCAAGTCTCTGTCGGCTGCTTTTCGCAGGTCATCGTTCGACCTGGTTAGCCGTGGTCTCCACTCAAGGACACGTCTACGCCAACGGTTATCTGTCCTGTTAGAGATGTGGCCAGCCCACTGCCAGTCTGTTGTTTAGCTTATTAATTCTTTGAGCTATGTCAGGTAGGTCGCGGGACTCACGAATTACCGTGACCCCGGGACGTTACGTAAAGGGCTATTGAAGTACACCGTGGATTTAAGTCAGTACGAGTTTGACAGTCCCTCCTGCTCTGCCCTGGGTGGGAAGACTCATGTGATGATTTTACCACATAAAAAAAGCTATGTCAGCTACCGTATTCCGGATTTTATCCAACAGAGTTCCTCGAGCATAGCTCGTTCCATAGCTCGCTGAACGACGTCAAATAGGCAACTTGAGAGCATCCATAAATTGCAAGTTTACGTATATTTTCTCTTTCATTAAACCAATGCATATTCGTGATGTCAGAAGCAAGTAAGTACATGCTTGTGACGTTTTGCCAATTTTAAAAGTGTTATATCTTCGTCAATTTTGGTTTACGCAACAAAAGAAAACATACATGTCAAATATTTTTTGATAATCTAACTGATGTTATTAGATTTTTTCAGTCGAATACGCTATTGGTGGACTAGTCTCACTGTAAGTGTCCATGATTCTGTACTGTAAGTCATTACTGGTAGCATGCATTGCAGATTTATATGACTATATGACTGTACGGTTAGCGCAGTGGCTGAGCGATTGGATTGCTGCGCTGCGTGTCACGGGTTCGATTCCCGCACTGAGCAAATATTTGTATGATCTACAAGTAGTTGATCCGGGTCTGGGCGTTTGTGTATGTGAGTTTATTTCTTTGTAAACGCAACCACGACACAGGAGAAATTCCTATTGAGGGGCAAAGTTTAAAAAAAAAAGTTTTTATGGGCGCTGTGGTGTGGACGACGAGAAGACTTGACGGAGTTCACCAAATGCTACCCAACTCAACCGTTCGGGCATACGGGCAGCGTGTAATGGGCAAATCGCTGTCCGACCATGGGCCATGCCCGGGTCGACGACGCGTTGTGTTCCACGCGCGCCTCAAAGAGTGTCAGCAAAATGACGGGGCCCCCCTCTAGAGGGCCAAAGCCCTGCTGGTCGCGGGACTCACGAATTACCATGACCCCGAGACGTAAAGGGCTATTGAAGGACACCGTGGATTTTTGTCAGTACGAGTCTGACAGTCCCTCCCGCTCTGCCCTGGGTTAAAAATAAAGACTCATTTGATGATTTTACAACGTTAAAAAAAAAACAACTCAACCGAATCCTTCTGTGGCCTTCCCTTTACTAGTCCTTCTCATCTGCCTAGCCTTTTCCCAACTATTATTGGGGTCGGCTTTCAGTCGTATCAGAAACAGCTGAATATCAGTGTTTTACATGGAGCGACTGCCTATCGGACCTCCACAATCCATTAACTGGGTAATACGATAACCCGATGGTGAGAATGGTTGTCAGACTTTTGAGCTTCAATGTGATTAACGACTGCCAAAGAGGAAACTCGCTATGATAGATGGTCGCCCATTCACTGACCAGCCTCGGCAAGCGCGGCTTAACCCGGAAGATCGGCCTGTGTGGCTTTTACTGAAACAGTTTATAGAACTCAAATCTCACAGAAATAAATTGGTTGGTGAAGTTACAGTTAATAGTAAAAAGTAAAGTTTACAAAACCTACTTTTCTAAATTCTGCATCGAAAATCTCCTTGCATCTTCAGTGTGTGATAATGTTGTACCTGAAACAATAATATAAATTGCTTTATATATATTCGTTTATACATACATTAATACCAGTAAAACATTAAAATAAACTTACAACAATACATAAATAAAAACCGGTCAAGTGCGAATCGGATTCGTGCACGAAGGGTTCCGTACCAGTATCTTTAAAAACGGTTAAAAAAAAGTTAAAAATAACTAAAACCCGACTACGAAAAAATCGCGCACTGAAAAGTATAAAACAAGAACAAGCCGTGGTCGTATGCCACCTGCGGTTGTTTCACACAATCTTTATTGGCTAGGTGGCATACGACCACGGCTTGTTCTTGTTTTATACTTAGTAGTTTAGAAGTTATGAGGGAACAAATAAACATACATACATACATACCGGTCAAAATCATAACAAGTCACAGTTTTTTGTATAAGAGCTATTTATTATACTTTGTTTGAAGTATTTGCTCTTATAGCGGCAAAAGATAATCTTCTGTGAAAACTTCAAAAGTCTAAAAGTCATGGCACATTATAGCAGCACCGCAACTGCACAGCTGCAGCACGACGTCACCTCGAATTTAGGCTACGGCTAGCCGTTATCGTGATAACCTCGCGTCGTCCGCGAGGTGCAAGCTTGTTGTCACCATGAACATAATTGCCTATTTCATATTGACATTATGAAATAAATTATACAACACATGATTTAAGGCTCTAATTTGAATGACAAGTTAAGTTAAGCCGTGCCGTTGCCATACCGCTACAGTGTGCCATGCCCTTAAGAATCACGGTCCATGAGATACTGCCTGGTGACAGATGGACAGATAGACAGACTGACAGCTGAGTCTTAATAATAGGGTCCCATGTTACCCTTTGGGTAAGGAACCGTAAAAAAAGATTGGTGCTGTTGCCACGTTGTATGGTCTAAAGCTGGGTTTACATTTGTCTGACGCGTTGTGTTAATGTCGGTATCAGTATCGGTTTCATACATTTCGTATGGTAAGGTTTACATTTGTGTGTCGCGATGTGATGCGCCATAGTAAATTCATGAAACCGTCCTGCAGCCGTATTATGACGTTTTAAAACCAGGCTTGTTCCAGTTAGTGAAAGAGACAGAGCTATACAAGTCGCATAGCGCCACCACGTTCACTCACTGGAACAAGCCTGGTTTTAAGACGTTATAATACGGCCCCTGTTCTGATGCGTCACAACACAAAACGTCAGATGAATAAATGTAAATCCGACTTTAGCCTTTGACCACGGGAAGCGTCAATTAGGCGTTTAAATCTTTACATAGTGTAAAACAAAGTAGCTTTAGTTAGTCTGTTTGCAAATTACTTCCAAACGACTCCTCGATTTTTTTTAATCTTTGCTCCACACTGGGGCTTTCTCCTGTATCTTGGGAGCGTATACAAACATAATAACTCACAAACACAAACGCCGAGACCCGGAACAACTACTTGTAGATCATACAAATTTTTGCTCCGTGCGTGAATCGAAACCGTGACACGCAGCGTAGCAGCATCCAATTGCACAGCCAATTCTTTTGAATTGTTTTTGTTCTGTTTGTTATTTTTAGGACAAAATTAGTATGTCAGAAAGTTTTCTAAAAATCTACAGGATAAGTTGTAAATTAGCGAAAGCCAAAGAGGGCCAAAAAAAAAGAAATCCAAAAAAATTGGTATTCCACGGAATAGACTAAAGTTCTTTAAGACTTTACATACGAATTTATTAGTACTTTAATTTAAGTATCTGGGTGATCGATTTTTGCTCGTTTCCTAGGCAATTATAAAGCATAACGTTTTTCAAGAAAGATGAGCAAAACGTACAAGAATTGCTCGTTAAAAGTTAAAAGATGTACAAATATAAACATAATTGTTGAGGTAAAAATAAGACTTGATACGACAGATGCGTGGGAATAACAGACATGAGGTGGGAGTATTGTGAAGATTTTCTGCAAAAAAACAACCTTCTTGGCTGACAGAGAAATGAAAACTATCTTTGGCTCTTTTTTTTTACGTGGTGAAATATTCAAATGTGTCCTCCCACCCAGGGCAGAGGGCAGAGCAGGAGGGACTGTCAGACTCGACAAATCCACGGTGTCCTTCAATAGGCCTTTACGTTCAGGTGTCACGGTAATTCGTACAGTCCCGCGACCTCGGCAGGCAGCAAAATGACGGGGTCCCCTCTCTAGAGGGCCAAACCCTCTAGAGACGGGCCCATCATTTTGCTGCCACTCTTTGAGGCGCGCATGGAACACAACGCGCCGTCGACCCGGTAAATATCATTGGCTGGATTCAATTATTCAGATGAATAAAGAATTATGGAGTTTTTTAGGAAAGACAAATTCAGCTGTGAGTGGGACTCGAATCCGGGTGCGGACCCGTGGTCCAACTGTTTTCTCCACCTGGGTGGACGGAGACTATCAATTTCGATTTGGGTCCCGTGCTCCAACAGTTTTTGCTCTAAAATAAATAATTGCTCTTAAAATATGTGGAAATAGTTACTTAAAAGGCAATACCTCAAAATATGGAGCAAAACAAATCATAAACGGTCGTATCTTATCTTTGATTTGTTTTGTACTTTTTTTCAAGGGTACTAAAGTATTTGATATTAATTTCAGATTGGTACCTCCCCTCATTCTTGAGAAAAAGGGTCAATCGTTCAGCCATTGCGCCAACTGTTACAGGACCAAAGCCTGCCGGGGTCGCGGGACTTATGAATTACTGTGACCCCGGTACGTAAAGGGCTATTGAAGGACACCGTGGATTTTAGTCAGTACGAGTCGGACAGTCCCTTCCGCTCTGCCCTGGGTGGGAGGACTCATTTGATGATTTTACCACGCTAAAAAAAAAGGGTACAAAAGTATCTATACATATAATAAATCTGTAGAAGGGTCAATTCTGTACATTGAAAATATTGAAAAAATAAATAGCGGGGGGTGTTGCTGGATCGATACCAAACCCAAATATATGATTAAAAAAATTTTTGTCTGTCTGTCTTTCTGTCTGTCTGTCTGTCTGTCTGTCTGTTTGTGCAGGCATCACGTGAAAACTAACGGTTCGATTTCGATGAAACTTGGTATAATTATTCCTTATTATCCTGGGCATAACATAGGATACTTTTTATCCTGGAAAAATACGTAGAAAAAAAAATCTTATTTTTCAGTTTTATTCATAGACGTTGTTCTGTAGAACTGTGAACACACGTTGCATTATCCGCAGTGGATTCAGCGCCGTAATATTTATAAGATGTCATTGTCAGAGTTACTCAAAATGGGGAAATAAACCATCCACGCGAAGACCGACATCCGCGTGGACGGAGTCGCGGGCGGAATCTAGTTTGATAATAATTTCAGATTGGTACCTCCCCGCATTCTTGAGAAAAAGTGTCTTGACAGATCTGAATAGACCCCATAGAGGACTAAACGTCTGCAGGGGTTGCAGGAGTGTCTAAGCAGGTAACAATAATACTGAAACCTAAATACTATTTTCAAATACCCTAGATTTTAGTCAATACAAGTCTGACAGTCCCTTCTGTTCCATCATATACGGGAGGACGATTTTGATAATTTGTAACCTCCCAAAAAAAACCTCGTAGAGAAAAAAGAAGCCCAATAATTCGTTTGCACACGACAACAAAGTATTATCGCCAGTAACATCAAACAGGGTGCCGAGTATTCTTTATAAAAAAAAAGTGTTTGAGAAAATTATATTTATTTTGTAAACAAGCAATCTTTTATAACACTTCAAAGGGCAGTAATGAGGTCTAATGTTGTTGTGTAATTTTGTAAATAACTGTTGATTTGAACCTTTGTGAATGAATATTAACTGTTTAACTTTAAATTAGTTTACCGGTTGAGGTGTAAATGGAATCTTCACGAGATTATAAACCAAGCAAAAGAAGCCATTTTTTTATTTTTTTAAGTGGTAAAATAAAAAATAAATAAAAAAAAAGTGGTAAAATCATTAAATGAGTCCTTCCCACCCAGGGCAGAGTGGGAGGGACTGTCAGACTCGTACTGAATAAAATCCACGGTGTCCTTCAATAGCCCTTTACGTACCGGGGACACGGTAAATCATAAGTCCCGCGTCCCCAACAGGCTTTGGCCTTCTAGAGGGGGCCCCGTCATTTTTGCTGATACTTTGAGGCACGCATAGAACACAACGCGGTGGACTCATTTAATGATTTTACCACGATCAAAAAAAAGTAACAGTAAGTCTAACAATGATTAAAAATAATGCTGTGATTTTTAGGCCACAATCACGGTCATGATAAATAATATTTATTTTGCAAATAGGTTTTAGCGATCTCTTTTGCACTCTAAAAACTTTTCTTTTATAACTAGACTAGCGACCCGCCCCGGCTCCGCACTGGTAAAATCTCTACGATATTATGCATGTTATATACATATAAACCTACCTCTTGAATCGTTCTATCTATTAAAAGAAACCGCATAAAAATCCGTTGCGTAGTTTTAAAGATCTAAGCATACATAGGGACAGACAGAGAGACAGCGGGAAGCGACTTTGTTTTATAATTATATAGTGATAATACTTTTGATCAGCTTTTACAGATCATGATTTTATGTTCAAAAAATATTATTTTCCTACATTGGATGAAGCTTTACGCTGTTGGTTTATATTTTTTTTAAAGCAATTTTTACGTTTAAAATATTATTTCAATACGTTTCTGGGAAATTGGTATTTCCTTCCCTTTTTAAATATTTACGTTACTGAACGAAAATTATGAATACGGTACAGTATTAAGCATTTTTAAGTAATATTGGCTTACTTCTTTAATTAAAAAGATAATACTATAAAAACTTTTTTACAAAAGGCATACAATCATGTTCTTTGATTTTTGTTAAAATGCATTCTTACTGTTCTTTCTGCTATCGTAAAATAAATGTTAATGTGTAGATATCTGGATGGATGAATGTTTGTACTCAATCACGTCTATGCCCTTTCCCAACTATTTTGACGTCAAAACGTCTGAAATATACGTCCAGCTGTCGTGGGCGTCTCCCGCGGCACCAGGGTCGTGCGGTCGAAGCTGCCTTGACCCTCGCATCCCACCTCCTCCTTCGCTAACATGACTGCTTCACAGAAGGAGGTGACTGCTTTCCATTCCCACCTCACAGCATGGCCTATCTGTAATACACCTTATCAAAACAAAGAGAATTAGGTTTGAAGCATCAAAGTAAATCCGCCTAACATTTCATTGTTCCAGTAAAGTAGGTATATACATCTCCAGAATGTGTTAACCACGATTATAAACGGGGAATCGTTTGCTACTGTTACCCTTTTGATAAACTATTCAATGTATTGAGTAGCGGCCCCTAAGGGTGCTTTTTCACATACGATATGCTATATAGCTGTACTGCGACAATGTAAAATCTAAGCTACGAAACTATGTGTCTAGAGTGTCTAATATCTAAGCACAAAACCCGTAGTTTCGGAATTATTTACGGACGTTTTAACAACGAATCCAAACTAAGAATGAATGTTATTACTATTCGACAGATAGTTCATTAGAGTCCGCGCCACCACTCATGACCTTTTTTTTACGTGGTAAAATCATCAAATGAGTCCTCCCACCCAGGGCAGAGCGGGAGGGACTGTCAGACTTGACTGACTAAAATCCACGGTGTCCTTCACTAGCCCTTTACGTACCGTGGTCACGGTTATTCGTGAGTCCCGCGACCCCGGGCCACTCTTGACCGGCTCAAAAATTGTGGTGCTACATTTTTTTAATTCAATTAAGTAATGACATAGACACGCGGCGCGTCAAAATGTCTTCAGTCATGGCAGTGTTATCCGTCCCCAATGTGATTTTGACGTTAGTTACATTACATCTGTGTCCGTTCGTGTGTCTTCGTTGACCGACTTAGAAAGTAGACACCCAGAGACGGGTTTATGCCCTGGGATTATTGGCGGCGTAAACGTCGAGAAAGTAAATAAATGTAAATGTAATGTAAATATAGTAAATAAATGTCGAGTAAAAGACTGGTTTTGCTGTGCAGTTGCAAATTTACGGCACGGTAAGCACAGTGGCTGAGCGATTGGATTGCTGCGCTGCGTGTCGCGGGTTCGATTCCCGCACGGAGCAAATATTTCTATGATCTACAAGTAGTTGTTTCGAGTCTGGGCGTTTGTGTATGTGAGTTTATATGTTTGTAAACGCACCCACGACATAGGAGAAATTCCTAGTGTGGGGCAAGGTTTTACAAAAAAAAAAACCTTGAAACAGTCGATACTGTTTCCGATTTTACGATTTTTGAAATATAAATCAGAGGGCAGCAGCAGGGCAAAGTATTAATTACTCCATTGTAAGTTCAGTTTCAACAAATTTATTTGTCGCAACTTTCGGGTCTAAATTCGTGGTTATTGTCGAGAATGGTCGTGGGTGGTTTGGCTAACTTCGGTTAAGTTCGTTGCTCACAATCGACAAATTATCAATGGAGAAACATTTGTGCCTGTACCATTCTGATAAACTATTCAATGGGTTTAAGTGGTGGCCGCTAAGACAGCTGTCAGTTCTAAATGTATTATTTTGTTACGATCACGAGTTCACTTCACCCAAAGAGATTTAAAAATCTAAAAATATCTCTAAATATAAGGCTAATATAATAAAACGTGGCCAAGATTAAGTGAAATCATGTCCATTCGTTTTAGAATTACGATATTTTCAATATCACAAAACGCAACTAGGCGTATTTTCTTCAAAATTTTTTTGAAGTGAAAACTTCTTTAGCGGCGTTGTGCACTTTTTTTGGAATGGGTAAAAAATGTTAAACTCGCGTCAGGACAAGTGACCTGATCGAAAATTCGTAAGACGGCGCAGGGCCCTTGCGCGAATGTTCGTGTGTGTTTATTACTATTCAAGTTTTCACTTCTGCCGGCACTCCCAGAGTGCAACCCGTCGTTTTTTTTTGTAAGTAAAACATCGTCACACGCATACGACCTGTCAGGCGGACATCTCAAAAGAGACTAACTGACATATTACCTACTGGTAATAAGTAGTGGATCACAAATTTTCGTCGTGATGTCCCGTCTCTCTCTCTATTATATTTTAATGTCTTCGACTTCACCCAACGAACTCATTTGTTTTTAAGTTATCGCAGATTCTATCTTCTAAACACTTTATTTTTATAGCGGTAAAATCATCAAATGACTCTTCCCACCCAGGGCGGGATGGGAGGGACTGTGAGACATGTACTGACATCCTCGGTGATCCTTCAATAGCTTAGCGTTCCAGGGTCACGGTTACCTCTAAAGGGGACCCCGTCAGATTGCTGAAAGCTCTTTGAGGAGGAACAAGACGCGCCGTCGACCCAGGAATGGTCCATGATTGGACGGCGAGTCACCCATTACTCGCCGTCTGTCGTCGGGTGGTGAGCTGGGAGAAAGGACAGCTCCTTTCTGTGTTCTAAAGACTACGTTCGAAATTCGATTGGGGTCGAAAAAATATATTTATTGGCTCTCCAATGACTATAATTGATTTTTATTTTTTATCTATTTTTGTTAGCCGTAAGTCTACCTACTAAAATAAGATAATTCAATGTTATCTAAGCAAAAGAATCAAAGTACAATCATGGCCAATATTTCCCGTGTAACTGTTAAGCCGGGATCAAGTCTTGACCGACATACCGATGTCTGCCCCCGCTGACGAGGGTCCCTGGTGATATTCTGACGCAGCGCTGTCAGAATATCTGTGTAAATGAATTGGAGAGATTTTTTTTGGTTAACCTATTTGATTTGCTCGTGTTAACAGAAAAATGAGGTTAAATAAAAAATAAAAAAGCGTGTTTTAGAAAATCGTGGCGTTTCAAATGGTGTGGACGTTTTACTGTTTTTTTTGGGTTTTCGTTATTATTCCGGTGTAGTACTCGATCGATCAACTAGTTTAATGAATAGAGTTCAAACTTAATAATTAATGAGCATTAATTTAATTTAATTTTTTTTTTTACAAAAGGGATTGTACGAATTACCGTGACCCCGGAACGTAAAGAGTCTAACGTGATTTTAGTCAGTAAGAGTCTAACAGTCCCTCCTGCTGTGCCCTGGGTGGGAGGACTCATTTGATGATTTTACCACGATAAAAAAATAAGAGTGAATAGGTTACTTCTAGGCAAGCGTTTATCATCCGGGGAGATAGTGGTCAAACGCCAGCTTTTTTGAAGTGAAAACTTCTTTAGCGGCGTTGAACACTTTTCTGTAATGGGTATAAAATCTTAAACTCGCGTCAGGACACTCGCGTCAGGACACGTGATCCTGATCGAAAAAGCGTAGGACGGATGGAGAGTAGACAGCTATCCCCTCTCTACGGCGCGGCGAAAATGTATGCCTGGGCCTACTGTTTCGTTTAGGCGGCGCAGGGCGCTTGCGCGAATGTTCGTCTATGTTACAGCGTGCCACGAATCGAGGTCGAGGTCGAGATTGAGGTCGAGGTCGAGGTCGAGGTCGAGGTCGAGGTCGAGGTCGAGGTTGACCTCGACCGTGTACGATAGCGCAATAAATGAATATTGTATTCTACCACATAAATGATAGTACTTTTATACTGATAAAGCAATTGGTGCAAAATTATTCCCTAACCATTCCAAAATATCAAACATGCTCAACGTTAATAATCAAGTTTTTTTATAACAATAAGTACCCCGATGAAGACAACTCTGGAACCTTTTGCCGCAAACTTCACAGTCTGAATAGCTTATTGGTAGAAGAATTAGCTTTCTACAATGACGACCGTGGGTTCAATACAGAGCCAATAAGACGTATCTTATAAACCTCGAATGAAATTCTAAAATCATCTCCGCACTTTCAACGAAATTGGGGTCAATGCTCATTCAATCCAGTCCCGCTGAATATTTTACACAAAATGACTGCTATCTGACCTCCTTAGTTCAATTTATTATCCCACCTATATAATAAGGGTCAATCAGTGTTAGTATTTCGTTAGGAGTGATACTTTCTTGTTCTGAGGCACACGATTTCCGTATTTTACAACGTACTTGATGTAATAAGACGTTAATAAAAAATGTAAGCTCTAGTGTAGTCAAATTTATTTTGATTGATTTTCAAACTTTATCACAATAGTAGAAGGTTAATTTTCGATTGGTAAAATTTGACAGATTGGTTTAAGTTTAAATACTGGCCGTCTGTACAAACGAGGAACTATTTTTTTTCTATCAAATTAAAAGTCTTCGTTTACTTTACGTTACAAAACCTTGAAAACTCTTAATATGACCTTTTTTTATTTACGTGGTTAAATCATCAAAATTAAATGAGTCCTTAACAACCTTGGTCGCGGGACTCACGAATTACCTTGACCCCGGTACGTAAAGAGCTATTGAAGGACACCGTGGATTTTAGTCAGTACGAGTCCAGTCCCTCCCGCTCTGCCTTGGGTGGGGGGAGGACTCATGCGATGATTTTACCACGTAAAAAAAAGTCCTTAGTAACCTCAGTTCAATTTTTTGACGGCGCAGTGGCTGAATTTTTGGCTGCTGCTCTGTGTGTCATGGTTTGATTTCGACACAGAACAAGTATTTGTACGATCTCCAAGTAGTTGTGTCGGATCTGGGTGTTTTTGTATGTGAGTTTCAATGTTCGTAAACACACCTATGACACAAAATAATGTTTTAAGCCTTTGTCAAACAGACTGGCGTGGTGAATGCGCAGCGTGACGTTTTTATTTGTAATGTATGGAATTGTTTGAATCCAGTCACATAGAAAAACGAAAGCGATCCGATAGCGTGACAGAACTATCGGACTGATGTCTCATCTCGGTTCGGTATCGCCTCGGACTAGCTTCGCTTGCGTCTGTCTGTTTGACAAAGGCAGTAGTGTGGGGTATGTGAAAAAAAAATATATTTTTGTCACATGAAAAAATTACACACAAAATTTATGATTGTTATTACAACACAACAAATTCTAACGCAAATAAATCAACAACGAAAATAAAACAACCACAAAATCGACAGAAGCAGAAAAACTAACTCAATTTCCTAACAACCGACCAATCACCAAAAAAGAATTCCCACCAACACTAGCAACGCACGCGAAAAAGAAAATTTCCCGGGGCAAAATTCCCGGAGGCATTAATCAGGAATACTTAGTCTGAATCCCGGGGTAGCAATAAAACATATCGGCAAACAGTATTGACAGTATAATCCTGGTAATTCTGCAACAGTCCGATATATCAGTTAAGTTTGACAGCCGGTTTACCCCGCATCAGTTTTGGAACATAGGTACCTATTATGACATGTGTCACTTTGTATGAGTTGTGGGAAGAATTATTTTGGCTTATTATCGGTAAACGAGCTTTTGCCAGCGGCTTTAATTGTGTGTCTATATATAAAAATCAATGCTGTTCGTTAGTCTCGCTAAATCTCGAGAACCGCTAGATCGATTTAGCGATCGATTTTTTAACTCAGGGCAGAGAAGAGGGACTTTCAGACTCGTACTGACTAACATCCACGGTGTCCTTCAATAGCGCTTTACGTTCCGGAGCAATGATATTATAAGTAATAGATATGTTATACACTTACAATTCAACAGAAAAAAGTGTTCCGCGCCGAAAGGCAGCACACATACACACTTTTTATTCACACATTACATTTCACTACAAGTAAAAAGGATAGCTTGATAAAATCAATAAGAAAAAAAGTGAAAGCTAGATGTTGTCAATTGCGCTTGAATGTAAACAAACATTATTCGAGCCACCAATCGCTGCACGTTGGCATCATAGACTAACAAATTAACTAGGCAGAAGGTACAAACCGCGTGTACAGAAATTGTAGCCGTAATTTGTGCCTATGCAACGACTAATATTAAAAGGTAGGTAGAGACAAATATAATTCGCGACAGTGCGTCGTCTAATGTACCAGAAACACCGGGCATAAATCATAATGCCTAAAAATGCGATTCACTCATGAGTTCATATAGTAAAAGTATTATAATAATAAAAATGCATTCAAATTAGGTAAATAAAACTGCCACCCACTGGATACACCTTAGTTCATTTGTTGGAAATCTAGAAATCACGAATTAATTTATTACTTACTACTAAAGGAAAAGTTGATTATTTGTGAATCAATCACAGATTTCAATGTAGTAATATAATGTTTAATTATTAATTAAAAGGATTTAACAAAATTCTTACGGGAGCGGGAAAAGATAAATAGCATAAAGTTTGTGCGCGAACGAAGTCGCGGGCAAAAGCTAGTCATAACATAAATAAAAATCTACATATAAGTAGGTATAGTGGAACCAATTGCACTGTTAGTCAACTGACTTTCTGTTTCGTAGGTAAAATTTTACTCTGTCATCTATCTCTATTGCACTTGTTGATAGAGAAATTGTTGTCTTACTCTTTCTTTTATGACACCATATTTTAGAATCGTAATGTTTTATTTGTGAAAATATTAGGATAAATAGTATATTTACGAGTGATATGAGATTCCTTGACTTTTAGAAGTCTTGCTTGTAGAATTCGCACAATATCTCATTACACACGACGGCATTTTCGGTGGTTTTGAGTCAGTTTTAGTTTTGATTCGCTCTGTTTACGTTTGCGTGCACCCGTTGACGCCGGCAACGGTGCACTGAGGTCAAGGTTTGCCAATTAGCCACATTTTAGCGTGTCACTTGCTGAGCGCTTATAACGTATCTACACTTTTTACTTATAATATCATTGTTCCGGAGTCACGGTAATTGATAAGTCCCACGACCCCGGCAGGCTTTGGCCCTCTAGAAGGGGGCCCCGTCATTTTTGCTGCCACTCTTTGAGGCGCGCGTGGAACACAACGCGCCGTCGACCCGGGCATGGTACATGGTCGGACAGCGAGTTGCCCATTACTCGCTGCCCGCGCCTACGTTGACCGGAGATCGTCTGCCGACGTTCATCGCCGAGGACGCTGTCCTCTCCCTCACGTGTCACGCCACCTCCTTCGCTAAAAAGCTTGGCAAAATTTCATGTTTTTAGACTCCGTACTGATGGTTGTGCGTTGATAGATCAGTCAGCGAGTCATTTAGTTTCATGTTTTATAGAAAGATAGATTTATAAAAACTTTCAAAGCCTTATTTACGAAGCCCTTTAGCCTGACAGTTACATAAAACTCAGAAAATACCTAACACTAAGTCTAACCCTGCAAATGATTGATAGAATCCATTCCTCACACTCTTTCACAAACACCGATCAATCATTTAGACATTCAATTAATTTTGTATTTAAATATATCGTAAAATATACCGAAAAATGTTCTAACATCGCTTTCGTCGTCATTGAAATCCTAGATTTTCGTGGTACTGTCGTAGCAGCGTAGCGCTTTCGTAGCAGCGTAGCGCTTTCGTAGCAGCGTCGCGCTTTTGTAGCAGCGTAGCACTTTCGTAGCAGCGTCGCGCTTTTGTAGCAGTGTAGCACATTCGTAGCTGCTTTGTAGACTCAAATTACCAAAGTGGTCTCTTAAATGACTGCTAAACTTGAAATTTTCAGCAATTCCTCGGTTATGCAAAAGTGTTTTTGGGTTATTCATCGAGAACTTTTGTGTTACCACGGAATTTAGGTATTTATGCCCGGTTAATATACTCTGCTTAACTCAAAAAATATTGGTGTATGGTATACTTCTCAATTCTATTTACCCCTTCAGGGAAAAATAGACGTAATGTTAATATTTAAAAAAATGATGAAACACAAGTCACAAAATTCTCAGACATTGTAGACCTTCGTAGCTCGTAGACCATCGTAGACGTTCGTAGCAGCGTAGCACTTTCGTAGACGCTATTTATTTTAAGAAAATGCTTTATGAAAATTTGAAGATGCAAGCGGGTGTAGTATGAAAGACTGTTTTAAAGAAAATTTTTAATTTAATTCTTGAGTAATGTGGAGAAAGATTTTAATAAAAAATACTGGTTTAAATTTTTTAGTTTACAGCTAATTGTTATTATGAGTAAAATGATTTATAATAAGAAAGTTAATAAAATCACTATTTTCTTTGTTATTTTTTGTCAATTCGAAGATTTATTTCAAAATAAGAATGGTAAAATACTTAAACTGATTTGGATAGAATTTCGCAAACTTATAGAGGATAACTTTTATCACGGTAATTCGTTTTGACGATAATTTTCAGTTTCCTGAATCATTCGGCAATAATGTACAAAATTACAATTATATTTATGAAAATTCGCCGTTATTAAAACAAAAAATCGTAAAAGAAATTCAAATTCTTGTCCATTTTCAAACACAAACAATCAGACATCAATAAAAAAGGTTCATTCACTAACCCGTCCTGAAAGGAGATCAAACAAAGGACTGCTTACGAATATTAAGATACTCCCACGTGAATGTGAAAATGACAGGCCTGTTGGTTAGTGACCCTGACTGCTATGCCGGAGGTCGTGGGTTCGATTCCCACCCAGGACAAATGTTTGTGTGATGAGCACGATCATTTGTTCTGTGTCTGGGTGTAATTTATCTATAATATGTATGTATTTAAAAATATATAAGCATGTTTATCAATTGTCTAGTACCCATAACACAAGCTCTGCTTAGCTTGGGACTAGATGGCGTTGTGTGATAGTTGTGGAATATTTATTTATTCATTTATATGTATACTAGCTACGGCCAGCGACTTCGCCCGCTACAACTCGAAAATTATCCCACGGTAACAATAAATCGGGATAAAAACTATCCCATGTGTTAATTCAGGTTATAAAGTGTCTGTGTATCAAATTTCATGCAAATCCATATATATTTCTTTTTTGCATTTGGATATCGATACCTTACGGCCAAAAGGGAATAAGCGACACTTATTTTGCGAAATCGACTTATATTTATACGAGTATAGTTAGAATCGGCTTCTTTTCCGATTCTAACCAAATATTGCTTTTTAAAAAAAGCGTGGCCCCACACTAAGAATTTCTCCTGTGTCGTGGGTGCGATTACAAACATATAAACTCACATACACAAACCCCCACACCCCAAGCAACTACTTGTAGATTATACAAATATTTGCACCGTGCGGGAATCGAACCCGCGAAACGCATTTTAGCAGTTGATCGCTCAGCCACTGCGCCAAAAGATGATGATAAAAAAAGCATAACAGTATTTTATCGTTCAGTGTACTTGAATTATTATGAGGTTAATTGTATGGAAAAGGAAGAACCCATAGTATATGAATGAGAAACTGATTTTTTCCATCAAATTCCCTAATTGCTTTAACGTCACAAAATAAAATCAAAGCATTTATTTCAAGTAGGCCAGTTACAAGCACTTCTGAATTGCCAAAAGTAAAAAAAAAACAGTTCAAAAATATTATGGTGCTACTTTTTTTTATCGTTGTAAAATCATCAAATGAGTCCTCCCACCCAGGGCAGGGCGGTAGGGACTGTCAGACTTGTACTGACTAAAATCCACGGTGTCCTTCAGAAGCCCTTTACGTTCCGGGGTTACGGTAATTTGTGAGTCCCGCGACCCCGGCAGGCTTTGGCCCTCTACAGGCCCCGTCACTATGCTGACACTCCTTGAGGGGCGCGTGGAACACAACGCGCCGTCGACCCGGGTATAGTCCATGGTCGGACAGCGAGTCACCCATTCGCCGCCCGCATGCCCGCGCCTACGGTGGCCGGAGATCGTCTTGCGACGTCTGTCGCCGTGGGCGTCTACCACTTACTTAAATTTAAATAAAAAGGTTCCACTTACCAAACCCAGTACCAAACCAAACACAAAAGAAGGGAGGTCAAACAAAGAACTACTTACAAATATTAAGATGCTCCCACATATTTGTATATATTTGTATCTATATATAATCCCCGCGGGATCCCTTGTAAATCCCTCTCAATCACAATCAGTTGCCTTGTTTTATTTACTGGGAAATAAACGTATATGTTATTCGCCATATGTAAAAGTCAGTGAGTGTCGTGTGGTGTGAGTTACAAGCGGGAAGATGAGATTTTTTTCTTAAAAATAACAACAGACTGCCAAGTGCGAGTCGGACGTACAAAGGTTCATAGTAAACTACTATTGTGTTAAGATGATGGACTTCTTAATAATTTTCTTGTAATTAATATGCAAAGGACTTTTATGTGTTTTTTCAGACACAGTAGTTCTAGATATAAGCGAGAGGTCTATTTTCTTGAATATATCTCTGAAACATTTTTAATTTAATTACAAAAAATATCTATATTTACTATCCTCATAACAAGCCTAAAATTATAATTTAAAACTCAGGGGGAGGACAGAGAAAAACATTTTGCGAACTATTCTCATACCTCCCAAACATACAAAAGAAATCATTTGAATCAATCTCACCGCCACCGCTTCATAATGCCACCGCGAACAACATTTTTCTTTATAATCATCAAATGAGTCATCCAGGGCGATCCTTCAATAACCCTTTACGTTTCAGGGTCACGGCTAACCTGATGAGACAGTCCCGTCACCCTGGCAACCTTTTGATTCTCTAGGAGAGACCCTTCAGATCTAAGGAGACCCCGTCAGAACACCACACCTAACTGCATACATACTTGAGGCCATCGATCACGTCCCTCATGAACGATGCCGCAATAATATTTATACAGGAGGGAAGAGTTATGGGACAATAATTAAAGAAACCACTAAACTACTATTCCGTTTATTTGCACAGCCCCAAGGGTATGAACAATAAGAATAAAACAGTTTAATATTATGTAACGGTTCCGAGGTCCTGACGAGTAACTATTAAAATCTAAATTAGTTCACTATAAACCTTTATCAGGGTAGATAATATAATTTAAAAGTTGATTCCAGTTGTAGGAAGCACATAATACAACACATAACTTTACTAGCTTAGATTAAATATGTAGCTTTAAAAATAATGAACTAATGCAGAACAGCTGTAGCTGCTAGCCGAGGTAAAATTGTACTGATTAAAAAAGAATTGAAGATGACACAAATGACAGAACGAAATTCGAAATATGAAAATTTTACAATCGATATAGATCCAAAAGGAAAGAGGTTGAGACAAAAGAGGAGGTGGAATATCCACTCTGTTGCATACTCGAGCAGCATTTCTAAACATGTTTGCTACAACATTGGCAGGCCTGTTGGTCTAGTGGTTAGTGACCCTGACTGCTATGCCGGAGGTTGTGGGTTCGATTCTCACCCAGGACAAATGTTTGTGTGATGAGCACGATCATTTTGTTCTGTGTCTGGGTGTAATTTATCTATAATATGTGTGTATTTAGAAATATATAAGTATGTTTATCAGTTGTCTAGTACCCATAACACAAGCTCTGCTTAGCTTGGGGCTAGACAGCGTTGTTTGATAGTTGTGGAATATTTATTAAAAAAAAAACATGAAATAACACGATCTCTCCTAACTTTGGACACTACTAAAACAATTGCTTTCCAGCCGGCCGCTTCTCACACACACCTAGTGATACATAATTCAGTAGAACGTCTACCGTCTAATGTATTAGAACCAATGCTAAATATTTATACGTGATCTACCAATCTACTAATGAATTTCAGTGCATGGGAATAATTGTGGATATCAAAACTTGTGTTCATGATTTATTCAGTGCAATTTGTTGGTAGTGTGCCGGGAAAAGGTGTTCGTAGATTATTTGTTTCTAGTTTTAGCTTATAAATGTTTATTATTGGGAACTAAATTTTGGCGGCTGGTACACTCGCGTTTTTGAAGTGAAAACTTCTTTAGCGGCGTTGTGCACTTTTTTTGGAATAGGTAAAAAATGTTAAACTCGCGTCAGTACACGTGACCTGATCGAAAATTCGTAAGACGGCGCAGGGCGCTTGCGCGTATTTTCGTGTGTGTTCATTACTATTCAAGTTTTCACTTCTGCCGGCACTCCCAGAGTGCAACCCGTCGTTTTTTTATGTTTAAGCTATTGCATAGCTTTTGTCGCGGGCTTTGAGCGCGGTTATCAAGAAATTCCGTAACGAAAATAAACCTAACACTCACTGTCACATCTGTCATGTCAACGTGAATGAATAAAAATTGAAAGAATGAATTTTTTTCTTGACGTTTCACTTGATTGACGTGGCTAACCATAGCCTAATTAGTAGAGTAACTTCCCACAGAGTAACGATGGGATCATTTTCTCGTTACATATTCGCGGTAGGCGATAGTTTATTTTTTTAATAAATAAATAATTAAAATTATATAAGTTGATACAAAATGATATGCAATAGCTTTACCGCGGCAGTCCCCGAGTGCCACACGGATTTTTTTTTAATACCTTGGCCACTCTTTAGCGATTTCTGCTTTATCGTTGGTGCGTTTACAAACATTCAAACTTACATAAACAAACAGCTAAATCCGTACCATGATAAAATAAATCTTAAAGAGGATAGAAATAACTTTCTGATTTCGTTACAATTCAGTACATTCATTATCAGCCTAAAAACGTTTCCGCTACTGGGTCAAAGGCCTCCTCTTTGCGACTAAGTGGGCCTAAATACACCATAGATATCACATGTCTGATTTTTTGTTTCTAGGACAAGCCGGTTTCCATACAATGTTTAATTCACCGTTTTGAGAGGTGTGATGATGAAATAAATTACACAAAGTCGAGGCCAATACCGCTGGGCCAGAACTTTTTTGTTTGTTTTATAATCGTGATAAAATCATCAAATGAGTCCTCCCACCCAGGGCAGGGCGGGAGGGACTGTCTGACTTGTACTGACTAAAATCCACGGTGTCCTTTAATAGCCCTTTACGTACCGGGGTCACGGTAATTCGTGAGTCCCGCGACCCCGGCAGTCCCGCGATCCCGGCACTGGACCACCACTGCTACAAAAGTGACTTCTAATTCATTGTTCATTGTATTTTTCTATCCTCGTCCGTGTGTCATTGCGGGGTGTCAGCTGAACAAAATTTTTTGAGAGTGCTTACTGGAATGATTGGGAATGTTCTAATGTTGTTTTTTATTATGTTTCGAACAATTTTACTCACTTTCAGCTGGATGTTAATAAATATACTTTAACTCTTCTTTTTTGGACTAATTTGACCCAACTATGTTGGCATCTTTCAAAATTAAAAAAACGAATTCTGTAATTATCTTCCTGCCCTTGTCCCATTTTACTAACGCGCAACACGTTTTGTTTCTTCCATTGTCCACTATCAGTCGTCACGGTATCATTTACTTCTTTTTCTTCCGTATCATTCCTTATACCCTGCCGGGGTTGCGGGACTCACAAATTACCGTGATTTGTATTTTAGTCAGTCAAGTCTGACAGTCCCTCCCGTCCTGCCCTGGGTGGGAGGACTCATTTGATGATTTTACCACGAAAAAAAAGGAAAAAAAAACATTCCTTTTACAATCCATCCATCTTTTCTTTGGCCTACCTCTTCCTCTCCATACCGACTTCAGTAATAAATAAACAAATTCAAGCTGAAGTACCGGTTTACGTCTTCCAAACCAAGACGAGTTGAATAAAATATTAAACCAGCTTCCCCTTCAAACTTATTCCGAGCAGTATATCCTAACTAATTTTATAAATAAAGACGTGTGTTTGTTTGTAACACTTCCATGCACAAATCGCTGAACCGATTTCAATAGATTGCGTCGACTTTATAACGCACGGATGGAGTTTGACAAAGTATATGCGGCGAAATCATATTTTTTCTTTCTGATTTTGACTTTGACCTCGAATACGACTTCGACCTTGACCTCTTTTTCGACCTTGACCTTGATTTCGACCTTGACCTTGATTTCGTCCTTGACCTCGTTTTTGACCTTAACCTTGATTTCGACTTCTACGCGGCCTCATTCAATGTTGTCAATCTATTTCTTTAACATTGCATGGCATTGCATGGCTACATTCAGACATCAGATTTCCCCTGCTCATTACCACACACCCTGTTCATTCAATCGCCATTGACATTACAAGGTCGCGTTAACTCTTTTTATGGAGACTAAAACTTGAAGAAGGCATACGGAGAAGAAGAGGAGTAAACACGCAGGCAATAGTTAGTCTTTTTTTTTTCGTGGTAAAATCATCAAATGAGTCCTCCCACCCAGGGCAGGGCGGGAGAGACTGTCAGACTCGTACTGACTAAAATCCACGGTGTCCGTCAATAACCCTTTACGTTCCGGAGTCACGGTTATTCGAACAGTCCCGCGACCCCGGCAGGCTTTGGCCCTCTAGAGGGGGGCCCCGTCATTTTGCTGACAATCTTTGAGGTGCATGGTCGGGCATGGTCCATGGTCGGACAGCCCATTACTCGCTGCCTGCCTGCCCGCGTCTACGGTGGCCGGAGATCGTCTGGCGACGTCCGTCGCCGTGGGCGTCTACCACTGCGGCTGGGGTGGAGGGAGGACGCTGTCCTCTGCCTCACGCGCCTTCCTCCTCCTTGTATGAATGTAAATGAAGCAAAAGGAGTATGTTAGGATCGTAGCAGGTGGCGTTCTGTAGTTTCTACCTAGAAAGAAGGCGTAAGTATATGTGTGTTTATATATGTATGATTTTTTACCTCGATCTGATGGATTTCTGTGCGATAATTTTCGAGTTACAACGGGTGAAGCCACAGGCAAAAGCTAGTATAATAATAAAGCGTCTGTCTCTTCACACTGAACTTCAACAGAAGTTATCTTTCGTTGAACAAGACAATGTCTTATCTCAAGATGTTTACACCAAGTTCGCTATTATCAAAACTTTGTAACTTGACATTCTTAGCGCCGTGTTTTGTTTGCTCTCGTCTCATTGTTCGAGGTGTGAATGTTGAGACAGAGACATGTAGAGTTATGTTCGAGAAGATGTACCGATGTACATTGTACTAACTTTTTATAATACATAATACTTACGTCTTTCGCCCGCAGCGTTCCTCGTTTCATTTTGAAACTCGCTTATATTAGACCAAAAAAATTTAGAATTTGATATACAACTCCTTTCAGCTGAAGCTGGTTTTTGAAGTGAAAACTTCTTTAGCGGCGTTGTGCACTTTTTTTGGAATGGGTAAAAAATGTTAAACTCGCGTCAGGACACGTGACCTGATCGAAAGTTCATAAGACGGCGCAGGGCGCTTGCGCGAATGTTCGTGTGTGTTTATTACTATTTAAGTTTTCACTTCTGCCGGCACTCCCAGAGTACAACCCGTCGTTGTTTTTTTCTATGAAGCGTCAGCATTGTCCTTTGATACACGTTTCTATCCTGGTATTTTCAAAAAATACGTGTGGCATTCGGTTACTGTCGCGGTAAAGCTATTGCATAGCATTAATAAAAAAAACAAAATCGGCTACTGCGAATATTTAACGAGAAGATCATTTATTTAAAATGTTTGTGGTGCACTACTGTAATAAAGAAAACTAAATTATAATGAAGATATAAGTGGGTCTTTTATATACAGGATTCCCAGGTCTCACTTCCAAACTGGGTCAAAATTTTTAACAGGTTATGTGCCCAGCACGCTTCCATTGCGCCACTCTGCTTTGTTGTAGGAGAATTTTATAAGTAGGTTTCATTGTGAAAACCTCCTTTTGTAGCTGGCCGTTTAGAATGAGTGCCAAAAATTAGATTGTCTATATGACGGATGTTTTTATGATTGCCGAAGTCTGTCGAACTGAAACGATGTTAGACGATGCGGGGTGTTAGGTTTATTTTCGTTAGGGAATTTCTTGATTCGGTCGCCGCGCTCAGAGCCCGCGATAAAAGCTATGCATTTTTTTTATCGTGGTAAAATTATCAAATGAGTCCTCCCACTCAGGGCAGAGCGGGAGGGACTGTCAAACTCGTACTGACTAAAACCCACGGTGTCCTTCAATAGCCCTTTACGTTCCGGGGTCACGGTAATTCGTACAGTCCCGCGACACTGGCAGGCTTTGGCCTTTAGGCCCCGTCATTATGCTGACACTACTTGAGCACGTCGACCCAGGCATGGTCCATGGTCGGGCAGCGAGTCGCCCATTACTCGCCGACCGCATGCCCGCGCCTACGGTGGCCGGAGATCGTCTGGCAATCGCACAACAACACATAGGATATCTTTTATCCCAATACTACGATCTTATAAATACATTTTCGTCATATACGCAAGCGAAACCACAGGCAAAAGTTTCTTAAAATAATTTAAAATACAAGAGCGAATATTTCCTTAAACATCGCAACGTATAATGAACTAGCACTTTGCCCGCGACTTCGTCCGCGTGGGTTACGTACTTTCTTAATTCCCCCTTTTCACCCCCTTAAAGGTTAAATTTCCAAAAACCCCTTCTTAGTGCTCCCCTACATTATAATAGGAAGCCGTGTGCAAAATTTCACATTCCTAGCCCCAGTAGTTTCGGCTGTACGTTGATATGTCAGTCAGTCAGTTCTCCTTTTATATATATAGATAGATTAGACTAAAATATTAGACTGTACAATTAGTACAGTCTCTCCTAACACTAATTAAACAAATTATAATAAGCAGGGAATAGAAACATATTCTGAAACAACGTAACGTTTGCCGTCACTCAGAAGTCATGTCTTAATACCTTTACGAAATACGATGAGATATTTTCCGTATAATTTTGAAACAGGTAGTGAACCTACTTTGTGAAGGAGCTCCTCCAGCTAAATTCGATATGTAAAGTAAGTCAGAATTATTTCAAGCCAGGTCTCGTTCTTCTTTCTCATTATTTATAGGTGCTTAATAAGTGCCTAGTTTGTCTCGTGGTCGCAAGCGCGACTTTCGAGCGTGGGGTCCTGGGTACATTTCCGGGTCGGTTTTCCTAAAAAAATAATTTCTCTGTAGCTGCCGGAGTTAGGGCCAAAGCCTGCCAGGGTCGCGGGACTAACGGATTACCGTGACCCCGGTACGTAAAGGGCTATTGAAGGACACTGTGGATTTTAGTCAGTACAAGTCTGACAGTCCCTCCCGCCCTGCCCTGATAAAAAAAGAAACTTTTCCCCACACTAAGACTTTCTCCTGTGTCGTGGGTGCGTTTACAAACATAGAAACAAACCAACACAAAAAACCAGTCCCGGAACAACTATTTGTAGGTCATACAAATAATTGTTTCGTGCGAGGATTGAAGCCGCGACACGCTGCGCACCAGTTGATTGCTCAGCCACTGTGCCGTGTCGAGATATTATGACGATATCTCTACTACTTATCTTTTTTCTTTCCTTATCTGTTGGAGTCGGCTTCACAAACCGAACTGTATACATACATTCTACATAGCCACGAACGTTAAGCCAACATTTCTATTTACCTATACATACATACGTACGTACAACTATCTAGTTATATGAATAGTCAGGTGCCCAGCTGCAGCGAACAGATTTGGCTGACTAAATCCGATTGTATTTGCCTAATTCCCATTCCATATGCAAGTATATACATATATGTATGTATATACGTATGTTGTCAGGTATTATAATATTAAATTGACGGGCAAAGCTGGTGCTTGGAAAATGGAGGATTAACGGTAACACAGAGTTTTGATGATCATATTGACAGCGTAGTAATGATGTAAGCTAAAATGTTTGTAACAATAATTTCCAATTGTCTTCGGAAAGTTGAATCTACGTGAAGTGAAAATTTTATACCCTTTTACCCGACTACGGCACAGCCGTGTGTTCGTGTGTTTGTTTGTTTGTTCCCTCATAACTTCTGAACTACTTTTCATGACAAATAAGGTGTCGTTAGAAGCGTCTCAGTTGTCTGCTGGTTATAGGGTGTAGTCTATAAATACATTAAATAATTATGTATAAATAAAATGAAGCAAAAAAAACCTTTTTTTGAAAATAAAATAATTATGGTATTTATAATGTACTTAAAACTAAAAAAAAAACCGTTAAAAAAAGTGTAACCTGTGTAAATAAATAAACGCCCCTAACGATTTCAGTTTTTTCAACAATAAATTTATAAGCTTTTATAACATTATCTATACTCAATACTCAATATATTTATTGCTTCCACATGTTAACTTAGATGGTAGGTTACAAAATTATGATCAATGTGGACCCTGTCGGGCACAGCAAAAGTAGGAGAGAGGAAGAGGGCTTTTATTTAAGTAGTTGAATATTTATAATTATATTTATACCATAGTTGCATAATTATTACATTCTAAAATTTATCGTTAAAATATTCATTAATATTATAATAGCATTTGGATAATAGGAATTGTTTTAATTTATTTATGAATATATTATTTTTTTCTTCTTCTTTAATTATATTTGGTAATTTATTATATATTTTAATTGACATGACTAGAGTACTTGTTGAGTGCATTTTTAGTTTGGAGCTTGGTAAGTTTAATCTATTTTTATGGCGTAGTGTGTATTTAGATTGTATGTTTTCTCTTGTCGTGTAAAAGTGTGGGTAGTGTCGTACGAATTTACAAATTTCTAGAATGTATAGGCACGGAAGAGTAAGTATCTTTTGCTCTTGGAAATGGGGTCTGCAGCTGTCGATGTCTTCTATATTTACTATTATTCTTATAAGCCTTTTTTGTAACGTGAATAGAGTTGGCGCATCCGTGCTATTTCCCCACAAAATCACGCCATAACTAAGCCACGCATGTGCGTAAGCATAATAGGTGACCAGTGCTGTTTTGAGGTTAGTGGTCTTTTTTACTTCACGAAGAGCGTATGCAAATTTTGATAGCTTTGATTTTATCTTTTGGATGTGTGATTTCCAATTTATATTTGTATCTATCGACAGGCCTAGTAGGGTGAATTCATGAACTACTTCTATTGGTGTGCCGTTGTAGGTGAAGTTTATGTCTAGTGGGGTTTTTTGACGGGGGTGGAAGGGCATTATTCTGGTTTTAGAGAAATTAATTTCGAGATTGTGGTCATTCATCCAAGTTATTGATTTATCTAGCGTATTCTTTAGGTCTTCGTTCAATCCGACATTGTCCCGGCATGAAGTAAGAAAAGAAATATCATCAGCAAACAAGACGCACGGCCCCTCTATGGCTTTTGGAAGGTCGTTTATGTAGATAAGAAAGAGAAGGCATCCAATGACACTTCCTTGGGGGATAGAGGCGTTAATTGTTTTGTTATCAGACCGAATATTTTGAATCTCTTTGGTATTTTCATTATAAAATTCTATTTCGACCTGGTGTTGTCTATTTGTTAGGTAGGATTTAAACCATTCGTGAGCTTTTCCTCGGATCCCTATACCTTGTAATTTACTTAGTAGAATGTTGTATTGCACTTTGTCATAGGCTTTGGACATATCTAACAGTAAACCTACAGCGTATTTTTTATTATTTATTATGTTTAAAACTTCCTGTACGTATTTATAAACTGCCAAGACAGTAGAGCGATTTCTGCGAAATCCATTTTGACAATCGGTAAAAATGTTGTATTTTTCGCAGAAGGAGTAAACACGATTGTACATTGCTTTCTCAAAAATTTTTGAGGCGGTTGGTAAAAGAGCTATTGGTCGGTAATTATTTGGATCCGTTTTCGCGTTCTTTTTATGGATTGGTTTTATTAGTGCCCTTTTTAAGTAGTCTGGGAAAGTGGCGTCATCGAAAGACTGATTTATAAGCAAGAAGAATGGTAACGTAAGTTCGTTTGCACATTGTCGTATTAACTTTGGTGGTAACTCGTCTATTCCATGACTTTTTTTACTTTTCAGGTTTTTTAGTAGCTTGTTTATTTCGCTGGGCTCCACTGGGCTGAGAAACATGGTGTTTTCAGTGGGGCAGACCACTGGGGTTCCTCGCGGCTCATTACCAGACGTTCTGTTGTTGCTCTGTCCGATGGACGCAAAGAAGTTATTAAAATAGTTAGCTATAAGTTTAGGTTTTGTGACATTTATGTTATTTATTTGCAATTTAATATTATTTTTATCCCTTTTTATCTTCTTATTTGTTCTTTCATTTATAATACTCCACATAGTCTTAACTTTGTTATTAGATTTTTTAATTTTATTTATGTATTGTAATTTCTTTGCTGTTATAATTGTTTTCTTCAGTGTTTTTTCATATTTCTTATAGTTTTGAATAATTAGTGGGTTATTCGTTTTTAATGTAAGTATCTTTTCAAGCCTTTTGTTTTTACATGCAAGTTTGATGCCTGTGGTTAGCCAATACTTTTTATAGTTTGTTTTTAGGTTTATTCTAATTTTAGGTATACACTGGTTTAATACTTTAGCCAATGTGTTATTAAATGCGTCATAGTTTTCATTTATATTTTTATTTGTTTGTATTATGTCGTTCCAATTTATTTCCTTTAATTTAGATTGAAATAATTGGGTGTTTTTATTATTGTATAACCTTTTTTTGACATACCAGATAGTTTGTTTAGTTTGTTGGGGAAGATCCATATGTATGATAGTACCACTATGATCTGAGAAACCTAGCTCTTCCACTGTTGTATACAAACGGCTATAGAAATTCGTAAAAATTAGATCTAGACATGTTGATGATGTTTGAGTTATTCGTGTTGGTGATTTTATTTGTTGTGTGAACTTATATTCTAGCATGAGGTCTAAAAATTGGTTTGTTTTTGTATTATTTTCTAAGATATTTATATTAAAGTCTCCTCCTATAATTATATTAAGTCTAAAATATTTTCTATTTAAATATGTCAGAATCTCTTTTAATTGTTTATAAAATATGTCTTCCTCTCTTCTATTCCAATAAATAGTTATTAATAACAATCTTTCTTTTACAAATTCAGTCGCACATATTTCAATAACATATTCAATTGAAAAATCTGTAATGTCACTTCTTTCTATATATTCAATGTGTTCTTGTAAAAGGATGCAGACTCCACCACCTGTACGAGTTTTTCGGCAGTAAGAGGATGCAAATTTGTAGCCGTTAAATTGTATTGTATCCATTTTTTCTTGTGACAACCACGATTCTGATAAGCATATAGCTGAGTACTTAGGTGTTTGTTCCATGAAGGCTTCCAGTATATGTTGTTTGTTATAGAGGCTTTGGATATTTTGAAATAATATTTTAAATTGTTGGTCTTTGTTTTTGAAATGGCTTGTTGTTGTATTCTGTATTATTGTAGCTTCGAAAGTTATCATCATCTTGGGAATTTACTTGGTCCTCCTTGCCTTGATTTATGCTAAATCGGTTTTTGGCCGTTATGTCCTCTATTGATATTAGTTTTCCTTCTATCAGCAATTGATTGTTACGAATTATTGCATGTAGCCCTTTGTTTCTTGCTTTCAGCATTTCTTCTCGCATTAGTTTCCTTTCCCTTCGCGCATTATTATCTAGGAATTCAGATAAAAATAATCCGGTGCCCTGGAAGAGGTGTCTATTTTCTTTAACATACGTAGTCATTCTCTTGCTCAACAGTTCTATTACTAGTGGTCGATTTTTTGTACTAAATCTGCCAATTCTGTGGGTATCCTCTATAAAACCCATTAGGTCAACATTCATAATCTCACGAAATAAATCAATTAGTCTCATATGCAGAAGATCTACATCAATATCAATAAAACAGTTTGCGTTCGGCGACAAACTCGTACCTTTATTTATTTATTAATTTATTATTTACGTAGGTAATTTGAGCTGTAAACTGAGTTTTTATTTTATTTCGATTCAAGCAACTTGTATACAAATGTGACGTCATACTTGTATACAAGACTTGCCTAATGGACACGCGCCTTTACTTTTCTACTACTCTTTTGACGATGCAGTAAAAAAAGAATAAATGGCTTTTCCTCTAGATTCCTACTAAACATAAGAGCAGTTTTTTCCGCTCATCCGTCAACAAAAACGAGTAGAAAACAAGTTTATGACGTCCGTTTTTAGGTCATGTGAACTTCCGCAACGAATCTAACATAGATATGATACAGAAGGCTCATTTTGACTCATTTTGTAATTTTTGCGTCAATCCACAAAACTTGATCGCCCGGAGGACATGGTGGAGCATACGGTGCAGGATCGCCCCGCTTGGGCAGAGCACCGCCGTGTTTTTATGACGGCGATAGGTGGGGACCTCTTGCGCCCGGCATTGGTGAGACGGAGTGGGAAGCGATCGCCTCCTTCTGCGAAACAGTCAAGCTAGCGCAGGAGGAGGCGGGACGCGTAATGGAAAGGACAGCGTCCACCTTACACCCCAGCCGCAGTGGTAGACGCCCACGGCGACGGACGTCGGCAGACGATCACAGGCCACCTTAGGCGCGGGCATGGGGGCAGCAAGTAATGGACGACTCGCTGTCCGACTACGGACCATGTCCAGGTCGACGGCGCGTTGTGTTCCACGCGCGCCTCAAAGAGTAAACAAAATGACGGGGGCCCCCTTCAGAGGGCCAAAGCCTGCCTGGGTCGCGAGACTTATGAATTAGCGTGACCCCGGAACGTAACGTCTATTGAAGGACACCGTGTATTTTAGTCAGAACTAGTCTGACAGTCCCTCGCGCTCTTGGAGGTTTGGTGAGAGGACAGGAGGGACTGTCAGATTCGTACTGACTAAAAACCACGGTGGTCCTTCAATAGACGTTACGTTCCAGGGTCATGGTCATCTGTTTAGACAGACCCGTGACTACGGCAGGCTTTGGCTCTCTGTGATTGCATTCAGATTGCTGACAACTCAAAAAGGCGCTCATGGAACGTAGTCGAAGTTACGAAGTCAGTGGGTTCAGCTGGGACGTGAGGTGGAAGCTGTCCTTTCCCTTTCGTGTTCCTTGCCTCTTCCTTCGCTAGCATGAACATGACTGCTTCGCAAAAGAAGATGCATGCTTCCTATTCCGTCTCGCCTCGCAGTATCCAGGCCCTTATCGTCTCTGTGAGGACATGATGCTACGCCTAAGCTGGGCACACCTCCACCGTATTACTATGCTCCACCGGGTCCTCCAGATGATCCTTACAGTGGTGACACCAAAGCGTTTCTTCGCGCCCAATCTGAAACAGGAACTTCCCAAAACACGCTTGTCTGATAGAGACCTGCGCCAGGCGGAAGTTTTTTTTTTTAAATATATTCCACAACTATCACACAACGCCATCTAGTCCCAAGCTAAGCAGAGCTTGTGTTATGGGTACTAGACAACTGATAAACATACTTATATATTTCTAAATACATACATATAATAGACTAGCACTTTTCCCGCGACTTCGTCCGCGTGGGTTACGTACTTTCCTAATTCCCCCTTTTCACCCCCTTAAAGGTTAAATTTCCAAAAACCCCTTCTTAGTGCTCCCCTACATTATAATAGGAAGCCGTGTGCAAAATTTCACATTCTTAGCCCTAGTAGTTTCGGCTGTACGTTGATATGTCAGTCAGTCAGTTCTCCTTTTATATATATATATATAGATAGATAAATTACACCCAGACACAGAACAAATGATCGTGCTCATCACACAAACATTTGTCCTGGGTGGGAATCGAACCCACGACCTCCGGCATAGCAGTCAGGGTCACTAACCACTAGACCAACAGGCCTGCCTATAAGTTGAGGACGCCATGGCGCCTCTCAAGCCACTTTTCAAAGATGGCTTCGTTCACCTCGATTGCGGCATGCCCTGGTGGGGGGCTTGCCTACGCTGCGTTTTAATTTAAACCTTATGATGAGTCAAATAAGGCGAATCTTCTGTAATATTCCTACTCAGTGGCATGTGCCGCTCTTAGAATATTTATTAACTTCATGCGTCGTCATAATGTTCTAGGAAAAGTAAGGCTTGCTCTCGCATACGTGATGTTTGTGAGTAAATAAAGTCACTACATTGTACACTGTATTGTCTTTTATATTATACTGCAAAGTTTTTCTTCAGTGTGAGTTTAGCATTACCGTATTCAATAAGTACGATACAGTTCAATATGACGGCCTTTTTTTTATTTAGTAAAATAATCAAATGAGTTCCGCCCAGGGTGGAGAGACTTTCAGACTCGTACTCACTCAAATCCACAGTGTTCCTGCAATAGACATTTACGTTCCAGGATCACGGTTACCTGTTTAAACGGTCCCGCGACCACGGCAGGCGTTTGGCACTCGTATGGGGACCTCGTCAAATTGCTGACAGCTCTTTGAAGCGCGGGTGTAACACATCGACCCGGGGATGATTATTGTAATGGAGATTTATATTGTGTTTTTAATTATGTGAGGTAGAACTATAGAGAGTAATTTTATAGAGAGTTAAAAATTGACTTGTCTGTTAGTTTGTATGTAGGGGGTACACTTCGGAACTAATGTTAACTCCAATTAAATTGCAAAAAATAAAAACTACATATTCAAGTTTTTTTTTATGTGACATGCAAGTGAAGCGAAGTGAAGTCATGCTTCCGACAGAGGAGGCGGAATGTGTGAGGGAAAGGACAGCCTCCACATCACAATCCAGCCACCGCGAGAGACGTCTATGGTAACGGACTATTTCAGGCCACCGTAGGCGTGGACGACGAGTAATGGATGACTCGCCGTCCGATCATAGACCATGCCCGGATTGACGGCGCGTTATGTTCCACGCGCGCCTCAAGGAGTGTCAGCATAGTGACGGGGCCTGTAGAGGGCCAAAGCCTGCTGGGCTCGCGGGACCCACGAATTACCGTGACCTCGGAACGTAAAGGGCTATTGAAGGACACCGTGGATTTTAGTCAGTACGAGTCTGACAGTCCCTGCCGCTCTGCCCTGGGTGGGAGGAAAAAAAATAGATCTACCTCACGTCATTAAAAACACAATATCATCACCGTAACAATAATCACCGAAAAAAAAACCGTTTAAAAATAGAACTGCAAAAACCAGAACACGTAAGAAAGGTTTCGCGGCGCCCGCGTTCCCAGCGATAAATTCGAAGCTTAGTGCCTTGCAAGCCAGATTTAGAATAATCCCTCGGTCCCGTAATGGCCCTGCATTGTACAAATGCTGCAGCTAAATGCATTGTTTTCGGTACAGTCGAGTATGGTTGTATTTTGAATTGATTTAAGAGTGAAATCCATACTTATATCATATTTATAATTACCATACAAGGAGCTCGTGGCTTAATAATTACAGCCGCACAGGCTGATCTTACGGAGTAAGCCGCGCTTGCTGAGGTTGGTCTGTGGATGGGTGACCATCTGTCATAGCGAGATTCCTCCGTGCCTCGGAACGCACGTAAAGTCGTTGGTCCCGGATGTCATTTGTAGATGTTTGATAGTAGTTACTGATAGTCAGAAGGTCTAAAGTCTGACAACCAGTCTTACCATAAGTATCGTATTACCCAGTAACTGGGTTGTGGAGGTCCGATAGGCAATCGCTACATGTAAAATACTGATATCCATTCGTCTACATGTGGAGATCTAAAGGGGAGGCCTATGTTCAGCAGTGGACGTCCTATGGCTGAGATGATGATGATGATAATTCGTCTACAAATTATTTTCGAAATTCGATATCTATACATATACGTACATCGATTGATGCTATGAAACATACATACGTAGTTTTTGATGTTTTTTTCCGCTACAATCGCTCTTAATTTCCGTCCAAACATCCGTGCTTTCAACGCCGTATAATACTGTTTATTTTCTTCGAAAACATTTTCATCTGCCAAATCTTTAAACAGTATAAAAAAACTGGGCAAGTACAAGGCGGACTCATTCATGAAGGGTTCCGTATCATCCTACTTCCTACTAATATTAGGATGTTTGTTACTCTTTCAAGCAAAAACCTCTGAACGGATTTGAATGATATCTGGTACACAGATAGTTTATAACCTGGATTAACATTCTTTTTTATCGTGTTAAAATCATCAAATGAGTCCTCCCACCCAGGGCAGGGCGGGAGGGACTGTCAGACTTGTACTGACTAAAATCCACGGTGTCCTTCAATAGCCCTTTACGTACCGGGGTCACGGTAATCCCTTGGTCTCGCGATCCCGGCAGGCTTTGGCCCTCTACAGGCCCCGTCACTATGCTGACACTCTTTGAGGCGCGCGTGGAGCACAACGCGCCGTGGATTAACATATAGGATAGTTTTTATTCCCGATTTTATGATTTAGTGGAAGAATTTTCGAGTTGTAGTTTCGGGTGAAGCCCCTGGCAATAGCTAGTTATCTATAAAAACGGCAAAAAAACAACTTGTCTGTTGTATGTGACCCAATTAAATATTTATTAAATTTTTTGTACTTGCTACTCGTATTATCTGTGAAAATTTCAACTGTCTATCACGGTTCATGTTGGCCCACTCCCTCTCATCGAGAGGAAGCCTGTGTCCCAGCAGTGAGAACATGTTAGGCTGAAGACGATGATGATGATTATTACCCATAAATTGACGCAGTCGGGTTCCTCTTCCATCAGCTCGATTTTTTTTTGTGGTGGGTTTGCTATTGACCTTAGTCTAGGTCAGGGGTGACAAAGACAAGGTCGACGATGGAGCGAGCTTACCGAGAAGAAGCCTGTTCACTCTAACTTTGAAGAGATTAGGGTTGTATGCGTTCGGAAACATAGAGGCCGGCAGAGAGTTCCACTTGCTAGCTGACAGGTTATAGAACTCCATATGGCTCTGTATTTTTTTTTTCTACTGGAGTTATTTAATTTTTGTTTCTGTGTATGTATTTTTATTTTGTACGACAATCCTAGGGTATCATTTGATACTATTGTCGGAGCTGATGAAGATTGTATAACGATCCTTGCATTGTATGGAGTCAATCTTTCTAGTATTATATAGTGTAATAGCAAGCATGGTGTGAGTACCATTTACTTCAGAGTTTTTAATGATCCTCACGTCTATTATTGATTTGAATTACCCTGGTGGTTGAGAATATGTCATGCTCTCTCAAATGTCTCTCTGACGGTGGCGCGTGTGTCGGATCATTTAGTTCCCTTCAAAATGGTTGAGCTGAATGGTGCTGATGAGTCATGTTCGTAAACGGGTGCCGTCAGTCGTGACTGGTTATTTTTTAGCTGACACGATTTTTTTAAATTATTTATGATTTTCTTGAATTGTCTATTTTATATTTTCCTATGGAGACTTTTTACTTTCTACATCATTCTCACGAATCATTCAAATCATTCTCAAGATGAATGATGTAACAAAGATTCTGCTATAATTTTTGGCGATTGAAAAAGAGTGTCCGTGGAGTTTCTTGACCTTTTTTCTCCATAGAGATCTACGCTTGTACTTTCACAGTTATTATGTCTTGTGACTGGGACTATAGCACCGTAACTATTGTTTTACTAATTTAGTTTTTGTCTTTTGACAATTCAAAAGTGCCCGTAACTGGCCTCTTCAAATAAATAATTTGATTTTGATGACTCCTTCGCTGTTCGCATTGTAAAAGAAGAAAATATTTAGTGCGAATTAGTGGAATAGCAACAAGGTAAGGATTATAATTAGCCATGCGCGTCTATGTATAATGTTAATATAATTTGATCAACATATCCGCCACGGTATGTGTTGCTAGAATTGAAGCGGCGTTAGCGTTTTACTGATGAGCCTTCATTGATATAATAGTGCTATAATATATGTATATTCACGGAGGCTTTATCACAAGTATTTCATTTACAGCGTACTTGACGTATTTACTGCATATATGGGAAATTTAAAAAGCGCCTCTAGTGTACGAAGGGAAGTTAACATTGGGATAAAAAACTATCCAATGTGTTAATTGAGGTTTACCGCTATTGTGCGTACCAAATTTCATCCACATTCGTTAAGTAGTTTTTGCTTGAAAGATTAAGAAATATCCGTAAATGTTCACAAACTTTATAATATTAGTAGAAGGAATAGTATGAAGTAATTTAAAATTAATTTGTTACCCGACTGCGCCAGAAGGAGGGTTATGTTTTTCGAGTGTATGTATATATGTATGTATGTGGGTATATTTCTTTGGCACGCTCTGCAGCCTAAACGGCTTGATGGATTTTAACTTGAGAGGTGTCGTTAGATTCGTCTTAAACGTGAGAGTGTCACTGGGTACATAAAACTGGCCAAGTTTTTTAATAAAAAATTTTACTATTTTTTTTCAATGCTTAATTTGTATGTCGCAAATTGACCTTGACATTTTCGTTTATATTGTCATCGCTTCGTACGAGTACGTAAATTTATTTCAGAAATATCAGACGACAATACAAAAAACTTACACACACTACGTATAATCCCAAACAGTTTTACAAACATACATAAAATCACTCAACACGAGTACAGTCACCGACTCAGCGGGTTACAAACATCAATCTCAAAGCATGTGATGCGTGAATCGACACGGTACCTGTGCACACGACCCATTATACTGAGTACAATATTGTAATGGCGATGACAATACAATACATTCATGTAGTAGTTTCGGATATACATAGTTTTATGTGAATGTTAAAGGAGTATGTGTTTTTTTTTTTTTGAAGTGAAAACTTCTTTAGCGGCGTTGTGCGCTTTTTTTGGAATGGGTAGAAAATGTTAAACTCGCGTCCGGACACGTGACCTGATCGAAAATTCGTAAGACGGCGCAGGGCGCTTGCGCGAATGTTCGTGTGTCTTTATTACTATTCAAGTTTTCACTTCTGCCGGCACGCCCAGAGTGCAACCCGTCGTTTTTTTTTTTACATCATTTTTTTTTTGCCCTGTCCTACTACAAAGGTTTACGCCTTATGTATTTCTATGTTAATTTGTAAACAAACCCCCGACAAAGGAAAAATTCCAAGTATGGCGCAAAGTTTAAAAAAATACATAATATCTTTCCAACTTTTTTTCTGTTGAGTTTCCATATAAATAAATAAATAAGAGTAAACATATTTTAAATAAATAAAAACAGCGATGGGAAAGAGAAATAGTAGATTGTTTATCAATGGAATAACAACTTTTTTAAGGCGTGAGTGTTTTTTCTCTTGCCGCGACTTGCTGCTCTCTGGATTCTACATTAGAATCTCTCGCTACGCTCGGGATTCAAAGTACGTGCGTTTTAAATGTTGCTCCTGAGGTGGACTAGGACACTCAACATTTTATTTTAAAATTTCTGCAATATTTTAATTTCGTTAATCGAAATATCTTTTTAATCTTTTTAATATCAGTCCAATTTTATAACTGAAAAAACTCCATGAACGCTAGTATTCTAATATCTATTCTTAAAGCTTGTTTCACGCAATTTATAGGCCGTAACATACATTGTATAACACTTGCAAATATTGCATAACATACCAACGTCGACGGATGCATAAAGCCCGGTACACATTGATGGCACAGCATGGCTAGGGACTCTAAGATAATAACTGCTAATACATATGACTTATTAGTACGGCAATAAAGTTGCAATTTCAATGATTATAGTCGTAATTGTGCCATAGTATGTTTATGCATTCCGGTCAGCATAAACTTTGACGTATGTTTCCCAATTTCGTCTGTTTCGTAGTTGAGTTTACTAACACACAAAATCAAATACACACATAAAAATAGTTGAGGATCACAGAATTTTTTTTTTTAGTTACGGTAGACATTTAGACATTTTAGATTATTTACACGGCATTTATAGAAATGCCGTGTAAAGAAAACACACAACAAAGATTTTTTCTTGATAAAGTTTAAATAAAAAAAAAAAGTGAAAACTTGATTATTAACGTTGAGCATGTTTGATATTTTGGAATGGTTAGGGAATAATTTTGCACCAATTGCTTTATCAGTATAAAAGTACTATCATTTATGTGGTAGAATACAATATTCATTTATTACGCTATCGTACACGGTCGAGGTCGACCTCGACCTCGACCTCGACCTCGATTCGTGACACGCTGTAACATAGACGAACATTCGCGCAAGCACACTGCGCCGCCTAAACGAAACGTAGGCCCAGGCATACATTTTCGCCGCGCCGTAGAGAGGGGATAGCTGTCTACTCTCCATCCGTCCTACGCTTTTTCGATCAGGGTCACGTGAGTTTAAGATTTTATACCCATTACAGAAAAAGTGCTCAACGCCGCTAAAGAAGTTTTCACTTCAAAAATATCAGCTTATGCGGCCAGACTTGGAACAGCCATAAAATATTCGTTTGGAATTAAACCAGCAGTATACAACGCAGCTGTCAATCGCTCTGTCAATGTACCAACTGAGCTGTCATTTTTCTGGATTATCTCAACATCTCTCGCGACACTTCAACAGTTAAAGCATACTAGACAATTTGACTGCAAATCTAATTGTTTTCAGATTAACAAAAAATATGATTTTTGAGGAAAGAAATATCAGTTTCAAGTGGGATTTGAACCCGCGTCTTCTGGATAAGTACTCCACCTTACCAATTAGACCATCGCAACTCACACTTTCAAGCTGAAATCCTCTATGTCATTTGAACCTTTTTCGGTAACGTAGCGCCATCTCTTGGAGTAGCCACTAACTACTTCCAAACAACACGTTGACATTACAGCCAAATCAATGTTGTATAATTAGATACGTTACCGAAAAACGTTCGAACGAGGGAATAGGGAATTTCAGCTTGCAAGTATATAAATTGTTGCATGCGTTATTTATTGCATTTAAACATAACTAATAACAACAAATATTTTACACGTATTTTTTCTTTTGTAACGTAATTCAAAATTAATCAAAATTATCCGTGCCATGCCATGCCGCCAGTGTACGCCAGGCCTAAGAGCGTTCCACAGACCATTACAATGAACAATTTGGAGAGATACTGCCTGTAAGCCAGGTGGCAAATTGCCAATTTGAATAGTAAGGATTTTGAGGTCTTGGCGGCTTAAAGGATGTTTTAAGACAAGAGTTGTTGTACTTTAACAAGCGGTTGAAGTACATTTATAGTACCACTAGCTGTTCCCCGTGGTTTCATCCATTACTCGACTCCTATTGGTCTTAGACTGATGTTAGAGAGTCTATATTCTCCCTCGATAAAGAGACTATCAGATACAATAAAGATTTTTTCGATTTGAACCAGCAGTTCTTGAGATTAGCGCGTTCAACCAAACACAATTTTCAGTCTTATAATATTAATAGTATAGATTTTTTATATTTCTGAAAAAGGCATCTTGCATTCAGTCTGCTTATTGGCAAGGAATCCACTATTGGTATGGCTCAGAGGTCCTTTTTTTTACGTGGTGAAATCATCAAATGAGTCCTCCCACCCAGGGCAGAGCGGGAGGGACTGTCAGACTCGTACTGACTAAAATCCACGGTGTCCTTCAATAGCCCTTTACGTTCCGGGGTCACGGTAATTCGTACAGTCCCGCGACCGGCTCAGAGGCCCCAGCATGAAGCTAGTACTACAATATTTCACGTTTGTTACTAAACGTCATCAAGTACAATGTTCATATCTTATTCGTGATACTGTGTAACTTGTCTCATTTCGTTAGTCTTGCGAGAAATATGCAATATAGCACCTCTCTGGTTGGTTGACTCACCTCCATTAGGTTGAGCGCACACACGATGAGTTTGGCGACGCAATCAATGGTGCCGACGATAGTTAGAGCCAGAATTTATGACACTGTGCTGTGCAAACCGTCTACATGTGTGTTTTGGTGACTTCGTTTTACTGTGTTTTACATTCCTTTTTTAAAGTACTATAGAAAAACATGTATTTGATATTAGACACATAATAAGAATAAAAAACCGGCCAAGTGCGAGTCGGACTCGCCCATAAAGGGTTCCGTAGCAGTAAGTAACATAATATGAAAGTTTTTGTAGTTGGTTGTAACTTTGAAAGGTAAATTGCGGTTTACGATTTACGACGTATTCAAAAAAAAACGAATTACTTAATCTCGTTCAAACTAGTTTTCGCTGATAGTTTGCATGGTAATGAATATCATGACATTTTATTAACTCTTATTTTAGAAGTTACAGGGGGACACACACGTTTTACCACTTTGGAAGTTTGTTGCGAAGAAGTTCTTTGAAGGCGAATGTTCGTTTGTATTTATTACTATTGAAGTTTTCACTTCTGCCGGCACTCCCGAGTGCAACCTGTCGTTTTTTTTTTACTTTTTTTAGTAGGCACAGGCGTGAATTTATGTGGTGTGATTGAGTAAACAATCCAAGAGTTGAAATGAGTTTCGTTTGAGTACTATCTCCTTCTTTCTCGTTGTGTGTGATTCATTTCGTCACCTTCGAGAGGTCTCTTTGACAAAAAATTGCAATATCGCACCTCCTGCTCACACCATTAGGTTCAGTGCACGAACAGTGTTTCAGAACGAATGTAACTACAGCACCAATGGTGCTGACGTTCGTTGCGTCTATAATTTATGACATTACGTTCATTCACGGTTGCCTCTGTTGATTTCTGTATTTTGAATTCTGTACCCTAGTTTCTGTGTTAGGTAAAGGGCTATTGAAGGACACCGTGGATTTTAGTCAGTACGAGTCTGACAGCCCCTCCCGCTCTGCCCTGTGTGGGAGGACTCACGTGATGATTTTACCACGAAAAAAAAAAAAATTGTGTTAGGTTAAGTATACGTATAATTATTAGATTTTGTCGTTTTTGGGGTAGGTGATCATAGCAGTCGCCCCGGATGGCTGAGCGATCCCACGGTATGGACACCGTGAATTTTAGTCAGTACAAGTCTGACAGTCCCTCCCGCCCTGCCCTGGGTGAGAGAAATCATTTGATGATTTTATCACGAAAAAAGGCCTCACTAGGATTAGGCCTGAATCGCGACCACTATCTTGTTAGAATCCGATGCCGGAATACCAGTTAATTGTGATTGAGCTCGCTCCATCTCACGCCATTTTTTTATGGTAAAATCTCCAAATGAGTGCTCCAGCCCTGTCAGATTCTTACTGATTAAAAATTCACCTTCTTCCTTTCATTGACTTTTATTTAGACCGTCGTGAACCCGACACCATGTCTGTGGTAAGATTGATTCAAAACTGAAGAATCTTGGATAAAATCGCACAGGACAATTACTGAATTACATGCGGACCCGCGGACCCGCGGGCTTGGGCTAGTATATATATTATGAAAGTAAGGTAAGTCGACATGTATGTTTGTTATCTTTCTCGACTGAACTGATAAAAGATGAAACTGAATACTCGTAGATCATAACATCATGAAGGTCATGTACCTACACATTTTTCCACGGGCAAAACCGCAGTAAAACATAGTCTCAGGTCATTTGTAAAGCCTGAAATTCACGTCTGATTTCAACAATTTAATGAGAAGTCGCTGAGCCCATTGCCATCACCAGAATTACAATTTCAAGTGATTTATTAAACGCACATTTAAATACTTAAGTCGCGTTTCCACTAGGCAAGAATTGACGCCCAACATGTTGAAAGACAGCGCGAAACTTTTGTTGATCAACGTTATTTGTCTACGCATCTACTACTTTATGTCAATCGTCGACATGTCGCCAGAGGAACTTGTGTTGATTTCAGCGGCAATGCACTAGGAACATTGTTGTGTGTCACGTCTCCACTTGACAACAATTGATGGTAAACTAACGATGCTCTTTAAACAAACAACAAGCCGCGCGTCATGTTGCGCGCCGGCTGGCAACGTCACGCCCTGTTGTGCAGCCTTGCCGTACATGTTGAGCGTCACGTGTCGCGCTCCAAATGTGGCGTAGTGGAAACGCGGCTTTAGTGTGCGCCGACCCATACTAAGCTAGCTTGCCACTACGCCAGTACGACAATACGCCAGTACGACAGTAGGCTGTCTAATTTCGTTTGCGTAGTAATTGTGTCCACGCATAAATTTAGAATACAGTGACGTTTACTGAACAAATTGGTGGTACTTATTTATCCTATGGAAGCCCGTGGTTTCGACTGACGGACCAGAAAACGTATTTGATAATAATTTTTAGGCGCCATCTTTAAACTGACTACGCCAAAACGAAAAAGAAATATATTTTAAATTGTGCCTATTATTTTAAGTCATTTTTACGTTTTATGAGCACTTCTAGAAGGCAAATCGAGAATCTTACAAAAAGTTAACTACCTAAGTGTTCCTTAGATTATTAATTAAAAAAGAATTATGACTATTTCATGAACATTAAGCTGCTTTTACTTTACCGTCAAAGCGGCTGCAGGAAAATACACCATTCAGCGTAAAGCGTAATAAAATAAATCATTAATTATTATATTACTACGCTGGAAAAATATTTTTCTTTCGTACCATTTGCTCGCCAACTGCTAATTTACTGAATAAAACAATTTAACATAATTATAATCCTTCCATCACCGTTGTTTGATTATATGATAAGTATTTCCGACAATAACATAAGGATTATCCTAACTAACTGGGATTAGCGTCCTCTGATTGGCCGTTAGCCGGTAGCGGGTGCCGAAATCCGGCCCAAAGCGGTTTAATCCAGATATATGCAGTTCTACATAAATTCGAGACTTAGCAGTGTTTGTTTGCAATTTGGTAAATATATATTGTATCGATTGTTTGCAACGTTGAATGTTTATATAAAAGGTTTTTAATACTAGAGTAATTTTATGAATATAATTTTTGCTTCAGTTTTTTTTTTCTTTTTGTTTTGAAATTTTCCGATGGCTTTGACTTTCATTAAATAAGAATTCAAAAGGGTGACTTTTTTGTTTTTCTTTGGACTTACTTACTTCTAAGTTAATTGGTTCGCCTTTGAGAAATTCTAGAAAAGGTATAAAATTCTTTTAAATCTCTGTAAAGAAAGTGTCACTTCTTCTTTTGTGGATATCGTTAAGGCGATTTAGGTTTTATGTCGAAGGGATGAAATCCGGTCTCGAAGCTTTGGAAACTTTTAAAATAAGCCTTACCCTTGTTATTAAAAAAAAACCTTTTTATTCTAAGTTAGTACTAGAATACGCAAAATTGATTCGTATTCGCAGTTTGATGCAAATTTGGGAACCGTCTTTCTTTCTCTTTCATGTGATAATGTCCTCACCTTCTCGTGTCAGATTTAATTAAGCCGCCTCTAGAAATACCACATGCCTCTGACATGGCTGTGGGCTTCACTACATAGTATAAAACAAAGTCGCTTTCCGCTGTCTGTCTGTCTGTCTGTCCCCTTGTTTGCTAAGATCTTTTAAACTACGCAACGGATATTGATGCGTTTTTAGAGTTATTCAAGGGGAAAGTTGATATGTATATAACATGCATAATATAGTAGAGATTGTACCCGTGCGGAACCGGGGCGGGTCGCTACTTATTACATAAGTCCAGGTTTCCTCACCATGTTTTCCGTCACCGTTGTTAGTGATGTCCAAGATAAACTAAGAAAATACCGTGACCCTGGAACGTAAAGGGCTATTGAAGGACACTGTGGATTTTAGTCAGTACGAGTCTAACAGTCCCGCCTGCCCTGCCCTGGGTGGGAGGACTCATATGATGATTTTAACACGTAAAAAAACAGTAGAATTTTGTCCCATGTCGTTGGTGCGTTTACAAACATTTGACCTCAAATGCACAAACACAACTACTTGTAAGTATAAAAAAAAAAAAAAATTGTCGTCGTAATAATAGTACTCGTGTCACGCGGTTGAGCAGTCAATCAAGGATCCAACCGTGCCGTCATAATGATCTTTTTGGTTGGTTGCTTTACCATCGTTTGGTAAATTCCTTCCTCCATACATTTTTAATTTTCCTTCCCAAATTAACAAAAACACTAAACCAACTTGCATTTGTTTTACGTCTCATAAAACCGCAAGGAATCGAAAATCAACTCCTTTCAAGACTCCATAAAGTTCGTTATTCGTACGTTGATTCGGTAACGACCGCCGAAATCCGGCTCGCGCTGGATCTAACCAGATTTATGCAGTTCAAACTGGCTTCAGACTTGAGACGGAGGAAATGCAAATGCGGATTTAAAGGTAGATCAACGTTGGAATTGTTGAAGTTTTATGTTCATCTCTTTAATGCTCATCTTTTTAGGTATGAGTTGTTTTTGTCTAGATAGTTTTGGGGCTAGATATAAACATTGATGTTTCTAGATAAAGTAGTTTTATGAAGTCAATTTTATTCATAAGTTTATGTCATGAGGTTCAAAGAAATATCGAGTGTATCTACAATGTGATTTCCAAAAGTATTTTGAAGGTTTATTTTGCTATGGAGTCATTATTATGAATTGATCAGATGAAAATACTGAGTTTTTTGGTATAAGTAATCGTTTTATACAGCAGTTTCTAGTTTAGATGGATTATGTGTCCTTCGTCTCATTTGCACTTCGTTTTGCGTTCGCAGTAGGTGCCACTCGCGGTTAGTCCAATTCGCAGTTGGTTCCTTTCGCGTTTGGTCCAATTGCAGTTGGTCCCATTTGTACTTCGTCTATAGCAAAAAGTTTGTAAGGAAAGAGGTAGGCCCAAAGATCATCATCTGCCTAGCCTATCGCAACTATATTTGGGTCGGCTTCCAGTCAAACCAGATGCAGCTGGATATCAGTATTTTACATGGAGCGACTGCCTGTCAGACCTCCACAACCCAGTAACTGGGTAATACGATACCCCATAGTAAGACTGGTTGTCAGACTTTAGAGCTTCTGACTAACAGTAACGACTGTCAAAGATCTAAAAATGACAGCCGGGACCAACGGCTTTACTTGCTTTCCGAGGCACGGAGGAAACTCGCTATGACAGATGGTTACCCATGCACAGACCAACCTCGGCAAGCGCGGCTTAACCCGGAAGATCGGAAGGTAGGTCCAAAGATATAGTTGGGAAAAGGCTAGGTAATGTGATATCGGTAGCTATTAGTGAGAGTCCAGAGCTGGACCATTTCAATTCAGATTATGGCAATTTGAATTGAGACGGTCCAGGACTATGCTAAGAAGAACACATGTGTCGCTTTTTTTGTGTAAGAAATATCTATTAGACCTTTTTTTCGTATAAAAATGGTCGATGTCTAGCCGATTACTTGCTGGGGATGACACCGATGTCTTACTTGCTGGCGTTCTAATCAATCATTCCCTTTATATGAAAACTAGATTTTGCTAGCGGCTTCACTCGCGTTTATATAGAATTTGACTATCAATTTGGGTTGTACTGTCTTTTATTATAATTATATCATCGTGATTTGAAGGAACGTTTTTCTAAAATAAACCTACTTTTACATAAAATAATAACAATCCATGTTTTGGCAGTCGTTAAGTAATTTTTATCTGAAAACTATTTAGCTCTATGTGTCCTGCTTTTATACGCACGAAGTATAATTTGTCGTTTCAGTAATTTTGAAAATATAATAAAAGACTTCGGAGTGAGGTCTAGCGGCATAAGACCAAAGTTATAGATATCATTCAGAACTGTAGCAAGCTAGGCGTAGGCATGTGGGCGGAGAGTAATGGGCGACTCGCTGTCCGACCATGGACCATGCCCGGGTCGACGGCGCGTTGTGTTCCACGCTCGCTTCAAAGAGTGTCAGCAAAATGACGGGGCCCCCCTCTAGAGGGCCAAAGCCTGCCGGGGTCCCGGGACTCACAAATTACCGTGACCCCGGAACGTAAACGTCTATTGAAGGACACCGTGGATTTTTGTCAGTACGAGTCTGACAATCCCTCTCGCTCTACCCTGGGTGGGAGGACGCATTTGATGATTTTACCACGTTAAAAAAAAAACTGTTATTCTTAAGCGAAACATGCCTTCTCTCTCCCTCTTATATTAGTAGTATATTATTGGGCATTCTAGACCACTTTCGGCAAATCGCTCGGCGAGTACGCCTCGCTGCCGACAGTGGTCTAGAACGCCCAATAATCGATAATCGACTCGACTCCAGTTTTTTTTCTCACTTCGGATAAACGAACGCGAAATCTGATACTGTTTAAGTTTATAAATAATGTTGTAATAAACACATGCACTCATTGTTAATTAGTTTGTTGACAACAGTAATCATGAAATTTGTAAAACAACCACATTCGTTGCATGTAAGCACAATTTGCGATGATTTTCGTAAAACTAGTTCGCGTCATGGAGAATTGTTACCTAATTCAGTACGATGCATCATTTGTGGACCATCGAATTGTGGAAAAACAAATTTACTTATTGGACTCCTTATACATGAAAATGGTTTACGGTTTCAAAATGTTTATGTCTATTCAAAAACCTTACACCAACCAAAGTACATTTTTTTAGAAAGAGTTTTACAACAGGTACCAATTATCTCATTCCAGAAATATCAAGGGAATGAGGAAGTTATAAGCGTTCAGGACGCAAAACCCAACTCTGTGATTATATTTGATGACGTTGCTTGCGAGAATCAAACTAACATGCGTGATTATTTCGCAATGGGAAGGCACAAACACATCGACTGTTTTTATCTCAATCAAACATATAGCAAAATCCCTAAACAGTTAGTAAGAGATAATGCTAACTTAATTATATTATTCAAACAAGATGATATTAATTTGAAGCATATTTATGAAGAACATGTTAACACTGATATGACATGGTTTGAATTTCGTGAAATGTGTTCTAAAATATGGAGTGAGCCCTTTAATTATGTTGTAATTAATAAAGATTGCAACAAAAATAACGGATGCTATAGAAATAAATTTGACACTTTCGTAGTCTTTGATTAGAAAAACAAATATTTAAGACTATGGTACTTACATGATATCATTATTCCTTGGTCAACTCTTCACCTATAACTATCATAGTCTGCAAAATCGTAGTAATGGAAAAATCACTGAAGAGACAAATTGTTGATGCTGCAGAAGCTGTAAAGAAAAAAGTACGAAAGATGCGAGATTTGGAGACTGAAAATAAGCAAGCATTGGAATCAGTTTTTAGACCTGTAACAGAGTCTCTCAATTTTATAGCTAACACCAAAAATCAAACTGACCTTTTGCGATCTAAAGAAGTTGAAGAAACAAAAGTTCCGATTAAAAACAATACTTTACAGAAAGACAGTTCTAATAACGAAGGAGATAGTGACGTAGAAGAAAATGAATGTAATACCGATAGTGATGAGTCGTACCAATCATTAGGAGACAATAATCAAGAACGTAATACATCATCCTGGTCAGTATCTGCAGAAGCACTAACAGATAATCCATTTGGTGTTCGAGTGGAGCGAGGACAATTGATGTTAGGTTCTGCTGTCATAACGATCAGCGATGATTACATCACCGTTAAGGGACGGAAATATCGCAGTACTCCAGGACTGAAACAATTATTATTGAAAAAGGACGTAGACTTAAGCACAGTTACAGAGTCTGATATGCAGAATTATAAAATTATGTTGATTGCCACAAACGCACATCGTCGAGACTTTGATTCAAACAAACCAATAAAAAGTAATAAGGGACAAAAATATTTGCAAGTTATAAAACCTCTTTTCAAACTGTCGAATACTATTCAAAACAACCCAGCAAAGGGGAAAGGACTACCCATGACAAAAATGTGGAAAAAAGATATAGATTTTGTATATTGGGATGATCCTAATGAACTTGTGGATAGGTTAAAATTATTGATTGCATCTCGAGACGCTGGTAATACTGGATTAGACAACGAAATTATATCTATTATTGAAGAACTGCGTGAAAGTAAAATTATTAAGTAATAAATAAATAGTATACAATTTTCATCGTTCATTTTATTATCAACCTTTAAATACAATACACCTTAAATATGAATATAGATAAATTTGGACACCATATTCATAAGAGAATGCGTTTCTCTGAATTATTAGAGTTCAATGAAAATGCATTGCTAAAATCCGAAAGTGGTGATTTTGACTTGAAAAAATCTAGACTGAAAGGAATTAGATCTCCTGTAGACACAGATGATGCTGTAAACAAGGATTACGTTGATCGATTGTACGATCAGATAATAAAGGAACAGAATAGAATGATTGGATTGTTACGTGCTCAAATCATAAAAGATGTACAAATATCAGTTCAAACCACTTTAAAAACAAAGATACCCGAAGTTTTAGTTCAGTTGGAAGATAAGTTTTATAACAAAGCAGAAGTCCAAAAATTACTTAAAAATACTCCATGATGGCAAAGCAACAAATTGTTAATGAACTGCACAAAGCAGCACGAAGAAACTTTGTTAGACGCTCAGTTATTTTAAAAGGCATAGATGATTTATGGCAAGCTGATCTGATAGATATGCAAAATCTAAAAAAGTTTAATAAAGGATATAATTATATTTTAGTGGTAATTGATTGCTTCTCGAAGTATACTTGGACAGAACCAATAAAATCTAAGTGTAAACTTGATGTTACTCGTGCATTTGAGCGAATACTAACTACCAGCAATCGAAAACCTGATCATTTACAAACAGATTCTGGAACAGAATTCTATAACGTAACATTCCAAAAGCTTATGAAGAGCTATAATATTAACCACTACTCTTCGTATTCTACCAAGAAAGCTTCGATTGTAGAACGAGTAATTAAAACGATTAAAAATAAATTGTATAAGTACTTTAGTCTCATTGGGAATTACAAATGGGTAGGTTTACCATTACAAGTTATTCTAAAAACCTATAATAGTACAAAACATCGTACAATCAAATTTAAACCATTCGAGGTAAATAAGTTGAACGAGTTAAAGATAAGAGAAAATATTCGAAAAACTCAGAAACTTACATCACACCCATGTCAACCTAAGTTTAAAATAGGTGAAAATGTTCGGATCAGTAAATACAAACATATTTTTGATAAAGGTTACACTCCTAATTGGTCAACTGAAATATTTATTGTAAAAAAGATTAATAAAACCATACCAGTAACATATCATTTAGAAGATCATCGAAAGCAAACCATTAGAGGATGTTTCTACGAACAAGAACTTCAAAAAACTAGCTATCCAGGTGTCTATTTGATAGAAAAGGTTCTTAGAAGGAAAGGAAAGAAAGTTTACGTGAAATGGCTGGGGTTAAGCAACGAAGAAAACAGTTGGATTGATAAAGATGCAATTGTGGATTAGGATTATGAATATAACCATGTTTGTAAGGATTTTTCATTCATTACACTTTATACTATGCAAGGCGGTGGACTAGTCAATAGTGTGATTAATAATCTGCCGTTCGAACTTCATTTGCCTGGTTATAACTATTGCGGACCGGGAACAAAACTTGAGAAGCGATTGCTGCGAGGTGATCGAGGTGTGAATAAACTAGACGAAGCTTGTATGCATCACGACATTGCATATGCAAATCACACAGACTTATCTAATCGTCACAAAGCAGATTTACAACTTTTAAACATGGCTAAACAAAGATTAAAATCAAAAGATGCGGGGAAAGGTGAAAAACTTAGCTCATGGATAGTGAGTAAAGTTATGAAAGCCAAACTAAAGTCGGGTGCCGGCATTAAAACATTCAATGCTTTTGTGTCAAAAATTAAGTCAAAAATTAAGAAACTAAAACCTAAAAATAGTAAAACATTAATCAACATGGCTTACTCAGCTGCGAAAAAGATATTTCCAAACATTCAGAAGATTCGCATACCACGAGTTATACCCATACCAAAGACAGGAGGAGTCTTACCTTTAATTCCAATTTTCGCTGGATTATCTGCTTTAGGAAGTTTAGCTGGTGGTGCAGCTGGTATTGCAAAAACTGTAAACGAATACAAGACAGCCCAAAAAAACTTGAAAGAATCAGAACGACACAATAAGACCATGGAAGCTTTAGCGTTGGGCAAAGGGTTGTATATCAAGCCTCATAAAAACGGTAAAGGACTGTTTATAAAGTCTTCAAAAAACTAAATAAAAAGCTACCTAATCGTCCTTTAACTAATATCGATATCAGTGAGCATGCACGTGACATCCCATACTTTCGAGGAGTCTACATGAAGGATCGGTTACCAAGAACACCAAAACGCATTGAATGTGCTATCGTCAACTTAGACGATTCACGAAATGAGGGAACGCATTGGGTAGCTTATGCTAAAATAAACAAGTGTTGTGAATACTTTGATAGCTTTGGGGATTTGAAACCTCCGATGGAATTAATGCAGTACTTTAAAAATTGTAATGTTTTTTATAACTATACTAGATTTCAACAATTTAATACAGTAAACTGTGGACACTTGTGTTTAGAATATCTAAGGAAATTTTGGAATAAATACATATAAATATTATGTATTTCTTTTATTTCAATCATTTTCATCATGTCACTCACCTTATCGATAACTGCAAACTCGTCCGATTTATGTACATATTATCCTAATACATTACAACTTTATGGATCTTATGAGTGTGCCTTATTGCATTTCTCAACATTTAATTCAATTCCAAACATTGACAAAACGAATAATAAGTTATATTACGGCTCTAACGAAGTGCTTGAAATACCTGAAGGCACTTATGAATTACAAGATATCAGCGATTATTTAAAATCAGAAATAAAAGATTGTTCAATAAAAGTACAGTGTAATAACAATACTCTAAAAACTTTGATATACTGTACCAAAGATATCAATTTTACTAAAGAGGGAACTTTTAGGAGATTATTAGGGTTTAATAAACAGATTTTAAAAGCCAATAAATGGCATGTGTCTGAGTTACCAGTCAACATTTTGCCTACGACTGTGATCAGGATAGAATGTGATATTGTAAGTGGTTCGTACATAAACGGAAAACCCAGTCACATTGTACACGAATTCGCACTCAATGTGCCACCTGGATATAGAATTATAGAAATTCCTAAAAACGCCATATACTTTCCAATCAATCAAAACAACATAAGCTGTATACATATCAGACTGTTAGATATAAACAATCGATTAATAAACTTACGTGGTGAAGAAGTGCAGCTATATTTACATCTTAGAAGAAAAAATGATTGACTACAATAAATATGTGCATCAACAAATTGGGAACGTCAGTTCAACTAAAGTGATCAAGCAAATAAGACCTCGGTCTAAGAAAAAAATAAAATTAACAAGAGACAATAAGGAATTTCTTAAAGCAATTGGTTTGCTAAAATGAATATCTTAGATGTTTTATCTGCTCCAACTTACGACAACACTGTTGAAGGAATTGAATTTCATTCTTACAAACCCTACGTAACAAGCTTTAACAGGAACGATGAAATCCGCATACCTATTAATCAACAGGATCTGTATATACTACCATCAGCAAGCACTTTGTATTTAGAAGGAACTATAATCGTTAGCAAAAAAGATTCAAAAGATAAAGCGAGTAGTGTTTCTTTAACAAATAATTTTCTACTCTACTTGTTTCAAGATATAAGATACGAATTAAATGGAGTGGAAATTGATAAAATAAAAAACGCTGGTGTGACTACTACGATGAAATCATTAGTGTCTATGAATGAGAGTGAATCGAAGATATCTTATGCATGGGGTTGGAATATCGATGGCATAAAAAATATTAATGGAGGTAATTTTTCTGCTTCCATACCACTTTGTAACATTCTCGGATTTGCAGAAGATTTTAAGAAAGTAGTGATAAATAGTAGACACGAATTGATATTGTTACGAAGCAATACTAACCTCAACGCTGTAAAACTGAATACCGGTGAAGTCGTAGATGATGTTCAGATAAATAAAATTGTTTGGCGTGTACCGCATGTTAAAGTGTCAGATAAAGAGAAAATAAGTTTGTTAAAACTGCTAGAGAAAGACCGACCGCTCCAGATGATTTTTAGAAATTGGGATCTGTACGAATATCCTACTTTACCTAAAACAACGAAACATACCTGGTCTATTAAAACTTCATCGCAAGTAGAGAAACCGAGATATGTCATTATCGGTTTACAGACAAACAGAAAAAACAATGCACACTCTGATATGTCTCTGTTCGATCACTGTCATATTCGTGATGTTAAAGTATACCTCAATTCCAACTACTTCCCTTATGAAAATCTAAATGTGAATTTTGCTGATAACAGAATTGCTTTATTATACGAGCAATACACTAGATTTCAACAATCGTTTTACGGACGTCGCGCGGAACCTTTATTAAGCGAAAAACAATTTAAAGACTTGGCACCGCTCTTTGTTATTGACTGCTCCAGGCAAGCAGATAACTTGAAGGCAGGTCCGGTTGTGGATGTAAGAGTGGAAATTGAAACTGATTCGGTTATACCCGATGAAACTTCGGCATATTGTCTTATATTAAACGACTGCATAATCGAGTATAAACCGTTAAGCAATACCGTGAGGAAAGTATCATGAATCCTGAATGTATATTTGTACGGAATTATGGTTTTGCTGGAAGAATAACTGCAGAAAGAAATATAATTAAATAATAGATACATGTACACAACTTACTGTGTGTTAATTAATAGCTTGTGTGACAAAAAGTAAGTTGCTGCCATAGCATTAACATCAGGCGTTCATTATTAGACGTTCATGGATTTAGCTTTGGCTACTCGTGATTACACCCGAACCTTCTTAGTTACTTGCCGCACTTGTTCAGATACTTAACATGTGATGAACAGAAGCAAGTTAAATGGTTAGAAAGAAACAGAGGCATATTTTGGAATAAATATGCTTAAGTTTAGTGTTAGATTTAAATTAGATAAAATTGTATAATTTAATTTTAATAATTGTTTGAAAAATATAAATAAATGTAAACTTAAGTACATTATTACCACATATTTTGTTTCAATTATTTACCCTATTTATATAACCTGTAATAGCTATTGTTCACGACTTCGTTCACTTGAAATAGTTACTTTACAATACACTAACACACACATTTTTATTTTACTTATCAAGCGCTTAAATACTAAGTTTCATGGTTTTTATGTTCGATAATGACAAACTTCCTCACAACTATTATCCCTACTTCAACCCTTTAAGCCCTTTTTCTCGATAAAAATCCTAGATCCTTTTTTCAAGGTATAGTTTTTATCTCTGTACCAAATTTCATCAAAAAGCGGATCAGTGATTTAGATGTGAAAGCGTAACAGACCGACAGTCAGACTTTGCATTTATAATATTAGTAGGATAAAACCAATTCCTTTTGTCAAAGTTAACCAACTCGAACAAGCGAGGTTCATGTTGTAACATGTTGATAAATAATATTACCATATTTTTAAAATTGCTAAAATGTATTATACTTATTTATGGTGCAATAAGTTTCATTTTTAAACAGTAAAAACTTACACTCATGTAATACGAACATAAACATATATTAACATAGTTCATCGTCCTCAGGTTCGAGCAAAAATGCCTAGTTAACATTTTTATTTACAATATCAAATAAGTATGCGATAAACTCCTATCTGAAATGAGTCCTATTATCTTACTATACGGTTGGTTTTCTTCTGCATCCAACACTTGTTTCATGTAGGAATTTTAGGTGATATTGCGATCTAGATTTTATTGATTTGTTTGAAGTCCCTTCATTAAATATTTATCGTTCCATCTGGAGTGTTCATATCATATCTACAACAACATGTCATCGGTAAGTCATTAAAAAACAAAATTAAAAAAATACTTCACTCTGTTTTAAAGACAGTTTCGTTATAAGGTTTACCTAATACTTTTTTAAATGATTGTTACAGTTTTCGGAAGCTAACATTGGGTTCAGCCAGTATGCTCAAGGTCCTTACGAAGAATTTAACGAGATCGCACGAGAGATTCGCGAGAGGCGCGAAGACGATCGTGTCACGAAAGATAAAAAATCAAAGCAACGGCGGCGGCAGGAAAAGTCGAAAAAACAAAACTCAAATAAATCCTTCGTTATGAGTAAGCTTCAGCAACGAGGCGTTAAACTGATCAAAATTTCAGTTATAGATCTATGTAAAAATAACTCTCAAGACAGTGATAGTGATAGTGATACTGAAAATGTGATTCTAAGTGCGCAGTACGTTGTTACAAACGTGTTTGACAGTGTTATGGACGAAACGGAGTGTTTAGTTAAGAAAATATCAAAATCTTTAACAGATGATTGTGATTGTGATTTTTAAAAAATGTATAATATATTCTATAGGATAGGATTAGGTTATGAATTATGATTGATAAAAATATGTAATGAAATAAAATAAAAGATTTGAATGTACGTAATATGTTTTATTTTCATTAAAGATTAAAATACACATTTAAGGACACATTTAAGAACACTCTAAAAATTTTTTTAAACACAATACATTTTTTAGAGCACACTGCTTTAAGTGTTTACTACAGTTTAAGTTAGCACTTCCATTACAGCTGTATTTCTGATGCAAGACGGAGAAATTAGGACACAATTTTTCATCAAGTTCTGAAACATTACAATTAACGCAAAGATCCTTTATCCACAGCACCTTCTCCAAACCTTTGACTATAATATTTTTATTTTCTAGATATGGAACGATCATACGATGAAATTCTCTGTAATCAATGTATCCTTCATTCCAATATATGCCTCTGTTTCTTTCTAACCATTTGACTTGCATCTTTTCATCGTTTGTTAAATATCTAAACGAGTATGGAGGTTTCACCAAAAACGTTTGTGTATAGTCTTGTGTAGCTAAGGCTAATTCTTTTAAAATGAAATTGTTGTACATGTCTTTAAATCCTTGAACGTCTAATATCACAGTATCTTTCGTAACCCGTTTGCAATAAGGTTCTTGAGCGTATTGGTTGATCGCAATCTCTGATTCAGACATCTGGAACAACAATAATAAAAAAAATTATTGACACTGTTGTGAACACAATTCTATAATTAGTTACATATTGATTAAAGTATAGATTTAATAGTTAACTTACCGATACCATAATTATGATGCCCTTTAATTTTATACAAGGTCTCTGAGAGATTTATATTTGGTAAATAACAAAAATTTAAATACAATTAAAGCAAAAAAAAAAAAAAAAAAAAAAAAAAAAAAAAAAAAAAAAAAAAAAAAAAAAAAAATTACTCAATAAAAGATCACGTTAAGGTTGTCACTGACTGAGTGTATAAATTCAAATATTAAATCAGTGTATACGTCCGACAACGTCCGAGCTAGTGTTATAGAGCGCGAATGCTCTCTATTAAGTACATCGAGCTGGTACAATAGGGTTACGTAATGCACAAAATCGAACCATACATAATTACAGAACACGCACATGCTTCCAGTCAGTGACTACCTTTAGCTATAAAATGTTCACTAAGCATTTTTAGGGACAATAAACTGCTTCGTGTTTGTTTTAATTAATAATATAATGTCGAAACGGATGTTGTGATCATATTACATTCAGGATGAAGAAACTTCAACGAGTCAAGGTTTCATTACCTATTATTTAACCAACTTCAAAAAGGAGGATGATGTTTTTGATCAAGTTTCTGATAAATGAAACAAGTACATACATGGTCACACATTTTATTTATATTTCTACAATCAGTAACTTATTAAAAATATACTAAGTATAATATCTATATTATAATATATATGTATATTGTATATACACTTAAGTTTACATTTATTTATATTTTTAAACAATTATTAAAATTAAAGTACCTATACAATTTTATCTAATTTAAATCTAACACTAAACTTATTCGTATTTAGGTACATTGTAATATTTATTCAGACTAATTTGAAACTAAATTAACTAATTAGGTACTATTATAATACAATACTAAATTAAAAATATACAAACTAAAAATAAATCTTACACAGTAATATGTACAAAAAAATTAAAAAGGAAAGTAATCAAAGGGCGTTTATTTAGGTAGGTACAGTCGACAAAGTTGAATCATGACCCATTTTGATGATAAATCGTTTGTAACCGTCAAAATAACAAAGATCAAATTCGTTGCCATGACAATGTATGTTTACGCGAATGTCGACCTAATTGTATTTGAATGTTTGTAGGAAAATAAGCTTATGGTGGGTCATGATTCAATTTTGTCGACTGTACATATTTAAATATTTAACTTAGTTGAGTGGCCCCAGGCCTGCGTTGATATTTTGTTTACAGATATCGCTCGTTTGTCGTCGTTGTTTGATAAGGCAATTTTATTAATACTTTGGGTAAAAATTTCGTGCTTGATAGATTTAAAAATTATATTTTTTTTACGAATCACTCCACCATTAAATAAAATATGTTTGTAGTTCGTAATGTCTAAATCTCTCACTACGCATGCTTTTACTCCCTTTGCTTTTTTAACAGTTTTATCTGGAGTTTTTATAGAATATAGTTTTGCTCTTAAACCAACAAATTCAGAAATATATTGTCCACCCATTTCATCTTTGAATAGCCCCGGAACTTTTTTGTTATTGAGAGGGATATTAAAAATGTTTTGTTCTTGATAATTACTGGTATCGAAATACTGCAAAAAATGGAACTTGAGATCGGTATAAAAATCATCGGTATATATTTTGTAGACAAACGAATCGGTATCTGTATAACACAACTGTACTCGATCTTCATAAAAGGGTTTAATAATATTGTAATGATAGTTGTACATATGTGATTTAGAAAGCTCTAATACCGTGAAACCGATATAAATTGGCTTATCTAGAACAATTTGGTCTGGTTTCATTTGTATTGCAACTAAATTTTCGGATAGAATAGATGCACTATGGAAATAGGGGTTGGCTATAAGTCTCTCAGCGGATTTAAATTTCTTAGTTCGATTAAGTGTGTCATTCCATTGATTAACTAAATGAACGCTTACTCGGTTTTCAGTATTTTCTAATGTCTTGCCGAATACGCTGTTGTTTAACAACTTAAAAAAGTCCTGTTCGAAGGAACTTTTAGCGTTTTGTCTTAACTGTGTATTTAGTTCTATATACTGTTTTAAGTAAGGACTTTGTCTAAACGTAATAACCCTGTGAATCTTACGAAGTATTAAACCATGCTCAAGACACTTTTTTAGATGAACATAATGTATAACGTACCTATACTTATTATATAAATTAGCAATCAGTTTTTTTGTTTTACCTCCCGGCGGTATACCTTTTTCAGGACAAAACGGTAACTCATTGTGATACTTATGTAAATGTTCAGGATACAAAAGATCAACTTCCAATATATACCCCCATTCAGCGTTGTCCTCAACATGCTCTACACATAATTGATCTATTTCATTTTGGATGAGAAATCTAAAACTAGAATACGGTAAATATTGACACATGCTAAACCCATACAGATTATTACAGTCTAAGTATACTATGAAAGATTGAGGTTCTGTTGCATTACACTCTGGCATATATTTATGATTCGCTTTTGCATATCGATGGGAACACATACACAACCCACCACGTATACCGCTTTGAATCATACGAACCATGGCTAAATCCGACATGAGTTCTAACTGAACCCCTGTCTTAAGCAACATTGCGTCGAACGACAAACTAGGAGCAGTTATGTAAAATGCCGGATCTAGTTTATAATGCTGTTTACATGTTTTTCGGAATTGTTCGAATATATCAGTTAATAAAAGCACATCTGTTTTTAAATATAAATCTGTATAGTCACCCAAATCGTTAATACCGAACATATTCCAAACGGTTTTAGCGTGATTGTAATCGGCTTCGCTAATATATTCGTTGGTTAAAGAATTATGAAAATAACATTTAGGTGGTAACGATTTCTGATCATAACATTTCCAATCTGACATGTAATCATAAGGATATATGCCTTTCCTTGTTAATAAACTAAATTGTCTTTCATCAGGAAATTGTGATTTTAGATAAACGAAATCTCGTGACTGTAAAGTTTTAGCGAGATTGTCTAAACTTGTGCCTAAAAAGTTAAACGAATCTAAAAATCTTAATTGTATATATTCATTACTAGCAATAGGAATAAACTTTGTAAACGTGGTGTATTTTTCCTTTGTCTTTGGTATAATTCTAATTTGCCCGGGAATTTGACCTAATTGTTTTATAAATAAATGACAATCATAACCAGATAAATTATGAAAAAATATTGGTACAAATTTTGGTACTTTACTTTGTAAGTTGCAATGTCGATGTGCTGCACCACGATAACGTCCTGAAATATGACAGTGATCCCTAACCCGATCGCTTAAGAGCAAATTTTCACATATATGACAGACAACTGCGTGTCTGAAATCATAAGAATCATTTGTAGTAAATATCATAGGTACGTTTTTTGTTAAAATGGTGTGTAGTGCCTTAAGATCTTCAGTTAAAAATTGTATGAATTTGGAAACACAATCAGTACCTCGATAACATCTATACCCATTATTAGTATTATTAGTAGATGATACGATATTGTAAGCGAACGCCGCAGGCACATGACGCTGCAAGTTTGATGTCTTGACGTTTTCGGACTCGTTGCAAGAAATCGGATTCAGCAATGTTTCGAAATCAGCGTATATGACAAATGGAACGTCCTGTTTTCTTTCATAATTTTTGAATTTTAAAAACGATCCCTCGTTGGGTAATATTGTAACAACACCACCACACGAATGCGTTTCAATTTGATTTATATTAGGAAAAAATAATAAGCACGTCTCACAAAAATATAATTTACTGTGATGTCTGGTTATCTGGTTTCTAACTAATCGCGGTAAATCTTTAATTAGACAAAAATGACTGTTTGTATTATTTTCTAAAAATAAGAGATGGATGCTCTTAGATTTCTTATTAGTAGTTGTGTACATCGGTCCAACAATCGTCTTATTATTTTTTAATCCATAAACAAAAATATTTAAATTAGGGTTATTTTTCTCAAATACGACTATGTCAGAAAATGTGATTGGAAATGTTAAATCACTAACATTTAAAACATCCTTAAAATGGGGATAAGACGTTACTCGGGTAGGATGTTGAGTTGTGGGGTACAAAGCAGCCACAACACACCACAAAAAACAATTTTCATCCCTATTTTGAATATTTAAACATGCTTTTTTGTTTTTTATAGCATTAGGCAAAGGTATAAATCTAGACCCGCTGAGAGTTTGATGTTTATTAATGTTAACTTCTAAATGAGAATTACTTAAAAATGTCCAACCACTATCTCGATGCTCAAATTCTTCTATTTTCTTTGTCAGTATCTCGACTACTGATTTATAAATAAAATCAAAGTTATAATAAAACGGAATAACAAAGTTTTTGGTAGCAAACGACTTCAATTCCTGCTGATCATTTTTAAATAAAAGGAAATACGAAAAAAGTTCAAAGTTAATCTTAACAGATGTATGTTTTACTAGTAACTGATCTATTAGAGTTTTAACGTATACCTTTACACTATTGAGGAAAATTTCTGGAAAAGTATTTGTTTGTTCGTTAGTTGCAGTGATTCTGTAACTCGAAATTCTACCTTTAAACGTAGAGTTTATAATTGAAACGTTATCATGCAGAAGGGTCGTACTACTGTTTTTATGTACATTAGTACGTAAATGACTTGACCACCGTCGATTATCTACAGACACATTACAAACTGTACAGTATGGCATTATTATTTTTATCGTCTGATTCACAATAATAAAGTCAAACAATAAAACTCATGTAAATACGTACCTAATTACTACTAATATTAAAGATCTTATACAGATACGTTGCTTCTGGGTTGATACTTCACGCGTCGACGTTGGCAAAAGTCGTTCGAGACTAGGTCTGACTTACTCTCGTTTCCTGTTCGTATTGTTGGTAAAATAAGTTTACCAATATATTTCTGAAATTAAACAAATAGAATGAAAATCGGTAACCACTAGACACAAATGATAATAAAACATAATAGAAAATATATTGGCTTTATATCTTACCTAGATACTTCGTGATTCGACGTTGACAAAAATCTTTCGAGACTAGGTCTGACGTGCTCTCGTTTCCTGTTCGTATTGTACCATCACATAAATTGGTAAAATTAAGTTTACCAATATATTTCTGAAATTAAACAAATAGAATGATAATCGGTAACCATTAGACATAAATGCTAATAAAACATAATAGAATTGACTTTATATCTTACCAACAAATAATTGTGTTTTTTAATTTTCTAATCAACGTTCATTTTTAAGAAACCTTGGAAGAAAGAATGTCGATAATTATTATTGTATTATTTTCATTTTAATGAAATTTGCGAAAAATTACCAATCTTTTAGACAATTTATTTTATTCTCGATAAAAGAACGAGTTACACAATGGCTAATCAAGAGGTCTTAGTCAATAATAATGCTTTGAAATATCAAATTTGGTACCAAATAATTTTATGTGATATTGCGTAAAAATTACACGTGTGCTCAACCTAATTATTTTTCCAGTAAGTTGACACGTTTATTTGTGTAAGCTATTTTACCTAAGGCTACCACGAGTTTACATATATGCACTCGTGCACATTAAAAATGTTCGATAACTAATGCAATCGGTGTGACAACCCTGAACGCTTTTACTGCATCAACACTAATCAACGTCGATGCTCCTCAAATATCATCTAGCCAATTATTTTTCGTATGTGTATAATACGACCAGGAAAAAAGTTGTTTTTTACGTAGTTGTTTCGTCAGTTGTACATATTCTAAACATAGCGATATTATTGTAAGTTTCTGACTTATAAACAGTATGTTATCGGTGTGCCTATACAATCGACTCGACGAGTGCTAGTAGAAATCTTCAAGACTCCAAGTACTTATCAGTGATAGTTAGACAGTAGCTGCTCACTGCCACTGTATCAGCCAACCGACTCAACGAATTAGCTGCTCTTAGTCACTGTGCCTGCCGACCGATTCTTCAAAGAAAATGTAAGTATAAAAACCAGCATTCTCCACAAACTTCTGACCCTGCATGGTTAACCAAACATTTTTTTAACTTTATGTATTTATTTCAGGTCAGACTCTGAGTACGAAACCTACCTACCAAGTGTTGTGATGGAGCACGACACTAAGTCTAACCGCAAACCAACTCTACCAGTCCCTGGGAAACGGAAATCAACAAAGCAAAATTTAACGCACCCAAGGTAAACTTTACGATTTATGTACTTCATTGTTTTGTCAATCAATTGCGTAGATGACAGTCGCTTGATGCAAGCGACTACTACGCTGATGTCGTGGGTTCAATGCCTATTCGAGATTAATATGTGTGCATGAATGTGATTAATAGCAAAGATTTTTTATGTTTCTGTGTATATAATGTAGTATGTTTTTACTAACAAACAGTATTTAATTGTAATGTATATCAGCTGTCTAGGTGCTATTCATAGAACATGGATAGCGTTGTGTAGTATGTCTCGTCTCTCATTCTTGTATATTGTATGTGTTTTAAAGCAGGTTCAAGTTAATACTATAAAATAAATTTGGGTGCGAATTAACAAGAGATCAATTTGTTTGTTTCAGTAAAATATCGAAATCTGACGTCGATATATTTGGCATCAGCCGCAAACATAACAACAGGAGGGCAACAGCGAACAGCGAAACCTCTTCTCTCCCGTCATACTTCGTGAACCGAGTGGCCAACGGTAGCGAGCGGCGAACGACAAGCACGAACGGCGAGTACTACATCGACTGTAAAGTATACAAAACTGAGGACGCGCGCCTCACCGACTCGTTGGAGCTGTGGAAAAAGGCGTTGGTCCGCATCAAGGTCCAGACCGACGTCAATTCTACACAATGGTGTAAACTACAAGAGTTTATTATATCGACTGATGCTTTATTTCCCGAACCACCAACATATTACGATAAATAATATATTGTTAATCATTACTATAATAATCCATCCATCCATTTTTATTGTTGTTGAGATTGGTTCCCCTCAATTATAATATTGTAAGCATTTAGTGTTTCATTCAACCTACATACATGTACCTTCCACTATTGTGATGAGGTTGAAAATCTATTAAAGATAGATTCAAAGCGACGATGGTGAAATCCGTTCGCCGAGCGATCTGTGGGACAGAATGCTAAGAACTCGAACAAACGAACAAAATGAACGAGTCGAGTCGATTACCGATTATTGGGCGTTCTAGACCACTGTCGGCAGCGAGGCGTCGCCGAGCGATTTGCCGAAAGTGGTCTAGAATGCCCAATAATATACTACTTATATTTTCTAACATTCTATGTTGTTAATTTGTTTTTCTATACTCAAGGGTATAAAAGTATTAGGGCATGTATACATACATGTATGTTCATAGTCATAAGGCCGGCACTTAACAAAGGTTATTGAAGCCGAAGTAACGATAAAAACTTTATTACGTAATATAATATTACTCTCTATATAGTTTTGACCTAGACTAAATTCTGTAGCGACACCAACGACTTGTATTATGTTTCTGTCCTAGATTGAAAAAGTTTTGATATTAAGGGAAGAATAGATTATTTATTGACTGGATTCATTGGTGACACATGTCATGCACGCTAGCGAGCTAGCTCAAGACGCAATTCCTGCGATTTTCAATTTCTACTAACTAAAAATTAAAATCGTCCTTGCTACAACTCCTGCTTTATTTAATGGAATTTCTCCTGTATAGTGGGTGCGTTTGCCCAAGCGGGGCAGTCCTGCACCGTATGCTCCACCGTGTTCTCCAGACGATCCTCGCAATGGTGACACCCAGGCGTTTCTTTCCTCCTTATCAGACACAGGTACCTACCGAAACTTCCGTGTCCGGTGAGGACCTGCGTCATGCGGTAGGTCAGGACGCCGTGACGCCTATCCAGCCACTCCTCAAAGAGGGGTCTTACCGCCGCGCTTGTGGCGTGCCCGGTGCCGTCCTACTTAATAATTTAATAATTAAAATACAATTCGTGCGTCCCTGAGTAGCACACGTTTTTTTCCGCTGTCAAACTTCAACTTTCAAGTTTTCTAAAATACAATACAATGCCTCATAGTAATTCAAGGATATTTTTTCCACAATCCTTCTTTTTACCGTTCGCGTGAAAGAGATGTTCAGAACTTTTGACAAAGGAGTGTTTTTTTATGAATACTTCAGAAGTTTTTCCTTTTGTACGAAATTACTTAGGTTGTAACTCCGACATAGTTTTTTTTCAGACGTATCTGTTTCTTTTTCTTTTTAGAGAAAATCCTGGAAAAAGCGTTTGAATTTTGAGCCGAGTTCGGGATTTATATAGAAGTAGATTTTGACCGCGGCTTCCCTTCAGTTAAACCTTTATCAAACAGACTGGCGTGGCGAATGCGGAGCGTGACGTTTTTATTCGTTATGTATGGAATTGTTTGAATCCAGTCACATAGAACAGCGAAAGCGGTCCGATAGCGTGACAGAACTATCGGACTGACGTCTTGCATCGGTTCGGTGTCGCTTCGGAAACGGTTCGCTTTCGCCAGTCTGTTTGACAAAGGCATTAATGTCACAAATTATGTCATTGAAACATTTTGAACAATAAACTATTTAAGTCAACAGTTTTTATTATTCCAGAAGACAGATTATCAAAAAATGTTTAAGCCTTTTTTTGTAATGGTAACCAAAATTGACTCGCCCATAAAGGGTTTCGTAGCAACAAGTAACATAATATAAAAGTTCTTGTAGCTGGTTGTAACTTTGAAAGGTAAATTGCGGTTTCCGATTTAAGCCGTATTAAAAAAAAAAGAATTTCTTGATCTCGTTCAAACCAATTTTCGCCTCGTAGTTTGCATGGTAATGTACACCATATATTTTTTTAGTTTTTTCATAGATTCTCTTATTTTAGAAGTTACAGGGATGGACACATTTTACCACTTTGGAAGTGTCTCTCGCGCAAGTAGTTCAGTTTAGAAAAAAATTACATAAGTAACCTTAATATTAATAGAATTCAAAGACTTATCTATTAATACCCCACACCTCCTACCACACACGTCCTTCAATAGCCCTTTACGTACCAGGGTCACGGTAATTCGTTAGTCCCACGACCCCGGCAGGCTTTGGCCCTCTACAGCCCCCGTCATTTTGCTGACACTCTTTGAGGCACGCGTGGAACACAGCGCGCCGTCGACCCGGGCATGGTCCATGGTCGGACAGCGAGTTGCCCATTACTTGCTGCCCGCATACCCGCGCCTACGGTGGCCGGAGATCGTCTGGCAACGTTTGACGACGTGGGCGTCTACCACTGCGGCTGGGGTGGAGGGAGGACGCTGTAATCTGCCTCACACGGCCCGCCTCCTCCTTCACGAGCATGACTGCTTCGCAGAAGGAGGCGACCGCTTCCCACTCCGTCTCGCCCGCAGCATGACCTCTAACAATGCCGGGCGCGAGAGGTCTCCGCCTATCGCCGTCGTGGGGACACGGCGGTGCTCTGCCCAAGCGGGGCAGTCCTGCACCACACGTATGGGTTTAGTGAAAATTATTTTTTTGAATTTCAGTTCTAAGTATAACCATATAAATATAAGTTGCAAGTGATTTTTGTCGACTGTCTATCTTCATAGATATTCATCTTCAAATTATTAATTTAAAAAATACGCGGGTGACTGAATCCTAGTAAAATAAAATAAAAAAATCTATCTACGGATTCCAATTTAATTTGAGAAAAGACTTACCATCGTGTTCTAATCTTCGACTTCTTAATCTGAAAACAGAAAAGTCTTAGTTATAAAATGATCAACACATTTTAATAAAAATACTTAGGATTATTAAAATCTTTTATGTGCCAGATTTTCAAGTGAAACTTTTTATAAAATAATGGCTCGGTGGAAAATTTGATGAATTATCTTCTTTATCTATACATATAATAAAATCGTAGCAGCTGTCGTTCCTGTACATTGATTATTTTTTCTTTTTGTACTTTTTGTTTAGATAAGGGAACGATTCTGACGCCAAATCTACTTTATGTACCGGGCACCGTAGACACGGGCATGCAGACGGCGAGTAATAGGAGATGAGTGACGGCATGATCGGATGGCTCACCATCCGATCATGGATCATGCCGTGTGAGGATGATGATCATTGGATGATTTTACTACGTAAAAAAAAGGATCGAGATGTTCATCATGTGCCTATGTTCCTATTATGTTGTCAAGTTTATAAAATACAAGTTTAATGTCAAATTAAAACAAACTATACACAGTAGGGGAACAGTGTATAAGACGCGAGGTATGATGAGAAATCACACACTTAAGGCAAACTTAACACAATACTAACGTAGCGCAAGCGCCAACAAGATGCCATTTGTTAATGGCCTTGCAAATGACGTAATGATGGTGCTTTTTTTTATTTTAGCGTCGTAAAGTCATCAAATGAGTCCTCCTACCCAGGGCGGGGCGGGAGGGACTGTCAGACTTGACTGACTAAAATCCACGGTGTCCTTCAATAGCCCTTTATGTACCGGGGTCACGGTAATTTGTTAGTCCCGCAACCCCGGCAGGCTAATGATGGTGCTTGCGCTACGTTATTGTTTTGTTAAGTATGCCTCAAGAGTGTATGTCCACATTATACCTCGCGTCACCGTCTAATACACTGTTCCCCTAATTAGATACCCAATCTCTTCCTAAACGTTACAGTACCTGTCAATAAGTCCAAAGTCTGAACAAACAACAAGAAATCACAATATTTGAACTGGAACCTAGGTAAATCCTATTACTCGGGAAAGTCGAGTTTGCAACTTTTTCCAATCGGCTTACAGACTAGTAGTGTTGTGCAGAAAAGTGTTAGCGTTCGTTCGGAAAAGGATTTTATTTTGTATTCTGTTTTATGGTCCATTGCACGCTTTAAATGCTTTGCAGGATAGTTTAAAGGGGGTATTATTGGAAATGTGTTTCTTTTTGTGACGATTTTGCGAAGGGTTAAAGATTTTTTAAAGTTTTCGCTGTCCGACCATAGACCATGTCCGGGTCGAGGGCACGTTGTGTTTCACGCGCGCCTCAAATAGTGTGAGCAAAATGATGGGGCCCCCTTCTAGAGGGCCATAGTCTGCCGGGGTCGCGGGACTGTACGAATTACCGTGACCCCGGAACGTAAAGGGCTATTGCAGGACACCGTGGATTTTAGTCAGTACAAGTCTGATAGTCCCTCCCGCTCTGCCCTGGGTAGGAGGACTCATTTGATGATTTTACCACGATAAAAAAAAAGGTATACTTAGCATAATTTTAATAGGTATATATGAACAGATAAGTATTTCTCGCAATAGAAATATTCTCAATTAAATAAACAATTCTTGCGCCATCTTGAATGATTTTTTAATACTCCAACACTGAATTGATTATAATCCCTAGTGGGCAGATGGTAACACCAACTTGTTAAGATGGGGATGCTTCGGCAATGTAGCTTAAAGCTTTAGATACATCAGAAACAAAGGTTCACCTCCTTCCTAAATTTTTGACCATAAATACAGCATTGTATGTATAGGGAAACTACTCCTCCACTATTCTTTTCTGATTAATTTCCTTGCAGGATCCAAAGGTAGTTAAATTATTCTACGGGACACGTTGAGCTTCATTGTCTCGGCTTTTTTCTGGCCTCCATTATTGATTCTGGCTTTCAGTAGTTGCAATGATTTGGTAATGGTGCGGTGAGATTGTCCCAAGAAAAAAAAACGTGTGGCACTCCGGGACTGCATTTTTTTTAAAGCAATTATAATTATTTATTTATGAAAAAAACGAAAAAATTATCGCCTACCGCGAGTATTTGACGAGAATATCATCCCATCGTTGCTCTATGGGAAGTTCCTTTACTAATTATGCTATGGTCAGCCACGTCAGTCAAGTGAAACATCAAGAAAAAAAAATCATTCATTTACAAGGATTTGACAGATGTGACAGTGACAGTGTTAGCTGTATTTTCGTTACGCAAAATTTTTGATTCGGTCGCCGCGCTCAAAACTCGCGATAAAAGCTCTACAGTAGCTTAAAAATTGAAAAAAAAAAAACTAACCGCCTTTAAAAACCATCAGAACTGTACCTTCCCTCACAGCGTGTGCTCGCTAGTACGTCCAGCTTAAATCTTTACATAGACGAGTGTCGAACTGCCTTTGTTACTCGTTCTATTTCTTTGCCTACTTTATTACTTTTTGAATTGAATCTTTAGTAGCGAAAGGGGATATTTTATCAGCCTCCGTACGGGAGAGACTGAATATTCAACCAAAGAAACGGTATGTTTTGGTTTGATCTACCTATTGAATATTACGAAAATCAATGTTCATATATTTTACTAGCGACCCACCCCGGCTCCGCACGGGTGCAATCTCTACTATATTATGCATTATATACTAATAAACCTTCCTCTTGAGTCACTCTACCTATTAAAAAACCGCATCAAAATCCGTTTCGTAGTTTTAAAGATCTAAGTATTCATAGGGACAGACAGACAGACAGCGGCGAAGCGACTTTGTTTTATAATATGAAGTGATTATAGTTTACTTCGGAGCTCGTGGCTATATAATTACAGCCGCACAGACCGATCTTCTGGATGAAGCCGCGCTTGCCGCGGTTGATCTGTGGATGGGTGACCATCTGTCATAGCGAGTTTCCTCCGTGCCTCGGAGAGCACGTAAAGTCGTTGACCCACCTGTCATTTGTAGATCTTTGACAGTCGTTACTATTAGTCAGAAGCTGTAAATGTCTGACAACCAGTCTTATCATGGGGTATCGTATTACCCAGTTATTGGGTTGTAGAGGTCCGGGCAGTCGCTCCATGTAAAATACTGATATTAAGCTGCATCTAGTTCGACTAGAAGCCGACCCATATATGTAAAATTGGGAAAAAGCTAGGCAGATGGTGATGATTTTATTTTCTAGTTATATTTTCATGTATTTTTTTGCTGTATTAAATAGGCTATAAGAGAGGGGGAGGGAATAGCAGAGCCGCTGGTAAAAACTTTTATTTTTAAGCGTGGGAGGGACTGTCAGACTCATACTGACTAGAATCCACGGTGTCCTTCAATAGCCCTTTACGTACGAGTCTGACAGTCCCTCCCGCTCTGCCCTGGGTGGAAGACTCATGTGACGATTCTATCACGTAAAAAAATAAGGGTCAACCTATCCGCAGTGCAATGGAAAGGCCTCCCCCTGGGGGAACCGCCTTTATGATCACGGTTTTGCCTACGCCATCCAGGTTAGTATGCTGGTAAAAGCTAGGCACATTATAATTTACATAAATGTTGTATACCTATGTTTATGTACGTAGGTACAGATTACACGCGCGGAGTTACGGGTACAATAGTCAAAGTGTATAAATAAGTAAATTTGATTTTATCAAACAAACATCTAAAGTCTACTTCACGAGAATAATTCTCTTTTGTATTTCAAGTGTTGGGAATCTTCACAAAAAGTTCTGCTTACAAAGGGTTTTCTTTGTAACAAGTTTTTTATTTGTCTTTGATTAGAATAGAATAGAAAGTTTTAGGGTATAAAAGAATCGGTAGGTATGTATTTTAGGTATCTTTTAAAGAATAATAGAGTTTTTTCTTCTAAATACATAAACATACATATTATTATATTATATTTATTTATTTTATAAATTACAATGGCTAGGTGTACAACCAATTACAGCAATTTAAACACAATTTTGCAACCAATATAAACATGCGGGTATGCAGAAACTACAGAGCGCCTGCTACGATCCTTACATACTCCTTTCGCCTCATCTACATTCATACATCTGGTCATACACGCACGTCAATTGCGAGTACTACACACCCGACCCTTCTGAAGCACCTCACCAATAAGTAATAAATAATAAATAAATATTCCACAACTATCACACAACGCCATCTAGTCCCAAGCTAAGCAGAGCTTGTGTTATGGGTACTAGACAACTGATAAACATACTTATATAATTCTAAATACATACATATTATAGATAAATTACAAAAAAAAAAAAAGTGTATTAAAGTGTAGGATTGGTGCAAAACACTCTTCACGAGTGTGGAACGGAACGCAGACGAATGAGTGAAAGGGAAGAATGAAATGAATTTTAAAAGAACGGAAGGATGATCCGGCGGGGATTTCTGGAAGAGAGAACATTTAAAAGAAGTTTGCCCACAACATACCAAATTCACATAAGGTGAGCGTAGATTCTTCCTTTTTTTTACGAGTAGCATGATTAATCATCAAATGAGTCCTCCCATCCAGGGCAGGGCAGGAGGGACTGTCAGACTTGTACTGACTAAAATCCATGGTGTCCTTTAATAGCCCCTTGCGTTCTGGGGTCACGGTTGCTGTTTAGTTCCGTGGCCCGGGCAGGCTTTGGCCTGTAAGGGGGCGGGGGGGCGTCCTTGTGCTGACACTCTTTGAGGCATGCGTGGTACACAACCCGGGCAAAGTCCATGGTCGGACAGCGAGACGATCAGTGTAGGTATTTCTAGAGGTTTTTCTTTCTACTACATTTTGAGTATTCCCAGCGTTGGAAAGCATGTAAAACCGTTGGTCCCGGCTATCATTTATAGATCTTTGACAGTTGTTACGCTGGAAGCTTGAAAGTCTGACAACTAGTTTATGCAAGGAGTATCATATCACTGGATTTTTGGGTTGAGCAGGTCAGATAGGGAGTCGCTTCATGCAGAATACTGATATTCAGCTGCATCCAGAGACCTTTTTACAAGAATTTTGAAGTGAAAACTTCTCTAGCGGCGTTGTGCACTTTTTTTGGAATGGGTAAAAAATGTTAAACTCGCGTCAGGACACGTGACTTGATCGAAAATTCGTAAGACGGAGCAGGGCGCTTGCGCGAATGTTCGTGTGTGTTTATTACTATTCAAGTTTTCACTTCTGCCGGCACTCCCAGAGTTTTATGTTCTTGAACGAAGACCATGCCTGGGTGAACGCAGAGTAAGACGTCCACTCACAAAGTGGACTCGCGCTGGATGCAAGCCGCTTCTAAAAGGTCCTATTAGAAATCTATAAAACACAGGCCTCCCGTCTATGTTTCATTGTTCAGCTGTGGACACCCTACGGCTGATAAAATGTTGATATCACGGTCCCTCAATCGATTCCCAATTTAAAGTACACAAATTTAAAATGCATTATGCATTAACTCCCCGTATAATGAAATTCCCGGAGTGACGAAATAATGCATCAACGTCCGGAAAAAATATCGGATGCATTTTAAAATTCATACAAAATCGTTCACATGAAACCCCATTACTTTTTATTTCACTTCACATTCTCATTATAATATTAAAACTACCACTTTATTCGTCACACAAAACAGGACTTTAAAACAACGGATGTAACTTTCAATTTTGACTGGATACAACCATGTCACACACATAAAACAGAATCTTAAAGTTTGATATGTAAAGTTGAAATTCGACTGGAAGTTTGTTGCAGAGAAAATGGGAAGCCGAGAGCTGTTTCTTGCAGTTTGCTACACTAAAATACATGCTAAGATTTAAGAGACAAGGTTCAAAATCAAACTTACGTGTTGAGACGATATTTCGTAGTCGCTGCGTCAACATTGGCCAAGTCATGTGTGTTGTGGACAAGCAACGCATCTGCAAACAAACAAAATGCTATTGTATGTACATAGGTATAGAATAGGATTTACGTTAGTCTTGTGTTTGGAACCTGAGCTCGGAGAAATTTTATAAAGGAACTTTTTTATGTTGTGCATTTCTTTTTACTAGCAAGCTCGTGGCTAAATGTTTGATCTTCGAGGCTCAGCAAGTAAGTAGTGCTTATGTGTGTCAGTCCGTAGGTGGGTGATCATATTAACCACGAGTTTTGTCCATGCCTTGGAAAACGCATTATTGAAGGACACCGTGGATTTTAGTCAATACGAGTCTGACAGACCCTCCCGCTTTGCCCTGGGTGGGAGGACTCATTTGATGATTTTACCACGCTAAAAAAATAAACAAGACTTGAGTCCCTTGCACGATTGCACGCATTTGGCGGTACAGCGTAACTAGAAGTATTATGACGTTAATTATAAAAATGAAATTGAATATAATATTGAAAATTAATTTGTACAAAGCAATTCTCTCGGTAACCGTACTTTTGAAGCGTTAGGCACCGGCCACACAGAACAGACGCAAGGACACGGACCCGTCGCAGTAGCGGCGCCCGTTTAATCTACTTGCATATAAAGTGTATACAGCCGTCGCGACGTAAAACATACAGAAAGGACGGGACGCCGTCACGACGTTAACTCGTCGGCGCCCTGTTGGAAAACATATAGAAAGGACAGGGCGCAGGCAGGGCGCGGGCCTGCACGGGCGCAAGCGGGGGAGCGGAAAGGGCGCGGAGGGCAGGTTCTCACAGCGCTCGCCAGCTCGCCATTGTGCATCTTGCGTCGGAGTAGTCATATCGTTACGTGGGAACGAACGTACCTAAAATGCGTGACGACTTTGATTTTGACGTTACATTTTGTAATTTAATTGAAAATATTCCAGTAATTTATAATTATAACAGACCAGATTATTGTTTGAAAAGTTAAAAAGTCGTTACGGCGCCCTGTCTGCGACGCGTCCGTGTCTTTTCTATATGTGTTAAAAAGTCGTGACGGCTCCCTGTCTGCGGCGGGTCCGCGCCTCGCCCTCGTCTTGCGTCTTTTCTGTCTGGCCGCTGCTTTAGTTGACAGATAAAAACCATAGACAGTCTCCTTATTAGTTGGACCGCATTATATGAAAGAGGAACTTATTTATAACATCAAAGTCGCCGTTTACTTTTACGTCACAAAAACGCCAAAACTTTTGATAAGGCCTCTGATTTTGAACTAATTTCTTCATAAAAGTTAGCGGCACGAACAATTTTCAGACTTTTGAAGTTCAAGCAAGAAAAATACATTTATTTGGCTCAGCAAGTTATTGTAGGTGTCAAAACTTAAAAGCGCTCCCTCATCGCAAGCATTCGCTTGTAATGTAACGTTACAAATCCGAGAATTACATCAGTGAGGGAGAAAAATTGAGCATTACAATAAATAATAAATAATAATAAATATTCCACAACTATCACACAACGCCATCTAGTCCCAAGCTAAGCAGAGCTTGTGTTATGGGTACTAGACAACTGATAAACTTACTTATATATTTCTAAATACATACATATTATAGATAAATTACAATGGGCACCATGTAATGATACAATACATTCCAATTGTTAAACGTTACATTACACGTGAATGCTCATCAGTCAGAGAGGTCGTGTTGTAATGTAACACTCAAAGTTGAATCTGTAATGTTACATTACACGCGAATGCTCCTGGTGAGGGAGCACCTTAAGGGCAAACCCGAAATAAGTCCACAAAGACCTCTAACAACTAAAAGACATCGTTAGGACTCAAGAAAGTTATAATATAAAAATGAAAACATTTTCTATTAAGAATAAGTAGCTGATGTCGTCTAAACTGTTATTCTTTTTGAGGATTTGCTTGTACGTTTGGGTTAGGTGATTCAGCATAGTCGTGCAGTGGAAAAAAAATACGAGTGGCACTCGGGGACTGCCGCAGTGAAGCTATTGCATAGCATTTTTTATCAACTTATGCAATTACTAGCTGTACCCTGCCCCGCTTCGCTGTGGCACAAAAAACGGTTTATTAAAAAAAAAGTAGCTAAAAACAATCTTTGATGCGGATTATATATCATGCTAAAATTTCAGCTCAATCGGTGCAGAACTTTTTGAGTTTTTAAAGCATACACAAACCAACATAACATTTTTATATATATAGATATAGATAGATAATATTTTTTTTTTATTAATAAAAAGATTAAAATTATCGCCTACCGCGAATATAATAATAATAAATATTACACAACTATCACACAATGCCATCTAGTCCCAAGCTAAGCAGAGCTTGTGTTATGGGTACTAGACAACTGATAAACATACTTACATATTTCTAAATACATACATATTATAGATAAATTACACCCAGACACAGAACAAATGATCGTGCTCATCACACAAACATTTGCCCTGGGTAGGAATCGAACCCACGATCTCCGGCATAGCAGTCAGGGTCACTAACCACTAGACCAACAGGACTATTTAACGAGATTATGGCAAAAAAAATATTAATAGATTTTCCGAAATCTTATTTCAAGGTCTTAACCTAGTATTTCATTAGCTCAAAATTGACAAGTCGTAACAAGCAAACTTCATTAGAATACGAATTAAAGGCCTTTGCTTCAAGTAACTCAAGTCATTGTTGTTTGGTGAAAGTTTCAGAAGCCATTTTCCTGAGGTTCCACTAAGTTTCTTTTGAGGAAAACATTGTAATTTAAGGATTTTTTTTTCTACAGTTATATTGTAAATTAGTCCCGAAGAAAGCAAAAAAATATTACTAGAGTACAGAGCTAGTCACCTCCTTCTTCGAAGCACTAATGCTGACAATGAAGGAGACGGAATACATGAAAGAGAGGTATATCGAATTCCTCGCTAGAGGCGCTAGTGTAGCGTAAGGTCTCCAAAATGTCAAATGTCACTGTTTGAGGTATGGCTTCGGAAGTTTATTAGAATAATAAAATGAGTCCAACTACTTTGGATGGAGCGTAAGGGACCTCAGACTCTTACTGTCTGTCTTGGTCTACAGTAGCTGGAAATAACCACGCGACATCCGACGGCCGGGCCGTCTCCCGCGGCGACTGAGTTATGAGTACGTCCTCCTTCATTTATTCCGCCTCCTTCTTCGCCAGCATTTACGCTTCAAAGAAGGAGGTGACTGGTTTTGTAGTACCTTAAATTGAATTATGAAAGAACTTCGCAGTCAGGCAGTACTTTCGAGTGCTTTCAGTAGCAGCCTCGGAGTTTGACTTTGTGCCCGAAAGGGGTCAATAACTCACTATGTTGATCACCTATTAAATGTGACTTAATAACTGAAAAGGGCTAGCTGTAATTAAAGCCTTTGTCAAACAGACAAGCGTGGCGAATGTGAAGTGAGGCGTTTTTATTTATAATGTATGGAATTGTTTAAATCCAGTCACATAGAAAAGTGAAAGCGATCCGAAAGCGTGGCGTAAAGGCGTATTTGCTCTGTTTGACGTTGTTCAGCCCAAATAACGGGTCCCTTATTTAGATCTATGCATATTGTCTGTGAACCCAGTTCCATGCCTATGGTCTATGATTTGTCTATGCAGACGCCATTTTAATTCACTACCAGAACGCAGTCGGCGCGGACGCACGCACATCAATTCTCTGGTGTCAAGACCCGGTCAGGTCACACCGCCATAACCGCGTGTTCAGTAAAATCCCCCGGTAATCGCAGCCAGGTTGAGCCGTGGATCAGAGGAACTGTGTTCCTATCAATAAATATAGTTATCAGTGGATTTGTGCGGTTTTTCAATTCAATCACCCGTTTAACAACCGCGTGCCCAGCGCGCGCTGGCGAAATTTCTGGTGGCCCATGAGGGGAGCCTAAGGAAGCCTAAGGAGCTTAAGGGGACCTAAGACAACCGTCCACGACTGCGGCAGCCGGCGGGCGACGGAGCCTAGGACCGAGCGAGACGTTGGTCATCTGCGTGTTGAGAACGCGCTCTTCAAGGTCATCGAGCGTCACACACGGCGAACGCGCGGTGTTTGTGTCAACGTGTCGCAATGAAACAGTAAAATCAGTGAGTGTAATGCAACAAAATCAGTGTATATTGGAAGTGTCGGGTCCAATAAAGTGCATAAATCAATAATTTCATTGTTGTAAAAATTCTGCAAAAAAAAGCAGCCATATTCGATCGCGTTGCGTCATCTAGCCATTTCCTGTGAACGCTTCAATCATTCATTCTGCAGTTCATTCTACGGTGCACGGTGCCTATTTATCTACTTCACTCTAAAGACTTTAAGTTGATTGTGGTTGAACGTCATTCGTTCACACTCATTAGACTTTGTTAGCTGCTGTCTGTCACTTAGTTGTAAACAATCACAATTATTGATTTCATAGTTTGAGAGTGGGTGTATTTTTGTTGTAAGGTATTGGAAAACGTGATAAATATACGTCATCATGTCGTTAAAGGTTGCGCGGGTTCGGTTCCGCGCAAGGTATCAAATGCTATGTGATTACGCTGGGACAGTAGTGACCAAGACGGGTTCAGGGTCGGTTGTGCTTTCTGTCGCAAAGCGTCATTTTCATAATATTTATAAGGATTTTATCCAGGTCTACGAGACATTATTGTCGTTTGAGAGTGAAATTTCGGATGAAGAAAGGACTCAATATCGGGACCAGTTTAGCGAAATCAACCGACTCTTGATGCAGTTGGAGGAGACTTCCACTGAAGAATCAGAGGTGCCTTCACTGTCAGCACGATCTCAAAAGCTTCCCATGCGGATCAAGACGTTGTTCGAGGAACGACATGGCGGCAACCCGCAAATGCTGCCAACTATCAGGCAGCTGCTGGACCTGTTGGATGAGCAGTGCAGAGTGCAACAGGCGGTGTCACCGGCGTCAACGGAGCAGTCGACTGCACCACGGTTGTCAGCTCAGCGTGGGCGGGCTGGTCGGGCTTCCAGGAGGTCCCGGCCACCCACACAAGTATGCACCACCGAACACCGGGCAAATCAGGTGAAGTCAGCTTCATGTTCATATTGCACGAGCACAGCCCACTCCCTTTACAAATGCCCAAAGTTCATTGGCTTGGCGGTTTCGGAGCGAAGGACCTGGGCTGGGAAGTCAGGAGCGTGCTTCAGGTGTCTGCGAACTCACTATGCACGGGACTGCACGCAACGCAACTGGTGCGCTAGCTGTGAGTCAACCGCTCACAATTCATTGCTGTGCGATGGTGGTGCTGCTCAGCAACCAAAACCAGATACCGCCGAAGGGGCAGTTCATGGGGTCCGAGTCACACCTCCCGCTTCAGCTAGTGCACCCAGGTCGCTCACCCCGCCAATGGCGGTCAACCCACAGGAGACAGAGTCGCAGCCTGAGGTGACGCCACCGGTTCGGATGATGTCAACTGGTCATGTGACGCGGCCTGGAGTGGGCGGGCGCGCGCAGCTTGCCCAGGAGGCTATCCACTCATTGCGCTTCGGGACTGGGAGCGGTCCAGAGCACTGGCAATGAGATGAGGGCACTGTTGGTGTGGAGAGGGAGAGATTCGTGATGCCCCAGATCCGGGTCTCACCCACTGCCGTGATCATGGTCAGATCAGGTAATGGAACTTACGTTAAAGCCAGGGCTTTACTGGACACCGGAGCTGGTTGCTCAGTCATAAAGAAATCATTTGTAGATCAACATAACCTACACCAACAGTTAGCAAAAGATAATATCTACGGGATAGGCAATAACAAGATTGATACCCCAGGCGCTTTAGCCAAAGTGGTGTTCAAACCGGTAGAGAATGCAGTGCCTGTCATTAGCACTGTAGCTGCAGTCATGTATCAGATCACGGGTAACATACCAAATAGTAATTTTCAGCTGAAAACTCATTTAGATTCATCAAATCTGCAATTAGCAGATCCAGACTTTGACAAACCACAGGATGTGGACATTATTCTGGGAATAGAGGTGCTCAATTATGTCTTTTCAGGTTCAAGGATGACCACTAGCCTCCCAGGAGTTAGGGCATGTGACACCTACTTTGGTCAAGTTCTCATGGGAGCCATACGGCTGGCCAGCGGGCCCGCACTACATCAACCACCAGAACAAAAGGGGACCTCCGTCGAGGACTGCGGTCTCCATGTCACCAGGCTCGAGGAAGTGCTGGAGAAGTTCTGGAAGGTGGAACAACCGCCGGAGGAACGACTGGAGCATCCGGATCGCGCGGAGTGTGAAGGGTTGTATACTTCCACTACTAGTCGCCTCCCCAATGGTCAATATATGGTGCGGCTGCCACTACTGTCAAAGAGAGACCAGCTCGGCGAATCAAAGGCCCTCGCCATGCGCAGACTTTATTCTTTGGAGAGGAAGTTTGCAAAGGATCCAGTTTTCGCTTCGAAATATAAGGAGTTCATGCGCGAATACGAGGACCTTGGCCATATGTCTAAGTCATCTTTCAATTTTACTAGTGAACATTATGTAATTCCGCATCATGGAATTTTCAAAAAGGACTCAGAAAAAATACGAGTGGTCTTCAATGCCGCCGCGAAATCAAGCAACGGCGCATCCCTCAATCAATGCCTTCACTCAGGGAAGGCGCTTCAAAATGATATTACTAAGATATTAATGAATTTCAGGCGTCATCAAGTCGTCTTCACAGCCGATATCAAGATGATGTTCAGGCAGACATGGATTCACCCAGACGACAGGAGATATCAACTGATACTGTGGCGTGAGGACCCGTCGCAGGATGTACAAGTATACGAGTTGAATACTAATACCTACGGATTGAGGTCAAGCCCGTTTGTCGCAATACGGACACTTCATCAGTTAGCCTATGACTGGGAGAGCCAGCACCCAGGCTCTCAAGCATCTCACATCACTCACAGAGATGTGTACGTGGACGATGTACTTACAGGGGCGGAGTCGGTCACTGAGGCTCAACAGTTAAAATTGGAACTCATAGAGCTCATGCAGAGTGCAGGTTACGAGCTCAGGAAATGGTCATCTAACTGTTTAGAACTTTTAGAGGATCTCCCGCAGGAATATTGTGAGATTCCCCGTCAATTTGATTCAGAGGACAAGAGCTTCATCAAGGTCCTGGGAATACAATGGGACCCAGTCACGGACTCAATGTCATATCAACTCAATATACCGATAGGACGACCGACGACAAAACGCAGCGTGTTGAGTACTATAGCAAGGCTGTATGATCCATGCGGCTATTGTGCGCCAATCATTTTTAGATTCAAACTGTTTGCAATCACTCTGTACAGATGGTTTGCAGTGGGATGACCCACTCACCCAGACCCAGGAAGCTCAATGGGATGAGCTTGTTCAAGACCTACGTCAGTTGAGTCAGCTTAGGATACCACGGTGCGTGTCTTTAGCTGACGCCACATCATACTCACTGCACGGGTTCGGAGACGCGTCAGAGCTCGGATTCGGTGCGTGCCTCTACCTCAGGACGGAGGACACAGCAGGTAACACTTTAGTTCGATTACTAATAGCAAAGACACGCGTAGCGTCAAAAAAGGTCCAGCAAACCATACCGAAGAGCGAGCTAAACGCCGCCCAGTTGGTTTGTGATTTGCTTAATCATGTAGCAACGGCTTATGAGGATACAATTCACTTTGACAGCATCAACGCGTGGTCGGACTCAAAGGTAGTTTTGTGTTGGTTGAACACAAAGCCTCATATGCTCCAAACTTTTGAAGGACACAGAGTTCAGCACATCCAGCAATCACAAAAACCCATCACCTGGAGGTATGTCAATTCAGAGTCGAATCCTGCCGATGTCGCATCGCGCGGACTCTCAGCAAGGGAGCTACTCAACTTCCGACTCTGGTGGAACCCAGAGTGGCTGTTCGGGAATGAATCGCAGTGGCCGTCGGCGCCAGTGACCATGTCCCCGGATTTGCCAGGATTCGAGCGGATACATCACGTTGCGACTGCCGTAGAGGCATGGGAAAGAACGCTACTGTCTAGAATCAGTTCATTTAGCAAACTCATCAATGTTACATCATATGTATTACGATTTTGCAGAAATTTACGATTGTCGAAGGAGCAACGCAATCTTCGTCCCACACTCAGCATTGACGAGAATCGTGCGGCTACGAAACATTGGATCAAGTATGTTCAAATGGATGCATATAAAGATGAGATTATTATATTGAAACGAGGAAACCTTGTTTGCAAATCACTTCAAAAACTCAGCGTTTTTGTAGATAAAGAACACTTCATTCGCGTTGGAGGCCGACTGCGAAACTCAAACTTGCGTTATGACGCCAAGCATCCATACCTTATTCCTAAGGAACACCAGTTTACTCAGCTGCTAATAAGCCATTATCACAGAGCTCATTGTCACGCGTCGGCAACTGCGCTCATCAATATCCTTAGACAACATTATTGGATTCCGTCAGCTCGACGCCAAGTCTCCCGCGTCATCAGGAATTGTATGTCATGTTTCGGGTTTTCAGCTGCAGCTCAAGCGCCATTCATGGGCGATTTACCGGCGGACCGAGTGACGGCATCGCCGCGCGTGTTCGCCGGTGTAGCTACTGATTTCGCTGGCCCGTACTTAGTCAAAAGTAGCGAGCTTCGAAATGCAAAATCACTGAAAGCTTATCTATGTGTTTTTGTGTGTTTAAGCACCAAGGCAGTTCATCTAGCGTTGGTGTCGTCATTGAGCACCGAGGCGTTTATCGCAGCATTCACAAGGTTTGTCAGCCGGAGAGGACTACCTGCTCTCATCCGGAGTGATCAAGGTACCAATTTCAAAGGTTCTAACTCATGCCTCAAGGAGGTTGTTCAGTTCTTACGAGACAACGAAGTAGTCCTACAAGAGGAGCTTCGTCGATTAAACGTCCGTTGGGAGTTTCATGTCCCGGGCGCACCCCATATGTCCGGCTTAGTTGAGGCCGCGGTCAAGAGTAGTAAGAATTTGCTCAAGCGTGAATTGGGAGATCGCATCATGACCTTTGAAGGTCTGTCAACCATTTTTTCTAGGGTAGAAGCAGTTTTGAACTCACGCCCTTTGGTTCCTCTGTCAGAGGACCCTTGCGACTTTGAAGTTCTCACTCCCGGTCATTTCATTATTGGTCAAGCATTGGTTTCGGTACCAGAGTATCCATGGCAAAATACCAATAGTTCATATCTGTCACGTTTTCAATTGCTTCAACAAATTAGTCAAAACTTTTGGTCAAAATGGCATTTAACCTATCTTAATAATTTGCAATCACGCAACAAATGGTATCGTCATGTACCTAACATTAACTTAAATGATTTAGTTCTAATTAAGGATGAGAATGCACCTCCTTTGGAATGGCGTAGAGGTCGTGTTATACAGGTTTTCAAAGGTGCAGATAATGTTGTACGATCTGTAAAGTTAAAAACTCAAAACGGCGAATTGTTTCGGCCTGTTGTTAAATTATGTAAGCTACCTATGGAATGTTATGTTAATAGGTCATAAGTTTAAATAGTAGATAAGGCTTTATTTTTATCGGAGCATCACCAGCTCATGTTTGCTTAATTTTCAACTGTTTATTTTGTTTCGATTCACTTCTGTTGTTCAATTCAAAAGAGTTAATTCATCCTGACTATCTATCAGTTCATCATCGCTTTCATCATCAATTCATTATATTGTGTGTTAGTCATAAGATTCATTACTGTAACTGTCAATAAGTAATTCGAGTTGTGATATATCCTCGAGTGCCTCGGCTCAACCCTTTCCTGCCCCCCGGGAAGAATGTTCAGCCCAAATAACGGGTCCCTTATTTAGATCTATGCATATTGTCTGTGAACCCAGTTCCATGCCTATGGTCTATGATTTGTCTATGCAGACGCCATTTTAATTCACTACCAGAACGCAGTCGGCGCGGACGCACGCACATCAATTCTCTGGTGTCAAGACCCGGTCAGGTCACACCGCCATAACCGCGTGTTCAGTAAAATCCCCCGGTAATCGCAGCCAGGTTGAGCCGTGGATCAGAGGAACTGTGTTCCTATCAATAAATATAGTTATCAGTGGATTTGTGCGGTTTTTCAATTCAATCACCCGTTTAACAACCGCGTGCCCAGCGCGCGCTGGCGACAGACGTCTTTCATAAAAAGCCAGCTAATACAACTGCCACGCCTCGGTTCGCTGCACCCAGTTTGCCGTCTCGTTATCGCCTCGGATTCGGTCCGGTTCGCTTTCGCCTGTCTGTTTGACAAGAGCTTAAGCACAAGTCTGCTTAAATTCTTTAGGAATTATAAGAGTTATGTTGTGATTAGTATGAAATAAAACTTCTTTACTTAAACTAATATTATAAAGCTGATGAGTTTGTTTGTTAGTTTGGTTGAGTGCGCTAATCTCAGGAACTGCTGGTTCAAACTGTAAAATTATTTTTGTACCAGATAGTCTGTTTATCGAAGAAGGCTATATAGGCTATATAATATCACGGTACGACCAATAGAAGCTGAACAGCGGTTATATCCGCGGGGATCAGCTATATGAATAATATGACAAATTATTTATTTTATATTCAAGCACTTTCCTTGAAATCTTAGCCTTAGAAAATACGGGGTGATGTATTTTCCTACAATGCTAAAGAAAACATTATCTTACTTTGTGAATACAACATTATAAGATAAGTGTATCTAAGACTCTGTTATGAGAAAATTAAGAAATGGGAACGTTGGAAGTTTGATCATTTCTTCCTATTGCAGTCCACTTCTGGACATAGGAGTCCTCCAAGGACTGGCGTCCTCCAAGGACTGGCGTCCTCCAAGGACTGGCGTCCTCCAAGGACTGGGATTGGGATAACCCGAGTACGTTATCCCAAACAATAAGACAATTTTTGAAGCTCGGACATGATTCCTTGAATTCCTTACGTCCTTCCTTTTACTAAGCTGCCCGAGTACCGCCATATATATAAAAATAGATGAAAGTAGAGTATAATTATATTACTGGCAACCATACCAGTCTCTTAGCTGTCAACACACCTTTTGAATAAGTGAAAAGGATCTCAGCACGAACATAATTAACACCAAGACGACAGAAAACTAGAACAGCTTGAAGCTTCGTTTCAAATGAAATAGTGCAATAACAACCTCTTTGACACTTTAATAAGAGCGTGAATCCCCTACACAAAAAACATGCCACCGAAAAAAAAAACACACCACATACACAGAGTAAAAAAGTTTCCCAGTACACAAAACAGTAGGGCAACGTATTCAGTCTGTTTGCATACGGACGATGGTCTGTGTTCATTAAAATGCATGAAGTGACGTCATTTGGGCCATAGAATAGTCGTTGTGGCGTATTGTGCCTATGTGGAACGTGGCTCAGTGAGGCGTGTTAATTTGTGGAGGTTGGAAGGTTGGGCTTGTAGGTGGATAGGCTGGTTGTTCCGATAATTGATCTTTGCGTACCTGTAATTCATGAAGAGTTAGACAGAGGTGCACCTTATAGGACACCTAATAGTTTGAAGGTTTCGTCAAACAGCGAGCGGTAGCGCGGCATGTGCTTGGCGTGCTTACTTATTATAAAAATATATGTAAGACGATATACGCAACACGCCGACATCGTGCTGAGCTTGGCGGGGCGTAACACGCCACGCCAGTCTTGTTCACGATCACAATCGCTTGATGTGTTGGCTTGTACCGTACATTTTCAGAAAGAAAAGTGACAGAAATCATTAGCAGATTGCTGGTGCGATGTTGACGGGGCGGCGACGGTAGCGTACCCTGTTTCCCGCTGTGTAACTATCACGCAGCGCTCGTGGCCTGCCAGCCACACGTCGCGACAGCGCCCCGTTACCGTCAAACAGGTGCCTATTGGTTTGGTTGCATGGCATGATAATTTTTACTCATTTTTTCTCCGTAATGTATGCATATGGAGGGCGGGAAACATGTCTGCATCTTACATCTAAGCCTGGATTTTTGGGTCGTGTTATACATAAACAAATTGTATAAACTAAATAACATAACAGTTAGTCATAGTTTTTCATAGAAATCTGCCGTTAAAGGACTATCCCCTCTTCTCCCAATCTTTGCCCACTGCGCTTTTATCACTAGCTAAGAGAGATTCTTTTACGATGTGTAATAAAAACAAGTTGCTGAATACAAAAAACTACAGTATTTAGTCCGTGTGGTATCTTACATAAAGTTGAATGTGTGTGTTTTAACTGAACTAGAGATGAATGTGTAGTGGTAGACGCCCTCGGCGACAGACGTCGGCAGACGATCTCCGGCCACCGTAGGCGCGGGCATGCGGGCAGCGAGTAATGGGAAACTCTGTCTTTTTTTAACGTGGTAAAATCATCACATTTTTGTGTCCTCCCACTCAGGGCAGAGCGGGAGGGACTGTCAGACTCGTACTGACTAAAATCCACGGTGCCCTTCAATAGCACTTTACGTACCGGGGTCACGGTAATTCGTGAGTCCCGCGACCCAGGCGCGGCGCTTTGGCCCTCTACAGGGGGCCACTATGCTGACACTCTTTGAGGAGCGCGTAGAACACAAGGCGCCGTCGACCCTCACTACCTTAATTTAAAATCGAATATAAATAAGCCTTAATAAAGCATTACAGCTATAATCACACACCCAATTGGAAATTCCGGGACCAATTCCCTCTATTTGTATTCGATTAAGGCTTATATACAGGGTGTTACTGAAATATATCGTGTCTATACATCAGCGTCAACTCCGTAAGGAAAATATGAAGGAATTGACGTGAAAAATGACTCGTATTTTATCATAGAGGGAAAATATAATAACGCGTTTTTAGAACCACCTGTGTATGATGTTTTGGGTGGTGAATAACGAGTTGCTATATGTTACTTGTAGTTATTAAAGGAGTTGTGTTTGCTTGTGTCTTTTTCATCTACTGCTGAGACACAGGCCTCCTCTTTGAGAGGAAATGGGCATTAATCCACCACGCGGGTACAGTGCGGGTTGATAGATGTCACAATGTCTTCGATTTTTTGGTTCTAGAACATGCCGGTTACCTTACGATGTTTTCCATAACCGTTTATCGTTATGTCATTACACAATTTTTATTTGAAAGTATTTAAAAATTATTCTGAAACACAATTTTATCACAAAGTGTACGTTGTTTATCAGAGTCACCGACATAGCTAAAAGTAAAATTTGCAAGTTGAAGTGGCAATGGGCAGGTCACATCACTCGTCGAACTGACAACCGATGAGGAAGAAAAGTTATAGAGTGGCGACCACGGAGCGGATTACGCAGTGTAGGCAGGCTTCCCCTTAGGTGGACCGTGAGAGTCGCGGGCAACCGATGGATGCAAGTGGCGAATTATCGTGTGGCGTGGCAGTCGAAGTAAGTTCAGCAGTGGTCGTCTTCCGGCTGATGATGTGGTGTGGGTGTCATTTATCTATAATATGTATGTATATAGAAATATATAAGTATGTTTATCAGTTGTCTAGTACCCATAACACAAGCTCTGCTTAGCTTGGGACTAGATGGCATTGTGTGATAGTTGTGGAATATTTATTTATTTATGTCCATGTGACGGCAGCATTTCCACGTGGCAATGCTGCCAGTCTTCTGGGCATATTTCCAGATGACAGCGAGTGGAGGAGTTATTTGATGCTTATTTTTAGTAGGTACATTTTTTTTGAAAATTGTAGAATCAAAAATTCGAAGGTATATGATGTCTACCAACCCGCACTGGGCCCGCGTGGTAGATTATTATACTGATTATACTTATGTAATAAAAGTAAGTACACATAGTCAATCCATGGAATGTGTTTGTGAATGTGTGAGCGTTAATCAGATTTAATATAATCGACAAAGCGCTTAACACATAGCGTTTATGTACCCACAGAAGCACATAGATTATAATTACTGGAATTATGCGTCACATTAGAGTAATTGGATGATATACAGCTGGATGAGCTTGTGACTAAATAATAAAGCCTTTATCAAACAGACAGGCGTTAGCGAACCGGACCGAGTCCGAAGCGATAACGAACCGATACGAGACGTCAAACTGGGTGCAGCGAACCGAGGCGTGTCACTTGTATTAGCTGGCTTTTATGAAGGACGTCAAATAGAGCAAATACGCCTTCGCCACGTCTTTGCCTCGGTTTGGTCACGCTATCGGATCGCTTTCGTTTTTCTATGTGACTGTATTCAAACAATTCCACACATTACAAATAAAAACGCCTATAACGCTAAAGAACCTAAAATTTTGAAAAAAATACAGAATTTAGTTTTCTCCTTATAGATTATAGGAAAACCTATAAGAAGTCCATGATATTAAAATAACATGGTAAATCACTCAATATTGTGCGTACCAACTTACATTTTTTTTTTATCCTAATCCTAACTAATATTATAAATGCGAAAGTAACTCTGTCTGTCTGTCTGTCTGTCTGTCTGTCTGTCTTTTCTTCACGCCTAAACTACTGAACCGATTTGTGTGAAATTTGGTACAGACATAGTTTGGAACTTGAGAAAGAACATAGGATAGTTTTTAACCGACTTCAAAAAAAGGAGGAGGTTATCAATTCTACTGTATATATATATTTTTTTATGTTTGTTACCGCATTACGACCGACTGGGTGAACCGATTTTCATGATTCTTTTTTTGTTTGAAAGCTGGTGCTTCCCGTGTGGTCCCATTGTCACCAAATCAGGATCTGATGATTGGATCTTGGAGAAATCGAGGGCAACCCTCAAATTTTATAGGCCCACGCATCGTTTTTCGTAAATCTTATGAAGTAATTTAAGTACTTGCGTATGGTAATCATCATCTTACGAAGCTGAGCTGATGATGAAAGGTACAACTCCTTAACAGTAGTTTGTTACCGCATAACGACCGACTGGGTGAACCGATTTTCATGATTCTTTTTTTGTTTGAAAGCTGGTGCTTCCCGTGTGGTTCCATTGTCACCAAATCAGGATCTGATGATTGGATCTTGGAGAAATCGAGGGCAACCCTCAAATTTTATAGGCTCACCCATCGTTTTTCGTAAATCTTATGAAGTAATTTAAGTACTTGCGTATGGTAATCATCATCTTACGAAGCTGAGCTGATGATGGAAGGTACAACTCCTTAACAGTAGTTTGTTACCGCATAACGACCGACTGGGTGAACCGATTTTCATGATTCTTTTTTTGTTTGAAAGCTGGTGCTTCCCGTGTGGTCCCATTGTCACCAAATCAGGATCTGATGATTGGATCTTGGAGAAATCGAGGGCAACCCTCAAATTTTATAGGCTCACCCATCGTTTTTCGTAAATCTTATGAAGTAATTTAAGTACTTGCGTATGGTAATCATCATCTTATGTAGCTGAGCTGATGATGGAAGGTACAACTCCTTAACAGTAGTTTGTTACCGCATAACGACCGACTGGGTGAACCGATTTTCATGATTCTATTTTTGTTTGAAGGCTGGTACTTCCCGTGTGGTCCCATTGTCACCAAATCAGGATCTGATGATTGGATCTTGGAGAAATCGAGGGCAACCCTCAAATTTTATAGGCCCACGCATCGTTTTTCGTAAATTTTATGAAGTAATTTAAGTACTTGCGTATGGTAATCATCATCTTACGTAGCTGAGCTGATGATGGAAGGTACAACTCCTTAACAGTAGTTTGTTACCGCATAACGACCGACTGGGTGAACCGATTTTCATGATTCTATTTTTGTTTGAAGGCTGGTACTTCCCGTGTGGTCCCATTGTCACCAAATCAGGATCTGATGATTGGATCTTGGAGAAATCGAGGGCAACCCTCAAATTTTATAGGCCCACGCATCGTTTTTCGTAAATTTTATGAAGTAATTTAAGTACTTGCGTATGGTAATCATCATCTTACGTAGCTGAGCTGATGATGGAAGGTACAACTCCTTAACAGTAGTTTGTTACCGCATAACGACCGACTGGTTGAACCGATTTTCATGATTCTATTTTTGTTTGAAGGCTGGTACTTCCCGTGTGGTTCCATTGTCACCAAATCGGGATCTGATGATTGGATCGTGGAGAAATCGAGGGCAACCCTCAAATTTTATAGGCCCACGCATCGTTTTTCGTAAATTTTATGAAGTAATTTAAGTACTTGCGTATGGTAATCATCATCTTATGTAGCTGAGCTGATGATGGAAGGTACAACTCCTTAACAGTAAGGAGTAGGCATCGACTGATTCATTCTCGCATATCTCCGGAACTTCACGTCCGATTTAAATAATTCTTTTTTTTGTGCTAGATATCTATCTGTTAGGGAATACTGCAAGCTTCATCAAAATCGGTTCAGTAGTTTTTGAGAACAACAAAGCCTAATCTACTTCCGAAACAAAAGTTATTTTGTAGATTATTTTATCCTTTTTTGTGGTTCTTTTTGAAGGCGGTTACATTTTTTTTTTTAAAAGTTTTTTATTATATATATTTTTACGGGTTAAGCCGCGCTTGCCGAGGTTGGTCTGTGGATAAGTAAAAAGCACTCGGAAAGCACGTAAAGCCGTTGGTCCTGGCTGTCATTTGAAGATCTTTGACAGTCGTTACTGTCAGAAGCTTTAAAGTCTGACTGGGTAATACGATACCCCATGGTAAGACTGGTTGTCTTACCATTACCTTACCATTGTTCTATTATTATTATTTTTTTATCGTGGTAAATCATCAAATGAGTCCTCCCACCCAGGGTAGGGCGGGAAGGACTGTCAGATTTGACTGACTAAAATCTACGGTGTCCTTCAATAGCCCTTTACGTACCGTGGTCACGGTAATTCGTAAGTCCCGCGACCCTGGCATGTCTTGGCCCTCTAAAATAAAGAGCACTTAGAAAGGAATTCAGATAATTCCAACCTCAAGAGATTCCCTCTAAATATTAGGTATAGGTGTTCAAAGATTGTATAAAAACTAATTTTGAAGTTAGAAAATTGGGATGTACGATGTGAAGTTACATTAAAAAAATATAAGTATTTAAAAAAATGTCACGTAACTTAATGAGGCAGACCAAATTCTACGCGAGCGAAGCCGCGGGCAAAAGCTAGTACGTCATAAATCGTAAACCGCAATTTATCTTTCAAAGTTACAACCAACTTTTATATAATGTTACTTGCTGCTACGGAACCCTTTAAAGGCGAGTCCGACTCGCACTTGGCCGGTTTTTTTTTTTAAATCATCTTATGAGTCCTCCCACCTAGGGCAGAGCGGGAGGGATTGTCAGACTCGTACTGTATCCACGGTGTCCTTCAATAGCCCTTTTCGTACCGGGGTCACGGTAATTCGTGAGTCCCGCGACCCCGGCAGGCTTTGGCCTTCTACAGGGGGCCCCGTCACTATGCTGACACACCTTGAGGCGCGCGTGGAACACAACGCGCTGTCGACCCGGGCATGGTCCATGGTCGGACAGCGAGTCGCCCAGTACTCGCCGCCTGCATGCCCAAATTCCTAGTGTAGAGCAAGAATATAAATGAAGGCTTTTAACATAATATATATAACTTCCTTAAAAGCTTATAAAACACATTTTCAACACACTACTTGAAAGTACTATCATTCTCTCGACGTAATTCCATAATAATTATAATATTATAAGCTAAAATTTCTCTCCTCCTTGATAATATAATATAATATAATATAATGTAACAAAGTCGAAAATTATCAAGAACCAATTTATAATCTCAAAAGGATTTGTGGAAAGGATCATTTCGTCATTATGTTTAGTACGAAGAGTTTTTATATTATGGTGCTTACATAATATAATTTATATTATAATGTTATCTTTATTTTTAACATGGTAAAATCATAAACTCCTTTAAATCGAAAATGATCCCGCGGGAACATAAAGTCGGGATAAAAACTACCCTATGTGTTAATCCAGGTTATAAACTATCTGTGTGCTAAATTTTATGCAAATTCGTTCAGTGGTTTTTGCGTGAAAGAGTAACAAACATCCATCCATCCAAACAAACTTTTATAATATTAGTAGAAAGGTTATACCGATAAAAATATATCAGAAACTACGTTGTACTATAAGCAACTTTGTATAGATAGATTTTGAGTAACATTTAATTATGCGTATGTCATGCATAATTGATGAGATTAGGGTTACGAGGACGAGAGAGAAGTCTGGTCTTGACTGGCAACGGATTGCTGGTTTTTTTGAGTCGTAAGTGGGATAATGCGATGGTTTAGGTCAACATATGCAATATCGTTGCGGTTACGTACGTGAGGAAGAACCACACGTACGATAGCGCGACGATATCGCAAACCAAAATAGTTACAAACATCCATTCATCCAAACAAACTTTTATAATATTAGTAGAAAGGTTATACCAATTAAAATATATTAGAAACTACGTCGTTATATAAGCAACTTTGTATAGATAGATTTTGAGTAACATTTAATAATGCGTATGTCATGCATAATTGATGAGATTAGGGTTACGAGGACGAGAGAGAAGTCTGGTCTTGACTGGCAACGGATTGCTGGTTTTTTTGAGTCGTAAGTGGCATAATGCGATGGTTTATGTCAACATATGCGATATCGTTGCGGTGACGAGTACCTACGTGTGGAAGAACCACACGTACGTTAACGCTTATCGCAGAACAAAATGCAGCAAGTGTAGAAATGGTTAAATGTGAATTGAGTTACTGCAGTTTTAACGGTTCCGTATTCAAAGGGTAAAATGGACCCTATGAGACTCCGCTGTCCGTCAGTTTGTCTGTCACCAGGCTGTAACTCATGAACAATAGTTAAATCGTTAACATTTTCACTGATGATGTGTTTCTGTTGCCGCTATGAACCCTGTACCAAAAAAAGACTGAATTAATCGTTGCGTTTACAGAACGTTGTGGTGGCAACGTGCTGTCAGAATTACCATGTTATGAGTTCAAGTTTCGAGCTGCTACAAGCTGACTTTTTTCCGTACTGCTACCAGTCTGAACATAATACAATAATCGAAAGCGACAGAATTAGAATCAGAAGAAGAGAAAAAAACGACGGGTTGCACTCTGGGAGTGCCGGCAGAAGTGAAAACTTTAATAGTAATAAACACACACGAACATTCGCTCAAGCGCCCTGCGCCGTCTTACGAATTTTCGATCAGGTCACGTGTCCTGACGCGACTTTAACATCTTTTACCCATTCCAAAAAAGTGCACAACGCCGCTAAAGAAGCTTTCACTTCAAAAAAAGAAAATAGATTATATGATAAGGCATATTTAAGACGCACTCTGTACAATAAGACATGTTCTTTTTACTTAGTTTAAAGTCAACACCGTTATAAAAACATATACCATAAATAATTATTAATGCTTTAATTCACATCATCATCATCATCATCATATCAGCCTGGGATCACCCACTGCTGGGTATAGGCCCCCCTTTTTATGCCATATCTCTCGGTTCTGTGCGTCTCTTAGGCCTCTGCCTCGAATCTTGCGGGCAGCGGGGCGGCGGCGGCGGCGGCGCGGGAGCGGCAGGATCTTAGGCATATATTCAAATGGACCGGCCCTTGGAAAGAGCGGCGCGGCAGCGGGGCGGGGGCGGCCAGCGAGCGGTGACTTTAGTCAAGCGGTGACCGCCTGCGCGTCTGCGTTGCAATGTTGTGCAATTTATTTTGTGACGTGTGAAGCGTGTCGAAATGTCCTCAGACGTGCTAGAGCAAATTATTTCACTACGATAAATAGATAATATAAAATACAACACTACGCGGCTATAGTGACGCGCGATCTGCCCGCTAGTTTCGAGAACGGGTCTGCGATGCCCGCTCCACTCCCGCGCCGCCGCCGCCTCCGCCCCGCTGCCCGCAAGATTCGAGGCAGAGGCCTTATCCATCTATTCCATTCCCCGCAATCTTGAAGATATCGTCAACCCGACAAAACAACTAACATAATTATTAAAATTAATACACATAACCCGAAAAAAACTTCAAAAGGATTAATTAATCTTACGCATCCCGCGAGCACGAACATCAAAAGGAATGAAACCAAAATATTGCAATATATTCTCTCTGCATTGCAATGATAATATTGTACTGAAAAAAAAAATACAGCAAAATGTAGTACTGGACTCATTAAAATTTGTACAGACCGATGCGTTTACGAGTATCGTTGGAAACAAAGCCGGGATTTCTGTTTAGTAGAAAAAAAGTAATATTTTTTTTTCTCATCTCATTTTGACGTTTGTAACTGTCATTATGGAGGTTACAATTTGTTTTGAAAAAAGAATGATGGTGTGCTAATTGGATGTCGATTTGTGTTTTGTTTTTTGTTTTTGTATTGTTTTTTTTTGTGTACCTAATTATTGTTTTTCGATCGAAGGAGAGGAGCTTGTGGCTAAATAATTACAGCTGCACAGGCCGATCTTCTGGGTCAAGCCGCGCTAGGCAAGGTTGGTCTGTGGATGGGTGACTCTGTCATAGCGAGTTTCTTCCGTGACTCGGAAAGCACGTAAAGCCGTTGGTCCCGGCTGTCATTTGTATATCTTTGACAGTATAATACGATAAAATATGGAATTAAACTTAAAAAAAAAACAACCAAGGAGTTTATGGTCCACTCAAAATGAACCCGCTCACATCCAAGGGGTCCAAGTAAAACCGCGGAATCACTTGGACATAAATAATTTTGTTTTTGTTTTTTTTTTTTATTAGTGAACTAGTTCCAAATTTAAATTGACTCAGAAATGTAGCAAGATAAATGATTTTCTTTTTTTCCATCATAATTATTTCTTCCCACAGGTTAGCAAAGAGGTTATAAGTAACAATTCAACCTTTTTACAAACATCTTTTATTTAGACAACAATTTGTCTTCCTCGCAACAAATCAACTACAATTGTTGTCTGGACGTCCACAAATTGAAATCCAAATTCAATTTGTGATGAAGAATGTTGTTTTGAGAAAATTTATTGTTTATGTGGTTCGTTGAAGGTTGATAGAATAATCTGATAGTTTGTTGCGGCTTCTATATTCATCTATAAATAGAGTACAATAAAGTTGCTTTTTGTCTGTTTATGGGATTTTCTTTACCTCGATGAAGTACCTTTTTTTTACAAGTTTTTATTTAGTTTCACCCACCCCGTTGTCTGTAATCAAATCTTGCAAGTTAAATTTGATCCACTTCCCTGTTTCTGATTGAGCTGAAATTTTGTACGTATATGTATATCGCGTGACAATGCAATATTATGACATGGAGCTGATCTGATGATGGAGCTGGAAGGTGGCCATAGGAACTCTGTAATGAAACGCCGCAATCCCATCGAGTTTAGACTCATTTGATTTATCTTGTACTATGTCTATTGTATTTTTTTTAGCAGCAATTGTTATTGCTTGTTTTTTAAAAAAGCATAGTTTTTTAAATGACTAACTTTTTACCTCGATAAAAGACTTATTTTCTAGTTTGGGAAAGCAAAGGACTGAGTTTCAAGCTCGTCCTGAATTATTAATACCTATCGTAAAAAAAAAACAACAATGTTTATCATTTTTATTTAAAGTATCTACGGAAACGTGCCTATTCGAAAGTAGAAAAAAATGCAACCCGTATTTACCTACAGAGCGTTAAAAATACGATCACTGATCCGTGTATTTGGTTTCTACTCGTATAAAACTAAAACATGTATATGCTTTTTTGATGATAAAAAACATATTTTTATTTATTTGAATCTTCTTGCACATGTAAGTATAAAGGCGGACTTAATGCCTTGGGTATTTTCTTCCAGTCAACCTATTGGAGTTTTTGATAGCTTGGATTATGAGTTTTGCTACAAAAACTTTTTTATCCAGACTGTAGTTCAAAATGCTAGTTCAAAAAACATCACCAAACAAAGGAAAGTCGTCCTTCCAATATGATGTTAAGTTTGAGTTCGAGTTGGTGTCTGTATTCGTGACCGCATACATCCTGATTTTCTTCAAATTTATAGTGAACAGGCTTGTTTTAGGTAAGCTTACTCTATTGTAAACCAATGTCTCTGTCGCCTATATCAATATTTGTATGATCTGCAAGTGGTTGTTCCGGGTCTGGGCGTTTGTGTATGTGAGTTTATACGTTTGTAAACGCACCCACGACACAGGAGAAATTCCTAGTGTAGGCAACGTTTTAAAAAAATAAAAAAACCTCTGACCCAGATTAGAATCAAGAACAAACCCCTCGTTTCCTCAAGTTCCTTCCATTTCTCCTGGATCCCATAAACGGGGATAATCCACACTTTACTACATTTTTTTTATCGTCGTAAAATCATCAAATGAGTCCTCCTACCCGGGACAGAGTGGGAGAGACTGTCAGACTCGTACTGACTAAAATCCACGGTGTCCTTCAATAGCTTTTTACCCGACTACGGCAAAGCCAAAAGGAGGGTTATGATTTTGACCGGTATGTATGTTTGTATGTATGTATGTATGTATGTTTGTATGTATGTATGTATGTATGTATGTATGTATGTATGTTTGTTTGTTCCCTCATAACTTCTAAACTACTTATCATTACATGACAAATGAGGTCTCGTTAGAAGCGTCTCAGTTGTCCGCTGGTTATAGGGTAGGTGACGTGTCACCAAATCCAATATGGCGCCCTCTAGGGGATGAGAAGTCGTTACCGAAAAAAAAAATTTTTTCGCACAGTATCGACATGGGTATCAAATTAAAGGGCTTGTTGAGCACATTTGAAATATATATACATTATATAGCTTTTATTAGCTAATTTTCTGTTTCTAACCTTGTCAACATGGATATCAAATGATAAATCTTAAATTCACAACTCAGAAACTATACATATAACAGAAATTACTTACTTCAAATAATATAACCCCAAAATAAGTTAAAAATAACTAAAACCCGACTACGAAAAAATCGCGCACTGAAAAGTATAAAACAAGAACAAGCCGTGGTCGTATGCCACCTAGCCAATAAAGATTGTGTGAAATAACCGCAGGTGGCATACGACCACGGCTTGTTCTTGTTTTATACTTTTCAGTGCGCGATTTTTTCGTAGTCGGGTTTTTAACTTATTTTTTTTAAGTACACAACGCGCCGTCGACCCGGGCATGGCCCATGGTCGGACCGCGAGTTGCCCATTACTCGCCGCCCGCATGCCCGCGGTGGGGCAACGTTTAAAAAAAATTGACATCCTCTTTTTTCTTAAATCGGTTAAAACCTACAATAACACTAAAAAATCGAGTGGAATCCTTTTGAGTTTGATATTTTTGATTGTATTCATCAAAATTTACCAGGAGATTTTCAATAGCAATTACAGCCACTATAATTCGAAATTGAATTCTGAAATGAACATTCAAACTATTACTCGTATCAATACCTTTCTCAATTTCAATGCAATTTAAATTAATTAGTTTCTGATTCAATTGCATCAGAGTGTATCGGGAGTTTATAATCATGTTGTTGTGACATTACTTTAGTTATTTGTTTTGTTTCATTATGTGTGTCAAATTCAGTCTATTGTCGTCCATTGTTAGACATAACCCGGGGGGGTTATGTCTAACAATGGACGGTGCCCTGTGGCGCTCCTTGGGGCGGGGGCCCCAAGGAGCGCCACAGCGCACCATCTCCCACTTTTTCATCCAGCCACTGTGTCAATGGCTGGATGAAAGTTTGTGCGAAGCTATTTAGACAGTGGAGACGGGCAATAAGCTATTTAACTAAAAAAAAATATTAGTCCAAAAAACAGATTTCCAGAAAATATTTGACTCGGATTTTTTTTCTTTTGTTGTATATACCTAAATTGACAAAGATACCGCCGGAATTGGATATTGTAATTTTTACAACATTTCTAAAAATCACAAAACGTCACTCGATCGGTATAATTTTACAAATGTTATGACGTCACAAGCCCCCACTCCCGAATTTTAAAGCGTTTTATCTTTGACAATAATGCTTGATTTAAAAAATAAAATATACGTGTGCTTTCTTTTTCAATACTCTAACTCGACGATCTAAACAGATTTTCAATTTATTTATGCATTAAAGTACCCTATTACGAAACATATAATGGGGGCATTTTTTTCAACTCGAACCCAATATTTAATAAACTTGAAATAATTCAGTAACTTTAGAAGTAACAAGCAGAAAAACAAAATTTACAAATACAGAAAATCAAAGAAACAATGAAAAGAAAATCTCATATAAAGATTAACACTAAACCCATAATCCAAAGAACTTTGAATCCATAACAACCTTCTTTAACTCCGTCATCTAATTCATCACTCAGAAAGCATAAAAGCTTCCCTGTAAGGCAGTTGTCCCACGACCAGCGATTAGCGAGACGGGATAAGAGCGAGAGCAACTACTATAATAACACCTAATACTGTCACTAAAAGAGAGAGAGAGAGAGTCGTGTACCGGTAATAATACTGTTCACACCATTTCCTTTTTTTTTAACGTGGTAAAACCATCAAATGTGTCCTCCCACCCAGGGCTGAGCGGGAGGGACTATCAGACTCGTACTGACTAAAATCCACGGTGTCCTTCAGTAGCCCTTTACGTTCCGGGGTCACGGTAATTCGTGAGTCCCGGGACCCCGGCAAGCTTTGCCCCTCTACAGGGGAGCCCTGTCACTATGCTGACACTCCTTGAGGCGCGCGTGGAACACAACGCGCCGTCGAACCGAGCATTGTCCATGGTCGAGTCGACGAGTCGAGTCGCCCATTACTAGCAGCCCGCACCGTTCACACCATAATGAATTTTGTGTAGAATATTAATTGTGTAGAATGCATTCTTTTCTATCAACAATGACAGTGAATTCGTGCAGGTCGTTCTAGCTGCGGAACTTGATACTAAATACCTGAACGAAACCCACGCGGTGTGAAATACCTCTACCAAAAAAAAACATCAGATGAGTCCTACCACCCAGCCTGGAGTGAGAGGGACTGTCAGGTTCCTACTAACTAAAATCCTCGGTGTTTCTTCAACAGCCCTTCCAGAGTCACGGCTGTGACACCTGTTTAGACGGTCCCGTAATCCAAAAAGTGTTATCCCGGGTGAGAACCGAACCTGCAACTCGTAGCTTACATGTCAAGCGTTCATCTACTGGATAGGCAAAATTTGGCAAAAACCAAAAATCAAACCAATTGGCAAAATTTGTGTCCAATTGTATGTATCTGTAATTTTTATGGTGTGCATAATAAAGAATATTCTAACTTTCTATCTATAGGACAGACAGGGATAGAATGATTTGAATAGGCCTTTAGTCGCTCACTCGCTGACAGTAGGACAGCCGCCTTAAGTCTTACAATTTGCCCGAGATGACAAGCGGTTAAGCCTTTGTTTTCTTCAGCTAAAGCCGCCATATTTTCCTTTTTGTCTCTCGTTTTGCTAACGGAAGTGCAAATGGTTTGTCTTTCTTACTTCGCCTAATTGAGTTCGTTATGATTGTGAGAAAGCTTGTCGGTTTCATCTTGGTTTGTGTAAGTGTTTTCGAATGCAGCTTCTGTGGTGTTTCGAGTGTTAAATCTGTATTTCATGCGGGCGGTGAGTAATGGGCGACTCGTTGTCCGACCCTGGACCATGCCCGGGTCAACGGCGCGTTGTGTTCCACGCGCGCCTCAAGGAGTGTCAGCATAGTGACAGGGCCCCCTTAAGAGGGCCAAAGCCTGCCAGAGTCGTGGGACTCACGAATTACCGTGACCCCGTTACGTAAAGGGCCACTGAAGGACACCGTGGATTTTAGTCAGTACGAGTCTGACAGTCCCTCCCGCTCTGCCCTGGGTGGGAGGACTCATGTGATGATTTTACCACGTAAAAAAAAACACTGTATTTCATTACGTTGTCATTTTATTTTGATCGCGTTAGTGCGGAAGTTTGAACTTGTCACCTACATCACAAGGTCAAATTATACTCGTAACCGAATTTTTCTTTCCATAACAAAGCTTTAGGCACTTCATTGTTTGACTTTATAATGAAAAACGTCACATCTTAATCTCTTATAGTTCGTACTTTAAATCGTAGAGGACGCTAAAAGGATGATTCTAGTTCCTAAAACTATTCAGCATTATAAAATTCAAAGAAAGACTCCGTCTGAACCGAATAATTTTCGCGAAATGCCAAAAAGAATGAGTCCCTTGGAACCAATATTTCATACCAATGCGTTTTTAATAAATACTTTCACTGTATATTCCTACTTTAAATCGTAGAGGACGCTAAAAGGATGATTCTAGTTCCTAAAACTATTCAGAAGTATAAAAATTCAGAGAAAGACTCGGTTCAGTCTGAACCTCATAAATTTCGCGAAATGCCAAAAAGAATGAGTCCCTTAGGACTAATACTTCATACCAATGCGTTTTTAATAAAAACGTTCACTAAAGCATATAGTAATAATTATAATGAGGGTATAATATTGACACCGCTGGGCCACTGGTCTTCTAGGACTTCAGGAGTAAAATAAAGCTCCCTGAGATTTTTAAGAAGTAAGTAAGTGACGTATGCGCCCGGAGAAGTGGGCAAAGATCGTCACTCACTGGACGCCTGAGGGAGGACATCGCCGTCGAGGTCGACCGCGGCGGAGGTGGTGTGACGATCTGATCATGTCCGCGAGATAGACATGGCCAGAAATTGCCCAAAATAGAGTCGTTTGGAAGGAAAAAGGGGAGGCCTTTGCCCAGCAGTGGGAAACAAACTAGGCTATTAAAAAAACGACGGGTTGCACTCTGGGAGTGCCGGCAGAAGTGAAAACTTCAATAGTAATAAACACACACGAACATTCGCGCAAGCGCCCTGCGCCGTCTTACGAATTTTAGATCTGGTAACGTGTCCTGACGCGAGTTTAAAATTTTTTACCCATTCCAAAAAAGTCCAAACCGCCGCTAAAGACGTTTTCACTTAAAAAAAAAACGACGGGTTGCACTCTGGGAGTGCCGGCAGAAGTGAAAACTTGAATAGTAATTGTTGGAAATATCTTGTGAACAGATTTTAGTAAAACATGCAAAAATTGTTGACTTTTTATTTCAATAATTTTCCAATGTGACGTACATCTTTTATAAACAATGTTACCTAGCAACGAACATTCACGCAAGCGCCCTGCGCCGTCCTACGCTTTTTCGGTCAGGGTCACGTGTCCTGACGCGAGTTTAAGATTTTATACCCATTACAGAAAAGTGCTCAACGCCGCTAAAGAAGTTTTCACTTCAAAAAAACGACGGGTTGCACTCTGGGAGTGCCGGCAGAAGTGAAAACTTGAATAGTAATTGTTGGAAATATCTTGTGAACAGATTTTAGTAAAACTCGCAAAAATGGTTGACTTTTTATTTCAATAATTTTCCAATGTGACGTACATCTTTTATAAACAATGTTACCTAGCAACGAATGTATCCAGCATACAAACTTCTTTAAAAGTAATAAAGTCATACGAACATTCACGCAAGCGCCCTGCGCCGTCCTACGCTTTTTCGGTCAGGGTCACCTGTCCTGACGCGAGTTTAAGATTTTATACCCATTACAGAAAAGTGCTCAACGCCGCTAAAGAAGTTTTCACTTCAAAAAAACAACGAATAAGTTTTAGAAAAGACAGGTAATGTGGTGCCCTTGAGCTTTACGTGGATCGTCTTGGCGAATGCACTACTCTGCTTCCAGATAAAGTAAACAGTTAACGTAAAAACCATTTTCAAAAACGCAATTAAAAATAAAATAAACCAATTTGTACGGGTATTTGCACATGACGTCATATATGAAAAATCATTTTGAAATGAAGCTTTATAAAAGGCAGGCCAACATAAATGTGAGCGCCAAACTTGATCCCGAATTAATTTCGCGGAATAATTAAAACTTTCGACTGCCTTGGAAAATTGAAACGCTATCATTCCAGTACTTGTTGTATGGAAATTATTTTGTGAATAAAAATATAGGTTTGTTTTTACCTGACCATTGTTCTTTGTTTAAAAAAAATGGCAGCGTAGACTGGCTTTTAAATTAATTTTATTTTAGAGCAGGGTTAATGAAAAACTACAGTTGATCAAAGTTGTATGTATATGTAGCTCCATTTCGGACGTTTTATGTTTAATTGGTAAATAAATTATTTAAGAATATTGGGACTAGAGGAGCTCGTGGCTAAATAATTACAGCCGCACAAGCCGATCTTCCGGATTAAGCCGCGCTTGCCAAGGCTTGGTCTCTGGATGGGTGACCATCTGTCATAGTGAGTTTCCTCCGTGTCTCGGAAAGCACGTAAAGCCATCGGTCCCGGCTGTCATTTGTAGATCTTTGACAGTCGTTACTATTAGTCGGAAGCTCTAAAAGTCTGACAACAGGTCTTACCATGGTAATGCCCTGTTACTGGGTTGTGGAGATCCGATAGGCAGTCGCTCCATGTAAAATACTCCCCCTTAGAAGGCCAAAGCCTGTCAGGGTCGCGGGAGTAATGAGCACTGTTACCCCGAAACGTAAAGGGCTATTGAAGGACACCGTGGGTTTTAGTTCAGTACAAGTCTGACAGTCCCACCCGCTCTGCCCTGGGCGGGAGGACTTATTTGATGATTTTACAACGGTAAAAAAAAGACCTGTATTAGGTCAATACACAAGTACAACTTAAAACTAGATTCTAGACATTTGATTGGTTGAAATCTTTTCTGCTTTGTTTCTGTTTTGTCTGCTTTTGCTTTTCTTTGCTGAATTGCTTTCTGTAATAAGGACCTTAGTTGTATAAATGCTACTTACCAATATTCAAAGCTGAAACTGATGCGAGGAAAATGAACACTTTTCCAACCATGGCGGATGATTCTGAAACAATAAAAAATCTTTCATTAGTTTGAAACAACAACTTTCGTTATTTGAGAAATTTTGCAAACTTTTTTTACCTTTGGAAATATCATCATCAGATGATGGCAAATGGTAAAAGGCTAGGCGGATGCCTAGCCTTTTACCAACTATATTGGGGTCGGCATCCAGTCAAACCAGATGCAGCTGGATATCAGTATAAACCTTTAAAAATATACCGTGTTAAAATTATAAGTTGGCACTTAAAGCTGTGTTCTAAATAATTACAGCCGCACAGGCCGATCTTCCGGGTTAAGCTGTACTTGTCGAGGTTGGTCTGTGGATGGGTGACCATCTGTCATAGTGAGTTTCCTCCATGCCTCGGAAAGCACGTAAAGCCGTTAGTCCCGGCTGTCATTTGTAGACCTTTGATAGTCGTTATTATCGTCGGAATATTATCGTCGGTTATTATCGTCGGGTATATTATAGTCGGAAGCTCGAAGTCTGACAACCAGTCTTCCCATGGGGATATCGTTTTACCCATTTTCTGGGTTGTGAAGGTCCGACAGGAAGTCGCTCTATGTAAAATACTGATATTCACCTGGTTCGACAACTTTAACCAATGTGTGTTACCAGTGATAACTTACGGCACCGAAACGTGGTCTTTCACTATCGGCCTCATCTCAAAGCTCAAAGTCGCTCAACGAGCTATGGAGAGGGCTATGCTCGGTGTTTCTCTACGTGATCGAATCCGAAATGAGGAGATCCGTAGACGAACTAAAGTCACCGACATAGCCCACCGGATTAGCAAGCTGAAGTGGCAATGGGCACATTGCTCGCAGAGCAGATGGCCGATGGGGTCGAAAAGTACTAGAGTGGAGACCACGGACTAGCAAGCACAGCGTAGGACGTCCACCAACAAGATGGACAGACGACCTTATAAAGGTCGCCGGAAGACGCTGGATGCAGGTCGCTTCCAACCGGTATATGTGGATATCTAAAGGGGAGGCCTATGTTCAGCAGTGGACGTCCTATGGCTGAGATGATGATGATGATGACCTGGTTCGACTGGAAGCCGACCCTAATATAATTGGGAAATAGCTAGGCTGATGATGACTTAAAGCTGTGTTTTGAATGATAGAATACGTTTTATACGTATGTTTACGGATCCGTATTTTTTATTGGATATGGAACACTGTCATAAGTGTAAACTCGCTCATATTACAAACATACGTCACCGCCTTTGGGGGTAGGAGGAACAGAGTGGAAAGTTCCTCACTACCACGGTGAAAAGGAAGGTACCTTCCGACCAGACGGGTGTTGTGTCTGGTGGACTTTCTGTCCGACATTTATTGTCGGAATGTTCTATGTCTTCAAAACTCGCGGATAACTTCAATTGCGCGATTTAGACATTTTTAGTTCTTCGGTCGTTGCATAGATGGCGCTAGTGTAGTTATTGTTGACGGGTATGTACGCTACAGCCTAATAAAAACGTATACCTACGTTAAAGCGGTCCTGTACAACGGAACTCTACGGGAACGAGCACTAACATCGTATTGAACTATCCCCTTTACATTATCACTTTAAACGAAGTTAAATACACGTGTATAGTTGAGCCTTGAGTTGGAGCGGGACCGAATACGAGACGGAACATTTTGACCTTACCCAAAATGTTGACCTTACAGTACTAACTTTTAAGTTGGTTTGAAATCAATAAATAGTTTAGACATTGAGTTGATAACATTACGGCCACTTGTGTGATCATCAGTAAAGTAAACTTTTTTGTTAAAATCCTGTAATGTTTTTCTATCAGAAAACCATTGGGTAACTCGCTGTCCGACCATGGATCATGCCCGGGTCGACGGCGCGTTGTGTTCCACGCGCGCCTCAAAGAGTGTCAGCAAAATGACGGACCCCCCTCTAGAGGGTCAAAGCCTGCCGGGGTCGCGAGCCTCACGAATTACCGTGACCCCGGAACGTAAAGGGCTATTGAAGGACACCGTGGATTTTAGTCAGTACGAATCTGCCATCCCTCCCGCTCCGCCCTGGGTGGGAGGACTCACTTGGTGATTATACCACGCTAAAAAAAAACATAAAACCATTTTGTTATCAATACTAAGATTAGTTCGATTGAACGCGTCAACCTCAGGAACTACTGTTTTGATTTGAAAAAATATTTATGCATTGGTAAGTCCATTTATCGAGGAGAGCTATAAGCTAATACCATCACGGTACGACCAATTGGAGCTGAGCAGCGGCGTGAAACTGCGGAGAACAGCTAAACAAATGCATAGGATTTTAATTTATAATCAGCTTAATTACTGATTAAACAACTAGCCATTACACCTGCTGCTGTCATGGACAGCAGCAGGTGGCTGGGGCTGAGGCTGGGGAGTTTGTTCCGCCATTTCTTCTTCCTAGCCAAAACACTAGGAAGTGTCGAAGGGGGGCCGCTTTGGGGGACTGTCTTATGTAAAAATTGACCTTCAAAAAGTGCTGATAAATCAGCCTAATTTGAATAAACGACTTTTAATTTTGATTTGGACAATGGATTTGTTGATCGTTACGGCGATTTCGGGGTGGGTATGGCTATGGAATCGGTCTCCTATCGCTCCACCACGAACAACATAATGAAAATCAGGACATTCGGCGTCCCAAACTACGGTAATTCGGGACGAGTCACCCAAACCCTTGAAAATGGGGACGTCTCGTTTAAATCGGGAAACCTGGCAACAGTAACAATACAGTACAGGTATCGTTCAATTGGAAATGGAAAATGGTTGGTAGCACGTTAATATTCAGGTAGTTGGACGCGAAACAATGAATTCGGAACGTAACTGTTTTCGTATATTGATGTTCTGTGTTGAATTGGACATTGTAATATGTGCAACATTTAGTAATGGAATGTGCAAAGAACAAAACGGAAAGGGAATTTTTGGCTAGGGAGTTCAAATTAAACTTGTGGGATGTCGGACTAGTACAAAATATTTTGGCATACTCTAAATCAGAACGGACAAAACGCATAATTTGTCGCTTATTGCAAAAATCTGGCCGGTCATTCTCTCAAAAATGTAATGTAATATTGATGAATTGGTGTTGAAATAATTGTACGAGTATTCATGAATAGCAATATTTACTACAATAGATTTATTGTGATAAAGATGCAATAGCTGCATTTACAGTTTCTGTAACTACACTCGTGACTTCGCGAGTAAAAGTGTAGAATCACTTACTACGATTCAACTAGTTAAGAATAATAAAAATGGTATAGACGCCAGCAGGTCAACCTACTTGAATCTGTAATTTTACCAAACGAACACTAACCCTATTGTGATAAGGTTGAAAATCTATTAAAGATGTTTGACACATTGAGGTAGAATGATGTGCTGGCGACTGTACCGTTTTAAAGGTTTACCTGTTAAATTTAAATTGATGCCCAATTAATTAAAACCAAGCCATTATTTAAGGAGCTATCCCCGATCGATTTCAAATAAGTAATTCCATACTTTTACCCGCTAGTGTATTTTCACTTTCTTTTTTGAATTCGTCAAAAGGTAAATCGTCATCTTCCTGCCCTGTAGCCATGTAACAAACGATAAAAGCAAACGCTGAGTAGGCTTTAATAGATTTTCAACTTTATGGACTTGGGTATAAAATTGAAGATCTATTGAAGATTTCGTAGCGTTTTCGTTCGTTCCAGTCGCTAACGCTCAGAAATCTTTAATTGATTATCAACTCTTTTTTTTTATTGTGGTAAAATCATCAAATGAGTCCTCCCACCTAGGGCAGGGCGGGAGGGACTGTCAGACTTGTACTGACTAAAATCCACGGTGTCCTTCAATAGCCCTTTACGTACCGTGGTCACGGTAATCCATTAGTCCCGCGACCCCGGGATTTTCAACTCTAGGGTATAAAGTTGAAAATCTATTAGGAATACCTAGCGTTAACGATTATCGTTTGCGACTTGGCTAGGGGGCTTATCCTCTTATTATATATTTATTTATTTTCTTTCATAATATTCCTCGCACAATCAATTCATCCTTTTCTTCCTTCTCTTTCCTTCCCTTTCCTCTCCATACATCAACATTCATACTTATTTTTATTTTTTTTAGTAGCCTGCTCTGTCCCACTCCTGGGCAAAGGCCTCCCTCCACTCCTTCCACTTCTCGCGAGCCCGTGCGTCCTCCTTCCAATTCGGTCAGAACCTGTCCAGTTTGTCCCACCATCTCCTTCGCGATCTGCCGCGGCCCCGTCTCAAGTCTCAGGGCTCTTATTAGTCATCAAAAATATATTTTAACAAACAATAAACCGAGTTGTATAGTAGTAGTTACCAAGAAGTAAGAACATCGTCTGCGCAGTCGTAACCTAAAGTGATCGCATAATAATTACGTTCTTATATAAGGTAGACAACATGAACAGTCAAGAGCAATAAAATGTATAGGTACGCTAAATTAAAACGTGATTTTCATGAAATACTAAATAAAAATCACGTTTTAATTTACTCTACTTTGAAATGAGACCTATTTCGTAATAGCATGGCTTCCAAAATAAAAGGTTTCTGCAAACGCAAAAAGTTAATCAACAAGGTTTAAAAGAACCGAACCCGCCCAAGATTTGTTGGTGCCTTTGAAAGTAGACGTCAGGGGTATCCTGAGGTTCATTTCCATTTTAGGAATAACATATATTTTTTATATAAAAAATGTTGCCTTATAGGAATTTCTCCTGTATCGTGGGTGCGTTTACAAACATAGTAACTCACAAACGCAAACGCGACTCGGAACAACTACTTGCAGATCATACAAGTATTTGTTCCGTGCGGGGGTTTCAGTTAACGTATACATAATTTATTTCTCGTAACTTTAGCAGTATGATTAAATTCATAACTGCCTGATAATAATACAAAAAAAAACGACGGGTTGCACTCTGGGAGTGCCGGCAGAAGTGGAAACTTGAATAGTAATAAACACACACGAACATTCGCGCAAGCGCCCTGCGCCGTCTTACGAATTTTCGATCAGGTCACGTGTCCTGACGCGAGTTAACCATTTTTTACCCATTCCAAAAAAAGTGAACAACGCCGCTAAAGAAGTTTCCACTTCAAAAATTCAAACTTTTGCAGTATTCTCCCTTCATCGCAGATGGATAGATAAACATTTCTTTATGACGTAGCTAAGATAAACATTTCATGTTGTTCCTGCATTGAAAATAAGTTTCGAATTTCTTGTCGGTTCTCCAAGTATCTACAAATTCTGTGCAAGAGGAAATCTTCCTAAGTTTTACTTGAATTCGAGTTGTGTCGGATTGTATGTGTCGTGCATAGATTGGATAAGAGATTTTACAAGTAACTCTTTACAAAAGAATTGCTATTCATGTGAAATAAGGACTAATAGTATGGTGATTGAAAGGATAGAATTAAAGAAGAAAAAGAATGTGTTTAAGTAAGTTAAGCAGTCAAATGATGATGATAAAACAAAGAGAGATCTAATTGACGAATAAATATTCAATAACAATTAAACAGTGACTATAAAACTCGTACCATCAAAGGATTTATTAAAAAATTCTTGAAACTCCATTCTAATACATTATCCATGTCTGACGTAATCACCAAAGCTCAAACCGAAAAATCTTCAAATTTCCTTATCCGTAATGATTCTGCTAATCCCACTCAAAAACCTGCTCGACGAGACTATAAAGAATTACAAGGCCGCATTGTACAATGATCTATCAGCAAGTATTTAAGACCCAAAAATGACGCTTAAAAATTCAAAGACGATTACTTGCAAATTCCATTGTCTCCAAAGCCTGAAATGTAAAACCTTTAAAACATTCACATGAAAATCTGCAAAGCTTAACTTTTTCAATATAACGTTGGATATCAAAGTAAACAAATGTCACAGTAAAAAATCTTGTTCTTAAAAACTTTGAGTACGTCTTAAGCTGCTCAAGTAATACTTAACACGCACTTAAGGGTCTCTTTCGCAAGACATCACGGTAAGTTGGTTCAACACTTGATGTAACTTGAGTTAATGGCAACAGGACTTTTTACTCTGACGGCGAAAAAATCTAGGAAATATTTCTTCGGCTTATAAAGGAGGAATCTGTGAAGTTTTTTGACACAAAGGGAAATGTATTTCAGCCAGTTCTAGTAATTTTTGTATGAAGGGAAAAAACATGTAATCTTGAAAAGTTCATGGACAGAAGTATGAATAGGGCTGTCATTAGATGTATCTACAAATTTATTTTTCGTTATTTGCTCGATTTTTTATGTAATAATAGAGCAAACATTTTAGTTATTCAATTAAAAGTAATACATCCATACGTGTTTGTCCGAATATTTTTTCGATATCGTTAGATACTTTTATGTTTGTATCCAACTTTTAGTTGCCAAAATAATTAAAAATATACAAAATTACTTTTTGGATCAAATTAATACGTGAATATTTTTTGACTAAATATTTGAATACGAAAATGGTTTTGTACGAGTACGTACTTTTATGAATATACATAATTATATAAACAAATACGTCGAATTAGTTAATCAAACACGTTACAGAAGCACATTGAGTGACAGCCAATATTGAATTAGAGAATTTATTAACATGTCATGACGAGGTCCTTAATTAATCTTCTAATTATAATGAAATTAAGAGAAGTTATAATCAGTACCAGGCACTATGCACTAACTTTTTTTTTACTGAATAACTACTATTAGCTATCCCATTTCGTAGAACAAATCTTTTTACTGAACAATTTTTCACAAAGATTACGTCATGCATGGTCCTAACTTTGGTACTTTTACGCTCGTAGCAAGCAACCCAATTCCTTACTTTATGTCTCTACCCGCTGTTGCGTCAAATAAAACATTACGTCTAGATATAAGTTTCAAGAGCAGATGTGACCAGTTACCATGACCCGTCAAATTCATGTCTGTCTTAACATTTGCTGTTTCACATAACGCGTTTGATAGACCAACGTATGATGGATCGTGTGCTATCTTATTTTAGTGGTGGGGGTTCTGTCTAAGTTTTTAGGGTACCATCCGAATATCTATTACAAAGTTGGATAACTTTTGTGAGAACAAAAATATGAATAGTTTTTGGAAATTTTATGAGGGGTGTCGCAAGGTTCATGTTTTGGACCGGTCTTATTTCAAAGTTTTATTGTTATTCTTTTGTTCGTTCGGTTTGTTCGTTATTTTATGAAGGAGTGTGTATAATGTTACAAAGAAAGGAGTTTTCAATGTTGGTTTGATACTATGCTAGCTATTTAAGAATCACAAGATTTTTTGTGTCGGTATATTAATTATAAAAGTATTTATTACTTTCGACACATCGTTTAAAATCTTTTATTACGAATTATCGTCTCACAAGTCTACTGGAGGAAATTTATTTAAGAAAATTATCTAACCAGGTATTCTATGGTAATCGAATTAAAATACCAGGTTACGGTACTGGAATACATTATATTTAAAAACGCCATTTGGTTCAAAATATTTACAGGAGCGAAATCAATAGCTAATATTATTATGAATATCTCCAAAAATAAACACGCACCCAAAATAAACATAATAACGTAAATAAACAAAATGTTTATCAACTATCTTGTTTGTTATTGCTCATATATTATTTAGAGCACTAATTTAAAAAGTAGATGAAGGTTGGTCTAAATCACAGAAGACATACATAAAACTAGGCTAGTGTCGTTGATTTAGTGAGTGTAAGGACTACTACGAGCATGATCTTAAGATCAATTAATTCCGAAGTGTTTTTGGGTTTTTCAGCACGAATTTTTATGACTCTTTATATTCGTGTACAGACGCTAGCAGATCAACCTACCTCAATCTGTCTTTCTTTAATAGATTTTCACAATAGCGGAAGGGTAATGTTCGATTGGTAAAATTTGATAGATTCGGGTAGGTTGTCCTTCTGGCGTCTGTACCGTTTGCTGTAATACTCTTTTGAGCACGAAAATCATCCAAAGAATGAGTTTTTTAATCGTGACTGGGAGTGTTAGACTCTTACTGACTAAAATCTGCCCAATTTCTTGGATTCCAGAGCCACGTTGCCATTTTGACAGTCCCACAGAACCTACGATATTTCTTTCTTGCTCAAACATAAAATTTGGTAAAACAATGAATTTTGTGTTGTATTTAGGGCACAACAGCTTCCTCATTGCAATATTCAGTTTCAGTATTACAGCTTTGAGTTTTAACTTTTTATCTGTTTTTTTTTTAGTAAATTTTTGTGAAATTCAATATTGTAATCTGAAGTAGGCGCTCGATTATAAAAAGCAAAAAATATGTTAATTTTTATGAAACTGTATAAAAGGAAATGTAAAATACTAACGAATTGCTGGTAGAGTCAACAGACTAAAGGTTAGTTTTTTTATTTGAGATGGATTTGCTCTTGGCTCTAGTCTAGGTAGACAGAGCAAAACAGACAGGGATTGCGGGGTCTTTCAGACCCCGCCATCTCCTTCGAACCTAACCTGTCCGAGTCAGGGTGCCCCAAGTACCGAGCTCGCTCCGCTCGCTCTTGCATCCTTAGTCAATTTGCTGATTACCGCCTGCCAAGGTAGATCGATGTAATCTACGCAGGCTTAAATAACAATCGAGGAGTAGGGTAGACAAACCCACGTGGAGTCGGTTTACAGCGATTCGTTTTTGTGTTACTGACTTGTAGAATGATATCGATTTCGGAAAATCGGAATATCGATTTCGGAACGAGAACCCATCGATCATTACATTATGCGAATATGTGAAAATCGGAAAATGAACAAATCAGATAAAGGACCATCGGTAAAATAATTTTCGTGATTCTTAATAATAGATATTGCAATTTTTAAGTATTCAGAGTTTTGAAAATCGGAATAAAATATTTCGGAGTATTTGGGTGTTCACCCTTTTTTGAAGTCGTTTAAAAAGACGAATAAAAGGATTAATGTCTTTAAAATTGTTCCGTAACGCTAAACACATTTTCAAAAAAAACGTATTAACAATCCCGAAGCCGACTATCCTTTAAACCAGCCACCGAAACATAAAACTATGAGATATCATAAAGCAAAATATAAAGCTAAAAGATATAACGCGGGTCAACTTGGGTTGATTGTACGATGTCATACTATAAGACTTTCATGGCGGCTATGAATTTTTGTCTTCTTATATATATATACAGGGTGTCCCAAAACTCAACGTCAAGCCGAAACGGGGTGACAGGATTGATCATAACCATCACGAGAAAAATCTGAAAAAAAATCTATCCCATGCAGTTTGAAAATTATGGGCATTTTAAGAAAAACCTAGAAATGTGATCAAACTGTACCATTTTTCGGTTATTGTGGTTATTCTTTTTTATTTTTGTTCATTTGAACTTTGGAAACGTAATCCTTAATAACATTTCTAGAATCCCAATAAAAAATAATGACACAATTGCCTCAAGTTTCCGAGAATTGAGACTATTTGTTAAACTACGAATTTAAAATTTTCTAGATTCGTCGACTTTGACAGGCCCTCCTATAAAAAAAATGTACTAGAGTGCCTTGGCAAGTGGCATTAAAAGTTGGCGCATTTAATCAGAATTCTAAAATGGTACAATACTTGTTAGTTCCATACAATAGAAAAGAGTAAAAAAATTAAAACCTCAAGTAACCCGAATTTTGCTATCACATTTTACTCAGTTAAAATGTTTTTAATTCGCACAAGCTGTAGGTAGGTTCTTAATTTTAAGACAAAATGATGAGAGAGATGGATAATGGGTATGTTTGTCATGAGTGAGCGAGACAGATAGTGACGCCACTTTTACCAAAGTGAAAAAAAGTTAGTAAAATAATTAGGTTTGTTGGACTAAAAGTCAGATAGAGAAAAAACATTTTTATTACAATAATAAATAATAAATGTTCAAATTGTTTACCATCAGCCTCAATACAAGCCCTACATCTTCTTAAAAAAGATCTACTTATAAGTCGGGCATATCTTCGAGAGTTGATCGCCTCAGCTGCTTGAGAAATGCGTTCACGCAGGTCGGCTACGTGATCAATGGGCTTTGAGTAAACTTTTTCTTTGAGAACTCCCCAATAGAAAAAATCCAGGGGATTTAAATCTGGTGAACGGGCGGGCCACAAGATAGTGCCTGAACGTCCAATCCACCTTCCCGGATATTCCTGGTCAAGGAAATCTCTTACTTGCACTGCGAAATGCGTACCCATACCCATTATCCATCTCTCTCATCATTTTGTCTTAAAATTAAGAACCTACCTAGAGCTTGTGCGAATTAAAAACATTTTAATTGAGTAAAACGTGATAGCAAAAATCGGGTTACTTGAGGTTTTAATTTTTTTACTCTTTTCTATTGTATGGAACTAACAAGTATTGTACCATTTTAGAATTCTGATTAAATGCGCCAACTTTTAATGCCACTTGCCAAGGCACTCTAGTACATTTTTTTTATAGGAGGGCCTGTCAAAGTCGACGAATCTTGAAAATTTTAAATTCGTAGTTTAACAAATAGTCTCAATTACGTTTCCAAAGTTCAAATGAACAAAAATAAAAAAGAATAACCACAATAACCGAAAAATGGTACAGTTTGATCAAATTTCTAGGTTTTTCTTAAAATGCCCATAATTTTCAAACTGCATGGGATAGATTTTTTTTCAGATTTTTCTCGTGATGGTTATGATCAATCCTGTCACCCCGTTTCGGCTTGACGTTGAGTTTTGGGACACCCTGTATATAAAAGGAGAACTGACTGACTGACATATCAACGTACAGCCGAAACTACTAGGGCTAGGAATGTGAAATTTTGCACACGGCTTCCTATTATAATGTAGGGGAGCACTAAGAAGGGGTTTTTGGAAATTTAACCTTTAAGGGGGTGAAAAGGGGGATTTAGGAAAGTACGTAAACCACGCGGACAAAGTCGCGGGAAAAGTGCTAGTTATATATATAGCTCGCAAGTTTGATGAGCGCGTAGTATTAACATAAGATATATGTGGTCATATTTTTTTGTATACGATTATTTTTATTGCTTTATCTAAATGTGTTTTGTTTGTCTTCCAATTGTTCCATAATAGATGGTCGCGGGACTGTCTAAATAAGTAACCGTGATCCTGGAACGTTAAAGGCTGTTGAAGGAACAACGCGGATTTTAGCTAGTAGGAGTCTGACAGACCCTTCAGAGCTGAGAGCCCTAGAGAAATGATTTAAACCTTTGTCAAACAGACAGGCGATAGTGAATCGGACCGAGTCCGAAGCGATAACGAACCGACACGAGATGTCAAACTGGATGCAGCGAACCGAGGCGTGGCAGTTGTATTAGCTGGCTTTTTATGAACGACGTCAAACAGAGCAAATACGCCACGTCTTCGCATCGGTTCGGTCACGCTATCGGATCGCTTTCGCTTTTCTATGTGACTGGATTCAAACAATTCCATACATAACAAGTAAAAACGCCTCGCTTCGCATTCGCCACGCCTGTCTGTTTGAAAAAGGCTTTAATGATTTTACCTCATAAAATAAAAGGCGGCATGGGAAGCAGTAACCTGCTATTTAACAAATAAAAGGATATGACATAATAAATTCTACGAGGCTACGATTAAGCGAAAATGTCATACTTATGGGATTTTAGGGACATAATTGTGTCATAATCTTCCTGTTTCGTGTGAAACCTTTTGATTTCACAGTTGATTAAATCGCTTCTAGGAACCCTAAAGGTCATCAGTTATGACTAATACATGTATATTTCACTATCAATACATAGCATAAAACAAAGTCGCTTCCCACTGTCTGTCTGTTCCTATGTACACTTAGATCTTACTCAACGGATTTTGATGCGGTTTTAATAGATAGAGTGAGTCAAGAGGAAGGTTTATATGTATAAAACATGCATAATATAGTAGAGATTGCACCCGTGCGGACCCTGGCGTGTCGCTAGTAAGTAATAAATGTAGCATCTATGATAATATGTTTAAGTCCTGGATTCAGGTCAAAAAGGACAGGCCATGTTCCGTCAAACTCATTTCCTTCGTCCAATTCAATTCACTACAGTTAATATTATTTATTGCAATCCATAATGTATGGACGCTAGCACATGAACCTACCTCAGTCTATTAAATTTCTTTAATAGATTTTCAACCTTATCGTAATAGTGGAAGGTTTATGTTAGATTCGTAAAATTTGACAGATTGGGGTAGACCTGCTGGCGTCTGTACATAGCCAAAGAAAAAGAAATAATCATGGACATGGTTGGAGAGAGGAGAATTCCTTGATGTCATAGTTCTAAAATTATGACAAACAAAATCTAAGTTGAAACCCACGCGCCCACGGCGACAGACGTCGGCAGACGATCTCCGGCCACCGTTGACGCGGGCATGCGGGCGGCGAGTAATGGGTGTCTCGTTTTTCGACCATACACCTTGCCCGAGTCGACGGCGCGTTGTGTTCCACGCACGCCTCAAGGAGTGTCAGCATAGTGACGGGAGGGCCAAAGACTGCCGGGGTCGCGAGACTCACGAACTACCGTGACCCCGAAACGTAAAGGGCTATTGAAGGACACCGTGGGTTTTAGTCAGTACGTGTCAGACAGTCCCTCCCGCATTGCCTTGGGTGGGAAGACTCATTTGATGATTTTAACACGTTAAAAAAAAGTTAAAATCCACCTACAGCACAAGTTACACAACATCTCTACTGGGCCATCACTGCCCAATTTTTAACACCGTTCTGTAACAACAGAAAATCGACTCCTCTATACTCAAAAAGTCTTCATCTCCCAAAATAAATAGGAAAAAGCAAACAGCAGCTAAGTGAAACCGAACCCGTTTGGACAAGTGATCATGATTAATTGCTGGCTCATCAATAACGTTGTCAACGGCTAGCGATTAGCGATAGATGGCGCCTCAGTGCGGGGCTTGTTTGTAGGTTAATCTATGAAAGATGCGGGAAATTTGCTTGAACCGTGGTAGATGGTTTGATGTTAGGTTTTTTCTCGCAAGTTACCGATATTGCTCGTAAAATAAGCATGGTTTTCTTTTAAGACCAAATAAAAAAATCAATTGTACCGAGTAAAATCATCAAATCAGTCCTCCTACCCAGGGCAGGACAAGAGGGACTATCAGACTTGTACGGACTAAAATCTACGGTGTCCTTCAATAGCCCTTTACGTTCCGGGGATACGGCTACGTTCGTCAAACTTATATATTAAAGCGAGTGAAACCGCGGGTAAGAGAGTTGACTATAAATCCTAACTAATATTATAAATGCGAAAGTAACTCTGTCTGTCTGTCTGTCTGTCTTTCTGACTGTCTGTCTGTCTGTCTGTCTGTCTGTCTTTTCTTCACGCCTAAACTACTGAACCGATTTGTGTGAAATTTGGTACAGACATAGTTTGGAACTTGAGAAAGGACATAGGATAGTTTTTATTACAAAAAAATATAAATAAAAAATAAAATTTATGAAATGCTCTAACGGAGTATAGATAATTCCTTAAACTCTCAATAGATGGCGGTGATCGTTCAATGGTGTCGATCGGTACACGAGTTGTCACTATGGATTGATAGATGGCGTTGGAACCAAAATTGTACTTATTGTCGGTTGTATGATAGTTTATGTGGACTGGTCCTGTTTCGTAAATTTTAAATTGTTTTTTGTATAATTGGTGTTCCTGTGATGCTTATGAGAAACTATATAACTAGATCCACCAAGACTATAACTAACTAACGGCATACGGTTACAAATAACCTATTTAGGACGGAATGTCATTAAAGCCGCTATTATGACTGGGATGGCAAAAGGCGAAACTTTTATTATTCCCCGTATTCCCATCATTCCAACTGATTTGCCATTCCAATTCAAAAGAGTTCAGTTTCCACTGTAAACTGCGTTTGCAATGACCATAAATAAAGTCCAAGGGCAAACGCTAAAAGTTGCGGGGGTACATCTTGAAAAAGACTGTTTCTCCCATGGACAACTCTACGTTGCGTGCTCAAGAGTGTCGAAACCACAAAACCTTTATATTTTTGCAAAGGATGGCTAAACTAAAAACGTGGTAAACAGAAATGTCTTGGTGTAAGAAACTTTCATAATCTCTAAAACCTAAAATAATAGAAAATTTGTCAAGGGAGAAACAGTCTTTTTTCCTTTTGGACTGAAATGTCAAATCAGTAGAATGATGAGAAAATAAGGGAAAAATAACATTTTCGCCTTTTTCGATCGGCAAAACGGCTTTAATGCCCTAAATGAGTATACATCTCTTAAATTCAAACGCAGAGCTCATTATGTTGATTTTTGAAGAGTTCCCTAGAATATACCGCGAGATCGGGAACTATGTGGGTAAAACCAAAAATCTGCTGGAAGTCACTATTCCACGCGAACGTAGTCGCGGGCAAAAGCTAGTGACATATAAACCCAATGATTTCGAAACATGTTACAGACACTACTCAGGAAAATTAAAACGAACACAGATCCCACAGGATCCTGCATATATGACACAGCATCCGTTATTAATCTGAATATGAACGGAAACAGCTTTTTTTTTTTAACGTGGAGACTTTTTTGTCACTGTTCTTTTTTTTTGTAACCACAAAATGTGTGGTTGAATTTGATAAAAGCCAGTGTGGTTTTTTTTTGTTGAAAATTGTTTTTGGAATATTGGTTTTGTGTACTGTAAAGTTGATTGAATTTATGGATGGGCTAGCTGTTGCGGGTGGCTTTGCCTGCGTTTACCGCGGACATTATACCATGGGAACATAGTACTGAAATTAAAAGTATCCTATGTATAATGAAGTTGGGTCGACGTCGCGTTGTGTTCCACGCGCGCCTCAAGGAGTGTTATATAGTGTTATTACCGTGAACCCGGAAAATAAAGTGCTATTGAAGGACACCGTGGATTTTAGTCAGTACGAGTCTGGCAGTCCCTCCTTGTCTGCCCTGGGTGGAAGGACTCATTTGATGATTTAACCACGTAAAAAAAAATTGTATGGGGAGCCCCAACTTTTTTAATTTTTGTATGAGAATTCTAATGTAGTTCACATAATACATCTACTTACCAAGTTTCAACCGGATAGCTCTTATGCTTTTGAAGAAAAGTGGCTGTGACATACCGATGGACAGATAGACAGACATGACGAATCTATAAGGGTTCCGTTTTTTTTTCCATTTGGCTACGGAACCTTAAAAAGTAAGAGATAATTATACGTATGTACATGAATTACGTAAAGGAAGAACAGGAGCTCCATTAATTAATTAAAATGATAAACAAATAATATACTAACATTACTTGAGACTGCAGAAAACAATACCTGATGCATTTCTTAGAACCACTTCACAAGAACGCTACGAAGATATAAGGGTGCTTGTATTGAATTGTTTGTGTTAAAATTGGGTTCAATGTTTGAACTTCTTATAATAGAGTATTTTACTGCATAAATAAATTGAAAATTTCTTTAGTCCGTCAGTTAGAATATTAAAAAATAATGGACACGTATTTTATGTTTTTCTAAATCAATGTATATTGACAAAGATAAAACGCTTCCAAATTTGGGAGTGGGGGCTTGTGGCGTCATAACGCTTGTAAAATTATACCGAACGAGTGACGTTTTGTGATTTTTAGAAGCGTTGTATCTTCGTCAATTTTGGTTTACGTTACAAAAGAAAACCTACGGGTCTAATATGATGATCGCTAATCTATCTTCTATTAATATAAAATGTTACGTTGGTTTGTGTACGCTTCAAAATCTCAAAAAGTTCTGCACCGATTGAGCTGAAATTGTAGCATGATATATAACCCGCATCAAGGATTGTTTTTATCTATTTTTTGCATCAGTCACATATCCGCGACCGCGAAAAAACAGTTTCTTGTGCCACAGCGAAGCGTGGCAGGGTACAATTACTCGTAGTATATCATAATATTGAACTTGGCTCTAATTTCACATAAATTGTGTTTTTGATGGGTATCTATTATCATTTAAATACGCTATTTACGCTTTCATAAGCACAATCGGTGGCCAGCATTACTTGACCCATTTTATCATTATTCTGCCGTATTAGATGGGTCATCATAATAATGGGCACCTAAATGTACTAATTACATTCCTGCCACGCAATGAAACTTTGCTAATTAGTCTTGAACTGATATCTGAAACTTCTTGATTATGTACCAGACGATAATTTCCAGTTATGTCTGACCTCACTTGGCACTAGCTTTCAACAGATATAAGGGTCAGATTACACTGGTTTATATGACTAGATATTTCGTCTTGTAGTTCAAAATATGGTGGATATTATATGGTACTGTCAAGACCTTGGAGACGAGTTAGATGTTGTCAGGAACCCTAAATATGTTCGCAATCTAGACACTGATATGATCTAGATTAAGTCTGCCTTCATAGCTGAGCCTAGGTTTTATTTTTATCGTGGTAAAATCATCAAATGTGAGCCCCCTGTAGAGGGCCAAAGCCTGCCGGGGTCACGGGACTCACGAATTACCGTGACCCCGGTACGTAAAGGGCTATTGAAGGACACCGTGGATTTTAGTCAGTACAAGTCTTACAGTCCCTGCCCTTGGTGGGTGGTCTCATTTGATGATATTACCACGTTAGAAAATGTCATGTTTGGCGTGATACGGAGAGCGTGCTTGATTCTTTTGCCCTCGACGTTTTCCCAGTCTGTTCGTATACTCTTACTAAAGCAATAATAAATAGAACTCACATGAAACTATCACAGATCCCAAACGTAAATAAATCCTACAAGCTAATACGTGATCTAAATGGCATTCGTTTGCATGTAACAAGTTGGACTACATCCGATATATGGATCAAAACTTACTTAATTAGGGAACTCCCTGTGATACTCGTGGACCGCCTGTGAGTAATATTTCACCGAGTATTACAGGGGCTTGCGGCTAAATATTAACAGACGTATGGGTGATGAAAGAAAAAGAAAGAAAAGTGATTTATTGAAACACATAGGACAGAACAACAAAAATGACATGAATAAAAACAACAAAGAAAACAAAATATATAAAAGAAAAACGACAAAAGGTAATACCAATAAAAAACAATTTAGTCCTGTGCGAGGCCAAAAGGCTCCTATCTCAGCATGTGCTTTTTTTTTTCGTGGTAAAATCATCAAATGAGTCTTCCCACCCAGGGCAGAGAAAGAAAGAAAGAAAAGAGATTTATTGACACACACAGGACAGAAAAAAAATACATGAATAAAAACAACAAAGAAAACAAAATATATAAAAGAAAAACGACAAAAGGTAAAACCAATACAAAGCAATTTAGTCCTGTGCGAGGCCCAAAGGCTCCTATCTCAGCATGTGCCGTGACATTTTTAAATTGCCCAAAGTGATGTCACAGTCAAATACGTACTCATATATTGTTGCAAAATAAATAAATGAACCAAAAATAAGATATAAATAGACAAGTATAATAAGCAGATAACATTTTTAAAATAATGATGATGGTGATGATGAAGCGATCCAAATGATTTCAGCCAAGGCGTTTACTTAGTTATTCTTTACTCACGCACCTCAAAGATCTGCCAGTAATCTGTCGGGGACACACAGGGTCAGTCTTTTTTTTTACACATGTTTTAAACTATATGACTTCTGCCAAACTGCAGGACAGTTTGTCGGCAGTCTAAAGTCTGCCTGTTGAAATTCTGCCCGCGGTCGATCTTTCCTTTCCAGAAAATCTTTAATGATTGTTACGATATTTTCAATACGAGACGTCAAACTGGGTGCAGCAAACCGAGACGTGGCAGTTGTATTAGCTGGCTTTTTATGAACCACGTCAAACAGAACAAATACGCCTTCGCCACGTCTTCGCATCGGTTCGGTAACGCTATCGGATCGCTTTCGCTTTTCTATGTGACTGGATTCGAACAATTCCATACATTACAAATAAAAACGCCTCGCTTCGTCACGCCTGTCTGTTTGACAAAGGCTTAAGAGCGTGCAAGTGTAAAAAAAGTGCACATGACGTCACAAAATGCACGCTCACCGATTCACTCTTATCGTGGTCGTTTACGTGTCGTGTACGTGGTATGTTTTTAATACCATTCGTTTATATGATAACAAGTTTGGAGTACATCCATATTTGGATCAAACTAAACTTTCCTAATTAGTGAGAGCTCCGTGTGATATCCGTGGAGCATCTGTGACTAATAGTTCGTCGGGTTTTACGAGTTCCGAGTTTTAGTATTATTTTTGATTTATTTTCTGGGTTTTACAAAATATGCAAATGTGAATGTGTATAATTTTGAACTCCTGATAAATGTGTCCTGAAATATTTATGTATCCTTACGTATAATTATATTTAATGCGAAAGTAAGTTTATTTTGTTACATTTTCATGTCACGCCGCATATTTTGATGTACAGTGTATGAACAATAGTATGTATACAATAAGCAGTATTTTAATCATCAAAGTATAAAAAATATAAAGTATAAATCATCAAATGAGTACCTACCCAGACCAGGGCTGGAGAGATTGTCAAACTTATACTAACGAAAATCCATGGTGATCCTTCAGCGGGCATGCGAGCAGCGAGTAATGGGCGACTCGCTGTCCGACAATGGACCATGCCCGGGTCAACGGCGCGTTGTTTTCCACGCGCGCCTCAAAGAGTGTCAGCATAGTGACGGGGCCTGTAGAGGGCCAAAGCCTGCCGGGGTCGCGGGACCAAGGGATTACCGTGACCCCGGTACGTAAAGGGCCAGTGAAGGACACCGTGAATTTTAGTCAGTACAAGTCTGACAGTCCCTCCCGCCCTGCCCTGGGTGGGAGGACTCATTTGATGATTTTACCACGATAAAAAAAAAATAAAAAATAAATGGTGATCCCTCAAAAGCCATTCACGTTCCAGGGTCACAGTTAACTGATGAGACAGTCCCGCGACCCCGGCAGGTTTGCTGACACCTCGAGCCGTCGACCCGGGCATGGTACATGATCGGACGGCGAGTCACCCTTAATTCATTGTCCGCATGCCCGCCAACTATAATGCTATGTTTACGAATGTGATAAATCATTATCAAGTACGGAAGCTTTAATTGTGTGTGGCCCGACTTGTACTTACCCAGTTTTTTTTTGTTTCTTTGTCCTCCAGCTCAACCGTAACTTATTGTCATAAAATAACCGCGTGCTCGCCCTTTCACTCGATTGTGAAAGGCCCACAAACTGTCCCCAGTAAGTTTGTTAATTAGTGAAGTTAGATCAGCGGCAGCCGCGTCAGTTGCAGCGTGTTGTGATTTAGTCTCTCTTAGGGCGATTTGTATTAGGTTTTAAGAGACAATCACCTTTTTTTTAACGTGGTAAAATTATCAAATGAGTCCTCCCACCCAGGGCAGAGCGGAAGGGACTGTCAGACTCGTACGGATTTAAATCCACGGTGTCCTTCAATAGCCCTTTACGTACCGGGGTCACGGTAATTCGTTGAGTTGACTATTACTCGCCGTCCGCATGCCCTACCTACCTAAATGCTTTTTTGATTTATTCCAGAAACCCTCACTGACTAAACCCTACTCAATTATAATCCCAGTTTGGGAAACTCGCTATGGCAGATGGTCATCCATCCACAGAAAATCCTAGGAAACAAAAACGTGGCTTAACCTGGAAGGTCAGAATTTATTGTTTCATTGTACAATAACGTCATCAGTTGGAGCACGGGACCCAAAATCGAAATTCAAAGTCTCCGAGCTCCAATCAGTTGGAGAAAGTAGGTGGAGCATGGTTCCGCCCCCAAATTATTTTACTATTGATCCATAAATGTTTCGATAAACATCAGAAGTTGATACGTATTTAAATAAAACTTCGAAAGATCAAAGATAAATGTTGACTTAGGTCTCTTGGAGATCCATCAGAGTTTTACGGGATATGATGTAATAAATGATTTAATTATAAATATTTAAACTAGAACCTATTTGTAAAGCTATTTTTAGGGGTCCGTTCTTCAAAATAAAAATAAAAAATGGAACACGTCCGTCCGTCATGATGTTTCTAAGTCATGTAATAAAAATCCCACAAAGCTGAATTAATATAGTACCCTCAAAACTAACTGAAGGTGAATCGTCAAAGCATATTATTGTAATCTCCTATTTTAAAAAAATATGGAAACTTCCGAAATGGCGTTCAAAGTCTGCCATTTTGGATTTATCAAAATTTAATGTAACCAGTGTCGTTTTTACAATTCAGACGAATCTAACGACAGCTCACAAGCTTAAATATATCAAGTCGTTTAGACTACACAACATGCCAAAGAAATATTTTAGACTCATAGATTCGAAAAACATTATCCTCCTTCTGATGTACTCGAGTCAAAAAGCTTCACTTTTCATAGTCAGTTCAACAGGTTTACTTTGATAAAAATAAATATCTTTCGACTAAGTCGACTCGTGTATGAAAATTTGAAACTTGGCTCGAAAACATTTCGAACCAGCCATCACTTTCAAGACTTTGGTAAAAACTTTGTTTTAAACGTTTTGGTTTTCAAACACTTTATCTTTTTAAGAAATTTCTTGTTAGGGAAAATTAATATTAAGCTTTTTTGTTTATTTCATACGTTATGAGTTTTATTTTCAACGAAAAAAAATATAGTTCATTGTTAAAATAATGTATATTCTCTTGCGCGCCGACGGAACCCAGTCACGGTTTTAAAACTAAATATTTTTTCAAAGTATAAGTTTAATGACATGGATTGACTTTAGACTTAGATGGTTCGGTAATGCGGACAGGACGAATGAAAGACAGCTAACAAAAGGAATTTATAACATAGAGATGAGTGCAAACGCCGGGTACGTGATGCCCTTTTAAGACCTACACTGACCTTATTGGTGAAGTGCTTCAGAAAGGCCGAGTGCGTAGTACTCGCAACGGTCGTGCTTGTATGACCAGATGAAAGAATGTGATTGAGGCGAAACGAGTATGTAAGAATCGAAGGCGACGCTCAATAGTGTCTGACTACCCTCATGGGAAGCAACCGAGGTCCGGGCACGCCACGTGAGGGAGCGGACATCATCCTCCCTCCACCCCAGCCACAGTGGTAGACGCCCACGGCGACTGACGTCGGCCACCGTAGGCGCGTGCATGCGGGCAGCGAGTAATGGGCAACTGGCTGTCTGACCATGGACCATGCCCGGATCGATGGCGCGTTGTGTTCCACGCGCGGCTCAAAGAGTGTCAGCAAAATGCAGCCCCTCTCTAGAGGGCCAAAGCCTGCCGGGGTCGCGGGACTCACAAATTACTGAGACTCCGGAACGTAAAAAGTTATTGAATGACACCATGGATTTTAGTCAGTACGATTCCGATAGTATGGGTAGGAGGACTCATTTGATGATTTTACCACAATAAAAAAAACCCTAATGGGAAGAAGGCGTTAGTTTATGTATGGTATGGATTTTTATTTCAAAACTATGTTTTTCTCTTTTTTTTCGAAAGCAACATTTCATTTTAGTCCCCAATCTCCACCAAGTCATTAAACTCTCCTAATTAAAACTCACACGTGCCACACCTTCAGCACTTTCTGGATGCACCCGAACTTTCGAACTCATTAGCCTAGCTTAGTCCGAGAAGGAAAGATTGTTAGTTCACTAATTAAGTAATATGAGACTAATATTATGTTCGGAGTACACTATGAAAGTGAAGTGTTATATCTACGGATAATCACGTTCGTATTACATTAGCGGTCAAAATTACTTTATTAAAAGCAATTTGCTTGTCATTTTACACGTGCAGTCAGGACAACACGATCCCTTTGTCATTTAGCTAGATGTTCGTAATAGAATTGTGTTACAGTGACATTTATCTATAATATGTATGTATTTAGAAATATATAAGTATGTTTATCTACTATCATGCTATTAATCCTCTATAAAAGAACCTATAACATTAGCTTATTGCCAACATTAAAACACTCAATGCTATAATGATCATTATATCATCCAAACGCGTGTTATAATGAGTTTCAAAAAAAGAACATTCTCATGCAATGACATTTTTACCACCAGATCGCTAACATTTTGAAAAAAGAACAATAAATTGTAGACTAATTCGTAATTTCGGATTCTCGTCTTATCGTGTTATTTCCCGCCATCTTGAATTCACATAGTTCTGTACAACACCCTATGGTATAAAAATCTTTTATAGAGAATTCACATCATGACTGTAGATAAAGTCTTGTATGCAACTGTTATAATTAGGTATTAAAACACTCATGTGATACTATTATCACACTCGGCTACGCCTCGTGTGATAAACCCACATTCGTGTTTTAATACCCCTGATTATACAACAGTTGCATAAATAACTATTATCAGTTGTCTAGTACCCATAACACAAGCTCTGCTTAGCTTGGGACTAGATGGCGTTGTGTGATAGTTGTGGAATATTTATTTATTTGAGCACTTGCTAATGCCAGATTTCGTTCACATATATTTTTTGCATGTACATGTAAATGAAGCCACTATAAAAGCTAGTTTTCAGTAAATAACTTCACAAACAAAATACCTGATGACTACTACTTTTTAAACTAATTATTTAAATTTGTCTAACATTTTCCGACTAATTAGGCAACTTAAGATTTTAAGATCTACTTTCAAGTCTAACTTTAAAACTTTTGGTATACTAATTGTTAAATAGCAGACACGTAAGACGACAAGTTTGTTTGAAATAATTTAGTCGCACGAAAAAGATTTGTCTTTATTTATCCTTTAGTAATGATTTTATTTTTCTTTTGAAATGAGATTCCAAAAAAAAAATTAGACTCGTAGCATTTGCAGTACCAAAGTTTCATACAAACTATCAAACCCAAAAATAACCCCATAGGCGTCGAATTTCGCAAAACCCCTTAGCAAGCATATGCATCAAAAAGATCCTCCATGCAAAATTGGAAATTCCTAGCAATAAAATTGTGTAAGTGTAATTACGACCTAACTGCATCTTTTTCAAGTGAAGATATGGCTATACTTTTTTTACTAGTGGATTATTTTTTTAACAAGTTTCCTATCATAGGTGGTGTGGTAAGGACTATAAGACTTGACTGACTAAAACCATCTTGTTGTGAAAGGTGACTCAGCGCGGGGCGATAAGCGGAAAAATCAAATATATCGAAATGTTTCAAGCACGCCACGAGGCACCACCTGTGGTGAATACGCGCGCAGTTTTCTCCAATCGCTACAGCGGCGCGCGGTATTCGGAGCGTCGGTAAAAAACGTACGATCGTATGAGTGCGACGCCATAAATAAAATAAAAAATAAATAAATAAATATTCCACAACTATCACACAACGCCATCTAGTCCCAAGCTAAGCAGAGCTTGTGTTATGGGTACTAGACAACTGATAAACATACTTATATATTTCTAAATACATACTTAATATAGATAAATTACACCCAGACACAGAACAAATGATCGTGCTCATCACACAAACATTAGTTCTGGGTGGGAATCGAACCCACGACCTCCGGCATAGCAGTCAGGGTCACTAACCACTAGACCAACAGGCTTGTCAAAAAATGTCATAAAATGGAGCGGTTCGGACAACGCAACGGTGCGAGAGTGGTGAGTTCCGCAGCTGCCGCCAACTGCTACTGCAGATAACGCTCCGCTGCATCCCTCACCGCACCGTTCATCGCTTAGACCAAAGTCATGAACTATCTGTACCTGCCCCAGTTTAACTTTACTGTTGACGCAAGCAACAGTGTTACTTGCCTAATTAGGCGACTTTAAACTTTATCTTAAGAGGAGTAGCGTCGAAATTACTTAGAAGACACAAGTTGTTCATAGTTCGAGTGTACAGGTGAATCTTTAAGTTTTCAAGCTTTAAAGTTTACGCTTTATAGCGCAGCGCATACATCTGCCGAAAATTTCGGGACGTAAATTCGCCAAATTTCTCTTCGCGCAATGAGTAGGTCGCCTAATTTCCGAACTCACTAGTTCAAGTAAATTCCAATCCCATCAAAAACTTGCGCGGGCATACGGGCAGCGAGTAATGGGCGACTCGCTGTCCAACCATGGACCATGCCCGGGTCGACGGCGCGTTGTGCTCCACACGCGCCTCAAGGAGTGTCAACATAATGACGGGGCCTGTAGAGGGCCAAAGCCTGTCGGGGTTGCGGGACTCACAAATTACCATGACCCCGGTACATCAAGGGCGGGAAGGATACCGTGGATTTTAGTCAGTCAAGTCTGGCAGTGTGGGTGGGAGGACTCATTTGATGATTTTAACACGCTAAAAAAAAAGCGATTACGCCATCTAATTATAAAAGTAAGGGACATATTTCACACAAGACTGATCCCATAAAAGACTAACAGATGCATCTAAAAGTTGCACAACTCATTAGCCTAGTTTGACTCACCTTGTGACGTCAGTTAGTCAACTAATTACGGTAGCATGAGATTTGCAACGTAAACTGGAAAGTTCCTCTTGTGATTATAAGTTGGTGTTTGTTTCACGGAGATTATAAAACGTGTTTTTTTTTTCTCGGAATTTTCGTGAGTTTAATTGTTTTTTTTTGTGTTTGCCTTTGTCAAACAGACTGGTGAAAGCGAAGCGTTTCTGAAGCGATACCGAACCGAAGCGAAACGTCAGTGAGACGTTAGTCAGATAGTTCTGTGACTGGATTCAAACAATTCCATACATTACAAATAAAAACGTCACGCTTCGCATTCGCCGCGCCAGTCTGTTTGACAAAGGCTTAATTTTGGTTTACACTGTCAGTAAATTAGCACATACAACAAGGCATTTAATTGCATTAATAAATTGAAAATCTGTTTAGTCAAACAATTACAGTATTGAAAAATATTAAACATTTTTTTGTCTTTTTTTTTTAACCAACGAATTTTGACAAAATTAAAAACGCTTCAAAATTCGGGAGTAGAGGCTTATGACGTCTTAACGCTTTAAAATTATACCGAGAAAGACGTTTTGTGGTTTTAAAAAGCGTTGTATCTTCGTTAATTTTGGTGTACATAACAAAAGAAAAAATACGTTGCGAATATTTTTTGTTAATGTATCTTATATATAATTAATAATCTATCTTTCGGACTTATTAATATTGTTAAGTAAAATAACTTATTACCGGCAATTATATTGCAGCCGCGCAGCATTTAGACGCGACTTTAACTTAGGTACCTGAAATCCTCATCTACTACTATTCACGTAAAATTAGTAATAGGCATTATATACCCCACTATTTTAAGGAGGTTGTATGAAAAAGCAATCCATCTAGCGAAAAAAATCCTATTTATTTCAGTACACGCACCAAATATTCAGAAAATTCCATTTTACCTTGTAATAATGTACACGAACTCATGTCGTAGACCCCTCGTAGCGGCGTAGTCTGCTACGAGGTGCTACGCGGCTACGAGGCTACGAATGTTTTAACAAGATTATTTTGATTAACATTTTAACCTTGTGTGTTACAAAGAATGTTTAATGAAAGCTATTACTTTAAATTATTCACGACATAATTTACTTTACAAGGTAATTCAAATATGAGAAGAAAGAGAGAGATAGAAAGTATTATCAAAACAAAGCTGCTTCTGCGAATCTGTAAAGTTGGATAAAAAAAAATGTTATTTACATCATCTCTTCAATGCAACTCGACTCATTTTCAAACTTTGCAGGACTGATCTTAGCTTGAGGTTTAAGTTCACTTTCACGGAGGTGACAGGCGGCAGTGACCTTTCGCTCCCGGCTTTGGTTGAGACCATGCTGCGGGGCTGTACGGAATGCGAAGCAGTCACCTCCTTCTGCGAAGCATTCATGTTAGCGAAGGAGGAGGTTGAATGCAGCTAACCCAGCTGCTGCAGGAGATGTCTACGGCAACAGAAGTCGCCGAAAAAAAAAATGGTGTAAGTTCACTTTATAGATCTGATAATTGAATCCTGGCTCTTAAACTTTGAGTTGCTTGTAGTAAAGACAGGCCTGTTGGTCTAGTGGTTAGTGAACCCGACTGCTATGCCGGAGGTCGTGGGTTTGATTCCCACCCAGGACAAATGTTTGTGTGATGAGCAACGATCATTTGTTCTGTGTCTGGGTGTATTTTATCTATAATATTTATGTATTTAGAAAAATATAAGTATGTTTATCAGTTGTCTAGTACCCATAACACAAGCTCTGCTTAGCTTGGGACTAGATGGCGTTATGTGATAGTTGTGAAATATTTTTTTAGAAAGAACGTTTAAAATAAAAAATAACATCTTTCCCACAACGTTCAAACCACGTCCAAGTTATATTTTTTTGCCGGCGGCGGTCTCAGTAAGCTTCGGCAGAACCTAAGTATACAATATAGAGTTATTTACAGAAGGCTAGCTTTATACAACAAGTGAAAACAGACATATTTTATATGGATGCGTACGAACGTTGACTTCAAGTTAATGACAGTCGCGAGTACGCTCGTACTCGCTGTATGTGAAGCGAGTTTATGTCTAGGAGTGAAGATCTTAAACAACTGACAGTGGCGAGTACGCTCGCTCTTTGTTTCTTATCTATTTGTGCGTGAAGATCTCAATCAAGCGACTGTCGCGAGTATGCTTTTTTGTTTTATCGTGGTAAAATCATCAAATGAGTCTTCCCAGCCAGGGCAGAGCGGAAGGGGCTGTCAGATTGCGACGAGTCGGTGTCCTTCAATAGCCCTTTACATTCCGCGGTCACGCTAATTCGTAAGTCCCCCAACCCCGGCAGGCTTTGGCCCTTTAGAGGCGGACCCCGTCATTTTGCTGACACTCTTTGAGGCGCGCGTGGAACACAAAGCACCGACGACTCGGGCATGGTCCATGGTCAAACAGCGACTTGCCCAAAACTCGCTGTCCGCATGCCCGCGCCTACGGTGGCCGGAGATCGTCTGCCGACGTCTGTCGCCGTGAGCCTCTACCGAGTAAGTCACGAGAATGCTTGGACTCTTTTTACGTTAAGCATGTGTATGTGTATGGGCGACTCGCTGTCCGACCATGGACCATGCCCGGGTCAACGGCGCGTTGTGTTCCACGCGCGCCTCAAAGAGTGTCAGCATAGTGACGGGGCCTGTAAAGGGCCAAAGCCTGCCGGGGTCGCGGGACCAAGGGATTACCGTGACCCCGGTACGTAAAGGGCTAGTGAAGGACACTGTGGATTTTAGTCAGTACAAGTGTGACAGTCCCTCTCGCCCTGCCCTGGGTGGGAGGACTCATTTGATGATTTTACCACGATAAAAAAAAAAGCATGTGTGTGTGTGTGTGGACGCTGTGAAAGACATTACACACGAGGCATTTGTGGTGTTTTACAGCCCACACCCTCTTCCAGAGACCAGTCTCAGTGGTGCAAATATTATTGGCTATGTTTTTTTTCAGTGGGTTTGCTCTTGACCTCAGTCTAGATCAGGAGTGACTAAGACAAGGTCGACGATGGAGCGAGCTTACCCAGAAGAAGCCTGTTCACTATAGCTTTGAAGAGATTAGGGTTGTATGCGTTCGGAAACACAGTAGCATATGATAATCTAATAGTAAAGTAGTTCAAAAGACCACCTCAGACACCTGCATGGTTCTCGTAAGTTTTTCTTTTTTTTTACCTATACAAAATGTCTGGACTTTAAAAGAGACTGTGACCTCTGAGTTTGTTTCGGCCGTTCCTTCTCATAGTAGTCAGGTACGAAACACCATCATCTAGTTTTAAAAAATAAGGAATGTGATTTTTTGACGTGTAAAAGAGTTTGCCAAAACAAATTTGCAAAAAAAAAAATCTTTTATCATTAGTAACTCTATTCAGTTGAACTTCTGTCTCAAACTTTTCAGTGGCTGAATCTAAGTAGACAAGTAGGTATTAATTACACAAGTTGCAAACCCAGTGTTTATTGAGACCGTTTTTATACAAGCTCAAGTTAAAAACGAAACTTCGTGCTTAAGTTTGCTTGAGTAGATTTCAAAGTTTTTTTTTTTATGATACTTTAAATAGTTGCTGTGGCTATCATTTGTAGATAAATGGAAATTTAGGTATTATGCCAAAGGTCTCGGAACTGTTTTTAAAGAGCACTGCGGCCCTGGTATAGAAAGCGCAACTGAAAGATGTGGGTGGTCTTTAATCAATTAAGTCTAAAGTCACCAAGAATGGAAAGATTCATTTGATGTTTTTTGTTTTATTAAAATCATTAAAGGAGTTCTCCTGTCTTGGTTAGAGCTGAATAAAATCCACAGTGTTCCTTCGGTAGCCCTTTATGTTCCAGGGTCATGGATTCCCGTTTTGACAGTTCTGCTGCTGCGGATCTTCTAACGGGGCCCCGTCAAATTACTGACAGCTCTTTGAGGCGGGCGTGGAGCACGACACGTCTACCCGGGCATGGTCCGTGATCGAACGACGAGTCACCTAGTACTCGCCGTCTGCATACCCGCATTGTCCGGCCTGGAGATTAGCCATCTGCACGGGATATATTATAGTGCCATGTTTGTGCGCAGACACAGCTGAACTCTCTGCTCCTTTACTCTAATGCCTTTGTCAATCAGACGGGCGAGTCCGAAGCGATACCGAACCGAAGCGAGACGTCAGTCCGATAGTTCTGTCACGCTATCGGATCGCTTTCGCTTATCTATGTGACTAGATTCAAACAATTCCATACATTAGAAATGAAAACGTCACGCTTCGCATTCTCCACGCCTGTCTGTTTGACAAAGGCTTAATAGTCCGATGGGACGGTAATCTGACATGACCGGAGAGAGATCAGGCGAAGGAAAAACGGCTTATCGTGCTTACCAAGACACGGGGTATCATATTACCAACTTCCAAAGTCCTGACTGCTTCTGAGAAATTCTAATAGAAAAACCCAATAGCACATTTTGTTTGACTCGGAAACCGAGCCCAGGGCCCTACGCTCAGCAGTCGCTCTTGCGACCACGAGACCAAAGGGGCAATATCATTCAATAATTTGTATCAAGAAGCAGTAGAGTAGATAAAATGGTAATTCAAAAAAGGTTTTCTTCGCCTGTGCCTTTACCTATTTTCTTTTAAGCCCCTGTCAAACAGACAGGCGAAAGCGAACCGGCCCGAATCCAAGGCGATAACGAGACGTCAAACTCGGTGCAGCGAACCGAGGCGTGACATTTGTATTAGCTGGCTTTTTATGAAAGATGTCAAAAAGAGCAAACACTCCTTCACGCCACGCTATCGGATCGCTTTCGCTTTTCTATGTGACTTGATTCAAACAATTCCATACATTACAAATAAAAACGCCTCACTTCACATTCGCCACGCCTGTCTGTTTGACAAGAAATTTACTCGAACAACTTTCTGACCCCGAATAAAAGAGAAACTTCGCCAAAAAAATCAGCATTCAAAATAAAATTTCGACAAAATATTTCTTTTGGCTCCCACAAAATTAACGAGTAGCGCGAATTTTTATTCGCTTCCTTTTAGCATTTTTTTATTTTATACATTCAAGGAAAATTTTCAAAGGTTTTGAAATTGTAATCATAATGACGAACAAACTTCTGATTACTGGGGCGTTATCTAATGACAAATGAAGGATGAATTCGAATGTTGAATAAGAAGTTAAGCCTATTTACACGACATAGTACATATAGTTGTCTTTTTTAGGATTCAAAACCTTAAAGCCTTTGTCAAACACAAGCCGGCGTCGCGAATGACGCTTTTATTTGTAATGCGTGACGTTTTTATTTGTAATGCATGGAATTGTTTGAATCCAGTCACATAGTACAGCGAAAGCGATCCGATAGCGTGACAGAACTATCGGACTGACGTCTCGCTTCGATTCGGTATCGCTTCGGAAACGATTCGCTTTCGGCAGTCTGTTTGACAAAGGTATAAGGGTGAAACGGGACTTTATCACTGAGACTTCGCTGTCTGTCCGTCTGTCACCAGGCTGTATCTCATTAACCGTGATAATTCGATTATTTTTTATCGTGGTAAAATCTTCAAATGAGTCCTCCCACCCAGGGTAGAGCGGGAGGGACTGTCAGACTCGTACTGACTAAAATACACGGTGTCCTTCAATAGCCCTTTACGTTCCGGGGTCACGGTAATTCCTACAGTCCCGTGAGTTTTTCTTTTTTTTTATCTTAATAAAATTATCAAATGAGTCCTCCCACCCAGGGTAGAGCGGAAGGGACTGTCAGGCTCGTACTGACTAAAATACACGGTGTCCTTCAATAGCCCTTTACGTTCCGGGGTCACGGTAATTCCTACAGTCCCGTGAGTTTTTCTTTTTTTTTTATCTTAATAAAATTATCAAATGAGTCCTCCCACCCAGGGTAGAGCGGGAGGGACTGTCAGACTCGTACTGACTAAAATACACGGTGTCCTTCAATAGCCCTTTACGTTCCGGGGTCACGGTAATTCCTACAGTCCCGTGAGTTTTTCTTTTTTTTATCTTAATAAAATTATCAAATGAGTCCTCCCACCCAGGGTAGAGCGGGAGGGACTGTCAGGCTCGCACTGACTAAAATACACGGTGTCCTTCAATAGCCCTTTACGTACCGGGGTCACGGTAATTCGTGAGTCCCGCAACCAGTAAATTTCCCGCTTAAGTAAAGATTTGAAACTAGATGTAAACCTATTCTTGTTCGTAGTTAGACCTTTGTAAAGGTATCTTGAAAATTTAATGCTACGCCTTTCAATTGTTTAGAATTTAGACTTGATTTCGGCGTTCAATTGTTTTCAGAACAAATTGAACACGGTTATTTAAAAATACCATTTTAGTAAAATCATTAAATTCAAAGCATGTTCACAAGATCAATAATTTATAATTCTATTTTATAGTGGTAAAATCATGAAATGAATCCTCACTCATTTGATGATTTTACCACTATAAAAATACCTGAGTGGAAATACCTGAATGCCCTAAATAAACCTGATCGATACACCCACGCATCTAAGGGCCCTCGTCCACCACGACTCTGTAACACGAAACGACTACTATTGGTGTTCAGAATGGAGATATTTTTTTTTTTAAATAACCTATATAATTTAGCACAAAAGTTACATATTCAAAGATACTTTAAATTATTTAGATTTAATGTCATAATTACAGCACCGTCCGGTTACATAATCATTAATCGTGAATAAAACGACAGCAGAAAAATTCGCGTGTTTGCGTCAACACTGTGACGATTTTAAAATGCATTTGCATCGTTTTTATCGCGCGTTTAAATACGACTAATACGAAAATAAACCTAACATTGTCACCGTCACATCTGTTATGTCAACATGACATAACAGACATTTTTTCTTTACGTTATACTTGATTGACGTGGCTGACCATAGCCTAATTAGTAGAGTAAGTTAGTAGAGTACCATAGAGCAACGATGGGATGATAATCTCGTTAAATATTTGCGGAAGGCGTTAATTTTTTTTTTCTTAAATATAATAAATAAATAATAATAATTGCATAAGTTGATAAAAAATGCTATGCAACGCTTTACCGCGGCAGTCCCCGAGTGCTACAAGTTTTTTTTAATTTCAAAAAGTGTGACGTAATCGATATTAAAAGTTGCGATGTACGAAGGGCCTATAAGTGAACTCTTAAGTGAAACGAAACTTCTTTATAAACACCTGAGCCTTTTGACCTTTTTAGGGTTCGGTAGTAAAATAAAAGAACCGTATAACATGTAAGTGTCATTATGACTAGAAAGTTATTTTGCCTGGCTCGAAATGTTTCACTTTAAAAATGTATGTAGTTGGAGAGAATTACCTTTTCCTTTTTTATTTTTCAATTTTTATTTTGAACCAATTATTTTTTATTTTTAAAAAGTGTTGATGCCAGTTTTTTATTATTTTTCAGTCTAAATTAAAAAAAAATGTCAATAAATCAAACCGAAGTAATAAAAATGAAAAAAAAATGTGTCCAGCACGTCCTTTCAATTGAATTTTTTTCAAGAACTACTTGAGTTTTTTGAAGCCACGGTAATGAAAGAAGTTAATTTGTATTTTTTTTTTAATTTTATTTCTATTTTTTGCTTTTTTTTTTAAAGTTTGTTATCCTTCCCTTAATTCAAACTGTCGAAACTAGAGAGAAATTAATCGGAAACATTTAGGAAGTTTTCAAAATTCCTTGAAATTGTTAATATTAAAACAGAACCCAAGACTTTTCTGACCTTTCAGCAAAGTAACAAAATCATTAAAAACGGTTCAAACATAAATAAATTGCTGAAACTTATAAATGTCAAATAAAAAACTTTGGTAATGTCAAACGCACTGGAAAACAAATTTGATTTTGAAAAATTATTTGCCATCCTTCGTACCAGGATGTGACATAATTTACATAAAAACGTAGCGCAAGTGCCTTCAGGACGTCACTGCTGCAAGCGACCATTAACGAATGGCGTACTATTGGCGCTTTTTTTTCGTTATAAAATCATCAAATGAGTCCTCCCACCCAGGGCAAGGCGGGAGGGACTGTCAGACTTGTACTGACTAAAATCCACGTGTCCTTCACTAGCCCTTTACGTACCGGGGTCACGGTAATGGGTAAGTCCCGCGACCCCGGCAGGCTTTGGCCCTCTACAGGCCCCGTCACTATGCTGACACTCCTTGAGGCGCGCGAAGTACATAAAAAAGCACCTGGTCCCGCAACTTTAACATCAAAGTTGAAAGTTTGATCCCGCCATCTTGATGCTCACGATTTTTGACCGACGACACCAAAAAGCAGGAGCTTCTCAATTCCGTAGTTTTACATTTTTATGCATGTACTCCGATATCTCTGGCCCAATTTCTGTGACGCTTTGTGAAAACATGCCCAAATACTGCAAAACCAGCCGATAAAAACTAGCCATAATATGCAATTACATACGCAAATTTGTATTTGCATATTCCCCCGCCCCGCGCGACTCCGTATTGAGTGGACGTGTTTTTTGTGCTTGCGAACATTTTATTTTGGCAAAATAATTTAAAGGGCAGTAACTGTTTGTGGAGTTTCACTATCATTTGGTCAACAATACTTCTAACAAATAAGTGAAAAAACGAAATCAGTGTATAATCTATTAACCGATTTATAAGCAAAAACAGTACAAGGATTCAAAAGTGAACGAAAATAATTTATTTGTGTCGGTACTAAGTGTCTTGACCTTTGACTGGGTCAATGACACATGCCTGGGTTCCTTAAACTATTAGAAACGAAGCATCTATTTCGGCACGATTGTTAAAACGCCTATGGTCTTGAGGCGTAAGACGTCACCACCACACACTTGAAGTCTCGAGTTCGAACCCCGCAACCAGTAACACTTTTTGGAAGATTGTATTAATTGTGTGATCATTATTTGTAACCGATATAACTCGTCAGAGTAGCTCAAGGACGAGCTAATTGCTATATACGAATAGTAGCCAAATTTAAAAGGACACTTGTTTAAAATGTCGGTAGAAGATCTAAATAAATCACTGTCGGAACCAAATTTGAGTGTTCTGAGCACCAGTAAGACACCCCCAAATTTTGTCTGTATGCGCAATAAAAGGAGGAGAGAGGATGATTTTACTGCGGAATTGAATAATTTTAAAGAAGAAATGAAGGAGATGTTTTCCAAATTTATGTCTACTCAAAAATCGGAACTTATGACATTAGCAACCAATTTAAAAGAACTTCATCAGTCAAATAACAAAATAGAAGCAACTCTCGCTCAACTGACCAGTCAGCATACAGATTTTCAAAAAAAAATAGAATTCCTCGAGTTGCAGAGTAAAAAAGATCGGGAATGTATAACAATGCTGGAAGAAAAACTGGAAGACCTCCAAAGATGTTCACAGAAAACCAGCATTGAGCTTAAAAATGTTCCTAGGAAACCGCAAGAAACAAGGAATGATCTTATAAATATGGTCTTGTGCCTTTCTAAAAATATTAGTCTTGATCTGAATGTTAAAGACATAAAAGATATCCACAGAATTCAAGGCAAAAAAGTAGAAGTTAAAAATACCCCAATTATTGTTGAATTGGGGTCAACATGCATAAAATCGGATATTCTTCAGAAAGCTAAGAATTATAATATAAAAAACAAAACCAAGCTCCAAGCCAAACATCTCGGGTTCACTACCAATGAAGACATCCCCGTGTTTATATCGGAACAACTTACATCCAAAGGAAATCGATTATACTTTTTAGCAAGGGACTTAGTCAAAACTAAGAAATATAAGTTCTGTTGGACGTCATTTGGACGAGTCTTCGTGAAACAAGATGAAAATTCACGGGCTATTCTCATCAAAAATGAAGCTCAGGTACATCTATTAACACAACAAAAATGACTATTTTATGTAAAAATGTACAAAGCACTACCTGCAATTTTTGAATGTACTAATTATCTAAGCGCCTATTACTTTTCACTAGCAAAGGAACGTATCTTAACATTAATTTTAATTTATTACTTTTTTATAACGGAGCATGTTCAACTATCATTCATTATTATTGTAATAGAAATTAATAACCACACTATATACTCAAAACAATTATTACCAACGATTACACAGCTTTTCTTCCTCACTCAAACCACACTCTCACATACACAAAGACTTTACGCACTACCAAACATCTGCAAACTTTCGCTTAAAAACAAATGTAAAAAACAATTATTATTATATGGCTACACTTATGATTCCCACTGGCTAACAACTTTCATATATGATATGCAACGCCAATTATATCATTCATTCTTCAATGGATAGTAATCTTAATTCTTTACGGGACCTAGATGAAATTGAGATTGCAAAATCAGAAGTAATAAGTATTGAAGACGCTCACAATTACTTACATACCGACCGCTTCAACCTCACAGTTGTCACGCAAAACATTAGAAGTATATACAGAAATTTTGACGACCTTCAACTTAACTTATTACAAATAAACCATGACATTGATGTGATCATCTTGACTGAATGTAGGCTCAACTATAATAAACAGATCCCTTCACTTAATAATTATTCCTCTTACTTTACAAAGAAACAACATAATCAAAATGATGGAGTTGTAGCATACATAAAAACCAGCCTCTCAGCTCAGGTGACAGAACTTGCCATTGCAAATGCGTCGGCTATCCAGGTATCAATAAATAACTATACAATGATAGGTATATACCGTTCTCCATCCAACGCCTGTGCTGACGGTTTTATTGATTCACTAAATTTACACCTAGGTACTCTGGAACAACACAGTAACGTCATTATTGTGGGGGATATAAATATTAATTTAATAATAAAAGACACAGAAGTTTCACATCAGCGCGGAAATAGACTGAACTATCTTAATATGCTAGCAGTACACGGTCTATTGCCGGCTCATTACTTACCTACTAGGGAGCAAAATTGTTTAGACCATGTAATTATAAAATTAGATAATACATGTCACTCGGCCTTTGTGGGTATCTTAAAGACGTCTATAACAGACCATGCCATGGTTTTAACTAGTATAACCACTAGCAATCCTGTTGTAAGTAAAAAATCTGACAAACAAAAACGTGTAACAAACTTTGACAACGCACACACTAGTCTTATAAGTACTGACATGACATTCTTTAACTTGTATAGAGACCCGGATCTTATTGCTAATAAATTTATAGACGTCATTAATAAGGCTATCCTATCAAATACTATAATTAAACCAATCCCTAACAAATTGAGGTTACTTAAACCCTGGATGACTATCGGTGCACGTCGCTGTTTAAATCTCCGCAACAAAATGCAACTGCGGGCCATATCAGACCCTTATAATATCACTTTAAAAATCACTTATAGACGTTTCCGTAATTACTGCACAAATTTAATAAAAAAACTAAAAAGAAAATTTCAAAGAGAGCAAATAGATGCCTCTATAAATAATCCGAAAAAACTTTGGTCAAAAATAAATGATATAACTCGATTTAAACCCCTCAGATCATCTAGCATAGCTCTTCTTAATATTACACCACACCCTTTAAATTCGCTAAACCGCGTTAACCAATTTTTTGTGACAATTGGTGGCATTTTGGCCGGTGAGATAATACGAAAAGGCTCTTCTCCAAGCCACATTTCTTCTCGCCGGACTGCCTCATCATTTGTTCTACTTGATACTGATCCTTTAGAGGTGGATGGCATACTCATGGGTCTTGATTCTGAGGGCTCGCCTGGCTGGGATGGCATACAAGCAAAACTTCTTAAGATCTCTAGAAACGTCACTGTCCCACTAATAACTCAATTGATTAACTTGTGTTTTGAAACCGGAAAATTCCCTACTGCTTTTAAGCGGTCCATAGTCACACCTGTGCATAAGGGGGGGGACATGAATGATGTCAATAACTACCGTCCGATCTCTGTCATATCATGTTTAGCAAAAATCTGCGAAAAAATACTAAACCGAAGGCTTGTCAGTTACCTGAATAAATATGGCTTATTATCTAAATCTCAATTTGGTTTTAGGAGGGGTCTTTCTACACAAGATGCAGTTAAAGCGTTAACTAGTGATATTGTTGCCAATGTTGACAGGGGGTTAAAATGTCTAGTAGTTTTCCTGGACCTAAAAAAGGCCTTTGACACCGTTTCTGTCCCAATCCTTCTGCACAGACTTGAAACGATCGGTATAAGGGGATTGCCACTTTCTCTCTTCAAAAGTTATTTATCTGATCGAACACAACAGGTTAAACTTGGAGAATCATACATTAGTGATGAAGAAAGGGTTAAATTTGGTGTGCCGCAGGGAAGTGTGCTTGGTCCGACGCTGTTCCTGATTTATATAAATGAGTTATGTAATATTGGGTGCAGCTGCGGAAGAATCTATTCGTATGCTGACGATACTGCAGTAGTATTTACCGGTGAATCCTGGACTGCCGTGCGGACGATTGCTGAACGTGGCTTGAAGGAGATAGCTGGATGGTTAAACGCAAGTCTGCTATCCCTAAATGTCAGTAAAACCAATTTCATCTGCTTTGCTCCTAACCAGAGGTCACAGCCAGGTCCAGAATTTGGTGTCGTGATACATGAGTGTGTTAATCCATCCAATCAGTGTAATTGTAGCAACATCACGCAAGTTAAATGCATTAAATATTTAGGTATTATAATTGACCAACGGCTGTCCTGGCATGCCCACATCGAAAACACAATGACCAGGATCAGAAAGTTAATATGGATCTTCAAAACCTTGCGTCATGTAGTACCGCCTCAGTTGCTTACCAAAATATATATCGCTCTCGCACAATCAGTTATCACCTATTGTATACCAGTGTGGGGAGGAGCCACGAAAACCAAATTCTTAGATCTTGAAAGAGCACAGAGATCCCTTTTAAAGGTCATGTATTTTAAGCCCTTTAGGTATTCCACAGACGATCTTTATAAGACCAGTATTCTGCTTTCAGTCAGAAAATTATACATATTGAATGTAATTTTAACCATCCATAAATCACTGTCATATGATGCCACAACATTGGACAGAAGACGTAAAGACATCGTGGCTTACTCACCAATGGTCAGAACTATCTTTGCCAGACGTCAATTTACTACGCAGTCAACTTACATATATAATAGATTGAACCAAAAATTAAATATTTATCCCATGTTATTATATGAATGTAAAATAGCATTAACTGAATGGTTAAGAAACTTATCATATGATGAAACAGAACTTATCCTAGCCCGCATTTGTTAGCGAAAGTCTCACCATCCATACTCACAAACTCACACACACACTCTCTCTCTCTCACACACACACACACACACACACACACACACACACACACACACTCAATCACACATTCACTTTACATACATGCTCCCGTTTGTTTCTAATTTGGTTCCAATTGTCCAAACATTTTTAATTTCTTGTTTTTTTTTTTTTTTTGTTTAGAATTTAATTTTTATCTTACTATTGTTTAATTTTTTGTCACAATATTGTTATCTTAGAAGCTAAGGGAAGGGCGAGGCAACCCCACCACAAGTATTGTATAACTTAACGGGGCTGCCTCAATTTTTGTGTTGCACGACTATGTTCAAAGAAACAATAAACCATTTATATTTATATATTTATATTTATATACTCCGGTCTCTGGTCATTACAGTTAAATCGGGAGGAATCTTTAAAAGAGATATTGGATCATAACGCCGAGAGTTCAACTACTGGAATCGCGCCACAGCGTGACTTTCAAGGCTTTCGTGGTGCGTGTAGAAATATGTTTGCTACACCTTGTCATGGAGGAGAACTTTTGGCCGCAGGACGTGGTGTTCCGTCACTTCCGCGGACAAGTGCCACTGGAGCGCACTATAAAAAATTGCTTTTTTTTAACGTACTCGTAGTAAAATCATCAAATGAGTCCTCCCACACAGGACAAAGCGGGAGGGACTGTCAGACTCGTACTGACTAAAATCCACTCGCTCTGCCCTGTGTGGGAGGACTCATTTGATGATTTTACCACGTTAAAAAAAAGTGAAGTGTATACTAACACAAGCTGAACTATAATATGTTAGTCTATAAGGTATATATTTATTGGCCCAAGTAATCTGAAATAAATAGGTTATTTTTATTAAATAATTTCATAAAATAGTAGTACAAGTAAGTACCGATCATTGCCTTGTGAACGAGGTCTTATGCCAAGCATATTTCCAAACAGAAATAAAAGGTGGGCGGCTAAGCGTAAAGAAAAAAGTGTAAAGGGAAGTTTCTTTATTGACTGCCGAAGTATTGTTTATTCCCAAAAGTGTTTGAATAGAACAAACCGAACAATTGACTGAAATAAATGTCTTTGTTATGTCCTATAAATTCGAGTTGTTCCTTGCTTTCTCTTATTACAACAGTATTTAATGATTTCCTTTGGAATGTTTTTCGGAGTAATAAATCTAGGGTCTTGTCTTGTCCTGTATTTGTTAAATAGCAACAGAAAAGTTGTTTTCTAAAGCTCTCAAATGTTTAAAGCTTTATTTTATTAGATTTTGACCAATATTAGAAAAGTCAAAGTGAATTTGTTGAGTACGCTTTCATGCATAAACCCCGTCATTCATTTTGATGAATTATTGTACAGAGATTTATTCATTAAAAAATATTCACCGACATGTACAATGAAGTTTATGTATTAAATTAAAACACATGCCATGATGTGCTCGTATCGGTACACAAAGAGTTCATCTCCAACGAAATTACGCAACTGGCACAAAAAGTAATCACACATTAACTATTTGAAACTAATTGTAGCCATCGGCTTTGCCTGCGTGTAACACGAAATTTTATCCCATGGGAACATAATACCAGGAGGAGCTCGTGGCTAAATAAATACAGCCCACACAGGCCGATTTTCCGGGTTAAGCCGCGCTTGCCGAGGTTGGTCTGTGGATGGGTGACCATCTGTCATAGCGAGTTTCCTCCGTGCCATTTATAGATACTTGACAGTCGTTACTGTTAGTCAGAAGGTCCAAAGTCTGACAACCAGTCTTAACATGGGGTATCGTATTACCCAGTTACTGGGTTGTGGAGGTCCGATAGGCAGTCGCTCCATGTAAAATACTGATATCCAGCTGCATCTGGTTTGACTGGAAGCCGACTCGAATATAGTTGGGAAAAGGCTAGGCAGATGATGGGAACATAATATCAGGATATGCGGTTTCATGTGTGTTATTCCACGTTTCAGTAATACAGGCTGAAAAGCCGTAACAGCTTCTCTGGGTAAAGCTAGTTCATCAGGTAGAAACACCTCATCAACAAGATGTGAGATCTGAGGAACTTTTCAGACCACGTGACGGCTTTATCGAGCCTTCTGAGAGCCTCCCATCGGGTAACGCGTTGCCGTGGACGACTTGGGGATTTCTTAATCGATTGCGAAGCTGCATCTGGTTTGACTGAAAGCCAACCCCAATATAGTTGGGAAAAGGCTAGGCAGATGATGACTGCGAACCCAAGTCGATGGTGGCAAAGATAATCTCCACGAACAGTTCGGATCTCAAGTATATATGTGGCGTATCTCCACAAACAATGGTCCACCTTCTATCCTGCGCCACATGCCCTGTAATCTGTACATTTGATAGTCTTGTGACGACAGCGGTGCGCGGAGGTGGAGTGAATCGTGCCATTCAACGACCGTCAACGCTAAGAAGAAGAAAGAGAAAGAGCTATCCAGCTTTTTGGATTATCATCTTAGCAACAGAACAATACCAGCTTTGACACTTCATAACAAGACCCCAAGTCAATAAGGATCACTTTTCCAATTATCCTTTCTAGTTCCCATGACCCTGAAATCTGATAATTGTTACAGGAAAATCGCCTTTGTTGCAGAGATTTAAACCTATAAATTGATTCGATAATTAATATGTTTGTAGACTCACCAAGGGGTGTAGTACCCATTACTAACTGGATTGTAACTTTTGATTTACAACATTATTTTTAGTATATGCGAAACCTGAATATAGTTTGTTCAGAATCAGTAACTGATTCGATTCCAATAATTTTTACATCATGTTATATTTTTTTCTAAATATTTTAATAAAATTTTATTACCAGTTAATTACAATACAATCACCCTACGGTTAGGTACCTATTGCCAAGCTATTATCACGAGTGTATAACACAGGAGACGCGGTTAACGCGGGTGTACCGCGAAATGAGCATGTTTTTGAACGAACAACCAGGTAATATACAAACTTATAACCTTGTGATTTTTTAAGATACGGTTTTAAAATTTTGTACATAGATTCTTTACACAAAAATACTAGACAGGTGTATCAGGTTTCGCATAAACAAAAAATGATGTTGAACATAGAGTCTACCTGAACATAGATGATATAACTAGGCATTTTTTAACTATCCCACTTCTCTCTTTCCAAACCACTGCAACTCCTGAAAGCTACAGGCAGGCCTGTTGGTCTTGTGGTTAGTGACCCTGACTGCTATGCCGGAAGTCGTGGGTTCGATTCCCATCCAGGACAAATGTTTGTGTGCTGAGCACGATCATTTGTTCTGTGTCTGGGTGTAATTTGTCTATAATATGTGTGTATTTAGAAATACACACATCAAAAGTGTCTAGGGATCAACATATATTTTTGCAATAACTTTTCTCCTGATTGATATTAATTAAATTTTTTTTTAAGGATTCATCAAATAAAGTGTTTTCTTTTGTCACAGTAACGATAAACCAAGTCACCTTTGCATTAATAAAGAAATTTGCCATTTTCCTAATAAAGGGATTTTTGACATTTGAACCGCTAACACAAAAATTCGAAAAAAAGACTGAAATAACAGTTTTCTTTAAAATTTTATTGGGTAACTTAAACAATTAATAATCCGTGTTTCTACCGCGAACACTAACAACACAAGAACATCGGTTTGGCATACTCAAAATGAGTTCATCCAAATCACGCTGTGGAATGGCCGCCCATGTTCGTTGCAACAACAAAAAAAGGTCTTCTTGCGACTGGATACCCTCCATATTCGGCAGAGCTCTTCTCTGTAGCATATCCCATGCATGCTCAATCGGATTCAAGTCTGGCGACTGGCAGGCCAGGGCAGGACATTGATGTTAGCTGCGGCGAGAGTCTGTCTTACAACTCTTGCGGTGTGCGGTCGTGCATTATCATGCATTAACTGAAATAAGGGACCGATTTGCACTTGTAGAGGAACGATGACGTCTGATACAATCGTCTCAGCATAAATTTGAGCGTTGAGGTTGCCTCTGATCCAAATCAACTCAGTTCTTCCGCCGATCCAAATACCCGCCCATACCATGATGGTTCCACCACTATAAGGATGGACTTCCTGGCAGGATTTTAATAGTTGTTGGCGTCCAGGGCTTCTCCAGTGTCGTATACGTCTTGTATCCGGTCTCATACCAAAACGAGACTCATCAGAAAAGCACACGAAACGCCATTGTTCTTCTGCCCAATTTCTGTGTTCAAGAGCCCATTGATATCGAATCCTACGATTGTGCATTGCTATAGGTGGTACCCGTAGCGGTCTTCGGGAATGAAGGTTCACTTTATGCAAGCGGTTTCTGACTGTTTGGTCGCTAATTAAGTTCCCTGAAGAGTGATGAAGCCTCACGGCTAACATCATGGCGGTTATTGTTGGAGCTCTTCGAGTTAAGATTTGAATGTATCGGTCTTGTCTCCGTGTGGTGCAGCGATACCGTCCTCCATGGCGCTCAGCCACGGTACCAGTGCTTCGGTAACGTGTCCAAAGTCGACTGATAATACTCTGACTTGTATTCAGAGCTAAAGCCACAGTACGTTGCCGGGAACCAGCTTCTATCATTCCCACGGCTCTGAGCATTTCTTCCCTGCTTAAATGACGTCGCCGCTCCATAATAACGTTGGTTTTAATCAGTAGTAGGGAAACAGTAGCACTAATAATGTCTTCAATGCGTTGTATGTTTTTATAGGGAAAATATTGACAGCTGATTTTCATCTTTTACTCGAATTTGATTCACAGTTCCTGATTCAAATTATGAAATGCACCAAAAAGGATCCATATAAATTTATAAAATCATAAATTTATTACAAAGCCACATCTCAATCTCAAGAAATCCGCATAAAAATGCTTGATCCCTAGACACTTTTGATGTGTGTATATAAGTATGTTTATCAGTTGTCTAGTATCTATAACACAAGCTCTGCTTAGCTTGGGACTAGATGGCGTTGTGCGATAGTTGTGGACTATTTTTTTATAAAGCCAGAATCTACAGTGGCGATCACCAGAGAAGCACCCAAATGAAGCTCGACGTGTCCCAGAGAATGAATATAACTGTCTTAGCTCGTGCAACGAAATTAATCAGGAAAGAGTAGTGGACGAGTCGGAAAGTACGTAGTTTCCACTTCTCTCCATATCAAGCACGTAGTGTCCCACTGATGGACAAAGGCCTCCACTCTTTACACTTTTTGCAGCTCTCTGCAGCCATGACCGATAACCTGAAGAAGGTAGCTGGCAGTGGCTGGATGAAGAAAGCGGGAGATCGGACGCTGTAGCTCTTCCTGGGAGACGCCTTGTCCAGCAGTGGACTGAAAAAGGCTGAAATGATGATGATAGCCGTGGTTACACATATTCACGACCAAATCATTACTTACCATCAGCCGAAAAAGTGGTCAAAGTCTATCTTAAAGAAAAGAAAACAGCATAATAATTAGACCTGGAAACATGGATAAGGACGCTAGAGCTTTTTTTATTCGTGGTAAAATCATCAAATGAATCCTCACACCCTTACTGTCAGACTTGTACTGACTAAAATCCACGGTGTCGTTCAATAGCCCTTTACGTACCCGGGTTACGGTAATTTGTGAGTCCCGCGACCCCGGCAGGCTTTGGCCCTCTACAGACCCTGTCACTATGCTGACACTCCTTGAGGCGCGCTTGGAACACAACGCGCCGTCGACCCGGGTATGGTCCATGGTTGGACAGCGAGTCGCCCATTACTTGCCGCCCGCATGCCCGCGCCTACGGTGGCCGGAGATCGTCTTGCGAGGACGCCAGAGCTAATCTAAAAATTTAAATCGTTGCTTTTGTATCGTAATTTCTATCAGTAGGTATCTAAATACCCTTGTCCAAGTCAAAGAGTGGAGTGAGGATGATAAAATCAAAAAGCTTTGTTCACAAAAAGCAATAAAGTTGCCGAGGGGGAATAATAAAATTATCGGCGGAACATTAAGTTTAAATCTTAGTGGAACATTTAAATCGCGTTTTTATTGGTCTAATCGCCGCTGTGGGATTGTACTGAGGATATTTTATTTAGAAAGATACGGCGAGGTTAATTGTGGGATTTGAGAATTATGTGTATGGACTGCTTTTTTTATCGTGGTAAAATCATCAAATTAGTCCTCCCACCCAGGGCAGAGCGGGAGGGACTGTCAGACTCGTACTGACTAAAATCCACGGTGTCCTTCGTTAGCCCTTTACGTACCGAGGCCACGGTAATTCGTACAGTCCCGCGACCCCGGATCGTAAAGGTAACTGTAAAAATATTGTGGGTTTTATATATTTCTTTCTTTATAGAAGGTACACCAACAGCAAAACATACAGTAGCAGTAATTGAAAACAAAAATATAACGGGTTTTAGTCAGCACCAGTCTGATAGTCTCTCCACTCCAACTGGGAGAAATGACTCATTTTGTTGATTTTACCACTCCAAAAACAAAAAGTAAGCAGGCACCAAAAACTTTGACTAATCCAAATACAAACATACACCTAATTCCAAAACCAAAAGCGAACAATCAAAGGTACCCTCCAAAACCATTACAAATACGAGGTTGATGCAAAAACCAGAAATAAATTCTGGCTGCAAAGACGCCGAACCGATTCCAGGCGGCCCGTTTAAAATTCAACCTCCAACGTTAGTCTGGTTGAATTTGTACCCCTACTAACTGTTCGCGATCGGATTTCTTGTTAGAACGGTTTATTGCTAACGTTAATATAATTTAAGGAGCTAAACGGCTTTTCATTAGAGTAATGGGATGCTTGATTCTGTTCTCATTAAGATTGTATTGTATGTACCTTTTTTGTGGAGCTGAAGCTACTGTCAGAGTCGTACTGCTGTAGTACGCTCAAGGGCGGTAAGATCTCTAGATTATTATTCTCTTTGTTAATTTTTAACTTATTCGTTACATTTTTAGATGTTTTATAAAAAATAAATAAAAGTATTTTAAAAAATAATGTATAAATAACTAAAACCCTTTTTTTTTAGTTACGGGACAGGTTGACACCTGTCCCGTAACTAAAGCTAAAAGTCGTATGCCACCTAGCCAATAAATATTGCCTGAAACAACCGCAGGTGGCATAAGACCACGGCTATTACTCGGTCAAATGAATATTGTTCTTTTTTTATACTTTTCAGTGCGCGATTTGGTCGGGTTTTAGTTCTTTTCGGACGGTGCACCAGCGATCTCGTTAGAAGGATCCGAAGTACTTGGTGGCTTCAAACCGCAACCGTCTTACCCTTACCGATTCTACTCACGAAATTTGTGACGTCACGGCGTAACTCTGGCCGCGCAATATTATCAAATTTATTTATTTATTTATTGCAAAACTGTCATAATGTGTTATTATGTTGACATACCAAAAAGTTTGGTAACAGTTATACCCCTTTTTGGTCACTAGTTTTGAAAGTTCCTCCGAAGGGTAATTTCGATACTAGTTTGAATTTTTTTCAGTGATATTACTAGCCTGATTTACTCCACTGTTGGACAAAGGACTTCCCCGGGTTTTAACTCACAACCTCATGACTCACGCATAAAACGCTGTTAAGCTTTTGTCAAACAGACAGGCGTGACGAATGCGAAGCGTGACGATTTTATTTGTAATGTGTGGAATTGTTTGAATCCAGTCACATAGAAAAGCGATAGCGATCCGATAGCGTGACAGAACTATCGGACTGACGTCTCGCTTCGGTTCGGTATCGCTTCGGAAACGCTTCGCTTTCGCCTGTCTGTTTGACAAAGGTATTAATGATATACCGTTTCATATTTCGTAACCTTTCAACATAAGGATATTAATATCGTGTTACATAATAGAAGCTTCCTTGTGATTTTTAAATCAATGACCTTTTCAATAAACGCTTTTACGCATTGTCGTTAAAGGATCTTATAGGAAACGTGATCCGAGTCAGAATGGCAACATAAAAAAGGATTACGAGGCAATCAAGAGTCAATTTTTATTATGCCTTATTTTCGAACTGTTTTGTCAAAGGGGTAACATAAAATTTAGGGTAGTGAAACAAGACTGATGTTTCGTACCGAAGGTGAAACGGAACGCGACCAAATCTGACGTTGACATTTTGACGTTTCAACTTGTCCTTGAAAATTGTTGTTGAACACGGCGAATTTGAAGCCGCTTGATAGAAATTGGAATATCTTAATATAATTCCGCAATCCGTTTGCAACGTTGGCAAATTTGAAGATATTTATTGAATTCCGAACTAGTGTTGATTGATTTTGATTGTTATCGTGAATAAAACCAATATTTTGTGAATTGGACGCATGCGCCGGTGTTAACCTAACTTGTTCGCGTGTGAAATCTTGTAATTTGAATTGAACTATTCCCCTCGTTGAGTTATTAAACCGGGACGAACTATAATTGAAATATCCGATATTGTGAACTACAAGCCTGTGATTATATTGTGGAGGCATCGACGGTGTTCCGGTGACCACGCGCTCCGGAGGTTGCTGAGCGCCTAATTTGAGGGTCAAATCCTGTCGGTATTTACTAAACACACATCACTATACACAAACACTTACCCCGCCTACACACAAACCGAAATTGGGCCCAGCATCTTTTCCTCTACAAGCACGTGAGGCTTCGGTAAGTGTCTGTAATTTTGTTGATAGACTCCGCGCATCGCGGACATCTTGAGACTGCTAAGTACTCTAACATTTTGGTCAGACTAAGAACTAAGTCTCAAACATTTGGTAGCAGAGCGTGGTTCAAAAACCATCCATTGAGTAACCTTTGTAATGTATTCATTGTATTCACTTGTTGCCCCGGTCAGCCTGACTCTGAAACATATTTGTTTATGTTCCTTGTGGTTGGTACTTCATGTCCGTTGACCTCTGATCATTGACCTTTGGGGTCGAGGTCGACCTGTAATTTAATTTGTTGTTGTAAGGACAAATATTACTTACATTTGAGAAGTACAGGGTCGGATTTGAATTTGTGATAATTAAAACTAAGTTTTATTATTGGTTGTAATTTGTTTGAATATTTTGTTGAAAAGCACATTGTTTGGAGTTGGATGTCTGCGGACATTAATAATTATTGATTGATATTATTAATTGGTTGGTCATACTTGCAACAAAATTGAGATTTAAGTTTGCTTGGATGTTGAGGACATATTGTTGAATTTAATTGTTTGGTCTGTGTTTACAATAAAATTCAAACTTAAGTTTGTTAATTGTAATACCACAGGGAGGTATTCAGTGTGGGCCCTTGTATTAAACGGTGGATTTGGTTTGTTTTTACCGGTTTGAATTGTAACTTGGGTCCGGGAAGTTATTCCTGTGGATTATTTAATTGAATTTTAATTTTATTTGTTTGATATTTGTCGTGATGGCTTCATTGAAAGCTGTGAAGGAAACCATTGGTGGATTGACCTCACAATTGAGATGGTTTACTTCAGCTGCTGCAACCGTTGACCGCCTGGATCTGGAAGAGGCCACGCTTGCCCGGTATGAGAGGTTGGATGCGAGACTGAGTGCAGTTGACGCTTTGTTTGCTCGCTTCAATGAATTGATTTTGGACGTGGATTTGGCAGCATTTGATCAAGCATCCCGTGACAAGGTTGTTGCGGACTATGACCAGATATTGAACCTGGGTGACATAATAAGTATGCGTGCCCGGGAAATTTTGAAAAATCGGGACCCTGCCCAGGTCAAACCAGAGACCTCTGTTGTTGCAGGCCCTGGAATATTAAGTAGACTGCCTACCTTGGAGCTGCCACACTTTGACGGTCGCTTAGACCACTGGCTGGGATTCCAAAATCTTTTTGAAAGTTTGGTGGATTCGCGTTCTGATCTAAGGCCGGCCCAGAAGATGGCTTATTTGTTGTCGGTCCTAGAAGGTGAGGCCCAAGCCTTGATTCAGCACTTGTCGGTGACTGATTCGGCCTACCCTACCGCTATGGTACTTCTCTCTCGGCGGTATCAGAACAAACGCTGTTTGGCTGACGTCCACATTGACCAGATCTTGGGGTTGCCGACCATCACTAAAATGTCAGCGTTGCGTGCTGACCTCTTGAATCCATTGCTGGCAGCAACCAACGCCTTGAAACGTTTGGAGTTGCCGGTCGACCACTGGTCCTATTTTTTGGTGCATATAGTGCTGCTGCGGCTTCCGGCTGATATGAGGTCCCGTTTTGAGCAGAAGTATGGTGGGGATAGTGCCACCCATCTTCCCCCCTTTGAAGACCTCATCAAATTTTTGGAGGATGAGTGTCGTTTCCTCGACAACGCTCGTGACGCCTCGGGGTCAAGCCAACCGCCCTCTCGGCCGAGGGCCCAGGGCCGGACTAGGACTGTCGAAAGTCGCCCCGCCCCCCGTTTTGCTGGCACCCAAAGCCGTCCTGATTGCGGTTATTGTAAAAAGTCAGGGCATGACATGGAGAGTTGCCCGGCCTTTTTGGAGTTGCACGTGAGTGCCCGCCGCCGAATTGTCAACTCACGCCGCATGTGCTTCTCATGTTTGGGAGCTCACTTCCATCGGGACTGCCCCAAGCCCCGCCCGTGTAGAATTTGTGAAGGGGCCCATCTGGAGATTTTGTGCGCCAACGCGAACCGCTCTAGCAGACCAGCTTCTGGAGAGGGTTCGCGCAAGGGGGGGTACCCCGGAGACGAGCACCGGGCCTTTGGCACGCTGGTTCGGAACCAGGCAGAGGCCCGCCAATTTGATCGCCGCACTCCACCCCCCGCGCAAGTTGATTGGGAGCCGCGCGAGAGCCCTTTGGTCTCCCCTCGTAGGGGCGATTACGCAGCTGCTGCTAGGCAGCAATGGCCAGAATGCTGACAACCCTGCTATGTTGTCCGTTCTCGGCGTTCAGTACAGACCAGTCCAAGACACTTTTACGTATGATGTCGATTTGCAGTCAACTCACACTTGGACTAAACGACTGGTATTGTCTACTGTCGCGAGAACCTTTGATCCGAATGGTTGGATATGTCCGGTATTGTTTTGGGCGAAATGTTTTCTCCAGCGCCTTTGGGCCGCGAACCTTGGTTGGGACGAGCCACTTCGGAAAACCCGGTTGGAAGATTGGCTTCAATTTGTGATGCATCTTCGCACGGCTATGCAGCTGTTGTTTATCTGCGCACCGTAAGCGCGTCAGGCCAGGTGAAGTTGTCACTGGCCACGGTCAAGAGCAAGGTGGCCCCCCTCCGGACGGCATTGACCATTCCTAAGTAAGAGTTGTCAGGGGCGGCGCTTCTTGTGCGTCTATTGAACCACGTTGCTCGCACTTTGTGGATCTGTAGATATTCGGGATTTTTACGCCTGGACGGACAGTCAAATTGTTTTGTGTTGGTTGAAGACGTCCGTCCACTCCTTAGAGGTCTTTGTTGCGAACCGTGTCACAGATACAAAATTCTGAAACGCCTTTGATTTGGAGGCACGTGCCTGGAGACTTGAACCCCGGCGACGTAGCCTCACCTGGGTGCATGGCACCCCGCTTGATTGATCACACCCTTAGGTGTGGACCGGACTGGCTGACTCGCCCCGAGGATGATTGGCCTCGAACGCCAGTTTTGATGTCGGATCCTTTGCCCGGGCTTAAGGTGCTCGCTGTTGGGACGAAGGACCCTCCGTTTGATCCTGATCTTTTATTGAACCGATACAGCTCCTTCGATAAATTGTTGAACGTTACCTCGCGGATCAGGCGTTTTGGTCACAATGCTAGGAATCCAGTGGACAAGCGCCTGTCACCGGTTCTCTCTCCTCAAGAGCGACAGGAGTCACTCCTCCTGTGGGTTCGCTCTGTGCAGGCCGTACACTTTGAGAAGGAGATCGAGACCTTGAATCCCGGTAGAGCTAAGTTGTCGGGAGCCGTTAGTAAGTTGAACCCCTTTTTGGATGAAACGGGTCTTTTGCGTGTTGGAGGTCGGCTGAGGGATTCTAGCCTTCCTTATGGGGTCCGTCACCCCCTTTTGTTGCCCAAGGAGGGCCATTTGATTAAATTGTTGGTGACTGATCGTCACATTAAGAACTCGCATGCCGGTTGCAATGCGCTGTTGGCCATTCTGCAGCGAGAGTTTTGGATTTTGTCGGCTCGTCGTACCATTCGTAGCATTGTCTTCCGTTGCTTACCGTGCTGTCGGACTAAGGCCTCAACGATGCAGCCCCAGATGGGAGACTTGCCTGCTGATCGTGTCAATGAAGCGAGGCCCTTTGCAGGCGTCGGAACGGACTTTGCTGGTCCCTTTTCGATAAAGACGTCTACCTTTCGCAATCGTAAAATTGTCAAGGCTTATTTGTGTGTATTTGTCTGCCTGTCAGCTAAGGCAGTGCACTTGGAGCTGGTATCCTCCCTCTCGACGGAGGCCTTTGTGGCAACTTTGGATAGATTTATGTCTCGCCGTGGGTTACCTTCTCTGATCAGGTGTGATTGCGGTACCAACTACAAGGGTACAAGTAACTATTTGAAAGAAGTGTACGACTTCCTTAATGAGAGCCAGGTTGACATTGGTAACAAATTGACCCGTCGAGGGGTCACTTGGTTGTTTGACCCGCCAGCCTGCCCCCATTGGGGGGGTATTTTTGAGGCAGCGATGAAAGCAATTGATTAGCGGACGGGACGGCCCGTCCGAGGGGGGTATATGTTTCGTACCGAAGGTGAAACGGAACGCGACCAAATCTGACGTTGACATTTTGACGTTTCAACTTGTCCTTGAAAATTGTTGTTGAACACGGCGAATTTGAAGCCGCTTGATAGAAATTGGAATATCTTAATATAATTCCGCAATCCGTTTGCAACGTTGGCAAATTTGAAGATATTTATTGAATTCCGAACTAGTGTTGATTGATTTTGATTGTTATCGTGAATAAAACCAATATTTTGTGAATTGGACGCATGCGCCGGTGTTAACCTAACTTGTTCGCGTGTGAAATCTTGTAATTTGAATTGAACTATTCCCCTCGTTGAGTTATTAAACCGGGACGAACTATAATTGAAATATCCGATATTGTGAACTACAAGCCTGTGATTATATTGTGGAGGCATCGACGGTGTTCCGGTGACCACGCGCTCCGGAGGTTGCTGAGCGCCTAATTTGAGGGTCAAATCCTGTCGGTATTTACTAAACACACATCACTATACACAAACACTTACCCCGCCTACACACAAACCGAAATTGGGCCCAGCATCTTTTCCTCTACAAGCACGTGAGGCTTCGGTAAGTGTCTGTAATTTTGTTGATAGACTCCGCGCATCGCGGACATCTTGAGACTGCTAAGTACTCTAACATTTTGGTCAGACTAAGAACTAAGTCTCAAACAACTGAATAATTTGGTATCAGGACTGTTCAACTTGCCACAATTGGTACCCAAAGATGTAATAGTAAACAAGCAAACCAGAAAAAAATGATGCACGAATTGAGTGGGATGGCATGGATGTGACAGGATACGATAATGCGCAGACGCAGAAGAAGATGACGGAATGAGCTTGACTCATATTTGAAGAATTAAGTCGCATAAGACCGCGAAAGGCAAAAGGAAGCAAGGGAGGCAAAAGCCATGCAATGGGACAAAATTATGTGAAAGAATAAAGATCAAAGAAAAGATTACATATAGATCTACACCATTGATCTAGCTGTAATGTCACCGTGTTGGTAGGAAGTATTTTGACACTATGCCGATAGATGGTGCTACGTTACCACCTTCTTCTTCGTCGTGTCGATGATTATTGATTCCTTTAAATTATATGTTTCGACCAAAACTCTGCCACATTCACGGCATTGGTGGTGGCCTCGGACAGTTCCCTTAGAGTGCAGGTGGAGTTACACAGAGTACAATTGAGGAGGTGAGCCATCGTTTGTGATGAGGCTCCGCAGTCTCACCTTTCTTCATCAGAGTGCCCCCACCGGACCATGTTGTGTTTACAGCGGCCAACCTGGCTTCATAAGCGGTTTAAGGACTTCCAAGTAGGCCATGGCAGTTGGTGGCCTGCTGGGAGCCTTTCTGCAGGCTCTGCGTAGTGTTCCGGAGGGGGATATCTGAGGAGCCACAGATGTTTTCGGGCTTCCCCAGCCGTGCTATTGCTGACTGATTTAGTCGACCTGAGGAAACTTTTCCGACTCTTTAGTCTACCTCCTGACGTCTCCATATTGTACAGGGGATGGCGTTTGTCCGTCTCTTGTTTGTTGTTTGTACGTTACCATGAAACATTCAAGCAAGAAAATATTCGGCCTTTGTATGCACGGGTGCGATGTTCACGTCTTGTTGATCTATGCTAAAAAGGGCTTAGTGGAATCAAATTGTGTAGTTCCGTCACACACTTCCCGAAATGTAAGTTAAGGCATGCGCTCAACAAAATCCTAATAAAACAGAATTCTAAAGCCTTCATGGTCTACCAAATACGCCTGGACACCTTAGATTGAGCTAAGCCGACCGACCCTTGGCGATGTGCCAGCACAACGCCCAAATATGCTAATCTTGGCCCAATACTCTCCATATCAGTTCCAAATTGTTGAGTTTCTAAGCTTTTATGAAATTCAATTCGATTTGGGAATATTAGGAGCCCCGGCATTATTCTAAATTGATTTTGCTTCAAAGCCTGCTGAAATCCAAGTGTTTTGGTTTTTAAATCATCTAAATAGATTTTTGAATACAAAGAGATACTAAAAATATCTGATTACTGTAGTGTCTTTGTTCTGAAGCATTAAGGTCGAATTTCGGGTGAATATCGCACGCGTATGTGATGGTATTATAAAATTGATAAGTGCCTTCAGTTTAAAACAGCAAATGTGTATTTCTACAAAACTCAAATTCCAATAGGTTATTTCTAGGCAAGCGTGTTTCACCCACGATCACATCATCGCTTACCATCAGGCGAGATAGTGGTCAAACGCGAACCTACTCGTATAGTTAAATTAAAAATCTTCCCATAAAACAAAAATGTGAACCAAAATTCTCGTCCCCAAATCGCACGACACTTAGTAAGGGACCCGTTCATTTTGAATTCCATGGCAGCATTTGAATTGGAGATTTTACAGGCCCTAATCTAAAACCGACGTTGGATGTCCCGAACGGTAGCGGTTATCGTAATTAAGAGCTTCATCTAGGTAGACGGTTCCTTTAACGAATGAGGTTCGGGTGTCGTTGTTCGGTTAAGGAGTATCGTATTTTATAACACTAACTGGGTTCTGGAGATCGGATAGAACATTTAAGATAAGACAATGACATTTCTGCAACCCTGGCTGCTCCATACTCCTGGTTTTCCGACTTCGTTAGCGCGAATTTCGAACTTGACCTTTGTGTATTTCTACTCCTGGCGGACCGCCCCCCCCCCCTCTTAATGGGATGCTTTTGGAAAATCAAAATAAATAACTATCAAAATTCGATACTCCTAGCATTTATTACACTGATCAACACTAGTCACGCCACACGAACTCTGGTGGCTAATATTGTTTTTGCCACCTACACTCATTAATAAACAGCAATAGTTTTATTCCGATTGGCCTTAGATTTCTTGTGATGTGTTGATTCGTGTAACCAGTACTACGGCGCTAAACGCAAAGAAACGATCGCGAATAAACTGTCGTTAAATTAATTGTTTTCGTATTAGTTTAAATTTAGTGATTTATAATTGCTGTAATTGTGTGAATATGCCGAGAAAGTGTAAAAACGGACTTGACTCTTTTTGTTATATTTGTGAACTTTAAAAAAAAAAAGACGAAATTGTTGTGATGGAGAGTTATCGTCAGTATTTTGGTTTCCCTGTGGCTCATCAAAACAAATCTTGGGCTCCCCATACTTGTTGCATAACCTGCGATAAGAATTTGAGTGATTGGAAGAAAGGGTCCCGTTCTATGCCGTTTGCTGTACCCATGATTTGGACCGAACCAAAAGATCATGTTTCGGACTGCTATTTTTGTCTTACAAGATATAAAAGGTATTAATTCTTAAAAAAAATACACTGTGAGTTACCCTAATCTACAGTCAACTAAAAGACCAGTACTCCATAGTGACAATTTACCTATACCAGTTACATCTGCGTCCGTTACGATTAACGATTCACAGCCCTCCACTTCGAGCGAATCGCGGGCGATTCTCTCCGAGTGGAGGGATGACGTTGATGACGATGAATGTGAGTTTGAAGAAATCTCAAACAAGCCACACTTGATAACTCAAGAAGTGACTTGAAAGACTTGAATTTGTCAAAAAAAAACAGTCAGAACTCTTAGGAGGTTGAATCAGGCCATTTCACAGATGGAAAAGCGCTATCAGGGCAAATGGAACCCAAGGATGTTGGCCGATTACTGCTGGACGTTAAAAAAGAACCATCCAGATGCTAAATTTGCCAGAAAATCCTAAATAATACATTCATAATAGAACTTTTTTTGTTTCGGACTGTCATTATTTGTTGAAATTTTAAATTACAATAATCAATAAATTCTTGGCCAATAATTGTTTTTTAGTTACTTATTTTTACTAATAATCATCGATCAAAGTAAAAAATATGAGTGAAGTTCTTGTGGCACGACAAAGTTCAAATTTTGTTCCCCAGTGTTATTAATGTAATAAAAAGAAGATAGAAGATCCTAGGGGTTGAATTTCGCCAAATGCCTTTTTTTTTTTAGGGTGGCAAAATCATCAAATGAGTCCTCCCGCCCTGGGCGGGGCGGAAGGGACTGTCAGACTCTTACTGGCTAAAATCCACCCGTGTTTCTTCGGATGCCCTTTACGTTCCGGGCCGCGGTATCCTGGATTAAGAAAAAAGCCGCGACCCCAGCAGGCATTTGGCGCCGTAAAACACGACGCGCCACCGACCCGGGCTTGGTCCTTGGTCCGACGGCGAGCTTACCCATTCCTCACCGTGAGCATCCTCGCCAAATGCCTTAGTGAACATCTACGTCCTAAAAAGAACTCCCTTTCGAAATTTGAAACTCCTAGCTTTGACTCGTGACTTTTTGCTTTTATATATAGAATGTTGGTAATTGAAATTCACCTAATAGTATGATACCGTATAAACTTCACAGATACACCCATCTATTCTACGAACTCGACTTCTAAAGAAAATTTCCAAGATTCAAAGTCAAAGCCGTTTCCAAAATCTATTTGAACACTACATGGAATTAGTTTCTCCTGTACAACTTGCATTGCATTTACAGCAATACGTCCAACATTCCTCGAGAGTTTTACATACTACCAAAGGAAAGTTGTTCTAAGGACGCGGTTTCATTGAGAGCTATTTCTACAAAGCCTGATGCAGCTTGGACCTGTATTTTAATGTGGATTGACTGCTATACAACTCAGTACAGGGTCCTATTCTTGGTTTTAAGTTTTGGTATAGATTACATAACAGTGATTTCATATCCAACCAGCCGCATTACTTTGTGTAATTTATTTCATGACCACTGCTCTCAAAACAGTGAAGGAAAACATCGTGAGGAAACCGGCAACCAAACATTTGAAGACATGTGACATCTACCAACCCGTACAGGCCTCTCGTGGTATGGTTGACTCCTTCTTAGATGATTATATAATGGAACAGTGGTCGTGTCTAAATACATGTGTAATTTATTTCATGACGACTGCTCTCAAAACGGCTAAGGAACTTTGTAGAACCAAAAATTGAAGACATGTGACATCTACCAACCTACCCTGGACCATCGTGATGGATTATGGCCCACTCCTTCTCACAGAAAAGAGGCCTTTGCACAACAGGGTCACAGCGACCTAACGAACTTCTTAAACTCGAGTATTGTGGATTCGACGGTACCTGCAGCGGAGTCATCACTCTACGCCAACAGTGCCATCAAGTAATGGAATCTCATCTTCAGAGTGACCTCGGCAAACGTTTAACAAGACTTATTGTCTGCTTTTTGGGCTTCTAACTATCAGTATCGACTGTAGATGATAATCATTTTATAACGGCTTATTGTGCTTCACAAGTCCCGGAGAGAACTTGGTTTGTACCTATCCCAGTTGAGTCAAAGTTGGTGCTTCGAGCCAATCAATGGTTAGGCTTGATTGAAGCTTTATAATAAAAAATACTGCAGACTTGTTACAAAAGATTTAGGAACTACAAGCAACTGGTAACAAAGAAACCGGACGTATCTTCGTTGTGGTCCGCGCATGGAAGCCGACTGCGTGGCATGTCACCGGTGCTTGCGCAGCCGAAGGTTCCGTTTCGTGGTACCTTGCAGCCTACCAACGACCCGAATTTGAAGCATCCACAGACTCGCCTCCGCATGTAATGTTTAACCTCGATAATCGACACATGCGACTGTAACCGTCTTACCACAAGAAAGATAAACATCTGTTGAATACTTGCTTAAAAACTGTCAACGTCAAAACGACATTTCACATTGATTGTCGTTGAGTCGTTTTGCAGAAACACTTTTTTCAAGACAAGCGTCCAAAAGATGTATGATGTTTTTTTTTTGTGGTAAGGCAGTTATAGTTTAGCCAAGAACCTTCGATAATTCTCCTACAGCTAAGTTCTTTTTGAACAACAAAAAAGGTCCTAACTACTAGTTAATCGTCCTCAACGAGACCTTGCCCTATAGTCTCTCATTTGAATTCCACTGCGGGATTTGAATTGTAGATTTTACAGGCTTTAATCTAAAACCGACGTTGGATGTCGTCTTGAGCCCCTTATTCTGCTAATTAAGGACTTCATCTATGCAAATGAGACTCGATCGTTCCCTTATCAACTAAGGAGCGTGGAGAGTGGAATTTGGGTCAAAATTGCATGCACGATTTTAGATTTTGGGAGGGAAGGCAATGTGGTTTGGCGAAATTGGTCATGGGAATTTGAGCTTTGTATTAAGACTGTGTTTTAGGCAAATTTTGTGTGCCGATCAACGTTTTTGAGTACATTACGCTACGTAAAGGTCCCTGAAGGAATGGGGGAAATACCTGCCACGTCATTAAACGAAACTACTGAAAATGCGTATTATATGGTTTTTCTTTTAAATGTCGCAGCACATGCTGAGATAGGAGCCTTTTGGCCTCGCACAGAACGAAATTGTTTTTTACTAGTTTTACCTTTTGTCATTTTTAGGGTTCCGTTGTTAACTAGGAACCCTTATAGTTTCGCCATGTCTGTCTGTCTGTCTGTCTGTCCGTCCTCGCTTAATCTCTGTGACCGTTAGCACTAGAAAGCTGAAATTTGGTACCAATATGTATATCAATCACGCCGACAAAGTGCAAAAATAAAAATTGGAAAAAAATGTTTTTTTAGGGTAGCCCCCCTATATGTAAAATAGAAAGTGATTTTTTTTTTAATTTCAACCCTAACGTGTGATATATCGTTGGATAGGTATTTAAAAATGAATAGGGGTTTACTAAGATCATTTTTTGATGATGTCAATAGTTTCGGAAATAATCGCTCCTAAAGTCAAAAACAATGTGTCCCCCCCCCTCTAACTTTTGAACCATAAGTTTAGAAAATATGAAAAAAATCTGGAAAGTAGAACTTTATAAGGACTTTCTAGGAAAATTATTTTGAACTTGATGGAAAGAACAGTTTTTGTGCAAAAAAAACAAGAAGGTGGTACAAAATTCCTGGACCAAGTTTGTAGTATAATCAATTATTTAAGTTTAAAAAAAGGCTATTTGTTAACACTTATTGTAACGGACGGGAAACTACGGAACCCTACACTGAGCGTGGCCTGACACGCTCTTGTTTTTCTTTTATATATTTTGTTTCCTTTGTTGTTTTTATTCATGTATTTTTTTTTCTGTCCTGTGTGTGTAAATAAATCTATTTTTTTTCTTTCTTTCTTTCTTCTTTTACAAATATAATACGAAAAGAGTCAATTGAATTACTGAACGTCTTTATTGTATCTGCGATGATATTTTAAATTTGAATAGCGACTGATTTTTTTTTAATCAGCACGTTGGATAAGGCAGTATTTTCTTTGGCAACAAAGTCGGAAGGCGATCGGCAAAGTTAATAATGTTCGGGTTGGCTCGGTAAAATTACGGATAAGTCGAGTAGGTGAGTCGTGTCTTCATTCATTCCAATGGTTGCGGTTGTTATTTCTTTCGAATTCTTAAAAAAAGTTCGTACGGCCATCTTGTACGTCATCATATCATATCATATGCCATGACCCATTCTTACCGTTTGAGCAAATTAAGACTAGTTTCAACACTGAGTAACCACGCAATAGCACCCATATTAAAAACTATTCTTGCAAATCTGGTCCCTATGAATACTTTATTTATACCCCAAAATCCTGTATCTTTGTTCCGACCCTTTTCTCAGTTGAGACATTTCCGAAAATGTCCCGATAACAGAACATCTTTTTCCCTTTTATTACGAAAGAATGGGTTGACAGTATAATGTTTTTGAGCTGCAAAATTATGGTAATAAGGTGTCAGCTTTGTGCCGTACATTGATTGGAGTGACAAGTCAATCGAGGCATGGCAATTTTGGTGACGTCATGAATTGGTAGTGTATTAATAGCTAGCTGTTTTCCTGCGGTTTTACTCGTTGCTCGAGAAAATTCCGTTTGCTAGCAGGATTTGATTTATTACACCAGACGCTCTAACCATCATTGCCATCGCATCGAATTTTTTCTTTAATTTTTAAAATGCCGCATCCAAAGGGTAATACGGACGATCGCGGGACTCACGAATTACCGTGACCCCGGTACGTAAAGGATTATTGAAGGACACCGCGGATTTTAGTCAGTACGAGTCTGTCAGTCCCTCCCGCTCTGCCCTGGGCGGGAGGACTCATGTGATGATTTTACCACGAAAAAGAAAAGGATTAAACGGATCAGGCTGCCTCATGAGCCGTAATAGTAAGACATTTGAATTTTTCACATATGTATGTATTTCTATTGCAGCTATAACAACAGAAGTTGCGTTGCAATGTTCTTCAACAAGCTGCAACATACACTGACCTTTTTGGTAAAGTTCGTCAGAAAGGTCGGGTTTGAAGTCCTCGCAACCGGCGTTCTTGGCGGTCGCCACTGTTTGTTCTGGCACACAGGATTAGCAAGTTTGTTAGTATTTTACCTTTTGTAATTTGTTAATAACAAAAGTCAGTCAGCCCAGTCTTACCATGGGGTATCGTATTACCCAGTTACTGGGTTGTGGAGGTCCGACAGGCAGTCGCTCTATGTAAAATACTGATAGCTGCATCTAGTTTGACTGGAAGCCGACTCCAATATAGTTGGGAAAACGCTAGGCAGATGATGATCATGTTATTTGTTAATAATACATTAAAGGTATCACAAAATGGATCTTTAAAGCTTTCAGCACGACAGCACTTAGCAACAAATATGTAAATAAAACAATAAAATATTTTACAGCGCTTCAAAGCGTTCAAGGAAAACTGTGTAGAAACATTCTACATTCAAGATATAGCGCTTTAAATCTCGTAATGTGTTAAAGCGGAGACAGATGGTGCAATTCACGTCGGAACCAATGGAGTAGTGTTTTGGATGTTATTCTATGACCTGCGAGGGGTTTGTCAAATTTGTATTTTTTTTTAGGTGTAAAAAGAGTATACACCCTTTTTAGCGTTCCGTAGCCAAATGGCAAAAAACGGAATCCTTATAAATTCGTGATGTCTGGCTGTCCGTCCGTATGTCATAGCCACTTTTCTTCGAAAATATACTCGTAAGAGCTATCCTGTCGAAACTTGGGAAGTAGATGTATTAGGAATCTTAAACAAAAATAAAAATAAAACTTGGGGGTTCCCCATACTTAGAATTGAAATTTGTAATGTATGGAATTGTTTGAATCCAGTCACATAGAAAAGCGAAAGCGATCAGATAGCGTGACAGAACTATCGGACTGACGTCTCGCTTCGGTTCGGTATCGCTTTGGAAACGCTTCGCTTTCGCCTGTCTGTTTGACAAAGGCATTAATCCTTTGTAAAGTCGTATCACAACACCTACGCACTTTTACCCTACCTCCATCAAATGGAAAATCGAGAATCAATTCAACTGAAAGGTCAAAACACACATAGTTTACTACAGAATCCAAAATCAAAGCTTTACCGAATCTCCGATTTCCAGAAACGTTCCTACATTACAACATCGATTATTTACCGTGTTTAATCCCGATACTATCGCGACGGTAATTAGCCATTACTGGTTTTGTATGTAGTTTGTTTGCAACTTTGCTTTTAAGCGGTCAATGTACTGTGAATTGAATTCGAACACTGTTGAATCATGAAGTTCGGAATATAGGAGATCGTTTTAGATACGTTCTTAGTTCTCTTTCGGGGATAAAGTGTATCATTTATACTAGTTTTGCCTACGGCTTTGGTCAAGTTAATTTTGATTTAGAATATTAATTTGGATGGTACATATGGTGCCTACATTTACATTACACAGGTATAGGTACATTTTTTGTGGGTACCCTATGTCCGTCTGTACATCTGATAACGTATATACCTACAAAGTTTCAGGATGCTCGGTTCAGTGGTTTGGGCGAGAAAAGGTTTTTGAAGTGAAAACTTCTTTAGCGGCGTTGAGCACTTTTTCTGTAATGGGTATAAAATCTTAAACTCGCGTCAGGACACGTGACCCTGACCGAAAAAGCGTAGGACGGCGCAGGGCGCTTGCGTGAATGTTCGTGTGACGTTGCTAGGTAACATTGTTTATAAAAGATGTACGTCACATTGGAAAATTATTGAAATAAAAAGTCAACCATTTTTGCGAGTTTTACTAAAATCTGTTCACAAGATATTTCCAACAATTACTATTCAAGTTTTCACTTCTGCCGGCACTCCCAGAGTGCAACCCGTCGTTTTTTTTTTTTTATATTTAATGATAGGTTCGCGTTACAAACAAACTTACTTACCATTTATAATAGTAGTTTACAGTATACGGAGTTTTTTTTTTTATACAAGCTTCCCTTCCCCAATCTGTCAAATTAATACAGTAGATTTTCAACTTCAAATCCAAAATGAGAAGGTTCATATTCAGTTGAGAAAATTTTTAATTGTAAGATGGGTTGTCGTAATTCTGTACATAGCCCAAAAATTAACTGTCCAATTATCGCCTTGGGAACAATATCTTATTTAATTAACCGGTTTATTTATGTATATACTTGATATTTAACTCTTACCCCTAATAAGCGCTTGGGGTACAATAAAACTAAATAATATACCCCAATTTTACTGGTACCCCTTTTACCCCTTCAAAGTTACAGCTGTTTTAAGCCCCCATAAAATTTTATGGCTTCATATTTTAATTTGAATTAAATTTTATTATCATTGATGCTAATTCGGGTTTTACGATGGGTTTGAATTGGAAAATTTGCATTATTTCCCGTTGACGACTTTGTATGAAAATATGTTTTTTTGTTTTAATTAGTCATTCATTTAATTTATGGGATGGGTGTGTTTAGCACCAACATCTTCTTCATGATCCTATTCTCCTGCCGGGGTCGCGGGACTTTTCCATTACCGTGACCCCGGTACGTAAAGGGCTAGTGAAGGACACCGTGGATTTTAGTCAGTACAAGTCTGACAGTCTCTCCCGCCCTGCCCTGGGTGGGAGGACTCATTTGATGATTTTACCACGATAAAAAAATAAACAAAAACAAAAGATCCTATTCTCCTAGTACTTTCTGTTCGGATTCCACATCGTGTTCTCATTTTCTGTAATTTTATACAGTTGTTTTTACCTTTGTCTATACGAATGAAATTACCACATCAATATTAGCTATGTGACGACTCATCCGAATTTGCGGATGAGTCGACCCCTTTCATTTTTTAAAGGGTGATGTTCAAAACTGAATGAAATATTTTGCAGATGAGTTGACACCTAAGTCGTAGAATCTGCCTCCTATTGGTTCTTCTTTGATAACGGTACCACAAGCTACCAGGCTCCCTTAAGGTAAGGCGAGTTATTGACCAAATGACAACAGCCCTAAAAATTATTCATGGACGTACCAATGCGACTGATTTGCACGCGGAGCTGTGTCCATTATTTGTTCCGAATAATTATAATCGTGGCAGGAAGCATAATTTGTTTAATAACCAATTTTGTCGCACCGTGGCCCGATCCACCTCCCTTATACCACGTATGCTGACGATGCTCAACGCGCTCGTTGGTAACAATGTTCTTATTTTTACTTTCCTTGTATTCTTAGTGAAAAGCACAGTACAGTCACCTTGAGCAAAACACTTTTATAGTCGCTCGAACTATTAGCGTCCTCGCCTCGCTCCAGCGCCAAATCTCGTCACGGGAATAAATTTTCTTTGACGGCCTGTAGTGTCCCATTGCTTGGCAAATGCCTCCATTCAATGGTAGACCGTTCTTCCACCATGAAGACATTCATATCCGTTAGACACCTTATTTATTTAAGGATCATAAACGAACACCAAAAACAAGAGTAAGACCATGAACTGTTACTTCTGTAAAAGTTGAAATATGAAGGGAAATTATAGCGGTCCTCCCTTAGGAATACCCTTTACAGTCATTCATTTCATTGTATTGTGAAAAATGAAATGTTTGCCAGATATGTATTGAAAATAGGCAGTATCAAGTGAAATTCTATCAAATATACGGCGTGTTATTTCATGAAAATATTTCAGTGTTATTTTATTACTTTATTCTGGTTTGATTCAATTGATATTATAGTGAATAGAATATTATTTTCATATATAACTTTATAACACGCCTTTTATCTTTAATGTCTTTGTCAAACAGACAGGCGAAAGCGAAGCGTTTCCGATGCGATACCGAACCGAAGCGAGACGTCAGTCCGATAGGTCTGTCACGCTATCGGATCGCTTTCGCTTTTCTATGTGAATGGATTCAAACAATTCCATACATTACAAATAAAAACGTCACGCTTCGCATTCGTCACGCCTGTCTGATTGACAAAGGCTTATAGGCACACATAAAAAGTCTAACACATTGTTTAAAAGCAATTTTTTTCATGAGGAGCTCGTGGCTCGTGTCCCACAAGTTGATCTACAACATTAAGCCGAACGCACCGAGGTCGGTCTGTTGATGGGTGACCATTCATAATAGCGAGTTTTATCCATGTCTCGGAAAATACATAAAGCCGTTCGCCCCGGCTGTCATTTATAGATTTTTGACAGTCCTCACTGTTAATCAGAATCTAGAATGTGTACAATTTAACAGAATGGCGTATCTGTATAGAAATAATCTATAGATCATTAAGAGATTCAATCCTGAAGTAGACACAAAATCAACATCTTAAATACACAACTGTTGGTACGAAATTATTTAAGACATACTATACAGAGAGCGGGGAGCGACAGGCATATTTGACAGATATATTTTTCATAAACATAATAATATAAAATCTAAAGATTATAAGATAATGTAAAATCTACAAAATAATGTACAAAATTAACGACACACCTCGGCTCCGAATAAGGGCAATTGATTATTTTATCTAATGAAGAATAATTCACGTAGGTAGCTATACTAATATTTTCTTAAAACTTTCTACAGAAAATGAGTGACCACAAAAAACAGTACAAAAACAATGACGAAATTTTTTTAAGCCTAACCATTATTTAATTATTGAAGGATTTTACAGATGACAACACTCTCCAAAATAAATGTTCGTGGTCATACGAAGCAACAAACTGCAAAGCATTAAATCGCTCCCGCGTATGCTTTTTATCCCGCGTTCTATATAGCCGATCCTTTAAAAGTAAATACTAAAACGCAAAACAAACAAAATCAGTATTCAACTATATAAGATCTTCGTCTTAAATGTTCTCTTTGATCTGTTTCTATTTTGAGAAATATTAATTTGTCAGACATGGCTGTCTTAAAATTATATTTTTTGTGAATATTTTTAAGACAGATAACTTCAACAGACCACGACAAAGGCGCTAGTACGAGTGAGTGGCGTAAGCGTAAAACGCTTATTTTCGAATGAAAATTAGAATTATTCTTCAACACATGGTTCAAAATTCTTGTATAATTTGCAATTTGATCTTTTAACAATGCAAAAAACAACAGCAACAAAACCTCATAAGCTTATAGCTTAAATGACCTAATTCCTAGAAAATAAAAGTTCGTTGGTAATTTGGGAGCAATATCCTAGTTACCCGGTGTAATTAATGTTTTTTATCGTGGTAAAATAAAATAAATAAATATTCCTCAACTATCACACAACGCCATCTAGTCCCAAGCTAAGCAGAGCTTGTGTTATGGGTACTAGACAACTGATAAACATACTTATATATTTATAAATACATACGAATTATAGATCATCACATGAGTCCGGGACGGGAGGGACTGTCAAACTTGAACTGACTAAAATCAACAGTGATCCTTCAATAGCCCTTTACGTTCCAGGGTGGCGGTTACCTGATGAGACAGTCCCGCGACCCTACAATTCCATGTTTACGTTTTAAGTTAGCCCTACAATACAAAAAAAAACAACAGTAATAAAACCTCATAAGCTTATATCTTAAACTAGCTTCCGCCCGCGACTCCGTTCGCACGGATGTCGGTCTTCGCGTGGATGGTAGATTTTTTTTTCTACGTATTTTTCCAGCATAAAAAGTATTCCATTTTATGCCCAGGATAATAAGGTATAATTATACCAAGTTTCATCGAAATCGAACCGTTAGTTTTCACGTGATGACTGCATATACAGACAGACAAAAATTTTTTTAATCACATATTTTGGGTTTGGTATCGATCCAGCAACACACCCTGCTATTTATTTTTTCAATATTTTCAATGTACAGAATTGACCCTTCTACAGATTTATTATATATCTTAAATCTTAAATGACCTGCGGCCTTTGATAATGATCTTAAAGAGACAGCTATTTATGTCGTCTAGCGCCACCTCGTTCACTCACTGGAACAAGTCTGGTTTTAAGACGTCATAATACGGCCCCTGATTTCTAGATCAAAAATGAACGGTTATTGGAAACTTGGCCGGGATATTCCCGATAGCAGTATCCCGATGTAATTAATGGTAGCGTTGACAAAGTGGTCAACTGATTGGCTTCGGCGCTACAGGTCGTGGTTTTGATTTCAGGGTGGAACAAACATTTGTGTTTTACACTGCAATGCAATTCAGTGACATCGAGCCCGAACTGGGAATGAGCCCGGACCAGGAATTAATGATATTACGATTTGACACATAGCTCCTTAGAGTCCACGCCATCCCTCATGACTTTTTTTTTATTTTTTACGTGATAAAATCATCTTATGAGTCCTCCTACCCAGGGCAGAACGGGAGGGACTATCAGACTAAAATCCACGGTGTCCTTCAATAGATTCGTTACGTTCCCGGGTCACGGTAATTCGTACAGGCCCGCGATCAATCCCTTATGACGTGCGGAAAATTTGCGATACATTTTTTGAAGTGAAAACTTCTTTAGCGGCGTTGTGCACTTTTTTAGAATAGGTAAAAAATGTTAAACTCGCGTCAGGACACGTGACCTGATCGAAAATTCGTAAGACGGCGCAGGGTGCTTGAGCGAATGTTCGTGTGTGTTTATTACTATTGAAGATTTCACTTCTGCCGGCACTCCCAGAGTGCAAACCGTCGTTTTTTTAAATGTAATTTGAAGTGATGACATGGACACTAGCGCTGTGTCCAAAGGAATTCAGTCGTGGTGGTATTATCCGTCAGCAAAGAGTTTGATAGATAGTCGCCTGGATACCAAAATCGGCTACTATCGCAATACAAATCTATAGAGGTTCATACACAGACACGCGTAAATGGATACCAAAGTCGTGAGGTATCGTAGTGTTGCGTCGCCTTGTGTACCAATGGGCTTTTTTTTTAGCGTGGTAAAATCATTGCGGCTTGCCCGGGTACCAATGGGCTTAGGCTGCGGTTGGTCATTGGTGAATCGCGGCACAGCTCGTCTCCGCTCTGCTCCGCTCCGCCTCAGTCGGACCGTAGCCTTACTGTTGTACAAAATAATACGGTTAAGTTCTGTCACCTGCCATTTTGAAATGCGATGGCTGTCAAAACCCCGCTGTGTTCGACCACGGTACGGTACTCGCTTGTCCGCATGCAAGTGAAGTTTCTTTAAGGGAAGTTTGGTATTATTTATTGTTTTTCCGTTGACAGCTTATTTTACGTAACAAGACTGGTTCTGTTTGGTTTTTAATGGAATGGAATGGTATTGATAATGTTTTTTTTTATGATTAGTTTTTCTAGCGAATTCTTGCATGGTAAATTTAGAAAATTAGTAGAATTTAATAATCAAAACTAAAAAAATCGTATCATATATTATGTGGTGCCATCTGTTTTCGTATTAACGTTATTGTTGTTTTTCTCGTTGTTTATGTGTTTTTATTCGAGATGAGAGGTCTCCTATGTCCGTGTCTGTACACTCGACAACATACAATAAAATTGCTATACAATCTTCTGGCCGCGGCTTCGCGTGGATGTGGGAAATTGTCCCACGGGAACGTACGCGACGAAAAGTAGGTATTCAATGCCCTAATTCAAGTCATTGTCTACCAATCTTTTAGCTTCTTCCCGTGATTTCATCCTCGTGGAGGTCAGAAATTATCCTATTGGAACGTACTACCGGGGTTAAAATATCCATGACATGGTTTATCAATTTGTTAGCTTCTTCCCGTGAGATTTGTCCATGCAATGTGGTAATATGATGGATGGATGGATGGATGATAGGTCTAGTGGTTTGGGAGTCAAATAATTTAAAACACTAAAAATAAACTAACCTTTGCATTTATAATATTAGTTCGAACTGTATAGATAAAAATAAAATTTGGAGTTTCATAAGTAATGTGGTGTAGATTCCCATAAGACATAGCGTAAACAGCAGGAAAACAATGTAAGAAGAGGGTCAATGAAACTTTCTGAAGGACGCAGGAAACGCATTTTAACTTATTAGCGGAGTGAGAAATTCTTGAGGGATTTAGAGTAAAATATTTGCCTTTATTTTATCTCATGGGGTTTTATCTAAAGTTGTAAGAAACCAAACTTTATAAAGCTTTTAATTGGAGTTAAAACACGTAATTTCGTACATTAGTCTGTGTAATGTCTACCGCAGAACTGAGGAAAGGGGGAATAGGAAGGTTCCCGAATGGAGACCGCGTGTAGGTAAACGTAGGGTGGGACGAACCCCGGCAAGATGGACTGTTGACCTGAAGAAGGTGGCTGGCAGTGGCTGGATGAAAAAAGCGGGATATCGTGCGCTGTGGCGCTCCCTGGGAGAGGCCTATGTCTAACAGTGGACTGCAGTAGGCTGAAATGATGATGATGAGTCTGTATATCCTGATATCTACAATCTTGGGGTCTTTTAGTCGGGTGGGAGGACTCATTTGATGATTTTACCACGATAAAAAAAAAATTAAAAAAAAGAGTGAATAGGTTACTTGACAGGCCTGTTGGTCTAGTGGTTAGTGACCCTGATTGCTATGCCGGAGGTCGTGGGTTCGATCCCCACCCAGGACAAATGTTTGTGTGATGAGCACGATCATTTGTTCTGTGTCTTAGTGTAATTTATCTATAATATGTATGTATTTAGAAATATATAAGTATGTTTATCAGTTGTCTAGGACTTATAACACAAGCTCTGCTTAGCTTGGGACTAGATGGCGTTGTGTAACAGTTGTGGAATATTTATTTATTTATTTACTTCTAGGCAAGCGTGCTTCACCGTTGACCACATCATCGAGGTCATTATCATCATGTGAGAAATTGTTTCAACCACTATCTCGCCTGATGGTGGTGATAACTACATACTATGTAGACTACAATCATGATTGCAACACAATAATAAATAAAAAAGCATAAATCCGGCTAAATTCGAGCACGAAGGGTTCCGTACTATTTTGTACATAAACTGGCCAACTGCGAGCAGGACTGCCGTTTTCATACCATTATAAAAACGGCAAAAAATCCCGTTTATTGTATGCGAATCCTTATTTTTTTTATCGTGGTAAAATCATCAAATGAGTCCTCCCACCCAGGGCAGAGCGGGAGGGACTGTCAGACTCGTACTGACCAAAATCCGAGCCCTCCTTAAAATGTTTTATTTAAATTAAATTATTTATTTTTTAAATAAATAAATATACATTTTAACTAAATTATTCTAAACGTTGCTGTTTCAATATCGAGTAAAAATTCTTAAATTTATAATTCATTCTATGTTTTAGTACTAGTTGTCATAGCGCAAACAAAAATACATTATCTGTGAAAATTTCACCTGTCTAACTATTACGGTCTCGAGTAGCGAGGACCGGAGGACGCAGCGTAGGCAGGCCCCCCACAAGGTAGACCGACAACATCGTCCGAGTCGCGGGCAACCGATGGATGCAAGTGGCGAATTGTCGTTCGGCGTGGCGGTCTAATGCCTTTGACAAACAGACCGGCGAAAACGAAGCGTTTCCGAGGCGATACCGAACCAAAGCGAGACGTTAGTCCGATAGTTCTATCACGCTATCGGATCGCTTTCGCTATTCTATGTGACTGGATTCAAACAATTCCATACATTACAAATGAAAACGCCGTGCTTCGCATTCGCCAAGCTAGTCTGTTTGACAAAGGCTTAAGGGCGAGACCTATGTTTAGTAGTGGACGTCTTCCGGGTGATGATGATGATGAACTATGACAGTTAGAAACAGCCTGGTCGCAGGCGGACATACAGACAGACGGACAGCGGAGTCTTAGTTCTAAGTTCCCGTTTTAACTTTTTGGGTACGGAACCCTGAAAAAGAAAAAAAAAACGAACCGCAGAACATTGGAATGAAACTGTCAAAACTGGGTCAACAATACCATAGGTACAAGGTACCCAATTTAATTGGTTTTCAGCGTACTATTGCCCATCACGCTTGAAATAAAGTTCAAAATCCAATAACATCTAGTCAGAAGTGCCTTCATATTCTGAGAACCGATAATAGACATGATTGGTTGCCATGGTAACGGATATAACAGTTTCATGTTAGAATCGAGTAATTTGTGGGACATTTTGTGATAATTATGAATGAACTGCCTTGAGAAAAACGTGCATTTTGCACAAAATTGTTCAAAGTTATTTATAAATATTATGGTAATTATAAATCTTGATAATTAAAAGCAATATATCAATGTCAACACGCACGCGTCAGTTTATTCTAATTAGAAGTGTATATGGTATGGTGTATGGCTTTTCATACAAAATCGAAAAAAGATGGGTACCTAGTTGAAATTAAAAATAATGTTAATACAAAAAACAGTCTTATTTAGTTGTAACGTTATTTTTAGATAATGTTCTGTGACAACTTTTTAGGTCTATGTACGAGTATGCGCTGATTACTGTTGCCGAAGTTTCATTTAAATTGGTATTTAAGTTTGTATTAAATGTTATTACACAGAGTACACGCTGTTTAAAAAAACATAAATATAATATGGAAAGATCAAAACACGATGATCTTTTGTTCAGCGGATAAGTGAAATAGCCCAAATGCGAGATTTATTTCATTAAAATATCCTGGAAGAGATACAGAAAGAACTGCCTAAGGTGAAAAAAAAAGATTACAATTAGAGTGAATACTGTGATATACAATTCTTTGTTATGGTCATCATTTTCTTCTAAACCCACAATTTAAGCTATCAGCTTTATGTGAACAAAATATTCGAAGTAATTTTGTAGAATTGATCAAATGGCATTCTAATAAATTGGCGCCCAACAAGACCCTGTTTGGGCGCCAATTTTCATACTTACTTTCACAAAATGTTTGGGAATCTAGCGTTGTTAAGAAAAAAGTTTTTTTTTCTTTTTAGTAAGAATGTTTCAAAAATAATTATATATTATTTTTAATAATATATATATATATATTTTTTTTGTTAAAAATAAATAATAAACAACGTAGACGGGAACTAATGAGGAAACTGTTTGCCTTAAAAGTAAATTATATAAAATACCATTCGTCCTTTGTTCTTTGTGATTCAAATTTAGAACTACTTACATTTTATCTATATTTGTGTTTTGCGGAACTGCAATTATTATCTGTGTCTTATCTAACGAGTGAGAATTCATAAAATGAAACGTATTTTTTTTTGTTCCTTTTTTAAATAACTGCAAATTACTGCAAAGTCCTAATGGCAATTTTACAACGTAACGTAAACATTCGTTTATCAAATAAATCCTAAAATCCTCTTACAAATACAAAAGGCTTACCTGTTAAATCCACAAACAGCTGAATCACATTTTCCACAGTTTCAAGACAAAAATAAAGAGCAACTAATCAATGTCAGCACACGAAAGTTTTCACGAAAAATCCAATATGTCCGACATAGCGAGGTAAACTTTTTAAATTCCGAACTTTATTTCGCGGGTACCGCAAAAAACGACACGCGTCCGAACGGTTAGACGTCCGCCAACGTACTGAGGCGAATCATCCCTGTCAAGTTACACCAGGATAGTGTTTACCGTTGGCCAAATCCAATTTGATTTAATTGCGTCCTTATTTTCAAGACTTTTAAGGCTGTTTTAGGATCGCTGGTTATTTTCCCAACTGTTTTGATAATTTGGGAATGAATTTTGGCGGCATAACGATATCTTTATATGGACACACAGTAATTTGTGTACGGATGCGAGTCTGGAAGAAAACGCATGGAATTTTAATGTTGGCAGTATTGTGTTATACGCGTTAAATGTACTGGAAGCGTTCAGAAGTTTGTTTCGAAACATTCTGTGTATTATTTGTGATAATGTCAGAGATTTGAATGTTGCCAAAAAGTTTTACTTATGTAAGAACATTATGTTTGGTTTCACACAAAATAATGTGTCTAAATGAGAACAGAATTCTTGACTGATTTAAAATTCTTTCAAGTTTTAAACATAACGTGACGTAAATTCACGATTGTTATCCTTGAGGGGTTTTGCAGAAATATGACTTAACATTACATACTGTTTCCGGGGTCACGGGACTATCTCCGTGATCGTGGGACTGTTTCCGGGGTGGCTCGACTATCTCTGGGGTCATGAAGCTGTGTGCAGGGTCGTGGGTCTGTCCTCGGGGTCACGAAACTGACTTCAGGGTCGCGGGTCTGCCTCCAGGGTCGTCGGACAGTTTCCGGGGTCGCGAGACAGATTTCAGTGTCGCGGTACTTTCTCCTGGGTCGCGGGCCTTTCCAAACAGATAACTATGACCCTGGAACGTAAAGGGCTATTGAAGGAACATCGTGGTTTTTACTAAAAACGTCTGTACGAGTCTGAGAGTTGCTTTCGCTCCACTCCTGGTGGGACTCATTTTATGATTTTATCACGATAAAAAGGTACATAACAATTTTGACAGATTTAATAATTCAAACTTCTTGCTATTTTCAAAATTATACTAGAATGTAACCCAATATATTTTTCCCTAATAAGGTAATCGAATCCAGGACCTCATGATCAACAGTCACGTTTGCGACCACAAGACCAATAAGGCAGTCTAAAATTCTGTATATTTAAAAGCAGGAATCTCGTTCCTGCTTAAAATTTCGTCCAAGTTTTTAAAACTCGAGCACAAAAATATATGTAAATGCTCGAAATGAAATGCATTTTATGTGCATTTTAACGACTTCCAGCATTTGACGATGTGACCTGATTTTTTTTTGTGGAAACCAAAAGATCTTTAGGTCACGTGATCTCGATTTACATTTTGGATATCTGCATGAGCAACACTTTTTTTTAGCGTGGTAAAGTCAACAAATGAGTCCTCCCACCCAGGGCAGAGCGGGAGGGACTGTCAGACTTGTACTGACTAAAACCCACGGTGTCCTTTAATAGCCTTCTACTTTCCGGGGTCACGGTAATTCATACGTCTGGCAGGCTTTGGCTCTCTAAAGGGGGGCCACGTCATTTTTGCGGACACTCTTTGAGGCGCGCGTGAAACACAACGCGCCGTCGACCCGGGCATGGTCCATGGTCGGACAGCGAGTTGCCCAATGGTAGCTACAACCTTGGGACCTTTAAGCCAATAATGAATAGGTTACTTCTAGGCAAACGTGCTTAGTGAAGCTCGTTTGCCTAATAGTAAGCAATGATGTGGTTGAACACTGTCAACCACATCATTGTAAGTTTGACCACCAACGATGTGGTGGTCAAACTTTTTTATTCCACCCCCTAAAAAGGGGTATCGTATGACCCACTTACTGGCTGTGGAGGTCAGATAGGCAATCATGATTAGAAGGTGGGTTACAAGGAGACAGTAGTTCATACTGATGGTGCCAATGTACATCAATAAATAATAAATACATTTTTGATACTGGTCCCAGTTTTTTTTGTCCACCCAGGGCAAGATGGAAAGGACTGTCAGACTTGTACTGACTAAAATCCACGGTGTCCTTCAATAGCACTTTATGTTTTGGGGCCACAGGAATCTGAAAAGACAGTCCCACAGCATACTGGTCGTATGGAGTGAAGTTCAGTTTTGATGGTGTTTAACACGTTCGTTGCATTACGAGATCTATCAGATCTCTTGCAGGACTTTTGTATTGTGCGTTGAACATAATCGTGTTGTTTCACTCCTTGCGGGAGGATCTAACGTGTAAAGTTCTTTAGGTATGGGTAGGACAAATATACATATTTGCTTCCTACTTAAAGCCGAATTCAAGGACGTTAAAAAAGAAATTAGAGATGGATTAGGTCCCTAACGCACAGTACTGTAATTATTTTCATTCCTTGCGTTAGGAGATATGTCGGTACTCGTGGAATCGTACGCCTCGTAGACGCAAGAGAGGGAAGGTGGGCGGCGCGGGCGCTGCGTGACTCGTTTTAGTGTTGTCCTAGCATCGACGTGGGAAGTCGCGCGCACGTTTTTTTGGTCCATGGTCGGACAGCGAGTCGCCCATTACTCGCGGCCCGCATGCCCGCGCCTACGGTGGCCGGAGATCGTCCTGCGACGTCCGACGCCGTGGGCGTCTACCACTGCGGCTGGGGTGGAGGGAGGACGCTGTCCTCTGCCTCACGCGGCCCGCCTCCTCCTTCACGAGCATTACTGCTTCGTAGAAGGAGGCGACCGCTTCCCACTCCGTCTCGCCCCGCAGCATGGCCACGACCAATGCCGGGCGCGAGAGGTCTCCGCCTATCGCCGTCGTGAGGACACGGCGGTGCTCTGCCCAACCGGGGCAGTCCTGCACCTTATGCTCCACCGTGTCCTCCGGACGATCCTCGCAGTGGTGACACTCAGGCGTGGTGGTGTCAGAAGATTGCCGTGGTCAACATACCTAACAGTTCTTCGAAAACAAACTGTTTTTACTCATAAACTAAACTAAAAAAAAACTTTCCACGTTTGAAAACATGATCAGTAGGTACTCATGTTTTCCAACGTGGCGACAAAAAAAGACGTTGTGTGGGTTGTTACGAAAAATTACGACGCACCTTAAACAGCACTGACGCTTCTAAAAAAACTAAACGAATTGTTACCATTTGCGCGCAATGCAAGCAATCAATGTGCTTACCATGTTTTAATGAAAAACACTTTGCATAATTAATAAAACTTTTTCAATCGACAACTGAGATATTATTTTATTCCCATCACTACTTACTACACATACTGAACTATCTTCGGTTGCGGTACGAGATACAATCGATATCATATTTTTTTTTGGTATTTGTAGTTTATTCAAATGTCATAACTGCGTGCGAACCTAGCAAAATATAAAGCAATAGGCTATCTTTCACCCACAAAAACTTCAAAATATATTTGATTGTTTTTTTGGAAGATATAAATTATTTTCAAAACTGTATCTTTAGGAGACTGATTAGGTCTCAAACGCACCAAAAGGTAGGTTAGTTTCGAGATCTTTTAGGTCTCCTAAGCACCAGATGAAAGTTCTTTGAAAGTGATGGCGCAGGGAACGTGTTAAAGTATACTCTTAAATACAACATGGTCCGGTGGGGGTACTCTGATGAAGAAAGGTGCGACTGCGGAGCCTCATTGCAAACGATGGTTCATCTGCTCAATTGTACTCTGTGTAATGCCACCTGCACTCTAAGGGAACTGTCCGAGGCCACCACCAACGCCGTGAATGTGGCAGAGTTTTGGTCGAAAAATGTAATTTATAGGAATCATCGACACGACGAAGAAGAATACGAGGTCATTTTTTTAATAATTATATAATAAGCAAATGTCTCTTATACAACCATCTGACTGAAAGCCAAGTCTTCATAAAACGAAAACGTAAAGAAAAATAAATAATGGCATAAAAGTACACTTCAAAATAAATCCTTCCTTTTCACAGAATTCAGACGCAATCAATAATACTTCAACTTCAATTACGATGCTTTATTCGCCAAAAAAACGGCCAAGTGTGAGTAGGACTAACGCAAGAAGGGTTCAGCACCATCATCTATAGAAAAAATCACGTATGTTGTATAATACCCCCTTTAATAACATATTTATTTTATTCTGTTTTATACACAACGGCCCAAAAAAGGGAGTGTTATGTTTTTAGGGTTCGTATTTATATGTGTGTATGGCTGTGAGTCTCTTTATTCCACTATAACTTCTGAACGCCTGAATAGATTTTGATGTAATTGGGACCTTAGAATCCTGGAACTATTGCGGGTAATATATTATATTTTTTTAACCTAGTAAAATCATAACTAAAATCCATGGTGTCCTTCAATAGCACTTTACGTACCGGGGTCACGGTAATTCGTGAGTCCCTCCCGTTTTGCCCTTTGGGAACGAAACCCTAAACACGGCGAAAAAATTACAGCTTTTGCATGGGAGCCCCCTTAATTATTTATTCAGTATTTGTTGCGGGCATGCGGGCAGCGAATAATGGGCGACTTGCTGTCCGACCATGGACCATGCCCGGGTCGACGGCGCGTTGTGTTCCACGCGCGCCTCAAAGAGTGTCAGCATATTGACGGGGCCTGTAGAGGGCTAAAGCCTGCCGGGGTCTCGGGACCAACGGATTACCGTGACCCCGGTACGTAAAGGGCTAGTGAAGGACACCGCGGATTTTAGTCAGTACAAGTCTGACAGTCCCTCCCGCCCTCCCCTGGGTGGGAGGACTCATTTGATGATTTTACCAAGCAAAAAAAAAAAAACAAAAAAAAAACCGGCAACGGAAATACGCCAAAAATTCAAATTTCTATCCAACTGCTGTATCTCATGAACCGTAATCGGTATATGAAATACAGCCTAGTGCCTTCTGTCACAAACAATGAAGTCTTAGCAATAGGGTCCCGTTTTACCCTTTTCGTACGGTACCCTGAAAAATGACTAAAGTAATAATATTAATACTCCCATACTTTCGTTTCAAAAGGCTTATTTTAAAAGTTTCGTTCTCATAAAAGTTTTCTCTTTGTCCCTACGGCATTACGGTACGAAGTGGGCCAGCGCAACGGGGTCGAATGCTCGGAATATTTCAGAGGAATAAATGGATCGGATTGATATATTTTCGTTCCTGTGTTCTGAAAAGGAGAGGACAGGATTTCAGGTGGAAATTGTTAGTCTTTTGTCTTGTTAGAACAGTTTTTTGTTTACGTGGTAAAATCATCACATGAGTCCTCCCACCCAGGGCAGAGCAGGAGGGACTGTCAGACTCGTACTGACTAAAATCCACGGTGTCCTTCAATAGCCCTTTATGTACCGGGGTCACGGTAATTCGTGAGTCCCGCGACCTCGGCAGGCTTTGGCCCTCTACAGTCCCGTCAATATGCTGACACTCCTAGAGGCGCGCGTGGAACACAACGCGCCGTCGACCCGGGCATGGTCCATGGTCGGAGAGCGAGTCGCCCATTACTCGCCGCCGCTTGTTTGAACACTAGGAAGTTTGGCTCTTTGGTCGATTGACCCCGCTCATACGAAGTCCCCGCGGGATGAATAAACTAATTCATGTTTTTTTTTTTGTAATCTTTGTTGTCCCACTCCTGGGCAAAGGTTTCCCCAAATAAATTTCTACTGTTCCCTGTCTGCGGATTTCTCCGGCCAATTTGTTATGAAGGTCTAGGTCGTCACGTCAGCGTTTTCTAGGCCTCCCTCGGCAACGACGCCCGTAACCCACTGTGTAACAACCATAGCCCATCGATCCTCATGCATTCTATAGACATGGCCCGCCCAATTCCACTTCAACCTGGCAGTCTTGTTGCCCACATCAGTGATTCCAGTTTTGGAGCGTATTACGGTATTTCGAATACGATCGCTCAGGTTGATACCTACTCCGGGGTCGCGGGACTGTACCAATTACCGTGACCCCGTTGCTTAAAGGGCTATTGAAGGACACCGTGGATTTTAGTCAGTACGAGTCTAACAGTCCCCCTCCCGTTCTGTCCTTAGTGGGAGGACTCATTTGATGATTTTACCACGCTAAAAAAAAAAGACCGTTTATGTTTATGACAGACTTGAAACATGTCATAACAACAAAATGAAAATATTTTTTTCTAAATGAGAATGAACTGGGTTGGAAGAAAATGAAAAGTTCTGATAGATGATGATGATGTTATCAGGGCCACTAAGGATTAGAGGGAACTGAGTTATTAAGTCGCTAGCTTTTGCCCGCGACTTGGTTCGCGTGGAATAGTGACTTCCGGCAGATTTTTGTTTTTTATTATTTTTTGTAATAAAAACTATTCTATGTCCTTTCTCAAGTTCCAAACTATGTCTGTACCAAATTTCTAACAAATCGGTTCAGTAGTTTAGGCGTGAAGAAAAGACAGACAGACAGAAAGACAGAGTTACTTTCGCATTTATAATATAAGTTTGGATTAGTTTGGATAAATCTGTATTTCTATTCTCTACAGACTCGACGCTGCGGCAACGCTGATTATATTTAATGGGTTCCCACGTTTATGTTCTAAAACATAAAGCCTGTATATATAGCATTATTACATTGCTGGATTTTTGTAGTTCTTCATTAATAATTCGAGTTTTAATAATTCATCGCTGCCGCAGCGCTGAGTCTTTACAGAATAGCACTACAGATCCATTACGAAACACCGGCCCCTACTAGTTTTATAAAAAGACGTGTAAAAGTGTTGATATAACCTACTTGCATAAATAAACATCATTTCATTTCATTTCATTTCATTTCATTTCAACATCATTTCATTGCATTTCATTTCATTTCATTTCATTGCAACATAATAACTGAGCTCCCCATAGTCCTCAATGGCCCTGATTTCACGACGACTGCAGTTTGACCTCTGAGGTCCTGAGGGACATAATTCCTCTTCAGGACATAACTTGCTGAAACTGGAGCAGTGTACTGAAGGGATGTTTGAAATATTTCAGAGAAGTAATGGATTGGAGTGATTTAGTGGACTTTCATATTGTTTTTGAACAGTAATTTTCTGGTCTGTGCTGTTGTTGGGAAACAATAAGGTGGTTTATCTTGTATGTGGGAATTGTTTGATTTTGTATTGTAAAAGGATTGGTTTGTTGCGGTAGTATTTTTGTGTGTTTTGACGCCCTGGATTTTTTTTCCTTAGCGTGGTAAAAAAAAAAAAAAAGCGTGGTAAAATCATCGAATGAGTCCTCCCACCCAGGGCAGAGCGGGAGGGACTGTCAGACTCGTACTGACTAAAATCCACGGTGTCTTTCAATAGCCCTTAACGTTCCGGGGCCACGGTAATTTATAAGTATCGCGACCCCAGCAGGCTTGGCCCTCTAGAGGGGGGCCGTCATTTTTGCTGACACTCGTTGAGGCGCGCGTGGAACACAACGCGCCGTCGACCCGGACATGGTCCATAGTCGGACAGCGAGTTGCCCATTACTCGCTGCCCGCATGCCTGAACTGACAAACTTTACTTATTTTTATTATTAGTTATAGATTATTATATTCGTGATAGCCCTTATTTTGGGTAGGTAAGTATTAATGTGTCTCTTTCAGTACATATGTGGTTCGAAGTTTAATTTGGACATCACTAACGTCGATGATCGTCGATCACTAATGTCAAAACATCAATGGAAAACATCGTTGGGATCTTCTATAATCATTACATAAGTCTAAATCTATGTCACAGACCTGTGGGGCTGCCAGTGGCGGCAGAAGCGTCGCAAAGAAAGAGAATCCTAGAATAGTTTACTTGCTTACAGTATTGCATAAAGCCGTTGGTCCCGGCTGTCATTTGTAGATCTTTGACAGTCGTTACTGTTAGTCAGAAGCTATAAAGTCTGACAACCAGTTTTACCATGTGGTATCGTATTACCCAGTTACTGTTGTGGTTGTGGAGATCCAACAGGCAGTCGCTCCATGTAAAATACTGATATCCAGCTACATCTGGTTTGACTGGAAGCCGACCCCAATATAGTTGGGAAAAGGCTAGGCAGATGACTTTTCAACTACAAAACTAATAAATTCAACCAGACTATATTCCGCAGCCCGGTTCTACTAACTCATTTGCGTATATTGCATCCGCTGTATACATTTAGGTCGCGTAAGTACGTACGCCCTATTGTAAATATTTTCTTTTACAATAAAATTGCAAGGGTGCGGAGTATACAACATATTTCTTAGTATATGCGAAACCTGTTTTTTTTTAAAACGTTGCCCCACTCTAGGAATTTCTCCTGTGTCGTGGGCCGTAAACTTAACTGCCTGGAATTAAAAAAGGTTGTAGTACGCCCCCAGCCCTTACAAAAATACCTTCCTACTAAAATCCGCCATACCCCAACAATTTAAGACCCAACGGTTCCCAACATCCCCAAAGCACCCCGCAAACACCATTTAATTACTTCAAGAACCCCTTGACACAACAAAGTCCACTACCACCCCCTTAAATTAGGGGGTGTAGCGATACATTTGCTGAAACCCCCATCCTTAACAAATAAATGGTCTTGAGCTCAGACTGCATGTACGAAAATTGCGTCGGATGTGTTTACTTGGCAAAATGAGTTTTGTACTTAGAGTACGTATTAGACCAGGCTGTGTTTGGATATTTGTTTTTGGGCAATACAGAGCGGTGTATAGAGGAGCTCGTGGCTAAATAAATACAGCCGCACAGGCCGATATTCCGGGTTAAGCCGCGCTTACCGAGGTTGGTCTGTGAATGGGTAACCATCTGTCATAGCGAGTTTCCTCCGTGCCTCGGAAAGCACGTAAAGCCTTTGGTCCCGGCTGTTATTTGTAGATCTTTGACAGTCGTTACTGTTAGTCAGAAGCTCTAAAGTCTGACAACCAGTCTTACCATGGGGTATCGTATTACCCAGTTACTGGGTTGTGGAGGTCTAACAGGCAGTCGTTCCATGTAAAATACTGATATCCCGCTGCATCTGGTTTGACTGGAAGCCGACTCCAATGTAGTTGGGAAAAGGCAGGCAGATGATGTCAGAGCGGTGTATAGAAGGGTTGTTGTTAAGCCTTGAATATAATGTTTAGTACTTTTATTGAGAAACAATAGTGTGAAAGAGTATGTGTATGTGAGTTTCTATGTTTGTAATCGCACCCACGATACAGGAGAAAGTCCTAGTGTGAGGCAACGTTTCTTAAAGAATTTTAATTCAAGGGACAAAAATATGTTAAAACCATCAAAGGAGTTCTCTAAGTCGATCGGGAGCTACTTCTGTTTTTGAGACAATCCCATCGCAATATTCCCAAACCACTGCAACTCTTGAAAGCCAAAATTAACAATGGCGACTATCAAAACTGCGCCCAGACAATGAAGCTCGACGTGTCCCGGAGAACGAATTTAACTTTCTTGGATCCTGCAATAAAACTTATCAGAAAATAATAGTGTAGGATTAGGAAAATCTGTAGTTTCAACGTGACAGCACCAGCCTAAGATACTGCCAGACTCATAGTGACTAAAACACTAGCCTACTTTAAAAAAGAGAAAAAAAACCGACTATCGCGACTCTGATAGACAGCCTAAGATAATGGTTGAAAGGTAGGTATAATTATTTTTTATTACCTAATGTATAGTTAAAATAAATGTGGTTATGAGTTTTTAGAAATGATATATTAACCAGCAAATATGGCTTATTTGTCACTGATTATAGAAACATATTAGTGCATGTTGTGCTAATATTTTAAACATTACCTGTCATCAATAAGCCAAATAAAATTTTTGATTTTTTTTTCTTTCCGCGGATCATGAGTGTTGGGGCGTGCTCTATAACTTAATTCATACCGACACGTCTCGGAACATTAAGCCGTATATGTAATTCAGCTAAGATGGCTAATTTTCACATACTAACTGACGCATTAAGTATTCAAGATAGAATTTAGAATGCTTTCCTGTTAACAACGAGGAGTTTTCAGACGGTTTTTATTTTTTTGTTTTAAGTGGTAAGTGGTTTCATTGAGACGTTACAAAAGTCTATGTTTGTTGCTGTTTTTTCAAAAGAACTTGTTTTTACAACGTTTTTTTAATATGTTAAGTAGAATATTAGGAAGTTACAGTTGGCGCATTTTTTTTTTACGTGGTAACATCATCACATGAGTTCTCCCACCTAGGGCAGAGCGGGAGGGACTGTCAGACTCGTACTGACTAAAACCCACGGTGTTTTTCAGTAGCCCTTTACGTACCGGGGTCACGGTAATTCGTGAGTCCCGCGACCCCGGCAGGCTTTGGCCCTCTAACTGGCGCAATGACTGAACGATTGACTTGCACAGCGTGTCGCGGATTCGATCTGTGCACGGAACAAATATTTGTATGATGTACCCACGAAACAGGAGAAATTCCTAGTGTGGGGCAAAGTTTTTTGAAGTGAAAACTTCTTTAGCGGCGTTGTGCACTTTTTTTGGAATGGGTAAAAAATGTTAAACTCGCGTCAGGACACGTGACCTGATCGAAAATTCGTAAGACGGCGCTTGGCGCTTGCGCGTATGTTTGTGTGTGTTTATTACTATTGAAGTTTTCACTTTTGCCGGCACTCCCAGAGTGCAACCCGTCGTTTTTTTCATGTAAAAAAATTATGATCATGTTAAGGAACATGTTCGTTTTTAGTCACTAATAGTTTGACTGTCCCTTCCGCTGGACCCTGAACTGAAGGAGTCATATGATGAAATTCCACCCAAAGAAATTGAACGTAAATTATCATCAATTCCACGATATAATGACAAATGTTTCTCATAAATAAATAAAAAAAGATTCTCCGTCCAATTTTCAGATCGAAATAAATTCCAAATAAATTCTTGCCAGCAATCAATGAATACTGAGAAGACATGTATGTGTGATGTAAAATGTGACTTAAGCTGTAAATAATAAGGTGCTTTGAAGTTCGATCAATCTTATAGGAAATGTCCCATCAAAGTAGTCAATTTTCGGGAGAAATCATTCAAGCTTAATACGTACCAAACCAGAGGGCCTAGACAAGTGGCACACAATGAACAAGAACGCTCTTTAGTCTTTAATAGATTTTCAATTTTATATTCTAGGTCATAAAGTTGAAAATTTGATTAAAGACAAACGGTAGTTTCTATTAAAGGTTGCAGTTCGTTTTCGTTCAACATTTGCAACTTGTCTAGACCCAATCATCCTTTTGATAAAATACGTTATTTGTCTGGCGTTCTCATGAAATACACCAATTACTATATATAAAAATGTTATGTTGGTTTGCGTATGTTTCAAAAACTCAAAAAGTTCTGCACCGATTGAGCTGAAATTTTAGCATGATATATATTCCGCATCAAGGATTACATTTATCTATTTATTGCATCAGTCACATATCCGCGACCGCGGTAAAACAGTTTTTTGTGCCACAGCGAAGCGTGGCGGGTACAGCTAGTTTATAATATTATCTTCAAACATAACCTCCAATACACGTACATCGCTTCATAGCACATTCGTTCAACTCACATCAAAGTTAGAGCGTGGCTCCAACATTGGCCTAACAACTTCCAAAGATTCCCCCAACAACTATTTGATCAAACATTTGACAAATCCTTCCAAAGGTATTTGTGCAATCGAATAGCTATCTAGCTGAGAATTATTTGTCATGTTCCTGACTCAAGCTTTGGCTTATTGGGGCAACTATGTTTAGTTTTTTTAGTGAACTCTGCGACACAATGGAGGGTAATTTTAGCAGATTTTTTAACACGCTTTTATTAGCTTGACCTGTATGTATGTATGTATGTATGTATGTATGTATGTAACGGAATCTTTTAACTTCATTTTCACCCACTTCCAGCAGTCTGATTAACTTGAAAATTTGCACAGGGGTCAAGGGCCGATGACAATACAATAATCTCATAAATTTTATTTTAAAATCCTCCTCTAAGGGGGTGAAAATGTTTGTATGAAAAATCTTATTCCTTAGGTTTATACACTTGAAACTTAGTACGAATATGAGTATAAGTAAATAAAAAAGATGGACATTAATAGTTTTTTAAAACTACCCTCCATTGGTAACCTAGACGATGTTAAAGTTTGTATGGGAAAATCATAAAGCGCTAACTGATGAATTTAAAACTCAGTATATATAAATTAGATCAAAAATAATTAAGCACGTGTTTTTGGGTTTTTCGAAAATCACCCCTCAAGTTAGTGAAAAGGGGTATTCAAGTTTAAAGGGAAGGATCTAAAGTCGCTAAACGTAGAACCTGAATTTTGGACGGTATGTGCGATTCATTATGTAGGTGATCACTAAGAAGGGATTTTGCGAAAATCTACCTATAAAGGGGGTGAAAAGGGGTAAAAACCTTTGTATGTAAAATCTTATCCGTTAGGTTTATAAACTTGAAACTTGGTACGAATATGAGTAAAAGTAAATAAAAAAGATGGGAATTATTCGTTTTTTAAAACTACCCTCCTTTGGTAATCTAGATGATGTTAAAGTTTGTGTGGGAAAATCATAACGCGCTAACTGATAAATTTTAAACTCAGTATATAAAAATTAGATAAAAAATAATCCAACACGTGTTTTTGGGGTTTTCGAAAATCACCCTCTAAGTTGGTGAAAAAGGGTGATTAAGTTTTAAGGGAAGGCTGCTTTTTTTTTTTTTGCGTGGTAAAATCATCAAATGAGTCCTCCCACCCAGGGCAGGGCGGGAGGGACTGTCAGACTTGTACTGACTAAAATCCACGGTGTCCTTCACGAGCCCTTTACGTACCGGGGTTACGGTGATGGGTAAGTCCCGCGACCCCGGCAGGCTCTGGCCCTCTACAGGCCCCGTCAAAGTGCTGACACAACGCGCCGTCGACCCGGGCATGGTCCATGGTCGGACAGCAAGTCGCCCATTACTCGCTGCCCGCATGCCCGCGCCTACGGTGGCCGGAGATCGTCCTGTGACGTCCGACGCCGTGGGCGTCTACCACTGCGGCTGGGATGGAGGGAGGACGCTGTCCTCTCCCTCAGGCGGCCCGCCTCCTCCTTCACGAGCATGACTGCTTCGCAGAAGGAGGCGACCGCTTCCCACTCCGTCTCGCCCCGCAGCATGGCCTCGACCAATGCCGGGCGCGAGAGGTCTCCGCCTATCGCCGTCGTGAGGACACGGCGGTGCTCTGCCCAAGCGGGGCAGTCCTGCACCGTATGCTCCACCGTGTCCTCCGGACGATCCTCGCAGTGGTGACACCCAGGCGTTTCTTCCCTCCCTATCAGACACAGGAACCTCCCGAAACTTCCGTGTCCGGTGAGGACCTGCGTCATGCGGAAGGTAAGGACGCCGTGACGCCTATCCAGCCACTCCTCAAAGAGGGGTCTTACCGCCGCGATTGCGGCGTGCCCGAAGGGAAGGCTGCTTGCTTCGACAAACCCAAAACTTGGCATAAATAGTTTCTCAATCGAATAAAGGATGCGTAATTATCTACATTTCAAAAATCAACCCCTACCGGGAGAACATTGTAAAATCAGTTTGTCTTCAATAATATTTCGGGTTCGAAGTTGCCCGCGACACGCGCTGACGAAGTCGCGGGCGGAGTGATAGTAAAAATATATTTAGATTAGTGAGCACGATATTGCCAATGAAAATGTCATTCTCTGTCTTTTGCTGCCGATTGGCTCTCTGCTGCATACGGGCTGTTCCTCTCTCAGGCTTCTCCCACTTTCAAAAGACAAATTTCTTTATTGGTCGCTGCTGACGATTGCTGCGCGATCATCCGTTCTCAATCCTCGAATTTTATTTAGTCACTGCTACTGAAATAGTGCGCGCGCTACCGCGCTTGCGTATTTTAATTTTTTTATTTCTTTTATTGTCGTCTTGAGACTAAAAATTCAGAAAATAAATTATAGTTTAAAAAAACTAAAAAAACACGCTTTAATAGCAATCGAACTAAAAAGTAGAAAATAATTTTTAGGTATAAGAGAGTTTATGTTCCTGCAATATAAAATCCAACAATCAATGATCATAATTAACTTAGAATAAGATTAATATAAATATTAAGATATTAACAAAAATTCAAATAAAGTGAAAAAGCGTGGGGTGCTCAATGATATTTTTATAATAATTCTGATATTGCAAACAGTAACTAATAAAATGATCATCACATTCGATATCAAGCACCCCACGCTTTTTCACTTTATTTGAATTTTTGTTAATATCTTAATATTTATATTAATCTTATTCTAAGTTAATTATGATCATTGATTGTTGGATTTTATATTGCAGGAACATAAACTCTCGTATACCTAAAAATTATTTTCTACTTTTTAGTTCGATTGCTATTAAAGCGTGTTTTTTTAGTTTTTTTTTATTTCTGGCGCGAATGGTAAAGATTATTGTGGAAAGAAAAAAATCGGACTTGACCTGCGACCTACCGATTCAGTACAACGGACGCTTTACCAAGCCACCACAATCGTTTCCTGCTGCATCGCATCTTTCAATCCCTTGTTAATTTTTTATTTTATATTGTATCGTGGTAAAATCATCAAATGAGTTCTCCAACCCGGATGGATAGTGCGTTTTTCCATACGCGGTCTCAACTCCAGCACAAATGTCTGCTGTCCATCTTACAGAAAAGTAGAGAGATATGCCTGCAAGAGATGAGGTTAGACTGTAGCTTCATTCTGGTTTTTTTTCCTACAACTTCCACAGTTTAAATTGCCTGTACCTAATGGTTAAACTGAAGTAAAATGCTTTGAGATGTGTTTTTTCCATACTTGTCTATTATTTATCATTCTTGTTGCCTCTGTTGTTTATCGTGGTAAAATCATCAAATAAGTCCTCCCACCCAGGGTGGAGCGGAAGGGACTGTCAGACTCCTACTGACTAAAATCCACGGTGTCCTTCAAAAGCCCTTTTTTTGTAACGTGGTAAAATCATCACATGAGTCTTCCCAGCCAGGGCAGAGTGGGAGGGACTGTCAGACTCGTACTGACTAATAATCACGGTGTCCTTCAATAGCCCTAGCATAGCTTTAATCCATAGCGTTCAAAGAATTGTATCGAGTTGGAATCCACCCGAATTCCTTCCCGCTTCGGCATCGATTGCATTGTTTCACGTCAGCTTGGATTGGTTCACAAATTGCTAGCGACCTTGCGTTGACTTTACTGACACCGTTTTACCAGGATTTACTTAATTGTAGGTACATTATTAATTAATGTACTAGTTTGATTTTAATTTGAGATATTTTAGGGAGTGTCTCAATTCTCCGGAAACTTTTTTTTAGAATTTTCTCAGGATTCTCGGTTTAGTAGTTATTATTTCATGAGCTTATTGTGTACTTGGATGATATTATTACCAGTTCTACGGATTAAAAACTTTATGCCTTTGTCAAACAGACAGGCGAAAGCGAAGCGATACCGAATCGAAGCGAGACGTCAGTCTGATAGTTCTGTCACGCTATCGGATCGCTTTCGCTTTTCTATGTGACTGGATTCAAACAATTCCATACATTACAAATAAAAACGTCACGCTTCGCATTCGTCACGCCTGTCTGTTTGACAAAGGCTTTAGTGTACATGTTATAAATTATGTAGGTATTTGACAAGAATTTGGGTTCAATTTTTGAAGTAAAAAGGGATAAAATGAAAAAAAAAAAGCTTTAAAAAAGTCTTTTCCTTCCTTCTTAAAAGTCGGTGACAAAAAGAGTCAACAAATTAAAAACATAGCCAACGATATCCGAGAGAAAAGTTATCATATACTTTTTTTGTGATTTTTGAAGTTGGTTAATTTTGAAGTCATATTAAAATTACAATAGGTTTCAAATTACAATCAAAAGCAGCTAAAATCGTACCTCCCAATACCCTCAGTAACTGAACTAGAAACGTAAGCACAAGCACGTGCATTGTTCAAAATGCTCACTAAAGTTAAATCAGTTCGAAAATTGCTATCGAACTACAACATACATTATTATGTCGCATGGTATTAGAACTGTTTGCTCATATAGTCATGATTGCTTTTCGGTATAAACGTTAAACTTTATGCCTTCAATATTCGATATTATCTGGTAATGTATGCAAGTATGTAATGAGCTCACAACATAGAGGAGGACCAGAAATTAGGTTTGTTGAGGTTCGAAAGACCAGTTTGGAGTTATGTTAGAGTACTTCACCGCATGGCGTGCGGACGGCGAGTAATAGGTGACTTGCCGTCCGATCATGGCCGATGCCCGGGTCAACGGTGTGTCGTGTTCTACGCGCATTTTAAAGAGCTTGTAACAGAGTGCTTATCAGGGCAGGCCATATTGCTCGCAGAGCAGATGGCCGATGGGGTCGAAAAGTACTAGAGTGGAGACCAAGGACTAGTAAGCGCAGCGTAGGACGTCCACCAACCAGGTGGACAGACGACCTTATAAAGGTCGCCGGAAGACGCTGGATGCAGGTCGCTTCCAACCGGTATATGTGGAGATCTAAAGGGGAGGCCTATGTTCAGCAGTGGACGTCCTATGGCTGAGATGATGATGATGATGATGTAACAGAGTCGGTATTCAACCTCCTCTGTTGTCTCAAACTCTTTCCTTTTGGATGTATTTCGATTTTTAAATTTTTGAATATTCATTTTTCGAATTTCATTCTGTCATTTGTGTCGTCTTCAAATCTGTTTTGATCAGTACAATTTTCCCTCGGCTAGCAACTACAGCTCTTCTGCATCTGTTAATTCTTTTATAAAGCTGCATATTTAAACTAAAGTAGTAAAGTCATGTGTTGTGTTATGTACTTCCTACAACTGGAATGAACTTTTATAATACTGCTGTAATCCATCGAATGTTGTCTATCCTGATAAAGGGTTCCACCCTTGGAACTGTGCAAATAAACGGAATACAAAACCTGTAGTGGTTTCTTAATTATTGTCCCAGAACTCTTCCCTCCTGTACAAATATTATTGCGGCATAGTTCATGAGGGACGTGAACGATTACCTCAAGCTGTTAGCAATCTGAAGTGGACCTCATAGAGGGCCAACTGCCTACCGGGGTCAGACCGTCTTACCAAATGACATTGAGCGTGAAAGACACCGTGGATTTTAGTCAGTACGGATCTGACAGCCCCTTGTCCCGCAGTGGGAGAGGACTCATTTGTTGATTATACCACGGTAAAAAAAAAACACGTAAAACCGTTGCCGCGTTGAACATCGGCCGTCATATGCAGAACTTTTTACAGTCGTTAAGGTCGATAAGTTGCGAGCTCTAAAGTCTGACCGCCAGATAAAAATAACTGAATTATTATTCCGACATCGAACTTTAACTGTCATCAACAGATCCAACTAATATTATTAACGTGAAAGTTTGTTTGGATGGATGGATGTTTGTTACTCTTTTACGTAAAAGCTACTTAACGGATTTGGATACATTTGGTACGGTTTTTTTACCCGATTTTATGTTTCTGTGCGAAAAATTTCGAGTTGTAGCGGGTGAAACCGCTGCAACAGCTAGTGTTTTATATATTGTAACCGTTTGTATGAAACAGAAGATAAGCAATCAGAGAGAATGATCGCCGAACGGCATTTTGTTCAAATTAACATTTAAATCTAAAAAGTCAAAAGGCTTATGCGTAAAAAGCTATAGGTACTAAAATCGGTTCAATATTTCAAAAAAAAACTGAACTATTAAAGTTCATACGAAATAATCGTTTAGTACACACCAAACGATTATTTCGTATGAACGCTCTTTTATTAATGGAATGAAAAAAAAAGTTTTTTTTATTTTGTTATTTTTGATAAACTCTCGCGTTTGCCCAATAACTCGCCTGATTAAACGACTTTCCATAACCTTAAAAATTTCGCTCACTCTATCAAAACCCTAGTAAATGCAAAATTTTCCCATAAAAACACATCATATTCATCTAAATTTTTTACATATACGTACACTTTTCACTCATTTCTGAATATAGGAGCCACGTACAAGTTTTACGACGTAAGAGAGACGACGAAAAATAAAATCTTAAGTGCTCCCCCCGCTAATCCGGGAAAGGGAACGTACTAGGGGACCGTGGTCGGTGGCACTTTACTTGAATTTTAACATGAGCTTTGAGGTTAACTAACGGTTAGCATTTAAGTACTTTCGAGGGCACAGTCGGTGCAGTGACTGAGCGATTGTCAGCGGTCCGATTCCCGTATTTATCAAATACTTGTATGATTTACAAGCAATTATTCCGGGTGTGGGTATTTACACGGTAAATGAGTATTTTGTGAATTTAAATGTTTCTTAGCGCGCCTACGGTACGAGAGTTTCGCTAGTGAGAGGGCAACATTTAAAAAGCGGCCAAGTGCGAGTTGGACTCGCCCATGAAGGGTTCCGTAGCAGCAAGTATCATCATAAGATAAAAGTTCGTGTAGTTCTTTGTAAGTTTGTTTTTTTATTTGAGTTGATTGAATGATTTACGATTTATGATGTATAAAAAAAAACAAATTACTTGATCTTGTTCAAACCAATTTTCGCTGAAAGTTTGCATGGTAAATGTACATGATATATATTTTTTAGTTTTATCATTTTCTTTCAAGGAAAAAGGCTTTTGCACAGCAGTGGGACACAAAGAAGGCTATTAAAAAAAAAACATTTTCTTATTTTAGAAGTTGGTGGGGGAACACGTTTATCAATTTGGTAGTGTTTTTCGCGCAAACTGTTCAGTTTAGAAAAAAAAAAAATGATAGTATTAACCTCAATATAATTTTTAAAGACCTATCCAAAGATACACACGCAGTAAGAATTTGGTGTTTTTTTTAAATTTCATTTCTAAGTATGGGGAACCCCGAATTTTTAATTTTTATTTTTGTGTAAAAATCCTAATGCAGTTCACATAATACATCTACTTACCCAGTTTCAACAGGATAGCTCTTATACTTTCGAAAAAAGTGGCTGTGACAATATGTATTACGTATTACGAACGGACAGACATGAAGAATCTATAAGGGTTTTTTGCCATTTGGCAGCGGAACCCTAAAAAGGATAGCCTGTTATGTACTACCGCTGACTCACAGTACTCCTCATGTTGCTGCCCAGTACGAGTAGTTAGATGTCACATGTATTAGAATTTTTGATTCTAGTAAATGCTGGTTTAATCAATAGATTGCCTTGTCGATTTAAAAAACATGATCTTTACAATTTTTGATCATTACTTATAGGTTTTTTTTTTATCGTGGTAAATTCATCAAATAATCCTCCCACCCAGGACAGAGCGGGAGCGACTGTCAGACTCGTACTGACTAAAATCCACGGTGGCCTTTGATAGCCTTTTACGTACCGGGTTCAAGGTAATTCGTGAGTCCCGCGACCAGCTATTTGTACTTTAAAGATTTTTGACACCCGGTTCTAAAACCAAATCTCATCGTTCTCAACCAACAGTGCAATCAGGCCTCTACGATAAAACTTTATGAACCGTATTGTCCGCCCAATGAAAGGCAAAATAATGCCACATTATATTATAACCCCGGTTTTTGTGCCAGTTTCCGGTACCACTCCAAAACCTCTGTTTAACGCGTGATTTCCTTCGAGGCTTGTGGTGTTTGGCGTTTCATGAAGCGAGGCAAAACAACAGATTTTCGAAAAGCAAGCTGTCGTACTGATTTTTATTTAATTTAATTCAGTACTTTTGTCTGAGTAATCTGCAAATAAACGGAAGCCCAGTGGTGTCACGACGTTTTTTTATTTTTATTTACGTGGTAAAATCATCACGTGAGTCCTTCCACCTAGGGCAGAGCGGGAGGGACTGTCAGACTCGTACTGACAGTCCACGGTGTCCTTCAATAGCCCTTTAAGTACCGGGGTCACGGTAATTCGTGAGCCCGAGGACTTACGTCGTCGGTCGTGGTTTCGAACTAGGTTCGGTTTTATTTCATCACTCTCTTGCCCATTCGAGGCAAGACAGCTGGCTGACAGAGGCTTGACAGGCCTGTTGGTCTAGTGGTTAGTGACCCTGACTGCTATGCCGGAGGTCGTGGGTTCGATTCCCACCCAGGACAAATATTTGTGTGATGAGCACGATCATTTGTTCTGTGTCTGGGTGTTATTTATCTATAATATGTATGTATTTAGAAATATATAAGTATGTTTATCAGTTGTCTAGTACCCATAACACAAGCTCTGCTTAGCTTGGGACTAGATGGCGTTGTGTGATAGTTGTGGAATATTTATTATTTTATTATTTATTCTTCTCCATACAAACCTACCCTTGCGAATGGGTGTAGAATCAATCCCTTCCCATCCCATTTCCTTTAATTTTAATAATCGACGTTCAAAAGTGCCTTTTTGATGGTCTAATTGAAATAAATGATTTGACTTTTGACTTTTTCACCACTGGTCTCAAAACGGTGAAGGAAAAAATGATGAGGAAACCGGTATGTCCTAGAACCAAAAAGAAATATGACATCTACCAACCCGTACTAGGCCCGCGTGGTATATTATTGCCCACTCGAGGGAGTGGGCAATAATATACCTCCTCCTCCCACTGCTGGGACACAGGCCTCCTCTCTATCCTCAGAGAGGAGGCCTGTGTCCCAGCAGTGGGAACATTTATAGGCTGATGATGATGAATCTTGAAATGGATATTTTGTTTATGCACTTTATAATTTATCCGTTACATGTTAAAGACGTTAATGATAAAATAAAAAATTCATGTGCCACTCGGGGACTGCCGCTGTAAAGCTATTGCATAGCATTTTTATCAACTTATGCAATTATAATTATTTATTTATGACAAAAAAAAAGAAAAATTATCGCCTGCCGCGAATATTTAACCAGAATACCATCCCATCGTTGTTCTATGGGAAGTTACTCTACTAATTAGGCTATGGTCAGCCACATCAATCAAGTGAAACGTCAAAGAAAAAAATCATTCATTCACATTTTATTCAGACAGTGACAGTGTTAGGTTTATTTTCGTTACGGAAGTTCTTGATACGGTCGCCGCGCTCAAAGCCAGCGATAAAAGCTTTGCAATAGTTTAAAAATGTATACTTACATCTTTTATGACAGCATATCGATATCAGGAATAGGATCCAAGACTTATGGTCTCCAGAAAGAGGAACCTCCTTTTTTTATCGTGGTAAAATCATCAAATGAGTCCTCCCACCCAGGGCACAGCGGGAGGGACTGTAGTTGTTTCGGGTCTGGGTGCTTGTGTATCTGAGTTTCTATGTTTGTAAATGCACCCACGACACAGGAAAAAACATTAGTGTGGGACGATAGAATACAAAAAAAAAACCTTAATGTGTTTATTCAAACATTTCCCGAACGTAACATTAAATGTCATAAATAACCGGATCTAAAACAAATCTAGCACTTTTACCAAACCGAATAATACGCACTTTTCCGTTCAGAATCGCTCCCAAGCCCTCACCCGTCCTAATGGTTTTTTGTTTCGTTCGGAAAGAAGGTCATTGGTTTGCTTTGTATTGTTGTAGGTACTTAATTTCGGTTTCGATACCACGATATAAAGAAAAATATGTTGTACAGACGCCAGCAGGTAAACTTACCCCAATCTGTCAAATTTTACCTCGATTGATAACATTAACCTTACACTTTTGTGATAAGGTTGAAAATCTATTAAAGAAATTTTACAGATTGAGGTAGGTTTATGTGCTACCGTCTGTACATAAACAGTTTTTTGGAGGTCAAGAGGCTGGTATGTATGAAAATATTGCAATTCTTTAAAGTTGTTGAATTATGACCCACCATAATCTTATTTTATTACAGACATTCAAATACAATTAGATCTTTGTTACTTTTATGCCTTTGTCAAACAGACAGGTGAAAGCGAAGCGAGTCCGAAGCGATACCGAACCGAAGCGAGACGTCAGTTCGGTAGTTCTGTCACGCTTTCGGATCGCTTTCGCTTTTCTATGTGACTGGATTCAAACAATTCCATACATTACAAATATAAACGCCTCGCTTCGCATTCGTCACGCCTGTCTGTTTGACAAAGGCTTTACGGATTCAAACAAAATATTGCCAAATCATTCCCAATTGATTCAACTTTGTCGATTGTACCAATTTAAATACAAATTAGATCATCTCTCAGACATTAAAACTTTAATAATCTCAATAGAATGCCACTTGCAGCATATTCCCGCGCTACAAGTCGCCACTGTATCATTGAGCTCTATAATGACCCATTTCCTGGAGTTAGCTGCCAGGTTCAAGCGGAAATTTATGGAATATGTATTATATTCTATGACCTGAAGTACCAATTTCCTTCCTCAGTTTTCGAGGTGTTGGTAAATTGAAGAGACAATATAAGAGCATAGAAACATCGTACACAATATTTATATGTTCATTATATTATATTTATCTTTTATTAATTTTTTAACATATAATTTTACATTTTTAAATTTATTATTATTTATTTTTTTCGAAATACTCAAACTGATTTTCTTCCGTGCACTCACGTAGGCTCTGTTGAAAACCAGCGTCGGGCACCAGTTGTCCGGCATTTGCTGAACTGGGCCTATTTGGTGCAGCAGTGAGTCACACAATATTTATTGTTTAGTTGTAAGTTTTCTTTTTAAATATTTTCTTTCTTTGTTGTGTGTACTTATGACAAGTGTCAGTAAACATTTTTTTTTTCTCTCTTTTTTTCATAGTAGACACTTCACAGCTTTATTTCTATCGTTGTAAAATCATCAAATGAGACCTCCCGCCCAGTGTGGGACGGGAAGTACTGTCAGTTTCATACTGACCTGATGATCCTTCAATAGTCCTTTACGTTTCAAGAGGGTTACAGTAACCTAATGAGGCAGTCCCGCGGGCCCAGTAGGCTTTGGCCCTTTATAGGCGGCCCCGTCAGATTGCTAACAACTCCTTACGGCGCGCGGGGAACATGAGAGTCGTAGATTTGGGCATGGGCCATGATTGGACGGCGAGTCACCCATAATTCGCCGTCCGCGCCAAAGGTGGCCGGAAATCACAGCAGAATCGGTACCTTAGAGATGGGAATTGACTGGTGTTACGGCTCGTAATGTACGATTCGCAGCGAGAAACGAGATAGACTGTAGCTAGCTCAGTATGGGGACGTACTGTCTGCACATATGATAGCTGTGTAACACGTTACATTACGCCCCTTTCACGACTTTGGTCTAAGCGGTAATCGGTGGAGGCGGGTCGCGTGAGGCAGAGGACAGCGTCCTCCCTCCACCCCAGCCGCAGTGGTAGCGCCCACGGCGACTGACGTCGCCAGATGATCTCCGGCCACCGTAGGCGGGGGCATGCGGGCAGCGAGTAATGAGCAACTCGCTGTCCGACCATGGACCATGCCCTCGTCATGCGTCTCGACGGCGCGTTGTGTTCCACGCGCGCTTCAAAGAGTGTCAGCAAAATGACGTGGCACCCCTCTAGAGGGCCAAAGCCTGCCGGGGTCGCGGGACTGTACGAATTACCGTGGATTTTAGTCAGTACGAGTCTGACAGTCCCTCCCGCTCTGCCCTGGGTGGAAGGACTCATTTGATGATGTTACCACGATAAAAAAAAACGGTAAGAGGTGTGGCGGGCGGCGTGAATGAGAACTTCATTACTTTGTGAGTAGGCGAATTCGCCACGGGCGGCGCCTCATGGCATGTTTCAAACATTTCCATATATTTGATCTTACCACTCACAGCCCAGCGCTAAATCATCGCTCATAGCAGCGAGGTCGTAACGCCACTCAGTACCCGCCTATACGTACAAAAACTTGCACTTGCAAATGCATTAAGAAACCTAAGTGCAACAGAAATAAATATTAAAAAAAAAAAACAAATTTCTTCAAAAACTTTCCAATCACATTAACTAAGTAAACACAAAATTGGTGCCAAGTATCAAATCACACCGCCGTCTTGTCCAAACTTATTCAATTTGCGTTACACTCGCCAGGAGCTGTAATCGATTTGATTCCAATAAGACGATTAGGAATCGAGTGGGAATCGGCACTTCTGGGAATCGTAACGAATTGGTTTTGTGTTTCTACTTAGGAATATAATTTGTGCACAGCTAAGGAGTAGAATTCCCTGCTGGAGTCTGTATTTCTTGATACTCGTAGCTACAGCTTTTTTTTTAACGTGGTAAAATCATCAAATCACATGAGTCCTCCCACCCACGGCTGAGCGGGAGGAACTGTCAGACTCGTACTGACTAAAATCCACAGTGTCCCTCAATAGCCCTTTACGTACCGGGGTCACGGTAAATCATAAGTCCCCGTCATTTTTGCTGACACTCTTTGAGGCGCGCGTGGAACACAACGCGCCGTCGACCCTGGCATGGTCCATGGTCGGACAGCGAGTTGCATGTAGCTACAGCCTTGTGATCTTTAAGTCAAGAGTGAGTTTACTTCAAGGAAAGCATGCTTCACTGTCGACCACATCTTTGCTTATCATTAGGGGAGATAGTGCTCAATCACGAGTCTGTCAAGGATCATGACCGGGTCGTTGACGGCGTGTCGTGTTCCGCGCGGCCTATTGGAGTAGTTAAATAATTTCAGTGATTGAAAAAGATTGTCCATGGAGTTTCTTGCCCGTTCTTCTCCATAGAGATCTACGCATTGGAATGGGCGCCTACGGTACAATTAAAAAGTGCCTGATATTCGCCTAGTTGAAATAAATGATTTGATTTGATTTGCTTTGACGTCAGACAGCCTCGGGTGGAGCTGCAACATTATAATTTGATAAATTTACAAAAAAAATAAACTTTTAAATTCTGGTCCAAAACCTTTAACTTATTGATATAACACGTGCCTAATAGATATAACTTTGAACTTTCTCACTATGAAGTGGAATCGATCAAAACTACTCAAACCTACTACAAAGTTCAGTTAACTAAACCACTTATAAATGAAGTTATCTCGGTTAAAGTATAACTAAATTATAACTAAGTCATCTCTGCAGTTTAGTAACGGAAACTTGTACGTTTGCGTTTAGACTCTCAGGTAACGTTCTTGAAGATTTATTCGTTTTTACTTTGAGACAGATGTCCACCGTGATTTAAGATTATATAATTATAATTTACTGAATTCTTGGTCAGGAAACCTATCAATACATTGTTGTTTGGCCAGGATTATTACTACGTCCGCCCGTTGGACTACCAGTAGTACCACGGGAAAAAAAATTACCCGTGGTACTACCAAGCGATTTAGTAGTACCACGGGAAATTAAAGGAAATTTTAATTTACCCGTGGTACTTTATATATTTATGATAGTGCATTTAGATAAATGCACTATCCAAAACGTTATTAATCAATAGCATAGCTTTAATCGCGGGCTTTGAGCGCGGTGACCGAATCAAGAAATTCCGTAACGAAAATAAACCTAACACTGTTACTGTCACATGCATCTGTCATGTTAACGTGAATGAAAACAATTTGAATGAATTAAATATATAAAAAATTCTTGACGTTTCACTTGATTGACGTGGCTGAACATAGCCTAAGTAGTAGAGTAACTTCCCATGGAGCAACGATGGGATTATATTTTCGTTAAATATTCGCGGTAGGCGATAAGTAAAATAAATAAATAATTACAAGTGCATAAGTTGATAAAAATGTTATGCAATAGCTTTACCGCGGCAGTCCGCGAGTGTCACACGTTTTTTTATTTTTATCGGAACAGAAGTTCCCGAGATTAGCGCATTCTATTAAAAAAAAAAAACTCTTGAGCTTTAAAATATGAGTACAAAGAATAATTAAGTAACGTTCCGATATCGCAATTTTTCTACAGCGAATTGAAACAAAAAATAAACTTTATGATTTTCTCATTTTCGTATCTTAGGTATCGAGCCATAAATTTAATCTTTCAAGTTTCAACAAACCTCCAAAAAATTAACATTTTATTATTCTCGTTCCTTAACGATAATGCAGAAGTCTTTAAAACCACAAACTTAACATTTGGCATTTGCAATTTCAATTACACTCGTCTTTGTGACTGTTCAAATTGTGGTATTATTAAAGTCATTATTTTCTACTCTTTCGAAGGTCGAACTTCGTAACACTCGATTCACACGGCGCGTAATTTCCTACGCGAGTGTATAAAGCAACCATTACACTCTCAAATCAGAAGGGGTCAGGTCAAAGGGTCGCGTCATAAAGACCTATCCCCGTGTAGACGGGGTCACGAGAGTGGCTGAACTGAAGACGAAGCGGGGCATCATTCGACGTGCCTTCAACTGCATCTGCCCGCTTCCAGTCGACGAGTGAAGATTTGAAGAATTACTTCAACCTGTGGAATATGTCGGCGCCTCACAAATGTGCGGACGACCGCGGGGAGGCCACGGGGTCTCGTGGAACCGAACCCGCGCCTGCTCAAACGCCGCTGGTGGCCCGCGGACTCGGCTTCCACGCACAGACCGCTCCGGTCATTTCTTTATTTGGACATACATTCTTGTACCAGTTGTAGCAATAAACCCTATTTTAATATAGTCCACTCATTTTAATATAAAAGCCCAATCGAGCCCCATCAGGGTGTCTACTTTCTAAGTCCGTAAACGAAGACACGGGTACGGAGACGGATGAACGAACTTAACTAACCTCAAAATCGCTGACGGATAATACCACCACGACTGAAGTTCTTTGGACGCAGCGCTAGTGTCTGTCATTACATCAAATTGCATTAAAAATGCAGTACCACTAACTTTCCGGAGGTTATGAGTGGTGGCGCGGTCTCTAAGGAGCTACTTGTCAAATTGTAAAATCATTCATTCATAGTTCAGGCTCGATGTCAAAATGCCCGTAACAAAGGCCGAAACCACGAGCTTCGTGCTTAGGAGATTAGACCTCCGGATTGGTCTGACTAATTTGAAAATTAGTATTAAACTGCACATTAAATATAACTTGGATACTCCTCTCTTTGACTTTATTTCATTAGCATTATTTTTCTGACTTTTTCCTCGTGGAAAGTTAGAAAAACTGTTAAATGATAAATACTTTCTAGAATTGGTCTTAAATTCTTAATTCTCTTTGGGCTATTTATTTACAGATTAAATAAACTTTATGACCAACTAAAAAGCTACAAATATTGACTATTTATAATATGAATATAATTTATACGTATTAGATTTTATTTTATTCTACATGATTTTAATATGTAATGTTTTATGTCTTTTATTGTTGTGAAAATGGCATTTATATTTATAGAAAATTAATAAAGAATTAAATAAATAGACATCGAACATTTGCAAGTACACATTTAACATACACCCAATTTAATCCTTTTACTTTGAAGTATTTTTTGGCCTTTCAAAAAGATTTATCTTTTATAAAAAAGGTCCCCAAGTATGAACGGTAACTCCGGTGACCACACTTTGGGATCTCGCCAACACACTCACTGAACGCTTGTAAATTGTTGAAGCAGTGTGCCCAACTTCAGTTTAATTGTGGTTACATAAAAATACATTGATTTCGTGTTGCGATGTTCTATAAAAAGAATATGTAGGAACAATGTTCATATCATACATCTCTTCCTTTCTTTATCTATTTCTTTCTTCTGTCTTTCTATATCAATAGACATCGTCGTGTACACCGCCTCAGTAGACACAAAATAAATCCCAGATTCCGCAAACAAGGCTACATGTGCGCGCCAAACGTCAGTGTCATTTTTTTTTACGTGGTAAAATTATCAAATGAGTGCTCCCACCCAGGGCAGAGCGGGAGGGACTGTCAGACTAGTACTTACTAAAATCCACGGTGACCTTCAATAGCCCTTAACGTTCCGGGGTCACGGTAATTCGTACAGTCCCGCGACAAGTCACAATACTTGACGATAAACACAAGTCACGAGGCTCTTATATGGAGCCTATTTAAGTACCTACTAGGAACTATGTCAAGTGGCTGGGCAGTACCGTACTGTAGTGTGCTTATAACAATAAATTGCAATTACCGAAGTTCCAGCCAAGCGTGTTGATTACCGTAATTTACGCAATGATCAGTCATTAGTAATTAACGAGCTATCAAGAGGATTATTAGCTTTATGGATTTGGAAAGCAAGTATTTCATCATCATCTTCCTAGCCTTTTCCCAACTATATTGTGGTCGGCTTCCAGTCAAACCAGATGCAGTTGGATATTAGTATTTAACATGGAGCGACTGCCTGTCGGACCTCCACATCCCAGTAACTGGGTAATACGATACCCCACGGTAAGACTGGTTGTCAGACTTTAGAGCTTCTGACTAACAGTAACGACTGTCAAAGATCTACTTCCGAGGCACGGAGGAAACTCGCTATGACAGATGGTCACACATCCACAGACCAACCTCGGCAAGCGCGGCTTAACCCGGAAGATCGGCCTGTGCGGCTGTATTTATTTAGCCACGAGCTCCTCCTTGGAAAGCAAGTATTTATTAACATTAATACATTTCTCTTTTTTTTTTGTTGTGTAAAATTATCAAATAATTCCTGCCGCCCTTTTTTACCGTGGTAAAATCTCCAAGTGAGTCCTCCCACCCAGGATTGACTGTCAGACTTGTACTGACTAAAATTCATGGTGATCCTAACACAGCCAATCAATTTATACCCCGTATATAGTAAAACCCCAATATATAGTAAAATCATCAAATAAGTCCTCCCGCCCTGGGCTTAGTAGAAATAATAAAATTAAATTCAAAAGAAGAAAATGATACTCACCCAAATCCATCGTGTTCCTTCAATTACCTTTGAGACAGTCTTACTTGAGAGTCTCGCGTCTTGAGACAGTCTCGCGACAGTCTCAGGGTTTCGCCACGGACTTTTGCTATCGGCTATCTGTCAAAGCTAATTCGGGCTCAATATCACGTGTCGTAGAAAACGCCCGTAACTAAGCCCAAAAAACAACGGGTTTCATGATTAGAGATTACACCCCCAGATTCATACTGAAAAGTCAAAATTAAGAAATCAAGAGGCTTTTGTTCTCTCTGTAAAATATATTTGACACCGCCTAATAAGTGTCGCATTACTTAATTCGGAATTCTATACCTTCTACCTTAATTACAAAGGGTTAAAATAAACAAGGGTTCATGACAAAATAATGTATGCTGCCCCCAAACTGGATATCCCAAATGCTTGCCGAAGAAAATGTTCTTTTTGGACCGCAAAATTAACTTTGTGGTAGCTAGGAGATTTTATAATAGCTTTCAGTAATAATTTCTTAAAGTATCTAGGTGATAACAGTAATGACTATAAATATGTTTTACAGCATCATAAATGATGGTCATTAATTTTTAGCACTGTGGGGAACAACTTTTTTATTCTTTTAGGTGCGATTATTTTTTATTAATGAGTAAATACTCCACTTTTACATGTGGCATACGCATATAATGTTTTTTACTGCTGGGACGCAGGCCTCCCCTTTGTGAGATAGTGGGCTTAAATCCACCACGCGGGCCCAGGACGGATGGTAAATGTCACCATGTCTTTTTTTATCGTGGTAAAATCATCAAATGAGTCCTCCCACCCAGGGCAGGGCGGGATGGACTGTCAGACTTGTCATCAACCCACCCCAATTTTTATTTTTTTCCCCAATCGAACATGTACCTTCTGCTTTTGTGATAACGCTGAAAATCGAAGGTCGATGTGTCTATACTATTTTTCGCTTTCTTTAAAACAACACGACTCACACACTGAATCATTAAATCAAAAAAATATTACGAATCAGACAATTTTCGCTTTAGAAACCAAATACGACCCACATTAGCGCAAAGTCCATTGCAAATTCTTTTGAATGTGTGTCGATCTAGAAACGAGAGGGAGAGATAGAGAGCACTATCTCTTTCTCATAGCTAGCTTTCAAATTAAGCCATTCATACCTAGGTACAGTCGAATCCCTCATAGATTTTGCTAGGACAATCGTGCAACATCTCGGATGGTTGGCGAGTAGCGTGTCGCCCTAAATGCGATGTGACTGCTGTTTGAGGTGCGTTTGAATGGGATAGTGGACTTGACTAGCATATTTATAGTTAGTAGACACAGTTGGTAGCTGAGTTTAATGATTTTCATGTGTAAGAATAATATATAAATCCAATAAATGTTTGGCTATCCTGTATAATTATTATGAAAATAAATAAATAACGTCGAGGATAAAAGTAAAGTATAATTTCACCATTAAATTAGTATAGGTATCAATATTAAGTTCTATTTATTAGACAAACTCCATTCTACTACATAATCCCTTAAACTTGGTTTTTTCACATTTCTTCCTCATAACACTTACCTCTTATCTATAGACCTGGAAGGAGTGAGAAAGCCACTCAAAGATTCTACTTCGTATAGATAGATCCGTAATTTGTGTAATAAAAAAATAATGAAGATTCAAAACCATATTTTATTTATTCTGTTGTTTTTTTTATGTGTGTATTTGAGAAAGGTCTTAATTTTCTTCTGCCAAATCTCTCTTTGTATACACTTATTTCTAAAATAGCTAACATTTATCAAGCAAGTAAGCTCTCCAATATGAATGCACCACAAAACCTTAGTTGAAATTCACACGTGAACATCCACCGAGCCACAAGCCACAACGAGCGGTTCTAATCCTACGGTACCCCGCAACTCGCGCCAGTAGCTATCCCCATCCGTAATAGATACCGGTGGTTGCGCTGACTAATTCTTTATTCTTTAGTAATCCCACTGGCGTGTTTGAATGAGCCTCGGCATAGTTGGATATGTAGGTATCAATTTCAATCTATATATATATAAAAATGTTATGTTGGTTTGTGTATGCTTTAAAAACTCAAAAAGTACTGCACTGATTGAGCTGAAACTTTAGCATGATATGTAATCCGCATTAAGGATTGTTTTTATCTATTTTTTACATCAGTCACATATCCGCATCCGCGAAAAAACAGTTTTTTTAACGATCAGCTCTGTACCAGTGACCGCGCCATCTACCGGAAGCGAGGATAACACTCGCTGACAACCGCAGTCGTAATGACGCAGTCACATGAGGAGAAATTTTAGCATGATATTTAATCCGCATCAAGGATTGTTTTTATCTATTTTTTTTTGTTGAAAAAACAGTTTTTTGTGCCACAGCGAAGCTGGGCAGGGTACAGCTAGTTGAAAATATATTTCGACGGTTTTCGATGGATGGGTTTTTCGGCAAATGTTTCTTGATTATTTTGTTGTTTTACTCGTACGTTTTACGGAAATGGATTCATTGTGTAGTAGGCCGCTCGTTAGTAGAAAATCAGTGTAATCTGGCCTCGTGTCCTATTTTTCTGGTGTAATCTAGACCAGTTAAAAGTAACCGATAAAATAAAAACGTGATTTATTAAAATTATGAATTTGTGATATTTTATAAACGGAACGGTTAGCGCAGTAGCCAAGCTATCAACTGCTGTACAGTATGTCGAGGTTCGAACAAATATTTGTATGATGTACAAGTAGTTCCGGGTCTGGGTGTTCGTGAGTTTATTTGTTTATAAAACACCCACGAGGCAGGAGACATTCCTAGTGTAGGTCAGTTTGATAAAATAAATAAATAAATATTCCACAACTATCATACACCGCCATCTAGTCCCAAGCTAAGCAGAGCTTGTGTTATGGGTACTAGACAACTGATATACATACTTATATATTTTCTAAATGCATACATATTATAGATAAATTACACCCAGACACAGAACAAATGATCGTGCTCATCACACAAACATTTGTCCTGGGTGGGAATCGAACCCACGACCTCCGGCATAGCAGTCAGGGTCACTAACAACTATACCAACAGGCCTGTCACGATAAAAAAAGAATAATCATTACATTTTATCTAATGTATCTTATTCGAAGCAGTCATGCTCGTGAAGGAGAAGGCGGGCCGCGTGAGGGAGAGGACACCGTCCTCCCTTCACCCCCGCCGCAGTGGTAGACGCCCACGGCGACGGACGTAGCCAGACGATCTCCGGCCACCGTAGCGCGGCCGTCATTACTCGCTGTCTGACCATGGACCATGCCCGGGTCGACGGCGCGTTGTGTTCCACGCCTGGCTCAAAGAGTGTCAGCAAAATGACGGGGACCCCTCCAGAGGCCCAAAGCCTGCCGGGACTGTACGAATTACCGTGACCCCGGAACGTAAAGGGCTATTGAAGGACACCGTGGATTTTAGTCAGTACGAGTCTGACAGTCCTTCCCGCCTTGCCCTGGGGGGAGGACTCATTTGATGATTTTACCACGCTAATAAAAAAAGTGACTTATTCGTAAATCAGTACTATACCTTCCAGCCAAAATGTTAAAAAGAAGTCTTTAGGCTATTTTTACACCGAGCCAGTAATTAATCGAATTCAAACACTCCCCCAACCTAAACTGAAATTCATACGCGGCATGCACCGCTCATATTGTTGGCCGCCGACTGTCACGACGATTCGCTTCGGAATTAATGTGTTAAGGACTTTTTTACCCTTTTTTGTAGTACCCTGTTTTTCAAAGGATACGCTTGAAATTCGTATGTTGGATATATGAAAAGCTGTTTCGTAATGTTGTTTAGTTTTCGAGTTCAATTTGTTTGATGTGCATTTTGTTTGACGACAGGCCTGTTGGTCTAGTGGTTAGTGACCCTGACTGCTATACCGGAGGTCGTGGGTTCGATTCCCACCCAGGGCAAATGTTTGTGTGATGAGCACGATCATTTGTTCTGTATCTGGGTGTAATTTATCTATAATATGTATGTATTTAGAAATATATAAGTATGTTTATCAGTCGTCTAGTACCCATAACACAAGCTCTGCTTAGCTTGGGACTAGATGGCGTTGTGTGATAGTTGTGGAATATTTATTATTATTATTATTTATTTTAGGGTAGTTAATTTTTGTCATGCTGTTGAGACTAGTGTTTCTGTTTGTGTATTACGTACATTGCTGTTCCGTGCATGAATTTTACATATTTCGCTTTACGGCGTACTTGAAGTTTTAGAACGTAAATTTTATGGAATAATATACTTTCTAGTGTACGAACGAGGGACTAATTTCGACGGCATGAATGGTGCAGTGGCAGTGAGTGAGATTTCCACACGGAAGAAATATTTGTATGATCTACAAATAGTTGTTTCGGGTCTGGGTGTTTGTGTTTGTGAGTTTATATATGTATTTGCAAACGCAGTTACGATACAGGAGGAATTCCTAGTGCGTTTATATTAAAAAAAAAAACTATGTCTCCGTTTACTTAACGTCATAAAAAAGTGAAAAATCGTGATGAGACCTCTTTAGTATTTGTATTAGAGCTTTTTAAATACAGAACAGCTAGTAAATATTAACGTCAACCATTCCTATTAATTTAATACACAGAACCATAATAAGCATTTCATCGTGATCCCGAATCGGTGCCAAACCTGGTGTTAACCGCAGCATCACGCTAAATACTTCGTTGTTGTGGTAACTTTGGCCCCCGTTCAACATCGAACATTTTAGTGGTACATATTTGTGATGCATTCAGTAGAACTGAATGCATCACAAATATGTACCACTTTGCCTTTGTCAAACAGACAGGCGTGACGAATGCGAAGCGAAGCGTTTACCACTGCGGCTGGGGTGGAGGCAGAACGCTTTCCTCTGCCTCACTCGGCCCGCCTCCTGTTTGTTTTCCATAATGTAACATTCGCCAAAATGCTCATTACATGTGAATGCTCAAGTTTATCAGCGCCTTTATACGATCACGATAAGGTTGACCGCCACAATTACCTTCATCTTTCAACTGTCAATTGCAACTGTCACGGTAATTCGTGAGTCCTGGGACCGAACATTTCCACCTAAAACATAAATAAATACATTTCAATCCTCCTTCCCGTTCCCATATAGCACATACGTATTAGGGCGAGCCGTAATAGCGGCTCAGATGCGGCGAAACGCAGCTGCCCGCAATTTGCATGTATATAGGATTGCACTATGTATTGGCAGTAAGTGGCATGTAATTTTAACTGAATTGGACGTACGTTCTTTGGAAATGCTGTATATTGAGGGTGAAATTACTCTACAGTAGAAATAAGTTAATCGACCACTCGCTGTCCGACCATGGAGCATGCCCGGGTCGACGGCGCGTTGTGTTCCACGCGCGCCTTAAAAAGTGTCAGCAAAATGACGGGGCCCCTGTTTAGAGGGCCAAAGCCTGAAGGGATCGCGGGACTTACAAATTACCGTGACCCCGGAATGTGAAGGGTTATTGAAGGACACCGTGGATTTTAGTCAGTACGAGTCTGACAGTCCCTCCCGCTCTGCCCTAGGTGGGAGGTCTCATTTGATGATTTTAACCACGATAAAAAAAAAACCTTAGGTTTTAAAGCCTATAAATCAACAAAAATAATTTTACATAAAATAATGAACCATAAAAGCATTAATAACATGCAGAACCTACGAAAATAAGGAAGAAAATTATAATGATTTGCATAAAGAATAAAAGACTTTAATTAGATCTTACTAGACAATCGCCCTGTGAGAGACAAAGGGAATATTATGCAAGGCGGAGTGTCGAACGTCGCCTAGCTGTAGCACTCTGACTTGAATAAAAGACTGTTAGAGAAAGAAGGAAAATGTTTTGATGTATATTTTTTCATGTATAATATAATAAATCTGTAGAAGGGTCAATTCTGTACATTGAAAATTTTGAAAAACTAAATAGCGGGGGGTGTTGCTGGATCGATACCAAACCCAAATATATGATTAAAAAAATTTTTGTCTGTCTGTCTGTCTGTCTGTCTGTCTGTTTGTGCAGACATCACGTGAAAACTAACGGTTCGATTTCGATGAAACTTGGTATAATTATTCCTTATTATCCTAGGCATAACATAGGATACTTTTTATCCTGGAAAAATACGTAGAAAAAAAATCTTATTTTTCAGTTTTATTCATAGACGTTGTTTTGTAGAACCGCGAACACACGTTGCATTACCCGCAGTGGATTCAGCGCCGTAATATTTATAAGATGTCATTGTCAGAGTTACTCAAAATGGGGAAATAAACCATCCACGCGAAGACCGACCTCCGCGCGGACGGAGTCGCGGGCGGAAGCTAGTGTAATAATAACAAGCTTATTCTACATAGCTGTGCCCCGTGGTTTCATCCCCGCTGCTCAGCTTTTATTAGTCATGCCGTGATGTTATACAGGGTGTAAGAGACATCGACGCACAAACGGATACCATGGGTTCAGGACATGACCCCTCGTGTTGGAATTTTTCGCCGGTTTTTTCTTAATTTTCCCATTTTTCTTTGAGTAGACTGTTCATAATCGTTATTCTTATTTAACCCAATTATATTAATAATAAAAAGTAATTATTTCGCTACTTTCACTAAAAGTAGCAACGTAAATAATACTAGAAATAAGTGTTTTCTCAGCTTTTTATAAAAATTAAAATAAAAGGTCATCGTATACCTAAATACTGTGTCCAGTACCGCAGTACTTGTAGTAATGCGCGGCATACTATTTAAAAAAAAATGGAAAGAAACCGACGAAAAATTCCAACACGGGGGCGTCCAGAATCATGTCCTGGACCCAAGGTATCCGATGTCTCTTACACCCTGTATAATCTATAGTCTTCCTTACTAAATGGACGATCAGAGCTCGTGGTTAAATAAATACAGCCGCACAGGCCGATCTTCCGGGTTAAGCCGCACTTGCCGAGGTAGGTCTATGGATGGGTGACCATCTGTCATAGTGAGTTTCCTGCGTGCCTCGGAAAGCACGTAAAGTCGTTGGTCCTGGCTGTCATTTGTAGATCTTTGACAGTTGTTACTGTTAGTCAGAAGCTCTAAAGTCTGACAACCAGTCTTACCATTGGGTTTCGTATTACCCAGTTATTGGGTTGTGGAGGTCCAACAGGCAGTCGCTCTATGTAAAATACTGATATTCAGCTGCATCTGGTTTGACTGGAAGCCGACCCCAATATATGTACCCCACTTTCCAATTTCTATAACTGTCATTCATAATGACCTTACATCTTACTATTGTAAATGAGGAAGTTTGTGAGGACGATCTTTATTACTCTTTCACACAAAAATTTGCGATCATAATTATTTGGATGAAAGGTGCAAGTAACCTAGGGTAAACACATGCGAATTACCGTGACCCCGGTACGTAAAGGGCTATTGAAAGACACTGTGGATTTTAGTCAGTACGAGTCTGAAAGTCTCTCCCGCTCTGCCCTGGGTGGGAGCACTCATAAGATGATTTTATCTCGTAAAAAAAAAAGAAAACATAGGAGACTTTTTATCCTTGTAAAACTTCACGCAGGCAACGCACCTAATATTATGTTGTTCCACGCTAAAAATAGGGCGGTCCAAAGCTGAAATTTAGCGTCACTTAGCAAGTCCAATAAAGTAGAAGCGTATGTACCAATTCGTAGTAATTTCGGTAACAGAATTGGGGTTGCTATCGCACGGCGCTGCCATGCGGGCCGACCGATATTCCCTATGATATGGCTTGCGCCCAGTGCGCGTTTGAACGGGCAAGTTCACTTGCGAGATGTATTTTTTTTTTTACTTTTATTTCATCAACTGAGTCCTCCCACCCAGGGCAGAGCGGGAGGGACTGTCAGACTCGTACTGACTAAAATCCACGGTGTCCTTCAATTATACGTTCCGGGGTCACGGTAATTCGTGAGTTCCGCGACCGGGCAAGTTCACTTGCTAGATGTATTAAGAAATGTTTTGTACGAGTGAGTGTTCCGTATGCGTAACATGACACAGTAAAAACGGATTTGTCAACAAAATAATGGACCAAATGACACAATGCGAAAAAAAGTGGATGTCTCCGTATGGTCCCATATTTGGGCAAAAAATATCAATCAATTTAGTGTATTCAGGTCAGATAGATGCCATGATTGGTGCAGTGGTTTAACGATTGAATGCCACACAGTGAGTCGTTCAATTCCCACATGAAACCCAATTTTTTTTTCAACTTTAAGGATGATTCTTTACATAAAAAAACGTTACCCACACTAGGAATTTCTCTTGTGTCGTGGGAACTGAGAAACTGACATGCACAAACACCCAGACCCGTAACAACTACTTGCAGAGCGTAGTTAGTAGTTGTTATCATCATCATCATCTCAGCCGTAGAACGTCCACTGCTGAACATAGGCCTCCCCTTTAGATCTCCACATGTACCGGTTGGAAGCGACCTGCATCCAGCGTCTTCCAGCGACCTTTATAAGGTCGTCTGTCCATCTTGCCGGTGGACGTCCTACGCTGCACTTGCTAGTCCGTGGTCTCCTCTCTAGTACTTTTCGACTCCATCGGCCATCTGCTCTGCGACCAATATGGCCTACCCATTGCCACTTCAGCTAGCTAATCCGGTGGGCTATGTCGGTGACTTTAGTTCGTCTACGGATCTCCTCATTTCGGATTCGATCACGTAGAGAAACACCGAGCATAGCTCTCCATAGCTCTACTTTGAGCTTTGAGATGAGGCTGATAGTGAAAGACCACGTTTACTCAATATGACAGACTAATTTCTCGTAATAACCACACGATAAGTTCTCGAGTAAAACAATATTTACATGCCCATCTACTCTCCTCCCGACTCTCCCGTCTAAACGCAGCACGGCCGCTGTAACAACATGTTATCTAGCCGACGCGGTCAAGCGTTCACAGCGGAATGAATTTCCACGACCAGCTTGAGCTTAGTTCCAGCTCTGCTGAATTTTTGCTATGAAACAAGCTAGCTAGAAATTTATGAGCGTGCGGGCTAAATTGTAGATTATGTTTTTCGAGATATAAAAGTGGTTTTGTGTTGTAAAAGTTTTCTAGAATATAGTGGTAATTTAATAATAAATCTCTAATACTAAATCTTGATTTAGCACACGAGATTGTCGACATATGGGACGTGGACTCAGCAGTCATTGTACCGATAGTCGTTACGGTCAATGGACTAATTGTGAAGAGCCTCAACCATAAGAGGCTCTCACATTTGATTTGTAAAAGTGTTCTAGAATTTAGTGAAATTCTAATAATTTTTAAATCTTACTAAATCTTGATTTAGTACACGAGATTGTCGACATATGGGACATGGGACGTGGACTCAGCAATCATTGTACCGATAGTCGTTACGGTCAATGGACTGATTGCGAAGAGCCTCAACCATAAGAGGCTCTCACATTTGATTCGTAAAAGTGTTCTAGAATGCAGTGGAATTCTAATAATTCTATATCTTATTCAAGCCTGATTTAGAACACGAGATTGTCGACATATGGGCGATGGACTCTGCAGTCATTGTACCTATAGTCATTACGGTCAATGGACTAATCGCGAAGAGCCTCGACCAACACCTTAAGGCGTTCCCATTGTGCGGCTCTCTCTTGGGCTTGCTGCAGAAAGCAGTTCTCTTGGGGACGGCACGCATAGTGAGGAGGTATGTTCTGGAACCCTAACCACCGGCAGCTTGGACCCTGTTCTCGATGCTGGTGGGCCAGTTTTCCTTAAATATTATTATATATATAATTATATAATATATCTATATCTATACATATAAAAATGTTATGTTGGTTTGTGTACGTTTCAAAAACTCAAAAAGTTCTGCACCGATTGAGCTGAAATTTTAGCATGATATATAATCCGCATCAAGGATTATTTTTATCTATTTTTTGCATCAGTCACATATCCGCGACCGCGAAAAATCTGTTTTTTTTGTGCCACTGCGGAGCGTACAGCTAGTATATTATAAAATTTAAATAAATATGCGAAAATTATAAAGATAATCTTACTAAAAACTTGTCAAAGAACTCATTAGTAATAATGAGTTCTCGTGCTTTTTTTTGCTAGAGCGGAAGGGACCTTGTTCTGACTTAACCTACACTATTCCTGACTTCAAATATCCTTATACAAATGTTTGATCAAACCCGAGTCTTTTGGATACGTACTCCAGACGCCTCCATAATAAGGCAATCGCAACTCCACTCGTCGAGGCCGAATCTTTCAGTTCCTTGTTCGGCTGTTCCTTCATAACTTTTCCTGGAAGACCAGTAACGAGTCCCACTTTAATTTTTTTCCTGAAAAAAATAAAAATCTTAAGGATACGCGTCACAGGCGTATAAAAAAAATAGATCATGTAGAATGCTAAAACACAAATCACGATCAAGTGAGATCAAGATTGATCTCAAGATTTTCTTATTTGGTTTATTAAATCGTCAAATGGGTCCTCCCACACTCGTAGAGCGGAAAGGACTGTCAGACTCTTAAGCGTCCACCCCACTCCTTTGTGTCTCCTTTTTACCCTTTGCGTTTCAGGGTCACGATATCCTTTACAGACGCTCTCGCGACCCCAGAGTTCCAATCTTCATACTTGGCTATAGGAAAACAATACAAAGTATGTATCCCAGTCCAGCAATCCTGAAATTAATTACAAATGGACCTTACATACATTGATATAACGTACAATCGACAAAGTTGAATCATGACCCACCATAAACTCATTTTCATACAGACATTCATTAAGTCCACATTCGCATAAACGAACGTATCCATGGTAACGACCTTGATCTTTGTTATTTTGACGGATTCAAACGACTTATTATCAAAACGGGTCATGATTCAACTTTGCCGATTGTACCTAGTTACTACATCAAGCTATAAACCAGGCGTCCTGCATTGTGATTACAGCAATGCATAGATGATGACGGTGGCATCCTAAAGGCGGGTCCACGCTACATGACCCGAGCGCGAGCCGAGCACAAATTCGTGAAGCGTGAACCGACTTACAAGCCTCGAACGAGCGTCCTTCGAGCGTTTGGTTTATGCTCAACTGTGCTCTGACTATTGTCGGTTTTTTAACGAACATAAAAGGATTTGCAATGCGTTCGAGGAGGAGCCTTAAATGAAGGACACACCCAGGGCGGGACGGGATTGACTGTCAGACTCGTACTGACACTAAGTGTTCTTTCAATAGCCCTTAACGTTCCAGGGCTACGGTTACTCGTTATAAACAGCAACCCCAGCAGAGTGCATACATATTGTAAAAGGTTTTTTTTGTTTCATAACAAAGTAAAAATCCAACAAATTACATGCGTGTCAAAACATCAATTAAATAAGAGGTTTTTTTTAATTATAAAGTACAGACGCCAGCCTGAAGGTCAACCTACCCCAATCTGTCATATTTTACCAATGGAACATTAACCTTCCACTATTATGATAAGGTTCAATATCTATTAAATAAATTTGACAGATTCAGGTAGATTGATGTACTGACATCTGTACAGTAATAAAAAAAAAGAAATTAATGCCTGCGTAGATATATCTTGTATTCACTGCACAGTGCACGTGCACACTGACATCGCGAGTTGTTGCTCGGCTTGTGTTCAGATCGTGCTCGGCTCCTTAGCGTAGATTCACCTTTAGGATGGCATAGTAATCTACATACATTACTCCAGGTTTACGGTTCAAGACAGGTAGAGAAATTATAATTAGAATCGCATGTGTTGATGGCAGGGAGTTGATTATCTTGGACGAAGTCAAGGCTGTCAAGCAAGATGTTAACGTATGACAATGTAAGCCGGCTTGATGTGTGCAGAATAAATAATTTTTGCTTTATAGTCGTAATATTTTTCAAATTGTATCCATTACTGCTGTTGAAAGTCGCAAAGCACAAAAAAAATAATTTTATATGTTATCTTAAATTTAATCGAAATTTATCCCATGGAAAGATAAAATCGGGATAAAAACCTATGTGTTAATTCAGGCTATAATGTTTGTGTAACAAGTTTCATCCAAATCCATTCAGTAGTGTTTGTGTTAAAGAGTAACAAACATCGAAATATCCATCCTAACAACTGCCTAGACCAATGGGAATATGAGTTTTTATTTACTAGCTTCTTCTGGCTTGGGTGGAGTTTTGGGTATACCGGCAAATATGACGGCACGCTTAGCGCAGTGGCTGAGCGATTGGACTGCTGCGCTGCACGTTGCAGGTTCTATTCCCGCGCGGTTCAAATATTTGTGTGATCTACAAGTAGTTGTTTCGGGTTTGGACATGTGTATGTGAGTTTATATGTTTCTAAACGCACCCACGAAACAGGAGAAATTCCTAGTGCCTGAGGGTTTTCTTTTTAAATGTTGCCCACGTTTAAAAGAATAACATTATGGTTACAAATTAAAGTAAGGCTCACCTAATGGAAAACGGGCACTGTAGCGGACGCCTGCGCGTTGTCTACCATGCAGAAACTTCTTCAAGCCGTTTTTGAAGAGCCCCATGTTGTTGTTTATTAGAAAAATGTCAGACTAACTAAGACTATCATTTGAAATTGAAAAATAGAAATAATAATTTAAAACCCTTTAAATATACAAGTACACCCAATTTTCCACACAACTTGTTCAAATTCATACAATAGGCCCGGAACCAAACAGGGTCATACCATTCATGAATGCAGTAGCAAGGTGACAATCGAGCAGGATACAAAGCCGCGCCACTAATTGGAAACTGTGCAACACCAAACGGATGGTCAACACAACTGACATGCAGTGTAGGACAGAAATAGTCGCCTCGCTTTTATAATGACCTGGTACTTTTAAGGTTCATGGGAAGTTTAATTTTTAAAGTTAAACCGTCTTATTACAAAATTGGATTTAACTAAAAACCTAGGTTTAAATCACGAAGAACTACTGTTTGCACAAACATTATTACAAATCGTGGTTTTGCGATAAACCATGGTCTAACAGTCATAGCTGTCAAAGGTGTGTCGTTTCTCATATTAACATTTTCATTGTGTTGTTGTTTTTGTGATGTGAGTGTTTAAATTTAATTGTTATTACACACGGTGTATTTAACTGTTTAAACGATGGTTCAAATGACGGTACTAAGGTCCACTTTTTATCTAAGTTTTGTAATACGAAGAAAATTAAACTATGATTCTGCAGATAAGCCTGGACTTCATAGACAAGGTTTAAACCAAGGTTTATTAAGTTTTTGTAATAAGGACGGAAAAAAAATAATTTTTGCTACAATTTTGAAGAGTTAGTGAGATTTAAGTGCTTTTTGATACCCTAGTAAAGGGGAAAATAATGTGTTTATCGCGTTTAATTAAATAAAAATTACAGGAAAAATACATATTTACTAACTCCAAAAACATTGTCTTTTTTTATTTAGGGTTAGGTTCGCTTTTAAACCACCCGTATCTCATTTCGACTGTATTTTCTTTGTATTTTTTTATGAGCTATACTACGTAATTCTGTAAGCATTGTACATAACGAACGCAATAATTAAGATGTATAATCGAGCAGGATACAAAACAGCGCCACTAATTGGAAACTGTGCAACACCAAACGGATGGTCAACACAACTGACATGCAGTGTAGGACAGAACAGTCACTTTTCTTTTATAATGTCCTGGTACTTTACTTTACACTATTACGGTATTCCAGGGATTCAATTCAACCCACGGCCAAGTTTTGAACAGATATATTCTATGCCAAAGGTTGTGAGGAGTCATTTGACATTAACAACTTAAAAAAAAAAAACGAGAATATATTTTTTCTACATTTTTCACCAAATTACTCATAAACTCTTTAACTTGTAGTTACCCTAAAACAGCACAACTTTGGTAACATCTGGCTGGTTATATTACTCACTGTTAGTGGGTTCAAACCACTTAGCTCTGCTTTTTTATTGGGATAATTAGTGTACCCCACTACGTCATCTCACGTAGTGAGGCATAATTATCATTACATAATTTATATTATACAGTTCACTACCACATCAGTGAAAGAACAATAAACCACTTTTTTTTTTAAGTGAAAACTTCTTTATCGGCGTTGTTCACTTTTTTGAAATGGGTAAAAAATGTTAAACTCACGTCAGGACACGTGACCTGATCGAAAAATCGTAAGACGGCACAGGGCGCTTGCGCGAATGTTCGTGTGTGTTTATTATTATTCATGTTTTCACTTCTGCCGGCACTCCTAGAGTGCAACCCGTCGTTTTTTTAATAGCCTGCTCTGTCCCACTCCCGGGCAAAGGCCTCCTTCCACTTCTCGCGAGCCCGTGCGTCCTCCTTCCAATTCGGATAGAACCTGTCCAGTTCGTCCCGCCATGATAAAATATGTCAGAACATAATCATAAACCCCTTTTTATAGAAACGACCTATAATAATCCACAAGCATTCAATCTTTTATTACCACACAAGCATGCATACAAATGGAAAACTAATCTCATTCAAAAATATTTTAATACCGATCTCAATTTCCATGCACGGCAGTGTAATAGGGAAATAGGATGACCCACTTTTTCGGTGCACAAAAGACTCTTTTATATTGCACTGAATACTAGATTCGGTCGCCTACAAACTACTGAGGGAATTTTTTGTTAATTCCTTTACTTGGAATATTTTTGCGTCCAAATATTTTTGCAAGGCTTTGTAAAGTTTATCTTGTTAAGCTGAAGTTTGGGCTCGACATTTGTTATTAGATAAAGAACTCGTTTCGTGAGTTTTTTTTTCATATATTTTTCTTTGTAATTAGTTGTGTTGATTTCTTCGTTGGTCATTTTTTTATCGTGGTAAAATCATCAAATGAGTCCTCCAACCCAGGGCAGAGCGAGAAGGACTGTCTGACTCGTACTGACTAAAATCCACGGTGTCCTTCAACAGCCCTTTATGTTCCGGGGTCACGGTAATTCGTAAGTCCCGTGACCGTCCTGTTGGCGCTTGCACTACGTTATGTTTGCCCCATTTTACCTCGCGTCCGCATTTTAAACACTATTCCGCTGCCGTTACCGGGAAAAACAAAAATAACGTTTATAGATGAGACGTAACGTTTATAGATGAAGTCCGGAATCCATGACTGCTACTGAGTAATTCTTGATTGAAAAACACCACAACACTTTGTACTACCCAGGAATCCAAGCCGGGATCTCATTTTCAGCAGTCAGTATTTGATCTAGTGAGCAACGATGGTCGCGGGACTTACGAATTACCGTAACCCCGGTACGTAAAGGGATTCTGAAGGACACCGTCGATTTTAGTCAGTACGAGTCTGACAATCCCTCCCGCTCTGCCCTGGGTGGGAGGACTCATGTGGTGATTTTACCACGTAAAAAAAAAGGTAATGTTACGATGTACAGGGTGAATTTTCCAACTAGTCGTGGATGGATATATCCGAAACTATGAAGAATATCGATAAATGCTGAAAGGAGTCTCGAGGCCAATTTTGACGAAAACTAAAACTGCATCATTGGATTTTAGAAAAATCAATAACCCTGGTCTGAAATCGAACCAGGTAATTTTGGAAAAAAAAATCACAACCTATATTTTTACGCCATTTTATAGTATCGCTTATAAGGATCGAACTTAAAACACCTATACATTTATCGCATAAATGAGTAAATTCAACAAATAACTGAAACACTTTCTTCTACATTTTAAACTTTCAAAATAAATTGCTACCCTACACACTTACAGAACAAACATTTACAAAATCGATTTAATTTCTTACCTCTAAAAGAATCGACGCTTTAAATCAAAAATGTTTTGTAAGAAAGCCAAGCGCGAGTTGAAAACAAATTAGTCGTTAAACACAAGTGAAATCGAGAGCATCTTAGGAAAACCAACTACTTTGTTGAAAGCTTGGAAAAACAGAAGTGTTTTCTTCCAAGTTTTTCTTCGCAACTTGGCAAGTTTTCGTCGATAGTTTATTGGTGACGTGTTACTTAAAATATTACTTAGCAAGGTATTTAACTTGAAGATATAATTGTCATTTCTTTCCTCAAAAATCTTTGTGATACGCGATGCATGCGTTAATGCGTACAAGTATTTAAAAATATTGAAAACATTAGTTTGTGTTTTTTCTGCTTGAGCATTTTTAGAGCACCTATGTGTAGAGCACCGATCAATATTGTGACGTAGTGCTTAGAGCATTTTTGCGATGTTGTTATTGAAAAAAAAAATCTAGTTTGGTAATAATAAAAAGTTAAGCATACGATGAGTTAAAAATTTAAAAACCAATGCTATTTGGCTTGCGGCCAAACGCGAAACGTTGAGGGTTGCTAGAATTTAATGTGATAGTGAAATAGTAGGGAAAACTGCTTGTCTGCCATTTTGTTATCTTAGTAGTTAGGGGAATAGATGCACTTGTGGGTCATTAAGTTTGGAGTCTTAGAAATGTGTGGTTCGTGTAAATTCTCTGAATGGGAGGTCTGATAGGAAGATTTTTGCATTCGAGGTTTAATATCCTAAAATACAGAACTGTGAGGTTCTGGTTTCTAATAATCACGGCAACACAGGCCGATCTTCCAGGTTAAGCCGCACTTGTCCAGGTTGATCTGTGGATGGTGGGTGTCTGTCTATTATAGCGAGTTTCCTTCGTGCCTCGGAAAACATTTAAAGTCGTTAGTCCTGGCTGTCATCTATATATATAAAAGAACAGGATTTTTATTAAGACTCGACTACAGCCGAAACCGCTAAACGCACTAACTTGAATTTTGGACAGCAGTTGCAGTCTACCGTGTAGGGGAGCAATAAGACGGGATTTTGCGAACATCCCCCTCTAAGGGGGTGAAAAGGGGTGAAAACTGTTGTATGAAAAATCTTATTCCTTGGGTTTACGAATTTGAAACTTGCCACGAATAAGAACTCAAGTAAACAAAAAAGAATGGCATTATTAGTTTTTTAAAACTACCCTCCTCTGGTGATTTAGATGATGTTAAAATTTGTATGAAAAACATAACGCGTGAGTTGATGAAAATGAAAATTAGTATTTATATACTAGATCAGAAATAATTAAACACGTGTTTTTGGATTTTTCGAAAATCATCCCCTAAATTGGGGAAAGGGGGTATTCAAGTTTTGAGGTAAGGATATTAAACGTTAAACGTAGAAAGCTGCCTTTTGGATGGCAGTTGCCGTTGATTATGTAGGTGAGAATTAAGAAGGGGTTTTGTGAAAATCTACCTCTAAGGGGGTGAAAAGGGGTGAAAACCTTTGTTTGTAAAATCTTATTCCTTAAGTTTATAAACTTGAAACTTGTTTCGAATATGAGTATAAGTTAATAAAACAGATGGGCATTATTAGTTTTTTAAAACTACCCTCCATTGGTAATCTAGACGATGTTAAAGTTTGTATGGGAAAATCATAACGCACAGACTGATCAATTTGAAAATCAGTATTTAAATACTAGATCAAAAATAATTAAACACGTGTTTTTGGATATTTCGAAAATCACCCCCAAGTTGATGAAAAGGGGTATTCAAGTTTTAAGGTATGGATATTAAACGCTAAACGTAGAAAGCTGACTTTTGGATGGTAGTTGCTGTTAATTATGTAGGTGAGAATTTACAAGGGTTTTTGCGAAAATCCACCTCTAAGGGGGTGAAAAGGCGTGAAAACCTTTGTTTGTAAAATCATATGCCTTGGGTTTATAAATTTGGAACTTGGCAGGAATGCGAAGGTAAGTAAATAAAAAAGATTGGCATTATTAGTTTTTTAAAACTACCCTCCTCTGGTGATTTAGATGATGTTAAAGTTTGTATGGGAAAATCATAACGCGCTAACTGATGAACTTGAAACTCAGTGTATAGAAATTAGATAAAAAAAAAAACACGTGTTTTTGGGTTTTTCGAAAATCAGCCCCTAATATTGTTGGTGAAATGGGGTGATTAAGTTTTAAGGGAAGAATTTTACTGCTTGCTTCGATAAACTCAAAACTTGGCATAAAAAGTTTCCCAATCAAAGAAAGGATGCCTAATTATCTATATTTCAAAAATCAACCTAGCGGGCGAACATCGGAAAATCAGTTTGTCTACAATAATATTTCAAGTTCGAAGTTAGAAACACGCGCTGACGAAGTCGCGGGCGGAGTGCTAGTTTATAGATACTTGACAGTCGTTACTGTTAGTCAGAAGCTCGAAAGTCTGACAACCACTCTTACCAAGGAGTATCGTGTTACCCAGTTACTGGGTTGTGGAGGCCAGATGGGTAGTCGCAACCTTTCAAGTTTTTGTGGCGTAATGTAAACGGGAATTTTGACGTGAATTTGATGGAAAAAATAGTACTCCGTTCGTACACTATAGGCGCTGTTTAAAATTTCAATACAATAAGGGGTCAAGTCACATCGAGACGCGACGCTGCGCGGACTTTTCAATAGAGCTACTCAAAATCTAACTTTATTTACTACACGAAAAGATACACATCTCGCTCTTGTGTAATATAATATGTCCCGTGCAGATGGCGAGTCTCCGCTGACATTGACCACCGTTGGCCGAAATTGGGCAGTAGGACTATTTAATAATGCGTGAAAATATAAATAGTTATAACATACTCCAAAACTGTCCGAACGAAAACTGACATTATGTAACATCATAGCATTTTAAAATACCCCTACGCAATGTTACATCTACTCGTGTCCGCCAATTTTGTTTCATCGCATTTTACGAAAAATAAACGCAACCAAAAATTTTGTGGGCAACATAACAATTTTATTGATATTTAAAGGAACTAGATAAATATTGGATTATTAAATCCCAGATTATGTCACAAATATAGTAATTATTACGCTATAAAAGAAGTTGACGAGTAATGAAGTTGTCTTGACTGATTTCGGCCATTGTGCCCAATCTCAGCAAAGATGAGAGAAAGAGACCGTCGTACAACAAAAAGTTAAACATCTGTTGAAGACTTGAGGGCATTTGACGTTGATGTAAGGGTAGTTTTGCAGTTTGTTAGACAGATTATTAGACAAGTGTTCAACAGATGTTTAACTTTTTTGTAGTAAGACTGCTTATGTTCCGTTATCATAGGTGCACTTTCTGTTCCTTATTTATCATAGTCTGATGATTGAGAACACATGAGAGCGGAACGCCATCTTTTACAAGAATTATAAAAAAATAAATTGTGGCACTTGGAGACTGCCGCGGTAAAGCATAGCATTTAAAAAAAAAAACAAGAAAAAAATATCGAGAATATTTAACGAGAATGTCATTAATGGTGCACTACTGTAATAAAGAAAAATAAATTATAATGAAGATATTAGTGGGTCTTTTATACGAGTATAGGTACAGGATTCCCAGGTCTCTCTTCCAAACAGGGTCAAAAATTTTCAACAGGTTATGTTGTAGGAGAATTTTATAAGTTGGTTTCATTGTGAAAACCTCCTTTTGTAGCTGGCCGTTTAGAATCAGTAAGAAAAAGTAAATTGTCTTTATGACGGCTGTTTTTATGATTGCCGAAGTCTCCCGAACTGATACGACGTTAGACGAATGTTAGGTTTTTTTCCCATAGGTATTTTCATTACGGAATTTCTTGATTCGATCGCCAAAGCTATGCAATAGCTTAAAATTGAACGCGTGAAGGAGTTTCCCCCGTTCACAAGTAAAACCACGGTCAACAGCTAGTATAACAAAATATTTATCGGCCGACGTTTTTCCTCAATTCCGGTTCGTGTCTGGTTCTGTGTAAAAATCCATTTTACGTATGTACGGCAGTGATAGTAAATTCATGGGCGAGTTAGAATGCAGACGCTATTTTATTACTGGAGATAAATTGTAAGCGTTTTGTATTTACTTTAGGAGGTGGTTTTTTTTTTGGAGGTGGAATGTGTGAGGAAGAAGACAGCCTCATGACCCAACTGCGATGTGGACGTCGCGAGGCAATATCCGGCCACCATAGGCACGGGTATGCTGACGACGAATTATGAATGGCTCGTCAATCATGGACCATGCCCAGGTCGACGGCATGTCGTGTTCCACGCGATCCTCAAAGAGCTATCAACAATCGGACGGAGCCCCATAGACAGCCAAATGCACGCTGTTCTCTTCAGTTAGAGTCTGACAGTCCCTTCCGCTCCTCGCTGGGTGGGAGGACCTATTTTTTTAATTTTATTAGTTAAAAAAAGACATTGTTTTATTAAAGTCTATTATCATCACATTAAGTTACTTCAGCAATTGATGGGGCCCAATAGCACCAAAAGCATGTTGTGCTGCGGTGCATGCCGTCTCAAAAATGTACTGCTCCACGTGCAGCGGTTCCCAAAAAAGGTGATTTTATAAGCGCTTTTATGAACAAAATCTGCGATAGCGCCATATGACGCCATCACACCTTATTGTAACGCCTGGTGGCCTAACATGGCGTCTTAAAGCGTGTGTGGTGGATAAAAAACTCCTAGATCAATAACTACTCGTACATCACACAAAATATTTGCTACCAGCAGGAATCAAACCCTTGACATGTAGCACAGCAGTCCAATCACTCAGCTGCTTCGCCAATCGTACAAGACAATAAATACTATTGAAAATTCTTTAGCTAAACGTAACTTTCAAATGACAGTTGATAAATAAAGGTCATTGACGTTTTCGGTCTAGCCATCACCATCTGCCTAGCCTTTTCCCAACTATATTGGGGTCGGCTTCCAGTTAAACCAGATGCAGCTGGATATCAGTATTTTACATGGAGCGACTGCCTGTCGGACCTCCACAACCCAGTAACTGGGTAATACGATACCCCATGGTAAGACTGTTTGTCAGACTTTAGAGCTTCTGACTAACAGTAACGCCTGTCAAAGCTCTACAAATGACAGCTGGGACCAACGGCTTTACGTGCTTTCCGAGGCACGAAGGAAACTCGCTATGACAGATGGTCACCCATCCACAGACCAACCTCGGCTAGCGCGGCTTAACCCGGAAGATCGGCCTGTGCGGCTGTATTTATTTAGCCACGAGCTCCTCAGTTTTCGTTGTAACCCTAGTCGCCTATTAAACTAGTCACCGATATATTTGACAGGCCTGTTGGTCTAGTGGTTAGTGACCCTGACTGCTATACCGGAGGTCGTGGGTTCGATTCCCACCCAGGACCAATGTTTGTGTGATGAGCACGATCATTTTTTCTGTGTCTGGGTGTAATTTATCTATAATATGTATGTATTTAGAAATATATAAGTATGTTTATCAGTCGTCTAGTACCCATAACACAAGCTCTGCTTAGCTTGGGACTAGATGGCGTTTTGTGATAGTTGTGGAATATTTATTTTATTTTATTTATTTATATTGCCACCATAGACCAATTTTGTAAAGGATTTGTAACAGTACGTCCAGCGAGCGTATTTGAAACTGGACCGGTATCTTGACAAATGTCTATGCATTTGTCAATTTACTTGTTGGCTCTTGGGAAACATGTAACTGTGGAGCGTAGAATTCTATAAATTCGTGTATGCAGTACAAAAGTTGGTATGGCGATGGAAAACAGGAGTTTTAAAACTTGGTTATCACCATCTGGCAAGTTCTTTTTCAATTATAGTATCGCAATCCAATACATTACTTTGACCGAACTGCTTAGATTAGGTTACATGGTTTGGACCTATGGTTTCGTCTTTAGTGACAGACGTTTTGACAACGGGCCCTTTTTTTTATCGTGGTAAAATCATCAAAAGAGTCCTCCCACCCAGGGCAGAACGGGGGGGCAGATCCCTCGTCCCGCAGACTCGTACTGACCAAAATTCACGGTGTCCTTCAATAGCCCTTTACGTACTAGGGTCACGGTAATCCCTTGGTCCCGCGACCCCAGCAGGCTTTGGCCCTCTACAGGCCCCGTCACTATGCTGACACTCCTTGAGGCGCGCGTGGAACACAACGCGCCGTCGACCCGGGCATGGTCCATGGTCGGACAGCGAGTCGCCCATTACTCGCCGGAGCAACGTTTTAATACGTAAAATTTGATAAACGCTATTTGACACAACGTTTAATCACGTCAGCAAAAGATATGTCTTTCTTTAAAGAACGTGTATAATATGCGGCTGAGGCTTATACAAATTCGTTCAAGCTACGTCATCGCGCCATATCACTTTAAATTTTGGGACTGCTAGCGCCACTCGAGGTTAGGTTTTTTGTGAACTTTATAAGGCTACTCGCACTTCACTTCAGAGAAAATAGTGCGCCGCGCAACAAACATTTGAATACCCAGATGCTCAGCTGAAAGTGTTAAAGGTACTAAAGGTACTACTGCTAGTACCACGGGCAATAATAAACGAATATTTGGACAAAACTGCTCACTACTCTAGGGACACAAAAATGTACAAAAAACAACATATAAACTATGAAAGAACAACGATAAAACAGCACATTTCTTCTGTGATGAATGTTCTGAGTTAATCGGTGTACAGCATTTAGAATTCATTGAAGCCAGCTCGCTTTCTCCTCGGGGAACTATGTAATCAGTGCGCTGATTACATCTATATAGTTTTGTTACGTGGTTTGTGTGTGTGTGTGTGTGTTTAGGGTAGAGTGAGACGTATGGGATATTTGATTGAAGTTGGTGTTTATAATTATGTTTTTGAAGTGAAAACTTCTTTAGCGGCGTTGTTCACTTTTTTTGGAATGGGTAGAAAATGTTAAACTCGCGTCAGGACACGTGACCTGATCGAAAATTCGTAAGACGGCGCAGGGCGCTTGCGCGAATGTTCGTGTGTGTTTATTACTATTGAAGTTTTCACTTCTGCCGGCACTCCCAGAGTGCAACCCGTCGTTTTTTTTTTCCTCGTTTTTTTTTCAGTGAAATCTCGGGTAACAATTAGTTCATAATATCAATTACTATGTACTCTGTCTGGTGTATCGAATTTTATTTTTAAAAGATGACTTGTGTATGATAATACATATATTATGAAATCACTTACTTTCACCCGCGGCTCTTTTTTTTTTACGTGGTAATATCATCAAATGAGTTCTCCCACCCAGGGGAGAGCGGAAGGGACTGTCAGACTCGTACTGACTAAAATCCACGGTGTCCTGCAATAGCCCTTTACGTTCCGGGGTCACGGTAATTCGTACAGTCCCGCGGCAGGCTTTGGCCCTGTAGAGGGGGGCCCCGTCACTCTGCTGACACTCTTTGAGGCGGGCGTGGAACACAACGCGCCGTCGACCTATTGGTCGGACAGCGAGTTGGCCACTGACCCGCGGCTCTACACAGGTTTTATTCGAAAATGGATAAAATTGGCAGCCAATATCGACTTATAGGATATTCGATGTGTTGAACTAGGTTTTAAATTAAGTGCGTGCCAATTTTTATTTAAAGCCTGTGTCGTATGGGGACATACTTTTGATATCTGTTTTCTGAAATAAAAAAAAATAAGTTAAAAATAACTAAAACCCGACTACGAAAAAATCGCGCACTGAAAAGTGTAAAACAAGAACAAGCCGTGGTCGTATGCCACCTGCGGTTGTTTCACACAATCCTTATTGGCTAGGTGGCATACGACCACGGCATGTTCTTGTTTTACACTTTTCAGTGCGCGATTTTTTCGTAGTCGGGTTTTAGTTATTTTTAACTTATTTTTTATTTACACTATTTTGGGGTTATATTATTTGAAGTAAGTAATTTATGTAATATGTATAGTTTCTGAGTTGTGAATTTAAGATTTATCATTTGATACCCATGTTGACACTGTTAAAAACAGAAAATTAGCTAGTAAAAGCTATATAATGTATATATATTTCAAATGTGCTCATCAAGCCCTTTAATTTGATACCCATGTCGATATTGTGCGAAATTTTTTTTTTTTTCGGTAACGACTTCTCATCCCCTAGAGGGCGCCATATTGGATTTGGTGACACGTCACCTTCCCTATAACCAGCGGACAACTGAGACGCTTCTAACGAGACCTCATTTGTCATGTTATGATAAGTAGTTTAGAAGTTATGAGGGAACAAACAAACATACATACATACATACATACATACATACATACATACATACAAACAAACATACATACCGGTCAAAATCATAACCCTCCTTTTGGCTTTGCCGTAGTCGGGTAAAAAGACTTAAAAGTTTGTAACATTTGGCATACAAGCTCTTAAACTAAAGCTAAGTAATACAAAGCACTAGATCTAATTGTTTGATTTGACAGGCCTGTTGGTCTAGTGGTTAGTGACCCTGACTGAGGAGGAGGAGGTCGTGGGTTCGATTCCCACCTAGGACAAATGTTTGTGTGATGAGCACGATCATTTGTTCTGTGTCTGGGTGTAATTTATCTATAATATGTATGTATTTAGAAAATATATAAGTATGTTTACCAGTTATCTAGTACCTATAACACAAGCTCTGCTTAGCTTGGGACTAGAAGGCGTTGTGTGATAGTTGTGGAATATTTATTTATTTATTATTTATCATATAATCAAGCTCGCGTTCATACTTTAGCAATCTTATTTAGGTACCACCATCAAGGCAATCCATCAAATTCATAATGTATCCGACAAAATGCAAAACATCCATTACAATTCATAAAAACATTTAATTTCGAATTCAAACCCCGTAATAAAACTTTTTAACAATTTCACCTTTCCCCCTAAAAAATCATATTGTCATCAAATCATAATTTTCAAAAAGCCCCAACATTTCAATACCAAAACGCTGAGAAATCACACGCAATTTCCATCTTTATTTCGACAATAATAAATATCATAATCCCTCAATCTTTTGTGAGGAAACTGCGTGGAATTTCAATTTATGCCATTAAGGTTCTTAGTGCTATAGAAATTGAGCTTAGTTCAGTACTAAGCTCGATTGGAAATGTACGTTTTTGGTAAAGTATAAGCCCGCAATCTGCTCAGGTGCTTCAAATGGTTATTTTTGAGGAAACGGCTTTTGTATTAAAATTAAAATGAGTTTAGTTTTCGTTGAATGTTCAAAGTTTCAGTTAGTAGTTTTGGAACATGTGGAAAACGTGTATTTGGATAGAATTAAAACAATAAATTAATAACTATAAGAGAATTGAATTCCGTGTTTTCTTAGTATAATTTGAAATGCGCGGACATGCGGGCGGCGATTAATGGGCGACTCGCTGTCCGACCATGGACCATGCCCGGGTCGACGGTGCGTTGTGTTCCACGCGCGCCTCATGGAGTGTCAGCTTAGTGACGGGGCCTGTAGAGGGCCAAAGCCTGCTGGGGTTGCGGGACTCACAAATTAGGATTTTATCACGATAAAAAAAAAACGATGGATAGCACTCTGGGAGTGCCGGCAGAAGTGAAAACTTGAATAGTAATAAACACACACGAACATTTGCGCAAGCGCCCTGCGCCGTCTTACGAATTTTCGATCAGGGTCACGTGTCCTGACGCGAGTTTAACATGTTTTACCCATTCCAAAAAAAGTGCACAACGCCGCTAAAGACACTTTTTCACTTCAAAAATTACATCTTTATACCATCCATATAAACAAACGAACCTATTGCTCGCCACCAAAAAAAAAATCAAAAAACACAAAAATCCGTTTCCACACAACCGTTCCCTTTTATCTGAATCCGAACAGATCTCGCCGTGAAATATCGGCAGCGTGCCCCGAATATAAAAGCAGTACTCCTTACATTACCATATCGTTTGACTTCTAAAAGCCAATTTTATTGCTTTTCCTATCAAAGGGCGCAATGGAATTTAAACTGTCCATTAGCTTCGGTTTCTGAGTATTTATATTGGATGGCTAACCTATTTTATTTCTAGAACATTCACCTTTTTAAAGGGGGTGTTTGGTCAATCGTGGGCTATACTGTGCTAGTGGACATTAAGTATAATTAACTAGCTTTTGCCCGCGACTTCGTTCGCGTGGAATAGTGACTTCCGGCAGATTTTTTAATTTTTTGTAATAAAAACTATTCTATGTCCTTTCTCAAGTTCCAAACTATGTCTGTACCAAATTTCACACAAATCGGTTCAGTAGTTTAGGCGTGAAGAAAAGACAGACAGACAGACAGAGTTACTTTCGCATTTATAATATTAGTTTGGATGTCCACTGGTACAGTATTGCCCACATATTTATACAAAAAGACAAATAATCATTTGTCTATCTCAGTTGCCAATTGATCCCGATATTTCCGATCTTTGTCTATAACTAATCAATGACTGAATTTGAATATAAATAAATAAATAAATAAATAAATATTCCACAACTATCACACAACGCCATCTAGTCCCAAGCTAAGCAGTGCTTGTGTTATGGGTACTAGACAACTGATAAACATACTTATATATTTCTAAATACATACATATTATAGATAAATTACACCCAGACACAGAACAAATGATCGTGCTCATCACACAAAGTGAGCCTAAAAGATGTCCGATCCGAACTAAGGATGATTCACGCTTCACCGTGTCTCGTCCGTGCCCCAGACGTGCCCCGTCCGTGGCCTTCATCGTAGATTTTGTCTCTGGCACCTCTGACCTAGACTAGAGTCAAGAGCAAACACATTTTCAAAGAAAACAATAAAATGACGAAGAAAAACAACCGTTTCTTACATCTTCTTTTTTTTAAAAAAAAACGTTGCCGTTTACTAGGAATATCCCTGTATCGTGGGTGCGTTTACAAACATAGAACTCACATACACAAACACACCCGCACAAATATTTGTTCCGTGCGGGGATCGAACCCGCGACACAGCGCAGCAGTGCAATTGCTCAGCCACTGCGCCAAACGTGTCGTCAACCTCGAGTGTGAGTGAACAAATGTGTTAAAGAAAAAATGATAATTTACACTCGCCACGAGTGCACACAATATAAAAAAATATAATGGAGAGAAGATTATGCCATTCAATATTAAAAATAAAATTGTATGGAGCAGATTATAGATTTATTTTCGATAATCCATGGATTAATTTTTTCTTCAAATATTTTCCATTATTTTACATTAAGCAAATGTTTTCAGATATAAAAATCCTTAGAAAAAAGGTTCTAAACAAAATTTCAATCTCAAAGAAACATTCCGGCGCATTCTCTTTAATGACCGCCCTCCAACGAACCAATACTCTTAAAACAGTACATTTACACAGTATATAAACTTGAGTAGCAACAAAAACTGAGCCGATACTCTAAACCCTTGGCCATGACATAAACGACCAAGCGACACGCGTGATTCGATAGCGACTGGAGATCATCATCATAAGGTGGAGATTTATTGACGACTCTGCTCTGGAGTGTAGATGTGGTGCTACTTCACAAAAGGGTGAGGCTCTTAACTTCGTGCCCTGCATGACCTGCGTTACAGGAGCTGATGGATGATTCTAATGGCACTAACTTCGTGGCCCAGTTCAGTTGGGCCAACATCGACATATTAAGAAAGTGATCATCGTATTATTACATTAGTCGAAGGATGTTTACTGTTGAGTATAGGCCTTTTCTACAGATTTCCAATAGTATAGGTTAGATTAGCTTGCATCTAGCGCGTTCCTACGGTCTTTATTAGATCATCTGTATGGCACGTTAAAAACGCAACATACCCAGTAGTATCGTTTTAAAAAATGGCCCAGGCGGTTGGAGCTCGTCTTTTTTTCTTTATTCGCGTAGAAAATCACACGCGCGTATTGTCTCCCGGCAGAAGGCTTTATCTACATTCAAGGCAGCACAGGATTGTCTGATTAAATAGCACACCAACCTTTTCTAGGATAACCTGCGAAATACATCGTACAAAAAAAAATGTAATGCTTATCGTAAGACGCGTCACCCGTGGCTATGGTCGGGTTCGAACGGGGATAGATTCAAATACGGAAGGTACGGTAAAAACTGAGGGTATTCGAAAGCTTGTACCGAAAAAAACCACGCTAAGCGCGAAACTGAGTGCGGACAAAAACGCCCTAGTTTCATTGAATTGTTTGGGGCATACTGTTAAAAAAGTTCGAGAATATTCAACAAGAAAAAGAAAATAAGAATAATTTATTGACACTCACAGAACAGAACAACAAAAAATACATGAATAAAAACAACGAAGAAATCAAAATACATAAAAGAAAAAACTACAAAAGGTAAAACCAATAAAAACAATTTAGTCCTGTGCGAGGCCAAAAGGCTCCTATCTCAGCATGTGCTGCGACATTTTTAAAGAAGAATGACATGAGAAGTTATATTTAAATTATCGAAGTGCCAAATGAATCAAAAATAATAAACTAATAACTGTTTTTTTTCTGGGTCTCGCAATTGATTCGTTTTAAAATAAATACAAGCTTAGGAGAGGAATTCCTTTCCTCGCCCTTGTTTTTCTCCTAGCTGCAACCTTAGGATCTTCAAGTCAAGTGAATAGGTTACTTTTAGGTAAGCTTGCTTCACCGTCGACCATATTTTCTCTTATCACCAAGCAAGATAGTGGTTAAACGCGAACCTACCGTTAACTGAAATTAAAAAAGCTTTGTAAATGAGATTATTATATTATATTAATAAGAAACCAGTATTTGTCTACTAAGCTTTTTAACTAGAAGTTTAGTATCATCACCTGCCTAATCTTTTCCCAACTATATTGGGGTCGGCTTTCAGTCAAACGAGATACAGCTGGATATCAGTATTTTACATGGAGCGACTGCCTGTCGGACCTCCAAAACCCAGTAACTGGGTAATACAATACGCCATGGTTGTCAGACTTTAGAGCTTCTGACTAACAGTAACGACTGACAAAGATCTACAAATGACAGCCGGGACCAACGGCTTTTACGTGCTTTCCGAGGCACGGAGGAAACTCGCTCTGACAGATGGTCACCCATCCACAGACCAACCAAAATTTAGTACATGAGATAGAATTATCATCACTGACCTTTATAAACCACTTACATTTTTTAAACATGCCCCACACTAGGAAGTCCTGTATCGTGGGTGCACTTACAAACATAAAAACTTACATACACAAACACCCAGACCCAGAACAACCACTTGTAGATCATACAAAATAATATTTATTCCATAAAATCGTAACAGCAACTCGAAGTGCGATGGACGTCGGCAGACAATCTCCGACTACCGTAGGCGGCGAGTAATGGGCTGCCCGACCATGGACCATGCCCGGGTCGACGGCGCGTTGTGTTCCACGCGTGCCTCAAAGAGTGTCAGCATAGTGACGGGGCCTGTAGAGGGCCAAAGCCTGCTGGGGTCGCGGGACTAAGGGATTACCGTGACCCTGGTACGTAAAGGGCTAGTGAAGGACACCGTGGATTTTAGTCAGTACAAGTCTGACAGTCCCTCCCGCCCTGCCCTGGGTGGGAGGACTCTTTGATGATTTTACCACGATAAAAAAAAACACTAGAAACTCCTGTGTCGTGGGTGCACTTATTTTACAAACATACATACACAAACACCCAGACCCGGAACAACCACTTGTAGATCATACAAAATAATATTTATTACATGAAATCGAACCAGCGACTCGCAGTGCAGCGGTCGATTGCTCGATCACTGTACTAACCTATTCGTCAAACTCTCCAATATGTTCAATAACTTTCCCAGTTGTATGTAACAACAGAACCACGTTCTCAGTTTAAATAAGTCCATCTCAATATTCCCTTTGAAGCCATTACTTCAGAATGTTCCAGTTCTGTTCCTCACTTCGTAGTAATTGTCAGAAGAGTTTCTAATATACTTGCATTTTCATATTTACTGTGAAAATAATCTTCCATTTTCTTAACATCTTGTGTGTTAGGAAAATTAAAAAAACGACGGGTTGCACTATGGGAGTGCCGGCAGAAGTGAAAACTTGAATAGTAATAAAGACACACGAACATTCGCGCAAGCGCCCTGCGCCGTCTTACGAATTTTCGATCAGGTCACGCGTCCTGACGCGAGTTTAAAATTTTTTACCCATTCCAAAATAAGTGCACAACGCCGCTAAAGAAGTTTTCACTTCAAAAATCTTTTTCCTAACTGCCTCATCAACTACCAATATAAGTTCCCTCAGAATTTCAAAGAGAAACATCAAAACAGAACACAGTATCCGCTCAAAGTCAATTTTTAATTGAAAATCTCAAACAAGTTGGTTAGGAACTGAATCAAGCAGAAGAAACATCGTTTAAACTTTGTTTTAATAACACCGTTAATTCCAACAATCTGTACAATACAAAGATTCACTCCGTTTAAGACTTTGAATTTGAAATATCAACATTTTAAACAAACTTGATGAATTCTCTCCGTGGCTTCTCCAATTATACCATTACATGATTTATTTGACAGACGAATTCCAACCTTAAAGCTTTGTATTAAGAAGGAATTAAATAGTTTGCTAACTGCAAAATAATTGTGAATGAAATTGAAGTCAACATATTTATATCTACACCTAATAAAGCATAGTTTAAAGAACTGCAAATCTTATCTAGTTTCGATAAGGTTGCAAATTGTTGATAGCCAATTTCTGAAGTGTAAAGCTTAGTTGGTGGTGTTACACGAATTTGTCGGTTTATCAAAGCTCTGCTTAATAATGTATGCAGCACCGCCGCAATACAAACGCCTTTGATTTGTCTCCTGTTTCGAAGGGAATAGGGGAAGCGTGTGAGCGGTCTTAACTTAATTATAAATTGAAATTTTGGATGACGTCAATTTGAAATATGATGATGATGAATTCTGCATTAAACCCTTACAGGAATGTACCAGGAAGGCGGCAGCGGTACGTGAGGAATGACGGCGCATTGTAAAGTACACCACCTCTGCTGTGACGACCACGACCAATCTTTCAAGAGAGTAGGCAGTGAGAAGAAGATGATGATGAGATATAGTTTTGATTGACGGTTTGTATGTATTTAGTAAGAAATACATAAATATTAATTAAACTATAATAAATAAATAAATAATAAATAAATATTCCACAACTATCACACAACGCCATCTAGTCCCAAGCTAAGCAGAGCTTGTGTTATGGGTACTAGACAACTGATAAACATACTTATATATTTCTAAATACATACATATTATAGATAAATTACGACCAGACACAGAACAAATGATCGTGCTCATCACACAAACATTTGTCCTGGGTGGGAATCGAACCCACGACCTCCGGCATAGCAGTCAGGGTCACTAACCACTAGACCAACAGGCCTGTCAATTAATATAGAAACATAAAAATACTTAATTAAAATAAAACTAAACTATATAGGGTCATGGGGTCCAATTGCTCACAGCCTCTACAAAGACATTTCTAAATGACTTGTTGACGCTTCCAGTGACCCAAGAGCTGACTTTTACCTTGGTCAGAGGCTAAGTATTGCCACACAAAGAGGCAACGCTGCCAGTCTCTTAGGCACATTACCAGCTGACAGCATTGAGGATGAATTTTTCGATGCTTTATGATTAACTGATTTTCAAATAACAGGAAATTGCTAAAATAAAAAAATAAATGCTTCATTAATTTTTTGTTGAAATTGTCTTCATTAGCGCCCCTGATTCGGTTGGAGGGATATTTATTTAGCGGGAGCTGAATTGTATGAGAAATTCGAAACCTTAATAGCTGTTCTGCCATTGACCTTTAAAAGGGTTGGGTTGAAAGATATCCTGTTACAGTCCGAGTTTGGGAACAAAAAAAATTAACAACGAATTAAAAAAGACTTTTATCTTTTCTGAAGATTTAAGTATTTGACTTGTATTCAGAGGATTTTACTTTACGCGAATCCTTTGAGTAAAAGTACATTTTAAAAGATTTTTTTGAAGTGAAAACTTCTTTAGCGGCTTTGTGCACTTTTTTTGGAATGGGTAAAAATGTTAAACTCGCGTCAGGACACGTGACCTTTTTTTTATCGTGGTAAAATAATTTTTGGAATGGATAAAAAATGTTAAACTCGCGTCAGGACACGTGACCTGATCGAAAATTCATAAGACGGCGCAGGGCGCTTGCGTGAATGTTCGTGTGTGTTTATTTCTATTCAAGTTTTCATTTCTGCCGGCACTCCCAGAGTGCAACCCGTCCATTTTTCCAATATACAGGTTGCGACGTGTACTCGTATATAACAACATACGTAAATAGGTATATGCTGTAGAAACATATTTAGTTACTTATTAAAACTTTATGTAGGTACACATTAGTTAAGTACAAAGACGGACTTAATAACTTAAGCATTCTCTACCAGTAGACTGATGATGTAGAGAAAAGAAAAAGTAGGTGGCGGGTGTAGATGTGCTCAATTTTTTTTATGAATATATAATAATTATGCGTAAACTGTTTTACGTGAATTAGGATAATGCCATGTTATATTATGTGTTAAAATTATGTGGAAATGAAAGAACCTCACATAAAATAAAATTGATTAACGGTTATAGTTTCTGATTATTTCTAAAACCAGCTAAACTAACCACCTAAAATCTAAACAACTTGCTCTTGAATAACTTATTTCGTCTCTACAGTATTCTGCTTGTCCTCATTATGTGAATTATGGATGAGTTGAGACACGGCTCGTAACGACATGCAGATTAAGCCCGCAATATGGAGACAGAGATGGGAGTAATGGATGTCGGAAAATAGGAGGAGGTAATTTTGTGTTAGATGGTGTGTGTAATTTTGTCGGAATATGTAAAAGGTTGTTTGTGAAGATGAATGGAGGATGTCAGTTTAAAACGTGGCAAATTTTAATGAGTAATATTTTGTTTCCGTAGCTTCACAATTCTTCACGCTGTTGGTGCAGGGATTTTTTTTTACGTGGTAAAATCATCACATGAGTCCTCCCATCCAGGGCAGAGCGGGAGGGACTGTCAGACTGACTAAAATTGACGTCGGCAGACGATCTCCGGCCACCGTAGGCGCGGGCATGCGGGCAGCGAGTAATGGGCAACTTGCTGTCCGACCATGGACCATGCGCGGGTTGACGGCGCGTTGTGTTCCATGCGCGCCTCCAAAAGTGTCAGTAAAATGACGGGGCCCCTCTAGAGGGCCAAAGCCTGCCGGGGTCACAGGACTCACGAACTACCGTGACCCCGGTACGTAAAGGGCTATTGAAGGACACCATGGATTTTAGTCAGTACAAGACTGACAGTCCCTCCCGCTCTGTCCTGGGTGGGAGGACTCATAAGATGAATTTATTACGATATAAAAGAGTCACGCGACCCCGGCAGGCTTTGGCCCTCTAGAGGGGGGCCCGTCATTTTGTTGAAACCCTTTGAGACGCGTGTGGAACACAACGCGCCGTCGACCCGGGCATGGTCCATGGTCGGTCAGCGATTTGCCCATTACTCGCTGCCCGCATGCACGCGCCTAAGGTGGCCGGAGATCGTCTGCCGACGTCCGTCACCATAGGCGTCTACCACAACCGAGCTTAAGCCTACCAAAACAAATCTCAACAAAACCTACTGTCCACCTTTTCAAATCAATACAATATCCCAATCAATGTCCCTCCAAACTTCTACCTTCGCAAAACGTTTCGTTCAGAAACAACAAAATTAAACTGTCTAATCGTTCCAAAGTTACCTACTCCAACACGACGCATTTGCACGTCGTCTCAGCATTAATTTATTCTACCTGCGATCCCAACACAGTTTGAGTTCTGACTTTGAACAGATTCATATAATTTTGTGGTTATGTGTATGTTGAGAAATTGGATTTTGACAAATAATTTTGATGGTAAAGTTTGAGCTGTATTTTGTAAATATAACTTCGGAACTTTGCTTCTAAATTGCCTAAGTATATGCCGAGGTAGTTACGACTTCTATATTTAGATTTCTTTTATTTGATGAAATAAGCGAGTAAAATATACTCGTATGCAGAACAAGAAATCTACAAATATTACAAACGAAATGTTTACAAAAGATAACACTGCGGAACAAAAAAAATAAAAAAATCTGCGGCACTTAATTTGTTAATGGTTTTTGTAAACACTTACATTAGACATACTCATTATGTGTTTACTTTTTTTAGATTGATTCTGGTTCTTGTGATAAACGAAAAACAAGAAATAAACGAAAAAAATACAACTTCCCTCCTAAAATTAAATATATTTGTTTACACACTACTAAGTTCTATGATTCTTCTTACGTATTTAATTACAACGATTCTACTAATCAATTATTAGACGCTGAAATTATCAGTTCCTGTCTTATTTCAAGTTTATAAGTGCTTTTTGACTGGAAGAATATGCGTTCTTTACGAAAACCTTGTGTAAATAACCCCAACAGTTTTTGTTATATATATGGAAAATGTTGTACACAAAAACAAAGAAAAAAGATCACTGAGTTTGTGATAAGAACCTATGAAGCATACTTTTGGGGTAAAATTTGCCCAAAAGAATAAATATTGGGTGCCTAATATCGTATGTAATCTTGTGTAGAATCTTTGAGATACTGGAGTCAATGACCGAGCCTACTAATCACGTCAATGATTGTTGCTTTAGTGCAGTGAATGTAAAAGGTATCAACCGGTATAAAAACGCACTTGGGTTTATCCTAATGTAGAATCGGCTAAACCCCCAGTACTGCACAGTGATGATCGTTCAACATATGACACCAATTGTATCTGAAGCACGGCTAAGCTTTGTTTTAGTAGTAAAAATTTTTTGGGGAATCATAGAGCACCAGACTATTCAGAATTGGTTGCAAAAATGCTTCAAAATTTTCTAACATTGGGAGCTAATATGAGCATTATAGTGCATTTTTTACATAGTCAATTGGACAGATTCCCGGATAATCTGGGTGATTGTAGCGAGGAACAAAGAGAATGGTTCCACCAGGACATCAGGACAATGGAAGAAATTTACCAAGGTCGGTGGGACCGCCACATGATGGCAGACTACTGTTGGACTATGGATAAGGGATTGTCCTGAGCAAAATCATAATAGAAAACCGTACAGAAAAAGGTTTTTTGGAATATTTTTTAATATTTAATGAACAGAACAATATATATCTTCGTTTTTTATATATATTTTTATTAGGTTCTTTATCAAAATATGTATTCCATTAATGTTGGTATTTTTCTTTAGATTTTTCCTTTGAAATAACTAATAGTCTTTATCTCAAATACAAGAGCCAATTTGACAAATCTAATATTTTTCTAGTATTCAACACACAATTCTAATACATAATTTACGTTAATCTACTATGCCGCAAAATTACTGTTGCCCAGTGTAATAAATTAACATGTATTATATATTATTCAAAAACACAAAAATGCAATAAGACACTTAAGTGTCAAAATACTCCGACACATCGCAGGCAACAGAAGGCAGGCGGCATTGCCATGTTGACTGGTAATGTTAATTCTTTGGCTAAAGAAAGAGTCAGCTCTCTGGTAACGCAATGTGTCGACAGGACGGCAAGAAATTCCCTTAAAAAAGGTAATATGACCCCAAACGGCTCCAAAATGTAACAACCATTAAAGTTTAGTATTTGCGCGCAGCTCGTGACTGAATAATTACAAATCAAATCAAATAAAATGCATTTATTTCAAGTAGACCAGTTACAGGCACTTTTGAATTGTCAAAGACATAAAATATAATTAAATACTACAAAATTATGGTGCTACAGTCCCAGTCACAAGACATAAAAACTGTGAAAGTACTGTGTATTTCAAGAAGTAGATCTCTATGGAGAAGAACGAGTAAAAAACTCCATGGACACTCTTTGTAGATCGTTATTTTTATTTATTATTTTTGATTATTTTTACAGCAGGCCGATCTTCCGGGTTAAGCCGTGGTAGGTTGGTCTGTGTATTGATGACCATCTGTCATAGCGAGTTTCCTCCATGCCTCGGAAAGCATGTAAAGCCGTTAGTTCCGGCTGTCATTTCTAGATCTTTGACAGTCACAGTCAGAAGCTTATAAGTCTGACAACCAGTCTAACGCCAGGTCGCATTCGCCAGGTAGGGATGCACCATTACAAACTATTTTTGAAGTGAAGACTTCTTTCGCGGCGTTGTGCACTTTTTTTGGAATGGGTAAAAAATGTTAAACTCGCGTCAGGACACGTGACCTGATCGAAAATTCGTAAGACAGCGCAGGGCGCTTGCGCGAATGTTCGTGTGTGTTTATTACTATTCAAGTTTTCACTTCTGCCGGCACTCCCAGAGTGCAACCCGTCGTTTTTAGACTTTTTTATTTCCATCACACCCCTTGTTTTTAGTGTCGGTGAGGACTCACTCCACTATAATATCGCTGAGCGAGACCTATAAAATAATACTCGCTCGATTCTACCGCCTCGAGCGAGTTCTACGAGTCGGCTCTCTGGCTCATCCTGATAGCGTAGTGACGAAACAATCGATATACTCGCTGTTCTCACCAACTTATTTTTCACAAGCTTGCTCTACTTGCACTCCTCGCCGGCGCATCGGTGACGCCCCACCGTCAACTGCCTAATATAAAATAATATATTGCCTATAATGACGAATGGGCTGAAGATCTGACACAACACAAATGATTTTGTCGAGGTTAACCAATAGAATATCAATAAAGCCAGTAAAGCCTGAACTTAGCACTAGACCCACGAATTCTACAGTCGTAAAACCTTTTTTATTTGAAGCACTAGACTGAATTGTATCACGAGAGATGACGTTACCCATAACCCATCACTAGAATAGACTCTCTTGAATAGTGGGTGCGTTTAAAAAAACATTTAACTCGCATACACAACGAGTCAGAGCTTGGCCAACAACTCGCAGGCCATACAAACAAGACACGCAGCGCAGCAGCTGTGTCAGGTTCTATCCTCCGTCTTGTTCGACATTTTATCCCATTAAAGTGAATATTGAGACAGGCCTTTTCCTGACATCATTAATAGTGAAACTTATTTTTTTTTTTAATGATTATGACTTTCGTCTGTAAGTGCTGACGAAAACTTGCTTCATCTGCACGCTTTTTTTTTCAACGTTTTTCCGAGAGGAGCCTTTACCTTGAAGATTGTCTCATACTGCTGTCATTATTTAAGTACAAGCATCTTATGTTGAGTCAACGGCGCGTTGTGTTCCACGCGTGCCTCAAGGAGTGTCAGCATAGTGACGGGGCCTGTAGAGGGCCAAAGCCTGCCGGGGTCGCGGGACTCACGAATTACCGTGACAAAGTCAAAGTCAAAGTGAAAACTTTTATTTCAATTAGGCCATCAAAGAGGCACTTTCAAACGTCGAATATTAACATTAAAGGAAATGGGATGGGATGGGATTGATTCTACACCCATTCGCAAGGGTAGGTTTGTATGAAGAAGAATGGGCAAGAAACTCCATACTTACTCTTTTTAAAAAAGTTTTACAATATTTTTATATACATCATTTGACATCAATAATGTGAAAGCAATGTACTTTAAATCTAGACTAAATATTATAAAAAAAAAAAAAATAATAAGAAAAAAAAATATATCAAAAAGGTACATGGTGTTCACATTTTTACAAAATATTGCAATTACCTACAGCTATTTTACAAATATGATATAAGTGAGTGAGCATTCAAATTTCAACAAGCTTGATTTTGTTTAAACCCTACATTGTACTATGGAGCAGGACCAGCATGTTTCCAAACATTTTTATCTTGAATATAATCTTCTAATTTATAATATGCTTGTTTACTAAGTGTATTTTTAATGTAACTTTTAAATTTTCTTTCATTTAGAGTTATAACCCTGACGGACTGACCCCGGAACGTTAAGGGCTATTGAAGGACAAAGGGTGGATTTTAGTCAGTACGAGTCTGACAGTCCCTCCCGCTCTGCCAGGGGTGGGAGGACTCATTTGATGATTTTACCACGATAAGAAAAAAAGCATCGTATGTTGTGGCTTTTATAAGCACATCAATTAGATTCTGTCAAATATTTGATGGCGAAATTCGAAAGCTTCGTTACAAGTATGTAAATAACTATAAAATGAGAGCTTCATTTGGGATCTGATCAAAGTTAGTCAATATTTATTTAAGGCATTATTAGGTAAGTTTTAACTTGTATATTTTATTTCTATTCATAATATTCTATACACAATAGTGGTGCTGGGTTTAATGAATGTATATTCGCACCCCATAATTGGATAACGAGACTGTGTCAGGGTCGGGCGACTATTGAAGGATTTTAGTAAGTACGAGTCTGACAGTCCTTCCCGTCCAACCCCGGGCAGGAGGTCTCATTTGGTTAAAAAAGAAAAACCTTATAATGCAGATATTGTGTGTTCTATCTTATGCCCACGTCGTTCCATAATTGAATTCGCAAAGCTGTTATTATTTATTTTATGCTACAAACAAAATAATTTGTAATTTGTGTGTATATTAATGTAGTATTAGTGTGTTATTGTAGTGTATTGATTAGTTAAGTAGTATTAGTATTTACTTACTTCTTTATAAATGATTTTTTACCATATTTTGTGTTTTAATTTTATTGAATTGTGTAATAATTTTATAACTTTATTTTATTGTTTTCTAATTTGGTTACTGTATTGTTTATAGTTTATGTTAGTCTAAGTTTAGTTTAAGGTCTTATATGTCGCATTAGGGCAAACCCTGTAGTTATAGAATAAGTTTTGATAAAACAAAAACATCCCAAGAGAACGTCATACTGTGGTAAAAAATATCCTGAGTGTTAACTATCTGTGTACTAAATTTCATCCGAAGCCATCCAGTGGTTTTTGCGTGAAAAAGTATCAAATATCCATAAATACACCATCACAAATTTTCGAATTTCGAACTTTGGTCGATTAACTAATAACTGGTGATGGAATAAATTTATCAAAAATTCATCACTTCACTTCTTAATTCCACTTACAAATTAATCACTTCGATCGCAGTTAAATACAGACATGTCTAGTAATGTTAGAAGTTTTCAAAAAATTACTGAAAATAGCCTAGAAAGTTCTACAAACCTTGCCTGCCTTTCTACGTAGTTCTACAGTGGAAATTTACACTACTAAAAATAGTTCTGTAATACCCTTAGTATCTTATCATTCGCCCTTTATCTCAAAACTTCAAAGAAACCATCTTACTAGCAATTACGTAAAGAAATTTTGTAGTTAATTACTCGAGAAACACGAATTGTGCGGGTATTAGAGCCAAAGAGAATACCAAATGAAACATAGACACAGTACAGATATTACTATTACAGTAATTCAAGTAGGATCAAATTGCTGTGAGATCATAGCGTGCTTGAGGTCTGGCTATATATGACAGCTCCTCCTAGTGGCTTAAGATCTGTTAATTATGGGAAACTAAATGTTTTGCTTTTTTATTTTGCTTATTTTATTAGTAATGGAAAATAAAAATAAATGTAAGTACTTGAAAAGGTTGTGGTGCATATTAAACTAACATAAACATATTATTACCCAAAAGTGTTATCATTATCAATATAAGCATCTTATTCCACACACTACTTTTTTGACATGGATGACTCAAGGAGTCGAACCATGTTTTGCCGAGTTAGTTTACTGTCCATCATTATACTGTGACATAGTATAGAGTGAGATAACATGATTCCTTATTCTGATTGTAACAGGATTGTTACAAAGCTCAGACGACTTAGGATTTGGACGAAGCGGAACTATCTTCAAAGCCCTTTGTAACAAGGGTAATTAATTATACAAGGAAATAAAATGTAAATGTTAAGAAAATAATGGAAGTAACGATAATAGAGGTTGTTGATGGAGTAGAAAAACTCCGGAGAAGACAGTATACAACATTATTTTTTGTTTATGCGAAACCCGATACACCTGTCTAGTATTTTTGTGTAAAGAAACGATGTACAAAATTTCATATCTGTATCATGAAAAATCATAAAGTTATAAGCTTGTTTTGTTACCTGGTTGTCCGTTCAAAAATGTGCTAATTTCGCGGCGGGGATCGTTACCCTCGCTCAACTCGCGTCTCCTCTGTCGCACACTCATTGATAATAGTTCAAAAAAAAATAACATGGTGTAAAAATTATTGGAATCGATTCAGATTCTGATTCTGACCAAACTATATTCAGGTTTCGCATATACTAAAAATAATGTTGTACATAGCAGTATTTCGAATTTTTTATTTCTAAGTAGAATTAATAGTAGAGCAGAAGGGACTGTCAGACCTGACCGACTAAAAATCACTGAGTTCCTTTAGTTGCCCTTTGTCTTTCAGGGCCTCTTCACCCTTTTAAGATCGTCCCATGAGCCCGGCAGCCTATGGAGTGCAGAGCGGTGGACCCACTTTGCTGACGACTCCTTGAGGTGCACGTAGACTTGGGTTTAAACCTTGATCAAACACTGAGCTACGCGTCGTCAGTAAGCTCAAGCCTGGAAATTGTCCAGCTATATCAATGCCCTTTTTTATCGTGATAAAATCATCAAATGAGTCCTCCCACCCAGGACAAAGCGGGAGGTACTGTCAGACTCGTACTGACTAAAATCTACGGTGTCCTTCAATAGCCCTATATGTTCCGGGGTCACGGTAATCCGTAAGTCCCACGACCCCGGCAGGCTTTGGCCCGCTGGAGGGGGGCGCTAGGCCCCGTCATTTTGTTGACACGCTTTGAGGCGCGCGTGGAACACAACGCGCCGTCGACCCGGGCTTGGTCCATGCGGACAGCGAATTGCCCATTACTCGCTGCCCGCATGCCCGCGCCTACGGTGGCCGGAGATTGTCTGCCAACGTCCGTCGCCGTGGGCGTCTACCACTGCGGCTGGGGTGGAGGAAGAACACTGTTTTCGCCCTCACGCGGCCCGCCTCCTCCTTCACGAGCATGACTTCTTCGCAGAAGGAGGCAACCGCTTCCCTTCGACCAAGGCCGGGCGCGAGAAGTCTCCGACTATCGCCGTCGTGAGGACACGACGGTGCTCTGCCACAGCGGGGCAGTCCTGCACCGTATTCTCCACCGTGTCCTCCGGGCGATCCTCGCAGTGTTGACACTCAGACGTTTCTTCCCTCCCTATCCGACACAGGTACCTCCCGAAACTTCCGTATCCGGTGATTACCTGCGTCATGCGGTAGGTCAGGACGCCTATCCAGCCACTCCATAAAGAGGGGTCTTACCGCCGCGATTGCGGCGTGCCCGTATGTATTCCCTTAGCATTATAATGTTCCAATTGCTGAGACGCGGGCTTCATATGAAAAGGCACACAGTGCGATAAGTAACACATAATAATACATAGACGCAAGTATATAAAAGAATATTACAACATAGTGAATACCCAGGGGCATGACAATACTCCTGAGTTTTTATTTTCAGTTGTAACCTACTTTGAGAAATGCTGTAATCCCCTGCACGGTACATGAAACTTAGGTACTAGGAAAACATACGAACCAGTATTCTTTAACAGCACCTTGAATTTTATTTAGTTTTAAACGGTAAGTATCCTTTGCTGCATACTTATATTATTTTAGTAACAGCTTGCAATGTTTCTAGCGCTATAATCCTAAAAGAAAGTACATAGTTTGCATGAAAATGAAATTCTTTTAGAGGAAAATGCAATTTGAAAATTATATCAAAGCTTAACCTAATGGAATACACATTTAAATCTACACTAGCTCATAAAATTGCGCGCGGCGAGTAATGGGCGAGTCGCTGGCCGACCATGGACCATGCCCGGGTCGACGGCGCGTTGTGTTCCACGTCACTATGCTGACACTCCTTGAGGCGCGCCTCAAAGAGTTTCAGCATAGCGACGGGGCCTGTAGAGGGCCTAAGCCTGCCGGGGTCGCGGGATTCACGAATTACCGTAATCCCGGTACGTAAAGGGCAATAAGTCCTCCCACCCAGGGCAGAGCGGGAGGGACTGTCATACTCGTACTGACTAATATCCACGGTGTCCTTAAATAGCTCTCGTACCGGGGTCACGGTAAATCATAAGTCCCGCGAACAAGTCTCAGGCTCTTACTAACTAAAACCATCTTGTTCCATCAGCTGCCCTTTGCGTTCAAATGACCACAGTGACCTCTTTAGACAACAACAATTTCCAAACTACATAATACATATTCACAAGGAGGTCAATTACCCATCAGTATTACGATCATGGTTTCGTTCGGAAATCCCTTCCAAATGGAAGGTTTAAAATTCCGTCGACTTGTTTCTATCTAGGTGAAACAGGTGCGCGGAATAGCCCCCATAACGACAGTCTGTTTCTTTGTAACGATATCAGACGATTCAGTTTCTGGCAATCTATTAATTTGTTGTCTTTCACTCGAAGATAAACTTCACTCTAGAACGGAGATGCTGATTTTGTATCGCTAAAATGTTATTATGATCGATGTGATAAATAAATTCGCTTTTTTTTGTTTTGAAGTTTGCAGTTGAGAAATGGGGCTTTTTTTTACGTGGTAAAATCATCAAATGAGTCCTCCCACCCAGGGCAGAGCGGGGGGAGACTCTGTCAGACTCGTACTGACTAAAATTCACGGTGTGCTGCAATAGCTCTTTACGTTCCGGGGTCACGGTAATTCGTACAGTCCTGCGACCATTATTCACTCGCTTGCAGAAATATAAATTATGAAATTAAAGCAGTATATAAACATTCTTTCCCATGGTGCCACGTGAATGGGAAATTAATGCAACAAAGAATCATGTTATTCCTGCACTATTTTTTTTTTGGGAAGTTAAATCATCAAATGTGTCCTCCCGCCCTGGGTGGAGCAGAAAAGACAGATTCATACTGACTAAAAACCACCTTATTCTTTCACTTGTCATTTACTTACGAGGGCCACAATGCTCTTTAAGATAGTCCCATCTCTGCAGAACTTTGGTTGAGTAGTCGAAGATTATAAAAATTTAAACAGTAACTCAAGTGAACCTTTCACTCTCCTGAAACGTGTGATGTTGCCTTTACAGCACATTGAATTTGCTTATGTTTTTTAGGGTATGAACGCTAAGTGGTATTTCCCTTTTTATATGATTACTAATTTTGTAAGGTTGTTTCCGAAATTAAGTTATTTTTCTTTACAGTACAGTTGGGAAACATACTATCAAGCCTCCTTTTTCCGAACGATTTTTTGAAGTGAAAACTTCTTTAGCGGCGTTGTGCACTTTTTTGGAATGGGTAAAAAATGTTAAACTCGCGTCAGGACACGTGACCTGACCGAAAATTCGTAAGACGGCGCAGGGCGCTTGCGCGAATGTTCGTGTGTGTTATTACTATTCAAGTTTTCACTTCTTCGTCTTTTTTTTCCCACAGACTAGAAATGTCTCCGTTTAGTACTCGTAAGTGCGTTTACAAACTTTATAAATTCACATAATTATACAAATAGCTCGACCCAGGACAATTATATTTGTAGACCATACTGATATGCATCAAAGCACTCGATAGGACAGCCACAGCCCCATGCCGAGTTCGTGGGACCGCCGGGGTCGAGGGACTGCCGGGTCGCAGTCGCAGGATGTTTCCTCAAGTAAAGGGCTATTGAAGGATCACCGTGAATTTTGGTCCAGCCCTGGGTGAGAGGACTTATTTAACGATTTCACCACAAACTAGGGGCCAACGCGCCGTATTCATGGGTGACTAGAACCTACCTAACAAACCCCCTTATAGGACGAGCTCCTCTACTTTAAAATACCCGAACTTAATCATTTGCCTAGCCTTTTCCCAACTATATTGGGGTCGGCTTCCAGTCAAACCAGATGCGGCTGAATATCAGTATTTTACATGGAGCGACTGCCAATCGGACCTCCACAACCCAGTAACTGGGTAATACGATAAACTAAAACAGACTAAAATAAAACTAAAAGTCCCCAACTTACAATCCAAAATACACATACCCCTTGCGACTGCCATTTAAGGAAACGCTTGCACAGAGAAGATTAGAAAAGCAATTTGTAAGCAAAGTTAGTCACTATTTAAAACCTCTTTCGCCCACTTTAAAGTGAAACTATCTTTGACACAAAAATCCCTGCGACTTTTTCTTGAATGCATCCAGATTGTGGGTTATTTGCATTCAGAAGTGTTTTAAGATAAGTGGCAAAGGTATCTTTGCGGTTGCTGTATTCTTTGTTTAAAAGACGATAAGGTTGGTTTTTGTAAAAATTGTAAGGGGATGTAATTGCAGTTTCATTCACTTTGAGCCTTCTTCGCAATGCTTGAAATAGTGCTGAGTCTGTCTGTTCCTGATTTTTATTTAAAATGTTCTAGAGGAATACAGAGTGGCGGAATTGTAATGTGTGTTTTAAGTTACCAGGTGGTCTACCATTTTGAGGGTAGGAGGAACAGAGTGAAACGTTCCTCACTACCACGGTGAAAAGGAAGGTACCTTCCGACCAGACGGGTGTTGTGTCTGGTGGGCTTTCTGCCCGACATTCATCGTCGGAATGTTCTACTTCTCTGTCTTCTAAACTCGCGGATAACTTCGATTGCGCGATGTAGACATATTAGTTCTTCCGTCGTTGCATAGATGGCGCTAGTGTGCTTTTTGCTGACGGTTATGTACGCTACACCTTGACGTCTTAAAGCGAGGGTATTTCCAGTGTGGGAACGAGGTGGCGCTAGACTACTTGTATAATCGCTCTGTCTCTTTCCCATACTGGGAAAGAGAAGAATTAAAACGTCATGGTAGGCCATTTGAATTGTTTAGCTACGAAATTTTTCAAAAATGACTATACCTACTTATTTTATTTTAAAGGTGGTTTTTTTTAGAAATACCACAAGAAAACTGGTGCAAAAAAAGTCATATCTTTGAAATCTAAAGCCTTTGTCAAACAGACAGGCGTGACGAATGCGAAGCGTGTCGTTTTTATTTGTAATGTAATGTAATTATTTGAATCCAGTCACATAGAAAAGCGAAAGCGATCCGATAGCGTGACAGAACTATCGGACTGACGTCTCGCTTCGGTTCGGTATCGCTTCGGACTCGCTTCGCTTTCGCCTGTCTGTTTGACAAAGGCATAAGAGTTGATTTAGCCCTACTTCTCAACTGCTTTTTATCACAAGTGTTCTCGTTTTTGTGCCGTAAATAAACGGAGACATTGAAGGCAAGTTGATGGATAAAATTATTTTCATACACTTTTTTTTTTCACTTGGTAAAATCATCAAATGAGTCCTCCCACCCAAGGCAGAGCGGGAGAGACTGTCAGACTTGTACTGACTAAAATCTGCGGTGTCCTTCAATAGCACTTTACATACCGGGGTCACGGTAATTTGTGAGTCCCGCGACCCCGTCAGGCTTTGGTACTCTACAGGGGCCCCGTCACTATGCTGACACTCCTTGAGGCTCGCGTGGAACACAACGTGCCGTCGACCCGGGCATGCTCCATGGTCGGACAGCGAGTCGCCCATTACTCGCCGCCGGCATGCCCGCGCCTCTAGTTACTAAATGAAAAAGTGTAAAAATTACTACCAAAAAAAAGTAAGTTATATTAACCCACATTTTGAACAACACCAGTAAATTCAGCGATACTCCGTTTCACCACATATTAAATTTAATTTGTTAAACGCAATCTCGCAACGTGTTTATTTCAACCACAAATTACGTTATTAACAAACTTTATATAGCGTCATATTGGTAATGTTCTTGCTACTTTGTTCTTTTTGGGTTCCGTTGCTAATGAATTTACGGAACCCTAATGCGGAGCTTCGCCCAGTGTTTAAATATTGACAGAAGTTTTTCTCGAGGGAAATTTTGTTGTATGTGTGTGAAGAAACACAATAGTGTCTAAATTACATATAATGTTTTAGTGTCTCGTTGGCTGAAATGGTTTTTTTTTTTCATCATCACCATTATCATTCCCAGCCGCAGTGGTAGACGCCCACGGCGTCGGACGTCGCCAGACGATCTCCGGCCACCGTAGGCGCGGGCATGCGGGCAGCGAGCAATGGGCGACTCGCTGTCCGACCATGGACCATGCCCGGGTCGACGGCGCGTTGTGTTCCACGCGCGCCTCAAAGAGTGTCAGCATAGTGACCGGGCCTGTAGAAAGCCAAAGCCTGCCGGGGTCGCGGGACTAACGGATTACCGTGACCCCGGTACGTAAAGGGCTATTGAAGGACACCGTGGATTTTAGTCAGTACAAGTCTGACAGTCCCTCCCGCCCTGCCCTGGGTGGGAGGACTCATTTGATGATTTTAGCACGATAAAGAAAAAACAGCGAACATAAAATCGAAATAAACTATTCTGTATGTTAATAGAGGTTATAAACTATCTGTGTACCAAATTTCATTTAAATCCATTCAGTAGTTTTTGCGTTAAAGAACAACATACATCCATATATCTATCTTCAGAAACGTCCACGTTTATAATCTCATCTCAGTTCATCATCTGCCTAGCCTTTTCCCAGCTATTCTGGGGTCGGCTTCTAGTCAAACCAGTTGCAGCTGGATATCAGTATTTTACATGGAGCGACTGCCTGTTGGACCTCCACAACCCAGTAACAGGGTAATACGATACCCCATGGTAAGACTGGTTGTCAGACTTTAGAGCTTCTGACTAACAGTAACGAATGTCAAAGATCTACAAATGACAGCCGAGACCAACAGCTTTACGTGCTTTCCGAGGCACGGAGGAAACTCGCTATGACAGATGGTTACCCATCCACAGACCTGCGTCGGCCTGTGCGGCTGTATATATTTAGCCACGAGCTCCTCAATAATCTCATCTCAGTCGGTAGTCAGATTTAGTTTTAAAATATATATCGCGAGTTGGCATTTGTAATATTTCAAAAGTTATTGAAAGTAAATAAAATACTGGTCATTTTATTTTCAACCTCTTAAGCGAGTGATTTTACACCGACGTGCACTATTCGCGAAGAATAGTGCACGTCTCGCACGTGCTTTGAAAAGTACGTGACATGGACTCTTTGTTGTTGTAAGTCCGATATATATATTTTATTTCAAGAAAACGAACACCAACAGAATTTTCGTAAAAAATAGTAGCAAACCTAAATTGGGGTGCTAAGACAGGAAACCTCCACGTGCGCCCATGGACTGGAGTTCCCTCTCGAATACGTCCGGGGGGAAGACCAGTTTTTCGGGCCGGTGCACCCTGGGATGCGGGCAAAACTCTTCCTTAGGCACTGTGTGCCTGAGGGGTCTCTTTGCCCGTATGCGAATAGCCTGTCGGGTGGATGCTCCAACGCGTGTCCCTCTGAATAGCAGAGGGCACAGCGGCGGAGCGGGCTTTCGGACGGCGAGTTATGGGTAAGCTCGCCGTCCGACCAAGGACCGAGCCCAGGTCGGTGGCGCGTCGTGTTTCACGGGTCACCGACGGGGCCCCTTACGGGGCCAAATGCCTGCTGGGGTCGCGGATTTTTTCTTGATCCAGGTTACCGCGGCCCCGGAACGTAAAGGGCATCCGAAGAAACACGTGTGGATTTTAGTCAGTAAGAGTCTGACAGTCCCTCCCGGCCCACCCAGGGCGGGAGGACTCATTTGATGATTTTACAAACCTTAAAAAAAAAAAAAAAAGCAACCCTAAATTCGCGACTCGCTGTCGGATCATGGACCATGCCCGGGTCTACGACGCGTCGTGGTCCACGCGCGCCTCAAAGAGCTGTAGGCAAAATTACGGGGCCCCCTTTGAGAGCCTGCCGAGGTCGCGGGACTTAAGAGTAACCGTGGCCCCGGAACGTAACGGACTATTGAAGGACACCGAAGATTTTAACCAGTGCAAGACTCATTCGATGATTTTACCACGTAAAATAAAAAAGCTCTAGATTATAATAAGTGTTGGTGTTTTTATTTATTTAATTTATGTTATACATAGTTCAGCAACATCCATCAAAATATAGTAAAAGCTTTGTGTTTTAATTTTCATCGAGAAAATGACCATGTTTATCGTCAGACTCAATCATCGCATTTGTACGACTAGTTGTGAGACTTGGTAAGACAAGTTGTCAGACTTACGAGCTTACTATCTAACAGTAATGACTGTGAAAGATCTACATAAATATCAGCCGGGACCAACGGCCAACCCACCCACAGGCTAATCTCGTCAGGTGTGACTTTACCTTGAAGATTGACCCATGATTGATTTAGTCATGACTTCCTCATTAATGAACAAAACACGTCAAAATCTCAAACATCACTCAACTAAACTACGAACAATAGAACGTGAGAGCACAATATTAAAACAAAAAAAAAAATAACAACTAAAAAAAAGCAAGCATACAATGGTGTTTTGTTTTCATATAAAACAAGCTAAAAAGTTTGGTCCTGATGGCCATTGTACGTTCACACAAAAGATCCACATGTGATGTGCATATGAGATTCACTACACACTGTTAGGCTGGGGTCCACGAACCAACATGTTGGATCTTTAATCCAACATTGTTTATTTAATGGACTGTGTGAAGGATAATACTGGATGGGATAATGCGTTTTAAATTAAGAATAGGATGACCTTGGCGCCATATTTATATCCTTTTTCTTATTATAGAACACATAAATAAGTCGTACACCGGATTCGAAAGAAATACTACTATGCTATAGAAAGAGACAGAGTCTATTATCTCAAAGTCAGTCAAAGTTAAAGTCGGATTAGTAGTGAAAGTCAACGTTGAAACCAAAGTCGACCTTGCACACGATGAACAATATTCGCCGACCATTATAATATAATCTACTCGTATATATATAAAATTTTTATGTTGGTTTGTGTATGCTTCAAAAACTCAAAAAGTTCTGCACCAATTGAGCTGAAATTTTAGCATGATACATAATCCGCATCAAGGATTGTTTTTACCTATTTTTTTTTTGCAGTTTTTTGTGCCACAGCGAAGCGTGGCAGGGAACAACTAGTGTTAAATAAAATATGAACATACAAGAAACCTTTGTTACAAAAATAAGTGTAAGAAAAGGCACGTTATTTTACCAAGACTAATATCTTTCAAACTGAAATGCTATTAGCTTCCCGCTGCTTGTGTGCAAAATAAAAAGCTACAAAAGAGGAAAAGTACTGGGTGCATTGTAACAGTCAGACGGTACCACGTTACAGTTTTTTTTTTGCGTGGACACAGCATCCATTGAGTCCTCCCAGCCTGGGTAGAGCAGGAGGGACTGTCAGTCTTGTACTGACTAAAATCTGCGGTATGTAAAGATAAATCAAAATGTAAAAAACCAAATTTAGAAATTTAAAAAATATTTGATACATTTTTTTAATTTACTTTATCGTTACTGTCCTGTTAATGTTTTTATATGAACTCGTAATGGTTAGGCCCGCATTACGTCACAATAGAGTGCTATCACTGTTATTCCTTTATTCATTTTTACACTTATACATTACATTTTTAAATATTTTTACAAAAAAAGCAATAAAAAACATTTAAAAATATAAAAAATAGCAGTCCACCAGCACCGGGAACAGGGTCCGGGCTACCGGTGGTCAGAGCTCCTGAGAGAGGAGCCTATCACTGTTTATTATTATCTTTTATATTAGCGTTCGCTAGATTAGGCCAAAGCTATCAATAAAAAAATTATTATAAAATTATGACCCTCAAAATAAACCTTCCGACATTGCCTCCAAAAATAAAACAGACGAGAAATAATTTAAGAAGGTAAAATGACGTGTAAAATTACCATCTTCATTATTTCTTCATGCAAATTAATTTAATTACTCATCCTTAAAGTTTATTGCTCCGCGGGGCGCTGGTTTTATTATATAAGTCATAAGACTTTATGAATACCACGTCAAATTTCAAGCCAGTGTGCATCGCGGGGAAATATTGCTTTTTTATTTTGAGAATAGCTGATGTTATAAACTTCAAAGGATTTCAGAAGGAGAATTTTGCTATTTAAATTAATGCGCTGTACTTTAATTTTGAGAAAATAATTATCATTACAAAATTATTTATGCAGATGTTCCTTTGTCTTGTCGCTTCCTCAAACAACATCATCATTTTATGGAGAACTTCTAAAATATAAATATATTTTTAGTCTTGCGGTTAGGTTGACCCCAGCGATTATCCCTGTGGATAACTCGGATGCGTAATTTTGTAGTAAGGACTGCGTACGCGCCGTCCCCTCTATATATTTTTTTTAAGTGTGAGGGTACCAAGCTTAAGGCATCTCGACACGGCAGATTACATTCTAAGGGTATCTTGCGTCCTCTAGCCCCCATCGTTACGTATACATGTATGTTTTTAGTAAATTCTTAACACAAAAAAGAAGCCCTGCACGCCGGGGTTTCAAATTTAACGAGGACATAACTTTATTTCTACAATTTAACTTAAAATATAAACGCGAAAAAACGCGCAAACGATGTTTGTTACTAAATCAACGGAAACGACTGAAAAAATCTTGATAAAAATTTAGCACGGATATTGGTCGAATTTTAAAAGGACTTAAAACTGCTATTCCTACTAAAAATTACTTTAACCCTTTAGCTCGCATTGACAAGCCGGCTCAACACTAACTTTAAAAAAATGTTGACAAAAAAGTTGTTACTTTTTATAAGTTTTTATTAAATGCCTACAACTAATAACCATAAGCAATTGTAAAAAGAAAAAAGTTTGACATTTCTGAAGGCATTTTACGTCAGTTTTGTGCAAAATTGCATCACGGTCTCATTGACTCCGCGGATTACAGTTAATTTTATTTTATAAAAAATATTTTTGAACCTTTTTTCTGATAGTGGACACTGGTATTTTATTTGTAGAAGGTCATTTTGTTATTATAATTACAAATTACTTACATTGTATTGACTAACTTGCGAACACAGAGTTCATAAAGTGATATGTTGAATATTCTCAACGTTGCGACGTAATCAGAAAAGTACTTCGTAATATGTACGTTGAGCATGTTCAACATTGCGGCTTTGCTAGTGATTTATTTAGCATGTAGTTATATTAAAATTTTATATTATATATTGGTGTTTTGTCTAGTGTATTTTACTTATTGGTGTTTTGTCATGCTACGGGTGTATATGTGTTACGGCTAAAGGTAGGTGTGAACCTAAACTTAAGATTAGCCGGCTAAACCTAGGTTTATCTTCGACGAAATGTTAATGTTAGTTTGTTCTATCTTTAGCCGGCTAAACTTAGGTGTAGCTGCAGGTCCTTGGCTAATGTAGAAGGAAATGGAATGGTCTTGCTTTCGCAGGGCGTCCACGCTTCCCAGCATGTCGACGGAGCCCCGCTTCGCGGGGCTCCTACTTCTGGGTGGTTTAAAAAAAAAATAACCACGAAGAGGATGGCGGGGTCTGAAAGACCCCGCCATCCTCTTTTAACCTAAATTGTCCGAGTCGGGGTGCCAGCGAGTCCCGAGCTCGCTTCGCTCGCTCATGTGTAATGAAAGTGATTATTTTTTAATAAAGTTTTCGTGTCAAAATAGTAAACATTATTACATTGTTTCCTTTTCCATTTCCTTCTACATTTTTAGCCAAGGACCTGCAGCTACACCTAAGTTTAGCCGGCTAAAGATAGAACAAACTAACATTAACATTTCGTCGAAGATAAACCTAGGTTTAGCCGGCTAATCTTAAGTTTAGGTTCACACCTACCTTTAGCCGTGACATATGCATGTTTTTTTCTATTTTTACTTGCTTCAGTCTTTGTCAATATGGCAAAAATGGCGCATAATTATGGCACTATTTCCTTTAGAGAATGCTCCATCAGATAGTAGCAGTACTAGTACTGACGATGAAGTTATGTTTGAAGACAGGACGAAAGAACGTGAAAACTCTTATTATAGCTCCGAACCCAGATCATAACCCTTCATCACTAAATGAATCGACTTTGGTAGTTCTAGAAATGAGTCTCTCACGTCTTTCCTATCCGATGAAGAAACTGTTCCATTGACACCCGTGATGAATAACATGTTCCCTCCAGATGGAACATCACATCACCTTCCAGTTCTCTAGTCAGTTTTGCCTATTTTATCACCTCAAGTTTCGTCTATTTAATCACTTAAGTTTGATCTGTCTTATCCTCACAAGTTTCTAGACATATATCTCCAGCGACACGCTCCAAGAGGCGAACGAATACAAAACCCAAAGTTGTTGCTAAGAAAACAAAAAAGTATGTGAGAAAACTGTTGTTATTCAAAAGGAAATCTGGTAAATTTAGACATGCAGCACATATAGAACCAACTGTACTTGAAGTTCCGCTTGATTCAAGAACGATGTCCCCTTTGGCCTATTTTACAATTTTTTTCAGAAGATTTTATCAATTGATCAAATTGATAATATCTTTAGATCATACAAAATTAAATTTAGTACAAAATGATGCTATCAAATGCGGAAATATCTCGAATGATAATATACGGGACTTTTCAGCCATAACTCTTATGATGGGTGTAGTACTAATGTCTCCATATAAGGATTATTGGAGTCACGAATTAAGTTATCCCCCGATCGCAGATATCATACCGGTCAAAATGTACGAAAAAATCAGAAAAAATCTTATCTTACGACTTTGTTTTGTATCTAAAAGGAACGGTTTTCATAATTATCATGTGTTACAGTAAGTTCCTTAGGTGATTCATCGTTCATTTTTATAATATTCATGACTGATTGACCTTTTTATGTTTTTTTCAATTGTATTCTTTGTAATAAATGCATGATAATTGTGAATAAGTATTTATTTTATTAAAGTCTCAAAAACCTAACTACATCGCGATGTCGAAAATACTCAACGTTTATTTTACCACCTAATTTTCTCAATATATCGCAACGTTGAGTATTTTTAACGTATGTTTTTCCAAAGATTACATGAACTAGATTTTTTATTTATATTTTTTGTACATATATACACTATTTACATACATATAAACTAAAAAGAAACTCAAAAATACAGATTTTGTTTCCTTGCGAACTAAAGGGTTAATAAATATGGTAGGTGGTCTAAGATTATTTTCATGTTACAACCAACAATAACAGTCTCTAAGACACGAAATTTAATAACCTTCGCAACATGAGCTGTGTGAGACCGTACTTTCTTCTGGGAATACGATCGTGTTGTACAAAACGTTATGTTGGTTCGTGAGAGTGCAGCTTAATAACGTTAATGTGAAACGGTATGTTAGGAACGTTTTTGTGACGTCAAGGATTGTCGTGCCAACTGGAAAAGAGTTTTTATTTGTCAACTACAGATTATCACTGAATGGATAAAACGTGATAAAAATTACAGATCTCTTAAACCGGTAATCGTGATCTTGGAACGTAAAGGGCTATCGGATGAGACAGTTCCGCGACCCCGGCAGGCTCTAAGTGGGGCCCTGTCGGTTTCCGACAGCTCTTTGAGGTACGCGTGGAACACGACGCGCCGTCGACCCGGGCATGGTCCATGATCGGATGGCGAGTCACCGATTACTCGCCATTCGCAAGCCTTCGCCTACGGAGTTGCCGGCCACTCAAATCACCTCGCGATGTCTGTTCTGCCGCGTGCTTTTCCGCGGGAGCTGGGTCATCGTGACGTGGACGCTGTCTTCTCCCTCACGCCTCCCGCCTCCTCCTTCACTAAAGCGGGTAATGCTACGGGTATATGCTATTAATACATTATTTATGTCTCTCTCATTTCACATTTCCAGAAGTAATTACTAAATATCCATAATATTATACAAATAATATCAACCTCATCGTATCTTACGTCATCAAAAGTACTAGGCTCCCATATAACACAAGAAGTTATATCAACATCAGTTCGACTTCGGACGTCGCGTCGGTAATTACCGCGGAAGACGCAACGAACAACTAATCTAAGTTGGATCAGAACCGACGCTAACGGCTTGTAAGGGCGCAGACAACCTGTTACCGACTCCTGATGTCCTGGTAAAAGGATTTTGATATAGCCTTTTGTATAAAGGTGGTATTAGATTGTCATTATATTAATGACTGTCAGAGATAATGGTTGAGATTAGCCATCAAAGTTTGTTGTCATTAGTAAATCTATGTTGAACTGCAACCTAATAGATCTTGTTATTAGTATTTGGGTATTATACCATGGCGGATGTATTCTGTGACATATTAACTATACCCCACACTCTATTCTTATTACACCGATCTTACTACCCTGAGGCCTTGTCATAAGTTTTTTTTGAAGTGAAAACTTCTTTAACGGCGTTGTGCACTTTTTTTGGAATGGGTAAAAAATGTTAAACTCACGTCAGGACACGTGACCTGATCGAAAATTCGTAACACGGCGCAGGGCGCTTGCGCGAATGTTCGTGTGTGTTTATTACTATTCAAGTTTTCCCTTCTGCCAGCACTCCCAGAGTGCAAACCGTCGTTTTTTTTTTTAAGTTTTCTTGTCATAAAAATATTTATGTCAAGAAAACTTTTTCACATGAAACACCCCTTACATCCTCCATCTCTTTCGCACCGAACGTGAGTTTTGATAAGTCGTCGTAGCCCTTAATCATGTCCTTACAAATGAGTAAACTATTGATGAGCAAAACATTGGTACTAACTTTAATGCCGAGACGAACTTTCATAAATTACTTTCTAAGCTCTTCGTGAAGGGAAATGGGATTTGATGTTTCGAAATATGTTTTTTTTTTTGGATGGCTTCTTGCTCGTAATCTATCATGTTACTAGTTTTGGCACTTTGGTTACGCTAGTAAGTATAATCAGCCTAAAATTGTCAAACTCTTAGAAGCTCGCCGACCACCGGGGTCGCGGGACTCACGAATGACTGTGACCCTGGTACGTAAAGGGCTATTGAAGGACACCGTTAATTTTAGTCAGTACTGGTCAAACAGTCCCTCCCGCTCTGCCCTGGGTGGGAGGACTCATGTGATGATTTTATCACGTAAAAAAAAGAGGTCGCCGACAAATCAAAAACCAGTTGATAAAATATCACGAGGCCGCTGGCTGACTGGCAATGAGACTTTGTAATATAACTAAGCATGCGACTGGAATTAAGAGCTTGTTATGCGCGTCCTGTTTTACGCGCGTCGAAGAGCTCTCAGCGAACTGACAGAAACCTCGTAGTGCCAAACACCGGCCGAGGTCACGGGGATATCTTAAACGGACACATTGGCCCTGGAACCGAGGGAACAGGGTGGATTTTTTGTCTGACAGTCTGACAGTCCCTTCTGCTCTACTGAGGCTGGGATATTAGCATACTAAAAAGGCCTTTTTTCAGTCAGAGGGGAATGGTTGTGATTAACTTCGCAGTACCAGTGCCTTTTTGTTTAGCGTGGTAAAATCAAAAATCGATGGTGTCCTTCAATAGCCTTTTATGTAGTTCAGCGACCCCGGCAGGCTTTTGCCCCCTAATGCCCCGTCATTGTGCTGTCACTCTTTAAGACCCGCGTGGGAATACCACGCGTCGTTGACCCGGGCATGGTCCATGGTCGGCCAGCGAGTCGCCTATTAGTCCTCGGAGTTTAGTGGCCGGAGATCGTCCTGGACGTCTGTCGCCGTGGGCGTCTGCCACTGCGGCTGAGTCGTGAGGTGAACGCCTTGGGAAGACTTGCCCTTTTTTAGGGTTCCGTAGTTAACTAGGAACCCTTATAGTTTCGCCATGTCTGTCTGTCTGTCTGTCCGTCCTCGCTTAATCTCTGTGACCGTTAGCACTAGAAAGCTGAAATTTGGTACCAATATGTATATCAATCACGCCGACAAAGTGCAAAAATAAAAATTGGAAAAAAATGTTTTTTTAGGGTAGCCCCCCTATATGTAAAATAGAAAGTGATTTTTTTTTTAATTTCAACCCTAACGTGTGATATATCGTTGGATAGGTATTTAAAAATGAATAGGGGTTTACTAAGATCATTTTTTGATGATGTCAATAGTTTCGGAAATAATCGCTCCTAAAGTCAAAAACAATGTGTCCCCCCCCCCTCTAACTTTTGAACCATAAGTTTAGAAAATATGAAAAAAATCTGGAAAGTAGAACTTTATAAGGACTTTCTAGGAAAATTATTTTGAACTTGATGGAAAGAACAGTTTTTGTGCAAAAAAAACAAGAAGGTGGTACAAAATTCCTGGACTAAGTTTGTAGTATAATCAATTATTTAATCATATATACAAGCATTTTTTTTAACTTCGTTTACGTATTTCATTATTCTGAACTGAGTGAAGTTGGCCCGTTTTTAGGGTTCCCTTTTTATCAAAGTTCAAAATGTCAACGTAACAAATAACCTTTTTTTAACACACAAGTTTAAAAAAAGGCTATTTGTTAACACTTATTGTAACGGACGGGAAACTACGGAACCCTACACTGAGCGTGGCCTGACACGCTCTTGGCCAGTTTTTTTATTTTCTGTCTTTTTCCTTTTCGAGCGCAGTTCTGATTCGTATCTGTTAGTCCAGTTGTACGCAATATAAGTAACAGAATCACAGATATTTTTGCACGCAAAGGCTTTAAAAGTAAATAGACTGATAAGTTAGTACGTATGTGTATTCAAGTAAAATAAGCGTCTATAGTAAACCGGCAAAGATTTTTGACGGTCGGCGAATCGTTCTTAATTGACGATGTTTCTGAACAGTTGCATGTGTGAGTCACTCCTGCGCAGGGACATTTCTGTAATAAATAAAACACTTTTTGATTACAATAGCGAGAGATAAATAGATCAGTGGCCCGACTTATTTTTTATTTCGCTTAGTAATAAGTAGATATGATTTGTTGCCTATGCGAAATACATTTAATCAATCTGTTTTACTATGTTATCTGTATGCGAAACTTGTGGGATCCACTGATTCTAGGGTTGAAAAAGTTGTTGGACATGCGAGTAATGGGCGACTCGCTGTCTGACCATGAACCATGCCCTAATTGACGGCGCGTTGTGTTCCACGTGCGCCTCAAGGAGTTTCTGCATAGTGACGGGCCCTCCCCTCTAGAGGGCCAACGCCTGCCGGGGTTGCGGGACTCCCGAATTACCGTGACCCCGGAACGTAAAGGGCTATTGAAGGACACCGTGGAATTTAGTCAGTACGAGCCTGAAAGTCCCTACCGCTCTGCCCTGGCTGGGAGGACACATTTGATGATTTTACCACGTTAGAGGACTCATTTGATGATTTTACCAGATTCCAAAAAAAAATGCGGGGATTCAGCCACTGCAAAGTGCCATCGACTACTGGTTCTACAGTGCTTTTGTTGTGTGACAGAGACAACTAACATTTTCATTCTTTCTCCTGATCTTCAAACAGCGTGGTCTTCCACACCGACATCTGCCAAGCCTCCTGATCCTCGCTGAAGACCGCATTCTAGATCTGAATGTGGACCAGGAACTGCATTTCCTTTGACATGAGCAATTCGAACCTGGATGAAATGCAATTTTATTTATCATCGTCTAAATAGAATAAGGAACAAGCTTTCATTAACACCGACAAAATGATGTCTGTTATGCATCGATCGGTTGTTTTTGAGTAAACAAAAGGCAAACGTGGGAATATTATTGCCATAATTACCTCGAGAGGCTTGTTGACTTCAAAAGAGCTATTTCTACGTCAATATCATGATAACTTTTTTTTTATCGTGGTAAAATTATCAAATGAATCCTACTATCCAGGGCAGGGTGGGAGGGACTGTCAGACTCGTATTGACTAAAATCCACGGTGTCCTTGAATAGCCCTTTACGTTGCGGGGTCACGGTAATTCCTGAGTCCCGCGACCCCGGCAGGCTATGGCCCTTTAGAGGGGGGCCCATTCATTTTGCTGACACTCTTTGAGGCGCGCGTGGAACACAACGCGCCGTCGACCAGGGCATGGTCCATGGTCGGACAGCGAGTTGCCCATTACTCGCTGCCCGCATGCCCAACAGCATGATACCTGGCAGACTTTCATTTTGGGTCGGCTTCCAGTCCAACGGAATGTAACTGAATACAAATATTTTACAAGGATCAAAAGTCTACCTACCTATTATATTTGCACAGGTCGATTTCGCAAAAAAATGTCGCTTATCCTCTTTTGACCGTAAGGCATCGATATGTAGTTCATTGTTCAAGTGGCACAGTGCACAATCTTCCGCTTTTTTTATCCATTTACCTTTATGACGTCATCAGTTCTTCCCGCTGAGAGGCGTACTGGCATTAACCCACGTCCGGTCCCCATTCTAGAATCATTCCACTCATCGTTTCTGCGACGGATATGACAAGTCGATTGCTACTGTGAGATCTCAGGTATAGACCTATCCAGCAACCCATTGCGTAGGACTGGTTGTCAGACTTTGGAGCCACAAAAAAAAACAAATTAAATCTAAAAGAGCTGAATAGGTTACAACGCAAAAACTTACCCATAATTTGATTATTCTGTACATGAATGTTTTGTGTTTTACATAAAACTAAAATTGATTTAGGTTAGGAACATAAAATGTCAAGTCCAAGCCATCTTGAATTACTGATTACGTTTCTCATCCATGTTAATCTTACAAGATTATTTAAAAATACACACACAGATTCTGATTAATACCTTTTGCCCGTAAAAATTTAGCGTAAACTACAAATCCCAACTAACTACGATCGACACGATTCGAATAAAAAACAAGATGATGCTTAATTATAAATGTAATGCTTCCAGTATTTGATTTATTTATATAATATTTTGACTACCCTCGTGTGTCACTGCGGCGTACAATTTGAAAACTTTTTTTTTTAAAAGGAACGTTGCCCCACACAAGGAATTTCTTCCTGTATCGTGGGTGCGTTTACAAACATAGAAACTCACATACACAAACACCCAGACCCGGAACAACTACTTGTAGATCATACAAATTTTTGTTCCGTGCGGGGATTGAACCCGCGACACGCTGCGCAGCAGTCGATGGCTCAGCCACTGCACCAACCAAACTAGCGCTGGATGTCTTACGTCTAGCAAATGCTGAGTTGGTAAGCCTTTGGGTGTTGACCTGCTCAGCGCAATTATCATGTTGTTTTATATTTGACATTGACAGGCCTGTTGGTCTAGTGGTTAGAGACCCTGACTGCTATGCCGGAGGTCGTGGGTTCGATTCCCACCCAGGACAAATGTTTGTGTGATGAGCACGATCATTTGTTCTGTGTCTGGGTGTAATTTATCTATAATATGTATGTATTTAGAAATATATAAGTATGTTTATCAGCTGTCTAGTACCCATAACACAAGCTCTGCTTAGCTTGGGACTAGATGGCGTTGTGTGATAGTTTTGGAATATTTATTATTATTATTCTTCTTTTAAACTTCTTTGTAACTATATGATTGTTGTTGTGTGTGTTTTTGATAACCATTCACCTTCAATTTTCTGATTACCAAACTTGATGGTAAACTAGATTGTTTATCTCTGGTATTAGACTTAGAACTATGAACAGTAAAGACTAAAGCCTTTGTCAAACAGACAGTCGTGGCGAATGCGAAGCGTGACGTTTTTATTTGTAATATATGGAATTGTTTGAATCCAGTCACATAGAAAACCGCAAGCGATCCAATAGCGTGACAGAACTATCGGACTGACGTTTCTATATCGGTATCCCTTCGGACTCGCCTGTCAGTTTGACAAAGGCATAAAAGTAAAACTACAAGACAGATCGAAAATAGAAATCTTTCAAAAATCAACCATACCGAACAAAACTTAGCTATACATATACAACTACCCACTAGCAACCATCGTTCTATATTAGTGTGAGTTCGCGTCGAACAAGACAAACTCAAACAAGTAATTAAACTCTAGCCACTGTAGATTAATTATTTGTTTGGCCGACAAACTGTGCTGGATTGTTGCGGCTTACCACGGTGTGGGTGGAGTGTTCAGACTTGTTTTGGCAATGGCAGCTGGTAAGTTGCGAGTTTCGTTCGAGATTGTAAATGGATTGAGGTTTTTCTTTTCGTAGTAAAATTATCAACCTCCCACCTAGGGCAGAGCGGGAGAGACTGTCAGACTCGTACTGACTAAAATCCACGGTGTCCTACAATAGCCCTTTACGTACCAGAAACACGGTAATTGGTGAGTCCCGCGACCGCGGCAGGCTTTGGCCCTGTAGAGGGGCGGCCCCGTCATTTTACTGACACTCTATGAGGCGCGCGTGGAACACAACGCACCGTCGACCCGGGCATGGTCCATGGTCGGACAACGAGTTGCCCATTACTCGCTGTCCGCAAATGAATTGAGGATAATATTCAAACATAATGAGGAGAAAGTTTTGAGGGGTAATGGTGTAGGAGAGGTGGGAGAAAATTGTCATGAAGAATATAAAAATAAGTAAATTAAAGAGAGAATGAGAATTGTCCTTATGAAAAAAAAAAGTTATTATTTAGAGGGTGGGATGTGAAAATGCATGTGAGAGAAAATTGGAGATGTACGCATGAAAATGACTTTGAAGTAGAAGATTGACGTCAGTAAGAATGTTCGAGTACGAAAAGAAGGAGTAAAAGCTGATTAAATGAAGGAGTTGAGACTAGGAATTAGAATCCGAGCTTCGTACATCCGGATCTACCCCCCTGGCCATAGCCAACCTGAATAAAATGTCATCACTCAGGAAGACTTTTGACAAGCAGTCCTACTAAGAATTGTTGAGTTACCCAGCGTAACACTAACGTAGCGCAAGCGCCAACAGGACGCCATTTGTTAATGGCCGCTTGCAAATGACGTCCTGATGGCGCTCGCGCTACGTTAGTGTTGTGTTAAGTATGCTTAAAGAGTGCATGTCCCCATTATACCTCGCGTCGCCGTCTTATACACTGTTCCCTTACTTGTTTTCCTGTCTATCTGTTATGTTTAAAAAATACTGCCCAAATCACGATATAATCGTAAATACTCACTCAGTAATGTCGAGTTATGGCAACCAGCGGTACGGGCTCGTACAATTTCGAGCTCCAACTTTATATTATCGAAGTTTGCAAGTTGTCGCGGTCCAACGAAAGTGTTTGGTAGTTATGTGCACAACAATCAGTTTGTTTGCTCAATAATTTAGCAGGGAATTATATTGTTGGTTATTGGTAAATATTTGTAATGGTAGTTTGTGTTGTGCTGTGTAATTTTGCTGTAACAATTCAGTTTTGTTTGCAGTGAAATTCTGTTCGCAGATGGTAATCAGCTGTGCTATTCTTTAAGACCGTCGCGTCGTCGACGAAATCACAGTTTTGTCTTTAATAGATTTCTAACTATATGCTTGAGAAAGGCGGTAGTCAACGCGTGGCCCGCGATTGTTTTGAGAACGTAAAAAAAACTGTTGTAATTACGGAGATAACCTTGCCTTGCCTACCAAAAATGTTTACCGTTGCTTTAAAACTGAAACTACAGGTTACTTCTTTTAAGTACTTGGCCACAATGACACAAGGCCGTAACAAGAGAGAATGGCACCAAGGGCCGTATTATGACGTCTTAAAACCAGGCTTGTTCCAGTAAGTGAACGAGGTGGCGCTAGACAATTTGTATAGCTCTGTCTCTTTTACTCACTGGAACAAGCCTGGTTTTAAGGCATCATAATGCGGCCGCAGGTTTTCCTGCGACATTCACTCAAGACCGTTCTTAACCATAGGAACTTTTGGAGGCATCAAAAAAGCATTGGTAGTGAACTTCGCTTAGAAACGGTCAAGCGGTGAATGTTTTAGACATCAACATCAACGATTTTTTCACAAGGCAATAAAATGTGAGCGGTTCTCAACTCGCAACTTCATGCTTAAGAAGCCAGGTGTTTGTTTAGTCTTTGGACCATCACAACTGCTATAGATGGGTGGCAACTGTCATAGGAAGTTTTTGCCATGCCTCGGACAGCACGTAAAGTCTGACAACCAGCTGCCATTTTTTTTTCCTACTCCTCCACTATTCTTTTCTGATTAATTTCGTTGCAGGATCCAAGACAGGTAAATTCATTCTCCGGGACACGTCGAGCTTCAGTGTCTCGGCGCTTCTCTGGTGGTTGCCACTGTTGATTCTGGCTTTCAGGAGTTGCAGTGGTTTGGGAATAGTGTGGTGAGTTTATCCCAATAAAAAAAACAGTTCCCATGGATATTGCGGAGTTATTGAGATCAGATAGACAATCGCTCCATGTAAAATACTGATATTTACCTGCATTCAGATCGACAGGAAGCCAACCCAACATAACTGAGAAAAGGCAGTTGAACTTCCTGGTTTCAAAACTTTCTCTTCCTGTATCCTAAACCAACAATTCATGCTAAAATATCCTCGATAACATGAAGAAACTTCCATTGAAACATGTACGAAGTAAACTTATGTCTCTCAGTCCCGCGAGGTCGTGGCACACGAACCGTAAAATTGGATAGCCCCAGCCTGTTTAAATCGATGACCTAATTTACAACGTTGGAAAGATACGGTTTTTTTGTGTGTTACGTCCCTTATTGAGTGTGTATCAATCAAGAATGGAATTGAATTTGAATGGGACAGCGTTAATGGGTGTTTTGTGTCATTGGTATTTGAAAAGGTATGGCTTTAGCGTTTACTGTGTCGAAGTTTGAGTTTGGATTATTTTGTAGAGACAATATTGGATACAAGTTGAGAGTTTTAGAGCAGTGGTAGCAATGTGTCATCGGCTTCAAGTTACTAGTTTGTAGGTCAAAAACAATTCTTTGTGTAATTTATTTCATCATCATTGATATCAAAACGGTGAATGAAAACATCGTGAAGGTCAACCGGCATGTCCTAGAACCAAAATTCGAAGACATGTGACCTCTACGAACTCGCACTGCTCACTCCCGCGTAGTGGATCAAGGCCCACTGACTCTCATAGAGAGGAGGCCTGTGTCCCAGCAGTGGGAACATTATAAGCTGGTGATGATGATGGGATAAAAAATAGAACGATTATAAAAAAACTCAAATGTTGATAAAATACCATTAAAACTTCTTGTCTTTTTTTTAGCTTTGTAAAATTATGAAATGAGTCCTCCCCCAAAGGCTGTCGTTTTCCATGCGCGCCTCAAAATGCTGTCAGTAATTTTTTCAGGGGCCAGCTGCCTGCCGGGCTTGCAGGAGCGTCTTATCAGATTACCGTGACTGGAAAAGGTATAGCCGCTTTTTTTTTACGTGGTAAAATCATCAAATGAGTCCTCCCACCCAGGCTCCTGGCGGGTGCATGGAGCCTGGGCTCCAGCGGGAGGGACTGTCAGACTCGTACTAACTAAAATCCACGGTGTCCTTTAATAGCCCTTTACGTTCCGGGGTCACGATAATTCGTTCAATCCCGTGACCCCGGCAGGCTTTGGCTCTCTAGCAACGGCAGTGACGCCGTCACTCTGCTGACACTCTTTGAGGCGCTCGTGGAACACAACGCGCCGTCGACCCGGGCATGGTCCATGGTCGGACAGCAAGTTGCCTATGACTCGCTGCCCGCATGCCCGCGCCTCCCGCATGCCTGCGAAGGTAAAGCCGCTGGCAACAGATAGTAGTAATAATAAATTAAATGTTGCCAAAACATCTTGTACCATATCTAGTCACTTTCAAACACCTACGTACTACAAAAACTTCTCTATCCTTTCTTAGAAGAGTTCCGTACCAATTTTTCGATTCACTGCGCCCTCAAAGTAAATCGTTGTTTGAACCGATTTTATACGAAAACTTTGACGGTGAAACTCCGAAACGTTTTGTTAGTTTAATAGACTTTAGTTTTGCTTCTTCAGTATTATTTCCAATAACTTAATTCACTTTCTTTTGGGTAATTTATGCTTCATTGGGTTATTTTGCTTTGTTGGAAATAGTCTGATCCTTTTATGATTCTTCCATTTTTTATATTTGTTTTTTATTGCAGGATCATTGCTCTTTGGATTTGATAAAATTTCTGAGCCCGTGAAAGATCATGGGAACCAGTCATCTCCTTCTGCACAGCAACACCTATTGCTAGTTAAGGAGGAGACGGAACGCGAGAGAGAGGCAATCCTCCTCCTCACTCCTCTGCCGCCACGGGTGACTCCCTCAGTAATAAAGATACCGATGTGTAATTAAGCCACCTTATGTGCAGACTTGCAGATGACGGGTAATGGGTAGCTTATTGTCTGATCAAGGAATAAAACCTAGTTGACGGGCTCCTATAGTGCCAAATGCTTGCCGGGATCACCGGAATCTCTTAAGACATTACTGTGGCTCTCGAACGCAAAAGACTAGGTGGTTTTTAGCCAGTGCGAGTATAACAGTCCCTTGATGATATTGATAACCCAGCCAATAAACGTTGGTTAAGTGGCATTAAGACCACGGCTACTTAATAGACTATTTTTGTATAAATAAATACGTGTGGCACTTGGGGACTGCCGCGGTAAAGCTATTGCATAGCATTTTGTATCAACTTCTGCAATTATAATTATTTTCATTTATTTCATTTCTGAAGAAAAAAAAAACGACGGGTTGCACTCTGGGAGTGCCGGCAGAAGTGAAAACTTGAATAGTAATTGTTGGAAATATCTTGTGAACAGATTTTAGTAAAACTCGCAAAAATGGTTGACTTTTTATTTCAATAATTTTCCAATGTGACGTACATCTTTTATAAACAATGTTACCTAGCAACGAATGTATCCAGCATACAAACTTCTTTAAAAGTAATAAAGTCACACGAACATTCACGCAAGCGCCCTGCGCCGTCCTACGCTTTTTCGGTCAGGGTCACGTGTCCTGACGCGAGTTTAAGATTTTATACCCATTACAGAAAAGTGCTCAACGCCGCTAAAGAAGTTTTCACTTCAAAAAATTGTGGCCGCGAATATTTAACGAGAATATCATCCCATCGTTGGTCCATGGGAGGTTACTCTACTAATTAGACTATGGTCAGCCACGTCAATCAAGTGGAGCGAAAAGAAAAAAAATCATTCATTCAAAATTTATTCATTCACGTTGACATGACAGATGTGACAGTGACAGTGTTAGGTTTATTTTCGTTACGGAATTTCTTGAATCGGATGCCACTTTCAAAGCCCACGATAGAAGCTATGTAATAGCTTAAAAATCTAAAGAGAGTAGGTTATGTTTTCGTCTCTAACTTTTATTTCTAATGTTGACACTTGTTGATTGAATTTCACTTTGCCTAGAGCAGAAGCTCTAGGCAAAGTGAAATTCAATTAACGACGACCTTTTTAAATATAATTTAGATACGATAGAAATCGTATCTAAATTATATTTAAAAAGGTCGTCTGTTCTGGAAGGTATGAACTATTCTTGTAGTAGGATTTATGAGAATTGAATTTCTTTGTCCTTGTTTTGAGCTTTAAGCCTTTGTCAAACAGACAGGCATGACGCATGCGAAGCGTGACGTTTTTATTTGTAATGTATGGAACTGTTTGAATCCAGTCACATAGAAAAGTGAAAAAGTTCCGATTGCGTGACAGAACTATCGGACTGACGTCTCGCTTCGCTTCGGAAACGCTTTCGCCTGTCTGTTTGACAAAGGCATTATCTTGCATACTTTGCTACCTATTTACTATTCAAATTGTTACCAAATAATTCAATTATACTATAATTATTATTTTTTTATGGAAAATGTTGCCCTACACTAAGAATTTGTTCTGTATCGTGGAACATAATGAAAACTCACATACACAAACGCCCAGACCCGGAACTATTACTGGTCGATCATATAAATAATTGCTCCGAGTGGGAATCGAACCCGCGACACGCAGCTCAACAGTCCAATTGCTCAGCCGCTGCGCCAATCGTTTCCATTAAAATTTTCCTTGTAGTGTAATTTTGACCAAAAAGACGACGAATGAACTGTGGCGAGGATAGTAAGGTTAGATAGGAAAGTGACTGTATGACGAGCACAGACCTCGGTTCCCTTATGGCATACCACGGGTCGGCGCGCGTGGCGTGGCAAAAGAAATTTTGTAGACAAATGATTTCCGATCTTACTTCAAGAGAGGCAGGGCTGGAATTTATTTTACCACGAATAACAAACGACGTAACCTGTGGCATGTCACGATACATCGCGTTATTCCACTAGATGCCAAGGTACTCGTACTTCACTGTGACATATATGACGCATATAAATAAACTAGCACTTTTCCCGCGACTTCGTCCGCGTGGGTTACGTACTTTCTTAATTCCCCCTTTTCACCCCCTTAAAGGTTAAATTTTCAAAAACCCCTTCTTAGTGCTCCCCTACATTATAATAGGAAGCCGTGTGCAAAATTTCACATTCCTAGCCCCAGTAGTTTCGGCTGTACGTTGATATGTCAGTCAGTCAGTTCTCCTTTTATATATATAGACTAGCTGTGCCCGCGACTTCGTTCGCGTGGATGTCGGAACTTAACAAAGCAGCATTTTCAAAAAAAAGACTGAACCAATCAAAAAAATATTTAACCAAATAAATCAAAAATTTACAACAACACGAACTTTCAAAATGAGAATAAAGACTAATTTTCAAACTACGAAGTAAATAAAGACCGGGAGCCAAGTCAAAATTTCGTCAGTGATTTCTTTTATTTTTCTCAAGCCATAATTAATTAGTAGACTACATAAGGGAGTCGTATCATAAAGATTCGTGAAAGTCAGCTGCGACATTTTAGTCATTTCCTCCCAACTGAAACCTGGTTTATATGATTATTTAGTTTTTTTTTGGTTTTTGCATTTTTACTTTAATTTTTTTTTTGTTTTTTTTTTTTATTAATGACGGACGTTTACGATTTACGACACACTAAAACGCAACTCACAAGAAAGAACGATTTTAACACCAAACCTTTGTATAGACAGAACTATACAGGCACCTACAAAACCCAAAGATGCGTAGTAGTCGCAGCGTCCCCGCATGGGGACGCGGCAGGCGGGATATGGGCTGGGCCCTTTCCCCGCGGGTGCGGGTGTTGTGCTCGCGACGGCGGGCACACGCGCTTGGTGGGCGTATAGCCTTAAAATCCTACGGGCGCGCGCGCTATGAGACGCGCGCCGGAGTATGTAGCTGCTTTCATTGTTGTTTGCAGGCGCGCCACGGCACTGTCGGACAGTGACCGCTTGCTTCACTGCGTCCCGGCGGTCTGCCCCTGCCAGGTGAGACCCCCAGTTACCTGGAGGAGGCCCGGCAGGAAGCGACCAGCGACAGGGGCGCAGACTTACGACGCACCTGCAAAGGAAGAGCGGCTCTCGCCTGCCCCGTTTTCCAGAGCGAGCCAGTAGCGGCGCAAGCTGAGAGCCGGAGTGTGTGTGTGGGCGGCATTGTGTTGTGTAACACCGCCCATGTATGCGGGTGAAGGTGGGCCCACGTTTTAGCCACACAGTCACCGCGTGAGTAGAGCGCTTGTGGAGTAGCGGGTGTCAGTAGTGACGCGCGTCGTGCCTATATTAACTTAGAACACGGCGCGCATCAGCGTATGTCGTGCATGCGGAGTATTATTGTTGGGTAAGTCGCGTGTAGCGGTAGGTACGACTTACCCTGGTGTAGTCAAGTCCGGTGTTCAGGAGGAGGCGGAGGGGGGCGACCTTGGGTTTAAGGCCGCGGGCGTTCCAATGGAGGATCCTCAACGGGCTACCCATTGCAAAGGGACAGCAATGTCTGGAGCCCGTCGAGGATCAGGTCCTCCACGTCCTGCCCCTGCCTGATGGCCTTGAGCAGGTCCACCAGCAGCTTAACGGCGCAGGCTGTAAATTTCCTCTTCCGGCTCTCATCCATATGAGAGCCGGAATCTGGCTCGCGGCGCCGCTGCTGAGCGCGGGCGCCGGCGGTGCCTGAGGAGGAGGGGGCGGCGGCTGGGGCAGCTTTTCGGCCTGCCGCCTCTGTAACTGGGAGTGTTTTTGCGGGCCTCGAAGCCCGCTTGTCCGTTTTGCCGGCGCCGGCAGCGGCGTCGGTGGGCTCCTGCGTGGAGCCCTTTTTAGCCTGCGCCCTTGCAGGGGCAGGGGCCTCATATGGTGGGGGCGCGGGGGGCTCGGGCTTGTCCCCTTTCCTCCCCCCGCGTCTCCGGTTCCTCCTCTTCCTCCGCCTCGAGGCGGGAGCATCCTTGTGTGCGGGCCCGTTAGCAGCCGCCATCAACGTCGCGCTGGGGGCCTCGTGCTCCTCAGCGTTCGTCGATGGCTGGCGCTGCTGCTGTCGCGACATTGCGACAGTGCCCGCTCGCCTGTTCCTGACTTCCTTTTGGAAGACGGGGCAGCCGCTGCTGCACGCCGGGTGGGCGCCTGCGCAGTTTGCGCAGGTGGCCGGCTCCGTCTTAGGACGTGGGCAGTCGCGGGCGGCGTGCCCCTCCCCGCATCGGACACAGGCGAGCGGGCGGTGACACTGGTGCGAGCTGTGTCGAAACTGCTGGCACCGGTGGCACTGGGCGGGTCCGCGTTTGCTCCGCCACGCCTCGATCCGTACACCACGCATGTTCAAAAACTGCGTGGTGTCGTAGATCCTCCTGAAGTCTGGAGTCCGCGTGATCACCGCATGGAAGAGGCAGCCGGGGCGCCCGCCGCGCGCATTTATGTTGCGCACGTACTCCGGCTGGTACCCCATGCGGTGGAGCTCCTCTTCTATTTCGCCGACGTCGGTGTCCGCCGGCAGGCCCCGGATGGCCACCTTGACACTCTGCTCCGCCGGCAGCGTGTAGGAGAACCAACTAAGGCCGCTCTCCTTTTCCAGGCCTGTGAGGTATCGCTGGACCACGCGGTACTCCTCCTCGCTCTCGGGGAGGAATCGAATCCCCCCCTGGTAAGGCCGAGCGTTGGGTGGGTGGCCCAGCTTATCCCTCACGGCCCTGAAGTGAGCGGCCCAGTTTGGCAATCTTTCTACTACCAGCGGAGGGTAGCGAGGCTTCTTCTTGCCGGTGGCACCCGCGTTTTTGCCAATGTTGGCCTGGGTACTCACCGGGTTGTCGTCCGGAGCGGCGGCTGCGGCGGAGGTCGTCGTCGGGGAGCGGCGGACCGCCTCGGCGAACGTGGGCGAGTCGGCTCCGGCTCGACCGCGCGGTTCACGCTGCGGGAGCGGGGAGCCGGCGCACACGCGCTTCGCCTCGTCGGCCGCCTCGTCGTCAGAGCTGCGGGGGCGGCGCTGGGGCCTGGCCTCGAGCAGCTGCTCCAGCTCGAGGCCCAGTTCCAGGTCGAGCTGGGAGTACTCCTCCGAGCCGCACGACCGCATCGAGAGGTCGCTCGCCTCTCTTGAGGAGTAGGGCGTCATCATGGGGGCCGGGGAGTCCTGGGCTGAACCACGGGGCGGGGGAGGGGACAGGAGCCCCAGCGCCGCTGGGTCCCCGGTCGTTGGGGTTGGGGTAGCCGAGCCCGCCAGCAAGCGGCGCGGGACGGGCGACGCGGTGCGGCCGGCATTAGTGGAGGCGGTGGCGGTAGGCGCGGCGGCGGCGCGTGCGTGCGCTACTGGGCGCGCGGCGCCGGCGGGCGCGGCCGCGGCGGTAGTGGGGCGGGTGGCGGCAGGTGGAGCGGGGCGCTTCTCACGCGCCGAGCGCGGTTGAGCCGGCGGTGCAGGCGGCGCGGCTGCCGCGCGGGGCGCGGGTTTGGGCGGCGCGAGGTTAATTGTCGCGCTGTGCGGCGCGATTTTCGGCGGCGCGGCCGAGGTGGACGCGCGCGGCGTGTGCGCCGCAACGCGGGCCGGGGCGGAGCGCACGCCTTGGGCGCGGGTTGAACTCCCGGCGGGCCCCGGTGCCTGGATAGGCACGGGGCGAAAGGCCGGGGGGCGGACGGCGACTGCCGGCTGGCGGCCCGACGGCGGCGGCGGCGAAACGCGCGCAGTCGCCAGCGTCGTCGGCGGGCTGGAGCCGGCCGGTCCGGGTGGTGAGGCCGGTTGTTTACCGGCGGAGCGCGGGGCGCCCGGCGGCGAGGCCCCCACGTGTGGGAGCGGCGTCGCCCGGCCCCCCGCGTGGTCCGGTGGGGAGCTGGTGCCCGGCTCGGGTGAGCCACGGGCGCCTGCCTTCGGCATCGTTGCTGGGCGAGGAGCTCCGCGACCGCAGCGGCGTCGTAGGCCCAAAGATGCAGCCAGACATGGGAGAAGGTCGTTCTTTCAAGGAAAATCTTAACACCGCGATTCAGGGAATGACGTCACACGCGCAACGCCATCTATCGCATGCGTCTATAATCAATACCGCACGCAGTTGATCTAGATCTCTCGATAGATGGCGCTGTTTTAATGTTATACTCCGGAAACATTGTTTTAATTTTTATTATTTTACATTTTTTTAAGATGTGAACTGATTACGATTAAACAAAAAACTTAATGTTACTTCAATTGACTCACATATTGTTGCGTATAAAAGTTACGTGAAGTTGTGATACCAAGTGCACATAATCCATTTTTTTTTATATAAATGAATTTTTGTAAAATAGTAGCCTATGTTACTCCTTATTACATCAGCTACCTGCCAATAAAAGTCCCGTCAAAATCGGTCAAGCCATTTCAGAGATTAGCGATTACAAACAGACAGACAGACAGACAGACAGACAAAAATTTAAAAAAAAAAATGTTATTTTGGTGTATGTACCGTATATATATTCATATGCAAGTAAGAAAAAACGGTTATTTCAATATTACAGACAGACACTCCAATTTTATTTATATGTATAGATGTATAGATAAATAATAATACATAAATAAATATTCCACAACTATCACACAACGCCATCTAGTCCCAAGCTAAGCAGAGCTTGTGTTATGGGTACTAGACAGCTGATAAACATACTTGTATATTTCTAAATACATACATATTATAGAGAAATCACACCCAGACACAGAACAAATGATCGTGCTCATCACACAAACATTTGTCCTGGGTGGGAATCGAACCCACGACTTCCGGCATAGCAGTCAGGGTCACTAACCACTAGACCAACAGGCCTGTCCAAATATATGGCTGGAGAGCTCCGGTAATTTTTTCGAAAGGTGCGCTATAATCCTGCTCACTACCTCTTATACTCAGAAATGAAAACGAGGTGCCGCTAGACGACTTGTATAGCTCTATCTCTTTCACTCACTGGAACAAGCCTGGTTTTAAGACGTCATAATACGGCCGTTGGCTGACAGAAACTGGTTTTGAACGAAGCCAGACATATTTAAAGATGCGATTTTTGATTATAGGTTTGGTCTCAAAAAAAGTGTTCGTGTCATTACGAAACCTTTATACCTTTCAAATGAAATATTTGAGGAGTGGAAAAATGAATAAGCCAGAACATTTCGTTGGCATTTACACCTCGCCATATGCAAAAATATGTCAAAAAATTCACCTGCTGTAACGACCGAGTGAGTATATATGTGTACTGATTTCATGATGTTTGAAAGTGGCGCCTGTTACAGAAATAATGAAAGGGAATCGTCTGTCTTGGTATGGACATGTGATGAGGAGGGATGACACTCATGTGACTAAGAGATTGATGAGTATGAATGTTGATGGATGGAGAGGAAGAAGAGGGCCAAAGAAAAGATGGATGGATTGTCTAAGGAATGAATGATATGGAAGAAAAAGGAGTAAATTATACTTTGACGTGTGTGATAGAGGAGAATGGAAGAAAAAAACGTGTTGCGCCGACCACAATTAAAATGAAATAAGGGCAGAAAGATGATGATGATGAGTTTCATTATAAGTGGATATAAATAAAACAAAATTTAGTATTCTAACATTTAATATTTTCGAAATTTTATTTCTATAGTAAATCGAGGATTTACAATATTAAAAAATAAACGTTAAACAATCAGTCTTTTTGAAGATAATTAATTTTCAATTTATTTTAGATTTTCACTACATTATTCCTGTTTCTCTGGCTTCAGACAATTTGTGACATAAAAATAAAACAAATGAAAATAAAAGAGTGCCAGTTTTCTTTTACAGGGTTGTTGTAAATTTGCCACAAAGTTAATTCGCCTCGAAAAAAGTATGTTTAAATTAGCCATGGTTTTTTATTTTTTTATTCGCCCCATTTTTTTTTAACAATTAAGTAATAAAATCTAGCACAAAACTCCAGAAAACGAGGACACAATGTGGAATCCGAACAGAAAGTACTAGGAGAACAGGATCATGGAGTTTTTAGTACCTCCATTTTTATTACAAAACATGTGAAATAAGGATATGTGGCAAAACAATAACAAAATCTAGCTTTGGCGAACTAACTTTCGATGTACGAGGTTTAAAAAATGGGGCAAGTTAAGTTTATGGCAAATGTACAACAACCCTTTTTTTTACGTGGTAAAATCATCTCATGAGTCCTCCCACCCAGGGCAGAGCGGGAGGGACTGTCAGACTCGTACTGACTAAAATCCACGGTGTCCTTCAATAGCCCTTTACGTACCGGGGTCACGGTAATTCGTTAGACCCACGACCGGGTGTTTCCCCCTTACTCTCCCCCCCTATCTCTTTAAGACTAGACTCACAACACGTATCACCGTAAGGCTGTCTAAAAAAGCTTTATACTCGTATTTACGCAATACAAGCGAAAATAGACTCAATAGCGCTGACATTATGCGACTTATGCCTTGTCGAGCTGAATGCGATTAACGTAAGTAATTCGGAACATGGTGATGCCATGTCAACACTTTCAAAAATAGCTTTGAAAAGCAGTACGTTCTGTCTGAAGACTGGAAATCTGGATTTCATTAGAATATCTACTTACATGTTTAACATAGTTTACTGTTCGAAGATTAAAAATACAGATTATAGATAGGGTGAATGTGACAATTTAAGAAATACTTAGGCTTAATTTCCTGTTACTCTGATGTCGGTCGCGTACGTCTGTCGCGCTTACGTATATACATTGTGTTCTTTATAGTACTACACTGCAATACTGACGTCAGAGGCAAGTATTACGTCAATTATTACACTAAAATACGCGACCAGCGTAAGAGGAATTCAGCTCTAAGTTTCAATTCCTGTTCCTTGTCGGTCGCGTACCGTCGGTTCCGTACCGTACGTTAGCGAAAAGTACATAACGTACGCGCTGCTGACTTCAGCGTCTCAATGTGGTATTCTATAGAAGAAAAAACACCAACACGTTATACAGCACAAAATAACAATAGAAAATATCGTACGCGTGACTGACGTAGGCGACCTATATCAGCGGTAGAGGAATTCTGACTTAAATAATTTTTGGCAGCCTTTTTGGCTCATACCTTTGCATCAGGAAGACTACGTATAATCAGTTTGTTTTTTTACAATTTCTTTCGGTAATTTATTTGTTACTTCTTTAATATTCATAAAAACTATAATTATGATATAAGGTTTACAATAAAAACTTTCCTAATTTATACAATTCATTATGAACATTATTTTATTTATAAAAGACTTACAGATTACGAACAAAATACACCTAGGTGTATGTTAATTGAGTCGTTTAACAAATACACTATTGAGATCAAAACTCGGCTAGTTTTCAAACAATAATAATTATAATATTGACTAGTTAGGATTTTTAAACACTTTAGGAGACATTGTAATAATAATTTTTGAAGTGAAAACTTCTTTAGCGGCGTTGTGCAGTTTTTTAGGAATGGGTAAAATAATTAAACTCGCGTCAGGACACGTGACTTGATCGAAAATTCGTAAGACGATGCAGGACGCTTGCGCGAATGTTCGTGTGTGTTTATTACTATTGAAGTTTTCACTTCTGCCGGCATCCCAGAGTGCAACCCGTCGTTTTTTTATCTGGTTGTGTGTGGTTGTTGTGTGTTTTTGTTATCTAGTGGCCTACCTTGATGTCTTAATGCGAGAGTAGTTCCACTGTGGAAACGAGATGGCGCTAGACGACTTTTATAGTTCTGTCTCTTTCTCACAGTTTATATTTTGCTATTAGATGTTATTACATTTACAATAACGGCGGCACACAGATTAAATGTACGGCACAGTTTTTAATAAACAATGAATACACTGTAACTGAAATCTTAGCATTGGATCCATGGTAAAAATATGCATCAAAATTGCCACTTTAAGTCATGAGTTAGATCCTTCGCAGACAACGCGACGTAAGTCTCCGCTACTTTGACTTTGGTATCCAGGCGACTATCGCAATACAAATCCATAGAGTTTCGTGCACAGGCACGCGTCAATGGATACCAAAGTTGTAAAGTATCGGAGACTTGGGTCGCCTTTAATTTACGAAGAGCCTAATAACACTAGAAAACTAAACAGCTTTAAAAAAAAAACAGTAACTAACTATAGGATTACAAACTGCTAACTAATTTTCGTATAATTAATAACACACTTATGCAATCTCCATTATTACAAAGATAAATAAATAAAATCGATACAAGCTTAATCTAAGTTTGTTGACAAAAATCGAATCGACCAGCTGATATGAACACAACCATTTTAAAATTGATTACTTATTTTCCAATAATTACTGCCTCAGCTACCTATGATGTGGTACTCTGCATGCTTCTGTGAAAGAGAGAAAAAACTTTTATTAGATTAAATCCTGAACCATCTTCTCTATGATTGACTACTCCGCTACCATTGCCGCATGGATCAAATATTTGTATGACAACAAATTATACTAAGTCTGACTATTTGTAGGTATATGTGAGTTTAAATGTTTGTAAACGCACCCGCGATACAGGTGAAATTCTTAGTATGAGTTAAAGTACTTTAAAAGGCGTTAGTTTAAATTGAAACGGCAACTAAGGGAGCTTTCCCATGACGCGATACGACCGATTCCAACTACAACTGAAAATCATCCTTACCACTACGACATATGACATAAAATGTGCGTGGTTGTCTACGGGTAGATGAAAAACAAAACACGATCGCCACTACGACGTTAAGTCAAAAGAATTACATCTTTATATCGTAGTAGCAAGGACGTTTTTCGGTTTTAGTTGAAATTGCAAATCGCACGAATCGCGTCATGGGTAAGCTCCTAAGTCTTTACTGTTTATTTCCTACTATAATATTACAGTACTGGTTAAACGCCTCTGGTAAATTTATACATGAAAGTTTTTCCTATTAAAGTTGATATTTTTTGCTTTACTTACTTCTGGGCACACTCTTTAAAGTTGTTGTTCTTGATACGCAGTCACTTTCTTCAGACTCTGACCGCATTTGAAAACATGTTTCTGAAAAAATAAAAACAAATCCAAATCAGATAATAACATCATCTAGATAAACCAATACTTTCTAAACATTATTTTAGACTTTTATAACCGTTGTAGATAATATTTCATAGTTAAAATAACTTTTTCGAACCCGAATATATAACAAATTAACCTATACAAGTTTTAGAATTGAATGGTGGTGATGTTAATACTAACCGCTGTCATATCTAGATTTGCTGTTACCCGGCAGGTGTACCCTGTTTGGCACCTCTTGATTGTCCACATGTCCGAAGGTTCGGAAGCCTATTGCAAATTGTGCGTATGGACTAATCTCGTATAATTCTGTAAATAGGAAGAATGTTTTAATTATGATTCAGTAACTTTCAAAACTTCATAATTATTATGAACTAGATTTTGCCCGCGACTTCGTTCGCGTGGAATACTGACTTCCGGCAGTTTTTTTTTGTAATAAAAACTATCCTATGTCCTTTCTCAAGTTTCAAACTATGTCTGTACCAAATTTCAATTTCACAAATCGGTTCAGTTGTTTAGGCGTGAAGACAAGACAGACAGTCAGACAGACAGAGTTACTTTCGCATTTATAATATTAGTTTGGATTAATGTTTGGATGGAATAACAAACATCCATCCAGAATATTTGTTACTCAATCACGTTAAAACGGCTGAACGGATCTGGATGAAACTTGCTATTATAGTCTGAAATAACACAAAGGATATCTTTTATCCTGATATAAATAAACTGTGCACTATTTTTGAAGTGAAAACTTCTTTAGCGGCGTTGTGCCCTTTTTTTGGAATGGGTAAAAAAATTTAAACTCGCGTCAGGGCACGTGACCTTATCGAAAATTCGTAAGACGGCGCAGGGCGCTTGAGCGAATGTTCGTGTGTGTTTATTACTATTGAAGTTTTCACTTCTGCCGGCACTCCCAGAGTGCGACCCGTCGTTTTTTTTAAGTAAACTCTGTGGGTAGTCCTTTTCTTCCGAAACATGTACAAAACAAAATAATCAGAATGAGAAATGTAAACCAAAGCTTTGCGAAATTACCGATACTAGACATTCAATTCACTTGACAATAACATGTTAGATATTATTTCTTCTTCTCTTTCATTTACTATTGGATCATCAAACTTACCATGCTTATTCTCAGCAGTAAGATGTACTGGAGTACTATAAACTCTATTGTTCATGTCAGTGGGTACACTTTGCGGTGTATTCACTGTTACGTTACTTCGTTCTGACTTGCATTCAGCTGTTAGGGAATTTCTGTATTCTGTTAGGTGTTGATGACTGGAAAGAAGAATTATTATACATATTTTAACATCATTTTTATCAGTTGGATATACATCTACAGTATTATCTGCATCAATCGCTAAGTTTCCTTTTTCATTTTCCTTTAATTATAGGATAAGGACCGCTTCCAACCGGTTCTATTGGAAATGTATAGGGGAGGCCTATGTTCGGCCAGTATAATCAGTAACGGTGGTATGATATTATGATAATGAGGTAGGTATGGCGCGTAGTATCTCAAACATGCCTCAAGGAGTTATCAGCAATTTGATAATTTTAGCGCCCATATTAAAGAGCAAGTTACTTATTATGACTACCATTTAAAAACAAAACATTACAGAACTACTATTGAGTAAAAAAGAAAATATTTTGTAATACTCACTTATGCCTCTTGACGAGGATGTAAACGCATGTGAAAGAGCAAATCATGAGTAGTATTGAACTACAAATTATGACCAGCATGTTCAAATCAAAGAACTCTGATGGTGGTCCCACTGATTCTGTAACATAAGAAACACAAATTACAGTCAGCGTAAGTACGTCTAGTGTCACCGGCCACCGTAGGCGCGGGCAAGCGGGCGGCGAGTAATGGGCGACTCGCTGTCCGACCATGGACCATGCCCGGGTCGACGGCGCGTTGTGTTCCACGCGCGCCTCAAAGAGTGTCAGCATAGTGACGGGGCCTGTAGAGGGCCAAAGCCTGCCGGGGTCGCGGGACCAAGGGATTACCGTGACCCGGTACGTAAAGGGCTAGTGAAGGACACCGTGGATTTTAGTCAGTACAAGTCTGACAGTCCCTCCCGCCCTGGGTGGGAGGACTCATTTGATGATTTTACCACGATAAAAAAAAGGACTTACCTCCTTGCACAGTAGTGGTAGCATAACTATACAACGAAGTAGATATGCCAGCTGCATTTTCTGCAGTCACTCTAACATGATACCACTGAGCTGGTGATAGTTCTGCTAGCACGAAGGAGTTTGGTTGTGCGAGAACCGATATGGGGACGTAGTGACCCCAGGCTTGGTCTAGTTGAGGCTGGAATCAAAAGACAAATAATATTCTTAATGAGAATGAAGATGCCTTTCTTAAGTAATGTGTTTGGTCAATCCCACCACACTATTCTCACACCACTGCATTTCCTAAAAGCCAGAATCAACAGCAGAAAACACAACAAAAGCGAAGAGACAATGAAGTTTGACGAAGGTCCAGATAAGGGAATTAACTGTCTTGTATTCTGCAACGAAATTAATCAGAAAATAATAGCGGAAGAGTAAAAAGATACACAGTTTTAACTTCGCTTCATATCAAGCAGGATATTGTAAGTATTGTTCCAGAGAATGGAAAACACACACAAAATTTTAATGTCAATTTCTGATGTTGTTGTTGTTTTCTTGTGAATTCTAACCGAAACGATTGGATCATTAGTCACTTAACATCGATGTTCACATTCCGCTGCAGGCACATTATAAAAACAAAAATATGCTACGACCCCCAGTATCGTGGTTATGCTAAATTCACCTGATTCTTAGCTGAATAAATTAAGTTTATCATTATCTTCATCAGCCAATAGAAATCCGCTACTAGAAATATGTGTTCCTTACCGCCACTTTAATTGATCATCTCGCTTCTGCTGATCAACACTTTTCTATTGCACTGGCGTCTGTAAATTTTCAAAAGGTTTTGCTGATATTTAGCTCACCAGTCTGTTCTCAGCCTTCCTCCACGTCTTGCCTCCATACTCCTTGTATTCCACCTCAAACCTGGTGATCTCACACCCGTTGTCATCCCAGCCACTCAACTGTATGTATATGTGGGTGGCGTTGCTCCAGAACCATTCGGTGCTGGTTGGTGATATGGGAACTGTAAACCGAAGATGTTTGTATTATAATTTCTGTAATAATCAGTGTGTCACTACTATCAGGAGCTTTATAGGTGAGACCTTATTAGTGCGTTGCGTTGCGTCACGTCGCGTTGTAGCAACGGATCAACGAATTTTATGCCACAACTGAGTTTCGTCGACGGATCGCAAGAGGGTACGCTTGTACAAGTGGAACACCGTCCGTTATCACACCGGTGTCTGCTGCGGAACCTCACACTAACTTAACACAACTGTATGTTGACCAATCAGACCCCTAACTGTTTCGTTTTCTATCCACCTCGTTTTTTCAAATAATAATGTGTCAGATAACACAATTATTGATACCAATTGACAGGCCTGTTGGTCTAGTGGTTAGTGACCCTGACTGCTATGTCGGAGGTCTTGGGTTCGATTCCCACCCAGGACAAATGTTTGTGTGGTGAGCACGATCATTTGTTCTGTGTCTGGGTGTAATTTATCTATAATATGTATGTATTTAGAAATATATAAGTATGTTTATCAGTCGTCTAGTACCCATAACACAAGCTCTGCTTAGCTTGGGACTAGATGGCGTTGTGTGATAGTTGTGGAAATGAGTAATTTCTGAACAAAGCAGGGAGTACTTTGACGGTAACTTTTTTTATCTGGGTCTCAACTCCTATTCAATAAAACTGCTGACCTATGAAAGCACATTGTTCTGTTATCAAGATTATTTCTAGTGCTATCGTTACTACTTAAAGTTGACGTGAAGTATTTGCGCTGTGTAGCGTATCATACAATCATACTTATTTCAATTAACTGTAGAACAGTCTGTAGATCAATGTGTTTTAAAAGTGATGCAACCAGAAAAATCAGGTTTGCGTACTACGTTTACTCTTCTATGCGTACCTACCTGTCGTCTCATCATCATTAATATCAATATCAGCCGGAATCTATCGGCTAATATCTTTTGAGTCACCCTCTTTGTAGCTATAGCATCTATCACAACAAACAAACCCAATACTCAATACTTTATTTGCATTCCACATGTTGTCTTAGATGGTAAACATAAAAGTAGATCATGACATGGACCCTGTCGGGCACAGCAAAAACAAGTGAATTAGGAGAGAGGAAACATAATCATTGATAATGTTAAATTATTATTAAAAATAAAATAAATGTAATATGGCCTTTAGTTACTAGGTATTTAATAAATAAATAAATAATTAATAATTGTATGTCATATTTAATATTGGCATTGTATATGGAATTTATTTGAAATTTTAATTAATAATGAAGAAATAAAAAAAATAAAAAATATATATACAGGGTGTCCCAAAACTCAACGTCAAGCCGAAACGGGGTGACAGGATTGATCATAACCATCACGAGAAAAATCTGAAAAAAAATCTATCCCATGCAGTTTGAAAATTATGGGCATTTTAAGAAAAACCTAGAAATTTGATCAAACTGTACCATTTTTCGGTTATTGTGGTTATTCTTTTTTATTTTTGTTCATTTGAACTTTGGAAACGTAATCCTAAATAACATTTCTAGAATCTCAATAAAAAATAATGACACAATTGCCTCAAGTTTCCGAGAATTGAGACTATTTGTAAAACTACGAATTTAAAATTTTCAAGATTCGTCGACTTTGACAGGCCCTCCTATAAAAAAAATGTACTAGAGTGCCTTGGCAAGTGGCATTAAAAGTTGGCGCATTTAATCTGAATTCTAAAATGGTACAATACTTGTTAGTTCCATACAATAGGAAAGAGTAAAAAAATTAAAACCTCAAGTAACCCGATTTTTGCTATCACATTTTACTCAGTTAAAATGTTTTTAATTCGCACAAGCTCTAGGTAGGTTCTTAATTTTAAGACAAAATTATGAGAGAGATGGATAATGGGTATGTTTGCCATGAGTGAGCGAGACAGATAGTGACGCCACGCATTGAGACGGAGATGCGTCGTTTAAACGAGTGCGAATGAAACAGATAGATGCTATGGCATCTATCTGTTTCATTCGCACTAGTTTCAGCCAAGCAAATGGCTACGCTACCAGTCCGACACCAACCAGTTAGTACGTTTCGCTCATTCGTCTACTGCGCACGTTCGTATTCGCTTGTGTTGATTTAGTACTGACAACTTTGGCTTCTCTTTTTGGACTTGAATCTTTGTAAATTGGACTTGTTGATAACATACCGGCAACTTTGGCTTCTCTCTGGACTTTTGTGTTGGCATCCTTTTTATCTACCATGCCTACGCGCTACACTTCACAAGAATATGCGAACATGCACCTCATTTATGGGGAATGCAGATGCAACGCAAGTGCCGCCGCTAGACTTTATCGTGAAAGATATCCAAATTTAGAGCGCTACCCGGATCACCGAGTGTTTGTTAATGTGCACCGTTCACTCACAGAGGGCGGCCATTTCCCGAATCAAATACAGGCTGGAGGTAGACCTGTGTTTCCTTTCCAGGAAGAAGTATTGCAAGAGGTCGCAGGTGACCGAAGTATTTCCGTACGTGGAATTGAAGAAAGAACGGGAATACCCAAAAGCACTGCTCATCGTATTTTACAAAGAAACGAAATGCATCCGTTTCACGTACAACGAGTTCAAAGTCTTCTACCTCGAGATTATCAGGAAAGGATTTCTTTTTGTAGAACAATGCTACAGAGGCATAATGAGAATCCCCAATTCATCCAAAAAATTCTCTGGTCCGATGAATCGACATTTAAAAAAGATGGTTACATGAACTTGCACAATTATCACGAGTGGCATGTGGAGAATCCACATTTAATGCGAGAAGATAGATCCCAGTATCGTTTTAAAGTAAACCTGTGGACCGGAATTTTAAACGGTAAAATTATTGGGCCTATTAAACTGCCTGAGAACTTGAATGGAACTAATTACCTACATTTTTTAAGAGAAGATTTACCAACCCTGTTAGAGGACGTACCACTAGCAGATCTTCGCGACATGTGGTTTCAACAAGATGGCTGCCCAGCGCATTTCGCAGTGCAAGTAAGAGATTTCCTTGACCAGGAATATCCGGGAAGGTGGATTGGACGTTCAGGCACTATCTCGTGGCCCGCCCGTTCACCAGATTTAAATCCCCTGGATTTTTTCTATTGGGGAGTTCTCAAAGAAAAAGTTTACTCAAAGCCCATTGAGAACGTAGCCGACCTGCGTGAACGCATTTCTCAAGCAGCTGAGGCGATCAACTCTCGAAGATATGCCCGACTTATAAGTAGATCTTTTTTAAGAAGATGTAGGGCTTGTATTGAGGCTGATGGTAAACAATTTGAACATTTATTGTAATAAAAAATGTTATTTCTCCATCTGACTTTTATTCCAACAAACCTAATTATTTTACAAATTTTACTAACTTTTTTTCACTTTGATAAAAGTGGCGTCACTATCTGTCTCGCTCACTCATGGCAAACATACCCATTATCCATCTCTCTCATAATTTTGTCTTAAAATTAAGAACCTACCTAGAGCTTGTGCGAATTAAAAACATTTTAACTGAGTAAAATGTGATAGCAAAAATCGGGATACTTGAGGTTTTAATTTTTTTACTCTTTTCTATTGTATGGAACTAACAAGTATTGTACCATTTTAGAATTCTGATTAAATGCGCCAACTTTTAATGCCACTTGCCAAGGCACTCTAGTACATTTTTTTTATAGGAGGGCCTGTCAAAGTCGACGAATCTTGAAAATTTTAAATTCGTAGTTTTACAAATAGTCTCAATTCTCGGAAACTTGAGGCAATTGTGTCATTATTTTTTATTGAGATTCTAGAAATGTTATTTAGGATTACGTTTCCAAAGTTCAAATGAACAAAAATAAAAAAGAATAACCACAATAACCGAAAAATGGTACAGTTTGATCAAATTTCTAGGTTTTTCTTAAAATGCCCATAATTTTCAAACTGCATGGGATAGATTTTTTTTCAGATTTTTCTCGTGATGGTTATGATCAATCCTGTCACCCCGTTTCGGCTTGACGTTGAGTTTTGGGACACCCTGTATACAGTCACGAGATTTATAGTTTTTACGATTTTATACGTCAATCGTTTAGGTATTCATTTACCGAGTAATAGCTTTTTTCTATCAAAAATTGTCTGAGTTTTTTTTTATGAATAAGTTTGTTTTTTCTTCTTTTTTTATTAGTGTGGGTAGTTTATTATATAATTTAATAGACATTGCGTACGGGCTTGTTGAGTGCATTTTTAAGCGAGTTTTGGTAAGTTTAGTCTAGATTATTCTATAGACCCATTATTTTTCTCAACTCACCTCCTCCTAATGTAGTGGCATCAACATAAGTCGGCTGTGAAGACCCCACACTGTTTGCGGCAGTCATCCGGAGAGAGTACTTAGTGCCACACTTTAGACCTTGCAGGGTATATTCTTGGGTTCCTTGTAGAGATGTTCCTTTACTAGACCAGGCGTCTTGCCAGGAACCGTTTGCTTCCTTCCATGTTAGATTGTAACCTAGAATAAAGAAGTATCTGTTGTCATTTACGTAAGGGGCTTTTGGTAACAAAGCGAACCATACAGTGTATAAGCTGAGAATACAGCAGTTGAATGTGTCCGAAGTCCAGTCTGCTCAAATTAACAGTATTGATAGCAACATAATGATTTTTTGCTGGGGAGTTTGTTCCGACACTTCTTCTTCCCAGCCAAAACACTAGGAAATGTCGAAGGGGGGGGCGCTTTGGGGGACTGTCTTATGTAAAAAATGACCTTCAAAAAGTGCTGATAAATCAGCCTAATTTGAATAAATGACTTTTGATTTTGATTTCCGGCCTGCGGATGCCGCAGTTGGATGGCGAGTAATGAGTAGCTCACCACCCGGACCTCTCAAGGACCACCCTCGAGTTAACGATGGTGCGTTGTATTCCAAGCGCACCTCAAAGATCTGTCAGAAAAACTAGGGGCGTCTGTATAAGGTCAAACGCGTGCCGGGGCGAGGTATCGTCTTGAAAGGGCATCGCGTGGCCCTAGAATACGAAGCTAGACTGATAACAATTCCAACCATAAAGTATATGAAAAGAAATGAAAAACCAAAATTACACTCACTTATTTTCTGGTTCTTCCCACCAATCTTCCTGGGTAGATCCCACTGCAGGTGTATAGCGTTCTTATGTGACGTGACCCTCAAGCTCGGTGGCTCCGGGGTAGGTAGCACTGATACCTCGTACGATACTGAGTCTGAACCGTATAGGTTCTTGGCTAGGCAGGTGTAGTTGCCGCTTAGGGATTGGTCTATGTCTGAAATGTTGAGAAAAAGCTTTGGTATTTAACCTCTCAAGGACTGCCATTATTTACGTCAACCATCCGTCAAGCACCGCGCTCAACGTTTAGAAACGATTTTAAGACTTATCTTTACTACAAAAACAGTTCTAAATCGGTCGGGATTTGGTGGCACAAAGTGCCAGCGGGGCTCGACGGTAATACTTATTTACTGGCACGTTTTTGTTTCGCTGGGGCTCTAGAGGTTAAAGTGATAGAACTTTTATCTAACATTAGCTGATCCTCGCGGTTTCATCCACTGATTTAGGAGCCAATCAATAAGTCTAAATTTAGAAATTAGCGTGTTCAACCAAACGAACTCTCGTTCTTTATAATATTAGTATGTATAGAGTATAGATAACCATAGTGAAGTCAAAAATTTTACTGCTACCCTTTTCAGAGGAACTCGTTTCGAAGCACAGCCCTTGAGTACTCTTTAAAAAGGCGGCCCTTAGACGGTATCTGGCAAAAGAATCAAGTTTCGTGATGTTATTATGACTTAATTTCAAATCTTCAAAGATTCTTGAAAAAAGTATATCACTTTTCAAATATCAAGTACGCATAATGCACCATAAGAAACTGGTGTCAAAGTCAAAGTTTGGCACGTTTGGCGCAGTGGCTGAGAAATTGGTCTCCTGCGCCATGTGTCGCGGGTTCGATTCCCGCGCGGAACAAATATTTGTATGATCTGCAAGTAGTTGTTCCTGGTCTGGGTGTTTGTGTATGTGAGTTTCTATGTTTGTACACGCACCCACGATACAGGAGAAATCCTAGTGTGGGGTAACGTTTTTAAAAAAAAAAAAGTTAAATCATTTATTTCAATTAGGCCATCAAAGAGGCACTTTCAAACGTCGAATATTAACATTAAGGAAATGGGATGGGATGGGATTGATTCTACACACATTCGCAAGGGTAGGTTTGTATGAAGAAGAATGGGCAAGAAACTCCATACTTACTCTTTTTAAAAATGTTTTACAATATTGTGTGGTGATTTTTCAAATTTGTTTTAGAACAGTTAAGTAGTAGAGAGTTCAAAAATCTGTGATATATAGAAACTTCTGGTCTCTGTAAATCTGTCGAGAACAGGTTCCTGCTAAAAAGATACTCACTATTGATCAGCAGGCTGTCATCATGGTTCCTCGTGAACCTAGGATGGTGGGTGATGATGTTATGTTTGTGGTACCACACGGTGCGGGGGGGAGGGGAGCCCACACACTGACACACTAGGAGTAAGGAGCTTCCAACTCCTACAGAGACAGGACCACCGAGGGATGCTACGCCAGCAACCACTGGAAATAATTAAAATGATAGATCATTTTAAAATGTACAATGAGAATTTGAAAAGATAGTCATAAACACGACCCCAAGTCTTGTTATATAGCTTCTACCGTTAATTTTTTGTTGGAAACCCCAATAAGACTTTGCATGGGCAAACAAAGTCACGATCTCAATCTCAGCAGTACTCTTACTATCTCTGATCATCGACAAACATTGTGGCAGTCAGTCATTCATTTATTTTTGTTCTTCAATATCATTGTGCCAACATCTTAGCTGATGACCCCCCGAAACTAAAATTTAATCTCAATCCAAATTCCGTTCATTTGTTTATGACGGCAGATTCTGATTGGTCATCGTAAAGACTTGGATAGGCAAAATACAGTCGTTGATTGGTAAAGGCAAAGATCCAACCGGGATAGGTTATTGATTTCCAGGGTTAGCCGATAGGGAAATCGGACCGAGTCCCAACCCACGGCCCAAATACATTACACCAAAACCAATCTCCCTTTCACTCTAGGTACGACACGTCGTCCTACTTTCCTAAACTCCTCAAAATAGCAAAAATGTACAAGGTCGGCAATGGGCATCCCGCTGCCGTGCCTCTAGTGTTGCAGGCGTTTAGCTATGGTGCCAGCTTTCCATCAGGCGGGTCGTATGTTCGTTTTTCAACTCTATGGTATAAAAAAGTCTACAATAAATATAACAACTTACCTTTAGAAGTGAGATCTATATGCACCCTGTTACTCGGAGTGCCTTCACCTACTGCAGTATGAGCCCTGACAAACACTTCATACTGTCTACCAGTAGATAGACCTGATACTGGAAATGTGAGGTGTCGGAGAGGTGTCTCTAGGGTTGCTTCCACTCTATAGCTTTGTGGTGAACTTGTGCTGAAAACAGAAATAATAATATTTCTTTAAGGGAAAATTACTACAAGTTTGACGCCATCGAACGCCATCGAATGTTCTAAATAGTGGCAGCTAATAAAGCCAACACAGATCCAAGTCGTTGAAACGCTGAACTTCAAAAATAATTATTGATCTTTACGAGTCATACATAAATTGGTACTAATCGGTACTGACCGGTGCAGGGCAAAACTTGTATAAAGAAACCGATAAATCTGCCAAGTCTTAACAAGTGACGGGCACGCCGCAATCGCGGCGGTAAGACCCCTCTTTGAGGAGTGGCTGGATAGGCGTCATGGCGTCCTTACCTTCCGCATGATGCAGGTCCTCACCGGACACGGAAATTTCGGGAGGTACCTGTGTCGGATAAGGAGGGAAGAAACGCCTGGGTGTCACCACTGCGAGGATCGTCCGGAGGACACGGTGGAGCATACGGTGCAGGACTGCCCCGCTTGGGCAGAGCACCGCCGTGTCCTCACGACGGCGATAGGCGGAGACCTCTCGCGCCCGGCATTGGTCGAGGCCATGCTGCGGAGCGAGACGGAGTGGGAAGCGGTCGCCGGTCGTCGAAGCAGTCATGCTCGCGAAGGAGGAGGCGGGCCGCGTGAGGGAGAGAACAGCTACCTCCCTCCACCCCAGCCGCAGTGGTAGACGCCCACGGCGTCGGACGTCGCAAGACGATCTCCGGCCACCGTAGGCCCGGGCATGTGGGCGGCGAGTAAAGGGCGACTCGCTGCCCGACCATGGACCATGCCCGGGTCGACGGCGCGTTGTGTTCCACGCGCGCCTCAAGGAGTGTCAGCATAGTGACGGGGCCTGTAGAGGGCCAAAGCTTGCCGGGGTCGCAGGACTTACCCTTTACCGTGACCCCGGTACGTAAGGGGCTAGTGAAGGACACCGTGGATTTTAGTCAGTACAAGTCTGACAGTCCCTCCCGCCCTGCCCTGGGTGGGAGGACTCATTTGATGATTTTACCACGATAAAAAAAAAAGAATATCCAAACATAAGTCACATGTTTCGATATGAGGTGTGGCCAAATGCTTACCTAGAAACTGGTTTCACATAAACGGTATAATGTGTGATATCTCCATTCGCTTGCTCTGGTCTCTTCCAACTGACGAGAAGGGAGGTCGGTGATGATACTAGTACTTTTATCGCTGATGGCGGACCGGGCACTGTAATCAGAAGATCGATCTTTTATTCGACCATAGTATTTTTTCGTTTATTTATCTTTTGTTGAGATGTACAATTTAATAAACTAATTAATTTTTACATGCTAAATTTAAAGACTAAAATTAAAATATTTACAAAAATGACTAAATTAAAACTAAAATTTATAGGGCGTCAAAAAATTCGTCCACATCGCTGTCAATGGGGAAAGTGCCCAGAACGCTGGCGGCATTGCCACGTTGGATGGCAATGCTAATCCTTTGACCAAGAAATAGGCCAGCCCTGTGGTCACGCGAGGCGTCGACTATACGCTTGGCGATGTCTTTGAAAAGTTTGTGGGCACTCGGACCCCACAGCCCTAGTGTTTCAACCCCAAAAGGCTCAAATACGTAGCTAAAAGTTAAGCCATTGTATTTGCGCCGCTTGAGGTTAGTTATTTAGGTTATTTCTTACCATAGTTGATAGTCTCATTTTTTTTTAATTACCAGAATGTACCATTGGCAAAGATTCAATCAGCTAGATAGTGAGGCTACTGCGCTTAACATCAGGCGAAAAAGTGGTTGTAATTATTATTATTTTTTTATCCGAACCAAATGCCTTTATGCCTTTGTCAAACAGACAGGCGAAAGCGAAGCGAGTCCGAGGCGATACCGAACCGAAGTGAGACGTCAGTCCGATAGTTCTGTCACGCTATCGGATCGCTTTCGCTTTTCTATGTGACTGGATTCAAACAATTCCATACATTACAAATAAAAACGTCACGCTTCGCATTCGCTACGCCAGTCTGACAAAGGCTTTACACTCAGTAACTTGATGATGTTTTTAATCCAATATTTACCACAGTTGAAATCTTTACCAAATGAATAAGAACGATCAGAAATAATTGTAACTTACCATCTTGCAATGTAGTACAAACGATGGGGTAGGAAAAAGGTCCCAGCCCATAGTTTGAGAAGCCTGCAACTTTCACTGTATAGTTGGCATACTTCAGAAGAGCTTGGAGGTACAGCTCCGTGTGTGGGGAACTTATGTTCTGCCACGGTCCATCTGGAATATTTATTTAAGATGTAAGAACGTTTATATCTATAATTCCAAACAAAATTAACAATAGCTAATGTCAACTGGTAATGTGCCAAAGCGTTGCATCAGTCTTATGTTCTCAAATCTCTCAGTTGTTGCTGCAAGATAACTGTCAAATTCGGGACTCATGGTCAAAGAAAAGGTAATCATAAATATTATAATAATATATAAACCATGTGCAATTATGGATGAAGTTATCATGATGTGCAATTATGGATGAAGTTATCATGACGAACAATTACCGGAAATATATTGTCAAGGACGGTACGGTTGACATCTGTCGGGCATGCCACCGTCCCGGTGAGTCGATCAGACACATTGTTTCCGGTTGTTCTCGTCTTGCTAACGGCGAGTACTTGCACAGACACAATCTAGTAGCTAGGATTATCCACCAGCAACTTGCCTTGCAGTACAACCTTGTGGATTCTGAAGTACCATACTACAAGTATGAGCCCGACCCAGTTCTTGAAAACGGTCATGCCATATTGTATTGGGATCAATCTATCATCACTGACAGGACTATTGTAGCCAATAAGCCTGATATTGTGGTGGTAGATCGCCGAGAGCGCCGTGCAATGATTGTTGATATCACCGTCCCTCATGACGAAAATCTCGTGAAAGCTGAAAATGATAAAAAAATCAAGTATCTTGATTTAGCTCACGAGATCGTCGACATGTGGAACGTGGACTCAGCAGTCATTGTACCGATAGTCGTTTCGGTCAATGGACTCATTGCGAAGAGCCTCGACCAACACCTCAAGAGGCTCTCGTTGTGCAGCTGGCTCAAGGGCTTGATGCAGAAAGCAGTTCTTTTGGACACGGCGCGCATTGTGAGGAGGTTCCTCTCTCTAGAGCCCTAACCACCGGCACCTTGGACCCTGTTCCCGATGTTGGTGGACCACTATTTTTTTATAATTTTAAATGTTTTTTTTTTAATTTCTTTTTTGTAAAAATATTTAAAAATGTAAACAGATAGGAAAAAAAAATGAATAAAGGATATAAACCAAATATATTAGACGTTGCTCAGTGAGCTATAGAAAGGGCTATGCTTTTTGTTTTTTTTTTAATCGTGGTAAAATCATCACATGAGTCCTCCCACCAGGCCAGGGCGGGAGTGACTGTCAGACTCGTACTGACTAAAATCCACGGTGTCCTTCACTAGCCCTTTACGTACCGGGGTCACGGTAATTCGTAAGTCCCGCGACCGAAAGGGCTATGCTTGGCGTTTCTCTGCGGAATCGAATTCGTTGTGAAGTGATCCGACAGAAATCGAAAATGGTCGACATGGCCCATAAAATAAGTAAGCTGAAATGGCAATAGGCCGGCCATATTAGTCGATAGAAACGATGACCGTTGGGGTAGACGCGTTCTTAAGTGGAGACCACAATTTAGGCGCTATCATGCCTGTGTCAAACAGACATCGAGCGAAGCGAGACGTCAGTCCGATTATCGAACTATCATAGTTCTGTCACGCTATCAGATCGCTTTCGCTTTTCTATGTGACTGGATTCAAACAATTCCATACATCACAAATTAAAACGTCACGGTTTTCATTCGTCACGCCTATCTGACAAAAGCTTCAGGCAAGGTGAACCGACGGTCTTCGCAAGGTGACCGGTAACAGCTAGATGAGAGTAGCCGGTGATCGAGAGAAATACAATGCAGTTGGAAAGACCTATGTCTAGCAGTGGACGGCTGATGATAATAATGATTCCACTCACCCTCTGTGCTGAAGTATACAGAATAACCCAGCAGTGAAGTCCCGTGAGAGCTGATAGGCTGCCATGCAACTCTCAAAGAAGACGATGACACTCCTCTACACTCCACGCCTGATGGTGGTAGTTCGGGAGCTGAAATCGACGTTCAAATAGTCTGTTCTATTATTTGAGTCGTGTCCTTTCAATACAGAAAGTACCCTGTATTTCCTGAATTAGAGCGCTTTTATAAAGAATTAGGTTGTTGGTACAGGCATCGGTATGAGTCGGTACTGGTCGGTGCAGGAAAAATAGTTAAAGGAAATAATAGACTCATGGTAATCTTATGAGATTAAGCAATGGTGGCCCAGTGGTATAGGCTCCAAGTTACAAGTCATAGGTCGTGAGTTCAAACCAGCCTGGTGCACTTCTTTTTGTAATATATTTCGTCACAGTTGCTCTCAAAACTGTGAAGGAAATCATCGTGAGGAAAACGGAATGTCAAAGAACCCAAAAATTTGAAGACATGACTTCTACCAACTCACAATGGGCCCGCGTGGATTATAGCCCCTTAGGCCTCCTGCCTATGTTCCAGCAGTGGGCACATTATAGGCTGATGATGCTAATGATGTAATGTTATAAGATTTGGTTTCTTTATTCAAATTTTACCAGTACCGATCCGTGGGCATGCGGGCGACGAGTAATGGGCGACTCGCTGTCCGACCATGGACCATGCCCGGGTCGACGGCGCGTTGTGTTCCACGCGCGCGTCAAAGAGTGTCAGCATAGTGACGGGGCCCCCTGAAGAGGGCCAAAGCCTGCCGGGGTCGCAGGTCTCACAAATTACCGTAACCCCGGTACGTAAAGGGCTATTGTATTCAAGGACACCGTGGATTTTAGTCACTACGAGTCTGACAGTCCCTCCCGTTCTGCCTGGGTGGGAGGACTCATTAATGATATTACCACGATAAAAAAAAAGTACCGATCCGTACCGTCTTGCTTTTTTATAAGTAAAGTACCCAAGTTACAGGCAGGTTTCAAAAAATTTAAGTTTCTATGGCTTAATACCAAAATCTCATTATGTGACGGTTTAGTAAAAACTCTTTAGTTTGTCCTTTATGGTCAAGTCTTACCTCCTTCTCTCGTAGTTTGGTAGACCGGCAAGGAAAAAGGTCCATTACCAGCTGAATTAAAAGCACTCACAGATACAGCGTACCTGAAAAGTAAACACATATTTTTTTTTATTTAGCTATGGGCTCGCTTTTGACCACTATCCCGCTTGATGGTAAGCGAAGATGTAGTCGACGACGGTGAAGCACGCTTGCCTAGAAGTAACCTATTCACTGTTGATCTGAAGACCCCAAGGTTATAGCTATCAGGAAATACAGTCTCCGGCAATAAATTCCACCGTAAGCTATACACACAATAAAAGTATTGGTAAAGTGCTTATTGTTGGTAAATGGCGCAATTATTTTTAGACTGTAGTCAAACTGTATGTATATCATCATCTGCCTAGCCTTTTCCTAACTATATTGGGGTCGGCTTCCAGTCAAACCAGATGCAGCTGGATATCAGTATTTTACATGTAGCTACTGCCTGTCGGACCTCCACAACTCAGTAACTGGGTAATACGATACCCCATGGTAAGACTAGTTGTCAGACTTTAGAGCTTCTGACTAACAGTAACGACTGTCAAAGATCTACAAATGACAGCCGGGACCAACGGCTTTACGTGCTTTCCGAGGCACGGAGGAACTCGCTATGACAGATGGTCACACATCCACAGACCAACCTCGGCAGGCGCGGCTTAACCCGGAAGATCAGCCTGTGCGGCTGTATTTATTTAGCCACGAGCTCTTCTAGTCAAACTGTATATTTGAATTTAATTTTATTCTCACCTCATATTTTTGAGCAATCCACTGAGTATCGTTTCTTGTTTCCCCTTTCTAGCCATCACTTTTATCATCTTGGTTTGAGTATCATTAGGAACTGCAAAAGAAAATAAAATGAAATGAGAATATTCTTCTAAAGAAAACATACAAAAATTAACATCCATCTTGCAGAGTCAATGTTGGTAAACTTAATAGAAAAATTAAGTTATACTGTATTTTGTGTGGACTTACTGGAAAACTTATTGAGATGTTGCAAATTTTGGCATACTTAATTTTTTTGATTAAGTGTGTGTTGTTAAATGTTCATAAAAAAGAGTGAAAGAAATCTCCGTCTGAGCAGGATGTTTTTAGCTTCGGCCGAAGTCTGTTTAAAGACTTCCAAGTAAGTATGATAGGAGAAAATGGATTTTGAATTCTGCTAAGTGTATAAATATGTTACCGGAAATCTATGATATCTTGGAATTGTATTCAACTCCTAGGAAATAAATGTATTCAATTCCGACGCTATCTAGGAAATGTATAAAAAAAACTGTTTTACGGGTTCAGGTAGACGGAGCCCCGCTGCGCAGGGCTTCTTTTCAATTTGCATAACGGAAGTGAACCTCGGCGTGCCCAAGAGTTGTTGGTGCCTTTGATTAGGTTGGTTTGGTTAGGTTTCACATATTTCCGGGCGATTTGAGGAATTACATACATTTCCATTAACATATAGGTACATAATATTGCTCATGACTGTACAGTCTGCTGTACAGCAGTTTTATCTCTTTACCTGGATCTCCACTTATCCTGGGCACAGCCTTCACATGATATCCCTGTAGCTGTCCATTATGGCTCTCTCTGGGTGGTGGGAGCCATGACACTACTAGTTCTCCAGGATTGTCGGTCTGTTGGACTTGTACTCCAAGCGGTGTTGACGATGGGGCTGAAAACGATACATTAATGACTGAGACCATTTCTCAATTAATATCTTTAGTTTTCATGTGGAGCAGGCCAACCGGGTTTTTATTTCCTCCTTTTTTTTACTCCTCCACTATTCTTTTCTGATTAATTTCGTTACAGGATCCAAGACAGGTAAATTCATTCTCCGGGACACGTCGAGCTTCATTGTCTCAGCGCTTTTCTGGTGGTTGCCACTGTTGATTCTGGCTTTCAGGAGTTGCAGTGGTTTGGGAATAGTGTGGTGGGTTTGTCCCAAAAAAATGTGGACCAGGCCGTATTGAACTACTGTTTAATATGTACGTTTTTTTAACATCCTCTTCAGCCGAAAGACAACCACCACGCCGAATGGCCATTGTAAGAGTCGTGGGCAACTAATAGATGCAAGACATTGGTTACCTGCGACTCTCACGATGTCGTCGGTCCACTAAGTGGGAGGCCTGCGTACTATGCGTCTATCGATTCGTTATTTTTTTAATAAGCTTATTTTATCCGCCTATTGTGCAAAATCTTCTCCCCATATCTTTCCATTTTTTTCTACGCAAGGCAAACGTAATTTCTAGTTTTGTCGCCGAATTTTCCAAAAAGTAAGTTATGATTCCAAAACTTTACAGATACCTAATTCAAGTAAACAGGTTTCTGAATTACCTTCTTGTTGAGTACTAAAATGTACTGGTTGTGTGTATGGACTGAGATCCACTTGGTTGCCTGATGCGATCCTCACTCTGTAGTCCATTGCTGGCTGTAGATCTCGCAATTCTATGTTCTGACGAACATCGTTGTCTTGCCTGAAAGATTTACAGAAGGTTTTTCCATGAAGATAAGGACTCATAGATTCTGAAGTCTAATAAAAGGAATTGCCATTTTATTTTGCTTTTTTTTTGGAGGTGGTCAAATCATTAAAATTGTGTTCTCCACCCTTTTTTTTTTTTTTTTTTATCGTGGTAAAATCATCAAATGAGTCCTCCCACCCAGGGCAGGGCGGGAGGGACTGTCAGACTTGTACTGACTAAAATCCACGGTGTCCTTCACTAGCCCTTTACGTACCGGGGTCACGGTAATCCCTTGGTCCCGCGACCCCGGCAGGCTTCGGCCCTCTACAGGCCCCGTCGCTAAGGTGTTCTCCACCCTAGGTGAAGCGAACGGGACTTTCAGACTCTTATTGACTAAAAGTCTATCCTGTTCCTACGGTTGCCCGTTGGCGTTCCAGGGCTATAATATTCTGTTCAGAAAATCTCGTGATGCCGGCAATAGCAGCGCTAGTTTTTTCTCGCGACCTCGTTGTCGAGCAGTTGTGAACCAACCACGTTGCACCCCATCGCCTGCCTTTTTAAGGATCCGTAAATTAAAAGAAAAAATAGGATCACTTTGTTGTCCGTCTGTCAAGACCTTTTTTCTAAGAAAAATTTGCAAGTATGGCAGGCGTTTGGCATTATGGGGTATATTATGGGGTATATTAAAGTCTAAATAAATAAATATTCCACAACTATCACACAACGTCATCTAGTCCCAAGCTAAGCAGAGCTTGTGTTATGGGTACTAGACAACTGATACATATAAATATATATTTCTAAATACATACATATTATAGATAAATTACACCCAGATACAGAACAAATGATCGTGCTCATCACACAAACATTTGTGCTGGGTCGGAATCGAACCCACAACCAGCATAGCAGTCAGGGTCACTAACCACTAGACCAACAGGCCTGTCAATAAACTAACCTTGTCAGTTAGTTTTCTGACAGTTCCTTGACGCGCTCGTGAAACACTATGCGATCCGTCGGCCTCTAGGTTAGATTGAGACTTTTAAATTCAAAAGGAACTTCTAAACTATCTAGTCCACTCACTTTCCCGTTTTCTTACCTCGTGATGTTGATGATTTTAGCACTATCCCACATCATAAAGTCGTTTGTGGTGTACTGCATCGTATAGTACTGCACGTGGGTGCTGATGGTGTCTCTCCAGGATAGCTTCACTGAGTTGCTGGTCACTGAGTCTACTTGCAGGTCTAGAGGTGGTGTTGGTGGTTCTGCAAATGCAGCACACTGTATTATGAATATTATTGCACAGCTACATGTAGTGCAGTAGATAATAGTGGTGGCTCAGTGGTATCGGCCCGACTTTCGAGTTATAGGCGCATCACTTTGTGTAATTAATTTCATCACCACTGCTCTCAAAAGCGTAAAGGAAAACATCACGAGGAAACCAGCATGTACTAGAACCAAAAATTCTGTCTGTAGCATCTACCAACACGTACCTTGGCCAGCGTGTCGGATAACGACCCACTCCTTCTTATAGAAGACAACTAAATATAAATAAGGTTGCTTAACAAAGCGGGCACTAGGGTGAAATATCCTAAAAACAGCCATTTTGTTGGTGGCGTTGACCTGATGGCGTGGCTATTTCTTCCCTGTAATATAGAGCCCGTATTGTTTATAAATCTAAAAAACTGCTCACTAAATAACAGAAAGTTCTCACTCACCAAGAATATCCAAATGCACATTGTAAGCAGCCACTCCATAAGGATTACTGGCACGGCACTCGTAAGTCCCGCCATCTCTGCTCTCAACGTAGTTGATGTTGATCAAACTATTCAAACCGTTGTGCGTCATCGTTTCTGATATTGTGAGCCTAAAATGTGAAACAAAAGAAGAATTCAGTCTTCGAAACAAAAGCGATTCAAAAACATTTACAAAGAGGTGCGATATAAAAACTGCGCACTGTGACGATTAGCGTTCATTGACACGTACGACAAAGTAACGACATCGCTGCGACAAAATGCGATCAAGCTGCGGTTACAAAGTGATAAAAGTCGCTGTAGGTAGCTTTTGGCAGTTGTAATGTGGTTACAACGCCGAACAGTTTTGTGTTTACCACACAACAAATCACTACCATGGCGGTTAAATGAGTCTACGTCTGTTCGGACGAAGGAATCCTATTGAGAGTGAAAAACCATACCATAAGTTGAAACTTATTTAGCGACCCGAAGTTAACTGTTCACTTTTTTAATTCAGCGCCATCTTTGGAACGAATATGTTACTAGAGTCACAGGCTTTGCAACGGGAAATGGCCTGAAGAGTTTCCCTTGGTTTCGGAACGAAAATGATGACTCGATTTAATTCGTTGGAAGGTTGTGGCGCTCTGTTTAGTTCTACTAAGAAACGTTAGATGGCACTCATAGTTAAAATATGAAATGCGGAGTGGATCAACAGCACTTTTCATGGACAGACATTTATTTAACAAAGAACTCTCCTTAAGGGCCAGTAGGTTGATAAATAATAATGATCAGTAGTTATGTTAACATAAAGTTAAGACTCCAACACATCAAACTGTCCCAATCTGTAAATTTTCTTTAAAATATTTTCAAATTAATAATAATAATAAATTTATTCAAAAAACATAAGGTATACGTTAAATACAATTTTTCTTAAATCTATGTCAAGTTCAGAAATAATCTATGCCTGAACTAGGAATTCCTGTGTTTCAGGCGAAGGGAGGTAACATGATTTTATTAAATAATCACATAATAAGCATAATAATCTATGGACTATACAATATAAGGTGTTTAAAAATTATGTTGTTTAACTTAGTTAGCTAATTATAAATAGAAAATTACAATAATTTGACCAATCGTTACTTAAGGACAAGTAGTAACTTCTCTGTATCTTCATAGGACATTGATTGTAAAGCTTCCTTATGGATTTTTTTGCAGTTACTGAAATTTAAGGAGTAGATGGTTCCTTTTTCATTTAACCTATTATAAAGTAGCGATCCAAGGTACATATAAAATTTGGCTGTGAAAGCATGCTTTGTACTTTTTTGAGGACAAACTATATCTTTCCGTCTCTTATTAGTAAATTCAGTGCTATAAGGAAGAGCTGTGTGTTGTTTTAGTACAGTGCTGATTATAAATAACTGTCTAACTGTTAGTACCTCACAGGATTTATACAGAAGGTTAGTAGGGAACAGAAAAGGCCGACAACACAAGGGTCATTTTCAAATGCGCTGGAGGCTGTATATTGCCGGTTAAGCTTGAAAAGATTACACAAAACATGCCTTATTTTGCTTAAAATAAAGTAAAAATTACCTTGACGATGTAAAATCAACAGGCTTTCCATCTAGAGACCATTTGACTCTGATAGGGTTGTCCCCTAGTGGTCGGCAGGTCAAGGTTACCGGTAGACCCATCTTGGTTGTCAGGTTGGCGCCGACTGACTCGAAGTGCACCGGCTCTAGAAATAATTAGTGGGTTTATTTAATGTGAAAATCTTTGAGTGGATAATAGGGCACCAAATCACGGTTTGATGTGCGGGGCTTAGCTAATTAATTTAGCTGTGCTAAATGCGGAGCAAATAGCGAAAATTATAAATGAATGATGGCGCTTGCGCTACGTTTGTGTTGTGTTAAGTATGCCTAAAGAGTGTATGTCCCCATTGAACCTCACGACCCCGTCTTATACACCGTTTCGCTACTAATATTAAAACGAATTGTTAGTAAACCGGGTTCATTACACCGTAATAACTTATGAAATAGGAGAACAGTAAACACAACTCATGTTTCAATCCGCGCATACACTGTATCTACTAATCGATCAACTTGATTGATTGGCCAAATATTAAAGCACGCACATTTTGTCAACCCTATATAAAAACATGATATTGCCTACAAATGAATTGATCTTTAGATTTTTTCAGAGTTACTTACTGTGATAGCAACGAGCAAAAAGCAATCTTATTATAACGCTGCGACGAAATATTTTTGACAGACCTGTCGCTGCCAGTTACTACTATGGGACATTTACACGGGTTGATTTGCTAAATAACAATTTGAATTGGTCGCGCCTAAAATTTGTAAGCGATGCGACTGGTTACTTCCGCATGGCTGTATCGACCGAAAAATCAACCCATGTACGAGTAAAGCTTTCTTTGGTTAATCAGTGACGCTAAATCAAGGGAAACAAGCTACTGCAGTTCTAGTTGTCGCTTAATTGTTGTAAGATTTTCATTTTTTTTTTTCAAAGATAACTATTTTTTTTTTATTGATTTGATACACTTGCCAGAGAAGTAAAGTTACGGTGCGTGTATAATGAGCACACTAAAGTGGACTAGCCATGTCTGCAGACAGACAGATCATTGATTGCTGACATGTGTTAGAGCGGAGACCGCGTATGTATAATCGCGCTGCGGAACGCATAAGCAATGCTACACGATAGATCGATGATTTAAAGAAGATAGCTGGCAGTGTGACTGGGGACTGCCTAAGACCGGAATGGTTGGCGCTCTCTGGTGAAAGAAGGCTTACGTCCAGCAGAAGACAATAAGCCGAAGATTCGAAGTCATGAAAAACTGAAATACTTACTATTAACACTGATCCACAAATTCTTATTCAATGCATCCCCCACTCCGTTCTCAACGTTGCACGCGTACATGCCTTCATCGGACAATGAGACCACCTCTATAATGAGTGTACCGTTAGGGTAGCTCATGACACCACCACCAGCTAAGTCGAGGACTGGACGCCATATACCTAAGGTAGCTGGGAAAAATGAAAAAAAAATATTAGGTAAGCATTAGAACTTTAAAACAATGATAATTATTCATTATGGAACTTGCAACAATGGGGAAGTGCACAAAATTCGATATCAATAATAAAGATTGTACATATTCTAGTGATAGTGTTAGAAACCGTGTCCGTTTAAAAACTAAGATAATAGGTTTGACTAATACTTTACTTCTTGAAACTGTTAATCATCAAATTGACTTGGCTAATATAAATTGGATCGCTGATAGTCAAGAATGTTACAGAAATCAGAACTAGTAATTTAAAAAAATCTTTAATATGAGCACATTAACGGCTGGTCAGTTAGTTTATGATAATGACGTCTGAAAACTCAAACCAATGATTTGACTTACTCTAAAATTCAAAGAACCTATTGACAATACATGCATAAATTGATTCGATTCGAAAAACGAGTATATCATAGGTAGTAGAGATTTTATCATTATCTACTAAGATAAATACTCGTAACTCTCACTGATTAATATTCGTTAACTCAAATATTAATCTAGAAGCACAAATTCCAGTGTGCCAATACCAATAGGGACAAACCGAACCCAAAGCCAGAGAGTATTCAATAATTGATCGTGCGTAAATATTTCAACGTACCATCCCTTTTCATCCAATGGATCTGTGGCGTCGGGTAACCGTTTGCATTGCAATACACTACGCCTCGTTGTCCCAATAGTAACGACGTGTTTGTTGGTTCTTCTATCCATTTTGGTGCGACTGTGAAACAATTTGGCTTTTAAAATCTGCTGTTTGTTAAAGAAATGGTCTGCATTTCTAGACTTAACTATGATGCGGTCCACATAGTTAAGTCTAGAAATGCAGATCATTTCATGCGGTCCACATTGTAACAAAGAAATACTTGAGCAAGTTCGTTTAAATTTGTTTTTGGATCACTTACTCAATTAATAACTATAAATCTATGTAGGTAATACGGATGAATTAAATCAGTATTGTTTTGTCAGTCATTATCAGTCTATTTTAATTTCTAGAAATGTAAATAAATGTATTGAGTATTAAATTTAACAAGAAGCATGTCTTAAATGCTTTAAACATGAATCAAAACCAGGTGGGATCACTAGTTTTAATGCTCTTGTAAACTATACATGATATCAGTTTTGCCAATCAATGAAAATGTGTCAAGCACTGAATAGTCAAAGGATATTTTTTACATCCGATTTCATATATATTGCTTTTATGTCCAGATTTCGATTTACGTTAAGCTTTTGACTACATACAATACGTACCGTTGATAAAAAGATCAGCAGTCTGGTTTACTTTGCCCACGTGGTTAGTTGCTATGCACGTGTATTTTCCGCAATGTTCCAAAGAAACTCGCTTTATTATCAATACGCTAAATAACTCTGAACTTCTTTCTGTTATCTGGAAATAAAGGATGGAGTTACTCAAGGGGACATACTTGGTCCTTTAATGTATGATATTGTACAGAATCTTAAATTGATATTAGCGATCTTTTCTCATACTATGTATTGTAAAAAAATATTAGCAAATTCAAAATATGAGTATGTATTACAGTTATTTGTACACTATATCTGGTAGTCATTTTCTTACCTTCAAAGTAGCAGGAAGTTTTTTCCCATCCTTTAGCCAAGAAAAGTAAATAGGTGGATCGCCACCAACAATATTGCACGTAATTTGAACTATCTGGCCTTCCTTGAGTCCAGTACCAACTCGAAGTTCATCTAATTCTGGTGCTTCCACAACTTGAATTTCAAATGACCTGAGGAGTATTCAATGCTTTGTCTATTAAAACGTCAGTTGGATTGCTCTGTATAAGCAAAGATTGTTGTTAATTGATGTTTTACATGAGTACCACTAAAAAATTCTAGTTTTTTTTAAAAAAAAACAACTAAATTCTCGAGATTAAATTCGTAGATGAAGACTTACTCATTGTTAGTAAGAATTAGATTCACAAGAAGAGTTAATAATATTTTATATGTGACCACCACGCACTAGAAAACGATAAAATCAGGTAGGTATATCTAGCCCAATTATCGTAGCATACACTTTCCCCTTTTTAAAAAGTCCTTACCTTTTAGCCATTTCTCCCGATGGACTATAAAGAATACATGTATAAGTATCTCCACTATCTTCTTTGACAACTCTTGCTATGTTCAGTATACCATCAGCTCCCGATTCAAAGAGCTGTCTTTTCTTACGTTTTCTTCTTGTGTTCTTACTGTTACTAGAAGTGGTTTCGTATGTTCGCTTGTATCTTGAATGTTGAGGTAATGTGGAGCTGATGATTTTCTTTCCTTTATGTTCCCATTCTAGTTTGCTGAAATTCAATAGTAACTATTTGGAGGTGACACTTTATTTTAATAACACCGAAGCCTACGGTTGCTTAGTTAGAAAAGTAACCCATAATGAAAATGTCTATCTTATTACTAATAATAGTTTACTCCAAGAAACATGGATTAAGTGTCATAATTTAATTCATTTCATCAGCTCGGATGTTATGATCTTCAGTTACCGTCTTAGGTGGCAAGGGTCGCGGAGGAGTGGCGCTGAGTAAAAACTTTCTAGTTTTTCAGAATTTTCTAATTAATTTCCTGTGCTAGTTGATTTGGAATTGCTGAATTCAATGAACAGGTTTCACAGCAATATCAACCACGCTGTGGCAAATCTATCCACATTTGCTGTTGACATTTCGTTAATTACCTACGTTTTAAGTCCCATATTTGCTGTAGAGAAATAGCATATTACTAAAGGTATAAATCAACCCTGACAGTATTGAGAACTTCCTGGTAACAAAGCCATTAACAATTTGCCTTTGTCGGAAATCAAAACCATATTTGGAAATAGTAAAGCATCAATATTGAATAACACATGAAATGATGTGAGGAAGGATTAACCTCTCCTCGAAACAGATGGACAGGTCAAAACAAATAACAATCCAGCCATCGATTTTGGATTGGCAGGCCTTTGTGCCGTCATTCTGTATTAACTACAATGCGATGTACTAGATATCAGTAATCGTTTTTTATGTAGTGTGAAATTTGTAGTATATTATACAGTAACAAAAACGTATAAACATGAGGTTGGTTTAATACTTTTATTTTTGGGATGGTGTTATCATCAAATGAGTCCTTCTCCGTGGGTGGACCAGAAGAGAGTGCCAGGCTAAAAATTCATCCTGTTTCTTCAATTGCACTTATGCCTGCCGTAGTCGCGGGACTATCTTAAAAGAGCACTACGGTTTAGTTTTTACCCTAGTCAAGCTCCACCGAGGACGGGAGGACACAATTTATCATGTTCCAAAAATAACATAAAATTTGTAAAAGCACATTCACAATAAACGAAGAGTACATAAGGTGAAGCGTAATTTAAAAAAAGAAAGAAAAAGAAGGATGAAAAAAGATTCAAGTAGTGGTGCGTACTTCAAAAAAACAGCTGCAGGATATGAGCTAGATCTGTAACTCAAGTTATTATGCTAATCTGCACTCTGAACCGAAAAAAATCTAGCCAATGTGTCAGTTTTACTACCAACAAAGCTGTGAAAGCGGATAAAATTTGGGCCAATTAAATCTAATGTCAAGCCACCTACATGAAGGATACAATTGCAGGAGTTTTATTTAAATTTACCTGATTGGGTATCCATAGTAAGGACACCTTAGTTTCAACGATTCTCCACTTTGAACTTTTATTGGCGGTAGCGATCTGATGTAAGGTGGTCCTGAAAACAAAACAATCATGATAAATTAAACCGAGAATTAACATCATCTGATCGTCATATGATGCCCGTCTTTATCGCGAGATTTCACGTTTTTGTGAACTAAAGTAAACAGGGACATTAAATTTAACGTCATACGTCAAGTACGAGAGGAGAAGCTCGTGGCTAAATAAATACAGCCGCACAGACCGATCTTCCGGGTTAAGCCGTGCTTGCCGAGGTTGGTCTGTGGATGGGTGACCATCTGTTATAGCGAGTGTTCTCCGTGCCTCGGAAAGCACGTCAAGCCTTTGGTCCCGGCTGTCATTTGTAGATCTTTGACAGTCGTTACTGTTAGTCAGAAGCTCTAAAGTCTGACAACCAGTCTTACCATGGGGTATCGTATTACCCAGTTACTGGGTTGTGGAGGTCCGACAGGCAGTCGCTCCATGTAAAATACTGATATCCAGCTGCATCTGGTTTGACTGGGAGCCGACCCCAATATAGTTGGGAAAAGGCGAGGCAGATGATGACATCAAGTACGCTGTATAGTAAAATACGGGACCCAGTCCTCTAAATCTTTTTCTTCTGTTTTTCTCATTTCGCTCGACGTCAGCCTCGCTCTAGGGCGACAAGACTGTCTTGGGTTGTCTGGTCGTCGATCACAGCTTGTTCCAAATCTTTTGAAATGGTTGTCCACCATGTGGTTTGTGGGCGTCCTCCGCCGTTATTCTTTTCGGGGATAACTAGGGCCTTTTCTACAACGTGCTCTTTCTCTCTTAGATCTTCTTTTAAAATTTGGAGGAATAGTTTGGGAGATATAACATGTATTGTAAACGACACTCACCGTCATACCACAAAAAGTTAAACACTGTTGAACAGATGTCTAAAAAAGTGTAGGTACTGCAAAACGACGCTTGTATCAAAGTCAAAACGCGTTTTGGAGTTGACAGTTTCTTCAACAAGTATTCAATAGATGTTTATTTTTTTTTGTAGTAAGACGGTTTGCATTATGTTCAAAAGTTGTTATAAGAAGATCTCTTTCGTTTTTAGGTGTTTTCTTCTTCTAACATTTATTTTTGTTAGAAAAAGAAAATTAAATAAAATATATTGCTCACCGGGACTTTTTACGTGAAATTAAGACTAAATATTTTAACAAGACATTTACTGGCATGAATTTCGGCAACAAAATCCCTGATTCTAAAGCTATAATTTGAGAAAAAAAGAACAACTGGCTCTTTCTTTGTGCCATGGGATCTAAATAATATTTTTGTCCACTTACCAAAAACATCAATTCTAGCCGAATGTCCAGTGCTGGATTCTCCTTCAAAAGCTAAGCAGGTGTACAAGCCACCATCTTCGACTCGAGACCTGGATATATTGAGCTGGGAGACCACACCAACTCCTGATGGTGACATCATTTGACCCAAGGTGTACCTGCAATATGAAAAGAAGGTCTTACCGAGAAATACCGTGTTATTGGGTTCTGGACTTTTATGATCTCTCATAATCATTTTCATCCTCTATTTAAACTTGAATTGTCTAATTTACTTCAAGGTGGTGATAAGCTCCTGCCGGGGTCGCGGGACTCACGAATTACCGTGACCCCGGTACGTACATGGCAATTGAAGGACACCGTGGGTTTAGTCATTACGAGTCTGACAGTCCCTCCCGCTCTGCCCTAGGTGGGAGGACTCATGTGATGATTATACCACATAAAAAAAGGTGGGGACAAGCTTGAGCATTTACTACCTCGAGTGCTCGCCGTTATTTATTTTGTCCAGTTGTACAACGAACGGAGTCAAACATCGCAACGAACATTTTCGCGATCTTTCTAGCGAATGCTCTGATCGAATGAACGCGCGAAGGTCGTCAGAATTTTTCTTCAAGAAGATGTTAAACTTGACAGCCGGCTCCACCAAAAAACCCGCCAGAAAGCTCGTAACATTCGCAAGAAGTTCATGAATAGTGAATGTTCAAGTTTATCAGCACCTTTACGATCTCTTGTGACATGTTTCGGTTTAGATATCGATGTCGCCTGTTATGATTTAAGTTCCAGTCCTTAATCTTTGATCGAACGGTGAGCCACCTATTACTCGTCGTCCGATACTGTCGACTACTTTGGTTGAAAATCTCCGCGAAGTGTTTAACGGCCTGATCGTGAGGTGGAGGAAGCCATGGTGCCTCTCCAGTCACTCCTCAAAGAGGGTTCTTAACGTTCTGATTACAGCGACTCAACGATCATAGCAGCGACTCTACAAAGCCTTTTGTAGAGTCGCTGCTAAATGAATCCTCCAACTCTGGGTGGGACGGTAGGGAGTGTCAGACTTGTAATGACTAAAATCCACGTTTTCCTTGAATAGCCCTTTGCGTTTTTTACGGGACGCCCCGTTAGATTTAACGGGGCGTCCCTTAGAGGGCCAAAGCCTGCCGGGGTCGCGAAACTGTCTTATCAGGTAACCGTAAAGAAGAAGAATAAAGCCACGCTTCAAAGAGCTGTCAGTAATCACTGACAGCTCTTTGAAGCGTGGGTGGAACACGACGCGCCTTCGCTTCGACCCTGGAGTTCTACAAACCCTAAGGTAGATCCTGGGCTACTTTTAACATAGTCTACGTACGACCTAAATAATCGTTTAAAACTCAGCTAATTTATTTATTTGTTTAGGAACTCACAACAAACTAAAAATTGATTCCAACTGAATATTTACAGCTGACTGAAAAAAGTTTTTGAACGCCATATAAAATGTGTTGTATGTTTGTACAGCTACTCCTGAACTAACAGACCTAAATGTTATATTGTTTTGTTTTTGTTTGTAGAAATATTAGCAGAGAATTTCAAAACTCTATTCATTTCTAGAATCTATACTTATTATAAATTATCTTTTTGTAATCTTTTCACACGTACCACAAAACTAGTGGATCTCAGTTAGGTATCTTGAACTTAGATATCTTTTGTAAGTTCTTTTTCTATCTTTAACTTTAACTGCTTCCGTCTATCAATAGACTGTTTTAATCAAAAAATGTAATTAGTCCGAAAGATAGATAGTCAAAAAATATATGACCCGTATTTTTTCTTTTGTTACGAAAACCAAAAACGACCAAGATATAACGCTTCTAAAAATCACAAAACTTCCCTCGGTCGGTATAATTTTACAGGCGTTATGACGTCACAAGCCCCCCACTCCCCAATTTCGAAGCGTTTCGTCTTTGTCAATGTATGAATAACAGCTTTATGTTAAAAGTTATCGATGAGTTGAAGAAACCATACAACACACACACACATAAATTTCGTTTAGTATTTAAAAATAACAGGTTTCACACAACAGGTACTGGAAAGAACGTAGGGATCTCCCGTTGCTTGCCGTTATAAAATTGTACTCACTATAAAGCCTTTGTCAAACTGACAGGCGATAGCGAACCGGACCGAGTCCGAAGCGATAACGAACCGATCCGAGACGTCAAACTGGGTGCAGCGAAATGAGGCATGACAGTTGTATTAGCTGACTCTTTATGAACGACGTCAAACAAAGTAAATACGCCTTCGCCACGTCTTCGCATCGGTTCGGTCACACTTTCGGATCGCTTTCGCTTTTCTATGTGACTGGATTCAAACAGTTCCATACATTACAAATAAAAACGCTCGCTTCGCATTCGCTACGTCTGTCTGTTTGACAAAGGCTTAAGAGTTGAAGATGACACAAATGACAGAACAACATTCGAAATTTGAACATTTAAAAATTTAAAAATCGATATTGATCTAGGTGATAAGTGGCTGAGAAAACAGAGGAGGTAGCTACTCTGTTACAATACTACTGGTAAGACTGCTGTGAACAGCTCGGATTTTCTTACCTCTGATCAGTATTAGATGATATGACAACACCGTCCCTCTCCCAAATAAACCTTGGGGGTCTATCAGCAGTCGCTGTACATTGCAGACTTATCTGAAAATTAAATAAAATCTTATAGCTTCCACTGTTTTTTTTTTATCGTGGTAAAATCATCAAATGAGTCCTCCCACCCAGGGCAGGGCGGGAGGGACTGTCAGACTTGTACTGACTAAAATCCACGGTGTCCTTCAATAGCCCTTTACGTACCGGGTCACGGTAATCCGTTGGTCCCGCGACCCCGGCAGGCTTTGGCCCTCTACAGGCCCCGTCACTTTGCTGACACTCTTTGAGGCGCGCGTGGAACACAACGCGCCGTCGACCCGGGCATGTTCCATGAACGGACAGCGAGTTGCCCATTACTCGCTGCCCACATGCCCGCAGAGGCGAGGGCTTAGGCCTGAACTTCTCGTACGTCTGTCGCGTACAGTCCGTTGCGTACGGCAGCGAGAATAAAAATAAAACGTACACGTCCCTGACGTCATTGCATTAATAAATCCTATGATATAATAATGTATTGAGGGTGCTATTTTAAGCGGCTTCTGTTTATTAACATGTGACTAGGTTTATTATTTCCCTTATATTAATGCAATACCACTACAGTATCGTAGAGTATCTACATCAATAAATGTCTTGAATACTAAAGACGTTTTGGTATTGAGCATTGCTTTTCCAAATCCATTATGTTGCCAATTACTGTCCGGATTGCTGACCGCAATTTATAGTTATTAGCAGAGACGAAGCCTAAGGCTCGATAGTACCTCGAATTACTAATCACGTGTGGGCTAAATCTGTTTCAGAGCAAATTACATACTACATCGAAACAGTGTGTTTTTTTTTCTATTTAACATGAGTTTGCCCTTGACTAGTCTGAAATTTTTCACTTAGGCGTCAACTCATCCGGAAGTTTGATGAAACGACACCCTTAAAAAAATGAAGGCGTCGACTCATCCGCAAGTTCGAATGAGTGGTCGCATAGCTAATATTGATGTGGTCATTTCATTCGAATAGACATAGGGACAAACAATTGTGTAAAATTACAGTAAATGTGAACATGAGATGACCCTCTTTATGGGATACTGTTCGGCCGAGAGTAGTAATTCAAAGAGGACAAGTTCGAAATTTAATCAATATAAAATCCTTACCTCTTCACCAGGAGTGACAATCTTCTCACTAAAATGCTGAGTGATAATTATATTACCGGATCCTAGATCCCTTTTGTGCCTTACAAACTGGACTTCTGAAATATATAACAAAATTCATTAAACTTTCAAAGTTTCATTGTTTTCTACGAAGTTAAAATAAAGCCGTATTTCATTTGATTTTCTCTTTAAAGAATTTGGATGGAAGAGAAAGAACAAAGAGTTCTAGGCTTCATATAGACGAGGGACACCTTATTGACAGCAGATATTATTGAGAGCGTCTGAGGCAAGCGATAAAAGCACCGGCGGCAAATAGACGAGAGTCGGCGGCAGACTGAAGAGCGCTGACAGCTGCAGCAGTATCCGTCCGTAGGGGAATACGGGGACGCGAGTTATGATGGGAAACCACACACTTAAGGCAAACTTAACACAATACTAACGTAGCGCAAGCGTCAGCAGAACGCCATTTGTTAATGGCCGCTTGCAAATGACATCCTGATGGCGCTTGCGCTACGTTAGTGTTGTGTTAAGTATGCCTAAAGAGTGTATGTCCCCGTTATACCTCGCGTCCCCGTTTTATACAGTTTTACCCTATTTAGCCAAAAGATGCCACTTGACTTTTCGAAGCGGTTATCACATCGCAAGTGCGTACGGTCGATGAAACGGATCTCACGTTGGCTTGCATGTAATTCGTTGAAACCTAATACACTTATACTTACTATCAGTCTGCGCGAATGATTGTGGCTTTTATTCTACATGCGGCATTCTGCCCCTACATCTGCTTCACCACATGTAAGACTTGTAAGAATTGGCTTAGCTTCGAATAGGTTTTTAACATCTACATAATTATTATCTACTTACGATAGTTTTCGAAGCCATCAAATCGATTTTCTCTCGTAACCGTCTTCCTGTGTTTTGTTGTCCTGTGAAAGAAAGATACTATGTTAAAAACAATTGTGTTACACCACGTGTGATTTGGTAGATATCCGACAATTTCCAATTTTTTAGTTCTAGGACGTAATGCCTTTATCAAACAGAGAGGCGAGTCCGAAGCGATACCGAACCGATACCGAACCCATACGAGACGTCAGTCCGATAGTTCTGTCGCGCCATCGGATCGCTTTCGCTTTTCTATGTGACTGGATTCAAACAATTCCATACATTACAAATAAAAACATCGCATGTCATAAAACGTCGCATTCGCCACGCCCGACTTTTTGACAACGGCTTAACTGTTTCCTAACGATGTTTTCCTTCAGTTTTGGGAGCAGAGGTTATGAAATAAATTACAAAAAGTAAAAACACATGGCTGTTTGATCCCACGACTTATTACAACTGGGCTCTCATTATAAAGTCATAAATGTGTACCCAGTCTGTTGAAAATATAATGCTAAAAACACATAATTTCGCCAAAACAACATCAAAACTAGGTTAGGTAATCAAATAGTTCTAGACTGCCTAACAAAACAATATGTTACGTGTTCCCGACTATAAATTCAAATTGAGAACAAATTATGCAACAGCACGGACCCACCATGTACGGTAATTTCATTAATCTAAGTTTAATTTATGCATAGTTAACTTAACTGCTGTTAAACTGTGCCGGTTAGTAATTATACTTTGTTAAGGTTTATTTTGTTTCGTAAATTAGGGTTTTGGGTACCTAAAAGGTGTAAGTGAATTTTGGCGTTAAATTAGTTGGAGATAAGAGTTTTATGCTTCAGTTGATCTTTCGTCATACATTTTGTGTTAGTCAGTTGAAAGGATGGCAAGATAAAATGTACTTAATAAGTAAACAGTTGCTTGTGTCAGCGGCTTTGCCTTTTTTTTTGGGACAAACCCACCACATTATTCCCAAACCACTGCAGCTCCTGAAAGCCAGAATCAACAGTGGCAACCACCAGAAAAGCGTCGAGACAATGAAGCGACGTGTCTCGGAGAATGAATTTACCTGTCTTGGATCCTGCAACGAAATTAATCAGAAAAGAATAGTAGAGGAGTAGGAAAAAATATGTTTCCACTTCCCTCCATGCAAGCAAGGGATAGAACAAAACAAGGTCGTTAAGCAGCGGCTTCACGCGAAGCCAGGTAATTGCTGTACTGGTTTTTTTTTTATTTCTTTCTAATATTAGTAAGATACTACATAGAACAAAATGTTCATGTTCCTAAAAAATAATATTATAATTATGCGATTTCATGAAGACTACAGGATCGCTCTGGATGCATACCGGTTCCAACCGGTCTTATTGGAAATCTAAGGAAGAGGCCTTTGCTCAGTAGTCTAAGTCCTGCGGTTGATATAATGGTGAGGATGATAATACGCCATTTAAACTGATATTTTTTCAAACTAAATCATTACTTCGGCGACCTAATAAGACGATCAACAACAAACTCTCGTCATTTCAAATTAATCAAGCAGGTATTTTTCACATTAAATGTCGGGACACGAACTAATCGACTGTCAAGCGTACACCGAGTTTAACTGACACTCGATTACGTATCGCACGGTGAAATCAGCTCTAAATCCAGCAAGAATGAAATGTGAATTGCAGTTATGTAGCTACGAATATGTCTGATAGGGCGAAAAACGAAAAAAGCTATCCAAAAAAATTAAATTATTTCGTGACTTCAGGCATACTATGTAACAAATATCCCTAGAAGAGAAGTAACATGAATTTTGTTTTTGGGGCGTCTTTCTCAATTTTAGTTTACGTAACAACAAAGAAATAAAAAATATAAAATCCTCAAATGACGCAGTGTTCACTAAGTACAGGTTTTTTGAAAATTCATCCCCTAAGGGGGTAAAACATGGTATATAATTTAGTATGAAATTTAATTCAAATTTCATCAGATTTACTTGAAACTTCGAAAGCAATCAGGCTAATCAATAAAACACGTGTGTCAAGATGTTCTAAAATCCGACCCCGAAGGGGTAATTTAAAAAAAAAAGAAGAACATACTAAATCCTGCCGAACTAAGCCGCGAGCTGTGTGCTAGTTAATAAATAAACGGAGGAAATAGCGAACCATAATTTTCTCCCCCTCTAAACAAACAACAGAACTGACCTAATAAACAAAATAAACTAATTCCAATAGATATTTCTCCTCTAATATAATGCGATATGCACTTCAATATCGCCAGCGTTGATATGGGCGGTCGTGCCAATGCATAGTAATGCCGACTTCAACGGAACAGTTGCTGGACTAACACGTTTTGTAGAAGCAGACGAGCAACTTGAAAGCAACAGTGTAGCCACTTAAAAGTGGCCGAGAAATTAAAAACATGCACATGAGATATTTCTATATGAATTAAGTAATTGTTTTATGACTATTATTGGTCATCCAGTGGTAATGGCAATTTAAATTATGCATTATTCTACAAAAATACTGCTTTCTGCACTGTTTCTCTAAATTGACTTTTGTTGTGTTATATAAACCGTCTTCCGCGTAATTTTGGGCAAATGGTACGAAGTTTTTGCTTCACGAATTTTATTTTTATTTTACTATTTTCTATCCATGGAACGCCCCTTTTCAATTTTTGTTATCTTCGTCGCAAATGAGTTGTTATGTAATTGACATACATGTCAATCACACAGCAACTACCAATCATCAATCGAAATAAACATTTTAAAAAATCTTAAAAAGTAAAATAAGAATAATTATAGTACAGTCAAAACTAGAGAACATTTTGCTCACCTGATTTCTAATATTTACTACTTACAAAACAGTTTAAAGTGGAACAACTAAATAGAGCAACTTTTAATTGCCAAGCTGCAACTTAGGTGGCCACTATTCAGTAAAAACAACCGCGAGCACTTTCTGAACTTACACTGATGGTTTAAGTAGAGCGATGCAAAATTTTGATGAGTGTACTTTGTAGGAAAACTAGAAGTAAATGTTGTACTGTATGTGTAACTAGGTAAAATAATAACAGAGTGAGAGCAAATACTAGGTAGAGTTATACTGGAATTTGTTTGTTTTGCTGTAGTTCATTTGATGACTTCAGTGCTTTTGCCCGAGGCTTTGTCAACATGGAAGTTTTACCGAAAATAGTTAATATTAGAAGAATCTTATAATGAATTCGTCGGTACAGTTTTCGTACTGAAATTGTGTTGCTTGTCGCGAGTTCTATGTCTGCACGAATCAAGTATTTGTATCATCTACAAGTAGTTGGTCTGGGTGTGTATGTGAGTTTTGATGTTTGTAAACGCAACCACGATATAGGGGACATTCCACGTGTGAGGCAACGTTTTTTTTTTTATAAAAGAAAGAGAGAGACAGCAAAATAAGATTTGTAAAATTGAATAAACTATTCTATAGCTTAGCAAATTGTAATAGTTTATTTCCACAAAACAGCAAGGAAGTGACAAACATCGAAGGAGAGAGTGCGCCATGTTCCACATATACACCATGTCTGTGTACAATGATTGATTTAAAGTAATTCTTATTTTATATACTGGCGTGTTATAAACCCATGGTCAATCATAAATGCATAAAATTACTTACTTTGATGAATGGATATTTTTGTCGACGTTTTCATGTCTCGATATACCTGTAAAAAAAGAGAAAACATGTAAGTTTTTCGAAATCAATATTATGTGAAAATTTGCCTGTTTTAATTTTTTTTGCCTGATAACATAAAATCGGGACAAAAACTATCCTTTGTGTTAAACCAGGTTATAAAATAGTTGTGTCTCAGGGTGTCTCCTTTTTAAGTCCGTCAACGAAAATACTGGAACAAATAAAGATGTAGGAATGTATCTAAGGTCAAAATCACATTGCTGGTGAATAATATCGCCACGACTGAAGTCATTTTGATGCGGCGCTAGTGTCTATGTTGTTACATCAAAAGGCTATTTTTTTTTTTTAAATCGAAATCGAAATTCACAGAGGCGAGGGCTTTTTTTTTATCGTGGTATAACCATCAAATGAGTCCTCCCACCCAGGGCAGGGCGGAAGGGACTGTCAGACTTGACTGACTAAAATCGACGGTGTCCTTCAATAGCCCTTTACGTACCGGGGTCACGGTAATTCGTGAGTCCCGCGACCCCGGCAGGCTTAAGCCCTCTACAGGGGGCCCCGCCACTATGCTGACACTCTTTGAGGCGCGTGGAACACAACGCGCCGTCGACCCGGGCATGGTCCATAGTCGGCCAGCGAGTCGCCCATTACTTGCCGCCCGCATGCCCGTGCCTACGGTGGCATGAGATCGTCTGCGGAGTCCCATAGTACCTAAGAACATTTACAAGCTCCAGAAACACTTCAAGTCACTTCCACGACCCTCCAGGGAATCCATATGGATATTCATGGAAGCCGATCGACTTCAAAACTTTAAACTTTTTACTGCACCCAAGGGTGTCGTAAAGTAAAACAAAGGTCTGGAACAGATAACAGTTCCTCTGTTTTGAAGAAGGTTTAAATAATTTTAAGTTGTTTAAAATTGTAGTGGAACACGTCCTTTTATGGAACATTTCTAATTCACCTATTATATAGCCTATATAGGTTCGGCCTTAGAAACCTGGGCCGCCCAAAAGCCCGTTGGGTTGACGATATCGTCAAGATCGCGGGGAATAGATGGATAAGAGAAACACAGAACCGAGAGATATGGCATAAAAATGGGGAGGCCTATACCCAGCAGTGGGTGATCCCGGGCTGATATGATGATGATGATGATGATAGCCTTTGAGTTTTCTTTTTGAGTTTTTTTTTTCTAAGAACCTGCTCTGTCCCACTCCTGGGCAAAGGCCTCCCTCCACTCCTTCCACCGTTCACGATACTGGGCGTCCTCCTTCCAGTTCGGACGGAACCAGTCATGATCGTTCCGCCATCTCCTACGTGGCCAACCTCGACCTCGTCTTACTGTCTCAGGGCACCAGTTTTGAGCTATTTTGGCCCACAGTTTGTCCGGCATGCGGCAGACATGTCCTGGCCAGTCCCATTTCAGTTGGGTAGCCTAGCTAGAGTAGAGTATTATTATAGCACAATAATTATACTGTACGGCGGGATTTTATATGAAAACTAGCTATTTCCCGCGGCATCACGCGCTGATCAGCCTGTCAGATGCTGTTGCTAAACAATGGTATTACCGATCAACAGTGAACTACGGCTTTTGTAAACAATGTCATCGTTCAAAAGCTTGTGGGTGACGTGTGGTAGCTTGCCGTCCGATCAAGTACCAGACCCGGGTCGATGACGGCGCATAGAGTTCTATTTGCGTTTGATGGAGCTGTTAACAACTCAGCAACCCCTATAGAGCCAAACGCCTGCTGCTGTCGCAAGGCTGTCTAAGCAGATTAGTGTGACCCAGGACCATATAGGCCAAATGAAGGAAAAGGATGGATTTTTAGTCAGTAAGAGTAATGATAGTCTCTTTCACTCCACCCGGGCGGCAGGACTCCATAAACCCTCAGTTAGTGATAATAGAGAGTTTGAAGTCAAAAATAGATTTGTTTGACTTCTCAACATTATTTTAATTCCATTTCAAATTCAAACCATTTAAAAAGAGAACATAACAAAACTGTTTTACTACCAGCCAGTAAGCCCATCTTGTAGTTCCAAACTTCACATCATAAAACGGCAGACGTAACAGACTTTCAAAACAAAAAAAAAAACGAAAAAAAAAATCGGAAACTAAAAACTGGAATCCTGCAATTTCCAAACGGTTTAGTTTAAAAGTACCCACTAGTGAACTAACTCCCGATGCACTACAAACTTTCCGTTGCCTGTGGTTGCTACTAGTGATGTGCGAAATTAAACGAATTATTCGAGTGGTAGTCGATTTTTAATTCGAATTGAGTCGAGTAAAGCAAAACTGGTTTGAAAGATAAATGGGCCGGATAATTTAAAGTGTTTCAAGGGATCATTGCGAAACTTTTATTTTTTTTTATTTGTTTCTTAAAGTTTACGTTTTTTCTCTATTTTATTGGTGCTATTGTCGTTTATTCTGCCAGTGTTAATAAAACTAAGAGTGCATAAAAAATGCGTGTCAGCCTTTAGGCATTATTATATTCTTTGATTGGCGAAATAAACTTGTAGTAATTTTTTTTCCCTTTTTCATATGCTTTGTATATGTTACGGCTAAAGGTAGGTGTGAACCTAAACTTAAGATTAGCCGGCTAAACCTAGGTTTATCTTCGACGAAATGTTAATGTTAGTTTGTTCTATCTTTAGCCGGCTAAACTTAGGTGTAGCTGCAGGTCCTTGGCTAATGTAGAAGGAAATGGAATGGTCTTGCTTTCGCGGGGCGTCCACGCTTCCCAGCATGTCGACGGAGCCCCGCTTCGCGGGGCTCCTACTTCTGGGTGGTTTTTTTTTTTTTTTTTTATTTTTTTTTTTTATTTTTTTTTTTATCGTGGTAAAATCATCAAATGAGTCCTCCCACCCAGGGCAGGGCGGGAGGGACTGTCAGACTTGTACTGACTAAAATCCACGGTGTCCTTCAATAGCCCTCTACGTACCGGGGTCACGGTAATCCCTTGGTCCCGCGATCCCGGCAGGCTTTGGCCCTCAACAGGCCCCGTCACTATGCTGACACTCTTTGAGGCGCGCGTGGAACACAACGCGCCGTCGACCCGGGCATGGTCCATGGTCGGACAGCGAGTCGCCCATTACTCGCTGCCCGCATGCCCGCGCCTACGGTGGCCGGAGATCGTCTGGCGACGTCCGACGCCGTGGGCGTCTACCACTGCGGCTGGGGTGGAGGGAGGACGCTGTCCTCTCCCTCAGGCGGCCCGCCTCCTCCTTCACGAGCATGACTGCTTCGCAGAAGGAGGCGACCGCTTCCCACTCCGTCTCGCCCCGCAGCATGGCCTCGACCAATGCCGGGCGCGAGAGGTCTCCGCCTATCGCCGTCGTGAGGACACGGCGGTGCTCTGCCCAAGCGGGGCAGTCCTGCACCGTATGCTCCACCGTGTCCTCCGGACGATCCTCGCAGTGGTGACACCCAGGCGTTTCTTCCCTCCCTATCAGACACAGGAACCTCCCGAAACTTCCGTGTCCGGTGAGGACCTGCGTCATGCGGTAGGTCAGGACGCCGTGACGCCTATCCAGCCACTCCTCAAAGAGGGGTCTTACCGCCGCGATTGCGGCGTGCCCGACTTCTGGGTGGTTTAAAAAAAAAATAACCACGAAGAGGATGGCGGGGTCTTTCAGACCCCGCCATCCTCTTCTAACCTAAATTGTCCGAGTCGGGGTGCCAGCGAGTCCCGAGCTCGCTTCGCTCGCTCATGTGTAATGAAAGTGATTATTTTTTAATAAAGTTTTCGTGTCAAAATAGTAAACATTATTACATTGTTTCCTTTTCCATTTCCTTCTACATTTTTAGCCAAGGACCTGCAGCTACACCTAAGTTTAGCCGGCTAAAGATAGAACAAACTAACATTAACATTTCGTCGAAGATAAACCTAGGTTTAGCCGGCTAATCTTAAGTTTAGGTTCACACCTACCTTTAGCCGTGACATATATATTATAGCAGATTGATTGGCTCTTGAAGAAAATAATTTTTAAAGTTTGGTTTGTTTAAATATTGTTATTTTTCATATTTAGTCGGACAACACTAACGGCATTACCCGGTGATTTTCGCGATAATCAACGGCAGTTCACGTAAGCGTGGCCCTAGTGCAAAACTAACAACTGCAGCGGCAAACATTATAATATAAAATGATAATGGTAAACCACCACGCCTATTGTATCTACAACATTGATTTCCGCTTACAAAATAAATGATAGAATATAATATACCATGAATTTATGGGTCATAAACATGACAAAATATAAGACTGCCGAAATAATAAATTATTCGACTAAATCGAATTTTCGGTTCGAATGTCCCCAACACTATTTCCTCCCGGTAAAGTTTCTCTCTCCCGGACCACTAATCCATACTAAACTTTGTTAATAACTGCGCCAATTTAGACTCTATGTACACAGCAATAAGGAGTTTTGTGTAAGTAAAATAAAAATTGGTGAAAAAAACTTCCCGTTGCGTTTCCTTGAAGTTTCGAAACGAATTGTTCGGGCTCCTTAATAAGTGGGGATTAAATATTTTCTGATTCGCATTTACGAGTTTTTTGAACAATATTTTTTGTGTTTTACTGAAAAAGCGTTTTGAAAGGTTTATTTTGGACGATTTTCATTTAATCGGGCCAAGTTTTATGAGTTTGTTCGTTTCAGTTTGTTTTCAAAATAATTTAACCATGTTTTCATTTAAAACGTATAATGTTCCAACTGCTGCGGCACAAGCCTCCTCTCTGTGAGATGGAGTGGGCCATAATCCACCACGAGCACCCAGTTTTGGTTGGTAGATGTCACACATATCTTCGAATTTTAAAATCTTATTTCTATCATGATAAAATCATCAAATGAGTCCTCGTATCCAGGACAGAACGGGAGTGACATTTTTAGATTAGTACTGACTAAAATCCACGGTGATCCTTCAATAGCCCTTTACGTTCTTGTATCACAGTTACCTAAAGGGGACCTCGTCAGACTGACAGCTCTTCGAAGCGCGCCTGCACACGACGTACCGTCGCATGGTGTGGTGAAACGGCGAGTCACCCATTACTCGCCGTCCGCATGCCCGCTCTATATAACCTAAACTCACAGGTGTGAACAGCTCCAGGTCCCAAGTCTGGGCCATAACTCTAGCCGTCACCAACAGACAGTTACGTTCAAAAGTTTCATATGCATTGTCCCCGTTCACAGCGAGTTAGTAACTAACTGTACCTGACAATCTAATGGACTGAATGGTACAGTTTTATGTAAATTCTGTATTATGTTGGTGTTTTAGTCTGGTCTGTAATGAACAAGTTTGTGTAGCAACACAGAATGGACATTTTTATATCATTTTCCACACGGTCGGTGCTCTGGCTGAGCGATTGGACTGGTGCGCTGCGTGTTGTGGTCTCGATTCTCACACCTGCATATTTGTATGTGTATTCTTTATTGATATTTATTAAAAGTATTTTATTTAAATTGTAGTTTATCTGTAATTTGTTATGTATCACTGACTATTGACTTTTACTTTGAAAGTACTTTGAAAATCCATTCAAAAAGTGTCTGGAATATCTCCCTTAAGCCTTTGTCAAACAGACAGGCGAGTCCGAAGCGATAACGAACCGATACGAGACGTCAGTCCGATAGTTCGGTCACGCTATCGGATCGCTTTCGCTTTTCTATGTGACTGGATTCAAACAATTCCATACATTACAAATAAAACCGTCTCGCTTCGCATTCGTCACGCCTGTCTGTTTGACAAAAGCTTTATTCAAAAACCAACATCAAAATCAATCACTACCATTTCCGAACTCAAAAAAAGAAACAAAACACGACAGCCTTCTGAAATGGCTTAATAGCAAAAATCCAATCAGATCGTTCACAGTGAGAGGAACTATGCATCAATTAGAGAACAGACAATGCCCGGGAGAGATCAATTAATTAACTAAAAAAAAGGGGGAAGTGTAGGAAATCGCGAACTCGAAGCGGAGTGTTTCCGGACAATCTACTCTACAGTTTTAGTGCAGACGAGCTGGATAAGTTTTGTGCACTGCAGGACAGAATTATTGGGTGCATTGAGAAATTGATTTATGTTTCACGTTTTTTTCATTTTTTTATGAGTATTATTAAGTAACCTGTTTACAGAGAACAAAAAAGAAATTTAGCGAAAGATCAACGCAAAATAAAAATGATGCAGAAATTAGTTTTGGTGATTATTTTCAAAAAACGAAATATAACCATGACCACCAGTGTCCATCCATAAAAAAAAAACAAACAAATAAGTGACTTGGGATTTAATTTTTCTTCTGAACCAACCGGAACAGACCAATAATTCTAAGTATCGAAAGGAACTTTATGGTTACGCAGAAAGAAATTTCATTTGCATTTTTCGGAATTTTCCCTAGTGACCAAAAACCTTTACAAACTACATACACAATACTCTAAGTTAAACTACACAAAGTTCTCTCAACTTATTGCGTAACTTACATTTACCTAGTGCACGACCTCAAAGGATGCGACTTGTGTTATGCGACAAGTCAATGTGTCGTAGTAACGCGTTGCATTCTATAAAAAACGTTCACATTAAAATTGTTGGCAGCAATTTATGGCGAAGTAATAAACAAAACAAAAACATTTTAGAGAGTTATGACAATTTATTGCGCTTCGCTCCGCTTGTTACGTGCGGTGACTTGTTGCATCCTAAAAACATCTTTTACTGACTTTGTCTACAGTCGCTGTAGCAAAACACGTGTCGCGTCATGTAGTTCGTGGCCAAGCATTAAACAACACAAAACTAAAGAGAGTTCTCTCAATTTATTACATAACTTCTATATATAAATATAATTTTAATATTTATTGTCTCCAAGTAGCCATTAAGAAATGATTTACAACTGTTGAATGTTGAAATTTCTATCGTCTGTAATTTATTATGGTGATATTTATGTACTGTTGTTACTGTTTTGTCTGAACATAATTTTGTTTTCAGTAACCTGAGATGTGTTAAGTGTTTTTGTACAGTTTAGTAACTAAAATTGTTTTAGGCGTTTGTTTTTGTTTAAAATTATAAAAATAATAGAAGATTAAAGTTTTTAAACGGACAATAATCAAAGTTAAAATAGACTTTTTTGTTATATGCTATTTTGTTGTGCAAAAAAAATACAAAGATGATGGTGGGTAGTTTTCTACTAAATATATTATTGATCTATTTATTTATATCTATCACGATAAGTTACTTCTTTCTTAAATAAAACTATAAAAAAATCCCACAAAATAAGTTCGGTCCCAATTATTATGCAAGCAAGTGTACGAACTAAATATTTGGTAGCCCGAAACACGGACGAGCGAGCCGTGCCGAAACTTTAACTGGCCACTAGTGTGGTGTAGATATTGTGGTACCACTGCGAACGTGATTATTAATTTCGGTTCCCACGTACCTCATTAAAATTAATTGCCACGCCTTGCTTGAACATAACAATCCTACTAATCATCATCCTCATCCTTTTCCCAACTGTATTGTGGTCGGCTTCCAGTCGAACCAGATGCAGCTGAATATCAGTATTTTAATTGGAGCGACTGCCTATCAGATCTCCACAACTCAGTAACTGGGTAATTCGATTCCCGATGGTAAGACTGGTTGTCAGACTTTCAATCTTCTGACTAACAGTAACGATTGTCCAAGATCTATAAATGACAGCCGGGATCAACGGCTCTACGTGCCTTCCGAGGCACGGAGGAAACTCGTTATGACCGATGAACACCCATCCACAGACCAACCCCGACGAGCGCGGCTTAACCCGGAAGATCGGCCTGTGCGACTGTAATATTATAAAGCTGAAGAGTTTTGTTTGGTTGAACGTGCTAATCTCGGGAACGACTGCATCGAATTGAAAAAAAAAATATAGATATATAATATTTAACGAGAATATCATCCCATCGTTGCTGTATGGGAAGTTACTCTTCTAATTAGGCTATGGTCAGCCACGTCAATCAAGTGAAACGTCAAGAAAAAAAATCATTGATTCAAATTTTATTCATTTACGTTGACATGACAGATGTGACAGTGACAGTGTTAGGTTTATTTTCGTTACGGAATTTCTTGATTTAGTCGCCGCGCTCAAAGTCCGCGTTAAAGCTGTGCAATGGTTGAAATATGAAGTGTCTTTACTGAATGTGTCTCTATTCTTGCAAGACAGTGCACCTATAATGTCAGATAACACGTGCCAGCAAGCGGACACTCTCCAACTTCTGTAAGTCAAACTTAACTTGGTCTTCAGTGTACTCATGATACTGTTCAGAATGTACTTACAATTTTGTATGTACTTTGTGTTCATCGAAATACAGTTCAAATTCGAAATGGTTAATTGAATGATGTCGTGTTCATTTTAATTAACGTCAACTTATAAAAGTATATGCTTATAGGGCATGAGTCTTTTTTTTTAAGACGCCGTTAATGTCAATCTTTCTTATTTTGTTTGCAGATATTTCCAATGATAGACGTATGAAAAAAAATTTTTGAATAAAATTTTAACGGTAGACAAAAAAGTCCTAAAATAAAATAGGTAGATAATATTATTATTATGAAAATATAATTATAATCAGCTTTAAAAGACATAGTAGCTGTAAATGTCCAGATTGAATTCATTTTTAGAATCAATAACATCTCGATTCTTAAACGAACTCTCTGATAGTACAATTTTCGACAAAAAATTTACTCACAAAATTCTGGCCACTTTTTATTGCAACCAACAATAATTATGGACAAAAGTATGTTCGATATCGCGAAATACGGGCCAGCAAACTGTTCCCGAATATCTGATAGCAATGTACAGTCACGAGCAATAAAATGTACAGATTTTTTTTTACGTGGTAAAATCATCACATGAGTCCACCTACCCAGGGCAGAGCGGGAGAGACTGTCAGACTCGTACTGACTAAAATCCACGGTGTCCTTCAATAGCCCTTTACGTTCCGGGGTCACGGTAATTCGTACAATCCCGCGACACCGGCAGGCTTTGGCCCTCTACAGGGGGCCCCGTCACTATGCTGACACTACTTGAGGCGCGCGTGGAAGACAACGCGCCGTTGACCCGGGTATAGTCCATGGTCGGACAGCGAGTCGCCCATTAAAGATGTACAGACTTAACAAAATTCAAAAGCGATTTTCTCGTGAAATACTGGATTCTACTTTGAAATAAGTATTAGTATTTCCATTTCGTAATAATATAGTTTCCAAATAGAAGGTTCATGAAAACGCAAAAGTTTTATCAATCTGGTAAGTGAATGTCGCTTTTTCATTCTGCTAAGTGTATACATATTATTGTTCGTGACTGTACGTATTTACAAATTACACTTTGAATACATTGGCCTATTTGGGTCAATGGATCCTCGCGAGGTTTTTAAATTACCGTATAATGTTTCACTACTTATATTTTCCTTAATGTTTTTCTTCAAATTAGTAACACATCATCACATATGACAGGCCTGTTGGTCTAGTGGTTAGTGACCCTGACTGCTATGCCGGAGGTCGTGGGTTCGATTCCCACCCAGGACAAATGTTTGTGTGATGAGCACGATCATTTGTTCTGTGTCCGGGTGTAATTTATCTATAATATGTATGTATTTAGAAATATATAAGTATGTTTATCAGCTGTCTAGTACCCATAACACAAGCTCTGCTTAGCTTGGGACTAGATGGCGTTGTGTGGTAGTTGTGGAATATTTATTTATTTATCACCCTCAGCCTATAATGCTCCCACTGCCGAGGACACAAGCCTCCTCTCTGTGAGAGGGAGTGGTCCATAATCCAACACGCGTGCCCAGTGTGATTTGGTAGATGTTACATGTCTTCGAATGTTTGGTTCTAAGACATTGCCTTGAAGAATTAGTTACACACGGATTTTAACACAAAACCTTGAAGTCCACACATATTTTGATGTTAAGTATACCAAGTATTTTAAGGGCGCGTAACCAGAAAGTTGGCAACGTCGCAAATAACTGTCAAATATTTACAAGTTTTTATTAATTTGATAATATTACTGTATGAAAATAAGAAATATGACTCTGTAATGTACTAAATAATAGATATAGGAATGCAACTAAAACACTGGATTTGAGGTTGTTACGTTTCAATTCAACTCACAATACGTCCTGCTGAGTCGTCATTTTTTGTGCATCCTGACGTCACAAGCCACCACGCTCGAGTTTTGTGAATATTCACTAATTTAACAAGAGAAAAAAATACGTGTCCATTCATTTTTAAACCTTACTGACTGACTAACTAGATTTGCAATTTCTTGACGCTGAAAACTAACCTACAAATTTCAAAACACAAAAATAGCCCAAACGGCTGATTATAATTAAAATCATCAAATGAATCCTCAGGGCAGAGCGGGAGGGACTGTCAGACTCGTACTGACTAAAATCCACAGTGTCCTTCAATAGCCCTTTACGTTCCGGAGTCACGGTAATTCGTACAGTCAAGCGACCAGAAAATAACAGCTAAGTAAACTACCTCAACAGTTTCAAAATAAAGTACTTTCCACTTCCTTTATAAAACAACCGTAAAATTGTCATAAAAATTTCAAGATGCCATAAATCCACCTTATGGTTGGCGAAATACCTACCTTAACTTCAAAAGATAAAGGATAAGGATTTTATTTTTATGGGTTTTTAACTAACTCTCTCAATCTTGGCGCTTTTGAAACAGAAATCGGGAAGATTGACAAAGTTTAACAAGAAAATAAGTGCTGTCTTCTTGTTTACGTATCAACTAGCTATTGACCTGCGGCCTCGCCTGCGTCAAGCTATGTTATTGTCCCATGGGATTGTAATATCGACACAATACACAATATAGACGGAATGGTTGGCGCAGTGGCTGAAAAATCGACTGCTGCGTAACGTGTCGCGGATTCGATACCCGCACGGAACAAATATTTGTATGATCTGCAAGTCGTTGTTCCAGGTCTGGGTGTTTGTGTATGTGAGTTTATATGTTTGTAAACGCACCCATGATACAGAATAAATTCCTAGTGTGGGGCAATGTTTTTCTTCAACGAAAAAAGAAAAGATTTCAGAATAAAAAGTCAGTTATGAAAGCCATACACGTTAGGGTTTGCATGAAGGTTTTAACCTTGCATTTATCGGATATAACTGCAAGGTTAAAACCTTCATGCAAACCACAGGGATGTCCTAGCGTGTACAACTGTACAGTTATGGGTACAGTATTGGTTATGCATGCGATCGGTTATGCGTGCAAAGTTAAAACTATCATACAAATCCTAACGTGTATGGCCTTCATTAGTCGGTTATCACAAAGTAATGGCGAATTTAATAAGAATTTATTTACTAGTGACAGTTGACAGATGGAGTTCATTGACGTTTTCAATCTTAACATGGTCACATAGTAATTGCAGAGGAGCATGATAGCTACTTCCTCTTACAATGCTTTATCTGTAAAACAATAGCTTTTCCCTCAACACTGAAAATATCCAGACAACTCATTAATTTATAATTCAAAATCCCTTTCAAAACCACAAAACAATAAAAATTACCCGACAACACTCCTTACTAATAGCCACCCCGGGGTATCTCTATCCCGGGGGTCGCATTAATAACTCCGTTCATAACTCACCGTAATTCCCGGGGTAGTCCGGAGTGTCGGAGCTAATCCCGCGAGCCCGGGACCACGGTGTCGCATCACTAGAACAATGGTACGCTAATTAGATATGAATTACAATTGATGACTAATTAAGCTGGGTTTAGGCTCGTTCACACGGAGATCCGTTCTACAGATCCACTTTATCGTATACGTTTTTAATCGGCGATGACGTATTATGTTGCTGTATGTGCGAGTTCACACACATGACAAGTATAGCAGATCAAGTAAAAATACTATAAGGTAAAATAATTTGATTTATTATATTGTTTTATGAGCGAGTACACAAACATGACAGAATTGCGGACTCCGTAAAAAATACGGAGCTACGTAAAAACGGTACTATAAAGCCATTTTCAAACAGACAGGGCATGGCGAATGCGAAGCGTGATGTTTTTATTTGTAATGTATGGAATTGTTTGAATCCAGTCACATAGAAAAGCGAAAGCGATCTGATAGCGTGACAGAACTATAGGACCGACGTCTCGCTTCGGTTCGGTATCGCTTCGGACTCACCTGTCTGTTTGACAAAGGCATAAATGCGGTGTGAACATTACCTTCAGTAGCAACAGATCCGTTAAAAAATATCCTGTAAATACGCTCTGTGGGAACGAACCCTAAGGTTAATGTCGTGTACTAAGTATTAGTGGTGTAACGTGGTAGGTAATTCAAGGATGACTATGCAACTGGATGGTATCTCGTTAAATGTGGACAGGGCGTAGATATAGAACATGGACTGAGCATTATCTGCATAATTTTTAATTAGAAAAAGAGAAAACATATATCTTTATCTCTTTCATTATTTATAAAAGACACTATCTATACCATAAAGTTAAAAAATAGATGTTCGAGCATTTTTTTTACCGATTTCAAAAAAAGGAGGAGGTTTTGAATTCTACTGATTTTTTTTTAATGTTTGTTACCTCATTACTTACGACTGGGTGAACCGATTTTGATATTTCTTTTTAATCGATGTAGTATATCTGTCATTTGGTTTCATAGAAAAATGAGTTTGATTCAGTAGTTTTTATTTTATGAGCATTTATTTTTATGTATTTGAATGATGTTATTACCGGTACTACGGATAACGTATTTGACAAGAAACCGGGTTGAATATTTGAAATAAAAAGGGAAAAGACCTAAAAAAAAACTAAGCGCTTTTATAAAAAAAAAACGAGGGGTTGCACTCTGGGAGTGCCGGCAGAAGTGAAAACTTGATTATTAACGTTGAGCATGTTTGATATTTTGGAATGGTTAGGGAATAATTTTGCACCAATTGCTTTATCAGTATAAAAGAACTATCATTTATGTGGTAGAATACAATATTCATTTATTGCGCTATCGTACACGGTCGAGGTCGACCTCGACCTCGACCTTTACCTCGACCTCGACCTCGACCTCGATTCGTGGCACGCTGTAACAGTAGGCCCAGGCATACATTTTCGCCGCGCCGTAGAGAGGGGATAGCTGTCTACTCTCCATCCGTCCTACGCTTTTTCGATCAGGGTCACGTGTCCTGACGCGAGTGTCCTGACGCGAGTTTAAGATTTTATACCCATTACAGAAAAAGTGCTCAACGCCGCTAAAGAAGTTTTCACTTCAAAAAACACAAAAACGTGTCAATTAACATATCTTTCGGAAGACGGTGGCTTTGTTTTTTTTTTTTTTTAAAGTGAAAACTTCTATAGCGGCATTGTTCACTTTTTTTGTAATGGTTAAAAAATGTTAAACTCGCGTCAGGACACGTGACCTGATCGAAAATTCAAGTTTTGACTTCTGCCGGCACTCCCAGAGTGCAACCCGTCGTTTTTTTTAAATTCAGTTTGACCACTGAATTCTGGGCAGCGAGTACTCGTAATGGGCAACTCGCTGTCCGAGCCGCGTTGTGTTCCACGCGCGCCTGAAAGAGTGTCAGCAAAATGACGGGGCCACTCTCTAGAGGACCAAAGCCTGCCGGGGTCACGAGACTTACGAATTACCGTGACCCCGGAACGTAAAGGGTTATTGAAGGACACTGTGGATTTTAGTCAGTCAAGTCTCCCGCTCTGCCCTGGATGGGAGGACTCGTTTGATGATTTTACCACGATAAAAAAAAGACCGGATGTCAGATTTTAAAGCTTATTTAAAAAAAAAATACGTGTGAAACTCGGGGACTGGTCGTGGTAAAGCTATTACATAGCATTTTTTATCAACTTATGCAATTATAATTATTTAATTATGAAAAAAAGAAAAAAATATCGCCTACCGCGAATGTTCAACGAGAATATTATCCCATTGTTGCTCAATGAGAAGTTACTCTATTAATTAGGCTATAGTCAGCCACGTCAATCAAGTGAAAGGTCAAGAAAAAAATCATTCATTATTTTATTCATTCACGTTGACATGATAAGATGTGACAGTGACAGTGTTAGGTTTATTTTCGTTACGAATTTTTTTTGATTCGGTCGCGGCGCACAAAGCCCGCGATAAAAGTTATGCAATAGCTTAAAAGCAAGCATCATCATAATATTGAATAAATAAAAACAATGTTCACACAGTTTTGTTGTGAGTTTAATTGGTGAAAAGCAAATGAAGAAAATATTTTTCGAAGTGAATATATTCGTTGAAAATCTGATACGAATCTGTTTGTTTTACGGTAGAATCACGAGTTGGATTGTTATTTTAATAATATTTTTTTCTCTTTTGTATTTAAATGAATTACAAAAGACTTAAACGACGATGTAACCATTAGCTAATTGGCATGGTACGTCAGTGGTACTAGTAAAAGCTATGCTAGGATTTTTTTTTAATTTTTCTTTATTGACCAACCAACAATTGTTTATACTACAAATAGTCAAAGATAAATCTACTATAATCTAGGGTTAGTATAACAATTTATTACAGGTTAGCACCGCATGCCCCTTTAATTAACTTACAAGCGCTAGACTAATATAAGACTTAGAAATTAAAATTAAAACTATAATTAACAAGATATTAAAATTTCGTGATGAAAAAAAGATAGGTACACATAATTCTCCTGTCTGTATCCCAATTATTGTTTTGTGGTCGGTGCAGCAAGGTGACTGGTCTTCTTCTCTTCGTCGTGTCGATGATTCCATTAAATTATATGTTTCGACCAAAACTCTGCCACATTCACGGCGTTGGTGGTGGCCTCAGACAGTTCCCTTAGAGCACAGGTCGAGTTACACAGAGTACAATTGAGGAGGTGAGCCATTGTTTGTGATGAGGCTCCGCAGTCACACCTTTCTTCATCAGAGTACCCCCACCGGACCATGTTGTGTTTACAGCGGCCAACCTGGCTTCGCAAGCGGTTTAAGGTCTTCCAAGTAGGCCATGACAGTTGGTGGCCTGCTGGGAGCCTTTCTGCAGGCTCAGCGTAGTATTCCGGAGGGGGATATCTGAGGAGCCACAGATGTTTTCGGGCTTCCCCAGCCGTGCTATTGCTAACTGATTTAGTCGACCTGAGGAAACTTTTCCGTGACCGGTAGACCTCACGACAGTTGTACAATACCAGTTTCAACTGAGCTCTGATCCTCATAATTCTTAAATTATAATTAGGTTTATAAAAAAAGCATTTCTTAATGACTCAAGATCATCTGCCTAGCTTTTTCCCAACCTAGATTGGGTTCAGCCTTCAGTCTATTTGGACGCAAGTGGATACTGAATAGTATTTTTCATGGAGCGACTACGATTCCGTCAACCCAGTAACTGGGCAATATACTTGGTAATGCTTTTGTAAGACTTTTTGGTTTCTCTAACGACTGTCAAATACATAAAAATGACATTCGAGACCAAACGGCTTAACTTACTTTCCGAGACACAGAGGAAACTTAATACCTATGTAATGGTGATCTCTTATCTATAATTCATAAAAATTAATAATACATATTTTAAGTATGTCTAGATGCTGCTTCCCGTGGTTTCACCAAAACTGCTCAGCTCCTATTCGTCATAGCGTGATGTCAAAATGGAGAAATATGAAATGGAGTATCCAAAATTTTTTTTTTTTCAATTCAAACCACGATTTCCTGAGATTAGGGCGTTCAACCAAACAAACATGAAAACTCTTTAGCTTTACAATACAAGTATAGATCTATACATCAACCTTAGCAAGCGCAGCTTAACCTTGAAAATCGCTCTGTACGGCTATTGTTTAGCCACGATCTCCTCTCTCTTATGCCTTTGTCAAACAGACATGCGAGTCCGAAGCGATAACTAACCGATACGAGACGTCAGTCCGATAGTTCTGTCACGCTATCGGATCGCTTTCGCTTTTCTATGTGACTGGATTCAAACAATTCCATACATTACAAATAAAAACGTCACGCTTCGCATTCGCCACGCCTTTCTGTTTGATGAAGGCTTTTATAAGCAATTATTTAGCAAAAGGCAAAGGGGTTTATATGAAATCCCGCACACAATTCAGAACTTTTCATAACATTACAACAGGAACAAGCATTACCGTTAATATTCAATTAAATTTTAATGAACATTAACAGCTACATCGTACGGTTAAACATAATAATTTGCAAGAGTTAATACTATAATTTGAATTTTACAGCTAACATTTTCAATATCTAAAGTTATGTAAACATCGGGTTAATTAGTTAGTAATTTTGTATATCAAACATAAAGGCCCATGCAACTTTTAGTATGGAACTTGGCATCAATTTTTTTTTTCTCTTCGCCAGTGATTAAATTTTGGCCACAATTAGACTACTACCTAAGTAGTCCATAGAAAAAACAAATAAGTCTCTAAACCGTAACCAACCAGAGATAATAATATGGCGGTTTTAATTTTGTTCTAATCAGGAGTGATTTACTCCCGATTAGAACAAAATAAAATCCGTTATATCTCTGGTTGGTTACGGTTTAGATTTTTTTTATTATTTTTTACGAAGTTCTTAGGTTGCGGTCTACTAATGACCAACATTTAATTACTGGCGAAAGGAAAAAAAAATTTGATGCCAAGAAGTTGCATACCCCTTTACATGTAATAAAAACAAACAAATGAATGGTTGAAAAATTGCGAGATGGTAACAATTACAAGCACTGCTAACTTTTCATAAAGCGTGGCTAAATAATTACAGCCGGACAGGCCGATCTCGCGGGGTAAGCCGCGCTTGCCGAGGTTGGTCTGTGGATGTGTGACCATCTGTCATAGCGAGATTCCTCCGTGCCTCGGAAAGCACGTAAAGCCGTTGGTCCCGGCTGTCATTTGTAGATCTTTGACAGTCGTTACTGTTAGTCAGAAGCTCTAAAGTTTGATAACCAGTCTTACCATGGGGTATCGTATTACCCAGTTACTGGGCTGTGGAGGTCCGACAGGCAGTCGCTCCATGTAAAATACTGATATCCAGCTGCATCTGGTTTGACTGGAAGCTGACCCTAATATAGTTAGGAAAAGGCTAGGCAGATGATTAATAAATAATAAAAAGAAAAGCCTTTGTCAAACTGACAGGCGTGACGAATGCGAAGCGTGACGTTTTTATTTGTAATATATGGAATTGTTTGAATCCAGTCACATAGAAAAGCGAAAGCGATCCGATAGCGTGACAGAACTATCGGACTGACGTCTCGCTTCGGAAAGGCTTCGCTTTCGTTTGTCTGTTTGACAAAGGCATCGTACATCCTCATATATACAAGGCAACATTATACCATTCCTATCTGTAACAAACAGACGGTGGGAAAAGTTAGTGGAATTTAATGCCTCACTCCCAATTTAACATCTCAACACTTTAGTGTTGTTACTTTGTCAGTTGCGCGCTAAATTATTGTGTTGGTGGTGCAGTCAGCGGGGTGGATAGCTGTGAGTCGATTTAACGAACAAGTTCGATTGTAGTGGTGAAAATAAGGTTGATTACCGGATTGAACGTGTTTAGAAACTTAGATAAGTTCCTGACGAATAACTGAAAACTTTTTTTTTGTTTTCTAAACTTTACCCCTTTTTTTAGCGTGGTAAAATCATCAAATGAGTCGACTCAGGGCAGAGCGAGAGGGACTGTCAGACTCGTTCTGACTTAAATCCACGGTGTTCTTCAATAGCCATTTACGTTCCGAGGTCACGGTAATTTATGAGTCCCGCGACCCCGGCAGCCTTTGGCCCTCTAGAGGACCCCCGACATTTTGCTAACATTCTTTGAGGCGAGCGTGGAACACAACGCACAATTGTAAGTGCTCATGTACGTCGGGGAATTGAAAATATGTCACGGACGACTGTCCAACAGCCTCGAGGCAGAGAAGTTTATAAAATTTTATTCTCCGGAGAGTCGTTTCGCGAAGAAGTTGTAATGTGGAATTCTTAAAAGATCTGAGGAGCTGAGGTTAGATAATATCTAAAAGAGATTAGATAACTTTTTTTCGAAAAGGAGGAACCGTTATTTTACCCTTTTTATTTCAGATTAAAAAAAAGAATTACGCCTGAGGGAGGAGGTGGTGTGACGATCTGATCATGTTCGCGGAACAGACATGGCCAGGAATTGCCCAAAAGAGAGGGGTTTGGAAATAAAAAGGGGAGGCCTCTGCCCAGCAGTGGGATACAAACTAGGCTATAAAAAAAAATAGATTTCAAAAATAATCACCATTAGGCCCAGGAGTCTTTGAAAATGCACCATCTAAGTAAGCAATAACAAATCACATACGAGTAGATTACGTCACGGGATATTCTTAATTTGTTGCATATTAACCTCTCGGGCGCGTTACGTACACCCGGGTGTACATAAGCGAAAACGCCTCAGCGCCTTACGTACACACGCCGGAACATAACAGACAGTCGCTCATTGGACGTTGATTTTTATCATTTTCAATTATAAATCGCCCGAGAGGTTAAAACCTTCTCCAGAAAGTACCGAACTCTTTTCTGAAAACCGTATCAAAATCGCTTCAGCCAAACGCGAGATAATTGCGGACAAATATACGGGTCAAATTAAAAAAAAACCTTTTTTTTGAAAGTCAAAAATTGTGTTCAATTTAATGTGATGTTTCTTTCTTTTATTGAGAACTCTGTGTTGTCCACGAAAGGTTTAAGGCCTTAGAGGCCCAAAGCCTGCTGGGGCCGTGGGAGTCTCTCAATAGGTAACCGTGACCCTGGGACGAACAGGGCTATCGAAGGATCACCGTGGATTTTAGTCAGTGCAAGTCTGACAGTCCCTTCCGTCTCGCCCTGAGTGGGAAGACTCATTTGGTGATTTTAGCAAGATAAAAAAAAGAGTTAAACCTAATGGGGTATGCAACTTTTTGGCATCATTTTTTTTTTAGCCAGTAATGAAATGTTGGTCATTAGTAGACCGCAAACTATGAACTTCGTAAAAAAATAAAAAGTAAAAATTCTAAACCGTTACCAACCAGAAATATAACAGATTTTATTTTATTCTTGAAGTAAATCAATAAATCCTACGTTGGTTCATCCGTTGGTTACGGTCTAGAAACTTTTTTTTTTCTATGGACTTCTTAGATATTGTGCCCAAAATTTAATCACTGGCGAAAGAAAAAATAATGATGCCAAGGTCCATACTAAAAGTTGCATACCCTTTTGTAAATTAAAATAACTACTGGATGGATGTATGTATTAAATGGTCATATGATATACCACTCCTTAATTCCACATACTTTCCCATAATTATAATTTCTTCCCCCAAATAAAATCCATCCAAAATTCTCAACACTCGTAGCGCCACCAACTTTACACTGGTACAGTCGCGAACATAAAACTTTAAAGCCAATAAAACGGGTACTATCTCCAACATAGCTGATAAGCACTTTTTTATTTAACTGTACCGTTCAACCGATATACTGCAAAGTGAATATCCGGGTCGTCTGTGTAGTGGAAAAGTTATTATACTTATGTTAGCATACTCGAATGAAACTCAATCATACATAAGTTTGTATGCTTATGGTTGATTTCAGTTCGAACACTATTGGGAAACTAGATTTTTGAGTACTGAGAAAATGCCTTATTACTTGCATTGAAAGTTTTGACTAAATAGTAACAGCTATACATTCTTTTTGGGATGTTACAATCATCTAATGAGTCCTCCCTTCCTGGGTGGAGAGGAACGGGCTGCTTGATTGCTTTTGCGCTCAAGGGTCACCAATGCTACCAGTTTTTTTTTTTAATTTAGTGATAGGCTCGCATTTTATCACCATTTCGCCTGATGGTCAGCGAAGATGTGGTCGACGGTAAAGCAACTAACTCACTCTTGACTAAAAACCCTCAAGGTTCTAGTTTTCAGGAAATACAGACTCTTGCAGGGTAGTTGATGATTTATACACACAAAAAAGGGAATAAACATTGTTATCAACTTCTAGACATACTTAGATTAGTACTCTCAATCGCAACAGCGATGTTTGCGACATTACATGAGGTCCAATTTCATAAAATGTTTGATGTTCATATCACGAGTTTAAAGGTAGGATTCGCCGTTTGTAATTTTGTCGAACTAAACAGAGACAAACATAGAACCAATCATCGCTATGAACATTTTCACGACCTTTCTAGCGAATGTTCTTTTTTTTATCGTGGTAAAATAGCCCTTTACGTTCCGGGGTCACGGTAATTCGTACAGTCCCGCGACCCCGGCAGGCTTTGGCCCTCTAGAGGGGGGCCCCGTCACTTTGCTGACACTCTTTGAGGCGCGCGTGGAACACAACGCGCCATCGACCCGGGCATGGTCCATGGTCGGACAGCGAGTTGCCCATTACTCGCCGCCCGCATGCCCGCACCTACGGTGGCCGGAGATCGTCTGGCGACGTCCGACGCCGTGGGCGTCTACCACTGCGGCTGGGGTGGAGGGAGGACGCTGTCCTCTCCCTCACGCGGCCCGCCTTCTCCTTCACGAGCATGACTGCTTCGCAGAAGGAGGCGATCACTTCCCACTCCGTCTCGCCCCGCAGCATGACCTCCGGACGGTCCTCGCAGTAGCGAATGCTCTAGTCGATGGTTTTAAAAAGTTTTTAAACTATTGCATAGCTTTTATCGGGCTTTGAGCTCGGCGACCGAATCAAGAAATTCCGTAACGATAGTAAATCTAACACTGTCACTGTTACATCTTTCATGTCAACGTGAATGAATAAAATTTTAATGAATGTTTTTTTTTTCTTGACGTTTCACTTGATTGACGTGGTTGATCATAGCCGAATTAGTAGAGTAACTTCCTATAGAGCAACGATGGGATGATATTCTCGTTAAATATTCGCGGTATGCGAATGTTTTTTTCATTTTTTTTCATAAATAAATAATTACAATTCCATAAGTTAATAAACAGCAGCAGTCCGCGAGTGCCACACGTATTTTTCTTCATGAACATGTTAGGTTTGACAATTCGGCAAAAAACTCGACAGAACGTTTAGTTAGAATGCTCGCTAAAACGCTCTCTTGATTCTGACAGACGAGTTCTTGGTAGACACGTGTGTTTAGGATTTTTCTATGAATTTTAAGTCATTTCGAGTGATTGTTGACTCTTCTGTGTCTTGTTATTGTTTAAGTGTGTTGTCCTTGTGTTTGTGAACAGGTTTGTATTGTGTTTGTTTACCTTTTAAGTCCCCGTAATCCACGATGGATAAAAACAAACCCCCGGATCCCGACCCTCCAGATATTCCAGTCCCATCAACCCCTCTGTCACCGAACCCGCTATCTCAATTCGCGGATGTTGTATGTAGCATAACACAGATGGATGTTTCTGCTCCCCAAAGTTCCCGCAAACGTCTCGGAGACGAAGACGTTTTATCACAGTCCCTTCCTACCAAACAACCGAAAAGTCAAATTGGACGTTCTAAATATTCAGTACTAGATAAGGCTCCTTATGTTGTGCACGTTTCTCGTATAGAGAACCAACCAAATGCTGGCACCACCCTTCACCCAGTTATCTTTGGGAAACTACTACTGAACAATAACATAGCGAACGTTGTCCGAGGAGGCGTTACCAAAGTTGGCAGAAACCGCGTTTCAGTAGAGTTTGCTTCCCCTCAGGATGCGAACTCTTTCCTAGTCAACAACCTATTATCTAAGCATGGGTACTCAGCAACAATCCCAACATTTAATATAACCAGGATGGGTGTTGTAACCGGTGTTCCTACTGATATTTCGGAAGAAGAAGCCCTTACATATTTAACTGTACCCTCAGGTTGTGGGCGAATACTCAAAGTACGACGTATTAATAGGAAAATACAAAAAGACGGTACGAATGAGTGGAAACCGACTGAAACATGTGTTCTAACTTTCGATGGACAAGTTCTACCTAAACGGGTTTACTGTTGCTATACATCTCTCCCTGTTGAGCAATACATATACCCAACAATCCAATGCCGCAAATGTTGCAGATTTGGCCATGTAGCCAATGTGTGCCGGTCTAAACCTCGCTGCAGTAAGTGCGGCCATGATCACTCAGGTGATGTGTGCGGTATTTCTGAAGGTGAGGCTTTCTGTGTGCTATGCTCGGGTAATCACTATGCCAATAGCAAGTCATGCCCTGAGTATGGCAGGCAGAGGGCAATTAAGACTGTCATGGCTGAAAAAAACATCCCATATGCTGAGGCTAACAAGGCAATACCATCAGTCTCCCGCAACTACGCTACTGCAGCAAAAACTCAAACTTCTCCAACTCCTCAGTCCTATCGCAAAACTGTGACCCTTAAACCTAGGACACATGGCCCTCTTTCCCCATCCTATGATAAAGTTTCCCACCAAAAGATAGTTAGTTCTCCCCAACCCACACAGCCCAATGGCTGTTCTCTTCAAAATAATGTTTCTTCCAATGATAGTTCTTCTATTATTGATTTACTAATTAAACTCATCCCCATTATTATTTCTTCTACTTCTAACAACCATTTACCGTCCAACGTTGCCGACCAAATTGTATCCTTACTTTTAAATATTAAAAATGGCGTCTCGCCAAACATTTCTACAGTGGAATGTGAGGAGCGTGTGGCATAAAAAGCACGACCTCATATTCTTATTAAACAAGTACAAGCCATTGGCTTGTTCCATAGCTGAGACTTGGCTGACCCCAAGTCTTAGTTTCCGTATGCCACACTTTAACATTCTCAGATGTGACAGATCTGATGGCTATGGAGGATCGGCTCTCCTAGTCAACAATCGGGTATCTCTTTCTCCGTTCCCCTTACCTTCGCTCACAGGCGATATGAGTATTGTAGCAGGAAGGGTCGAAGGCATCACAGTTTTTTCAGTTTACATTGCTCACCCAAAGCATGAATTCTTAACTCTTTTAAGAAACATGCTCTCCAATGTTGATGGACCAATTCTGGTTATGGGCGATTTTAACTGTCACCATTACAGATGGGGATCTGAGCGCTGTGATGCCTTTGGTGTAGCTTTGGTTGATATCTTGGATGATCTGGACCTATGCATCCTCAATAATGGTTGCCCAACACGCAGATCTCCTCCCGGTCAACAAAAAAGTTGTGTTGACTTAACCTTCTGCTCGGTTGAGTTGGCGTCTTCAACCAATTGGGAATGTACGTCCCTGTCGCATGGTAGTGACCATTACCCTATTGTTATATCCTTGCTTAATAAGACATATTTAGAAAAAACTTCTCCTCCACTCCTGAAGTATAGCTTGTCCAAACCAGATTGGGATAGGTTTGCTTCACTATTGGAGGACAAGATTGATGTAATTCCAAATTTAAATTCAGTTTTTGAAGATCATACTGGTCACCACCATGCTAAGATTTGCTATGAGGAATTTGTTACAGCTATAACCTCCAGTGCGGATGCCTGCTTCCCTCTGAAGAACAGTGCCCGCAACAAGATCCCCTCCCCTCCTTGGTGGGATCCAGAGTGCACTTCTGCAATTAAAGAAAGGAAAGATGCAGAGCGACGTTATAACAGAGATATGTGCACTGAGAATCTCCTCACATATTTGCAAATTAATGCTAGAACTAAACGTCTCCTCCGCAAAAAGAAACGCATGGGTTGGATTAAATTCTGTACCTCCTTATCTCCTACTACTCCAGCATCACTGGTCTGGAAACAGATTAATAGGTACAGACGAGGGTGCTCGCCATCAATTTCCTCACCAATGACTAGGGAAACAGCTGAACTTTTTTTTGACAGAATTGCTCCCCAGTATGTACCTCAGTCATCTGAATTACCCAATTTGTCCATGCAAATCGCTTCAGAGGACCCGTTAGATGTTCCATTTACTTTGGGTGAACTGAGTGTGGTGCTCGGCCACGTCCGGGACTCAGCCCCCGGAACTGACGGAGTACCATACTCTTTTCTTGTTAATTCTGGAGAGAAGGCTAAACTGTACTTCCTGAATATCATTAATTTTTGTTTCAATCATGGATGGGTTCCAGATCAATGGAAACTTCAAATCATCATTCCCTTATTGAAGCCAGGCAAACACGTCGACGACCCGAATGGCTTTAGACCAATCGCTCTGTCCTCAGTCTTGGTTAAACTAATGGAACACCTGATTAAAAACCGACTGGAATGGGCAATCGAATCGCGAAATTTACTGCCGAACTATCAATTTGGGTTTAGAAAGGGTCTCGGTACAATGGATAGCGTTGGCGTTTTAGTAACGGATATCCGTCTAGCGTTCTCAAAGAACGAATCCGTTGTTGCCGCTTTCCTCGACATCTCCTCTGCATATGATAACGTCCTTCTTCCCGTACTCAGGCAGAAACTGCATCAGCTGAGACTTCCGGTCAAGATAATTGAATTCATATGTGGACTGCTCTCGTCACGCTCTTTGGTCCTGAGAGTCCAGGGAGAACATTTTGAGAAAAGGCAGTCATGGAAGGGACTTCCTCAAGGCTCCGTCCTCAGTCCCCTCCTCTATAATTTGTACACTGTGGATATTGGTTCCTGCCTCAACAATAACTGTCACATCCTACAGTATGCAGATGACCTAGCTCTTTATGTGACAAATCCATCCATTAAAGACGCGGCGTCATCTCTTTGTCTCTCCCTGGACTCTTTGAATCAATGGCTTTTAAATCACGGCCTGACCTTATCAGCACCAAAAAGTTCGGCAGTGATTTTCTCCCGCAAAAGATTGATCCCACAAATATCAGTGGATATTTCAGGCCATGTTATCCCTTTAGTTAATAAAGTTAAATTCTTAGGCGTTTTCCTTGATTCAAAATTAAAAGGTACTCAGCATATAAATTTACTGATTCAAAAATGTGAAAGAATAGTTTCGATTTTAAAGGTTCTTGCGGGTGTCTGGTGGGGTGCCCACCCTTACACAATGAAATTAGTTTATAACGCATTAATTCGCAGCATTCTAGATTATGGAACGTTCCATTTAGTTCCTTGCAACAAGGGTGCCTTGGCTGGGTTAGACAGGGTTCAGTCAAAATGCCTTCGGATCGTCACTGGTTGTATGAAGTCTTCTCCCATTAACGCGTTGCAGGTCGAGTGTGCTGAACCACCCCTGGCTCTGAGACGGCAGTATTTAGCTTCCCGTTTTCTGGCTAGGGTCATACCTAGAACCTCACATCCCCTTTTAGAAAGACTGACTGAACTTGATGCTCTATGCAGAAACTCAAGCTACTGGAAAAATAAAGACCTCCCCCTCATTATTAAAGAATTCCGCCAAATTCAAAATTTAGAAAATCCCATAGACCAATACTCCACATTACCTCTCTTTAACTTCTCATATGATGTCCTATGTTTTATCCCGAAAATCCTTTTCGACATTGGTATATTCAAAAATTCGCCTTCAGCGAATTCGAGATTCAACGCGGTGGTGGGAGAACGATGGACTGGTTTCCAAAGGTTTTTCACTGATGCTTCAAAACTTAGTGATATCGACTACACTGGTGCTGCAGTTTATTATCAGAACTCCAGAATTATTCTGCAATATAGGTGCCCTAAGGAGTCTTCTGTGTTTACTGGCGAGTGTGTGGCTTTATTAGAGGCTTGTCTTTTTGTAGAGTCACACCACAACATAGACAAAGCAGTTATTTTCACAGACTCACTTAACTGTCTTCAGGCCTTAGTTCAGAATCCCTTCAAAAGTAAATTGCACAGCTCATTAGTCTTAAAAATTAAAAAGTCCTTATTTACATGTGCTAGCAATCAAAAGGAGGTTCAGTTAGTTTGGATACCTGGTCATTGTGGTATCAACGGAAATGAGCGCGCTGACGCTTTGGCTAAAGGTGCCTGCTCATCAGCGGTAGCTGATCTCACCTACAATATCCATCAGAGCTATGACCTACTCAATCTACCTAAAGTCAGACTCCAATCCGCATGGCAAGAGGAATGGAACATCTCTGGAAGACAAAAAGGAAGGTTTTATTATGCAGTCCAACCAACCATAAAACCTAAACCTTGGTTCTTTCCTTATAAAAAAGTCTCCAAAACCGTTATCTCAGTGCTCTGTCGTATCCGACTAGGTTTTTGTTGTACCCCTGTTTTTCTGCACAAAATTCGCGTTCGTGACTCCTCTCTCTGCGAGTGCGGTTTAGACGAAGGCAATCTGGACCACATTTTCTTTGAATGTAGAAACAACCTTCCTTCTTTGGATTTATATAGTCGCCTCCCCAAATTCAAGATCCCTCTCCCAACTAACTTTCCCTCTTTATTGACCTATTCTTCCCCAGAACTTCTCCTGGCGTTGATGACCTTCATCCGCCACAACAACATCAAACTATAACCTGTCATGTCTAGCTGTGGTATATGTATTTTATGTTCTAACAATTATAATGTATATATTTATTTTATCTTTCTGTTTGTTTCAGTCCTGTACTAACCCAACAAGATCTACATTGTGTTCGACTATATCAATCGAGGATCCGATTAATTATTATTATTTATTTATTTTTTAAACTTTGTTGTTTTATTCATGCACACTTGTTTTTCCAAGTCGCTCTTGACACTGGTAGAATAGTCGACATCGTCTTGACTTGCCATATGAGAAAAATAGAATAGAAAACGCTCTCATTTGTTTTTTTATTATATTGTAACATTCGCAAGAATGCTCATTACAAGTGAGTGCTCAAGTTTATCAGCATTTTGATGGTAATTCAGATTTATTTATTTATTATTTCTGGCCAACCAACAATTGTATATACTAATACATTTTTTCAATAATTCTTATATCTATAGTTAGTATTACAATTTCTTATAGGTTAGCACCGCATGCCTCATAGAATAATAAGTTTTACGAGTTACACATAATTAATGATAAAATTTAAAAACAGGATTAAAATTAAATTAAATACTAAAATACAATTAAAACCGAAATTAAATACAAAAATTGAATTAAATTTAAACACAAAGATAAAAAATTTAATGAAATTAAATTGTAAATATTTACCGTTGGTACTGACGAAGTATGTGGGTGTGATCTTCATTTCTATGCACGTTGACTGTTATTGCTGTACCTGGAACAAATAAAATAAAAAATAGTAATTTCTACCAAACTATAGGTAAATCGCCAATTTGACGTCACGGTTGGCGCAGTGGTAAAGTGTTCGACTGCTGCGCAGCATGTCGCGTGTTCGATTCGGAAAAATGTATGAGCTGCAAGTTGTTGTTCCGGGGGTGTTTGTGTATGTTCGGGTCGACAGCGCGTCGTATTCTATGCGGGCCTCAAAGAGCAGCAATATGACGGTCCCTCCCTTAGAAGGCCAAAGCTAGCTGGGGTCGCGGGACTATCAGGTAAATCATAAGTCCCGCGACCCCGACAGCCCCTGGGGCCCCGTCATTTTGCTGACACTCTTTGTGGCGCGCGTGGAAAACAACGCGCCGTCGACCCGGGCATGGTCCATAGTCGGACAGCGAGTTGCCCATTACTCGCTGTCCGCATGCCCGCGCCTATGGTGACCGAAGATCATCTGCCGACGTCTGTCGCCGTGGGCGTGGAATAACTTCTGTGCCTATTTTTACTGCGTTTCAGATTCCATTGTCCTTTTAAAGATGACAAATAAAACAGTAAGGTAGCTTTATGTGTCGCAATTAATGATCCGAATTAGAATTCAAAACAATTTGAATATAAGGACGCTGTTTGTTTTACGCGCAGTCGTAAAGGTTTAATTTGTTTTACGCATAATAAACTTTAATTACGTTACACTTGAGATTATAAGTTATAGGTTTTGTTGTCTTAGAAATGATGGGAGTGAGATTTGATGCGTAATTATTTTGTTGATACAGATTGCTGATAAAAATGTTTTTACAAACATTTATATTTACTAAGTATAACAAAAAAAAACACGTTTTCAAATGTTTCATAACATTTGAAAACGTGAGATTATAACGAATTTTAGCTTTATGCAATAAGCATAGTATTCATGGCTAAAATGGCAAAGTAGCTGAACTATTATTTGCTGTTTTCTATGTCGTGTGTTCGATTTCCGCACGAAAAAAGTAATTGTTCTAAGTTCTGCTGTATGTTTATAAATTCCAAATATTTGCAAACACACAAACGATATACTAAAATTTGCTAGTGTGGAACAAAGTTTTAAACTTTTTCTTAAATACAAAATAAAAATATTTTAATTTTAATTTGAAGCCACGTTTAAAAAAAAAACTGATCTAAATGAACTATAAGGTCCTACCCTGTTTAACCCTAAATGATTGCAGGCGTGATATTATGTTCTTATTAAAACAAAGAAAAAAAGAATCATTGCAAGATATGAGTCTGTATAACATTTTGATTACTTCACTAAATACAAATCTATATATATAAAAATGTTATGTTGGTTTGTGTATGCTTCAAAAACTCAAAAAGTACTGCACCGATTTAGCATGATATATAATCCGCATCAAGGATTGTTTTTGTCTATTTTTATTTTTGAAAAAAGTTTTTTTGTGCCACAGCGAAGCGGGGCAGGGTACAGCTAGTAAATTATAATTACAATGTTCTGCGAAGTGAATGAAGAAAAATGCAAGAGTTTCCTTTGTTCTCGATGTTGTAATACGGTTTATGAAAAGGTAAGAAGGCGAGATAGTTAAGTAAAGTGGTATTTATTATATTAGTGACTAGCTGAGCTCCAGGTTCCGCTCGCATAAACTAATTAATGGCATGGAAGGTAATCTACTCCGGTCCTTGTTACTTGCTATGAATTTAGTAGACGCTCGCTCTACTTTTTTTTTATCGTGGTACAATCATCAAATGAGTCCTCGCACCTAGGGCAGAGCGGGAGGGACTGTCAGACTTGTACTGACTAAAATCCACGGTGTCCTTCAGTGGCCCTTTACGTTCCGGGGTCACGGTAATTCGTACAGTCCCGCGACCAACGCTCGCTCTACTAGTAATGTCTCGTGAAATTAACACGCAATAAATATTTTGATGGTTGGTGATAGTCTAAAAGTTGATTACTATTATGAACGCTTTCATCTCGTCAAAGGTTCGTCACAAAATTATAGACAATAATACATTTCCAGTAAAAAAAATATTGTTTTCATTCCTGAATCATGGCTAAACTATTGATGTTTTTAATTTTTTCTCCAACCTATATTATCAATAATTAATGTAATCTAACGGTATGTAGGGAGCGACTGTCGCAACCGAGGTTCGGGCACGCTGCAATCGCGGCGGTAAGACCCCTCTTTGAGGAGTGGCTGGACAGGCGTCACGGCGTCCTGACCTTCCGCACGACGCAGGTCCTCACCGGACACGGAAGTTTCGGGTTGTACCTGTGTCGGATGAGGAAGGAAGAAACGTCCGAGTGTCACCACTACGAGGATCGCCCGGAGGACACGGTGGAGCATACGGTGCAGGACTACCCCGCTTGGGCAGAGCACCGCCGTGTCCTCACGACGGCGATAGGCGGAGACCTCTCGTGCCCGGCATTGGTCGAGGCCATGCTGCGGGGCGAGACGGAGTGGGAAGCGGTCGCCTCCTTCTGCGAAGCAGTTATGGTAGCGAAGGAGGTGGCGCGCCACGTGAGGGAGAGGACAGAGTCCTCCTTCCACCCCAGCCGCAGAGGTAGGCGCCTACGGCGACGGATGTCGGCAGAAGATCTCCGGGCACCTTTGGCGCGGGCATGCAGGCGGCGAATAATGGGCAACTTCCGAAAGAAGGACGATATCAATTATTTTTCTTATGTTTGTTCGCTCCATCGCTTACGGTACCAAACATAACATAATCTGAATAAGAAACCCACAAAAATACATGAATTCTAAAATTATAACACTCCTTTTAAAAAACTGTCCTGTAAAAAATACCAAATGCAAGCAAGCACTACATATCTTTCGAAAAAATATACGTTTCTCCCATAATATATTGTCTGTCTAATCTCTCTGTAATACTCGTAGACAACAGCTCAACTAATTGACATAAATAAGCAAATCCTGTCCAAACAAAACAATAATTAAAACAATTCTTCCTTTCTTTGGACCCTGTTCCCAATACCGGTGGGCCACTATTATTTATATTTTAAATGTTTTACTTTTATTTTTTTGTTTTAGTAAAAATATTTAAAAATATACTTAATAAGAGAAAGCAATGAATAATGAAAAAACAATCGAAAAACCAAAAACACTAATGATAATTGAAGTCAGTGCCCCGAAAATAGGGCAAAGGCACTCTTTTCATACGCGTCTGAATACAACTTGTTAACTGTAAACTGGATAGCACAAAATTGAAAATTTTCAGTGTGAAATTTCATCTCTGGTCTGAATGGGGCCTCATTAAATGGCTGTGAGGCCGCAAATTGCAATTTATTGTCCTAGAAACGACATAAATTTGTTATGTTAAGCTGTTATTTTCGCTATATTTTTAGAGTTTAAAATTGCTTGTGAATTTTATTGGTGTGTTATTTTAAAGTATTTTGTGTTATGTTACATTACTCCGTATTTTGTACATTTATTTTTAAATTCAGACATCTGATATTCTTTGACAGACTTCTTTAAATTATTGTCACAGAAGGTAGACAAAAGTCAGATGCACTTCTGTTGTAACACGTTGACGGCACGACTGGCGAAGTGTTGAATGATCGACTGCTGCGAGGCGTGTCGCGGGTTCGATTCCCGTACGGAAAACATATTTGTATGACCTGCAGGTAGTTGTTTCGAGTCTGGGTGTTTGTGTATGTGAGTTTCTATCTTTGTAATTGCACCCACGATACAGGAGAAATTAATAGTGTGGGGCAAAGTTAAAAAAAAAAAACAAATTAGAATCGAACTTGATCGAAACCCATTGTTATATCATTTGCTTATATTTTTAAAACTATGTTATAGTCGGCTTCCAGTCGAATCAGATGCAGCTGAATATCAGTATTTTACTTGGAGCGACTGCTTATTTAACTTCCACAACCCAGTAACTGGGTAACACCATACCCCTTAATCAACGTTTTTTTTTTTAATCACTGTCAATATATCAGTGAACTTTATTCTGATTAAAATACGGTTGATTTTTTACTGTCGCTACTGATACAGTCAAATAACTATGATATTTATTCTCATTACAATAAGATTGTTTTTGAGTTGTATCTGAAAATAAATGAGCCCATTTCGCTTCAGTACAGTGAAACCAGATTTCAGTGAAACTAAAGTTTGGTCAATGAATAAAAAAGGTCCCGACTTTAGTTCCAACATTCACATAATCAGATTGAAAGAAATAAATGTCTGAAATGTCGTTTTGCTTACAAATGGTTCTATTAACGCATTTTACTTTTTGCTGATATAAATTCAGATCGGGTTTAGTCACGATTCGCTTCTAAAGAGAACCGATTGAAATATTGTTTGAAATATCGAAGGATAATGAATATTCTAAAAACTTCGGTGAAATTGTTTTGCATCTGAAAGCAGCCTGAAACACAGGTTTTTTATAAACTTACTTCAGACAGATCGCTACACATAATTTAAATGCCCATGTAAATATTTTGTACATATGATGAATGTTATGTAACTAAACACTAGTTTTAACGTAGACACTATTTATATTTTAGTTATATTATTAACTTTCTGTATGGATCTATAACTAAACATCTCCTTGTCAAATGTTTTAAAAATAAATTATCTTATCTTATCTATAAAAGTACATAATTATAATAAAATTGTAATAAACCGACATCTATTTTTAAAGGTATAAAAGAAAAAGTAAAATTTGGAAGGTGTTTTTTTAACGACAGATGCCAAAACAATAGTTTTGAATTTTGAAATAAAAAAATAGATTGCTTCAGAGCGGGAGGGACTGACAGACTCACACTGACTAAAATCCACGGTGTCCTTCAATAGCCCTTTACGTTCCGGGGCAGGACTCAGGAATTAGCTACTTGACTAAAAATTCTAATATACTAAAAATACTAAAAGTTGTATCCAAGCACGTTGTCCACCACTGAAATGGGAAACATTTTAGGGACAGTGGACATTAATCAAATGTTTGGAAAAATGTAATCGATTCTAAACTATATCTCTGATTTGTCCGGTCACTTGCAACTAACCCTGTAATTGTTATATTCCCAGACAAAAAAAAAACAATCATACAAAAGATTCCATGGAAACTTTTTTACTCATTTATTCTTTTGAACAATGCTTAGTATCTACCTATTATTTTCCATCGACAACATAAAACATGTATTCCTGCAGCAATACTTTAACGAGCCCTATCAATTTGGAGCCCTTTACGCGTCATGCAACTTTCCACTCAGCGAATGAACGACTAAATGAACGAATGTGAGAGAGAATGAAAAAAAAAAGCCTCAAACTGTACATGTCTTGCCATTAAGCTAATGATCCGTGCTTATTAGCAAGCTCGATGTAGCGTATCTACCAAGTTTTTGTGGTAGATAGTCTCGCAGTTTTATTAGGGTCCCGTGAGTAGGAAAACCTTTTTCGTCAGTGGCGTGGCGTCGGATCAACATTTTTTTGTTGTTGATAAATCTTAGTTTTCTGAATTAGGAAAATACAAAGTAATTTTAATCGATTTCAAAAAGGAGGAGGTTCTAAATTGTTTATTATTATTTACTGTTTTTTGAAGTGAAAACTCCTTTAGCGGCGTTGTGCACTTTGTTTGGAATGGGTAAAAAATATTAAACTTGCGTCAGGACACGTGACCTGATCGAAAATTCGTAAAACGGCGCAGGGCGCTTGTGCGAATGTTCGTTTGTGTTTATTACTATTCAAGTTTTCACTTCTGCAACAAAGAAAAATACCGTCCGTGATATGATTTCTTGAAATATGATGGCAAGCTAAACGATCTGATGATCCCTTCCTTCCTATACTCCTTAATCATTATACAAAGTGGGTATTCCCTCCGCCATTTGTCTAATGACGCGTACTTATTAGCGCGGCCGATGTAACATCCATGTACTCCGGTAATGTTCCTTTTTGCGGTAGCAGTGTGAAGAGGGTTCCGCAGAAAGTTGGACCTTCGCTGTGTATCCCTAATTTTGGTCTAAAGTTAGTTTTTTGTCTGTTTATTTGTTTTGTTGCGTTTTAATTGTTGCGAAACTTTCAAAGTGACTGGTAGAATTTTGTTTTTTTTTTACTGAGTTTTTATGCCAAAGAAAAAAAAGAACAGGCATAAAACTGTTGGAGTAAATGGTGGAAGTGAATTTTTATAACTGACTTACATGCCAATAAAAAAAAATTACTAGTCATAACTTACTTAGGAGCTGTGAGTTTAAGAAAGAAAAAAAAAAGTATTTATTGGCACACGCCACAAAAAGACAAAGTTTAGTTTACATAAACTAGTATTTGCCCACTCCCGCTGCTGCGGTTACGCCCCTAAAACGCCACCTGGGGGCTTTTGCTTCAAGCAAAATACGTCATCAAAAAGTGTAGGTATAAGTAAAAACTGATCGCATACGGAACCACGAATCACTTATTCACAATGCTCGCAATACTTACCTACAGTTTTATACTTCTTCAGCTAGTTAGCGGGATGAGAGGTTTTTCCAGTTGATTACTGAACTGAGTAATTATGTGAGGAGAGTACATGAAACACAATAGTAACAGTTACCCGCTTGACTTTGAGTGTGTTCAGCATTCTTTTGTTGTAGGCATTGTAATTCGTTTTGAACCGACTTTTTTTTTTACATGTTAAAATCATCACACGAGTCCTCCCACCCAGGGGAGAGCGGGAGGGACTGTCAGACTCGTACTGACTAAAATCCACGGTGTCTTTCAATAGCCCTTTACGAACCGGGGTCACAGTAATTCGTGAGTCCCGCGACCTCGTGAGTCGACTTCAAAAAAAAATTAGATTCTCAGTTCGTTTCATGTTTGTACGTATGTATGTGAGAATGTATGTTTGTCCGCGATTATCTCGCGTTTGGGTGAACCAATTTTGATGCGGTTTTCAGAAAAGTGTTCGTTACCTTCTGGAAAAGATTTAAATATTAAAATACTAATGGATATCTCGTGACGTTTCCCGCATGGATCCGTTTTTACTTACTTTGGTTGTAGATATTCAAAGACGATTGTATGTTTGTCCGCGATTATCTCGCGTTTCCCTTAACCGATGTTAATGCGGTTTTCAGAAAAGTATTTGTAACATTCTGGTTTATGAGTAAAAAATGTTAAACTCGCGTCAGGACACGTGACCTGATCGAAAATTCGTAAGGCGGCGCAGGGCGCTTGCGCGATTGTTCGTGTGTGTTTATTACTATTGAAGTTTTCACTTCTGCCGGCACTCCCAGAGTGCATTCTTGAGTGCGTTCTTGAAGGTAATGTCATTCCTTTTTAAACGACTTCAAAAAAAGTTGGTTCTCAGTTCGTTTCGTGTTTGTATGTATGTATGTAAGTATGTGAGTACGCATGTTTGTCCGCGATTACCTCGCCTTTGGCTAAACCAATTTTGACGCGGTTTTCAGAAAAGTGTTCATTACCTATTGGCGATAATTTAAGTGCTACAACACTAATGGATATCTCGTGACATTTCCCGCATGGATCCGTTTTTACTTACTTGTGTAGTAGATATTCAAAGACGATTGTATATTTGTCCGCGATTATCTAGGGTTTGCCTTAACCGATTTTAATGCGGTTTTCAGAAAAGTATTTGTAACATTCTGGTTTTTTTTTATTGTATAACACTAATATATATCTCGTGACATTGCCTGCATATATCCGTTTTGTTGCTGACTTGGAATGTAGATTTTCAAAGACGCCGATCGATTAAACGAAGATTTTTATTGAGTATCGAGTAACTAAACTAAAAAGGTTAAAATAAGAAATAAACTTTTTGAAAATTGGAAGTTGGTGGCCATGGTCGATGAAACAAAAAACAAATCCACAGACTTTCGAAAGAAAATTTATTTTACACTTTTTTGTGTTTGGTTTTGAAGTCGGTTCCTTTTTATTTCGTTAAACTGCTAGAGGGCCAAAGCCTGCCGGGTCGCGGAACCGTCTCATCAGGTAACCGTGACCCTTGAACGTAAAGAGTATTGAAGGATCACCGTGGATTTAAGTCAGTACAAGTCTGACAGTACCTCCTGTCCCGCACTGGGTGGGAGGACACATTTGGCGATTTTACCACAACAAAAAAAAAACACAGTTTTGTTCCCAGCAAACCGCTGGATAAACCTAGTATTTATATTTTTATTATTAAGGCCTCCCTAAATCTCAAAGGTACAAAAAGCTATTGTTTTATACACTTCATAACTTCACCAAACAGCCCGAAGCGGGGGTCAAGGACTCATTCCACAGGCCATACATAATTTATTTGGTTTGTGTATGTTCAGCAATGTAGGACAACGTCTGGAAGGTCCCTTCGAGTAAACAAAACCATAACAAGTTCATGTTGAGTGACCCTGAAGTATTATTATTATATCAGCCCATAGTGTACCACTGCTGGGAAAAGGCCTCCCTCCAATCTTTCCACTTCTCACGGCTTTCTGCGACCGTGGTCCAGTCCTTCGTGAAGCGGTCCAAATCATCTCGCCATCTTCGTTTGGGCCTGCCACGACGTCGAGTTCTCCTTTTTGGCACCCAATCGGATGTATGTTTTGCCCAGCGATTGTATGGTATTCGACATACGTGGCCTGCCCAGATCCATTTCAGTTTGGCAGCTTTTTCTCCCACATCGGCAATTTGCGTCAAGGAACGCAGTATTGTGTTTCTTATGACGTCTGAAAGTTTAACTCCCAAAATGCTGCGATGTGCGCGAGTGTGGATTTCTGAAGATTTGTCAAAGATCAGACCCTGAAGTAAGGTTTTTTTTTCTTCAGCCTACTCTGTTCCTCTCCAGGGCACAGGCCCAAGGTTTTCCATGTGTTCTTGTCCAGCGTCACTTCGGTTTTAATTTAGGAGAAAAAAAACACCCTGAAAAGATCAAATAAGTTGTCCAACCCTGGGAAGAGCGGAACACATTCGACCCCTAATGGGTTGTTTTTGGGGTTTATAGTTTGTATGAAAGTTCGTTACTTTGTTCCGTGGGCGGGGTGCTCTTTTTTTTACGTGGTAAAATCATCAAATGAGTCCCCCCACCCAGGGCAGAGCGGGAGGGACTGTCAGACTCGTACTGACTAAAATCCACTTTGTCTTTCAATAGCCCTTTACGTTCCGGGGTCACGGTAATTCGTACAGTCCCGCGACCCCGGCAGGCTTTGGCCCTCTAGAGGGGGCATTTTGCTGACACACTTTGAGGCGCGCGTGGAACACAACACGCCGTCGACCCGGGCATGGTCCATGGTCGGACAGCGAGTTGGTGCGCGGGGTGCTGGTACATTTTATAAAACACCCAATTTCAGTGTTAAACTCCAACGCATAAATACACAATTAGGAGTGAATCTAACAAGTGCTACATTCTGTTTAACGCTTAATTAAATTAAGACGTTTGTGGGGCAGGTTTAATATAAAAGAAAACGACCACTAACAGGAAAAATATAATCCAATTTACAGCAGACAATCTCCTGTTACCAAAACAAAGGTACCCCTGAGGTTGTGCTGGTATCACCAACCTTTGGCGTGAGAGTTTATTTTAAAAACAAGTTGCTCTAGATTCTGTCGCGGGACTTCCTCAAAAAAACATCGTGGCCTTTAAAGAATAACTGAATGAACTTGAATTTTTGTCAGATACCGTCTTACCACAAGAAAAATAAACACATGTCTAAAAAAACTATCTATATATTTGTTTTTTTTTTGTGGTAAGGGTTTGACAGTCCCAAAAATGGCCATAAATTTTTTTCTGAGTGTGAATCGAATTCTTGAAAAAAAGTGATTCCGGGTCTGGCTGTTTGCATGTGTCATTTATAAACTCACCTATGACACAGAAGAAATTTTTAGAGGTAGAGGAGAATGATAACCTTTAAACTCAAAAAATAATACTATAACTCTCTAACTATTAAACTCCCTCCAAAGGTTGCCCACCCCTGCTCCCGCGTACAAAAACAAACCAAGCTTATATAACAGAATTGTTAATAAACTAACTCTGAGTACAATAACATTACTAATGTAAGGCACATTGATACAAGTAAATACTATACGACACGTGTACGGTTGCTAAAGGAAAATAGTATTTATGGATAGTGTAATTAGATATCAAAATTCCATTGTTTGTAATTTTTTAGGGACCTTAGCTAATATACGTTTACTTTGCTATTAGTAGACCTATTGGTCTTGTAGTTTTATGCACGACGGCTGAGCTTGAGGTCCGGGGTTCGATTCTCGGGTCGGACAAAAAGTGCTTTGTGTCAGTGGGTTATTCTATTAAAATTTCGCAGTAGCAAAATCCGTAGACCGTATAATAGGGGGTGCCTCGGAAAGCAAGTTAAGCCGCAGTACCTGAGACTGTGTGTCTTCTTTCAAAATTCGTCAACGAAAACACGGGAACGGATACAAATGTACGAATGTAACTAACGTCAAAATAAAATGCAGACGGATAATACCGCCACGACTGAAGTCATTTAGACGCATGATTGCGGCAAGTAACGGGCGACTCGCTGTCCGACCATGGACCATGCCCGGGTCGACGGCGCGTTATGTTCCACGCGCGCCTCAAGGAGTGTCAGCATAGTGACGGGGCCTGTAGAGGGCCAAAGCCTGCAAGGTCGCGGGACTCTGAAATTACCGTAACCCCGGTACATAAAGGGCTATCGAAGGACACCGTGGATTTTAGTCAGTCAAGTCTGACAGTCCCTCTCGCCCTGCCCTGGGTCAAAAGTGTATATCTCATTACATCAAATTGCATTAAAAAAATGAAGTAAATGTAGTACCATCCGCAGCTCATGAGTGGTGGCGCGGACTCTAAGGAGTTATCCCTCAAATCGTAATCTCATTCATTCTTAATTCGGGCTCGCTGTCAAAACGTGTGTCACTATGGCTGAAATCACGGGTTAAATGCTTTTTTTTATAGTGGTAAAATCATCAAATGAGTCCTCCCACCCAGGGCGGGAGGGACTGTCAGACTTGTACTGACTAAAATCCACGGTGTCCTTCAATAGCCCTTTACGTACCGGGGTCACGGTAATCCGTTGGTCCCGCGACCTCGGCAGGCTTTGGCCCTCTACAGGCCCCGTCACTATGCTGACACTCTTTGAGGCGCGCGTGGAACACAACGCGCCGTCGACCCGGGCATGGTCCATGGTCGGACAGCGAGTCGCCCATTACTCGCTGCCCGCATGCCCGCGCCTACGGTGGCCGCAGATCGTCTGGCGACGTCCGACGCCGTGGGCGACTTGAGACCCTAACCCTAAAATCCGCGGTGTCCTTCAATAGCCCTTTACGTACCGGGGTCACGGTAATTCGTTAGTCCCGCGACCGGGTTACGTGCTTAGAGATTAGACTGGTCCCTCCGGTCCTTCAAAGTTAAGACGCATAGTGCAAAGGTTAATTCCTCTTCCGTACTGGACAAACACAACATAGGTAGGTATACCTATAGACAAAAAGTTAATGAACTACATAAAACAGGGCCCTGCAACAACAATAATATCACTAATGTAAGGAACATCGTTACAAGCAAATGTTACAGGATAAGCGTACAGTTGGCAACGTAAGTTGAGCGTCTTCAAATTAATAGCTAGTATATTCTTGGCTTCGCGGGCATGCGGGCATCCAGTCATGGGCAACTGGCTGTCCGAACATGGACCATGCCCGGGACGACGGCGCGTTGTGTTCCACGCGCGCCTCAAAGAGTGTCAGCAAAAATGACAGGGGCCCCCTCTAGAGGGCCAAAGCCTGTCGGGTTCGCCCCCGGTTCCTAAAGGGCTATTGAAGGACACCGTAGATTTTATCATAATGTTTTCGTCCCTCCCGCTCTGCCCTGGGTGGGAGGACTCATTTGATGATTTTACCACGATAAAAAAAAAAAAAAACGAGTCCGATAGTCCCTCCCGCTAAGCCCTGGGTTGGAGGACTCATTTGAAAAAAAAGCAGAAATCAATAGTTTTTAATTTTTTTTTCCGCAAAATATTATAAATATCGTGTCACCTTATGACACCTTATGATTTAGAATATATAGCGGAAGTATGTTCGTTTTACGAATGAACGTTCGTTGCGTAACACATTATCAGTCTACGAATGTTCGCGAACAAAATGCTCTCAGTAAGAACCGTTATTATGCTATTATTTCTTCCGTGACTCTCTACTTTCCAATAACTTAGCATAAGTAAAAAGAAATACAATTAGCAAAGTTTTCATTCATTTCCTTTGTTCGAACAGTATTCATTAGCTTTTTTCTCTGACTGTACACTGGTCGAGTTTGTATTTAAATATGTATACAATGATAGTCGGAATAGATTGCTAATTAGTAACGGTGTACATTAGCCTCTAGGTGATAAATTATGTAAGGGATTATAAGATAGCTAGGAATAGCACTTTGAGCTAATAAATTGTTCGTAATAGTCTTAACATGTTCTATAATTGCAATAATTTGTATGTACTAATACTATATAATAATACGTTTGTCAGGTTATTCGCGCTTTATAAAGGCATTTGGTTTATTCGATTAAGTTTATTACGTTAAGAGTTGAATTATCTCGAAAAGATCACTTTAAAGGCGCGATTCGATTAGGCAAGTCTTGCGTATGCTTCCAGGAGCATCTCCCGCAGCGGATAGGTCCTGAGCTGGAGGCTGTCCTCTCCCTCATGCGTCTTGCCTCCTAGTTCGCCAGCATGACTGCTTCTGCGCAGAAGTAGGTGACAGCTTCCTATTCCGTCTCACCCCGCAGCATGCCTTCGACCAATGCCGGGCGTGAGAGGACGCCGCCGCCTAACACCTCCGTGAGGACATGGCGGCGGTGATCGGCCTAAGCTGGGCAGACCGGCAACGTATGCTCCACCCTGTCCTCCGGGTGATCCGCACAGTGGTGACACCCAGGTGTTGAAGGGCTGCTTTATGTTTGTCAATTCGTGGTTTCCTCTTGAGAACATGTCTACTTCAGCGTTTATCGTTACTACGGCTAAGGAAAAAGTAATAATTCTGACATAATATTCTCATGAAATAACTACCCAGATAAACTTCAAGCTATGCAAATACAAACCAGACTGTCGAGTACTTCGCAAATAGAATCCTTAACAAGCTGATTGTGTTTCGTTTCCGTCCCAAATATTGCTCAAAACTTCGTCAACTGGTTACCTACAGAGTTAAGCCGGTAATCTGTTGTGGACCCACTGAATTTTCGACGCGTTTCCAGTTGTTTTTGGGACTATAATATTAAAGATGGTAGGTAATCTCTAGCCTATGGCTAAATAAAAACAGTCATAAAGATTGATTTTCAATGTTAAATTGAGGTTGTTTCTTGGAGCATAGAGTCCTTCATACGATACCTTGTAAAACACGTTGGAGAGTTGGTCTCAGATATCAGCAGACTGATCTCGGCTGTTAAACAGGTGGCCCTGACTGCCAAGCAGCTAATCCTATCTGTGAAACAGTTGGTCCTGACTATCAAGATGTTTGTATCAGATGTCAAGTAGTTGATCTCGGCTTCCAATCAGTTGGTCTCGACTGTTAAACAGTTCATCCTGACTGTCAACTAGTTGTCTCAGATGTCAATCAATTGGTCCCAGCTGTCAACCAGTTGGTCTCGTCTTTCAAACAGTTAGTCTCGGCTGTCATTGGTATATCTTTCTTAGTCATAGTCAAAACCTCGAAAGTTTTACATTTATTTTTGATAAGGGAGTCTATAAAATCAAATACACAATCAGTCTGTGAAAAATTCTCAGAGATTTTTATAAAGTCCAAAATTTATAAAGTCTTGCCCCAAAACCAAATTAAATATTATGAAGAAAAGACGAACATAAAATCTAATTAACAAAAAATAACACTGATCTAATTAGCACTGGCCGCTGCCTAAATTAAAATTATTTTTAGAAACTTTTTAAGCGTTATTTTTTATTTCTTGCAAAAATTCCGTTAGTCTTTATTAGGAACTGTAAGCCCACCAATCTTTTGTTGGAAAGAAGTTTTAAAAACAACTTAAAGTGGTATCCAAGACACAGTCGAAGGTTTTAAAGAAAGCTTTACGTGACCAGAATTAAAGTAGATGGCTTAAGAGTGTACGTTTGAACGAAATTTCATACAAAATTTCCAGTAATTTTATTATTGCATCGAAAAGACTTCAATAGCTCTTTAGGTTTCAACGTACCTACACGTTAAGGCATGATGATGTATCCTGCACATGATGCCGCCGCCACACCGCTACCGCTCCGCCACCGCGTCGCTTGCTGTGTATACCTTCGCGACTGCTGTGTATACTAGCGAATGGCGGTGGCGGAGCGGTGACGGAGCGGTGACGGAGGATTGGCGGAGCGTTGGCGGAGCGGTGGCGGCGCAGCGACGGCATCGTGTACAGGAGCGCTTACGGTTACTTGAGACAGTATCGCGACTTATAAAGTCGCCTTATTTTTTTAATGATAATGACTAAAACGATTTCAGACAAAGTCTACACCCATAAGTAGGATACATAGATATAAAAAGATAATAGAAAAAAAAAACTTAAAATATTATATACTAGCGACTCGCCCCGGCTTCGCACGGGTGGACATTTATTTTTTAAGCTCTCTCACAATTTTAAATTCGTAATATCTTTTGAATGGATTGTCCGATTAGAATAAAATAAAATCTAATCTATAGCTATTAAAAAAAAAATATAGCCTATACGGATTCGGAAGAATCCCTCTAAGTAATGGTAAAAGAAATTTTGAAATCGGTCCAGTAGTTTTTGAGCCTATTCAATACAAACATACACAAATACAAAGGTTTCCTCTTTATAATATTAGTATAGATTACAGCTAAATTTAAAATATTTATTATTAAAACGGTCTCTGATTAAAAAAAAAATCAATACAAACATATTGATTATCTTTAAAAAAAATATAATTATGCATGTCGACTTGAGAAGCTCTTCCGTATTTTTTGTCAGTTAAAAAGACATTTTCAAAACCAAAAAATCAAAATTTTCAATTAAATGTTTATCCTACTTATCCTAATTGTGTACGTAAAAATTCATAAAAATCTGTTCAAAGATTTTGAAAAATAAGCACTTGAAATATTTGTATGAAAGGCACACACTTTCAAAGCAATCTAGGGACCTCGAAAAATTCAAGGTTCTCTTGTCACTTAAAACCCTCTAGTCAACGTCTCTAGTACTTGTGAAATTGTATAAAGTTAGCTCTCTCATAATAATTTGTTCAAGAAAAGTCTTTGTAACTGAAATCTTACCCGGAATACTGTCCAGCTTTTTTATGTATTCATAAATATTTTTTAGGAAGGATTGACCGGGCATGCGGGCGGCGAGTAATGGGCGACTCGCTGTCCGACCATGGACCATGCCCGGGTCGACGGCGCGTTGTGTTCCACGCGTGCCTCAAGGAGTGCCAGCATAGTGACGGAGCCCCCTGTAGAAGGCCAAAGCCTGCCGGGGTCGCGGGACTCACGAATTACCGTGACCCCGGTACGTAAAGGGCTATTGAAGGACACCGTGGATTTTAGTCAGTACGAGTCTGACAGTCCCTCCTGCTCTGCCCTGGGTGGGAGGACTCATGTGATGATTTAACCACGTAAAAAAAATGGATGGATTGACCGATCGCGCCACTACGCTGTGTATACCTTCGCGACTATATACTGTGGCGGCGCGGTAGCGGCGCGGTCACGATAGTATACGCATAAAAGCGGCGCTGTGACGGAGCAGTGACGGCTAAAAGTCCGGTTAAGCAGCCCACAACCTCTTCTAGGTTGACCTGCGATGTGCCATTCACAAAAAAAAAAAAATAGCAGTGACGGCGCGGCGGCGGCATCGTGTACATGAGCCCTTTAGGCGCCATAGGCAAGAACTGGAGGATGATCTGATTAAACACCCGGCTTTTTATGTACTGTGGCAGTGTTAATGTGAAGATGTGCGCATTCTTATAAATGCTGCTCAGCCAAGCTATGATAACAAAAAAATAACAAAATCATTCTCTTCAACGCACATTTCACCTAATGTACGTCTATCCTTTTTGCCCAAATGTTGTACCACGTAATGGGAGTTTCTGCTCCATTAGCCTTATGGCCCGTGTATCTTGCCCGTTACTTGTACCTCGGCCGCTAATTGTACTAGCCAGGGCAAGAATATAATGTTTCGGGTGTAAGACGGTTTGATTTCTTGCTAAAGAGAAAGAGGAATTTTATTATCTAGTGAAAAAACTGTGTTGATTTAGTATTAGTAAGTGAAGTATTTAATTTTGTATATAAAACCTTTGTAATTTTTTCAGAAAAAATGTGATGATTACTGTTGGCAATAAAAAAAATAGGGCAAAAAAATATTTGCCTGCCTCAAACTAGTATATGTTTACAAATAACCAAACTCGGAGCAAATATCTGAATCGAACCAGAGAAGCTAATGTTTCAACTTCTTCACTAATAGCTGCATGCAAATCTTGCACCGAACGGAAGAATAATCATACAATTCAAACCAGAGACCTCGTATTAATCGATGTACACCGGGTTCATACATCATAGAAAAAAAACACCAAGCTTCGAAAACGACACGATGGAGCATACGGTGCAGGATTGCCCCGCTTGGGCAGAGCATCGTCGTGTCCTCACGACGGCGATAGGCGGAGACGTCTCGGGCATTGATCGAGACCATGCTGCGGGGCCAGACGGCGTGGGAAGCGGTCACCTCCTTCTGCGAAGCAGTCATGCTCGCGAAGGAGGAGGCGGGCCGCGAGTAATGGGCAACTCGCTGTCCGACCATGGACCATGCTCGAGTCGACGGCGCGTTGTGTTCCATGCGCGCTTCAAAGAGTGTCAGCAAAAATGACGGGGCCCCCCTCTAGACGGCCAAAGCCTGTCTGGGTCGCGGGACTTATGATATACCGTGACCCCGGTACGTAAAGGGCTATTGAAGGACACCGTGGATTTTAGTCTGTACGAGTCTGACAGTCTCTCACTCATTTGACTCATTTGAAGCTTCGAAAACGGGTAAAAGTTTCCTTTTTGAAGGCAATTTAAAAAAAAAGAAAACGATGTTTTTTGTTCGTTACATAAATGACATTTTTATGAAATACTAGCACTTCGCCCGCGACTTCGTCCGCGTGGGTTACGTACTTTCCTAATTCCCCCTTTTCACCCCCTTAAAGGTTAAATTTCCAAAAAACCCTTCTTAGTGCTCCCCTACATTATAATAGGAAGCCGTGTGCAAAATTTCACATTCCTAGCCCCAGTAGTTTCGGCTGTACGTTGATATGTCAGTCAGTCAGTTCTCCTTTTATATATACAGAGAAAACACTACCCATTCATGAAATATTATACTAACGAATTTCCACGAAAATCTAAATACGATGTTACAAAATACAAATACAAAATTTAATACTCAACTAAAGGCCCTTCCTATATACCCTTCAAAAACATTTTAACTGCAGCTCAAAGTTCACAATTGGGGCTCACTAAATAACAATGGAATCCACCCCTATTTCGAGAAAATGAAGGTGACAGAGAGCCAAAGACACCTCTGCCATACCCTTCTCAAATACAGGCTGGTTGTGTAATCGACTTGTGATCACACATTAAATAGAGCTTATACAAACAGTAATAAAGTTCGAAGTGGTAAAGCACTTATTAAAATTTCGTTTGCCACAGATGGTGTGAAGTATCTGATATAAGATTAATTGTTTAAAGTTAATTTATTTCGTTTTGAATCGAAGATTTGCGAAGAAAATGCCTCGGTACTGTAACGGACAAGAAGACTGAAAAAATCTAATTAGGTCGTCAGACTATCAAAAAATATTTGACCCGTATTTTTTTTTCGGTTACGTAAGCCAAAATTGACGAAGATACGACGCTTCTATAATAAATTCACAGTACGTCGTGTCTAGGTATAATTTTTACTTAGTTCTGACGTCGAGAACCGAGTCGTGTGAATTTTGATGCGATTTATTTTTGTTAATAAATCATTTTATGTTAAATAATACGTGTCCATTATTTATCAATAATCTAACTAATATTGAAATCATACGCGGTTTGCTTCTTCTTGAAGAATTATAGTGCTGGTGGTCAATGGTGTTGTAATAGAATTGTGTTTATTATATTGTTATTCTTCATGCCAAATTTTACTTGGTAAAATCATCAAATAAGTCCTCCCACCCAGGGCAGGGCGGGAGGGATTGTCAGACTTGTACTGACTAAAATCCACGGTGTCCTTCAATAGTCCTTTACGTACCGGGGTCACGGTAATCCGTTATTTCCGCGACCCCGGCAGGCTTTGCTCCTCTACAGGCCCCGTCACTATGCTGACACTCCTTGAAGCGCGCGTGGAACACAACGCACCGTCGACCCGGACATGGTCCATGGTCGGACAGCGAGTCGCCCATTACTCGCTGCCCGCATGCCCGCGCCTACGGTGGCCGCAGATCGTCTGGCGACGTCCGACGCCGTGGGCGACTTGAGACCCTAGTCGTATTTTCGTTTGTAACCTTTACTTATGATATAAAAATACCTAATCCAATACTTCAGAGAACGTGAAATCAAAATACAGCAAATAATACCAAAAAAATCCCCAAAACCCAGAATTCCAAATAACCCATTTGATTATGCAACACCTAATCCGATACGTCGGTTTCAATTTACCAACGCCCAGTACACTTCGGGCCAAAAATACTCCATCTAGTGTAGGTATCAACTGTAGGTACAATGTACACGTCATTGCAAAATAACGGCTCACGTGAAACAAGTCAATATGGCGTCGCTTCACCTGTCACATTACAGGCCACTCTCGATATTACACGGCAATTTAAAAAATTGGAACGTTATTTTTTTTAACGTGTGTATGAGTATTTCTTTTCAATTGACAGTTAGTGCGTGGAATGTTTATTTGTGAGGTTTGATGATAAAATATTAAATTCTGTCGCATATCACTCTTGAAAAAAATACAGATAATGTGCTGACAATTACTTACATATCTTTTTTTTTTCAATTTTTAATTTTAGAATGTTTTTGATCTCACTACTTTCGTAAATTATAGGGGGGGAAGACAAGGTTTAAGTGAGCAGTGGTGGTCGTGGGACTCACGAATTACCGTGACCCCGGTACGTAAAGGGTTATATGGTCAGCCGCGTCAATCAAGTGAAACGTTGACATGACATATGTGACAGTGACAATTTTATTTTCGTTACGGAATTTCTTGATTCGGTCGCCGCGCTCAAAACCCGAGATAAAAGCTATGCAATAGTTTAAAAAGTGCTCGATGTAATCTACATACAAAAAAAAAATATCATTTCATGTCACTGAAAGCCAGTGTAAACCTAATTAAGAGGCTTTACTTACGGGGTAGCGCGCATTGTGTAACACACGCGTAACATTGTGCCTTCGTGTGCATGCAGCTGTATAAGGGTCCTGAGGGTATATTTAAAAAGTGTAACAGCACAATGACCTTCAATATCTCTTTTAACACACATGAGTAATTGACATGAAGCATTATCATTACATAGTCATTACATTTTTTTATAACGTGGTAAAATCATTATATGAGTCCTCCCACCCAGGGCAGAGCGGGAGGGACTATCAGACTCGTACTGACTAAAATCCATGGTGTCGTTCAATAGCCCTTTACGTCCCGGTATCACGGTAATTCGTGAGTCCCACGACCACATATTCACTACGCAGTATAAAACAAAGTCGCTTTCCGCTGGCTGTCTCTATGTATGCTTAGATCTTTAAAACTACGCAACAGATTCTGATGCTTTTTTTAATAGATGGAGTGATTCAAGAGGAAGGTTTATATGTATAAAACACGGATGTTATAGTAGAGATTGCACCCGTGCGGAGCCGGGGCGTGTCGCTAGTAAAAAACGACGGGTTGCACTCTGGGAGTGCTGGCAGAAGTGAAAACTTCAATAGTAATAAACACACACGAACATTCGCGCAAGCACCCTGCGCCGTCTTACGAATTTTCGATCAGGTCACGTGTCCTGACGCGAGTTTAACATTTTTTACCCATTCCAAAAAAAGTGCACAATTTTTGTAGTATTTAATAAAAAAAAAAATATGTCTGAGAATTCAAAAGTGCCTGTAACTGATCTACTTGAAATAAATGCTTTTGATTTGATTTGAAGAAAGAGGTTTCGGATCAGGTTAAAACCTTCTTCAAATTTCAGCCGAAAATACGAACAATAAACAAATCTGACCTTTAAAAAATAAATCACCATTTTAATAAGAAAAATATTAATTTCCTGTACTACAAGTTAAGTGTTGTCGAAGAAATTTACATTTGTTTATCGAAAAATGGTAAAAAAAATAAGTGTTTTATACACGAAGCGGCGAAAATGAGAAGAATCATGAATATTTCATGATTTTCTTTCGCAATTTGAAGATGTTTGGCGAGTGACAATAGCTGAGGTATTGATTTTTCTGATAGATAAATTGGAAAAAACACTTTTTAGAAAGGTTTTGACTCTATACTTCTTTTTCTTTATTAGTTCTTTTTAAACTAATAAATAAAAAAATTCAAATCTATATTATATCAAAATGTTATGTTGGTTTGTGTACGCTTCAAAATCTCAAAAAATTGAGCTGAAATTTTAGCATGATATATAATCCCTGGAATTTAAAAGCCTATTGAAGGATCACCGTAGATTTTAGTCAGTACAAGTCTAACAGTCCCTTCCGCCCCACCCTGGATAGGACTCATTTGATGATTTTATCACGATAAAAAATACAATAGGTTTGGCAGAGAGAATGCGACTGTTATTACACCCACACTTTAGTAACAGTACTTCACACAAAAGATGTCATATTTCTTGAGAGGTCAAAGAACCCACTAAGAACAACTTTTAATGAGAATTCAAGACATTGTTTGTAGTATAAGTTATAAATCTTTAGTACTTATGTACAGTGAGAATGTTCATTTTGAAGAGGTCGTGGGTAAATGATTGCAGCCAGATTGCCAAGGTCTGTGGATGGGTCACCATATCCTCCGTGTCTCGAAAAGCACGTACAGCCGTTGATCCCGGCTGTCATTTGTAGATCTTTAATCGTCGTTACTGTTAGAACTATAAAGTCTAGTAGTAGTATACTGAAGCTATAAAGTCTGACAACCAGTGTTACCATGGGGTATCGTATTACCCAGTTACTGGGTTGTCGAGGTGCGATAGGCAGTCAATCCATGTAAAAGACATTCAGCAGCATCTGGTTCGACTGAAAGCCGACCCCAATATAGTTGGGAAAAGGCAGGCAGATGATGGCTGATGATGTTATAATGTTCATTTTACACACACATAAAATCGTACGTAATTGTTTGCCTTTTTGCAGTACGGCAGCAATTACAGAAAGCCATGTGCTATATAACATAGTATGATAAGACACAGGCCTCCTCTCTATGAGAGGGAGTATTTATAGATATTTATTTAAGCAGTCGACTCGGAAGACGACGAGAAGAAAACTGTAAAAAAAAAACGACGGGTTGCACTCTGGGAGTGCCGGCAGAAGTAAAAACTTGAATAGTAATAAACACACACGAACATTCGCGCAAGCGCCCTGCGCCGTCTAACAAATTTTCGATCAGGTCACGTGTCCTGACGCGAGTTTAACATTTTTTACCCATTCCAAAAAAAGTGCACAACGCCGCTAAAGAAGTTTTCACTTCAAAAAAAACAATTTAACAGAATTTGAACGGATTTTGATAAAACATGTGTAAGAACCATCGCTAAAAATCTGCATTCAAATCGGCTCACCCGTTTAAGAGACTACGGTGCAGACAGACACACAAACAGCGCCCGAAATTACAATGCCTCCCCCATTGTAAGTCAAAACTAGTCCCACAATAATTAACAAAACCAATTAAATCAAAGAAAACTAACGAAATTCCGACAAGAAAATCTCGATTAGTAAAACCGTATTAGAATCAGGATTAAGCCAACAGGATAGAACAACCCAACATAGCATAGCTTAGCTCGTCCGTGTAATTATGAGCTACCAGTGAACCGGCATGAACTGGTATTAACTGGAATTAACTGGATAAAACCAGATTGTGGAGCAATATAGCCGGCGTGGATTTGGACGCAATCTTAGCCGATGGGGGTCTTTAGTGGCTCTAAGTGTTTTGGATGTGGCATCTTGATCCTGCGTTAATTCCTAATTAAAGGATAAAAAAAAACGACGGGTTGCACTCTGGGAGTGCCGGCAGAAGTGAAAACTTCAATAGTAATAAACACACACGAACATTCGCGCAAGCGCCCTGCGCCATCTTACGAATTCTCGATCAGGTCACGTGTCCGGACGCGAGTTTAACATTTTTTACCCATTCCAAAAAAAGTGCACAACGCCGCTAAATAAGTTTTCACGTCAAAAACAAAACCAAAGCATTTATTTCAAGTAGGCAAGTTACACGCACTTTTGAATTGTCAAAGACAAAACACTACAAAATTATGGTGCTACACTCCCAGACAGAAGATATATTAACTGTGAAAGTACCGTAAATTATTTATACCATTCCAAAGCGTAGATCCCTATGGAGAAGAAAGGGTAAGAAACTCCATGAACACTCTTTTTAGATCGCCATAATTATTACAGAACCCTTGTTACATCATTCATTTTAAGATGGTACATTATGTGAGAAGATTTTTGTAATGCCTTATCCATACTTTCATACACCTAGCTCTGGAGGCGAGAATAAACTGGCGTTTGTTTTCTTCTAACATTTCAATTATCTCGAGACTAAGGCGACGAAATTTCGTATTTTTATAAAGATTTTTTTTCAACGAAATTAGTTTTTTATAATACTTTTTCCCGTACCTGCCCACACTGCCCGAAGCACAGACTTCCTTAAAGAGATTTACGAAAAAGTAAACGAAAATGATTATTTATTTATTAACACATCTTCACTATCATTACAGGATTTTCCTTATTCAATAGTGTGGCCGCAATATTACAGTTTTAATTACTACCTATAACATAAAATTTACATTGTAGTTTTTGTGAACTCACTCAGAGAACAAATAAAAATATCAATGTTTTCTGCTACGTCATTAAGTACACGTAAGGTTCGCGTCATTGGGTCTTTACTCAGTAGATTGGTCCTACCACTTGTTTTTTTTTATTTTATCTAGCGTGGTATAGTCATCAAATGAGTCCTCCCACCCATGCTGTCAGACTTGTACTGACTAAAATCCACGGTGTCCTTCAATAGCCCTTTACGTGACGGGGTCACGGTAATTCGTTAGTCCCGCGACCCCGGCAGGCTGGTCCTACCACTGGGGACCGCCAATAGACGTGGTCGTCGCCTTCTCAATACATAGTTGTCGGGCACACACATATATTTACACAATAGTGGAATAAGCATAGTCAAATTAATTTACTAGTCAAAAACACATTTTACTAGTTATACGAGTATGTTACCATGTATCGAACCAACATTCAGAATCTAGAAGAAGACTATTTTCTAGCAGTGGGAACACTATAGACTCGTAATACTTATTCTATATGTGGGGGTGCGATCGCGGGACTGTACGAATTACCGTGACCTCGGAACGTAAAGGGCTATTAAAGGGCACCGTGGATTTTTGTCAGCGCGAGTCTGACAGTCCCTCCCGCTCTGCCCTGGGTGGGAGGACTCATTTGATGACTTTACCACGATGAAAAAAAAAATGTGGGGGTGTTCCCAAGAAATTATTCAAGGAAAATCTCAATAAAATTCCGCCCGAGCTATATTCATACTCAAAATACTTATTTCAAGAAGACTCTTGACAGGCACTCATGTACAGACAAAAATAAGCTGAGAACTGAACACTGTTTAATAATGAGTTGCTAAGAAACCTCACAATAAAATTTTCCAGAAATAAATACGATAGCTTTTAAAATAAATTGTATTTTTGTTCAGAGAAAATTTCCACTTTCATAACGAGCCTTTATTGTTCGTTATTACACTTTTCACTGTAACTTGCCGGACGTGTGGAGGTTAAGATGAAGGCCAGGAGTTTTACTATCTGCATATGACATTAACATCTCGCGTATGGCCCCAGTCTAGGCCATGTGACTTGACGCAGAACGTACCAGGGTATGAAGCGAGGGGGCATGGAGAGGGAGCCACCTCCATCTGCGAATTCGCAGCGGAGGAGGAGACAGAACACGTGAAGGAGATGTAATCCCGCTCCTCATACCCCGGCCACCGCGGAAGATGCTCAGAGATCCCGGAAACAATGCGAAACTTTTTTGTCACACATTCATCCATGTACTGTTAATTTAGGAAATTAATCATAATACGGTCGTTAGGATTAACAAGGCCTTATGGGCCTGAACAAACAATGTTCAGGCTATATTGCCTTAATCACCTTTGACGGGTGTATCCTATGATTAATTGAGTTCTATTGCTGGTACCAGGTAGATGATATTGCTTAATGTTTTTCATGGCGCTGCCCCTTTTAGTATGAAGAAATATTTTGTGACAAATTAATATTCAATCATACATAGTTATTCATTTTAATAAAAAAAAGATTATGTCCTTTAGTTAACATTTTTCCTAATAAATCTTTTTAAACTTTTTTTTACTGCAGTAGCTTTGCCAACCTTTAACAGCTCCCCTAAAGAGACTACGCGGCCCCCAGGGTATCGCGACCCACAGTTTGACAAATACTGATCTAAAGAAATAATTTTATTGTTAAGTCTCTTATTTAAAGGAATTCTCTCCCACTTCTAGAAGACTCGAGTAGAGTTTGATTGAAAAGAGTTAGATTTCTCTAATTGATATCAATTTTGTCGTCGGAGGAGCTCGTGGCTAAATAATTACAGCACAGGGATCTTCGAAGTAAAACCGCGGTTGCCGAAGTTGGTCTGTGGATGGGTGACCGTCTGTATATCGAGCTTTCTCCGTGCTACGGAAAGTACGTAATGCTTTGGAAAGCACGTAAGATCTACAAATGTCAGCCGAGAGCTGTCATTTATAGATCTTTGACAGTCGTTACATTGGTTCGAATCTCTAAAAGTCTGACAACCAGTCTTACCATGGGGTATCGCAGGCAGTCGCTCCATGTAAAATACTGATATCCAGCTGCATCTGGTTCGACTGGAAGTCGACCCCAATATAGTTGGGATATACAGAGATATAAGGCTAGACAGAATAATATATATTATTTGATTTTAGTTTTAATTTAGTCCCTTTTGCAAATATTTAATTAGATAGTAGATTTTAATTTTATTTCGACATTAAATTCTGTAAACATTTTAACTAAAATTTTATAAAGTAACATACGTTTTATTAGACGTAAAAAATATTTAACACAACACAACATAATATTTTGTAACAAGAAAATTAAAAATTCACGATAACGGAATACGTCATAAAGCCGGTAGAATGAACGTATTTTCTTCCACGAGCTTCCTTTTATCATGGCTTTATATAAAAATAGGAGATTGTTAAATTTTCATATACAATGTAACACCTGGGTGTGATGTTCTTGTATATAGGATATGTTTTGATGAAGAAAAGGGCTTCTTCGTAAATTAACACATAATAATAACGTCTCGTATATTACTTGAAAGAAATTTTGAGAAACAAACTGGTTTCAATCATATGTACTACTAGCTGTTGCCAGCGGTTTCACCCGCTACAAGTCTAAAATTATCCCATGGAAAGATGAAAACTATCCTATGTATTAATACAGGTTATGAACTATCTGTGTACCAAATTTTATCTAAATCCGATCTGTGGTTTTTACATGAAAGAGTAACAAACATCCATCCATCCAAACAAACTTTCACGTTTATATGTAGCACTAGCACGCCGCCCGCGACTTCGTCTGCGCGTGTTTCTTACTTTGAACTCAGTGAATTTAAATGCCCGCTCACCCTCCTTATAGGATACTTCTGGAAAATCTAAATATGTATCCAACTTACATTGTAACTTTAAAAAAAATCTTTCACTACATTGATAAAATCTACTAAGATTGATTTTCGCAAAATCTGTACCATTATGACTTCATTTGAGCCCAATAACCCATTTACAACCCTATCCAGGGAAAATTAATTATAATGATCTTTATCAATTACTACAAGAGAAACAGTTTTGGTTTGGCTTTTCATAAAAACTGATTTTCTGATTTTCACCCCGCTAGAGGCTGATTTTTGAAATATAGATAAATAGACATCTTTTATTCGATTGAGAGATTATTTATGCCAAGTTTTGAGTTTATCTAAGTAAGCAGTAAAATGCTTCCCTTGAAACTTGAATGTCCCTTTTCACCAACTTGGCGAGTGATTTTCGAAAAATCTAAAAACACGTGTTTGATTAATTCTTATCTAGTATATAAATACTGATTTTCAAATTCATCAGCTCACGCGTTATAATTTTGCTATACAAACTTTAACATCGTCTAGATTGCCAATGGAGGGTAGTTTTGAAAAATTATTAAAGTCCATCTTTTTTTATTTACGTGTACTCATGTTCCTACTAACCTTCAAGTTTATAAACCCAAGGAATAATATTTTTCATACAAACGTTTTTACCCCTTTTCATCCCCTTAGAGGAGGTTTTTCGCAAAATCCCGTCTTATTGCTCCCCTAAATGGTAGAATGCTCTTGCTGAATGGATCCCCCAATTTACCTGGATGGAACCGTGCCTTTCATAATAAATTAGCAAAGATATATTCATAAACCGTCATTATTTTATTTCTAACGTAGTTTCAAGAATCATGAAAAACAAGTCTGAAGTACCAAACTTTCAAAACTAAAGAAAATTGATCGAAAATTCGCTTTCGTAGAACAAAAAAAAAGAAAACTATTTTCTCTAAAGAAACTCTTACCAAATTGTCAAACTATTTAATTAACAGTATTGAAAAGAGTGAAACTCACGTCTGAAGCTAGTTAAAATGAAATATGAAACTTTTAATTAAAGTTTTTCTTCGGACAACTGAATAAAGTTTTTGTGCAAAAGAAATAAATTTCGGCATATCTTGAAGCGGATTTATTCTTTTTTGAAATTTCATAATGACCAGAATTTTTGTTTTGAAGTTTTCAAACGCAGTAACCTTGTAAGGATAATCACTAACTATACAATTATTGTAGAGAGGAAAGATTTGTATTTTTGTATGTTTGTATTGAGTAAACTCAAAAACTACTGAACCAATTTGAAAAATTCATTTACCGTTCGAATTCTACATTGTTACTGATTAACATAAGCCACGATAAATAAAATTTAATTTTTTTTTTTACGTGGTGAAATCATCAAATGAGTCCTCCCACCCAGGGCAGAGCGGGAGGGACTGACAGACTCGTACTGACTAAAATCCACGGTGTCCTTCAATAGCCCTTTACGTTCCGGGGTCACGGTAATTCGTACAGTCCCGCGACCAAACATGGAGTATTAGAACATTTTTCTATTAAACCGGACCGGTGACGTGACGGTGACTGATGTGTGTGAATGCACCTTTAAGATTTCCAATCATAAGCAGCCGTCAAAAACAAAAGAACGGAATTTAGAATGACACCCGAACTCCAGTCATAATTTACTAATCACGAGTTCCCAAGTAATCTCACGAACACAAATGAAATTCGCAAATAATAATAACATGGAATGGAAACTAGTATGAATAACAATGGAAATTTGTATCTGCGTTACGTACAGTTGCAATTTCATCCATTTACATATTTGCATCTGAGGTTACATTGTCAGTCTTGTATTCGTCCACACTAATTTTATAAATATATCATATAAATTATATTATAAAGCGATCTTTTCAAGAGAAAGGAGAAACGATACTGTTGGTAGTCTGAGGTGTTCAATTTGCACATAAAATACATACATACAAACATTATAAATATATATATATACAAGACATAACACATTTTTTTTTAAGAGCCTGCTCTGTCCCACTCCTGGGCAAAGGCCTCCCTCCACAATATAATATAATATAATACATATTAAAATTTTAAAATAATAAACAAAAAACAAAGAAGCATTTTAGCCACACGTTTAGGCCTTTGTCAAACAGACAGGTGAGTCCGAAGCGATAACGAACCGATACTAGACGTCAGTCCGATAGTTCGGTCACACTATCGGATCGCTTTCGCTTTTCTATGTGACTGGATTCAAACAATTCCATACATTACAAATAAAAACGTCACGCTTCGCATTCGCCACGCCTGTCTGTTTGACAAAGGCTTTAAGGAGAGAATTAGTGCTTTTTTACTAGATTTTTAAACGTTTAGATAAGTTAGATCAGTATAAACGCTTTTTCTTATCAACCCAAACCACATATTTCTTACTAGCTTCCGCCCGCGACTCCGTCCGCGTGGATGTCGGTTTCGCGTGGATGGTAGATTTTTTTTTCTACGTATTTTTCCAGGATAAAAAGTATCCCATTTTATGCCCAGGATAATAAGGTATAATTATACCAAGTTTCATCGAAATCGAACCGTTAGTTTTCACAATGCCTGCATATACAGACAGACAGACAAAAATTCTTTTTAATCACATATTTGGGTTTGGTATCGATCCAGCAACACCCCCCGCTGTTTATTTTTTCAATATTTTCAATGTACAGAATTGACCCTTCTACAGATTTATTATATGTATAGATTACTGTAACGGACACCAAAGAGTACCCCATTAGCACACAAGGCGTCGGGTTCCGCGCTAACAAAGAGTTCAGTGATATCAGCTTACTTCAATTTGTTACATTTATTACTTGGCTTTCTGGAAAATTCTGGATTGTTCGGAATGGAGGTATTTCCGTTTCCGTTCGTTTTGATTGGCTGAGAGGTTGTATTGGGAATTGTGGAGAGGGGAATTGTATAAAACTTAAGTTTGAATTTTTTTTGAAGTGAAAACTTCTTTAGCGGCGTTGAGCACTTTTCTGTAATAGGTATAAAATCTTAAACTCGCGTCAGGACACGTGACCCTGACCGAAAAAGCGTAGGACGGCGCAGGGCGCTTGCGTGAATGTTCGTGTGACGTTGCTAGGTAACATTGTTTATAAAAGATGTACGTCACATTGGAAAATTATTGAAATAAAAAGTCAACCATTTTTGCGAGTTTTACTAAAATCTGTTCACAAGATATTTCCAACAATTACTATTCAAGTTTTCACTTCTGCCGGCACTCCCAGAGTGCAACCCGTCGTTTTTTTTTTAAGAAATTTTGTCCCACACTAGGAATTTCTTCCTGTGTCGTGGGTGCGCTTACAAACATAGAAACTCACATACACAAATACTCAGACCCGGAACAACTACTTACAGATCATACAAATATTTGTTCCGTGCGGGAATTGAACCCGCGACACGCTGCGCCAACCGTGCCGTGTGTAATTTCTTTCGATATTAGAAGAGATTTTATTGTAAAAGTTGCTATATGAGCGTGTGTTTTTAATCCTACTAGTCTTACTTTCCAACTAATATTATAATCGTGAAAGTTTATTTGGATGGATGGATGTTTGTTACTCTTTCACGCAAAAACTACCGGATTATTATAATCAAATAAGTCCTCCCACCGAGGGCAGAGCCGGAGGGACAGTCCCACCCGCTCTGCCATAGGTGGGAGGACTCTTTTGATGATTTAACCACGATAAGAAAAAAATCTTTGTTGTAAACGTCTTATTTCATTTATTCTACTGCTCGATATGTAGGGAAGTGGAAACTGCTAATTTTCCACGTTTGTTTTGTTTCAGGACACAAAACAAACGTGGACACTATAATATACGATATGTTACTTCATTGTCTCGGCCTTTTTTATTCTGGCTTTTAGGAGTTGCAGTAGTTTAGTAATAGAGCGGGAGGGACTGTCAGACTCGTACTGACTAAAATCCACGGTGTCCTTCAATAGCCCTTTACGTTACGGGGTCACGGTAATTCGTGAGTCCCGCGACCCCGGCAGGCTTTGGCTCTCTAAAGGGGGGGGCCCCGACATCATGCTGACACTGTTAGAGGAACGCGTGGAACACAACGCGCCGTCGACCCGAGCATGGTCCGTGATCGGACAGCAAGTCGCCCATTATTCGCCGCCCGCATGCCCACCCAAGTACGCTTAGCACCAAAATAACACATTTAACAACGAGTGGGTACGGTCGGCAAATGTGATGCATTTGAATTACACTATTGTTAGTGGTCACCAGAGCGGAAAGAGATGGTACGGCATTTATATGTTAGTGAATAGCCTAAGCATTTTAGCAACGGTTGCGGGATTCACGAAGTACCGTGGCCCCGGTACGTAAAGGGCTATTGAAGGATACCGTTGATTTTAGTCAGTACGAGTCTGACAGTCCCTCCCGCTGTATTCCTAAACTACTGCAACTCCTAAAAGCCAGAATAAAAAAGGCCGAGACAATGAAGTAACATTTCGTATATTATAGTGTCCACGTTTGTTTTGTGTCCTGAAACAAACGTGAAAAATTAGCAGTTTCCACTTCCCTACACATCGAGCAGAAGAATAAATGAAATAAGACGTTTACAACATTTTTTTTTATCGTGGTATAATCATCAAAAGAGTCCTCCCACCTATGGCAGAGCGGGTGGGACTGTCAGACTCGTACTGACTAAAATCCACGGTGTCCTTCAATAGCCCTTTACGTTCCAGGGTCACGATAATTCGTAAAGTCCCGCGAACTTACAACATAGATAAGCCAATAATATTATTAGTAGGATCGCAAAAAAAGAGGGCATTTTAAATAATCCGTTAAAAATCTACGCAAGAAATATTGTGGTTACACAAATTTTAAACCTCAATGCAGAAAGAGACGAGCTACATGTACAAAAGCTTTTCTTCTAAGTAACTAGCTACTTAAATACTTCCATTTATTGGAAACCTAAATATAAAGTAAATCGCGAGTGAGAGAGATAGATGCTTTAAAGAGATACATTAAATTTAAATTTTGAAATCATGCATAAAATAACACACTACAAATGAATAAAATAATAAATCATTCGAGCGAATAAACACGTTCATTTCACTCTGACGCGAAACTGTGTTGATTAATTGCTACGCGCGTAGCCCCGTAGCCGTAGCGGTCCAATGGTCTGCTACGACCGCGTAGCAAGCGTAGCAGAGCGTGCTACGGAGCTACGTCGTAGCTATTTCTAACAACGCCTTGTCTTTTATGTTATTAACAATTTGATGAGGGTGGCATAAGCAGTCTAAAACTTACCCACTGCTGGGACTCAGGTTTATTCTCAGAAGGAAGTAGCGGGTCAGATTCAAAGATTGATTTCCATGAAAAATCAAAGTAACCTCAATACGTCCCTTTTTTATTTAATTTTCCTGGTCGTTATGAATTAGCTGATATTTCTCTTCTAATCAACAGGCCTGTTGGTCTAGTGGTTAGTGACCCTGACTGCTATGCTGGAGGTCGTGGGTTCGATTCCCACCCAGGATAAATGTTTGTGTGATGAGCACGATCATTTGTTCTGTGTCTGGGTGTAATTTATCTATTATATGTATGTATTTAGAAATATATAAGTATGTTTATCAGTTGTCTAGTACCCATAACACAAGCTCTGCTTAGCTTGGGACTAGATGGCGTTGTGTGATAGTTGTGGAATATTTATTATTTATTTATTAATCTAGACATTGTAAGCAATACATCAGTACCTATGCGTTTTGTTAGTAAATGCAGCAATTATGCTAGAAACTATTGTCCAACTCTCAAAAAAATGTATTTTTAGGCACACAGACAGATTATACTTTATGAACCTATTGGATACTGAAAGAAACTTTCACGAGATTCTCGTGAAAGTGCTGAGATAAAGCATTTTGCTGGACATAATCCTCTTCCAGGCTGCGTCACACCACCCTGTCCTCTGCCTTCTGCATCCAGTCTGTCCCAGCCACTTTCTTAGGTCGCGGGACTGTACGAATTACCGTGACCCCGGATCGTAAAGGGCTATTGAAGGACACCGTGGATTTTAGTCAGTACGAGTCTGACAGACCCTACCGCTCTGCCCTGGGTGGGAGGACTCGTTTGATGATTTTACCACGATAAAAAAAGCCACTTTCTTAAGGTCATCGGTCTATTTAGCGCTGAGATATTTAGTCCAAATTTAACCAACAAACTTTACCAACCATCACAAAGGCATATCATTACAAACCTTAACCCCAAGAACCGTAATCTTTCCCCAACAATCACTTGTCCCCAAGCCCCTATACTCCTATACGCCTCGTATCTAAGAGGCAGGGCGTGAAGATAAGCCTTGTCCGTGTTTCCCATTACCGCGACACGTCGGTCAGATCGTACGATATAGTGAGCTCACTGGCGAAGTGGGGACGCTGTTACACCGTCACGTAACTTTGTAACAGTATTTTGAAAATTTGGAGTCATCACGGTTTTTTTTTCGTGATTAATTCACCCAAGGCACAGCGGAAGGGACTCTCAGACTCGTACTGACTAAGATCCACGGTGTCCTTCAATAGCCCTTTATGTTCCGGGGTCACGGTAATTCGTGAGTCCCGTGACTCCGGCAGGCTTTGGACCTCTAGAATAGAGCCCCGTCATTTTGCTGTCACTCTTTGAGGCGCGCATGAAACACACAACACGCCGTTGACCCGGGAATGGTCCATGGTCGGACAGCGAGTTGCCCGAGTCATCACGGTAGATCATTTGTGGTGGCTCAGTGATAAAGTTTAAGTCTTGTAAGTCGTGGGTTCAAACCCAGCCAGGAGCATTACTTTGAGTAATTTATAAAATAAAACTAAACTAAACTATTATAGACCATCGAAAAATTCATCCTCAACGCTGTCAGCTGGTAATGTCTCAAAACGGCACCAAACAAAAAAAAAACGACGGTTTGCACTCTAGGAGTGCCGGCAGAAGTGAAACTTGAATAGTAATAAACACACACGAACCTTCGCGCAAGCTCCCTGCGCCGTCTTACGAATTTTCAATCAGGTCACGTGCCCTAAAGCGAGTTTAACATTTTTTACCCATTTTAAAAAAAAGTGCACAAAGCCGCTAAAGAAGTTTTAACTTCAAAAAAGATTTTCTAAATAATATTCATACCCTCACGGTGTGACAGACGGCCTCAGACAAAACCTCCCCTCGTCTCGCGTGCAGTCGAAATGGAAATTTAAACTTAATACGTTTATAATAATTTCTCTATTCTGAATCTGAAGCTCTTGTGTGAAACCTTTTGCGATAATTAAATTTACTTTAGGAGCTGCTAATTGCGTTTTGTGAATGTGTGAGTAGGACGAATAGAGAATTTTGTTTTAATTGTGGTTTGGTAGATTGGGAATTAATTGTTTACAAAATGTTTAAATAAAATTTGTAACTTAATAAATAAATTCTTGAAAAAGAGGTTTATATTGCCAGAAACAATAAGTTTTAATGACTCCGTAAAATGCGTAATAAATGTGGCATTTTACGATCCAGTTGAATAAGTCATCTGAACACAGATTTTAAATGTATAGACATTGAAATATGTAGAAAAAAATTGCAGTCCCACTCGCTTGCAAAAGGTTCTTGAAGTGTTGGGAGCACACGGGATGTCGGGATACAGAGTCCAGGAAATAAACAGCTGTTCACGATTATAAGTATATAATCCGACTGACAATCACAAGGACGAGAGCGCTCGGCTACATTTTGACTCCTACCTACATATTCATAATAATACTTAACAATAATTTATATCTACCTTAATCCTAACACATCACAGTTCTGACGGAATATGTCCCACATATGTTGGGGTCGGCTTCTAGTCTAGTAAGTAATAGAAGTTTATTTAAATTTTACAAATATTGACAGGCCTGTGGGTCTAGTGGTTAGTGACCCTGACTGCTATGGCGGACGTCGTGGATTCGATTCCCACCCAGGACAAATGCTTGTGTGATGAGCACGATCATTTGTTCTGTGTCTTGGTGTAATTTATCTATAATATTATGTATGTATTAAGAAATATATAAGTATGTTTATCAACTGATAAACATACTTATATATTTCTTGTGTATGGGTACTAGACAACTGTCTAGTACCCATAACACAAGCTCTGCATAGCTTGGGACTAGATGGCGTTGTGTGATAGTTGGGGAATATTTATTTATTTATTTATATGAAAAGACCGATAGTTCGAACGATAGTAATGACGTTATTTTTTTTCTTAAAAAAAAATAAAAATAAAAATTCGAGTTTTGATCGGACGGTGAGGTAATCAAGCCTGATTCTCATAACTCCGGCACAGATCCTGACGCTGAACTGCTACTTAGTAATAACCGGTAAAAAGACACTTTTACCATGCCGGTAATCGAAATTATGACCTCATTCTTGGTCGCGGGACTCACGAATTACCGTGACACCGTGGATTTTAGTCAGTACGAGTCTGACAGTCCTTCCCGCTCTGCCCTGGGTGGGAGGACTCATTTGATGATTTAACCACGATAAAAAAGCATACAAACCTATGATTGAGTTCCATTCGAGAATGCTAACATAAGTATAATATCCTCATCATTTTAATCATCACTCATGTTAATCAAACCAGTAAGAAGTAATTTTGAACAAAACACTCAACAAATTGAACATACATGAACGAGCATGCAGTGTACCGTTGAAGGTATTAGGAATTGTACTAAAGGCGTTCCCATTTATTGGAAACAATTCCGGTCGTGAAACGTTTCAATTAAACTTTAAGTCTGACCTAGAATTCGTTTCTAGGACTCGGAAGTTTGTGTCCGCGGGTTTAAGTGATTTGAACATTTTATGGGAGGAGAATTGTTAAGTTTGTAGCATTTAAAGTCTTCTATTGCAGCTTATTTTGAAGATACGAGCTGACGTTTTTCCATAACGCTACCAGTCTTTTTTTTTATTTAGTAATATCATCACATCTCGCACATAATCTCTCATAATTAAGAATAAGCGATGTTATAATTAATGTGTTTTTTCCCTTTGAAATAAATAGTTTTAAATTTTTAAATTTTTTTTTTTTACATGAGTCCTCCCACCCAGGGCAGAGCGGGAGGGGCTGTCAGACTCGTACTGACTAAAATCCACGGTGTATTTCAATAGCCCTTTACGTACCGGCATCACGGTAATTCGTGAGTCCCCCCGCGACCCCGGCAGGCTTTGGCCCTCTAGAGGGGGACCCCGTCAATCTGCTGACACTCTTTGAGGCGCGCGTGGCACACAACGCGCCGTCGACCCGGGCATGGTCCATGGTCGGACAGCGAGTTGCCCATTACTCGCCGCCCGCGTCTATGTTGGCCGGAGATCTCTCAAATGAATATACCTAGAGTTTATTTGACAATTAGAAATTATGTTTTGTTTGGATGGTAAAATTGTCACTCAAACAAAACATGGTTGTGGTGAAATTATTATTAACGCTACCAGTCAGCAAAAAGATTTTCAAATAGTTGTTTCAGTTTCGCTGCAGTCTCCACTGTCCGAATAGACTATGACTGCGTAAATTAATATGGTTAGTTGTAGTTTTAGATTCACCCTTAATAATAAGATCATTCAGATCCAGTCTGTCCGGTGCTGTCTTCCCCCAGCGAGGCACTAAGCCGAGGATCGTGTCCCCCAGGGGGTGCCTTTAGCGAGAGGTTGCTTAGTTAATAAACTCCTGACTGGAGGCCTTTTTAAAGCCATTGCACAGCTTTTATTGCGGGTTTTGAGAGTGGCAACCGAACCAAGAAATTCTGTAACGAAAATAAGCTAACACTGTCACTGTCACATCTGTCATGTCAGCGTGAATGAATAAAATTTGAATTCATTCAATTTTTTTCTTGACGTTTCACCTGATTGACGTGGCTGACCATAGTCTAATTAGTAGAGTATCTTCCCATAGAGCAACGATGGGATGATATTCTCGTTAAATATTCGCGGTAGGCGATAATTTTTCATTTTTTTTTCTTCAGCCTACACTGTCCCACTGCTGGGCAAAGGCCTCCCCCAAGTTTTTCCAGTTATTCTTGTCCAGCGCCACTTTGAACCAGCCCTCACAGTACGAGTCCAACTCATCTCGCCACCTCTTTCTGGGCCGACCTCGGCGTCGCCGTCCATAAGTTAATAAAAAATCCTATGCAATAGCTTTACCGTGGCAGTCATGAGTGCCGCACATATTGTTTTTTTTTTTGTTTTTATCGTGGTAAATTCATCAAATGAGTCCTTCAATCCAGACCACCTACACTGGCTGCGGCGCAAAGGACTGTCATATTCGTACTGACTTAAATCAACGGTGTTTCTTCAGTAGCCCTACACGTTCTAGGAACACGGTTACCTGTTCTGACAGTCCCATGTCCATATCAGGCAATTGTCCCTCTATGGGAGCCCCGTCCGATTGCTGACATCTCTTTGAGGTGCGCGTAGAACATGATACGATGTAATGGTACTTGCTTGGATTCAAACTCACAACCTCATTTATGAAAAGCGAGGTGCTAAACCTTCGGGCTATCACAACTTGAATACAGCGCTGGATCCAGCAGCTGGATAGATTTGAATCAGCCTTGAAAGAACAAAAGAATAACATCCCAGCTTTAATTTACAGCTTTTTCTAAGAAAAAGGAACTCATTAAACTTAATAGTAGAAAAGCGTTATGTTCCTTAATGCCTCGAATTCCTTTGCAAAGTGGTTTCGGCAATAAAAAGAGACTATTACCCTATTGCTATCTCTTTTAAGGGGGTGTAGAGGGGGAATGGGGAGGTTGGATCATTTAGAGTCCATTGAAATCTTTGTTTCCAATTGATTCTTTTGGCACTTGAATAAAATCAGCTTTTCACTGATTGGAATTTAGTTGTTTTATTAAAAAAAGTTCTATCGTGAGTGCGTGACATTGAAACTCGCATACACAATAACACATAAACAGTTACTTGTAATCATATTTTTTTTTATTGCGTACAGGAATCGAACTCGTGACAGGCGACGCAGTAGCCGGTCGCTCAGCCACTGCAACAACCATGCCGTCCGGGGTCGCGGGACTGTCTCATCAGGTAACCATGACCCTGGAACGTAAAGGGCTATTGATCACCGTGGATTGTACTCAGTACTTGTCTGCCAGTCTCTCCCGCCCCACCCTGGGTAAGAGGACTCATTTGATGATTTTACCACTATAAAAAAAGAACAATCATTAAATCGTCGTTATAATGACTGAAAAGCTCATGAAATTAGAACTATTGGTTTTTATTTTGCCTGCTTTTAAAAGATACCATGGCTCATGAACGCAAATGGTGACCGAAGTAACTGGGTGGATTTAAGTGAATAAGAGTTTGGCAGTCCTTTCCGCTAGAGAGGACGACTCATTTGATGATTATTATACACTAAGTAACTTTATACACTTTAAATAAATAAAATAAATAAATAAATATTCCACAACTATCACACAACGCCATCTAGTCCCAAGCTAAGCAGAGCTTGTGTTATGGGTACTAGACAACTGATAAACATACTTTTATATTTCTAAATATATACATATTATAGATAAATTACACCCAGACACAGAACAAATGATCGTACTCATCACACAAACATTTTCCTGGGTGGGAATCGAACCCACGACCTCCGGCATAGCAGTCAGAGTCACTAACCACTTTCATACATCTAAGACCCTAGCATGAATTCTACGGTTTTGCCGTACATAGTTCTTGATATGTTATGACGTAATAATTATCTGCATAGCATTTTCCCAACCATATTGGGGTTGGCTTCCAGTCGAATCAGATGTAGCTGGATATCAGTATTTTACATGGAGCGACTGCCTGTTGGACCTCCACAACCCAGTAACTGGGTAATACAATACCCGTGGTAAGACTGGTTGCCAGAGTTTAGAGCTTCTGACTAACAGTAAGGACTGTCAAAGATCTACAAATGACAGCCGGTACCAACGGCTTTACGTGCTTTCTGAGTCACGAAGGAAACTCGCTATGACAGATAGTCACCCATTCACAGACCAACCTCGGCAAGCGCGGCTTAACCCGGAAGATCGGCCTGTGGGACTGTAATTAGTTAGCCACCAGCTCTTCGACGTAAATTGTATGGAAAATGAAGCGCCTCTAGTGAATGAACGAGGAACTAATTTTATCCATCAAAACGTCAAAGTTCACGTTTACATTACTACACAAAAACGTAAAACTGTGGTCAGTAATTCACTGAAATACAACTGAAATTAAATATCACGTAAAATAACTGAAGTTAAACATAATCATAAAACAATAAATAATAATGAAGCATGTTAATGAGGCGAATGCACTTTGCATTATTAATTAATGGAAGGTTAATTTTAAATTACAAAACCAAACATGACTGTTACATTATAATAACACTAGCTGAGCCCACGGTAGGGCGCGTTGTGTTCCACGCGCACCTGAAAGAGTGTCAGCATAGTGACAGGGCCTGTAGAGGGCCAAAACCTGCCGGGGTCGCGGGACTAACGGATTACCGTGACCCCGGTACGTAAAGGGCTATTGAAGGACACCGTGGATTTTAGTCAGTACAAGTCTGACAGTACAAGTCTCCCGCCCCGCCCTGGGAGGGAGGACTCATTTGATGATTTTACCAGGATAAAAAAAAAAATGCTGAGCCCACGGTTCTGTTTGTAGATTTTTTTGTTCGACACCAGAAATTCAACATCCAGTTTTATAATACAATGTATTTATTTATTTATTCAATTAAATATGTACCGACGTTAGCAGGTCAACCTAACTTAATCTGTCAAATTTTACCAATCGAATATTAACCTACCACTACTGTTATAAGGTCGAAAATCTATCTATATCGCGGCAGTGTTTTATCAGGTTACCGAGAACCTGGAACGTAAAGGGCTATTGATGGATCACCACTACGAGTCGAAAAGTCCCTTCCGCTCCAACCAGACCAGACTCTCTGGGTGATATAACAATAAAAAAAAAAACGACGGGTTGCACTCTGGGAGTGCCGGCAGAAGTGAAAACTTGAATAGTAATGAACATTCGCGCAAGCGCCCTGCGCCGTCTTACGAATTTTTGATCAGGTCACGTGTCCAGACGCGAGTTTAACATTTTTTACCCATTCCAAAAAAAGTGCACAACGCCGCTAAAGAAGTTTGCACTTCAAAAATCCTCACTAACTTTGACGTTTATAATATAACTAGCACTCTGCCCACCGACTTGCTGTCCGACCATGGACCATGCCCGGGTCGACGGCGCGTTGTGTTCCACGCGCGCCTCAAAGAGTGTCAGCATATTGACGGGGCCTGTAGAGGGCCAAAGCCTGTCGGGGTCGCGGGACTTACCCATTACCGTGACCCCGGTACGTAAAAGGCTTGTGAAGGACACCGTGGATTTTAGTCAGTACAAGTCTGACAGTCCCTCCCGCCCTGCCCTGGGTGGGAGGACTCATTTGATGATTTTACCACGCAAAAAAAAAAAGCACTCTGCCCACGACTTCGTCTGCGCGTGTTTTTAACTTCGAACTCACTGAATTTAAGTGCCCGCTCCCACTTCTTATTGGATGGTTTTGGAAAATTTTAAAATGTATCCAAATAACATTGTAAATTTTAAAAAATCTTTCACATAGAAGAAACCCTCTAAGATTGAATTTCGCAAAATCTGTACCATTGTGACTTCATTTGTTTGTAGGTTTTGTAAATTAAGCCCAATAACCCATCCACAACCCGTTCAAAGGAAAATTAATTATAATGACCTTTAAAACAGTTTTGGTTTTGCTTAAAAAATCTAACTAAACAGAACGAACAAAATATTTCATACAAACTGATTTTTCGATTTCCACCCCGCTAGGGGTTGATTTTTTGAAATAAAGATAAAGGCGTAATTTATTCGATTGAGAGATAATTTGTGCCAAGTTTATCGAAGCAATTAATAAAATCCTTCCCTTTAAACTTGAATACTCCTTTTCACTAACTTGGGGGTGATAATCGAAAAATCCAATAACATGTATTTGATTATTTCTAATCTAGTATATAAATACTGACTTAATGATTTTCTCTCTATCACCCAGGAGAAAGTCCTAGTGTGGAGCAAAGTAATAAAAAAGAAGAATTAAATCAATCATAACAATATTAAAAGAAACTGTTCATATTTTATATTTTACTAGCACTTTTCCCGCGACTTCGTCCGCGTGGGTTACGTACTTTCCAAATTCCCCCTTTTCACCCCCTTAAAGGTTAAATTTCCAAAAACCCCTTCTTAGTGCTCCCCTACATTATAATAGGAAGGCGTGTGCAAAATTTCACATTCCTAGCCCCAGTAGTTTCGGTTGTACGTTGATATGTCAGTCAGTCAGTTCTCCTTTTATATATATAGATTCCAACATTAATTTACATTGCATAAACAAAAAACTTGTAGCAAGTTGTTGATCAAAATATTTTGCTACGAAAGTCGTAGCCGCGTAGTAGCTACGCCGTAGCTCGTAGCACGGATGCTACGAGGTAAAGTTTGGTTTACACTTTCCGATTTATTACGACGCTTAAGAAACCTTCTTGTATTTTATGTGCTTGTACCAAGAACTTGCTGTTTCCGGTTTTAGTCTGCAGTTGGGTTTTAGAGATATCTTTGTTTTATTGTCTATCATTTATAACTAGTTTATAACCGCAGGTTGGTAGTGGAAAATTATTCCCCAAAAATATGTTAGCGGGATAGAAAATATGACATAATATTATAATGTCTTGTCTGTTTTATCGGGAGGAGACTGTAGTGTATACCTCATTTTATTATTTAGATGGTAGAGGTAGATTTTTTAATCACTCGGGTGATTCAAAAAGCTACCAGTTGATGATGATGATCACTTCCGACGTACCATGATTATTATATTTCTTATTATCCGGCAGGGTTGGCGCAGTAACTGAGTGATCTACTGTTGCGCAGCGTGTCGCGGGTTCGATCCCCGCACGGAACAAATATTTTTATAATCTGCAAGTAGTTTTTCTAGGTCTGGGTGTTTGTGTATGTGAGTTTCTATGTTTGTAAACGCACCCACGATACAGGAGAAATTTCTAGTATGGGGAAAAGTTTAAAAAAACGACGGGTTGCACTCTGGGAGTGCCGGCAGAAGTGAAAACTTGAATAGTAACAAACACACACGAACATTCGCGCAAGCGCCCTGCGCCGTCTTACGAATTTTCTTTCAGGTCACGTATCCTGACGCGAGTTTTACATTTTTTACCCATTCCAAAAAAAGTGCACAACGCCGCTAAAGAAGTTTTCACTTCAAAAAAAAAAACTATGATGCAGTTCAAAAACATCCATAAATCTGTCCTCACAGAGTTTCGCATTTATAATATTAGTAAGAAACAAATTTAATTACACGCCAACATCGGGACGCCGTTTGCAGGAATTTAATTAACTAAGAATAGACACAAGTCCATAACTTCATTACCCTCCTACTGAAGAGATCTAACCTTCATAGGTGGTTAAGATGTAACTGGTTTATTGTATTATTATCATCACCATATCAAACATTGGAGTGGTTTTTCTTCTTCTTTCATGAGGATGTGGCGTCCCACTAGGGTATCTGATGGCATCTAACATGGGCACGTCGTCGTTACCACGGCGGTAAGACCCCTCTTTAAGGAGTGTCTGGAGAGACGTCACACGCCGTAACGCCTCTCCATCTCACCTTCCGCTTAACACAGGTCCTCATCGGACACGGACGTTCCTGTGTCTGATTGAGAAGGAAGAAACGCCTGGTCACTACTGCGAAGATCGCCCGGAGGACACGGTGGAACATACGTTGCAGGTCTGGTCCGCTTGGGCAGAGCATCGTCGTGTCTTTACGGAGGTGATAGTAGGCGAACTCTCGCATCTGGCATTGGTCGAGGCCATGCTGCAGGGCGAGACGGAATGGGATGCGGTCGTCTCCTTCTACAAGGCAGTTATGCTAACGAAGGAGGAGGCGGGGGCCCCGTGAGGTAGAGGATATTTTATAAAGTATTATGTTTGATTTAAAACCGTAAAATTGTATCGCGTCACACAGCAAGGGTTCACAACCAATACCAAAACTATTAATACAAATATACACAAACAAACTCATACAGAACAGTTTCACAATATTTGACATACACACAAATAACAGGAGGCTTACATTTTCAGCTGCTAAAAAGAGTTCTTTCAAAATGAAATGTTCACAAAGAGTATGTGCAAAAATATCATGCATTTTTTACACGTGTTCAATCTTTGCTTCTGATAAAGGATTGAATAGAACTTGTGTGGTGCTTAAAAGTGTAGCTATATAATGACATTATCGCGGACATGCGGGCGGCGAGTAATGGGCGACTCGCTGTCCGACCATGGACCATGCCCGGGTCGACGGCACGTTGTGTTCCGCGCGGGCCTCAAGGTCAGCATTACTTATATTCATCTATGGTCAGCATAGTGACATGGCCCCAAGGTAGAGGGCCAAAACCTGTCAGGGTCGCAGGACACACGAATTACCGTGACCCCAGAACGTAAAGGGCTATTGAAGGACACCGTGGATTTTAGTCAGTACGAGTCTGACAGTCCTTCCCGCTCTGCCCTAGGTGGGAGGACTCATTTGATTATTTTACCATGTTAAAAATAAAAATATAATGACATTACATTTTGCTATTTAATATTTTGTATTTTCTCTTTGTGTAATTTTCTCCGGTCAATCTTATACTAATGCGTTTAAAGTTAAAGGTTACTGGAAATTTTGTCCTTTCTTTTAAACTAATTGAGATAATCTTAACAACAATTAAAGCCGCAAAGGCTGATTTTTCGGGTTAAGCCTCGATTGCTGAGGTTGGTCTGTGCTCGCTGACCATCTGTCATAGCGAGTTTTCTCCGTGCCTCGGAAAGCACGTAAAGCCGCTGGTCCTAGCTCTCATTTGTAGATATTTGACAATCGTTACTATTAGAAGCTTTTAAAGTCTTGCCATAGGGTATCATATTACCCAGTTACTGTGTGGCGGTCCGATAAGCAGTCGCTCCATGTGAAATAATGATATCCAGCTGCACCTGGTTTGACTGGAAGCCGACCCCAATATAATTGAAAAGGCTATGCAGATGATGATATAACTTAACAGAATAATCACTTAAATTGTTTTAAGCAAAACATCGCCCCTTCTTAGGAGTTGCTCTTATATTGTAAACTTTTACATATACTTAACCTCACATAAACATTCAACAACAATGCTTTTAATAAATTATAATTTTATTTTAGCTGTACCAACAATTTTTCCTCATTTTCCAACAAAAAAAGTACGTTTGGCACTCGAGGACTACCGCGTTGAAGCTATTGCATAGCATTTTTTATAAACTTATGCAATTATTATAAGAAAAAAAATTATCGCCTACCACGCTTATTTAAAGAAAATATCTCAACTTTGCTCTATGCGAAATTACTCTACTAATTAGGCTATAGTCAGTGACGTCAATCAAGTGAAACATGAAGGAAAAAAAAACAATTTTCCTAACCAGATGACAGATGTGACAGTGTCAGTGTTAGGTTTATATTCGTTACGAAATTTAATGATTCGATCGTCGCGCTCAAAGCCCGCGATAAAAGCTATGCAATAGCTTTAAACTACAAAAAACATTTCCAGGAAACAAAGATATCACAAAAGTCTCTAGAAAATTCACAGAAGATACTTAGAATGTTTGAAAACATTTTAGTTCTATGTAGATAGTGCTCTTTGCTTTTTTATTAAATATTCAGAATTTAATCTTCTTGAAAAGCGTAGGAAACACCTAGTTAGCAATAACATACCTTATCTTGGAAAACTGTATACAGAATCCATTTTCGTGAGTATTTTTCTAAACGGTTAAGCCTTTGTCAAACAGACAAGCGTGGCGAATACGAAGCGAGGCGTTTTTATTTGTAATGTATGGAATTGTTTGAATCCAGTCACATAGAAAAGCGAAAGCGATCCGATGGTGTGCAACCTTCAGTCAACCTTTGTCCCACACTACGAATTTCGAATGTGGGTTACAAACATAAATCACTAAACCCACACAAACAAACACCCAGACCTGAACCAACTACTTGTAGCTCGTACAAATATTTGTTCTCGGTGGGAATCGAAGCCGCGACACGCTGTGCAACAGTTGATTGCTCAGCCACTGCGCCAACTGTGCTGTTTTTGTGTTGGCTCGTTCCATCTTGTGTCTGATAAGGAGGGAAGAAACGCCTGGATGTCACCACTGCGAGGATCGTCCGGAGGACACGGTGGAGCATACGGTGCAGGACTGCCCCAGCAGCAGTGGTAGAGGCCCACGGCGACGGACGTCGCAAGACGATCTCCGGCCACCGTAGGCGCGGGCATGCGGGCGACGAGTAACGGGCGACTCGCTGTGTGACCATGGACCATGCCCGGTTCAACAGAGCGTTGTATTCCACGCGCGCCTCAAGGAGTGTCAGCATAGTGACGGGGCCTGTAGAGGGTCAAAGACTGCCGGGGTCGCGGGACTTACGAATTACCGTGACCCCGGTACGTAAAGGGCTATTGAAGGACACCGTGGACTTTAGTTAGTACGAGACTGACAGTGCCTCCCGCTCTGCCCTGGGTGGGAGGTCTCATTTGATGATTATACAACGCTAAGAAAAAAATAAAGGCACTGACGTCGAGTTGAGTTGGTTCGCGATCTTAAAAATCTTGGTTTTAAATGTGTGAGTGTTAACTTCGCGCCAGCCGACGCGCCCTCAACGCGCCGCTTGAACGAGGCCCAACTGTTTAGAATATTTAGCCTTAATGACATAGTAATAAGTGCCTACACAAAACACTTAATTTCGACTCAGCTAACACACTCCGTTAACAACATGCCATCAAAACCTAATTATCGTTCAAGTAACGTTAATTTACATGACACGTACAAAATTCTGGTAAAATTACCAATTGTAAATGTTTGTGTGTATGTTTGTTAATTCATCACACTTTAACGGCTTGACTGATATAGATGAAAATTGAAAATCGCACCCAGCACTGATTAAATCCGTACCAGGTGTGAATAGGTTAATGGACCATGCCCGGGTCGACGGCGCGTTTTGTTCCACGCGCGCCTCAAAGAGTGTCAGCAAAATGACGGAGGGAGAGGGGGGCCTCAAGAGGGCCAAACCCTGCCGGGGTCGCGGGACTCACGAATTACCGTGACCCGGGAACGAAAAGGGCTATTGAAGGACACCAGGTATATGAAGAATTTTCTGCAAAAAACGAGCAAAATCACAGGCTATAGGTAGTTTAACAATTTCAGGCCTAATTTTCCGAACCCGTTTAAAATCCATTACAATTCTATACGTAGCTGAAACAAGGCCGTATGATGGTAATTACTGTTTGGTAATTGAATTTCAGTCACACACGTTCCCTGTCATATACAGGGTGCTTGTAATTAGTGGCAACTGTCGCCCAATATGTGATGTTTGATTGTTTTTGAACGTCTTTTGTTTGTGGGTAATTTTAGCTGAGAAGTAAATGCTTTGACAAATAGCGAGTTCGACGGGAGCGTGGTGCTGACGCGAGGAGAGTTTGGCGGGACGTTAGCGCGGCGCGATTGTCTCACTGTGAAACGCGGGCTCGGGCCCCGTCCGCGTCGGTGTTTAAATGTTTAAGGCTGTGCCACAGTAAACACATGAACAGTATGGAAACTAGGCCTATTTGTAGAAATAAATACCTACGCTCCACTACAGCATTAGGGTTGTCACTCTTAATGTATTTGAAACTGAACTGTATTTATTAAAACATCTGATTCTGTGTTCTGTAGTGATCAAATAATCGAGTTTTAATAACTAGTTTACAAATAAAATTTAAATAGGTAATCCCATGGCTTCGGCATTAGTAAAAGAAGATCGTTTATATAATACTAAACAGTTTAATATTAATACACAACAACATGTGAGCTTTATCGATATCGCGTAACTTTTTACACCCTTGAAAACCATGAAATCGACACCCGTGACGCAAACCTTGATATTTTTTGCAGCCGCCATCTTGGATTTACATTTTGACAGCACTATTGGCTTCAACACCCTCGAAAATCAAGAAATCGACACCCGTGACACAAACCTTGATATTTTTTGCAGCCGCCATCTTGGATTTACATTTTGACAGCACTATCGGCTTCAACACCCTCGAAAATCATGAAAACGACACCCATGACGAAAACCTTGATTTTTTTGCAGCTGCCATCTTGGATTTCCATTTTGACGGCACTATCAGCTTTAACACCCTTGAAAACCATGAAAACGACATCCATGATGAAAAACTTTATATTTTTTGCAGCCGCCATCTTGAATTTACATTTTGACAGCACTATCGGCTTCAGCACCCTCGAAGACGAAAACCATGAAAAGACACCCAATGAGAAATATTTAGTAGCCACCATGTTGGTTTTACTAATTAATGTACGAATTTACTGATCGATCACGCGCACTTACAATCATTACTCGATATCGATAAATCATTCTTACGTTTCAAAATCAGCAGAGTTTAAAAAACGAAAGCTTCGGTTTTGATGAAGCCGAATTCAAACAGCCGTATACTACGCAATACACTCGTGGCATTTTGTGGAAATAAACGCAATCACTCAACAACACACACACGGCTGACAGCACCGCGATGTCCGCTTAGAGGTGTCGTCGATTCGCGTGTTTGTGTGAGTGAGCCGTTTTGAACGTTCAGTACGTAGTTTCCGTACTGTTCATATGTTTACTGTGGCTGTGCCATACAACGAGCTTAGCGTGGCGCGAACGGTAGCGTGGCGTGCTTACATACTATGAAAACATATGTAAGTCGTCACACAAAACATGCCTCACGAGCGCTGACGTCACGCTTTCACTGTCACGCTTATTTTAATATTCGCTCATGAAATACTGAAGTTACACAGTTATTTCACTTTCCTTTGTTCAGAAACATTTTTGAAGTGAAAACTTCTTTAGCGGCGTTGTGCACTTTTTTTGTAATGGGTAAAAAATGTTTAAACTCGCGTCAGGACATGTGACCTGATCGAAAATTCGTAAGACAGCGCAGGGCGCTTGCGCGAATGTCTTATTACTATTCAAGTTTTCACTTCTGCCGGCACTCCCAGAGTGCAACCCGTCGTTTTTCTTTTCTAGAAATCTTTGTAGAAAAAAATGTTACTAGAAATCTTTAAAATGAGACTGAACTTTTTAATCCGTTTTCTCTGTGCTATGCAAATAAACGATCATTATTTCAGATTCAAAAGGATTTCTTTTTGCATAGACTTGAAGATAAAATACGAAAATGCAGCAAAAATGAATCAACTTTGCAGAGCTATAATGATGGCTACGATTTCGGTCGCATAAACCTACAAATTTACTCTTACCACTGACAACAAACTTCAGCTCTAACAATAGAGTTCATTCTACAAAAGCAAAGCTTTCAAAATAAATTGGCGCTAGAATAAATGATAGCTGTAAATAAAACTTTGTCATAACGAAGCTAAGGTTGATATTTAAACGACCTGGTGTATTGTATGGTGTTACAAAGGTTTTATTTTGAAGGGGTAACAAAGTGATTAACATTGAAGACGGAGCTTTAGTAGGTTTCTTTGGAAACAGCTTGTTAACTCTGTCCCTGTTAGGCTGAATAGGTATATACCTTTGCCAAACACAGACTAAGATTTGATGAGGGTTTAAAAAGGTATTCTAGCGATCTTTAAGAAAAAAAAAAGATTTAGAAATATTTGTTGGGATTTTAAGCTGAGGATAACGAAAACAATCTTTAAGAGTTTCTTTTTCTAAATCTTTTTTATCTCTAATAGAAATAAAGGAAAATGTTTTTCGTGAAATTCTCTCTATCAAATGACCGCTACACTAAAATAGGCCTGAGCCGGCCACGTCTGCTGCATGCCCAATTAACTGTGGGCCAACATAAATACTTTGTGGAGCCCTGACACAGCCAGAAGGCGTCGCCGCAGATCTCGTAGAAGATGGCGGGATGAGCTGGACAAAACCTGCGGTCAGTGGTCCACTTTGGCCCTGGATCGTGAAAAGTGGAAGTTATGGGGAGAGGCCTTTGCCCAGCAGTGGGACGAAGTAGGCTAGCAGTATCAGTATAAGTCTCTCAATCGCATTCCTGACTCTTCTATATATCTTATTTTTGTGAAACCTAGTAATGGAGAAATTACACGGCCGATTTTTCAGACGTTTTAAGGCGTGTATCCATTATACAAGACGCTAATTGTATGCAACTTGAACAAACTGCATACAAGCTAATGTCTTTGTCAAAAACTATATATTAAAAAAAAACTTTTATTATTAAAAAAAATACTTACTATAGACAAAGTACTCGTCAAGATAAATCAAAGGAGTCTAAACTCATTACAGAGTACAGGACCTATGACCATCTTCCAGCTCCATCATCAGATCAGCTCCATGTGATCATAATATTTTTTATTTGCATTGTCATGAAATATACATATACTTGCCAAATTTTATCTCGGTCGGAAACCGGAAAGTGAATCACATTTAACTCGCAAGATTGATTACAGACAAAAGGACAGGCGAAAGTAAATAAAAGCTTGTAAAAGACTAGGCGAATTGTTATTTACAACAGTCGATTTTTGAAGTGGAAACTTCTTTAGCGGCGTTGTGCGCTTTTTTGAAATGGCTAAAAAATGTTAAACTCGCGTCAGGACACGTGACCTGATCGAAAATTCGTGAGACAGCGCAGGGCGCTTGCGCGAATGTTCGTGTGTGTTTATTACTATACAAGTTTTCACTTCTGCCGGCACTCCCAGAGTGCAACCCGTCGTTTTTAGGGTTCCGTAGTTAACTAGGAACCCTTATAGTTTCGCCATGTCTGTCTGTCTGTCTGTCTGTCCGTCCTCGCTTAATCTCTGTGACCGTTAGCACTAGAAAGCTGAAATTTGGTACCAATATGTATATCAATCACGCCGACAAAGTGCAAAAATAAAAATTGGAATAAAATGTTTTTTTAGGGTAGCCCCCCTATATGTAAAATAGAAAGTGATTTTTTTTTTAATTTCAACCCTAACGTGTGATATATCGTTGGATAGGTATTTAAAAATGAATAGGGGTTTACTAAGATCATTTTTTGATGATGTCAATAGTTTCGGAAATAATCGCTCCTAAAGTCAAAAACAATGTGTCCCCCCCCCTCTAACTTTTAAACCATAAGTTTAGAAAATATGAAAAAAATCTGGAAAGTAGAACTTTATAAGGACTTTCTAGGAAAATTATTTTGAACTTGATGGAAAGAACAGTTTTTGTGCAAAAAAAACAATTAGAAATTACTGTTTTAATTAAACTACGGAACCCTACACTGAGCGTGGCCTGACACGCTCTTGGCCGGTTTTTTTATCTCCCAGAATACTCGACCCGTGTAAATGCCCCACACAATAACCGTTTGCAAGACTACTCTTCAGAATTCCCGAAATAACTGCCGAAGTTCCCCGAATGCGCTTTCCGAGGCATGGAGAGGTCTTCAAATCTCTCGGTATGTCATGGAGGGTCATCCAGCTACGGATCAATATTGACAAACCATGCTTGACTTTGGGAATGGAACAGTATGGCTGTTTAATCGACGATTTTCAAAGAGCTTAGGGCGTTCATTTTAGTTAGCAATCGGATAGGCGGTCGCTGGATTCACGAGGTCGCGGTACTCACGAATTACCGTGACCCCGGTACGTAAAGAGCTATTGAAGGACACCGCGGATTTTAGTCAGTACGAGTCTGACAGTCCCTCCCGCTCTGCCCTGGGTCTCTCAGGACTCATGTGATGAATTTACCACGTAAAAAAAAAACGACGGGTTGCACTCTGGGAGTGCCGGCAGAAGTGAAAACTTCAATAGATAGATAGATAAAAGATTTATTCAGTGCAATAGAGACACAAAAACAAGTAGGTACATAAAAGGATCCACAGTAATAAGAAAAATAAATCATTAGGTAATAAACACACACGAATATTCGCGCAAGCGCCCTGCGCCGTCTTACGAATTTTCGATCAGGTCACGAGTTTAACATTTTTTACCCATTCCAAAAAAGGTGCACAACGCCGCTAAAGAAGTTTTCACTTCAAACAAAAAGAGCTTAGGCCGAAGCCTTGCCCGCGTTAATTTTTAGTTTAGTACTATTCGAGTTTTCACTTTCAATTAATAATTTTCATATGCTTATTGTCCATTTAGGAGCACGCAAGTATTATAAAGCATGACGTCACAACAATGGCGCCGTCACCACATCACCCTAACCTTTGTCGAGTACACAAGTCAATGACCTGTCTGATTGCCTATAGAACAATACTAGACAATTAGACGCCATGGTATCAAACGTGACCATAATTTATATGACTTAGAGATTGAGTGGGAGCGCTAGATAGGATATTAATAGCTATCCATTTGTTATATCCGTCTGTAATCGTCAATTTGCCGACGTAGTGTAGTTAGCTTATATAGGAGGCAGTGTATTTGTATCTTGCAAGGTAATTGGGTGATCTTAGTATGTATAATACTATCCGTATTATAATAGGTAATGAATGGTATTTGACTGCCTACTTCTACGAAGCAGAGAGGACAGCGTCCTCCGTCCACCCACGCCACAGTGGTAGACGCCTACGGCGACGGACGTCGGCAGACGATCTCCGGACACAGCGAGCGCGCAAGGGCATGCGGGCAGCGAGTAATGGGCAACTCGCTGTCCGACCACTGACCATGCCCGGGTCGACGGCGCGTTATGTTCCACGCGCGCCTCAAAGAGTGTCAGCAAAAATGGCGGGGCCCCCCTCTGGAGGGCAAAAGCCTGTCGGGGTCGCGGGACTTATGATTTACCGTGACACCGGTACGTAAAGGGCTATTGAATGACACCGTGGATTTTAGTTAGTACGAGTCTGACAGTCCCTCCCGCTCTGCCCTGGGTAGGAGGACTCATTTGATGATTTTACCACACTAAAAAAAAAAATGGTGACTGAAAAAAAAATAATTCGTCCGTCAGTTCGATTTTCAAAAAATATTAGAGACGTATCTTTTTTCTTTTGTTACGTAAACCATATTTTTGACGAAGATACGACGCTTTTGAAATTGCCAATACGTCACAAGCAACTAGCCTTGCCTCTTTGCAAGTCAGGTCACGTGTATATCAGGCTGGAAATCTGAGTTTTTATGCGCCACAATATACGTTTGAAATGCGAAAATAAATCAGAATTTTGATTTCAATATCGGTCAAAAACATTGATTTTTTTCCAAAATACGTTAAATCCGTTTGAAAACACACAGATGAAGAAGAGTGTCCATGGAGTTTCTTGCCCGTTCTTCTCCATAGAGATCACACATCTGTGTGTTTCAACACGGATTTGTGAATAGAAACATTGCATGCCCCATTTGTTATCAGTAACAGAATTTTTGAGGTCAGCAAGGCAGTCATATAAAATACTGGTATTTATACGGTAAAATTGGAAGCTAACCTCGACATAGGAAATTGGAAAAACGCGTATGAGAGAAAAATAGACATTCAGATGTTTTAAGTTTTCATTTTTAATATTAAGCACGCGAATTCACAAGTTATTTTTTATCTTAAAACGAATGATGTAACAAACGTTTCGTAAAAATTTTGGTGATGTAAAAAGAGTGTCCATGGAGTTTATTGCCCGTTCTTCTCCATAGAGATCTACTCCTTGGCATTCCAAGGAGTAGATCTCTAGATGCCCATGGGCATCTACGGTACTTTCACAGTTTTTGTGTCTTGTGACAGGAACTGAAGCACCAAAATTTGGTAGTGTTTAATTACTTTTTGTCTTTTGACAATTCAAAAGTGCCTGTAACTGGTCTGCTTAAAATAAATGATTTGATTTGATTTGAAGATTTATTTTTATTTGAAATGGGTTCGCTCCTGACTCTAGTCTAGGTCAAAGATGACAGAAGTCTAATATAGAGCAAGTGTAATAAAAAGAAGCCTGTTCACTCTAACTTTGAAGATTTTCATGATTCGAAAATATAACTTAACACCTAAAATGTTAACCATAACGAATTTCATTGTAACAATAATTTATAAACTTAAACAATACCACCTCATTTTCATTAAAATCTGGCGAAAATTCTCTCATTTCGTGCTCGCAATTATTCCTAACATTACAATTGTAATGAGAGCCCCAAACCGTTTCATTTGACGTCGGCACTAACTGTGCCTACCCCTCTATAGAACAAAATAATGCGCAATTATGACGTGCGCTAAAGACAGGACCCGTATTTTGCCGGATAAGGGTGAGTTTAGACTTGAGGAAACGGGTCGGGTCGGCTGTCAAAAGTTTGTTTGAAGTCTAAATGTAGGGACGGATCTTTGGCGGATGATTTATTACTTAAAAAGTAATAAAATAAATTGTTTAATATTAACAATGTATTTTATTTGAGATATTTATCATGCCTTTCTTTGTCATTGTATTTTTGTTTAATAACACGGTGTTACGCGAAAGGCGCTAATTGCTCATGTTACTAGAAACTCGCGTCGCTTCGACTGTCAAAAGTTTCTTCGAAATTTAAACGCAGTGACAGATCTTTAGTCATGATTGATGATTTTAAACGTCAAAAGAGATAGACAGGTATGAATTAATTATTGCTGTCGTTTATTGTCTGACAGTTTTACAAATCCAGTTTGATTAGATATTTAAATGAAGTTTGTGTTTTTTTTAAATAATTACTTCAATACTTTTAATTGAGTTAGTTGGGGCACCAACTAACTCAATTAAAAGTATTGAATTGATCTTTTTTTTTTCAACAATCTATTTATATCTTGCTTAACTGATTATTATCTTGTAAATATCGCCATCAACATTTTTAAAACGTTGCTTCAAGGAATTTCTCTTGTTTTCTGCCTTCAATTCTGTAACTAATGTGCTGAATACATATATTTCTGATTTATTTTCATTTATTTAACATTTTTTAAACAATTACTGCACTCCAGACAATGTTCTACAACATCTATCCAAATGAAACTAGGGCAACAAAAACTTCAAAGCCAACATTCAAAAACATTAAACACCCAACTCAAACCGTTTTCTAAAAACGGGCCGCACTCAGTCAGTGTGAAACTCCCTCAACATTATATAGAGAAGGGTTCGCACAAACGACATGTTGTAATGACGGGAAGCCGTATGCCCGCTTCCGATGTAACAGATAGCGTAATGATACCCACAACGAATAGAAAGGAAACATATTTTTTGTATGGAAAACGCTGCGTTGTTAATGTTTGTGTGTGAGTGCTCTAATGGTTGTTTTTTTGTTGAGAAAGAAATTTAGGACGACTGTTTTTTTATGTGACGCAGTTTCTTTCAGTTTTGGCAAAAGTTTATGTATTTATTTGTCCATTTGGCTATTTATTTCTGCCCTAATTGATAAAAAGATTGGACACTAAGAGCAGTAGTAACGACCTTAAGTTATAGGGCAACCTATTGTCCGGGCAAAATCCAGCCTACGTGTCTGTTACTGAGTACGATGAAAAAACTCAAATACACTTTGCCCGATCTTCTGGGCAAATCTCATTCGAGCCCAGGACTTCTTGTTCAACAGTCCTATCAACTTCGTAACCATCATCGTCTGTTGGAATACGTCCACGGCTGAACACAGGCCGTCAACTCAGACCGCCACGCGGAACGACAATTGGCTATTTGACAGTAGCTATAAATTACAAATATAATTAGTCCGTCATTTAGAGTTTAAAAAGATAACGGACACGTATTTTTTCTTTTGTAAAATCAATGAATATTCACCAAAATACAACGCATCAAAACTCGAGAGTGGGGGCTCATGACGTCAAAATTCAATAGAAATTGTACTAAATTGTGATGTATTGCCAACTTTGAAATCATCGTATCTCCGTCAATTTTGGTTTACGAAACAAAAGAAAAAATAAGGGTCGAATATTTTTTGATAATCTAAGTGACGGACTAATTACAATTTTTCAGTCTAATAGCCAATTCGCCACTTGCATCAATCTGTTGACTGCGTCTCTTCAATATCATCTTTCTACCTAAGATGCCTGCCTACGCTACGTCATCTAGTCTGTGGTCGCCACTCGGGATCTATTCATCCTCATCGATTATGAGTTTTACGAGTGATGTTGCTTGCCCATTGCCACTCAATATTACCACAATCAACTTTGATAGGATGAAATACCTGGAGCAGTAATCTCTTAAGTATTAATATCTTTCGCGGGCATGCGGGCAGCGAGTAATGGGCAACTCACTGTCTGACCATGGACCATGCTCGGGTCGACGGCGTGCTGTGTTCCACGCGCGCCTCAAAGAGTATCAGCAAAATGACGGGCTATGACTAGAGGGCCAAAGCCTGCCGGGGTCGCGGGACTCACGAATTACCGTGACCCCGGTACGTAAAGGGCTACTGAAGGATACCATGGATTTTAGTCAGTACGAGTCTGAAAGTCCCTCCCGCTCTGCCCTGGATGGGAGGACTCATGTATTTTACCACGTAAAAAAAAAGTATTAATATATTTGTATCAACAACTTGATCATCATCATCATCTTATCAGCCATAGGATGTCCACTGCTGAACATTGGCCTTGCCTATTCATTTCCCATAAAAATGGCTGCTTCCAACGCGATCAAAAAATATTATACGCAAAATTACAAGCTGTAACGACCTCACAATCTTGATTTACTACCAATAAATAAACAGGCTTGCACAAAATTATGTCCCAAAAAAATTTTACTTACTATCCAATTTTTCGGCGCAACGTTCGACACACTTTCACATAACAACAATGCTTAATTATGTACCATAGAGAATCACAGAATAGCTAAGTACAGAAGGTCAACTCAACGAGCGGAAATGCACGCACACACTTCACGTACAACGAATGCAAGCGCGCTCATTGTGTTCTCTGATTTTCAGTTTTTATTACCATTATTTGATGACGCAACGACATTCATAGTGTTTTTATGTGCCTATGGTTTTTTTTTAATAAATAAACAAATGGTTTAATCCCAAAAGGGCCTCAGCTCAGCATAATGCCAGATGGCAGCACAAATGCAGTCCAAGACACAGTGGCATACGAACACATGAAACATATGTCAAAGTGTAATCAATAAATACCAATATAAATAAAATATGTACGTAATAAAATAAACCAAGAGTGAGTGCAACAAAAACAATAAAAAGTGCCTAAATAAAAAAAGCATGTGTGTATACGATTTCATTTGTTTTACAAACCTGGGCCTCAAGTCTGCTATTACAATAGTGTCAGAATGGTCTATCATTGATTTCATAATTGTTGATTTTGACAAGTTTGGTAATCTACTATTATAATGGCGTCATTATGACTTTCCAATGGTCAACCACTGACATTCCATTGAAAGAAATGGCTTAGAATGGTAATCTCGTACATAATGACAAATGAATGACTGACGTAAGGGGTAGTCTGCTAAAATTTTGACAGCTCCTTTGATCATTGACCTACCACTGGATCGTCATTGTGCAGTCATTGCTTTTAATAGCTCGGTTGTCGAAAAGAGTTTGTTATTTATCGTGAAATATTGAGTGGAGAAATGTATTCACTACGAGCAAATACTCTCGAGCTAGCCGCAGCAGTGGATGCTAGAGAAAGAAGATGGGCGGAATGCAGAAGACGTCGTCGAGCTCGTCGCTTGACGAGAAGTAGTACAAACCCCTTTATTGATATTTCCGAGGCGGAATTTGTAAAAACGTTTCGCCTTGGAAAGGACTCAGTAAGGGGGTTAATTGAAGAACTCATTCACCTTATGGCCAGACCGCGTCGAAACGATAGCATATCGGCAGAAATGAAAGTTAGAAAACTGAATTTGATTTTCATTGATTTATTATTCTGTAGCTTTAAACACGAAATAGTTGAGTAATGTTATATTTTTTATTTCAGATTCTAATAGCACTTGCATTTTATGCATCAGGGTCCTATCAAAATTTGATTGGACAGAGTATCCTCCATAATGTTGCAAAACAATTAAAAAATAAAACACTTAAACGAAAATAAATAGCAAAACACCGGCCGCTAGAATTGTAAACAGTAAGCACTAATGTCACATTTGACTTTGACAGCTAAACAGATCTAAACAATATTAAGTTTCACTTTTATCCGCGTTACACATTTTGATGTTTTTGCTATTTGCGATCTTCTTACTACTTCAGATTGCTTATAACATTATTAAATAATATGTAAAAATGTATATAAATGAAATCTGGCATGAGTAAATGTTTAAATTTAATAGTAGTTTTTCGAAAATCATTTCTACTACCGGGTTTTATAATAATGGCAATACAACAACGTCATTCTGCCACGATTCCATTACGAGACCACTGACCGACCAGTGATCGACATTATGAATTTAGCAGATTACAAACTTTTATCAAAATGACAATGGGATCGTGTTGGAATGACGAATTTATAAAAAATAGCAGACTTGGGGCCCTGAGCTTCTGCACCTCGCTACTCAATGGCATCAGTCAGTTTCCAAAATTTTAATTACTATACAGCTCAGCAGGAACCAAGCCTTAATTATTCCACAATGGAAGGCCCGCCGGCAATTGTTTTTCGTGAATTGCTATTATATTGCATCATCATAATATCGGTTTATTTTTTATTCACGAGACTGCGTCTGGCTATAATTTCGGACTGACAGTTCGGCAAATGAGTTGCTATTTGTTTTTATTGTGGTAAAATCATCAAATGAGTCCTCCCACCAGGGCAGGAAGGACTGTCAGAATTGTACTGACTAAAATCCACGGTGTCTTTCAATAGCCCTTTACGTACCGGGGTCACGGTAATTCGTTAGTACCGCGACACCGGCAGGCTTTGGCCTTCTACAGGCCCCGTCACTATGCTGACACTCTTTGAGGCGCGCGTGGAACACAACGCGCCGTCGACCCGGGCATGGTCCATGGTCGGACAGCGAGTCCGACGCCGTGGGCGTCTACCACTAAATGAGTTGCTATAGGCTATTTTTGGAAACTGTCAAGAATGTTTGAAAGGGAGATAAGTTTTGAATTTGAATTATTGTGATATTTATTCATTGCAGCAGTTTATAAATAATGGAAAACTTGTTTTTGACAGCTCTATCACTGATTTTTCGTTTGTACTGTTTTAAGTAGTTGTTGTGTTGTAAAAAAGAAAAAAAGTTAAGCTAATGCTACCAATAAACTAAAAATAAACAGTTCTAACTAATATAAATGGGAAATTGTAAATTTTATTACTAACGTTACTATTTTACTTCAAAACTACAGATCCAATTTTGGTTAATTTTGTTACAGAAAAAATTAGGAGTAGAAATAGTTATTGGCTATTTATGGAGGCCCCACGGAAACGAGCATAGCTACAGCAAAAAATACATGTTTTTTTTTAAGTGAAAACTTCTTTAGCAGCGTTATGCACTTTTTTTAGAATGGGTAAAAAAAAAAATTCGCGTCAGGACACGTGACCTGATCGAAAATTCGTAAGACGGATGGAGAGTAGACAGCTGGCGCGGCGTAGGAGAGGGAGTATCCCCTTCTCTTTCTACGGCGCGGCGAAAATGTATGCAGCTTGCTGTTTCGTTTAGGCGGCGCAGGGCGCTTGCGCAAATGTTCGTGTGTGTTTATCACTATTCAAGTTTTCACTTCTGCCGGCACTCCCAGAGTGCAACCAGTCGTTTTTTTTGTGCTACATAGCTGTACCAAATAGACCCAGTTCAACCAGATGAAACAATGATATAGCCCTGTGGTAAAGCACGCTTGCTTGAAAGAAACTGATCACCCGAACTTTGTAGATATCTAAATTACAATGTACATAGACGATTTTGGCGCAATAAATTTAAAGGTACCTATAATTCGGTAAAATTAACCGATATGGTAATTAGACTGTGGTTTTCAACATCAGCAACACCTAAATTAATACAGAAACATTTTCAGATTAGGCAACAGAATTTAAACTCTCGACGCTGAACTATGTGTTCAAAATCCAACAGCGTAAGCTAAGACAAGTGTAAGTAAATTAGGCATAAAGTTTATAATGCCTTGGCAAGGTTAGGTCTACTAGGATAATTTCTCATTTGCCACAAAACAGACTAAGTACTACTACGAGCTATGTCCCTCGTGGTTTCAATATTAGCAATTCAAGGTTAGGAGCAAGCTTAAGTACATTCAGGGCTCCGGACGTAATCAAGTAGTATTACTTGTGGAGATTGCTATACAGAAAGATGGCTTCATATAATGAGCAAGCACGCACGCATGCATAGACACGATTCACGTAGAATTATTGCAAGCGTACTTGCGACTGATATTTGTTTGAGATGTCTATGCATATACAGACACGCTTCACGTACTATCGCGGACACTCCCGCCTGACCACCACTAAGCTCATTTTTGCTTGCACCTACAACATAGAAACGCTCTCTAGCCCCGCCCCGTTTCCTTTGTGTAGAAATAATGAATGAAATACAATACCGATCGGCCGAGCGCTGACGACGACACACGCCAAACGAGTTTTTTTGAATTATGAAAATACTTTAACTTAAATTAGCCTGCGTTACTGATGATAAGCATGTGTGTGTGTTTTTTTTAACTTTGTTGAAACTGGCTTACGTTACGTTGTGTTTGCGTGTGTCGGAAATTCGGAATTCACCGATTTTTGTAATTATCTTTTAATTTATTATAGTAATCTTATAAAATCCTATACTATTGATAGGCAATAGGTAACCTTTTTCTTTTTAGCGTTGTAAAATCATCAAATGATTCCTCCCAACCAGGGCAGAGCGGGACACGGTGTCCTTTAATAGCCCTTTAGGTTCCGGGGTCACGGTAATTCGTAAGTCCCGCGACCCCCCGGCAGGCTTTGGCCCTGTTGAGGGGTGTCCCGTCATTTTGCTGACACTCTTTGAGGCGCGCATGGAACACAACGCGCCGTCGACTAAGGTATGGTCCATGATCGGACAGCGAGTTGCCTATTACTCGCTGCCCGCACGCCCGCGCCTACGGTGGCCGGAGATCGTCTGCCGACGTCCGTCGCCGTGGGCGTCTATTACTGCGGCTGGGGTGTAGGGAGGACGCTGTCCTCTCCCTCACGCGGCCCGCCTCCTCTTTCGCAAGCATGACTGTTTCGCAAAAGGAGGCGACTGCTTCCCATTAGTCTCGCCCTAATTTTACCTAAAGTAAATATAACAAACAGATATTCGTAAAATATTTATCAATATAGGAACCGAATCAGTAAAAATAGGTTAAACACAAAATTATTTTATCAATGTGACTGGTTGTAATAATTAATAATGTGTATATGAGTTTTGGTAACTTGAAATAAATGGTTATTTATTTATTTTAAAATAATAGAAAAGTTTACCGTTTATAGAAATACAAAACCTCCCTTTCTGTGATTACTATAAGCTACAGTTTTTTTTTATATAAACAATAGTTATTTGTCCTGAATGACGTAGGCAATAGAAAAAAAACAAAGCTGGTTACTTATTATTATTATATATTTTAAGTTAATACTGATAATATCTTTACAGTGGCAAACATTGTCTCTTTAAAACCAAACTAAGAAAATGAAACAGATAATGCGTGAGTAAGCGAGAAAGTATACAATAATATCCGTGCATAACGTAACATACAGAATTATTTCATTTTAATTTTCGCTATTATTCAAATTAGACTTTCTAGTTAAATGGTTCAACAAACCAAACATTAAACACAAAACAATTATAAAATAAACAACATCTTCTCCATAATTAAATTAACAGTCGGTAAACAATAATTACTTTTCACGATATCTATATACGGCACGGTTAGCGCAGTGGCTAAGCGATTGGACTACTGCGCTGCGTTTTGCGGGTTCGATTCCTGCACGGAACAAATATTCGTATGACCTACAAGTAGTTGTTCCGGGTCTGGGTGTTGGTGTATGTGAGTTTCTATGTTAGTAAACGCACCCATGACACAGGAGAAATTCCTAGTTTGGGGCAACATTAAAAAAAAAAACAAAGTTATCACAATAATCATCAATGGCTACTCAAACATAATATTGAAGAAAAACTGATTTCGAAAAAGAACGAGGTTACCCTATTTCTTGATGACGCCTGGACCGAATCGATAGTTATTTTTTTGTTTGAAAGGGTATACTTTTCAGATGGTCCCATGATAATATGGTCAGGATTTGATCACGGGATCATGGACAAATCGAGGGAACTCAACAAGTTTTAATGATAGCAAATCAACCGCCTTGCTGCTATTGCATATCTATGAATAATGCTCACTAAAAAGAGGGAAAAAAGTTAAACCGACTTTTAAAACAAATACAAAACAGTGTAAAATAATATTATTTAAAACAGTGTAAATTAATAACATTTTCATGTGGCGCACAGTAAGCACCTTTACCGTTTTTAACAGTTCGCGGTAAGCTGCACCATTTGCTCGCCCTGGGATATGGACAAGCCCTCTAGGACCACCAACACTCACTCATACAGCATGGTTTTTTTCGACGGTTTCCTATGATGGAGCCCCTCTCTATGTAAAGCACGATGAACTGTGCGTAGTGATACTTCGTACTCCTCGGCGAACACTCGTCGGAGTAAACGCGTCCCCTTGTTGGTAGGTGTTCACCATACGTTGGACGTTTTCCTCAGGAATGAGAAAAGGACGTGGTGCCCGCGGTCTTTCCTGTAAGACACCCTCTTCTTCATGGCGTCTGATCCACAGCCGCACAGTGTTTCTCTACAAACAATAAACAACCTCATAAGGCCGGGACTCCACCAAAGCGGAGATTTGTCCGAATAACCAATCAGATTTCGACCGAAGCTAAGCGGAGAGGAGATGTGGATTTCTGATTGGTTATTCAAGCACATCTCCGCTCGTCTCCGCTTTAGTGGAGTCCCGGCCTAAGTCACAGATACAAGTTTTTAAAAGTGTTAACCTGAAACTTTTAATCGGTCTCTATCTAAACATAAATCTGAAATGCCATAATTTATTTCGAATTTTTGGGTAAATGTGTTCTGGATAATGATTTTCGGACAAAAAAATTTAAGAGATGAAAGGGAACACCTACTCTGGTGTTATTTATATGTAGATAATAAAACTGCGGCTTGGCCCCGATTTTTTTGTCATATTATAGATTTACTATAGAACAAAGCATGTTCTTACTTCGGCACGCAATTTGACACAAAGAAAATAGTTACGCAAACAAAGGGCGGGCGCCTTTTGTTTATATTTTTTAGCAAAAAAATTTAAAACCACAAACATAATAGATAACGCGCTTTGTTATCACTCTTTAAACTTTGTCGGCAAGGATTAAAATTCTTTGACGCCTTCTGCTATTTCTAATTGCTTTGTTATAGTGAGATAAAAAATAGGAAGGTCGGATTTGTCCGAGATATTAATGTCATTTTTCATTCAAACTAATCTGAAGCTCATTCGAAATAGATGATACGAATGATATTTTTGTAACAAAATAAATGACGTTTCTATTGGCATTTAAAAAAATAAGACTTATAATTTAGTTTTTTTTTTCTGTTTGGACACAACTAGCACAGTTGTGTCCGGGGGCCTAAAATGTCCATTTTAGTCGAAGCGTAAATAAGATAATAATATGAATTACATTACAATTCGTAAAATGGTCACAAAGTGACATTCTATAATATTAACTGCGTTTGTAACTATTTTAAGAATGTTATTAACGTGATATATATTAGTATTCAATTGATTCTACTCAAGCGCTCATCTTATCCCTTGGGTATCATCACAAATCATCTATAGCTACGTATAACGACGACTCGGGAGGCAGGTTGTGGGCTCACGTAAAAATAATAATTGTCTGACACATATGCTAGGTCGTGCTTGGCACCAAAAGTTTTAAACAAGATTATGATATTAACTAATGAAATACCTAATAAACTAATGAATTACTTATAAGATACAGTGGTAAAGATTGTTCTTTGAAAATCAACAACAGAAATAAAAACAGATGAGATATTAGTGCGTGTCCTAGCGAGAAAAAGGAAAATAAGTATTTGAGTTTGCGTAGTAATATTCTATTTGTTTCTAGTTTAATCATTTTTATCAAATACTTTTACTCTTTATATAACGAACTAAAAAGTTTTTAATTATTTACACAAGATAATAATTATTTACATGAAGCACTTTGCATCGTTAGTATTAAAAAAAAATTAAGGTAATTGAAAATAACAAAATGCACCATAATAATAATTTATTAAAATAATCTACTACTTACGCTCATATGCAGTTGCTCAGTGATTTCACTGATGTTAAATCCTTGTTCATGCAAAATTATAATTTCATTGCTTTCGTTCTTCTCTTCTGAGATTTCTCTTCGGTTCTCAGGAGTCCAATATAATCGCACAGGTTAACATTTAGGCAATCAAAGGTCAGGTAAACAGAGCAATGGTCAATATTCAAAAGGCCCGGTGAGCGCGCCAAACTTCGCGCGTAAAATTCGCCAAAATGTGTATGTGTAGACGAGACGTCAGTAACCCGCGTAGAGCAGATTGCAACTAATAACGTTGACTCTTTCCTAATAGGCCCAAACTGTAAGGGGGCGTGGCTCGGCGCCTCTGCATGATTTACGCGAAAAAATTTTTAAGTGGTCAGGCGGAAAAGTCCGCGATAGTACCTACAGAAGAAGCAAGCGCGCTCGCGACTCATTTGCTTGGGATCTCCACGCACACTTAGACATAATTCACGTACAGCAAGTGCAAACGTACTCGCGACTGTCATTTGTCATTTTTCAGATTTCCACGCACACATAGATACGTTTTACGTGCAGCGAGTGCAAGCGCGCTCGCGACTGTCATTTTGAGATCACCGTACACACATAGAACGATTAATGTATAGCGACTGTAGGTGTACTCGCTACTGTTATTTATTTGATATCGCCACGCACATGTAGACGTATTTCAAGTACGCAGGATAAAAACAACGTGATACTGCTCTAAACGATACTTTTAGCATCAACAATCAGGGGCCGTATTATGACGTCTTAATACCAGGCTTGTTCCAGTTAGTGAACGAGGTGGCGCTAGACGACTTGTATAGCTCTGTCTCTTTCGCTCACTGGAACAAGCCTGGTTTTAAGACAAACAAGACCGAAAAATCGCTTTTTATAGAAGCTTTAAATAAAGTAGCAATGACTGTCATTCAATAATTAATTGACGTGTAAATGTTATAAAAGTCGTCTATTAGAAAAGTCGATCTTTAGAAGCTTATATAATAAATTATTTTATTTGGAACAACATAGGAACCATTTGAGTACACCCCTTAGATACTAAAACTAAATTAGGATTAGTAATAAACTTATAGCGACTTAAAATCAACAGTCAAATGCATTGCAGGGAATGACTAAAACGTGTAAATGTATCCGTATTGCGTACATAGACATCGCAAACAAACGTTCTGAATCAGCCATACACAATACAGCATTCATGAAATCGCAACATTACCAAATCAGAAAGCAATAATTGGCAAAATGAAGCTTAAATCTGATAAGCGTAGTAGGTAAGCCTGAAATGTTCCCTCTGCTGCTCTCATCATCTGCCTAGCCTTTTCCCAACTATATTGGGGTCGGCTTCTAGTCGAACCAGATGCAGCTGGATATCAGTATTTTACATGGAGCAACTGCCTGTCGGACCTCCACAACCCAGTAACTGGGTAATACGATACCCCATGGTAAGACTGGTTGTTAGACTTTAGAGCTTCTGACTAACAGTAACGACTGTCAAAGATCTACAAATGACAGCCGGGACCAACGGCTTTACGTGCTTTCCGAGGCACGGAGGAAACTCGCTTTGACAGATGGTCACCCATCTACAGACCAACCTCGGCACGCGTGGCTTAACCCGGAAGATCGGCCTGTACGGCTGTTATTATTTAGCCACGAGCTCCTCTAAGAAAAATAAAATCAATATTTAAAAAAATGAACAAACTCAACTTTCATAAAACAGAATAGAATTGAAAATTAAATAACGATTAACGAATGCTTTAATCAATAAATTCGAATTCACTTAACAAATCAAATGCAACAAAAACAAGTTTCGAATGCGTGCCAGTACAAAACAAAGCATTGTACACAAAGTACTATCACAAAATAATTACAGAAGTATCGGTTTTTTTTTGTGGCGTGGTAAAATCATCAAATGAATCCTCCCACACAGGACAGGGCAGGAGGAACTGTCAGACTTGTATTGACCAAAATCCTCGGTGTCCTTCAATAGCCCTTTACATTCCGGAGTCACGATAAAGTATCAGGTGTTGCGTTTTCTTAAACGAAAAGAAGGTCTTTGGCGTTTCAAGGTAGCAGTTAACTCATATGCAACCCTCAAATCAGCAGGGATCCAGCACAATATCACTGCTAGGCATCAAACTGATACATGATGAGCTGGATAATCATTTACTGTAACCTGAGACACACACCGACCACTTTTATGTCACGTCATAATTATAATCTCAGTGTAATTTTGTTTTTAATATTTTGTTTTTTTATCTTTCTTTTTAAGTGCCTATTTATTATAATATCAAAAGAAAAAATATTCGCGATCCCAAACAAATGACAGTCGCGCAGTCACGAGTACGCTTGCACTCACCGTGTGGGAACTGTGTATATGTGTGCGTGCATTTTCACTCGTTGTATGGAGTTGACATTCTGTGCGTCTTGCTATTCCGTGGCACTATTTTGTACAAAATTTATGGCTACACAAAAGAGGCGTTCATTTAGAGATATATTTTCAGAATTCATTAGTACTTTAGTAAGAGAGCTAGGAGATAATGGAGCTTTGTTTTACGTAAAGCATTCGTGTTTATATTTAGAGGATTTATTACATTTTGTGTGTGATGATGAATATTTATTTGTCAGTACAGCTCTCGGCTTAAAATTAGAAGGACCATCAAATTTATAACACTAAGATTAAATCATCTGCCTAGCCTTTTCCTAACTATATTGGGGTCGGCTTCCAGTCGAACCAGATGCAGCAGCATATCAGTAGTTTAGATGAAGCGACTGCCTGTTGAACCTCCACAACCCAGTAACTGGGTAATATGATATCCCATGATAAGACTCATTGTCAAACTTTAGAGCTTCTGACTAACATTAACGACTGTCAAAGATCTACAAATGACAGCCGGGACCAATAACGGCTTTACGTGCTTTCCGAGGCACGGAGGACTCGCTATGCTATGACAGATTGTCAACGGACCAACCCCGGCAAGCGCGGCTTAACTCGAAGGATCGGTCTGTGCGACTGTAATTATTTACTGACTAAAATCCACGGTGTCCTTCAATAGCCCTTTACGTTCCGGGGTCACTGTAATTCGCACAATCCCGAGACCCCGGCAGGCTTTGGCCCTCTATAGCCTTGGCCCCGTCACTCCGCTGACACTCGTTGAGGCGCGCGTGGAACACAACGCGCCGTTGACACGGGCATGGTCCATGGTCGGACAGCGAGTTGCCCATTACTCGTTGCCCGCATGTTCGCGCCTACGGTGGCCGGAGATCGTCTGCCGACGTCCGTCGCCGTGGGCGTCTACCACTGCGGCTGGGGTGGAGTGAGGACGCTGTCCTCTCACTTACGCGACTCGCCTTCTCCTTCGCGAGCATGACTGCTTCGCAGAAGGAGGTGAATTTAGCCACAAGCCACGATGAGATTGAATATTTTAATTTAAATACAAATTGGACAGACGATCCAATGAAGACCACAGGATCACACTGTCGCAAACCGCTTTCAATCTCCTATTGGACATATAAATGGGAGGTCTATATAGAACGATCAGTGTTGATCAGTAGAGACCGTCCTGCTGCCTGATATGATGATGATGATGATGCATGTTTTTAACTTTTTTTTTTATCGTGGTAAAATCATCAAATGAGTCCTCCCACCCAGGGCAGAGAGGAAGGGACTGTAAGACTCGTACTGACTAAAATCCACGGTGTTCTTCAATAGCCCTTTAGGCACGGGGGTCACGATAATTCGTGATTCCCACGACCCCGGCAGGCTTCGGCCCTCTACAGGGGTCCACGTCACTATGCTGACAGTCCTTGAGGCGCGCGTGGAACACAACGCGCCGTCGACCCTGGTGCATTCACCTTAGAAAAAGAAATCATTTCTATCTCTTCTTAAAAACGTAGAATAGTTTATTTTTCAATGTTAAATGATTTACCCGTTTATCATTACGCTTTTTCCTTTCCATAATAGAGTATTTGTCAATAATTTGGACCTTTGAATATGAACTAAAAAGGGTGGAAAAAACGTTTTTTTAATTTTCAACAAAAAAACTGATTTCAAGGACAAGCAAAAAAAGGATAATGTAAACTATAAAATAACTTTTCTTTTGGAAGTCGGTGGCCAAAAAAGTCAATGAAATGAAAAGCAAAACCCGTGAGTTTTTTATCCATCTCCAAAAACTTATAGAAACACTACATTCCACATAAGTGTAATAAAATTTCCGTATCAGCCAGAAAATTAAAATTTTAACCAATCTGCCCCATTAAAGCTTGGATAGTTCTCTCGAGACGGCAAATTATCTAACTTACACGGAGTAAAATCATAAATGTATGTCCATTTAAAATTCTGCGCAGTTAAGTCGCGATATGGAAAGCAAGTGGGTTAATTTTTTTCTCTGTACTTGCAAACGTTTTCTACTAAAGTGCTGAACTAATTGGAGTGTTCTTTTTTTAAATAGAGACCTTTTTAGTTTTTTTTTTGCAACATGTTTTACAAACGGTTGTGTTGTTTTTTTTTTGTTGGCAAATTTATTATGAATGTGTTTTAAGAGACTTAAGAGCGCGTTCGTTGTACTGCATTTCAGACTTCCAAATTTTTATTTTTTAAATTATTGATCCAGTTTAATTGGAACTACGCATTTAAGCATACATATAGGGGAACAGTGTATAAGTCAGGAACGCAAGGTATAATGGGGACATACACTCTTTGGGCATACTTAACACAACACTAACGTAGCGCAAGCGCCATCAGGACGTCTTTTGCAAGCGGGCATTAACAAATGTCGTCCTGTTGGCGCTTGCGCTACGTTAGTATTGTGTTAAGTGTGTGATATACCATCATACCTCGCGTCCCCGTCTTATACGCTGTTCCCCTAAGCCTACAAAGTTTACACAAAATCAATTGGCCAAGATTCCTCGTTTTACTAAAACCCAATGACGCCACGTGTGGCGCAGTGGCTGAGCAATTGGACTACTGCGCTATGTGTCGCGGGTGCGATTCCCACACGGAACAAATATTGTATGATCTGCAAGTAGTTGTTCCGGGTCTGGGTGTTTCTGTATGGGATTTTCTATGTTTGTAAATGCACCCACGACACAGGAGAAATTCCTACTGTGGGGCAACGTTTTTCAAAAAAGAAAAATAAAAAAAATGACACAGTCTTAGTTTTCGTCAAATCGACCTCGAGACTCCTTTATACGTTTTTCAATATTCCTCATAGTTTCGGATATAACCATCCACGCCCACTGAAATATAAAATGTATTTGAGTTTTAAAAAAAAGTAAAACAAAAAAGTGAGAATTATTAATTTATGAGAATTCTAGCACCTGGTATGCGAATGGAGGGTAATGGGTAACTTGCCATCCGATCATGGATTGCCACGTGCGCCTCAACGAACAGTCAGCAACCTAACGGGGCCCCATGTAGAGCCATCCGCCTGCCGCGGTCGCGGAACTGTCCTATAAGATTACCGTGACCCTGAAACGTAAACGGCTATCGAAGTATCACCGTGGTTTTTAGTCAGTACGAGTCTGATAGTCCCTTCTACTCTAGCCAGGGTGTGAGACTCAGTGGATCACTTTACCACGTAAATAAAAAAAAAATACGTGTGGCACTCGGGAACTGCCGCGGTAAAGCTATTGCATAGCATTTTTTATCACTTTATGCAATTATAATTATTTATTTATTTTATTTATGAAAAAATTATCGCCTACCGCGAATATTTAACGAGAATATCATCCGATCGTTGCTCTATGGGAAGGTACTCTACTAGGCTATGGTCAGTCACGTCAATCAAGTGAAACGTCAAAAAAAAATTCAATCATTCAAATATTCATTCAAGTTGACATGACAGCTGTGGCAGTGAGAGTGTTAGGTTTATTTTCGTTACGGAATTTCTTGATTCGGACGCCGCGCTCAAAGCCCGCGCTTAAAGCTACGCAATAGCTTAAAAACGTACACCAACCGAGTTCTCAACCCGATAGAGCAAGGGAATGAAAATCCTACAAATTACAATTCAAAGCATGTTACGCTATTGAAGTACCGGGTCGAACACGACGTACTAACTGAATTCTTCACCCAGACATCCACATCAACTATTGAAAACTACCAATAACAGAAAAGAGGTTACAAGAAAAATGCAGCGCACCTACCGATCGTTGCTCTAAAATATGCAAGAGCAATAAGCGAGGGATCCAATATGAATGAAATGAAACTGGACTAGTGCACTATAGAGTGTTCCTATAAATATTTTATGGAAGTTCAACAAGTGGGTCAGGGGCCGATAGGTTTTTGTTTTTCAATTATTACTGCGCTCGTAGTTGGATAGGCAGTTTTTTAATAAGTTTATGAAGTGAAAACTTCTTTAGCGGCGTTGTGCACTTTTTTGGAACGGGTAAAAAATGTTAAACTCGCGTCAGGACACGTGACCTGATCGAAAATTCGTAAGAAGCGCAGAGCGCTTGCGCGAATGTTCGTGTGTGTTTATTACTATTCTAGTTTTCACTTCTGCCGGCACTCCCAGAGTACAACCCGTCGATTTTTTAACAACGAGAAGGGATTCATGATCAGATGAGGAGCTCGTGGCTAAATAAATACAGCCGCACAAGCCGATCTTCCGGGTTAAGCCGCGCTTGCCGAGGTTGGTCTATATATGGGTGACCATCTGTCACAGCGAGTTTCCTCCGTGCCTCGGAAAGCACGTAAAGCCGTTGGTCCTGGCTGTCATTTGTAGATCTTTGACAGTCGTTACTGTTAGTCACAATCTCTAAAGTCTTACCATGGAATATCGTATTACCCAGTTACTGGGTTGAAGAGGTCCGACAGGCAGTCGCTCCATGTAAATACTAATATCCAGCTGCATCTGGTTTGACTGGAAGCCGACCTCAATATAGTTGGGAAAAGGCTAGGCAGATGATGAGGGGATTCATGATCAGTTTATAAAGTTCCCATTGTTGGGACACAGGCCTGCCCTTTCTGGGAGGGAGTGGGTTATGATCCAGCACGCAGGCCCAGTTGGTAGATGTAACAATATGTCTTAAAATGTTTAATTCTAGGTTTTACTTCACTATTTTTGAGAGACGCAGTGATGATGATATCAGTTACTCAAAGTAACGCGTCTGGCTGGGTCCGAACCGTAAGTTGGGGTAGATATCACTAGGTGCCTGCCGGGGTCGCGGGACTCACGAATTACCGTGACCCCGGAACGAAAATGGCTATTGAAGGACACCGTGGATATTAGTCAGTACGAGTCTGACAGTCCCTCCCGCCCTGCCCTGGGTGGGAGGACTCATGTGATGATTTTACCACGTAAAAAAAAAGATATCAGTAGGTCACCACTGCTCTACTCATCACGAAGTGTGATGACAAGCGACAGCCCATCTGTCAATTTGTTTTCTGTTAAACTGCGTCTTTGACGAGGTGCATATCTGACGAAATGTGTTTCTGTCAACACGCGTTTATGACTTCAAAAAAAGGAGGTTCTCAATTGGGTCGGTTTTTTATGTTTATTCACCGATAGCTCCGAGCATTCTCTTCCGATTCGTGTTATTATTTTGTTGTTCGATGCAGTATAGTTGTCATTTGGTCCCTTATAAACATTCAGTTAGGCTCAGTAGTTTTTATTTTATGAGCATTTTTTGCTTGTTGTTAACTTGGACGATGAACATGATCGAATTAATACAATTTCTAGTATACTCGTACATGTAAGAAAATTTGAATAAAGAACTAAAAAGAAAAAAAAATACTGGCGAAATGTTTGTTACCACGAAGGTCGCGGGACTGTACGAATTACCGTGACCCCCGAACGTAAAGGGCTATTGAAGAACACCGTGGATTTTAGACAGTACGAGTCTGTCAGTCGCTCCCGCTCTGCCCTGGGTGGGAGAACTCCTTTGATGATTTTACCAAGTAAAAAAAAATACCCGTACCACGAAACAGGAGAAACTCTCTCTATTTGGTTGCTCTAGTAACACGTTTTGCAATAGCTTAAGTAGCTCATGGCGAAACAGTAACGACTAGAAAAGAGATATAACAGGAAACTTTTATATCCTTTCCGTCGATTCTCGAAGTTTCGAGAAAAATCCTTAAGTCTTGGAACAAAAGGCGAAGAATGAATGTTCGGGACTGTGAGCTTTGCCTGATAAAGGGTGAGTGACGGCCAATGGGTAGTATACTGTGACCACGTCTGTTGATCGTTTGGAGAATGTCCTTTTATATATTAAATCTATATCTATTTATGTAAAAATGTTATGTTGGTTTGTGTATGCTTTAAAAACTCAATAAGTTCTGCACCGATTGAGCTGAAATTTTAGCATGATATATAATGCGCATCAAGGATTGTTTTTATTTATTTTTTACATCAGTCACATATCCGCGACCGAGGAAAAACATTTTTTTCCGCCACAGTGAAGTGTGGCAGCTAGTATATTTTAAAAAAGAAAATAGAAACAAAATTTGGTTGATAAATTTCATCACAATCCATCCATCTATCTAGACATTCAAACTTTTGGTTTAAAGTACTTACTAAATGTTGCCAGTGGCTTCCCCGCTACAACTCGAAAAATTATCCCACGGAAATATAAAACAGGCATGAATTGTCCTACCTACGTGTAAATAATCCAGGTTATGAACGATCTGTTCAATTTGTTAATATTAGTAAGACAAGATTAGTGGTCGCGGGACTAACGAATTACCCCGGTACGTAAAGGGCTAGTGAAGGACACCGTGGACTTTAGTCAGTACAAGTCTGACAGTCCCTCCCACCCTGCCCTGGGTGGGAGGATAATTTGATGATTTTACCCAAAAAAAAGACAAGATTAGTGAAATTAAAGATACGACACTCACAGATGCTGCACCACATTACATGTACTAAAACACAACACACAACAGTATTCAGGGCAAGGCATTGCAACCGCCGACCGCAATTATTGATTCACACTACCATCAATATTAACAAGTTTCAAGTACATACGCGTGCAAGTCTCGAGCGGCACTTGAAACTTACATTAAACATTATTTGACCAATAAACAGTTCCTAGAATGCTCTTCTACCTACCTAGCCTTTTCCCAACTATATTAGGGTCGGCTTCCAGTCGATGCAGATGCAACTGAATATCAGTATTTTACATGGAGCGACTGCCTATCGGACATTCACAACCCAGTAAGTGGGTAATACGATTCCCCGTGGTAAGACTGGCTGTCAGACTTTTAAAGCTTCTGACTAATAGGAACGACTGTCCAAGATCTACAAATTACAGCCGGGACCAACGGCTTCACTACTTTCTGAGACTCTGAAGATCGGCCTGGGCGGCTGTAATTATTTAGCCACGAGATACTCCTAGAATGTTCTTCTTGGACTAAAATATAAATTCTCAGATTTTCGTTGAAGTTCGGAGTTTCGTTGGAGTAAATTTTGAATTTGGCCATCAATTCGACGATACATGGCGCCATCTATTATCATAAATAATAAATGTTATTATTATTTTTCTTACAAACAATACTTTGTTTTATCACGATGACAGGTACCTTTATTTGTCCCTTTCTGTACAATCATACAAAAAAACAACCTCTGATAACTATTTTGATCTAAGTATCTTGGTTATGCATACGAAGTTGCATCGAAATCGGTTTCGAAAAAGCACTTAAAAGTTTGAATAAAATGCCGTCCGCGAATGTCATACGATGCACATTTAAGTACAAACATAAATAACTGGCAATTTCCACTACATTAAACAGAAAATAGTTTTTAGACGTCCTAAAAATACACTAAAAATGGCCACCCCATCTAGTAGGCACTGCAAAATGTATGAGCGTGCCCTATCGCTTAATGGCGTAAATAGCTTCGGGCGAATCGCTTTGTACGTACCAATTCATGGTCACTAAACATGTATTGCTTCCATGTTTTTTTGATATCGCCAAAACAATGTTTTTGTAGTACTAAGTGAAAGAATGAAAGAAGGGTAAGGCTTTATCGTACGTTGTATGGAATAAATGGTCGGAGAGATAAGAGTGAATGATTGTTTGAGGAAGGGAGGGGAATTAGAAATTGGGGTTTTTTGTGGAAGATCCGAGTAGGGTTGTAAGGGGCATAGAAACAAAGGTTGCTAACAAAAAGGTTTGTAACGTAGGTTGGTTATTACGTTAAGCTCCTGTTGTTAAAAGCAGATTTTCTTTGAACTATAAAACCTTTCCCAAAATATTTTCCGTCTCCGTTTTTAGAGCAGGATAGGTAGTCTTCCATGAGTTCTTAAAGCGTGAGTAGTTCCGCTGTGAGAACGAGATGGCGCTAGACGACTTGTATAGCTCTGTCTCTTTTCCACAGCGGAACTACTCACACACGACCTGATGTAATCTCCACAAATATTATAAAGCTAAAGAGTTTGTTTCAACTCGCTAATCTCAGGAACTGCTTGTTCAAATTGAAAAAATGTTTCTGTGTTAGGTAACCCATTTACTGAGAAAGGCTATAGGCATTATAATGTCACGCTACTACCAATGGGAGACGAGCAGCGGAGGTGAAAACACGGGAAACAGCAAGTAAATTTCATAAAGTAATGCGCCTGACTTGGATACGTACCTACGACCTACAACTCATAAATCGAGACCTTTGCTATGGGCTACTGCTGCTCCAGGATGTGTTTTTTTTTACGTGGTAAATCATGACTTGAGTCCTCCCACCCAGGGCAGAGCGGGAGGGACTGTCAGACTAGTACTGACTAAAATCCACAGTGTCTTTCAATAGCCCTTTACGCTCCGGGGTCACGGTATTTCGTACAGTCCCGCGACCCCGGCAGGCTTTGGCCCTCTATAGTGGGGCCTAATCACTCTGCTGACACTCTTTGAGGCGCGCGTGGAATTCAACGCGTCGGCGACCCGGGCATGGTCCATGGTCGGACAGCGAGTTGCCCATTACTCGCTGCCCGCCTCCCGTTCTGCCCTAGGTGGGAGAACTCATTTTATGATCTTACAAGAAGGAACAGCTAATAGGTTATATTTTTATTTAATTTTTAACTTGCTCATGCCTGGGGCTTTGCTCTGTCGTCATAAGTTTGTACTATGTAAGTGGTAGAAGGTTTTTTTTCCTATCAACATCTGCCTGCCTTTTCCCAACTATGTTGGGGTCTGCTTCCAGTTCAGATGCAGCTGAATATCAGTATTTTATATGGAGCGACTGCCTATTGAACCTCCTCAACCCAGTAACTGGACAATATGATACCCCGTGGTAAAACTGGTTGTCAGACTAATGAGCTTCTGACTAACAGTAACGACTGTCAAAGATCTACAAATGACAGCCGGGACCAACGGCTTTACGTGCTTTCCGAGTGCTTTTTACCCATCCACAGACCAACCTCGGCAAGCGCGGCTTAACCCGGAAGATCAGTCTCTGCGGTGGTAGTTATTTAACCACGAGCTCTTTCGTTTTTGTTCTTATATAAGCGGCTTATAACAAGCAATTAGCGTGTCAGTCATCGTCTGGAAATCTCGTTTCATATAGGTGTCCGAATTCGACGAAGCAATTTCAAGGTACCTATCACAAAGCATTGTTCGAATTGCCAAAGGCCGTCAGTTCCACGAATTTACAGTGATGTGACTGTCAAATGCACTGACATCTAGGTTTATGTGCCACAACATTACTACTAAATAATTTGTTCTGCTGTTAGCTTCGATCAATAATAGTACTAGATTCCCGATTAACGCTTCAAAAACGGCCCGAAAAATAACGCCACCAACGGTTTTGTGACGGTATTTCGAAACCTTGTTGCTTAGACCTTAAGTATCATTTAGAATGGGTAGTTTGGTACGGATGACATTTTATCTTCAAGAAACATTTTTCAATTGTTTACGTTAAACCTAATACATTTTGCAATGATAATTAAACTGTATGTTTGAGTGGTTGGTTTATAATAAACTGTTGTTAATACTATTGAACATTTTTTATGAAGTGTAGATGTTTACGTGTGTGCAAATGTGGCCGTTTATGCGACTCCTTTTTGTTCCTGATCCTTAATCCAGAGTTATCATTGATCGAAGGCTGTTAGGTCCCAGAGGCTGAAAACTCACTTCTTATGCACGAGGTTATGAGTTCAAATCCGGAGAAGTATTTATATATTTTTCAACATCATTGGCTTTTTTTTTTTTTGCGTGGTAAAATCATCAAATGAGTCCTCCCACCCAGGGCAGGGCGGGAGGGACTGTCAGACTTGTACTGACTAAAATCCACGGTGTCCTTCACGAGCCCTTTACGTACCGGGGTTACGGTGATGGGTAAGTCCCGCGACCCCGGCAGGCTCTGGCCCTCTACAGGCCCCGTCAATTTGCTGACACTCCTTGAGGCGCGCGTGGAACACAACGCGCCGTCTCGACCCGGGCATGGTCCATGGTCGGGCAGCGAGTCGCCCATTACTCGCTGAACATCATTGGCTTTGATGAAAGAACACAGTGTGAGGACTTACATACATACATAAACTCACGCCTTCTCACCATGGGGTAGAAACTACAGAGCGCCACCTGCTACGATCCTTACATACCCTATTCGCCTCATACACATTCATACATCTGGTCATAAAAGCAGGTCGATTGTGAGTACTACGCACCCGAACTTTCTACTATACACTTTTTTTTTACGTGGTAAAATCATCACATGAGTCCTTCCACCCAGGGCAGAGCAGGAGGGACTGTCAGACTCGTACTGACTAAAATCCACGGTGTCCTTCAATAGCCCTTTACGTTCCGGGGTCACGGTAATTCGTACAGTCCCGCGACCCCGGCAGGCTTCTATACACGAGTAAATCTCTGTGTATGTTCAACACTTGTAGTAGTGATCGATCGATTTTGCCGTTAATCTTAAATTTACCCAGTGATATACGTAGGTAAACTAAATATAACGTAAACAAACACCCTGGCTTGGTAGACAGGATGTTTGTCCGTAACCATTGTTACCGACCTGGTGTTTGGTAACTATGTATGGTCTATTTTGATTTAGGCGTACGTGAATCATCTTGTAAAAGGCAGCTGTTGAAAGTAGCACCACTAAATTAGAATATTGTTTTTTTTTTTGAAGTGAAAACTTCTTTAGCGGCGTTGTGCACTTTTTTTGGGATGGGTATAAATGTTAAACTCGCGTCAGGATACGTGACCTGATCGAAAATTCGTAAGACGGCGCAGGGCGCTTGCGCGAATGTTCGTGTGTGTTTATTACTATTCCAGTTTTCACTTCTGCCGGCACTCCCAGAGTGCAACCCGTCGTTTTTTTGTGTTATATAGAAACAGAGGTTTTAAATTACATTTAACTATGTCGGCTAAGTTAAGTCTCTACTTAAATCATTTATTTAAATTTACTTTTAATTTAGTCTCTTTTTAACCGACTTCAAAAAAGAGGAGGCTCTCTTTTCGATCAGTATATTTTATTTCTAAATATTATTTTTTTTATAATGAAAGATATTCACTGTTCAATATATATTCATTTATTGCAAATTGAGGATTTATAAGTTAAATAAAATGCAAGTAAGTAAAATTTAATAATAATCTAAACTTATATTTTAGGAAAGATTTGATTATTACTCCCAGGCAATAGGAGCCCCGGGCGACGGCGCGTTGTGTTCCACGCGAAGCCTCAAGGAGTGTCAGCATAGTGACGGGGCCCCCTGTAGAGGGCCAAAGCCTGCCAGGGTCGCGGAACTCACGAATTACCGTGACCCCGTTACGTAAAGGGCTATTTAAGGACACCGTGGATTTTAGTCAGTACGAGTCAGGCAGTCCTTCCCGCTCTGGTCTTGGTGGAATGACTCATTTGATGATTTTACCACGAGCAAAAAAAGGAAATAGGAGCACTGGAGTGATACTTAGTAAGTAAAGTTTCATTGAATTAAATAAATCACTTAAAAAAACCCTGTTTTCTGACGATGTTTCGTTGCACAAACATGCTAACTAAACACAAAACCCAAATAAACCGAAAAAAAAACCGTTCAACATAATAATAAACACGAAAAGAAACTTCAGAAAAATGTCCTCCAAAACTGCTAAGCTTTTCCGTGCAATTTGATATGCAAGTGTTGTCGCCCGTTAAATATTTATGAGGTCTGGCAACACCCGACACCCAGACGTCGCGGGTGCCTCAAGTACTTTGTAAACTGCTTTTCATTATCATACTTTAAACCATTGTTTAGTTCTGAACATGGATTTTTTGTAGTCGTTAGGGAAGATTTTGTTGCGGGCTTTCGGGTGACGAGTAATGGGTAGCTCGCCGTCTGATCAAGGACCAGGGGATCTGTTTAAGGTCCGGGTACGAATACGGATGTACGCATGTAACTAAAGTCAAAATCAAAGCGGACGGATAATACCGCCACGACTGAAGTCTCGACTTGAATCACTCTATCTATTAAAAAAAACCGCATCAAAATCCGTTGCGCAGTTTTAATAATCTAACATAGGGACAGACAGACAGACAGCGGGAAGCGACTTTGTTTTATACTATGTAGTGATAATAAGAAGTAAAAGAAGATAGATAAGTCGCTTTCATATCAGTCTGTGAGTCTATAAATATAATTAAATAAAGGCTCTTACCGTTTCTGTATCCTGTAGCCCCTTTTTCTAGACATCCTTCCTGTGGGTTTATTTATATGTTTTATAGAAAACTGTGAACTATAAATAACGTTCTTTTCTCGCAATACAAAGCAAAACAGGGCCGAGTAGCTTGTTTTCTTTTTACCCAGGGCAGGGCGGGATGGACTGTCAGACTTGACTGACTAAAATCCACGGTGTCCTTCAATAGCCCTTTACTTACCGGGGTCACGGTAATTCGTAAGTCCCGCAACCAACGGTAGTCCCGCGACCTCGCAACATATCTTCTATCTTCGCCGCTTATCCTCAGTTTGGTGGAAAGTGGGCCTAAGAATCTCATTTAATATTCATCACCTACCTAGCTTTTTTCCAACTATGTTGAGATTGGCTTGCAATTGAAGCTATCAGCTGAATATCTGTATTTTACGTTGAGTGGCAGCCTATCTGACCGCCACAACCCAGTAAGACTGGTTGTGAGACTTGCAGATAACTGACTACCTGTTTCGACAGTAAAATATTACAAATGGCAGTTTTGAACATATCCACAGACCGACCTAGGTAAGCACGGCTTAACCTTGAAATTCGACTCATGGGTCTGTTATTATTTATGCAAAAACTCCATTCGTTTAATGAAAACTTTAACTAAAATTTAAAAAACACTATTTTTATTATCTCAAACTTACCATTTAATTTTCAAAGTAGACGCAACTTGAAAGAAAAACTCTCGTCTGAAGAAAAAGAAAACAATTTTAAAACATTCCAAAATGAAATAAAAACAAGAACTTAAACTTCTGAGCCGCAAAATATGCAAAGGCCACATCTTATTCTGCCTTGTCGTGTTATGATAATCTTACGCAACTGGGGCCCGCATACCTAAACTTCCATCTGTTTATGTTATAAAAAGTTTTTATTTAAAAAACAAACGAAGATGTATACAAACTCCTTAGTAAATCTTTACATAGTATATAACAAAGTTGCTTCAAGTCTGTCTGTACGGACATATTTTTTTGGGGTAGGATCCACTCCGTTAGCCCCTTCGTACACAAAGCGACACAAGTCATCGACACTCTACGACTTTGTTATCCATTGACGTGTGCCTGTGTACGAGTCTCGTATGTATGTATGGATTTGTATTGCGATAGTCGCCTGGATACCAAAGTCGTAAAGTATCGAAGACTTGCGTCGCCTTGTGTACGAAGGGGCTTACAGTCCACGGGCAACGGCACCGTAGGTTACTTGTAACTGACAGTGACAGCTTAGCGATCTTAATGGCGATAGTAGGCCTGATAGTAAGCTAGTGTTTGACTACTATCTCGACTGATAGTGAGCTCGCGTTTGACCACTTACTCGCCTGATAGTAACGTCGCGTTTGACCGCTATCTCGCCTAATAGTAAGCTGGCGTTTGGATACTATCTCGCCTGATATTAAGCTCGCGTTTGACCACAATCTCGCCTGATAGTAAGCTCGCGTTTGACCACTTTCTCGCCTGATAGTAAGCTCGCTTTTGACCACTATGTTGCCTGATAGTAAGCTCGAATTTGACCACTATCTCACCTGATATTAAGCTCGCGTTTGACTACTATCTCGCCTGATAGTAAGCTCGCATTTGACCACTATCTCACCTGATATTAAGCTCGCGTTTGACTACTATCTCGCCTGATTGTAAGCTCGCGTTTGACCACTATCTTGCCTGATAGTAAGCTCGCGTTTGACCACTATCCCGCCTGATAGTAAGCTCGCACTTGACCACTATCTTGCCTGATTGTAAGCTCGAGTTTGACCATTATCTCGCCTGATAGTTAATGTGTATGAACACGCTTCTTTGGTTAAATCCTCATCCTCTTTCAACTCATCTAAGGTTTACTTTTTTCTAACCATAATTATCTGTGCTCCCTTCTATTAAATGTCTTGGACCAAACGCACTTCTTCTATTCTTCAGTGGCGACGAGGATCAAGCTCGCGTTTTACTACTAACTCGCTTTTTGGTAAGTTTGTAAGTATGACTACTATCCTGCCTGAGTCCAGCGTCAAACAATTTTTACTGTGTTCGATGCATAGGAGTTGGGTTATCTTGCTCCATCTTAGGCCTCATATTTGCCGCTGGGCTAGATTGTGGCTAAGATCCATCTATCTATATATATAAAAATGTTATGTTGGTTTGTGTATGCTTCAAAAACTCAAAAAGTTCTGCACCGATTGAGCTGAAATTTTAGCATGATATATTATAATCCGCATCAAGGATTGTTTTTATCTATTTTATGCATCAGTCACATATCCGCGACTGCAAAAAAAACAGTTTTTTTGTGCCACAGCGAAGCGTGGCAGGGTACAGCTAGTTTTTAATAATTTATAAGAAAACGTCCTAATTAAATTTTTTGGTGTTCGTTATTGCTCAAGACAATATCAGAAAATTTTCGGTAAATCCACCAGATACGGCGATTAGAACGTGAGCGACGCCGGGACAGGCCGTTTGTTTTGTACAAAGATACGAAGTATATACTTTTTACTAAGCTGTTTTGTGTAAACTAAACTGAAAATCCAAGTAGGATTTAAAAGGGTTTGCATCTTAAAACTTTGTTGGTTCTTTGTAGTAGGCTTTTTATTTATTTATTTATTAAAAAAGCTACAACAAAAAGGCCCTAACACGAATTTTCACTTTTTTGTGACGTAAAGTATACGGGAACATTGAAGTTTATTCGGGTGCGGACCCATGCTCCACCATACTCCAGCTGGTGATCGGTACAGTCAAGTTATTACAAAAAATACACAGTTCAATATTATAATCAATAAAATGTAAGCAAATCTTCAAGCAATTAGGAAACAATTTTTTTTTTTTAAATATTCGTTACTCATTCTCCATACAACAAACGCCGTACATTCTTCAAGGATGCTGTTCGTAAAATACGAATCTGCTAAGGCCTTTTATCTTCGCGCAGGCATGCGGGCGGCGAGTAATGGCCGTGCTGTCCGACCATGGACCATGCCCGGGTCGACAGCGCGTTGTGTTCCACGCGCGCCTCAAGGAGTGTCAGCATAGTGACGGGGCCTATAGAGAGCCAAAGCCTGCCGGGGTCACGGGACACACAAATTACCATGACCCCCGTGCGTGGCTAATGAAGGGCACCAAGGATTTTAGTCAGTCAAGTCTGACAGTCCCTCCCACCTTGCCCTGGGTGGGAGGACGCAGTTGATGATTTTACCACGTTAAAAATAAAAAAGCGTAGCGTGAGCGCTGCGGCCGCGCCCTCACACAGTAGTGTTTATAGAGAATCGCAGTACTTGTTATGCCATTACCCATGGTGAATTGCTGGGAGATGGATACCCAAAATGATGTAAAAGATCAACAAACAATAACAAAAGAATATGTGTGGCACGGGGACTGCCGCGGTCAAGCTATTGCATAGCATTTTTTTATCAATTTATGCAGTTATAATTAATCATTTATTTTATTTATGAAAAATAAGAAAATTATCGCCTACCGCGAATATGTAACGAGAATGATATCCCATCGTTGCTCTATGGGAAGTTACTCTACTAATTAGGCTATGGTCAGCAACGTCAATCAAGAGAAACGTCAAGAAAAAAAAATATTTATTCAAATTTAATTCATTCACGTGATATGACAGTGACAGTGTTAGGTTTATTTTCGTTACGGATTTTTTTGATTCGGTCGCCGCGCTCAAAGCCCGCGATAAAAGCTATGCAATAGCTTAAAACTCTATACTTAATTCTTTTGTAAGACTCCAAACCTTCCAGACATGATTTAAAAGGGTTTCCTACTTAAAACTTGGTTTAGTTATCAACTTGAATTCGTAAAAGGATTGCTTTGAGATTTTAAGAATGATAACGTAGTTTACGAATAGCTCCTATAGTACTAAACGAGTAATATTTGTACATTTATAAATTATTTTCCCGCTCTTATTATGTTTTAAATATTGCATTGTTATCCTAGGGGTGCGGGATCGCGGGACCAAGGGATTACCGTGACCCCGGTACGTAAAGGGCTAAAGTCTGACAGTCTCTCCCGCCCTGCTCTGGGTGGGAGGACTCATTTGATGATTTTACCACGATAAAAAAAAGGGGTGAAAGTAACTTATTTGGTCCCGAGACCGAGTTTAAGCGTTGACATTTCTCTATTACACCAAATTTATATCACTAAACTTTTAGTTCATCTAAAACTAAAAATGAACTAAAACACAGCCCGTTCTGTATTCCACACATAACACGATCCTGAATACAGCTAGTTACCGCTCAGTTCATTAGACCTATATTGTTCGCCGATATTGAGTTACCAACTACGGGAAATACGACACGATGTCGGTTGATACAGTTTTCTTATGTTCGATTTTTACCTGGTTTTTGTATGAAACTGGTTTTGGTTGGAAATTGTGAGTTGATTTTTAATTTCCTGGAAGTTTTATACAAATTTTGAAGATCTTTTTTTTCCAAATTTAATGAATTTTCACATTTTAATGAAATTTCTTTATTTTATTGAAGATAATCGGTTTGTATGGAAAAAATATATAACATTACTATCTAAAATAGTTTCAGATATTATACAGCACTAGCTATACGCTGCCACGCTTCGCTGTGGCACAAAAAAAACTGTTTTTTCGCGGTCGCGGATATGTGACTGATGCAAAAAATAGATAAAAACAATCCTTGATGCGGATTTTACATCATGATAAAATTTCAGCTCATCGGTGCAGAACTTTTTGATTTTTTGGAGCGTACACAAACCAACATAACATTTATATATATATAGATATAGTATTAATATAAATTAGTGCCACCAACTTTTATCGTGGTAAAATAATCAAATGAGTCCTCCCGCCCGAGGCGGCACAGGAGGGACTGTCAGACTTGTACTGAATAAAATCCACGGTGTCCTTCAATAGCCCTTTACGTTCCGGGGTCATGGTAACCTGATTAGACTGCCCAGCGAAGTGCCACCAACTTGGCATCAGTTTAGAATTAGTTTTATTTTTTAATATTTTTACCCGACTACGGCAAAGCCAAAAGGAGGGTTATGATTTTGACAAGTAATGTATGTATGTATGTATGTTTGTTTGTTCCCTCATAACTTCTAAACTACTTATCATTACATGATAAATGAGGTGTCGTTAGAAGCGTCTTTAACTAATAGCCGTGGTTGTGTGCAACCTGCGGTTGTTTCACACAATCTTTATTGGCTAGGTGGCTTACAACCACGGCTGTTACTTAAAGTTTATAATTGGAAAAAATATCGGTGTAATAAATATGTTCCTTGTTTTATACTTTTCAGTGCACGATTTTTTATATTCGGGTTTTAGTTATTTTTAGCTTATTTTTTTAAATTGACTATTTCTCTTGGTTATTAAGGATATTTTAAGGCTCAAACTACGAGTATCATAAACATTAAAAGTTAGTTTTGCTTCAAAAAAATATAAAAAAAACGACGGGTTGTACTCTGGGAGTGCCGGCAGAAGTGAAAACTTGAATAGTAATTGTTGGAAATATCTTGTGAACAGATTTTAGTAAAACTCGCAAAAATGGTTGACTTTTTATTTCAATAATTTTCCAATGTGACGTACATCTTTTATAAACAATGTTACCTAGCAACGAATGTATCCAGCATACAAACTTCTTTAAAAGTAATAAAGTCACACGAACATTCACGCAAGCGCCCTGCGCCGTCCTACGCTTTTTCGGTCAGGGTCACGTGTCCTGACGCGAGTTTAAGATTTTATACCCATTACAGAAAAGTGCTCAACGCCGCTAAAGAAGTTTTCACTTCAAAAAAACCTCGTAGTTGATAGCAATCAAGAGCATCCTTCATTTATATTTTCTAGTGCTTAATTCTCAGAAGCTTCTGTTATTTTTTAATCAAATATCTAAAAGGCCTTCTCGGGTAGGCAGACCAGCGATAGAATTAAAATAGAGAAAAATCATAAAGAAAGGAAAGGAACTTTTTGAAGTGAAAACTTCTTTAGCGGCGTTGTGCTTTTTTTGGAATGGGTAAAAAATGTTAAACTCGCGTCAGGACACGTGACCTGATCGAAAATTCGTAAGACGGCGCAGGGCGCTTGCGCGAATGTTCGTGTGTGTTTAATACTATTGAAGTTTTCACTTCTGCCGGCACTCCCAGAGTGCAACCCGTCTTTTTTTTTTCACGTGGTAAAATCACCAAGTGACTCCTCCCACCCAGGACGGGACGTGAAGGTTTGTCAGACTCGTACTGACTTAAATCCACGGTGATCCTTCAATTGCACTTTACGTTCCAGGATCGCGATTACTTGATGAGACAGTCCCGCGACCTGGCAGACTTTGGGGGGGGGGGGGGGCCTAAGAGGGATCCCATATAACAAATATGATTTTTTTGTTCATTTTACTTCATATGGATATCGGCAACAGGTAGACTCTTAAAACATTCACAGAATATTTAGTTACACGTAATAATATATTAGTAGTTAGTTTTGTATATTACTAAGTTATATACTAACCCGAGCAAACAAATATAGTAAACTAAAGTAATACAAGCGTCTGAAATATCAACGTTATCATTATAGACATAAAGTTGATATTTGCATAAGTGGCAACAATAGTAATTGGATACAAGGTATACAAATCTTATGTCGACGTAGGACACAGTGCTTAAACACACTGCGGTCCTAGCGATGGCGGCGGGCGAAAATATCAAACATATGAAATCGCCGCCGCTCGTGGCCATACGGAAGCGAGGAGCCTAGAGCAGTGGCTATGAGCGAGATTGCGAGCCTAGCGCGTTGCTAGGCAACAAGCGATTTAACGGGAAGATGGCTGGTGTATCTGGCTGGGTACTCGGGGACTGCCGCGATAAAGCTATTGCATAGAATTTTTTAGCAACTTATGCAATTATAATTATTTATTTTAAAAAATCGCCTACTGGGAATATTTAACAAGAATATCATCCCATCGTTGCTCTATGGGAAGCTATTTTACTAATTAGGCTATGGTCAGCCACGTCAATCAAATGAAAGGTCAAAAAAAATTGATTCATTCAAATTTTATTTATTCACGTTGACATGACAGAAGTGACAGTGACAGTGTTAGGTTTATTTCTTGATTCGTTCGCCATGCTTATACCCCTCAATAAAAGCTATGCAATAGCTTCAAAAACCCAAATAACAAGAGAGAAATTATCATAGTACTTCAGTATAATTATGTATAATCCCAAATACAGAATAACTATGTAGAATATGTAGGTAAAGTTCTCAATAGAGTTGTAATCGCCGTCATGTACAACATAAATGTAGTTTCGACGTCGTTAGCTCTCATTGTTCTGTATTTCATGTATGCCTTTGGGAAAGGAACTGAAATCCACAGAACCGAGGCTCTAGCATGAATTCTACTTATTTAGCCGTACAGCGTACTTTTTTTTTATCGTGGAAAATCATGAAATGAATCCCACCCAGGGCAGAGCGGGAGGGTCTGTCAGACTCATACTGACAATCCAAGGTGGGCTTCAATAGCCCTCTACGTTCCGGGGTCACGGTAATTCGTCCCACGTCCCCGGCAGGCTTTGGCCCTCTACGGCCATCTACGGTCATTTTGCTGACACTCTTTGAGGTGTCCGTCGACCCGGATATGGTCCATGGTCGGACAGCGAGTCGCCCATTACTTGGCGCCCGCATGCCCGCGCCTACGGTGGCCAGTAATCGTCTAGCGACGTCCGTCCGTCGTCGTGGGCGGCCGTACAGTGTACTTGAAGTATTACGACAAAATTTTTATTGTAGACATGGTAAATAAAAAAAAACGGCCAAGTGCGGACTCGCGCACGAAAGGTACCGCACCGTTATCCATAAAAACGGCATAAAAATCACGACATTGTATGAGAAAACTTAAATATTTACTTTATTCTGTTATTTTTGAAGTGAAAACTTCTTTAGCGGCGTTGTGCACTTTTTTTGGAATGGGTAAAAAATGTTAAACTCGCGTCAGGACACGTGACCTGATCGAAAATTCGTAAGACGGCGCAGGGCGCTTGCGCGATTGTTCGTGTGTGTTTATTACTATTCAAGTTTTCACTTCTGCCGGCACTCCCAGACTGCAACCCGTCGTTTTTTTGTGGCTATTGATAGAGCGGAAACAGAAATATATCATCTGTGAAACTGGCGACAGACGAACAGCGGAGTCTTACCCCCTTAGTACACAAGGCGACGCAAGTCTCCGATACCTTACGAATTCGGTTTCCATTGACGCGTGTCTGTATACGAACCTCTACAGATTTGTATTGCGATAGTCGCCTGGATACCAAAGTCGTAAGGTATCGCAGACTTACGTCGCCTTGTGTACGAAAGGGTTTAGTACGCCTCTAGTAAACAAACGAGAAACTAATTGTATCCATCAAATTAACGTCAAAGTTTATTTTATTTTAATAATTTTATTCAAAACAATGTTTTACATTTAATATGTCAGGACATAATACAATAAAGAGTTAACACGTTTAGTATACAAAATACTCAGAAATTGAGTAATCATGATTGATACAAAGCTTTTAAGGTAGATTTCAAACTGTCACGGCCTTCATTTTATTTTAAAACGAATTGTGCCCCTCGGTGCTACCCGCCTGAATAATTTAGGATTTGTTAGGGTTACCGGAATCAGAGTTATATTTACTTTGTGGAATTTATTTCATCACTTAGTCTTAAACGGTGAAGGAACACATGGTAGGAAAAGAGATTTCTTTTTTTCCAATATCTCCGTTATTTTTCTTTTGGGACAGTTGACAAGAGTTGAAGACTAAAGGCTAGCAGTACCTAATTGTAAACGCTCATTAATCTTTAAAAGATTTTCAACTTGCACTTGAATGTTAAGTTAAAAATCTACTAAACCTATAATTTAATCTCGTTCAAACCAAGTTCATCATATTTAGAAGTAACCCCCCCCCCCCTGTAACTTCACACTTAAAGACCTATCCATAGATACTCCACACATATGGGTTTGGTGATTTTTTTTTATGAATTTCTAGTCTCAAAATGGGGAGCCCCCATTTTTTTTCTGTGTGAGAATCGTAATGCTGCTTTAGTTTTAACAGGATAGCTACTTTCGAAGAAAAGTGGCTGTGACATACGGACAGACAGACAGACATGACAAATCTATAAGGGTTCCGTATTTTGCCATTTGGCTACAGAACCCTAAAAAACATATAAATCTGCCCAGAAACCTAGGAGTAATCGGTCCACATACTTAAGAAAAAGTGATTTGTGCCATAGAGCTTGGTTCGTTAGTCCCTTTCTTACCCAATTAGTTAAAGTTTGTCAATTTGAATGAAGGGATTCATCTCCAGAACTACTGATCTGAATTCAATAATTAACTAATTCATAAACAAACAAAAGTTTGAGACAATGGACAGACAGATGTATATTTATTAATCTAGTCTTCTGGCTAAATACGATCAAGTTATTTTTTATCGTGTTAAAATCATCAAGAATGAGTCCTTCCACCCAGGGCGGGACGGGAGCGCTATCAAAGTTGTACTGACTAAAATCCACGGTGATCCTTCAATAGCCTGTTACGTTCCAGGGTGGCGGTTACCTGATGAGACAGTCCCACGACCGCATATTTGTAGGTATGGATGGATTTTTATATCACTTTCACGCAAAAACTACGGAATGGATTTTTATTTTATTTATTTACAGGCCTGTTGGTCTAGTGGTTAGTGACCCTGACTGCTATGCCGGAGGTCGTGGGTTCGATTCCCACCCAGGACAAATGTTTGTGTGATGAGCTCGATCATTTGTTCTGTGTCTGGGTGTAATTTATCTATAATATGTATGTATTTAGAAATATATAAGTATGTTTATCAGTTGTCTAGTACCCATAACACAAGTTCTGCTTAGCTTGGGACTAGATGGCGTTGTGTGATAGTTGTGTAATATTTATTTATTTATTTTAATTGTTCACCAACTACTATTTAAACTCTAATGGATTTTTTAAAATTTGTATACAAACTTCACAGTATAACACTTACGTAAAGGTAAACACCACAAGCGAAACATTAAACCTATTTCTAGTTATCTAACCATTTAATTTGATTTATACTGAATTTTGCACACAAATAGTAATAACCTTTATCTAAATATATAAAAGGAGAACTGACTGACTGACATATCAACGTACAGCCGAAACTACTGGGGCTAGGAATGTGAAATTTTGTACACGGCTTCCTATTATAATGTAGGGGAGCACTAAGAAGGGGTTTTTGGAAATTTAACCTTTAAGGGGGTAAAAAGGGCGAATTAGAAAAGTACGTAACCCACGCGGACGAAGTCGCGGGCAAAGTGCTAGTAAATACATATAACACTTTTTATCCCAGTATCACGATCCCGTTAGAAATCAAAAAGGCAAACCCACGAGCAAAAGCCAGTCATAAATAAATCACGTACAATTTGTAAATCATAGATGGCGTCACATTCGTTAGTCCCTTTTGTTAGCGAACCCGTCGCTTGGCGCATGTTCCCGGTAAATTGCAGTTCTAAACACGTCGACATTAGAACGTGTGAAGGGTTGAGCAATCATCGTGATACCAGTATTAGTATTCGGTGTTGAATTTGCTTTTACGTAGTTCATTTATTTCGGCAGTCATTTGTTTTTACGGTTTTGAAGTTCGTCAATCTTGGATGTGACTTTGTGGGTTATATTTCATTGAAAACTTTCTCTAGATTCCTAAGCCCCTTCGTATACAATGCGACGCAAGTCTCCGATACCTTACTCAACTTTGGTATCCAAGCGACCATCGCAATAAAAATCTACAGAGGTTCGTCCACAGGCACGCGTCAATGGATATCAAAGTCGTAAGGTATCGGAGACTTGCTTCGCTTTGTGTTCGAAGGGGCTAACTAGACTCGCTACGCGTCAGTACAGTCTATATACGAAGTCTACTATCAAATACGTTTTCATTTTAAGTCAAGTTCGGGTCTAAATTAGATTTCTAGAATCTGTTAGTGATTTTTATGATAAGAAAAATATGGTTTACTTGAAACTATGAATTTCTGATCCAAAAGCTTACCCCGTGCTTCCTATTTCTTTCAACGGTATGATTCTTCCCACCTGTTTACGACGATATTTTTTAATAGCAAAAATTAAAAAAATACAATTTGCTTATTACAAAAACATTTTGTCTGTTTTTATTAACTGTGAGTCCTCCAAGTAAGAAAGAAAGAAAAGTACTAAAATAAAGAATTATAAAATAACAAAATTACATTTAAAAAATCTAGTTGAACCTTGAAATAACATAATTATTCAGCGCCGTTTGCTCGACCAAAGTAATTACCTAGATATTGGAACACTTGATTAGTGTCTGCTCGGGAAACTTCGTGGAACCTCGGGGAACATCGGGAAAGTTCGGGTAACCTCGTGGAACTTCGGCAACTTGCTACTGTTTGATGTGGTTTTGTATTGAATTTGTCAAATATAAAGGCTTAACATTGAAGAACCATAGAACATGTAGGAACATAATGTATGTGGAAATTGTTAAAGTATAATTCAATAATGTGAGGACTCAACAAGCGGTTTTTGTTTCTTTTTAAGTCATTAATTTGAAGCGACTTAAAAAAGGAAGATTTTCTCAACAATCTTTCGTATGTTCTAGTACTGGAGGCATATGTGCCTCCATAGTAATTATACGGGGCCCCCAAGTATCAAGGGCAGCTGACGAATGCAATAAAAATTAAAACATAAAATGTTGCTCTCAAACGAAAACTTATCACGGCTCCAAAGCTCGAATTAGCGAATTCTCTTAATTTCAAACTCAATTTTCAAAAAGGCTATGTGTACGAGTAGTTGTCATAAATGAGCTACGATCAGTGGATCAGCAATACAATTCTCTAGCTCTTTTCAAAATTCTCTTAATGACATCAGGATGCTATTGCCTTTATTCTGCAAAACTATACACTTAGATTAGAAGGACCCCAAACAACTTTTGAGACGGGGCCTTCTGGCCTACATACGACACTGCGTAGAACCATAAATTCGAAGATTGTAAATATAATCTACCAACTTGCACAAGGTCCACGAGGTAGATAACAGCCGACTTCCACTGACAGAGAGGAGACTTGTGACCTTTTCTTTTTTTTACGTGGTAAAATCATCAATTGAGTCCTCCCACTCAGGGCAGAGCGGGAGGGACTGGCAGACTCGTACTGACTAAAATCCACGGTGTCCTTCAATAGCCCTTTACGTACCAGGGTTACGGTAATTTGTGAGTCCCGCGACCCTGGCAGGCTTTTGCCCTCTACAGGCCCCGTCACTATGCTGACACTCGTTGAGGCGCGCGTGGAACACAATGCGCCGTCGACCCGGGTATGGTCCATGGTCGGACAGCGAGTCGCCCATTACTCGCCGCCCGCATGCCCGCGCCTACGGTGGCCGGAGATCGTCTTGCGACGTCCGTCGCAGTGGGCGTCTACCACTGCGGAGACTTGTGTCCTAGGAACATTATAGGCTGATTAATGTATTCTTTACTTATGCTTTCCGAGACCTAGAGATGTAATGTTGGCAACCCATCACGAAATAATTCCGACACACTTTCACTCGCTTTACACGGAGCGGCGCGTTAAATTTTTGTATAAAATACAAGGCACGCTAGCGCGCGAGCCGCGGTCACGTAAAGCAAGCATCACGCGCCGTGTAAAGCAAGCATAACACTCGCTTTAAACCGAGCGTGATTTCACGCGCCACGCCGTGGTCCACGCCTTGCGAAGGCAGAGGCTTGAGAGAAGGCTTGTATCAAATATCAGGCGTGTGAAGCAAGTTCGGTGCGACTTTGTCATTTAAATCTTCAATAACTTGAGTCAATAACAATCAAGACAATTAAACCAGTTTAAACTTCGCTTGTTTCAACTATTCCCTTACACAAGAAACTTGTCAAAGCTGATGTACAATGTACACCACAACATACATATTGATCAGTCGGCGTTTGTCGCACAAAGTTACTTCGTAACTAGTTACACTTTGGCGCGGTTTTAAATTGAATTTGTCGCATTCAAGTTCGGTGAGGCATTGATTGCGTTTTTGCTTTGATGCGAAGTTTTGGAGTGGTGTTAAGTGATTTTGGAGAAGGTAAAATGTGTTTTATAGTTTTTTTTTCAGAGTTTGACCTTTTCTCATATACAAGGTTGTGTATAAGTATATTTTGGAAATTATTGACAGCAATCGGGGAAAGAAAACATCTAAATATATATTTCTTTAATAAAAATCAATTTCTGTTCGTTAGTCTCGCTAAAACACGAGAACGGCTGGACCGATTTGGCTAATTTTGGTGTTGAATTATTTTTGAAATCCAGGGAGAGTTTAAATGGTGAGTAAATATGATTTAAATAAAAAAAATATTCTGAGGCGATACGAAGTTTGCGGGGTCAGCTAGCCGTGAATAAACGAGCTATGTTATTCTTTAAAATACAATTTCTATGCTGTATACCTCGGCAACAAACTTAGTCAAACTCTCGGACCGCATCAGAAATTCCATGCTTCGCTCCAAAACCCAAATAGCTGATGTTGGCCTCACAGCTGCAAGATTGAAGTGGAACTGGGCTGGCCATATCTGCCACGCCGGAGGAGCATTGAGCTAAAATAACCACTCTATGGAACTCAACGGGCAGGAAACGTCAACGCGGCAGGCCCAGAAGGAGATGGCGAGATGAGCTGGATTCAGTTTTAAAGGGTTGGCCTACAAGCGCATTACATCGCGAAAGATGGAAGGAGGGAAGGGACGCCTTTGCTCTGCAGTGGGACAACATAGGCTCATAATATATAATATATACCTCGGCGTGCTCATCGTCAAGGCAGACATTTCATATTTATGTTAGAAAAAACTCTCTTAATTGCCTAACCTTTTTCTAACTTTACATAGATCAACTGCCTATCTGACCTCCACAGCCCAGTATCTAGGTGATAAAATTCATCTTGGCTTCTTGTCAGAGCTTCTGAGTCAGTAACGACTATTAAATATCTTCAAATGACAGCCGGGACCAACGTCTTTTTCTTTGCGTAGTAAAATCATCAAATGAGTCCTCCCACCCAGGACAGGGCGAGAAGGACTGTCAGACTCGTACTGACTAAAATCCACAGTGTCCTTCACTAGCCCTTTACGTACCGGGGTCACGGTAATTCGTAAGTCCCGCGACCCCGGCAGACTTTGGCCCTCTACAGGCCCCGTCACTATGCTGACACTCTTTGAGACGTGCGTGGAACACAACGCGCCGTCGACCCGGGGGGAACCAACGTCTTAATGTGATTTTTGAGGCACGGAGGAAACGATACTACGCTATGGTAGACGGTCACCCATCCACAGCCAACGAACCAGACGGTAACCCAACCTTGGCAAACACAGCTTAACCTTGAAAATCGACCTGTGAGGCTTTTATTATTTAGCCAAGAGCTTTTTTAGTAGGCTAGATACATCATGTGCACTTTTATCCCTTAATCGTTTTATGATAAATTTAAACAACACCTAACTGGTAATAAACCTAGTTTTAAATACAAAGGAACGTTTAAAGTTTTCTTTATGCTGCGAGGAAACCTTAAGCAACAATAAGTGGAATATTATAAGGTTACAATAATGTTTCAGAGATACAAAAGTTTACATATCATACTTTAGAGAAACGTATTATGTACAGACGCCAGCAGGTCAACCCACCCGAATTTGTCAAATTTCGCTAATCAAACATTATCCTTCTAGTATTGTGATAAGGTTGAAATTAGGGTGAGATCCCGTGCTTACTTTAAAAGATTCAAAAGATCTAAACAATTATTTAAAAGGAGTGTATTTATGTATGTAGGTACAACATTTAAAAATAATTTAATTAGTTATCTTTCTTATGTTCCACTTTTGAACGAAACTACCCTGTGAAAAACTATTTTAGTGCCTACAAGTCTATGACCTTTATACCCTGTATATAGGTTATATACCCTGTATATTCGCATTTATGATACAAAAAATTCTGGCCAGCCTGCAGCTAAAAATATTTAATATAAATAACTTTTTAAATCAAACAACAGAACTCGTGAGAAAGTCTGTTGTGCCAAACAAAATATTTTGAATATAGAAATCCAAGTCTCCGAAGAAAAATGTAAATACAGGCCATTACAGCTTTATTTCTTTTACTTTTCTTTGCCTGAACCAGACATACTCATGCATATTTTTCAAATAACTCGCCTCTGAATTTCAATATGGCATCAGACCTTACATTACCAAGGAAAAACAATAATAATAAGATATTATAATAATGTACTATTGTAATATATTATGTAATATACAGTGTGTTTTATTAAATTGGGGGAGTAAGGGGGTTGTTCTGAAATATATGAAATATAAATTCTGGATGTAGCGTTTGAATATTAATTTTTATATTCGTAGGTTTCGAGTTAAGACTTACTTTTTTATAGTAGTTTTGTCCTAACTTTTTTTTTGTTTAGAATATTTTGTTGAAATATTCGTTTAAAACTTAAAGGCTTAAAACTTGTGGCATTACTTACGGTTTTCGTACTGAATTGACAAAAAATATCCTTGAGATTTATTTATATATTTTATGAGTTTATATTTTTTTGGTAGTGACCACATTGGCATTAGTTGGTTTTTTAAAATCATAGCTCGTAGGTATCAAATTATATAAACCTTGCCTAGTTACTAATACTATAGTATGTGCCAGTTAACATGGCAATAGCGGTCATTGCTCCGACTTTCATCCCGATATCTCAATATTAGCGATACTTCCACTTCACCCGTAGAAATCTGTCGCAAACAGTCGCAAAACTGACATCGCTTGTGTCTCATAATACATCAAAAAATGACCACAAACACAAAACAGTGCACAACCCAAAATAATAGAAAATTTAGCAAACCTACCCAACGAAATTATTTTTTTTAAATAACGTATTTTCGTTTTAACACAAGTCTAATCACTGAGACAATTGGATATAAGTATATTAATATTCTTTTGATATCAGGATGGTAAAAACACCTTATTTTTCCTAAAATAAATTACAAAAACTATTTCATCACAGAAAATGCTAATTTTGATCTTATGTCGTTTTTCTTTTACGAGGTAATCGCGTCAGGGGTGCAGCACCCGCCATTTTGATTTGGAAATTCGCTTGCGTTCGGTCTGTTTCGGTGTGCTATAATTTCTTTGCTTTTATAATTTCGTTTATTTATCTTTTGTAGATATTATTATATATTTAAATATTTCTTAAATAAAAGTAATAAAAAACATTTAAAAATATAAACATAGTGATCCGTCGGTGTGGGAGCAGGGTCCAAGCTACCGGCGGTTAGGGCTCCAGAGACAGGAACCTCCTCACAATGCGAGCCGTATCGAGGAGTACTGCCTTCTGAATCTGGCCCTTGATCCAACTACCCAACGAGAGCCTCGAGAGATGTTCGCCGAGGCTCTTGGCCATCAGGCCATTCGCCGTTACGACAATCGGCACAATGATAGCCGAGCTTCACATTCCACACGTCGACAACCTCGCGCGCCAAGTCAAGATATTTTATTTGTTTATCTTTGTCAGCTTTCATGAGGTTCTCGTTATGCGGGATGGTAACATCGATTATCACTACGCGGCGCGCTGATTTGACTACCACTACTAGGTATGTCAGGCTTATTAGCAATAATAGTCCTGTCAGTAATGATAGGCAGATCTCAGTATATCGTGACATGGTCTTTTTCGAGAACTGGGTCGGGCACATACTTGTAATACGGCACCTCTGAATCCACAAGTTTGTATAATAAAGCAAGTTGCTGGTGAATAATCCTGGCCAGGGATACTGGCTAGGTTATGCCTGTACAAGTACTCGCCGTTAGCAAGACGAGAACAACCAGAGATAATATGTCTGATCGACTCACCCGGACGGTGGCATGCCTGACACACGTCAACCGTCCCGTCTTTCATAATATGTCTTCGGTAGTTCCTAGTCAAGATAACTTCGTCCATAATCGCACAGACAAAACCTTCAGTTTCTCCGAAGAGGTCACCGAAACGTAGCCAGGATACGGACGCTAGAAAGTCTACATCGGGCCCGTGAAGAGCCCGGTAGAAGCGTCCGTATTATATTTTATTATTAATGTTTGTGTGTATTGTATTTATATCATCGGTAATCTATTATTTAATGTGCATCACTGTCTACCCTATTTTTTTTTTTAAGTTTTTCATGTCCATCGTAATTGTCTGGAAGATATCGCTATTAGCGATAAGACCGCCGTTGTACCTTTAGTATTAAAAATATTGTAAAACTTGTTTTCATGTTGGTGTACAAGAAAGTATATTCTATTCTATTCTATAATAATTTGAAATACTTATAAAAGTAAAGGTCGACGACGAGCGGGTATACCATGAGCTGGACTCAAACCCACACTTTTCAGAAATGTGTACACTGATACCTCAACTACTAAGGGCCCTTTTTCTGTCATACGTATTTTCACCCGCATGCGGATATGGTCCGCGTGCAGGCTACCCGCATCCTTTCATTTCATATATGTTTTTCCTATGATGCGGAAAGCATGCGAGCGGACCAGATCCGCGCGCGGAAGAAAATACATATGACGGGAAAAGGGCCGTTACCTATCACTACATCCATTAAGTCCGTCACATTGAAACATTTTTTACGTCACGCGTAAATTTATAAGCACACAGTTTGATTTCTAGAAATAAAAAATAATAATTTTGAATTAGAGCAACACAAGATTCACAACCCCTTTATGTCAAGCCGGCTGGTACCACGATGCTGTAGCGATAGAAGCAACTATCGCTTATTGGTAGTTTTAGGTAACAATAAGTGTCATTATCGCTTAGTGATGAAAAACTTGGTAGGCGGGAGTGAATGACCGCTATTGCCATGTTAAATGGCACATACTATAGTACTAGTTGTATATTTGCAATACGCACCACACATGTCATGGACGTACTAGAAATCACAGCACCACAAATCAAATACACCCCTTACCTACAACCCGTTCACCCCTTTACATTGACATCACAACACGAACATACCGTACATATTATAAACAGCATCATGTACCACATCGGGTACACCCCTCGAGCAAAACACGAGCTTTCATTCTAGTGCCTTAATAATGTAACTTTTGTGAATTGTGGCTGTATGGTGAAGCGTGTTTGAAGTGGGGGTTATAGTTACTGTGTTTTGCCTTTGGCCTGGATAAAGATACACCCTGTATTCTCTTGGTAAAGGACCACGTTCGTTTTGATTATAACTTATGGAGAATTTTTTGAAGCAGTCATGGAATTTTTAGCAATAGATTTGCTCCCACTACCTACATAATATGGCGAAATGGTGGCCCACTGGTATGTGCCCCGACTTACGAGTTGTAGGTCGCACTCTTTTGTGTGATTTATACTTTTATTTTAATACTTTTTGCAGTGGGTGCTACCACGGCTACCTTGACCATTTTTCTTGAACTCCTTTTTTAACTAGTTTTTTTTTTGTTCGTTCTTTACAAAATAATTTGTCCCTTAATTTGTAAGGACACTGAAGTTCTTTCCGGGAAAAGAATGCAGTAGGTAACTTTATATGCAAATTGTACATATCAGACTATCTACAGTATTTTATCTCCTTTCTCTTAAATCCATCCAAAGGTTGTCTTGAAAAGATTGCTTTTAGCGATAAGACCGCCCACTGTGTCACCCTATGTATAAGATATACTCTGTACCAATAATTTGTATGGTGTGCATAATAAAGTGTGTTCTATCTATCTATCTAACTTTAGAAACATACTAAAAGTAAATTGCTTTCAATTAATATTTGATATACCTAACTCAATGAGTAAACTTATATTCATCCTGTATACGTGCCGTTAGAGAACATGATTACATTCAGTGTATACAGTGACATACATTTATGGCAAATGTATATTCCTACATACATTCGTATGTACACACTTGTATGTAGACATGCGGTTGACACAGAAGCATTGTGTACCAAATATGTCCCAGACCTCAATATTCCACATCTGACAGTCAATCAATATTGAAACTGAAGACCAAATAGCAAATGTATACTCATTTTTATGACAAATCCGAAATTAAATTCTTTTAAAAATTAGAATTTCTTTACCAATTGACATTTCAATATCTACATAGTATAACAAATTTCCATTCAATTCCGAAGAAAATTGAAACGAGAAAATTTCCGATACAAACTTTATAAAAGAAATAATTTAAAAAATATATGACGGTATTAATTAAAAACGACTGCACAGACAATATTAGCTGAACTAAATTAACTCGGATGGAACGAATGACTGAATGGAAGATTGGAAGAACGAATGGAATTAATGAGTCTTGCAATCAATGTAAGAGTTCAATTCTTATTTTAAATTCCAAAGTAATTTGTTCGAGAATTGACATTTCAATTTCTTCGTTGTGGACATTAAGGAAGCGGAAATTGAATAGGTATATATTTATTTTTTGTAGTTCTGCATAATATAAAGCTCATGGCGGAAATATAAATAAATAAAAAAATAAATATGCTTAAAATATGAAACACCTATATTCCGCCACATTAGTGATAGAAAAAACCCAATAACACCCGAGGCGAATAACACACAACGAGGCAGTTCTTATTATTTTTGAATGGCCAAAATAATGGTATTAAGATTGTTACTGTGTTACTACAAAAAATTAGATACCTATCTGTTGAACACTTGTCTAAAGAAATTTTTTTTTTTTTTTTTTTAATAATCAATATTTGCTAAATTATCAGATATTTAATGTAGAAACATAAGAATTTGGCAGCAATATCCCTTCACTTTTTAATAGGAGACATCTGGCCTGTTCTAAACTGGTCTGGACGAATCTACCCATGCATAATTGGCCCGCAGGCCAGTTTTTACCTGGGCGAGATGTCTCATAACCCAAAAAAAACTGTTAACAAAATGGCATTTCCCGTTGTTTTTTTTTGGCTTTGTTAAATCATCATATGAATCCTCCCACCCAGGACAGACCGGGAGGGACTGTCAGACTCGTACTGACTAAAATCCACGGTGTCCTTCAATAGCCCTTTACTTTCCGGGGTCACGGTAATTCGTGAGACCCACGACCCCGGCAGGCTTAGGCCCTCTAGAAGGGGGTATAAGGTCGACGTATTACGTCATTCCCGTTGATATAAGGGTCGTTTTGCAGTCACACTTTTTTTAAACAAGCATTCATCAGATGTTTATGTGGTAAGGCGGTTAATGCTTATTTCCCAACGAAAAAAAAACATCAAGCTAATAATAGATTTTTTTTGAAGTGAAAACTTCTTTAGCGGCGTTGTGCACTTTTTTTGGAATGGATAAAAATGTTAAACTCGCGTCAGGACACGTGACCTGATCGATAATTCGTAAGACGGCGCAAGGCGCTTGCGCGAATGTTCGTGTGTGTTTATTACTATTGCAGTTTTCACTTCTGCCGGCACTCCCAGAGTGCAACCCGTCGTTTTTTTCACATAATAATACACGAAATAGAGACGAACAATTTTATTTATATGTATAAAATAACTTTATTTTCAATCTGCTACCCGTGCGAAAATACCCAGTTCTAGTTTATGAAAAAATAATCCTTCGTTCGTCAATTTTATTTTGTAATCAGTTACAAAAATATTATACCGACTATTGTTCAACGATTTATCAAAATTCGTACGTGTTAGAATCGTAACGAAACTTATTGTGTTTTATTTTTTTTGTTATTTAATAAAACTTTTTTTGTCTTGTTTATATTATAAGAATAAAAAATAATGGAAACCCTTATCATTAGTACTTTAAATGGTATACGAGTATTTACTGTTTTTATTATTATTCAGGTAGCTGTTTAATAATTAGTTTAGAACATGGGATCGTTTTGTCTACCAAAAAACACCCCACACGCAATAGATTAATTAATAATTTATATTAAAAACTTCTTTATCCATAGTGCGGCTTGCTTCTGCTGTTTTCATAGCCACATTCAGGGTACGGTTCCACTGAGGTGGATCGGAGCAGGGCGGAAACGAGCTGTGCCACGATTCACTAACCACGTGGCTTGAAATCCACATCTATTCTCCATTCCGCTTTAAAGGAAACAGCATTGGCGGAGAGGAGCGGAATTGTTTAAAATATCGGGAAAACAGGGTAGATTAGGCTAGCGCCGAGAGAGGAGTGACGCGGAGCAGAGAGGGGCGGGGCGAGGCAGTGTGGAACGAGGCGGCTCACTCACGCGCATATTCATTAATTTTAGATAGCAATATGATAGGCGGTCGCGGGACTCACGAGGTTGTGTTGTGTTCCACACGCGCCTGACATTCCTGTCAGCAAAAATAACAGGGCTTCTAGAGGGCCAAAGCCTGTCTGTGTCACGAGACTCACGAATTACCGTGACCCCGGAACGTAAAGGGTTATTGAAGGACACCATTTTAATCAGTACGAGTCTGACAGTCCCTCCCGCTCTGCACCCGCTCTGTCGCCGCTCTGCCCTGGGTGGGAGGACTCATTTGATGATTTTACCACGATAAAAAAAAGCAATAGGAAAGGTAAAGCACCTCCGCTCTACCCAGCTCTGTTCCGCTCCACCGCGTTCCGCTTCAGTGGAAACACCTACCTATTTTCACACATCAGCTCTACTCCGCAACGCTCCACTCCGCCTCAGTGGGACCGCAGCTTTAGAATTGTTTGTATGCTTTTGAGCCGAACTCAATTATCTTCTACGTATCACTTCATAACTGATTCAATTTGTTGCGCATTCACGTTGACGACAGGCTACTTGTTTTGAAGTATTTGTGTTGTTCAAATTGCTTTGATTTTATAGAACGGGAGAGGGTTTACGATCGCCACGTCAATATCGGTATAGCTGTTTCAGAGACTACTTTAAACAAACGGATAGATTTAAAAAGTGTCTTCAATTTTGTTTATTTGTACTTTTGTGTCTTTAAATCATCATCTGCCTAGCCTTTCGCAACTATATTGCGGTCGGCTTCCAGTCGAACCAGATGCAGCTGAATATCAGCATTTTACATGGAGCGACTGCCTATTCCCATAGGCAGTCCCCCTCCACAACCTAGTAACTGGGTAATACGATACCCCATTGTAAGACTGGTTGTCAGACTTTACTACAAATAACAGCTGGGACCAACGGCTTTTTTTTTACGTGGTAAATTCATCTCATGAGTCCTCCCACCCAGAGCAGAGCGGAAGGGACTGTCAGACTCGTACTGACTAAAATCCACGGTATCCTTCAATAGCCCTTTACGTACTGGGGTCACGGTAATTTGTGAGTCCCGCGGCCATGGGACCAACGGCTTTACGTGTTTTCCGAGGCACGAAGGAAACTCACTATGACAGATGGTACCCATCCACAGACCAACTTCGGCAAGCGCGGCTTAACCCAGAAGATCGGCCTGTGCGGCTGTAATTATTTAGCCACGAGCTTCTCTTTACTAAACACCCACTAAATTAACCTAAATTACCACAGTCTCTTAATATACCGTCTACAAATTATTCTCTATTAAACATTGCTCCCAATAGAAAATTGTTCCTAAGTTTTTATCAAAGGACTACATTAAAATATCAAAAATAAAGTATTCCATACGATATTTTTTTTTCCAAAAATAAAATAAATATTTTTTTTTTAATTAGATGTCTATCCCAGGCGATCAGTATAAGGACAGGAATTTCTGTAGTAGTTTCAATTTCTTAGTGAATTTGTTTCTGGAATTAGGGTTGTCTACAATCAAAAGACAAGTAGGCAAGGCATTTATTTCAATTAGACCATTACAGACAGATTTTTATTGAATTGTCAAAATACATCTGATAATGAAACTACTTACAGACCCAATCACAAGGCATAATAACTTGTAAAAGAACTGTAGTTGCTTATTCTAAATCCTAAATGTTTAGGCAAAAGAATTGGCAAGAAACTTCATGGACACTCTTTTAGACCAAAATTCGTTTCCACATTTCAGATCAAATGTCGTTTTCTAACACTTATTTTATTCCAATATCTGTAACTTAATAAATCACAGGTACTTTCTGCATTGAAATACCAGAACCCCATAAAAATGTAAGTAACAACCCTATCCTTTTAGGGTCACCCAAATCCCAAACATAGCACAAATTCTTACCCCCAACGCAATGTTACAAAAAATTCGTTCTCATTACAACATTTTTATCTGAACTGAACTCAAACGAGTGAATGGAAGACCGAGTCAATGAGTGAACGAATGAATGGGAGTAACCGAGCGTGTCGGTAAGTCGGTGATTATTTTGTGAGGCCTATGCATTATGTACGTACAGACGCCAGCACATCAACCTACCCTAATCTGTTGGGTTGTTTCCGTTCCGAGAGATTTTTAGTTTGTATTGCTTTTGGAGTAACGCCATCTGCTGCAATTCTTCAATTCACATATTACCTCATTTCTCAATTTAAGAGTTTCATCTTTGTTGTAATATTATAAAGTAGCTGTTATCCGCGTGGCGAAGTTTCATACAAACTATCAATCCTAAAAACAACTTCTTAGGGGTTGAATTTCGCAAAATCCCGTCTTAGTGATCTACTACGTTCTAAAAGGAACCCACTCATGTTTTCTGAGATTTCGTGGACGAACGAAATATATTAGGTGCAGCGTTGCTGCCACGACGGTACTCACATTCCATAATTACTCGAATTTTTAACGTATCCATGATGACGAAAAAGATTGAAATGCGATGAAAATGTACCTAACACTAATCAATAAACAAATTACTATTTAAAAAAAAAACATGTATTTAAAATAAAGTTAATTTGAAATTAGAATTCTTAGCGAAACAAAAATTATTTTGATTTGAAATGGCCAGTAATTCATTCACTGGGACACGTCAAGCGTCATTGTTTCGGCAATTTTCTGGTCGTCGCCACTGTTGATTCTTGCTTTCAGGAGTTGCAATGGTTTGGGAATAGAGCGGTGGGATTGTTCCAACCAAAATTTAAAAAAAAAAACGAACTCCACGCCCCGGCAAATCCGCTGGCATAAGCAAGTGTAGAAAAAAAATGCGAAACTTTGTTTTCGGTGTTCGAAAATTGTGTTTGGTGACGAAAGTGACGTTTGTCGGGTGCAGTGTAATTGTTTTAAAGTGAGTTTGAACGAACGAATGTTTGTGAACGAGTTTATCGTGAAACTGTGTAGCCGTTTTATTGACAGTGGCGGGCTTAATAATAAAATATTATTATTTTATTGTACATTAAGGGGGAATTTTTCTTGAATACCTTTTTTTTTCAGAAAACTTGGGGTTTTTTTTTAATTCTAAATCTGCTGCCTTCTGTAAATAAAGTCTGTTTTTTTTAATTAAAAACTAAATATATCTTCTAAAGAAAAAATACGGCAGAATTCATTGATTCATAAAATTAAAATTCCGTAATTATAGTTATTATTGATTTATTGAATACATTTAGTACAGCTTAAAAAGCCATTAACAATAAATGAAATGATCCTTTCGTTCTGTCTCCTCAATCGCAGACATTCTAACATTATCGTCTTCCATTCATCAGCGAACAAGTCCAATCCAGGGTTGGTCTCCACGAGCGCGTTGAGCATCGTCAGCATTCGCGGTATAGGGGAGGTGGATCGGGCTAAAGTGCGACAAAATGGGGTATTAAATAGTTTGTGTTTTCTAGAAAGATTATAACTATTTGGAACAAACAATTGACACAGCTCCGCATATAATACTCGTAGATTTTTAGAGTAGCTACCCAATTAAAATATCAGTTAAGGTTTCGTACCCTTCTAATAAACATAAGGCGATCTGAAATCTAATGACACAGAAATAAGTGTCATGATTATTATAAACAAAAAACAACGACTGTGACTACGAAAACTATCGAAACCGATTCGTTATAGCAATTGAAAGTCCTTATAAAATACTATCAGATAAGCAAAGAGATTTTTTGAAAAATAAAAAATAATCATCTGGTTTTGCTTCGAACAAAATCGAAACTGCGACTGTGTTCTAGGGCAAAATAAAACTTTAAATTGCTCTCCTGTGAAGTACATGATTTGCAGTTTCGATACTGTTCGTAGTCACAGTCGAATAATGATTAAAAATAAGTACTTACAAGAATTTATGAGTACTGCAGAAGCGAAGTAAATCCATAGAAGGTACATTTTTAGGGATCTGAAACAAAAGAATGACGTATTAGAACACGTAGCAATGTTTAATTATGTGCGAGTATAATATGCTTCGATCAATAACATAGTACTAGATTCCCGATGAGCGCTTCAAAAACGGCCCGAAAAATAACGCCAGAAACGGTTTTGTGACGGTATTTCGAATCCTTGTTGCTTATACCTTTTTTATTTTTTTTTCGTGGTACAATCATCAGATGAGTCCATCAGAGAGACCACAGGTCAAAGCTGGGACTGTCAGACTCGTACTGACTAAAATCCACGGTGTCCTTCAATAGCCCCTTACGTACCGGGGTCACTGTAAATCATAAGTCCCTCGACCCCGACAGGCTTTGGCCCTCTAGAGGGGGGCCCCGTCATTTTTTATGTATGTGGAATAGTTAAGGCACCATTAGCCATGTGCCATTTCGGTAGATACTTCGTATGTTTAGTAACGGAAGAGGAAAAATTCTTGAAGGAGAGGACGTCCTCTACCTCACAACCCTGTCGTTGTGGGAAAAGCCCAAGGCGTCAAAATATCCAGCCACAGTAAGTGGGACACGCCAAGGACCATGCCCGGTTCAAAGGTTCGTCACGTTCCACGCTTGCCTCAAAGAGCTTTCATCAATCTAAAGGGGTCTCCATAGAGGGCCAAACGCCTGTCAGGGTCACGGAACTACCCAAATCAGTAGCCGTAACCCTGGAGCGTAAAGGACAATTGAAGGAACTTTGATTCCAGTTCGATTCAGATTTCAGTCAGTACTGTGGCCGTATTATGAGGTCTTAAAACCAGGCTTGTTCCAGTGAGTGAACGAGGTGGCGCTAGACGACTTGTATAGCTCTGTCTCTTTCACTCACTGGAAAAAGCTTGGTTTTAAGACGGCCGCTGGTCTGACAGTCCCGGCCGCTCCACCAAGGGCGGCAGGACTAATTTGCTGACTTTATCACCTAAAAAAGGCGAATATGCGAAAGTCATTCGGTTCAGTTTGTATAATACTCGTATTATTATAAGTAAGAATCGATGGATCGACAGTAAAATATAAATCACATAATTCGGCTTCAAATTAAGAAGATAAACGAGGGTAAACCAAAGAAAATTCATTTTAAACCAGTCTCCCAAAAATACTTAAAACACTGAAGCACATTTTAGTTTAAAAACTATACAAACATGTTTCTGAACTGTACAATGTGTTGAAACAGTTCGTGCAATAGCCTGGTTGCAAGGATTGAAACGCGTAGTTTATTTTCCACAATCCTCTGCAATGCAACGTTGTTTTTGGGGGATTTCGGGCTGTTCTAAATTTCTTCCATGGTTGTTTTCAGTTGGTCGCGGGACTCACGAATTACTGTGACCCTGGAATGTAAAGGGCTATAGAAGGGCACCGTGGATTTTAGTCAGTACGAGTCTGATAGTCGCTCCGGCCTCCCGCTCCCGCTCTGCCCTGGATGGGAAGACATTTGATGATTTTACCACGTTTAAAAAAAAATGGCTGTTTTCAGTACTGGAAAAACTGAGTTTGTAAATTCATCATGATCATCATCAGCTAGAAGACGTCCTCTGCTAAACATAGGCCTCCCCCTTAGACCGCCACGCCAAACGACAAATCGACACTTGCATCCATCGGCTGCCCGCGACTCTCACGATGTCGTCGGTCCACCTAGTGGGAGGCCTGCCTACGCTGCGTCTTCAGGTCCGTACTCACCACTCAAGAATCTTTCTTCCCCTTTCCAAATTCTTTTTGAAGTGAAAACTTCTTTAGCGGCGTTGTGCACTTTTTTTGGAATGGGTAAAAAATGTTAAACTCGCATCAGGACACGTCGTAACCTGATCGAAAATTCGTAACACGGCGCAGGGCGCTTGCGCGAATGTTCGTGTGTGTTTATTACTATTGAAGTTTTCACTTCTGCCGGCACTCCCAGAGTGCAACCCGAGTTTTTTTTATTCGAAAGCCATCGTCTTCCAAAAGAAACGTTGTTTAGCATGTTTTTATGATTGTTTTAGAAATAATTTATTTTGGTCTATTGTTTGCTAGTGGTCCACCTGGGATGGTCACTATTGGCTGGTTCAAATTGTCTACTTTCCAATAAAAAAAGAGTCATCCAATTGTCAATACCCTTTTCACTGATGTTTCTAATAATGATTGAATTACTATTTGGAAGGCCTGTTGGTCTAGTGGTTAGTGACCCTGACTGCTATGCCGGAAGTCGTGGGTTCGATTCCCACCCAGGACAAATGTTTGTGTGAGGAGCACGATCAGTCGTTCTGTGTCTGGGTGTAATTTATCCATAATATGTATGTTTTTAGAAATATATAAGTATGTTTATCAGTTGTCTAGTACCCATAACACAAGCTCTGCTTAGCTTGGGACTAGATGGCGTTGTGTGATAGTTGTGGAATATTTATTTTATTTATTTATTTTTTATTAATTATAATTTTACAAGCAGATTACAACCCAAATTGACTGCCAAACTTCTAAATTAACGCGTAAAAGCTACTGAAATATTTAAACAAATGCGTGTCGTACTACGCACAATGAAAGGTTCTGTAATCCTACTAATATTAAAAACGTGAGAGTTTGTATGGATGAATGGATGGATGTTTGTTCTTCTTTCAGGAAAAAACCACTGAACGGATTTGGTTGAAATTCGGTACACAGATAGCTTATAACTTGGATTAAAACATAGGATAGTTTTTATCCCGATTTTATGTTCCCGTGGGTTCATTTTCGAGTTGTAGTGGGTGAAACTAATTCTTCATTTAATTATACCGTAAATTCTCTCCTCTTGCCAAATTTCACGATTGTAGGTCAACGGAAAGGACTAATAGGTTTTGATTACATTACGAGCGTCAAAATATTTGGCAAAATGAAATATAAACGGCCATTTCTTTTAACTACGTTTACTAAGAAGTTTGATTTTTTCTTTGCTCTAAGGGATTGTATATCTAGTTATTTGATATTAATTTCAGCTTGATATGTCCAGGTGTTCCTGAGAAAAAGGGAACGATAGATGAACGGGTAGAAACGGAAAACAAAATGATCCAATATTGAAGTACGGAATCTTAAAAATATGCCAACACCAACGAATCCTTTTACCTCCAAACCTTTTTCAACTAAAAGGGTGACATTAAAAATTATTAATTAAATATCCCTTGACGGGGGAACTAAGTAAAACATCAAATATCTCTTCAGTACACTGATCAAAGGAGGTTCTAATAGCTTCTGAACAATTAACTTATATTTTTAAAAGCATTCTGTTTACGTCAATAATGGCATGAAATTAGTGGAGCGAGGAAGGTTTTTGATGATAATAATGTAGAACAATATTACATTACGTCTGTTTTTTTACGTAGGGTTAGGCCTTTTGCCCTGGGATCTGGAGGCGACTGCCCTCCAGCGCGTCTATGAGTGGGGCGTGGAAGCGCAGCGCCGGGGCGGGAAGAGCTCCGGCGCGATATCAGGGCAGTATGAAGGTAGCGACTGTCGCAACCGAGCTCCAGACACGCCGCAATCGCGGCGGTAAGACCTCTCTTTGTGGAGCGGCTGGATAGGCGTCACGGCGTCCTGACCTACCGCATGACGCAGGTCCTCACCGGATACGGAAGTTTCGGGAGGTACTCTTTGTGTGATATGGAGGACAACAAATTTGGTCCTGTTCTCTTAGTACTTTCTGTTCAGATTCCACATTGAGTCCTCGTTTTCGGAAGATTTTTGTGCTGGATTTTATGATTTAATTGTTCTGCTGTCCGTGTGGAAAAAAGAAATGGAGTGAATTCACAATAATCAAAAATAAAAACCTTTGTCTAAATTATACACACTTTTTTCGTGGGGAATTAATTTTGTGGCGAATTTACAACAACCCCATAAAGGTATTTTATGCCCTGAAAGTTGGGCATAAAATGCCTTTATGGGGTTGTTGTAAGTTCGCCACGAAATTACTGAACCGATTTTAATGAAACTCATGTAAGCATTTGTGTGCGCAAATACCTTCTCCCATTGCCAACAAACCCGGATAGAAAGAAAGAAAGAAATACCATTTATTGGTACAGACACAAGGCATACACAATAATATGCAAAAGAAAGAGAAAAATGAACAAATGATTTTAAAAATAACCTAAAACTATTTGGTACAAAATAGGCCCAGTTGATCAAGCTAGTGCCTGCCGCTAATTTTCAACAGGTCCTGGTTGAGAGGTGGGTACGGCGAACCAGTTATGTAAATGTGAATATACTAATACTTAAATATGTTTAAGAAATTATGCATAAAATCTTACAATAAATAATTCTATAGTGAGTCTAAAGACATGGGTAGAACAATTTTATTGTAGATCTCAAAATTATAAGACAATAATTTGAACGGAAATTGTGAATAGGAAAAGAGGAGAGAAAAAAAACATAAATGAAGTCAAAGAAATGTACCAACAACGTCTATAAAAAGCCTTTTCATTATATATACATGCCTAAATTGTCTCTTTTAACGAAAAAATATATATAATCTATCATCAATACCGTTTTGATAACCGTTGTAAAGATTCAAGCAACAATTCAGCTCCAATGAGTTTGCGCGGCATTGTTATGTCTCTTCACAAAATAGATTTTTTTTCAGCTTGGTAAAATCATCAAATGAGTCCTCCCACCCAGGGCACAGCGGGAGGAACTGTCAGACTCGTAGTGAGTAAAATCCACGGTGTTCTTCAATAGTCCTTTAGGTTCCGGGATTCCGGTAATTCATAAGTCCCGCGACCCCGGCAGGCTTTGGCCCTCTAGAGGCACCCCGTCATTTTTGCTGACACTCTTTGAGGCGCGCGTGGAACACAACGCACCGTTGACTCGGGCATGGTTCATGTTCGGACAGCGAGTCGCCCATTACTCGCCGCCCGCATGCCCGCGCCTACGGTGGCCGGAGATCGTCTTGCGACGTCCGTCACCGTGGGCGTCTAACACTGCGGCTGGGGTGGAGGGAGGACGCTGTCCTCTCCCTCACGCGGCCCGCCTCCTCCTTCACGAGCATGACTGCTTCGCAGAAGGAAGCTTCCCACTCCGTCTCGCCACGCAGCATGGCCTCGACCAATGCCGGGCGCGAGGTTTCCGCCTATTGCCGTCGTGAGGACACGGTGGTGCTCTGCCCAAGCGGGGCAGTCCTGCACCGTATGCTCCACCGTGTCCTCCAGACGATCCTCGCAGTGGTGACACCCAGGCGTTTCTTCCCTCCTTATCAGACACAGGTACCTCCCGAAACTTCCATCTCCGGTGAGGACCTGCGTCATGCGGTAGGTAAGGACGCCGTGACGCCTACCCAGCCACTCCTCAAAGAGGGGTCTTACCACCGCGGTTGCGACAGTCGCTCCCTCCATACTGACTTGAGATCACTCCGGAGCTCTTCCCGCTGCGCCTCGATTTGTCGAGGCAGAGGGGATTCGCCCCGGCGCTGCGCCTCCACGCGCCTCTCATAGACGCGAGATTTATTAACTTAATAAAAAATAACAAAAATTACATGTCCATTACGAATATTACTGACGTACTAAAGAAATTTACAATTTATCTATGCTGTTAAATAGCCTATTCAAATATAAGAGTTCGTTTCCAAAAACTCTTCGTGAGCACTAAGCCTTATTCAGGAATCAATTTGAATTGAAACTCCGAATTCTGTTGAGTTTTCAATCAAAATGCTTCGGACGAGGAGATTTTTTTTAACGAACGCTGTATTTTGTTTGTATGTGAATGTTTGAAGGCAGTTTCCTTACTATAGTAGTTTACTGCATAAATAAATTTAAAATCTGTTTAGTCCTCATTTAAGGTTTCAGGTCTGGGTGTTTGTGTATGTGAAATTAAATGTTTTTAAACACACTCTCGATTTAGAATTCATCCTTAGATTAATTAAAAAATTGAATGAGTATAATGGCAGCCTGGTGACCTAAAATAATTCGTATAATTTAAAATACATGTATACCTCAAAAGAAGAAAAAACTGAACTTTATAGGTGGTTTAATGGTCTGGACAGACAACGAAGTGATCCTAATCACTTCGTTGTCTGTCCAGACCATTTAGTCTAAGAAACGCACGGAGGTATTATGGTTAAATTAATATCAAATACTCAGACTACAGTCACTTAAAGCAAAGTTAACGCAATCAAAAAATACGGCCGTATAAGCTTTATTGTACTGCACATTTTGAGGCGCGCCGTCCACCTGGGGTTGATTCATGATCGAACAGCGAGTTACTGAATACTCGCCGGCCGCGTCTAACGCCTAAGGTGGCCGAAAACACCCCCTCGATGTCCGATGCCGTGAATAGACATTCACGGCATCGGACATCGAGGGGGTGTTTTCGGCCACCTTAGACGACTGGGTCGACTGGGTCGTGAAGTCCGGGCTGTACTGTCACTCCTCCTTTTTGTTCTCCCTTTGTGGAAGGGAGAAGGGATAGATGGCGCCACTAAGCCCGGCCCAGAAGGAAAAGGAGGTGGGACTACCCGGACGGATACCACTTTTTTTTATCGTTGTAAAATCATCAAATGAGTTTCCCACCCAGGGCAGGGTGGAAGGGACTGTCACACTTGACTGACTAAAATCCACGGTGTCCTTCAATAGCCCCATACGTACTGGGGTCACGGTAATTCGTTAGTCCCGCGATCGGACGGATACCACGAGGGCTGGTTTGAAGTGGCCCAGGAAAAGATCTCCTGGAAAGAATTGGGGGAGACCTTGGCCAAACAGTGAGACAGTACAGGCTAAGGAAAAAAAAATTGCGATATGTGCTCATTAAACACAAAAACAACGTGAAAAATCCACGATAAGTTCACGTGATCACGGATCATTTATACAAAATATTTGCTGAACTTTTTCCTTTATAGATTTTCACATTTTGTTGAACTTCATACATTATTTAACAAACATTAAGGCACATATTGTATTTTGCAAACTTTTGAAAAGGGCATTTGTATACAAATTTTGCTTCGTGTCATAAAGTTGGTACAACGGCGAACCTTCTATCGATTTTATTGCTTGAAAAAATATAAAATGGAATTTATATTTGACACTGTTTTGTGCCGTGAATGACATTATCTTTGCTTTGACTTAAAATGATAATAACGTTTCTCGTCGTTTATTTTCACATTGTTTATATTTATGTATTGTGATGTTTAAATGAAGTAGGATTTTGTTACTTTTTTTTTGATAAAGTTTTTGTACAGGTAATGCTAGAAGTAATTTAAGAAAATTTATATACATAATATGTATGTATGTATGTGTAAGGTAAGAAAATGTGGTACCTACATGTAAATATTTAAATTAAAAGTAAAATGTTTACAAAAAATAATAAATTAAAACTAAAGTAAAAAAATTACAGGGCATCAAAAAAATCATCCATATCGCTGTCAATGGAGAAAGTGCGAGTGTACTTTTTTTTTAAAGCGTCACTCCATCCAGGTTTGGAGGACTCATTTGATGATTTTTGCACCTCACCTCACAAGACAACTTATACAATTTTGCAAGTAGGTAGTTTGAACTGTAATTATAGTTTTAGTTGGGTTTTAGTTATTTTTAACTTATTTTTATTTACACTATTTTAGATTTATTATAATTAATTATTTGATATAATAAAAAAAAACAAAGTATCGAGTGAATTTCAAATGTGCTCATCAAGCCCTTTAATTTGATACCCATGTCGATACTGTCGATTTTTTTTTTCGGTTCCAACTTTACATCCCCATTATATTGGATTAAGTGACACTTCATCTACCCTATAACCAGCGGACAACTGAGACGCTTCTAACGACACCTCATTTGTCATGAAATGATAAGCAGTTTAGAATTTACGAGGGAGGAAAAAAACATATATACCGGAAAAAGTCATAACTCTCCTTTTGGCTTTGCTGTAGTCGGGTAAAAACATTAGATAGTCTCGTCGGAAATTAGGGAACATACCTATTAAATCCCATGAGGGAATCGGTCACGCAACCATGAGCATTTGGGTCATAGAGACTTAATATTGTAATCATTTCATTAGAAATACTGGTTACCTATTAACTGTAACTACATAGGTTTAGCAGAGCAAAAGATAAATAAAAAAAATACGTGTGGTTATCGAGGACTGCCGCGGTAAAGCTATCACATAGCACTTTTATCTACTTATTCAATTATAATTATTTATTTATTATTATTTGTGAAAAAAAAAGAAAAAAACTGTCGGCTACCGCGAATACTTAACGAGAATATCATCCCATCGTTGCTCTATGGGAAGTTACTCTACTAATTAGGCTATAGTGAGCCACGTTAATCAAGGGAAACATCAAGAAAAAACATTCAATCAAACTTTATTCATTCACGTTAACATGACAGATGTGACAGTGACAGTGTTAGGTTTATTTACTGTCATACATTGAAGAGTTCCCCGATTTCACCAAGATTCCGTCACCATATCCTAACCTGATTACCATGGGACCTTCTGTAAAGTATCAGTACCCTTTCAAACAAAAGCCGTCTGCGTCATCGAGAAATCAGGGAATTCCTCTACCACACCAACACATGAATCGACCAAAATGTTCAAGTACCGTCGCAAAATCTACAATTACACTGCGGTCCATTTTAGTGCCCACAGCAGCGTTGTCGCCGCGTACCCGTAGTAAACACGATAATAAAACCGCAAGGGACCTATCTGAAACGCGATCAGCGGCTCATGAATAATTTTATGCCAGTTTTCTGGGTTCCGTAGACACAGGGTGCCAATGGGACCCTTTTACTAAGACTCCGCTGTCTGTCTGTCTGTCTGCCACAGAGCTTTATCTTGTAAGCCTAAATTTAAACACAAATAGCCGTGGTGGTATGCCACCTGCGGTTGTTTCACACAATCTTTATTGACTAGGTGGCATACGATCACGGCTATTACTTAAAAATTCTGTAACACGGAAGATGTAAAAAAGTATAATATTATAAGTTATCTATATTTTTAAACGCTAAATATTAGTATATAAAAGTTATAATTGGAAAATATCATAAATATCATATTGCTCATTAAGCCCATTTATTTGATACCCATATCAACACTGTGCGAAAATGTTTTTTTTTCGGTTACGACTTTACATCCGCTAGAGGGCGCCACATTGGATTTGGTAACACGTCACCTACCCTATAACCAGTTGACAACTGAGACGCTTCTAACGACACCTCATTTGTTATTTGTAATGATAAGTAGTTTAGAAGTTATGAGGGAACAAACAAACATACACACGTACCGGTCAAAATCATAACGGGTAAAAACTATGAGAGGCCGGTTTCGTGTCTGACTTTTCATTGGCCATAGAACATTGTAAGAAAGATATCATAGAATACTCTTTATTATGCACACCATTCAAATTACAGGTATTAACAGGAATATCTTTTTGTATAGGGTGACACAATAGGCAAGAAAGATATGACTAACAAAAAAAACCGGCCAAGAGCGTGTCAGGCCACGCTCAGTGTAGGGTTCCGTAGTTTCCCGTCCGTTACAATAAGTGTTAACAAATAGCCTTTTTTTAAACTTAAATAATTGATTATACTACAAACTTAGTCCAGGAATTTTGTACCACCTTCTTGTTTTTTTTGCACAAAAACTGTTCTTTCCATCAAGTTCAAAATAATTTTCCTAGAAAGTCCTTATAAAGTTTTACTTTCCAGATTTTTTTCATATTTTCTAAACTTATGGTTCAAAAGTTAGAGGGGGGGGGACACATTGTTTTTGACTTTAGGAGCGATTATTTCCGAAACTATTGACATCATCAAAAAATGATCTTAGTAAACCCCTATTCATTTTTAAATACCTATCCAACGATATATCACACGTTAGGGTTGAAATTAAAAAAAAAATCACTTTCTATTTTACATATAGGGGGGCTACCCTAAAAAAACATTTTTTTCCAATTTTTATTTTTGCACTTTGTCGGCGTGATTGATATACATATTGGTACCAAATTTCAGCTTTCTAGTGCTAACGGTCACAGAGATTAAGCGAGGACGGACAGACAGACAGACAGACAGACATGGCGAAACTATAAGGGTTCCTAGTTAACTACGGAACCCTAAAAAAGAGTGTCAAATATTACACGGAACCCGCCGCGTCAGTTCGACGCACTTTACCGGCCACATTTTAAGACATACTGTAGTTATAGGTTCGTGGAGGCGCCCGTTTTTTATGTCATTATGTGTCGGCGCGTTTTAATGTTACGATACTCGTGTTTATGATACGGTGAAGGATAAATTGCTGATGTTATCTTTTAAAGGTGTTGAAAAGATTACCTTTACGTGATAAATCACAGTATTTATACCACGATGGGATAAAATAATGCTTATAGTTCGACTTTAGTTTAGAATGCACATAACGGACAAAAGATCCTCTACCTCTCGTCCCAGTTCCTGCTGAAGACGCCCAGTGTGTCGGAAATCGCGGAGGGTGTCGAATATTCCAGCCGCTTACGGACGGCGAGTAATGGGTAGCTCGCCGTCCGACCAAGGACAAGGCCCAAGTCACTAGGACAAGGACAAGTCGCTCCTCGAGGTAACTGATGAGGACGGGACCATAGGGCCAAACGCCTAACATAACGCGGGTGAAACCGCGTGCAGAAGCTAGTTTTAAGATATAAAAATACGTGTGGTACTCGGGGACTGCCGCGGTAAAGCTATTGCATAGCATTTTTATCAACTTATGCAATTATATTTATATACTTATTTAATTTATGAAATAAAAAGGAAAAATTGTCGCCTACTGCAAAAATTTAACGAGAATAATAATATCATCCCATTGTTGCTCTATGGGAAGTTACTCTACTAATTAGACTATGGTCAGCCACGTCAATGAAGTGAAACGTCAAGAATAAAAAATCATTCATTCAAATTTTATCACATACATCACATAACAGATGTGACAGTGACAGTGTTAGGTTTATTTACGTTACGGAATTTCTTAATTCGGTCACCGCGTTCAAAGCCCGCGATAAAAGCTATGCAATGGCTTAAAATCTTGATAATTCTGAACCCTGGTATCGGATGGTCTAAAATCCGAAAACACAGTGTTCCCACACAAAAAAAAAACGACGGGTTGCACTCTGGGAGTGCCGGCAGAAGTGAAAACTTGAATAGTAATTGTTGGAAATATCTTGTGAACAGATTTTTAGTAAAACTCGCAAAAATGGTTTTATTTCAATAATTTTCCAATGTGACGTACATCTTTTATAAACAATGTTACCTAGCAACGAATGTATCCAGCATACAAACTTCTATAAAAGTAATAGTCACACGAACATTCACGCAAGCGCCCTGCGCCGTCCTACGCTTTTTCGGTCAGGGTCACGTGTCCTGACGCGAGTTTAAGATTTTATACCCATTACAGAAAAGTGCTCAACGCCGCTAAAGAAGTTTTCACTTCAAAAAACCTGACCTATTCCCTTTATTAGAACATAATATCGCAGAAGACGCCACTATTGTATTCAAATGGACCTTAACGAAATTAATTTACGCAGTAAGGCCAGTATATCTAATTATGTGAATGGAGAATCCGATTTACGATCTTAAAGTATTAATTATAGCAGTCTTAATTGCAAGAGGACTCATTTAATTGGGATCATCGAGCGTTTTGGGGACGGGATTTAAAGAAAATAATAGTTTTAAGTAAAAATGGTTCGAATTTTTTTTCCAAAAAAAAATTTAAAATTCGCGACGCATGCGTTAATGCGTATAATAAGTATTTTTAAAATACTAGCGACCCGGCCCGGCTCCGCATGGGAGCAATCTCTACTATATTATGCATGTTATATACTTGTAAACCTTCCTCTTGAATCACTCTATCAATTAAAAAAAAAAAAACGACGGGTTGCACTCTGGGAGTGCCGGCAGAAGTGAAAACTTGAATAGTAATTGTTGGAAATATCTTGTGAACAGATTTTAGTAAAACTCGCAAAAATGGTTGACTTTTTATTTCAATAATTTTCCAATGTGACGTACATCTTTTATAAACAATGTTACCTAGCAACGAATGTCACACGAACATTCACGCAAGCGCCCTGCGCCGTCCTACGCTTTTTCGGTCAGGGTCACGTGTCCTGACGCGAGTTTAAGATTTTATACCCATTACAGAAAAAGTGCTCAACGCCGCTAAAGAAGTTTTCACTTCAAAAACCCCACCAAAATCCGTAGTTTTAAAGATCTAACTAAGCATAAGTAGGGACAGACAGAGGGAAGCGACTTTGTTTTATACTATGTAATAATTAGTTAAAATAATTCCATATTAAATTGCTCACTTATACTAGAATGAACCTAAGGCAAGTGAAGCAAGAATAATCCCAAGAACTAGAATAAACCTCACTCTTGGGACACTAACAAATTCACTCCGAAACGCAATACCTATTCATTTTCTATTCATAACGCAAGAACAAGAGCTTCTCGAGACTTCGTATATAACAACCGACTTTACCCCCGTCAAAAATGTTGACAACTGACATTTTTGCGAAATAATAGCCTGTCACATTTCTTATTATTTGTATCTTGTCATTGTAACGAGATGGCCGGCGCCTGACAAAAAATCATAGCAACGTGTTTCTTTTATGTGCGTTTTTTTCATTGCTATGTCTTTTTTATGAGGATTGGTGATTTATAATTTTTATAATGTTGGACGAAAAGAAAAGTTTTATATTGATTTTATTTCAATGGTCGAAGATGCTAATAATGAACAATTTGTACGTACAGTTACTGATAGTTTTATTTGCCCTTGTTAGTGAAATACTTCAACAAATTGACCATCTGTCACAACGAGTTTCCTCCGTGTCAAGGAAAGCACGTAAAGCCCTTGGTGCCGGCTGTTATTTGTAGATCTTTGACAGTCGTGACTATTAGTCAGAAGCTCTAAAGTCTGTCAACCAGTCTTACCATGGGATATCATATTACCCAGTTACTGGGTTGTGGAGGTCCGATAGGCATTCGCTCCATGTAAAAAACTGATATTCAGCTGCATCTGGTTCGATTGGAAGCCGACCACAAAATAGTTGGGAAAAGACTAGGCAAATGATGATTAGAATAGGTTAAAAAAGATTAAATTTATGATTAAAAAGATGAAAAGAAAGGAGAAAATTCATGCTCCATAAATTTTTGGACCTTTTCTGTAAGTGCCACTTTGGCCGGCACTTTCAGAAAAAAGTAGTACCTATGGATAGTACTAGTCATTTGGAGCAATAATTACTATCACTAACGTTGTAGGATTGCTCTGGACCGAGTTATACAAGTTCGAAGATTCGTTATTTTCATACATATTTTATTGATTTTTCAAAATGCCGAAAAACACAAAATAATGAATAGTATTTCTTAAAATAGTGATTTCAAGCAATTAGACGAAACATAACATCACGCCTGTAATCCCCTAAGGGTTAAGCAAAGGTGTACCTAATTAAAATGAATTATCTCTTTATTATTTTACTAAACCTTTTCCCGGCACTTTCAGAAAAAGCCTGGAAAAAATGGTGTTCTTTAGCCAGGCAAACGAATTTAACAAAAACCAAAAAGGCATCCTAACCTAATTCACAATTTACCAAAAAAAAAGTCGTCAATGACATTAATTGTCTGCAAGCTAGCGACAAAGATTGACATAGCATTGCCCTCCAAGTCTGCCAAGCGTAACCCTGACACAAATAACTGAAACGCACAAACTGGACATTCGTGTGGACGAACATCAACTCCTGTGACAGACAGACTGACATGACGAAATGACGAGGGTTCATTGTTACACAAACGAAGGTTTGCACAGGGCCGTTTTTAACTTATTGGGGGCCTGAGCACATTAGGACAATGGATGGAGCTTATGTATAAAGCAAAAATGAGCCAAGTTATTCGAATTCCATACAGAATTTTTCAATACCTTTTATTCATCATCATCGTCATTAGCATATCTACAGGCCTGTTGGTCTAGTGGTTAGTGACCCTGACTGCTATGCCGGAGGTCGTGGGTTCGATTCCCACCCAGGACTAATGTTTGTGTGATGAGCACGATCATTTGTTCTGTGTCTGGGTGTAATTTATCTATAATATGTATGTATTTAGAAATATATAAGTATGTTTATTAGTTGTCTAGTACCCATAACACAAGCTCTGCTTAGCTTGGGACTAGATGGCGTTGTGTGATAGTTGTGGAATATTTATTTTATTTATTTATTTTTTATTAATTATAATTTTACAAGCAGATTACAACCCAAATTGACTGCCAAACTTCTAAATTAACGCGTAAAAGCTACTGAAATATTTAAACAAATGCGTGTCGTACTACGCACAATGAAAGGTTCTGTAATCCTACTAATAGTAAAAACGTGAGAGTTTGTATGGATGAATGGATGGATGTTTGTTCTTCTTTCAGGAAAAAACAACTGAACGGATTTGGTTGAAATTCGGTAATCAGATAGTTTATAACTTGGATTAAAACATAGGATAGTTTTTATCCCGATTTTATGTTCCCGTGGGTTAATTTTCGAGTTGTAGTGGGTGAAACTACTTCTTCATTTAATTATACCGTAAATTCTCTCCTCTTGCCAAATTTCACGATTGTAGGTCAACGGAAAGGACTAATAGGTTTTGATTACATTACGAGCGTCAAAATATTTGGCAAAATGAAATATAAACGGCCATTTCTTTTAACTACGTTTACTAAAAAGTTTGATTTTTTCTTTGCTCTAAGGGATTGTAGATATAGTTATTTGATATTAATTTCAGCTTGATATCTCCAGGTGTTCCTGAGAAAAAGGGAACGATAGATGAACGGGTAGAGACGGAACACAAAATGATCCAATATTGAAGTACGGAATCTTAAAAATATGCCAACACCAACGAATCCTTTTACCTCCAAACCTTTTTCAACTAAAAGGGTGACATTAAAAATTATTAATTAAATATCCCTTGAAGGGGAACTAAGTAAAACATCAAATATCTCTTCAGTACACGGATCAAAGGAGGTTCTAATAGCTTGTGAACAATTAACTTATATTTTTAAAAGCATTCTGTTTACGTCAATAATGGCCTGAAATTAGTGGAGGCAGGAAGGTTTTTGATGATAATAATGTACAACAATATTATATTACGTCTGCTTTTTTACGTAGGGTTAGGCTTTTTGCCCTGGGATCTGGAGACGACTGCCCTCCAGCGCGTCTATGAGTGGGGCGTGGAAGCGCAGCGCCGGGGCGGGGAGAGCTCCGGCGCGATATCAGGGCAGTATGAAGGGAGCGACTGTCGCAACCGAGCTCCAGGCACGCCGCAATCGCGGTGGTAAGACCCCTCTTTGTGGAGCGGCTGGATAGGCGTCACGGCGTCCTGACCTACCGCATGACGCAGGTCCTCACCGGACACGGAAGTTTCGGGAGGTACACTGTGTGTGACAAGGAGGAAAAAAAATCGATTCTGTTCTCCTAGTACTTTCTGTTCAGATTCCACATTGAGTCCTCGTTTTCGGAAGATTTTTGTGCTGGATTTTATGATTTAATTGTTCTGCTGTCCGTGTGGAAAAAAGAAATGGAGTGAATTCACAATAATCAAAAATAAAAACCTTTGTCTAAATTATACATACTTTTTTCGTGGGGAATTAATTTTGTGGCGAATTTACAACAACCCCATAAAGGCATTTTATGCCCTGAAAGTTGGGCATAAAATGCCTTTATGGGGTTGTTGTAAGTTCGCCACGAAATTACTGAACCGATTTTAATGAAACTCTTGTAAGCATTTGTGTGCGCAAATACCTTCTCCCATTGCCAACAAACCCGGATAGAAAGAAAGAAAAAAAAAATATTTATTGGTACAGACACAAGGCATACACAATAATATGCAAAAGAAAGAGAAAAATGAACAAATGATTTAAAAATCACCTAAAACTATTTGGTACAAAATAGGCCCAGTTGAGCAAGCTAGTGCCTGCCGCTAATTTTCAACAGGTCCTGGTTGAGAGGTGGGTACGGCGAACCAGTTATGTAAATGTTAATGTATTAAGAAATTATACATAAAATCTAATCATAAATAATTCTATAGTGAGTCTAAAAACATGGAAATAATGTTATTGTAGCTCTCAAAATTACCAGACAATAATTTGGACGGAAATTGTGAATAGGAAAAGAGGAGAAAAAAAAACATAAATGAAGCCAAAGAAATGTACCAACGTGTATTAAAAGCCTTTTCTATATATATATATGCCTAAATTGTCTCCTTTAACGAAAAAATATATAATCTACCATCAATACTGTTTTGATAACCGTTGTAAAGATTCAAGCAACAATTCAGCTCCAATGAGTTTGCGCGGCTTTGTTATGTCTCTTCACAAAATAGATACCTTTTTTATCGTGGTAAAATCATCAAATGAGTCCTCCCACCCAGGGCAGAGCGGGAGGGACTGTCAGACTCGTACTGACTAAAATCCACGATGTTCTTCAATAGTCCTTTAGGTGCCGGGATTACGGTAATTCATAAGTCCCGCGACCCCGGGCTTTGGCCCTCTAGAGGCCCCGTCAACGGACTGTGATAGTTGGACAAATTTGAAGTTTTCACAGATGATGGATTTCTGTTGCCGCTATTATAACAAATATTTAAAAACAGAATGAAATAAATATTTAGGGGGCTCTCACACAACATGTTTTGAAACACGGTTGGGGCAGTGGTCGAGTCACGGGTTCGATTCCCGTATGTAACAAACATTAAATTTAAATGATCTATTAATACTTGTTTCAGGTCTGGGTGTGTGTGTATGTGAATTTAAATGTTTGTAAACACACTCTCGATTTAGAATTCCTCCTTAGATTAATTAAACAATTGAATGAGTATAATGGCAGCCTGGTGACCTAAAATAATTCGTATAATTTAAATATATATGTATACCTCAAAAGAAGAAAAAACTGAAAAAAGTTAACGCAATCAAAAAATACGGCCGTATAAGCTTCATTGTACTGCACATTTTGAGGCGCGCCGTCCACCTGGGGTTGATTCATGATCGAACAGCGAGTTACTGAATACTTGCCGGCCGCGTCTAACGCCTAAGGTGGCCGAAAACTCCTCGGCGTCCGATGCCGTGGATGTCTTCTGCGACGACTGGGTCGTGAAGTCCGGGCTGTACTGTCACTCCTCCTTTTTGTTCTCCCTTTGAGGGAGGGAGAAGTGATAGATGGCGCCACTAAGCCCGGCCCAGAAAAAGGAGGTGAGACTACCTGGACGGATACCACTTTTTTTATCGTTGTAAAATCATCAAATAAGTTTCCCATCCAGGGCAGGGTGGGAGGGACTGTCAGACTTGACTGACTAAAATCCACGGTGTCCTTCAATAGCCCCATACGTACTGGGGTCACGGTAATTCGTTAGTCCCGCGACCGGACGGATACCACGAGGGCTGGTTTGAAGTGGCCCAGGAAATGATCTTTTGGAAAGAATTGGGGGAGACCTTGGCCAAACAGTGAGACAGGACAGGCTAAGGAAAAAAAATTGCGATATGTGCTCATTAAACACAAAAACAACGTGAAAAATCCACGATAAGTTCACGTGATCACGGATCATTCATACAAAATATTTGCTGAACTTTATCCTTTATAGATTTTCACATTTTGTTGAACTTCATACATTATTTAACATACATTAAGGCACATATTGTATTTTGCAAACTTTTGAAAAGGGCATTTGTATACAAATTTTGCTTCGTGTCATAAAGTTGGTACAACGGCGAACCTTCTATCGATTTTATTGCTTGAAAAAATATAAAATGGAGTTTATATTTGACACTGTTTTGTGCCGCGAATGACATTATCTTTGCTTTGAGTTAAAATGGTAATAACGTTTCTCGTCGTTTATTTTTACATTGTCTATATTTATGTATTGTGATGTTCAAATAAAGTAGTATTCTTACTTTTTTTTTTGATAAAATTGTTGTACAGGTAATGCTAGAAGTAATTTAAGTAAATTTATATACATACTACATTTAAATACTAAAATTGAAAGTTAATATTTACAAAAATGACTAAATTAAAACTAAAGTAACCAACAGGGTGTCAAAAAATTCATCCACATCGCTGTCAATGTGAAAGTGCCAGTGTACTTTTTTTTTCAGAGAAAACATGTTTTCACAAAGAGGGTGGATTTTTAGTTAGTAAGAGTCTGAGGGTCCCTGCCACTCCATCCAGGGCTGGAGGACTCATTTGATGATTTTTGCACCCCAAAAAAGTCACAATTTCACACTACTAGTGACACTTTCTAAAGCCGCGTTACCATTGTATAAGTTACTTATACAATTTGCAAATTTTATGCAACTTGAACAAAATCTATGTACAACTTGCAAGTAGGTAGTTTGAACTGTGGTGTATCGTTTTTTTTAAAGCTATTGCATAGCATTTGTCGTGAGTAATAGCCGTGGTCGTATGCCACCTGCGATTGTATCACACAATCTTTATTGGCTAAGTGGCATATGACCACGGCTATTAAAAGTTTCAGAGCGCGTTTTCTCCTAGTCGGGTTTATAAATATTTTTGACATATTTTTATTTACACTATTTTAGATTTATTATAATTAATTATTTGATATAATAAAAAAAAAACAAAGTAGCGAGTGAATTTCAAATATGCTCATCAAGCCCTTTAATTTGATACCCATGTCGATACTGTCGATTTTTTTTTCGGTTCCGTTTTACATCCCCATTATATTGGATTAAGTGACATTTCATCTACCCTATAACCAGCGGACAACTGAGACGTTTCTAACGACACCTCATTTGTCATGAAATTATAAGCAGTTTAGAATTTACGAGGGAGGAAAAAAACATATACCAGAAAAAATCATAACTCTTCTTTTGGCTTTGCCGTAGTCGGGTAAAAACATTAGATAGTCTCGTCGGAAATTAGGGAACATACCTATTAAATCCCATGAGGGAATCGGTCACGCAACCATGAGCATTTGGGTCATAGAGACTTAATATTGTAATCATTTCATTAGAAATACTGGTTACCTATTAACTGTAACTACATAGGTTTAGCAGAGCAAAAGATAAATAAAAAAAATACGTGTGGTTATCGAGGACTGTCGCGGTAAAGCTATCACATAGCATTTTTTATCAACTTATTAAATTATAATTATTTATTTATTTTATTTCTGAAAAAAATAAAATTATCGGCTACCGCGAATACTTAACGAGAATTTCATCCCATCGTTGCTCTATGGGAAGTTACTTTACTAATTAGGCTATGGTCAGTCACGTCAATCAAGTGAAATATCAAGAAAAAAATCATTCATTGAAATTTTATTCATTCACGTTGACATGACAGATGTGACAGTAACAGTGACAGTGTTAGGTTTTTTTTTGTCATCAATTGAAGAGTTCAACAAGATTCCATCATCATATCCTAACCTGATTACTATGGGACCATCAGTACCTTCGTACCCTTTTTTTTTAAAAAAAAAAAAAAACGTTGCCCCACACTAGGATTTTCTCCTGTGTCGTGGGTGCGTTTACAAACATATAAACTCACATACACAAACGCCCAGACCCGGAACAACTACTTGTAGATCATACAAATATTTGCTCCGTGCGGGAATCGAACCCGCGACACGCAGCGCAGCAGTCCAATCGCTCAGCCACTGCGCTAACCGTGCCGTAAAACAAAAGCCGTCTGCGTCATCGAGAAATCTGGGAATGACTCTACCACACCAACACATGAATCGACCAAAATGTCCAAGTACCGTCGCAAAATCTACAATTACACTGCGGTCCATTTTAGTGCCCACAGCAGCGTTGTCGCCGCGTACCCGTAGTAAACACGATAATAAAACCGCAAGGGACCTATCTGAAACGCGATCAGCGGCTCATGAATAATTTTATGCCAGTTTTTTGGGTTCCGTAGACACAGGGAGCCGATGGGACCCTTTTACTAAGACTCCGCTGTCTGTCTGTCTGTCTGCCACAGAGCTTTATCTTGTAAGCCTAAATTTAAACACAGATAGCCGTGGTCGTGTGCCACCTGCGGTTGTTTCACACAATCTTTATTGGCTAAGTGGCATACGACCACGGCTATTACTTGAAAATTCTGTAACACGGAAGACATAAAAAAGTATAATGTCTATGTAGAAAATATAAATATTCGTAAGTATATAAAAGTTATAATTGGAAAAATATCATAAATATATTGCTCATTAAGCCCATTAATTTGATACCCATGTCAACACTGTGCGAAAATGATTTTTTTCGGTTACGACTTTACATCCCCTACCCTATAACCAGTTGACAACTGAGACGCTTCTAACGAAACCTCATTTGTCATTTCTAATGATAAGTAGTTTAGAAGTTATGAATGAGGGAACAAACAAACATACATACATACCATTCAAAATCGTAACCTTTCGTTTGGCTTTTTAGTCGGTTAAAAACTAGGAGAGGCCGGTGTTTCGTGCCTGACTTTTCATTGGTTTTTGAGCATTGTAAGAAAGATATGATATCCAGAAGAAACTCTTTTTTATGCACATCATACAAATTACGGTATTAACAGGTATATCTTTTACAAAGGGTGACACAATAGGCAAGAAAGATATGACTAACAAAAAAAAAGTGTCAAATATTACACGGAACCCGCCGCGTCAGTTCGACGCACTTTACCGGCCACATTTTAAGACATACTGTAGTTATAGGTTCGTGGAGGCGCCCGTTTTTTATGTCATTATGTGTCGGCGCGTTTTAATGTTACGATACTCGTGTTTATGATACGGTGAAGGATAAATTGCTGATGTTATCTTTTAAAGGTGTTGAAGAGATTACCTTTACGTGATAAATCACAGTATTTATACCACGATGGGATAAAATAATGCTTATAGTTCGACTTTAGTTTGGAATGCACGTAAATGACAAAAGACATCCTCTACCTCTCGACCCAGCCCCGCTGAAGACGCCCAGAGTGTCGGAAATCGTGTAGGGTGTCGGATATTCCAGCCGCTTACGGACGGGTAGTAATGGATAGCTTGCCGTCCGACCAAGGACAAGGCCCAAGTCACGGCGCGTCGTGTTCCATGCGCTCCTCGAGGTGAACTGATGGGGACGGGACCATAGGGACAAACGCCTGACATGACGCGGGTGAAACCTCGAGCAAAAGCTAGTTTTAAAATAAAAAACGAAGACTGCAGCGGAAAAGCTATTGCATAGCATTTTTTATCAACTTATGCAATTATTTATTTATTTTATTTATGAAAAAAAAAAAACAAAATTGTCGCCTACCGCGAATATTTAACGAGAATATCATCCCATCGTTGTTCTATGGGAAGTTACTCTCCTAATTAGGCTATGGTCAACCACGTCATTCAAGTGAAACGTCAAGAAAAAAATTCATTCATTCAAATTTTATTCATTCACGTTGACATGACAGATGTGACAGTGACAGTGTTAAGTTTATTTTCGTTACGGAATTTCTTAATTCGGTCGCTGCGTTCAATGCCCGCGATAAAAGCTATGCGATAGCTTAAAATCTTGATAATTCTGAACCCTGGTATCGGATGCTCTAAAAGCCGAAAACACAGTGTTCCCACACAAAACAAACCTGACCTATTGCCCTTATTAGAACATAATATCGCAGAAGACGCCACTATTGTATTCAAATGGACGTTAACGAAATTAATTTACGCAGTAAGGCCGGTATATCTAATTATGTGAATGGAGAATTCGATTTGCGACCTTAAAGCATTAATTATAGCAGTCTTAATTGCAAGAGGAATCATGTAATTGGGATCATCGAGCGTTTTATAGTCGGGATTTAAAAAAAACGACGGGTTGCACTCTGGGAGTGCCGGCAGAAGTGAAACTTCAATAGTAATAAACACACACGAACATTCGCGCAAGCGCCCTGTACCGTCTTTCGAATTTTCGATCAGGTCACGTGTCCTGACGCGAGTTTAACATTTTTACCCATTCCAAAAAAAGTGCACAACGCCGCTAAAGAAGTTTTCACTTCAAAAAAAATGGTTTTGAGTAAAAAAAGCTTTTAAATTCGCGATGCATGCGTTAATGCGTATAATAAGTATTAATAAAACATAAGTTAAAATAATTCTGTATTAATTTGCTCAAAAGAAAACTCTCTTATAGTAGAATGAGCCTAAGGCTGAAGCAAGAATAATGCCAAGAACTAGTATAAACCTCACTCTTGGGACTCTAACAAATTCACTCCGAAACGCAATACCTATTCATTTTCTATTCATAACACAAGAACAAGAGCATCTCGAGACTTCGTATATAACAACCGACTTTACCCCCGTCAAAAATGTTGACAACTGACATTTTTGCGAAATAATAGCCTGTCACATTTCTTATTATTTGTACTTGGTACAAGGTACCTTGTCATTGTAACAAGATGGCCGGCGCCTGACAAAAAATCATAGCAACGTGTTTCTTTTATGTGTGTTTTTTTCATTGCTGTGTCTTTTTTGTGAGGATTGGTGATTTATCATTTTTATAATGTTGGAGGAAAAAGAAAGTTTTATATTGATTTTATTTCAATAGTCGAAGATGCGAATAATAATCAAATTATATGTACAGTTACTGATAGTTTTATTTGTCCTTGTTAGTGAATACTTCAACAAATTGACCATCTGTCACAACGAGTTTCCTCAGCCAAGGAAAGCACGTAAAGCCATTGGTCCTGGCTGTCATTTGTAGATCTTTGACAGTCGTGATTATTAGTCAGAAGCTGTAAAGTCTGACAACCAGTCTTACCATGGGATATCATATTACCCAGTTACTGGGTTGTTGAGGTCCGATAGGCATTCGCTCCATGTAAAAAACTGATATTCAGCTGGATCTAGTTCGATTAGACGCAGACCACAAAATAGTTGGGAAAAGACTAGGCAGATGATGATAAGAATAGGTTAAAAAAAAAGATTAATTTTATGATTAAAAGGATTAAGAGAAAGGAGAAAATTCACGCTCCATACATTTTTGGACCTTTTCTGAAAAGCCGGCCAAAAAAAAAGTAGTACTCATACCTATGGATAGTACTAGTCATTTGGAGCAATAATTACTATGGCACAAACGTTGTAGGACTGCTCTGGGCCGAGTTATACATGTTCGAAGATTCGTTATTTTCACACACATATTTTATTGATTTTTGAAAATGCCGAGAAATACAAAATAATGAAAAGTATTTTTCTAGAAATAGCGACTTCAAGCAATTAGAAGTAACTTAACATCAAGCCTGTAATCTCTTAAGGGTTATACAGAGGTAAACCTCCACGTGCGCCCGTGGAATGGAGTTCCCTCTCGGATACGTCCGGGGGGAAGACCAGTTTTTCGGGCCGGTGCACCCTGGGATGCGGGCAAAAACTCTTCCTTAGGCACTGTGTGCCTAAGGGGTCTCTTTGCCCGTATGCGAATAGCCTGTCGGGTGGACGCTCCAACGCGTGTCCCTCTGAATAGCAGAGGGCACAGCGGTGGAGCGGGCTTGCGGACGGTGAGTAATGGGTAAGCTCGCCGTCCGACCAAGGACCAAGCCCGGGTCGGTGGCACGTCATGTTTCACGCGTCACCGACGGGACCCATTACGGGGCCAAATGCCTGCTGGGGTCGCGGATTTTTTCTTAATCCAGTAAACCGCGGCCCCGGAACGTAAAGGGCTTCCGAGGAAACACGGGTGGATTTTAGTCAGTAAGAGTCTAACAGTCAGACAGTCCCTTCCGCCCCACCCAGGGGACCAAAAAAAAACCTTATTCCGGCACTTTCAGCAAAAGCCCGTAAAAAGTGGTGTTCTTTAGCCAGGCAACCGAATTTAACAAAAACCAAAAAGGCAAACTAACCTAAATCACAATTTACCAAAAAGAAAAAAAAATCGTCAATGACATTAATTGTCTTCAAGCCAGCGACAAAGATTGACATAGCATTGCCCTCCAAGTCAGCCAAGCGTAACCCTGACACAAATAACTGAAACTCACAAACTGGACATTCGTCCACAACATCAACTCCTGTGACAGACAGACTGACATGACGAAATGACGAGGGTTCATTGTGAGACAAACGAAGGTTTGCGCAGGGCCGTTTTTAACTTATTGGGGGCCTGAGTACATTAGGACAATGGATGGAGCTTATGTATAAAGCAAAAATGAGCCAAGTAATTCGAATTCCATACAGAATTTTTCAATACCTTTTATTCATCATCATCGTCATTAGCATATCTACAGGCCTGTTGGTCTAGTGGTTAGTGACCCTGACTGCTATGCCGGAGGTCGTGGGTTCGATTCCCACCCAGGACAAATGTTTGTGTGATGAGCACGATCATTTGTTCTGTGTCTGGGTGTAATTTATCTATAATATGTATGTATTTACAAATATATAAGTATGTTAATCAGCTGTCTAGTACCCATAACACAAGCTCTGCTTAGCTTGGGACTAGATGGCGTTGTGTGATAGTTGTGGAATATTTATTTATTTATTATATTTATTCAGGACACAGGCCTCCTCAAAATTATGTGTTTGACTAGAATTTGCATTGAGTAGTTCATCTAAAGCATTCTGTTTTAGATTAAAGTTTAATAAAATTGGTTCAGTCATTTTGAAAAATAAGAACTTGAACGTTTGTATGAAATGTCGTTCGGAAAAATACGGGACCCCCAAACGATCTGAGACCTTGGGCTCACGTCCAATGACAAATATGCTTCTATACTTTCACGCATATCAATGTTTTACACGGAACCCAAAAAAGTGGAATGTCGACGTCAGACAATCTAACAAAATAATTAACTGTCACGAATATAACTTGTGATATTATTCTGAGACTGTCGAGTCATTTCATGTCTACTGATTTTATTAGACGTAGCAATATTTTTATGGACTTTCATTGTAATAAAGTGTAGATACAAAATTGCTTGCTGTTTTTGGTAAACATTAACCTAGATGATTATTGCCACTTGCAAATGACGTCCTGATGGCGCTTGCGTTACGTTAGTGTTGTGGTAAGTATGCCTAAAGAGTGTATGTCCCCATTATACCTCGCGTCCCCGTCTTATACACTGTTCCCCTACGCCGAATGATATTTCAAACAAACTTGCAAGTCCTTATTTTTCGAAATTACTGAACAGGTTTTGATAAAAATGCATACGCAAAAACAAGATAAATGTATATATAACTAGCTGTACCCTGCCCCGCTTCGCTGTGGCACAAAAAAGGTTTTTTCAAAAAAAAAAGTAGATAAAAACAATCCTTGATGCGGATTACATATCATGCTAAAATTTCAGCTCAATCGGTGCAGAACTTTTTGAGTTTTTAAAGCATACACAAACCAACATAACATTTTTATATATATAGAAGAAGAAGATAGAAGATATATAGATAAGTCTAAAATGTTGTTCCTGAGATTAGCGCGTTCAACCAAACAAACAAACTCTTCAGCTTTAAGATTTCTAAGTTCTCCGAAATAAATCCAAACAGGAACAAAATTATACAGGAAATTTCACATACTGAGCATAATCTAGAATCCAACCTCCATACATTGTTCAGATAAAGCCAGTAACACAAAGGATCATATGGACTGGTATTGGAAGCCAACCCTAGGGAAATTATTGACTGCGCACTAAATATGGCACATGATTTATAGTATGTGCTAGCCTTAATTCTGTTTAAATTTCATTGATGCGAATATTCTGGCTATCGTTACGGTTTGGTTACTAAAAGCGTTATAAATAGGGCATTGTTACTATTATTTTGCACTACTAGATGTAAGAGGAGCTCGTGGCTAAATAAATACAGCCGCACAGGTCGATCTTCCGGGTTAAGCCGCGCTTGCCGAGGTTGGTCTGTGGATGGGTAACCATTTGTCATAGCGAGTTTCCTCCATGCCTCGGAAAGCACGTAAAGCCGTTGGTGCCGGCTTTCATTTGTAGATCTTTGACAGTCGTTACTGTTAGTCAGAAGCTCTATAGTCTGACAACCAGTCTTACGATGGGGTATCGTATTACCCAGTTACTGGGTTGTGGTGGTCCGACAGGCAATCGCTCCATGTAAAATACTGATATCCAGTTGCATCTGGTTTGACTGGAAGCCGACCCCAATATAGTTGGGAAAAGGCTAGGCAGTTGATGAGATGTTCACTGCCTTTTCACCCCCGCTGCTCGGCTCCTGTTGGTCGTAGCGTGATTTTATATAGCCTATAGCCTTCCTCAATAAATGGTCTGTCCAACACAAAAAAAAAATTTCAATTCGAACCAAGAGTTTCTGAGATAAGCATGTTCGCGCGGGACCTTGTTACTGAGACTCCGCTGTCCTTGGACAGGCTGCTTCTCATTAACCATGTTTTTTTAACGCGTCGAAGTCATCATATGAGTCCTCCCACCCAGGGCAGAGTGGGTGGGACTGTCAGACTCGTACTGACTAAAATCCACGGTGTCCTTCAATAGCCCTTTACGTTCCGGGGTCACGGTAATTTGTGAGTCTCGCAATCCCGGCAGCCTTGTCTATGCTGACACTCCTTGAGGCGCGCGTGGAACACAAGGCGCCGTCGACTCGCGCATTCTCCATGGTCGAACAGCGAGTCGCCCAGTATTAACCATGATAGTTAGACATTTGAAATTTTCAAAGATGATGTATTTCGGCTGCGCTATAACAACATATGGCTCTGAAACGTGGTCTTTGACTGCTGGCCTTTTAGAGAGACTAAGAGTTACTCAACGAGCAATGGAAAGAGGTATGCTCGGATTTTCTTTGCGGGATAAAATCCGGAACTATAATCCGGATATTTGGCGAAGAACCAGAGTCACCGACATAGCTCGTGAAATTTGCAAGTTGAAGTGGCAATGACCAGGCCACATCGCTCGTAGAACTGATAACCGATGGGGAAGAAAAGTTCTCGAGTGGCGACCACGGACCGGAAGACGCAGCGTAGGCAGGCCTCCCACTAGGTGGACCGACGACATCGTGATAGTCGCGGGCAACCGATGGATGCAAGTGGCGGATTGTCGTTCGGCGTGGCGGTCTGAGGGGGAGGCCTATGTTCAGCAGTGGACGTCTTCCGACTGATGATGATAACAACAAATACACACACAGAAGTAAATAAATGTTTAACGGCTCCTATACAACAAATGCCACTTTTTTGCACCCATGCTACAGTAGGAATTGCTAGCGTAGGGCCACGTTTCACAAAATATATAAAAACAAGTTCACCCATTTCTAGATCATCAAATCTTTTGTAATACGATGATAGTTAAAAAATTAAAATAACTGACGTGTATAAACTGCCTGAAATTAAATGAATTATTATAATAACTCAGCTACAAGCCATCATAGATTAAAGGTTTCTATTACAAGATAATTTGCTCCCAAAAAGCGAGCTCCAATTTGATGTAGATATCTATTTACAAACTGTAAAATTATATTGCTCTTTCGAGAGCTGCTCGAGGTAAAGGTTATCAAGGTTGGAATAACAACTACTGATTTGGTATTATAATTGTCGTGAAAGATAAGGCTAGAAGTTTACTCGTGGGCGCTGTAATCATAATATTACTTTTCAGACGTCAATTTCAGGCCTTGTTGCTGAGCGAGAGGGAATGGAAAGCAGACACCTCTTTTATAATGGTAGGGGAACATGTGAGGGAGACGCAATCTTTCTCCTCATTTCATTTCTCGTCAGTATGTGATGATCTCCGGTCATCGCACGGCTTACGGACGGCGATCCACGCGCGTCACAAAGAGTGATTGGGCCACGAATGCGGCGTGCCCAAAGCTCGCACCTGCAATGAGTTCTTCCCGCAGCGCCTAAACTTGTCAAAGCAGCGAAGTTTCGCTCCAGCGTTGCACCTCTCCCTGTCATTCGTAGACGTGCTGGAGGGCTTTCGCCTCTGGATCCTATGGCGGCAATCAACCAAGGAAGAACGCCGTTGAACCGAAGACCGTGCGATATTCCTAGATCATTGGGATGGTCATGACCTTCTGGTACACAACCAGCTTTACCGTCCACCTCTGTATGCACAGAGCCCACACAGAGACTCCGTAGAGGGCCATGGATCACACGACTTCGGCATACAACCTTCAACAGAAGGCATTTGGCCTACCGAGATTGAGTAAGACCCACTTGAAGGAGGCTTCAGCCAGATCCAGTTTTGGGGCCAAACATCGGAATTAAGGACCAGCCTTGAATAGACGGGAACTCAGGGAACTGCCAGCAAGCTGACGGGTAGTGCCTCTATAGCTCAAGCCAGACAGAGTACCTCAGCGAGAAAGTTAGATTTCAAAGGTTCCGATTTAAATTATTCGTCGAAACTTTAAAAAACGGTTTATTCAGATTACGTTATTTTCTTTGAAATAAAAGCATAATATCCGGTAGTCAATAATTAAGTTCCTAGCAGTGTTTACCTTGAAACAGTATTATTAAATACTAGCTTCCACCCGCGAATCCGTCCGCGCGGATGTCGGTCTTCGCGTGGATGGTTTATTTCTCCATTTTGAGTAACTCTGACAATGACATCTTATAAATATTACGGCGCTGAATCCACTGCGGGTAATGCAACGTGTGTTCGCGGTTCTACAGAATAACGTCTATGAATAAAATTGAAAAATAAGATTTTTTTTCTACGTATTTTTCCAGGATAAAAAGTATCCCATTTTATGCCCAGGATAATAAGGTATAATTATACCAAGTTTCATCGAAATCGAACCGTTAGTTTTCACATGTTGCCTGCATATACAGACAGACAGACAGACAACAATTTTTTAAATCACATATTTGGGTTTGGTATCGATCCAGCCGTGGGGCGCCGGCTTAGAATTGCGTTCCCCCAAATCATCCCGTGGGTGTCGTAAGAGGCGACTAAGGGACAAACCGGAGGTCGGGCAGCAGCGTCCTCCGTGTACTGCACATCCTCACTGCGATCGCCAACCCGCCTGCCAAGCGTGGCGATTTAAGGCAAATCCCCCATGATTAGAAGCATAAAAACCAGGCCCCCAGTCCCCGGCAGCTCCGCTATCCCTGGCGCGAGTAGCAGTCAAGGTAACGGCGGAGCAGGGGGTGCGAAGAATCTCCGGAAGAGATCCGGCTACCCACCCCGACGACGACTGGCCCTGGTAACACACAACATACGCACAATGAGGACTGACGAAAAGATCTGCGAGCTGGAAGAGGAGCTGAGCAAATTACACTGGGACATTATAGGGTTATGCGAAGTCCGTAGAGAGGGGGAGGACACCGTAACCCTGAAGTCTGGTAATTTGCTCTACTACCGGGAGGGCGACCAACAGTCCCAAGGTGGTGTCGGGTTTCTCGTTCACAAGTCCCTCGTAAACAACATAATAACCATCGACAGTGTGTCGAGCAGGGTGGTATACCTAATACTCAGAATATCCAAAAGATATTCGCTGAAGGTCATTCAGGTATACGCACCGACCTCGTCACACTCCGATGATGAAGTGGAGGCTATGTATGAGGACGTAAGTAGGGCCATACATAGTTCCAAAACCCACTTTACTGTTGTTATGGGGGACTTTAACGCAAAGTTGGGCAAGAAAAGCGGTGATGAGTTGAGAGTGGGTCAATTTGGATATGGGCAACGGAACCCTAGGGGGCAGAGGCTGGCCGACTTTCTGGAGAAAGAGGAACTCTTCATGATGAACTCTTTCTTCCAGAAGCCGCCTCACAGGAAATGGACCTGGTTGAGCCCCGATGGTTTCACGAGAAACGAGATAGACTTCTTCATGACCGACAAGAAACGGATATTCAGTGATGTCTCTGTGATCAACAGGGTAAAAACCGGTAGCGATCACCGAATCGTAAGAGGCTCACTGAATATCAATGTTAAACTTGAAAGGTCCAGCTTGATGAAGTCTACGCTCCGACCTACTCGGTCCCACATTCAAAACCCCGAAAGCTTTCAACTCGAGCTCTCTAATCGCTTTGCTTGCCTTGAGAACTTAGTTTCAGTGGACGAGATCAACGACGGGCTAGTGGAAACTGTCCGCACGGTAGGGTCTAAGTTTTTTAGACCCTGCCGTAAAGATAGACCTCAGAAATTGACCGAGCAAACCTTAAACCTCATGGCTGAACGACGTTTGCTACAGTTGCAGTCTTCCGATGACGCGAAGTCATATAGGCAGCTCAATAGACGTATATCTAAGTCCTTGCGACACGATCTGCGTCTCTTTAATACGAATCGTGTTAAAGAGACCATACAGCGAAACCAAGGCTCCAAAGTGTTCGCAAAGGACAAGTCTATTGGGCAAAGCCAGATGACAAAGCTGAAACGGGAGGATGGCAGCATAGCGTCGACCAAAGCAGAGGTTTTAGGCGAGATCGAGAGGTTCTATGGACAGTTATACACTTCGGTCGCAAAGCCCGTTGACAGCTTGGTAGGAGATCCAAGAGCCAAGCTGTCCCGACACTATACCGAAGATATCCCGGACATCAGTCTGTACGAGATTAGGATGGCCCTGAAGCAGCTTAAGAACAACAAGGCGCCGGGCGAGGACGGAATCACGTCAGAGCTTCTGAGAGCGGGTGGAAGACCGGTACTTAAAGTCCTCCAGAAACTCTTTAATTCCGTCCTGTCCGAGGGCAAAACGCCTGAAACGTGGAGCAGGGGTGAGGTGGTGCTGTTCTTCAAAAAAGGTGATAACAGCCTATTGAAGAACTACAGACCCATCACGCTTCTGAGTCATGTTTATAAGCTGTTTTCAAGGGTTATCACGAACCGTCTCGAACACAGACTTGATGACTTCCAGCCTCCCGAACAAGCCGGTTTCCGAAAAGGCTATAGTACCATAGACCACATCCATACGCTGCGGCAAGTTATACAGAAGACCGAAGAGTATAACTTGCCATTATGCTTAGCGTTTGTGGACTATGAGAAAGCCTTCGATTCGGTGGAAACATGGGCTGTGCTTGAGTCACTCCAGCGATGCCGTATTGACTATCGGTACATCGAGGTATTGAAGTGTTTGTATAATAACGCCACCATGTCGGTCCGAGTACAGGAGCATAGCACGAAGGCGATTCCATTGAGAAGAGGCGTAAGACAGGGGGATGTTATCTCCCCGAAACTGTTTACTGCCGCAATGGAAGACGCCTTCAAGCTCCTGGAATGGCAAGGACTTGGCATCAACATCAACGGCGAATACATCACTCACCTTCGGTTTGCCGATGACATCGTAGTCATGGCAAAGTCGATGGAGGAACTCAGCATGATGCTCGATGGCCTCGACCGAGTTTCACAACGGGTGGGCTTGAAAATGAACATGGACAAGACGAAAATTATGTCAAATGCCAATGTTGTGCCCACCCCAGTCTCTGTTGGAAACTCGGTACTCGAAGTTGTTGACTCATATATCTACTTAGGACAAGTAGTCCAGTTGGGTAGGTCCAACTTCGAGAAAGAGGTCAACCGCCGAATCCAACTCGGTTGGGCAGCGTTCGGGAAACTACGCAATGTCTTTTCGTCCGACATACCTCAGTGCCTCAAGACGAAAGTCTTTAACCAATGTGTGTTACCAGTGATGACGTACGGCACTGAAACGTGGTCTTTCACTATCGGCCTCATCTCAAAGCTCAAAGTCGCTCAACGAGCTATGGAGAGGGCTATGCTCGGTGTTTCTCTACGTGATCGAATCCGAAATGAGGAGATCCGTAGACGAACTAAAGTCACCGACATAGCCCACCGGATTAGCAAGCTGAAGTGGCAATGGGCAGGCCATATTGCTCGCAGAGCAGATGGCCGATGGGGTCGAAAAGTTCTAGAGTGGAGACCAAGGACTAGCAAGCGCAGCGTAGGACGTCCACCAACAAGGTGGACAGACGACCTTATAAAGGTCGCCGGAAGACGCTGGATGCAGGTCGCTTCCAACCGGTATATGTGGAGATCTAAAGGGGAGGCCTATGTTCAGCAGTGGACGTCCTATGGCTGAGATGATGATGAGATGATGATCGATCCAGCAACACCCCCCGCTATTAATTTTTTCAATATTTTCAATTTACAGAATTGACCCTTCTACAGATTTATTATATGTATAGATTTATTTATCTTCAACTTTCCCGTAACAATGTTGTCCTGCACACTCTTTTGTATCATGGGCACATTTACAAACATTTAAACTCACATACACAAAAACCCAGACCCGAAACAGTTACTTGTAGATTGTACAAATATTTTTTCCTTGCGGGAACCGAACCCGCTACACGTAGAGCAGCAGTCAATAACTCATCTGCACTAACCGCGTGAAAAGAAATTTGTTACTTTCATAATAATATGTTTTGCTTTTTTGTTACATTTTCATGACAAAACAACTAAACCAATCGTTCTGAAATCTTGTATACACGCTGTCAGGTGTTCAGAAACGGATATCAGGTACTTGTTATTTTAAAAAAGTACTTTTATCGAAGAAAATGACACAAATTTTCTTATAATAAAAGATGGCAACACGTTTTACCGAAGCGATTGTCAAATTGTGTGCGAAGCGTAGCCCCGAGCGCGGGCATGCGGGTGTCGAGTAATGGGCGACTCGCTGTCCGACCATGGACCATGCCCGGGTCGACGGCGCGTTGTGTTCCACGCGCGCCTCAAGGAGTGTCAGCATAGTGACGGGGCCCCAGAGGGCCAAAGCCTGCCGGGGTCGCGGGACTCACGAATCACCGTGACCCCGGAACGTAAAGGGCTATTGATGGACACCGTGGATTTTAGTCAGTACGAGTCTGACAATCCCTCCCGCTCTGCCCTGGGTGGGAGGACTCATTTAATAATTTTACCACGCAAAAAAAAAATACAAAATGAAGTCTCGATCACGAAACAACGTCCCCAATCCTAAAAACGTAACCAAAGAAAAAAATGGCAAAAAAATCTATTTAGCCCTTCGTATTTTATTCAGTACTTTTATAGGCCCTACCGGAAGGGTCGCGGGGCCCAAGGTCCGAGTTCTATAATTACATCCTAAAGGCCCCAACCTATAGGGCCCTCTTTACATATTTATAGGGGAAATTGACTTCCGTTTTTAGGGCAAAAAGAAGTCGGTCAACAAATCCAGTAAAAAGTTTCCAAACCTTTTGTGTTTTAAGAGTGTTACGTTATTTGATCTTTTTGAAGTGAAAACTTCTTTAGCGGCGTTGAGCACTTTTCTGTAATGGGTATAAAATCTTAAACTCGCGTCAGGACACGTGACCCTGACCGAAAAAGCGTAGGACGGCGCAGGGCGCTTGCGTGAATGTTCGTGTGACTTTATTACTTTTAAAGAAGTTTGTATGCTGGATACATTCGTTGCTAGGTAACATTGTTTATAAAAGATGTACATCACATTGGAAAATTATTGAAATAAAAAGTCAACCATTTTTGCGAGTTTTACTAAAATCTGTTCACAAGATATTTCCAACAATTACTATTCAATTTTTCACTTCTGCCGGCACTCCCAGAGTGCAACCCGTCGTTTTTTTTTTTTTTTTTATTTGTATTTTTTCGTCTTGAAAGTTTTTTGTAACATTGTGTTCAGTCAGTAAGCGCGTAGAATTATTTATTCGATTCTTTTTTATGCGTTCGTTTTGTTTGATTTTATAAAGTGAACTTGTTGAATGAACGCAAGAGTTACTGCTGAGCATAAGAATTTGATACCAAGGTCGAGCAAAGGTTATTGGGATTGATCATGCTGATGATGATGGAGCGTGCCTATTGCCATCAACTGAGAACATTTTTATTTAAAAATCCCGTGACACGATGGACAGTAGTCGATAATCAGTGGTAAACGATTTAGTTTCAAGTGACAGTCGACGGGGTGCTAAGACAGGAAACCTCCACGTGCGCCCGTGGACTGGAGTTCCCTCTCGGATACGTCCGGGGGGAAAACCAGTTTTTCGGGCCGGTGCACCCTGGGATGCGGGCGAAAACTCTTCCTTAGGCACTGTGTGCCTAAGGGGTCTTTTTGCCCGTATGCGAATAGCCTGTCGGGTGGACGCTCCAACGCGTCTCCCTCTGAATAGCCTGTCGGGTGGACGCTCCAACGCGTCTCCCTCTGAATAGCAGAGGGCACAGCGACGGAGCGGGCTTGCGGACGGTGAGTAATGGGTAAGCTCGCCGTCCGAACCAAGGAACAAGCCCGGGTCGGTGGCGCGTCGTGTTTCACGCGTCGCCGGCCAAATGCCTGCTGGGGTCGCGAATTTTTTCTTAATTCAGGATACCGCGGCCCCGGAACGTAAAGGGCATCCTAAGAAACACGGGTGAATTTTAGTCAGTAAGAGTCTGACAGTCCCTTCCGCCCCACCCAGGGCGGACTCATTTGATAATTTTGCCACCCTAAAAAAAAAACGTGACAGTTGACGGTTGGTCTTTGATTTTTTGATTATTATTGTGGCCTCAAAAGACCACCATGTTATATCTTATCAAGTTCAATAAATCAATCACATTACTATCGAAATCATGTCTTCCTGGTACTCCAATAAATACGGTTCAAATCTTACGTCATGTCTGTCGAAATAAGCGACGTCGGTATTCTCTAGTGAGTGGAACTAACCCGACGTTGTCATATTAATGTACGAAGAATTCCATTGAGACTTGTAATGGTATAGCCATTGTGCGACTGGAACTATTTTTAATGCCTTTGTCAAACAGACAGGCGAAAGCGAAGCGTTTCCGAAGCGATACCGAACCGAAGCGAGACGTCAGTCCGATAGTTCTGTCACGCTATCGGATCGCTTTCGCTTTTCTATGTGACTGGATTCAAACAATTCCATACATTACAAATAAAAACGCCTCGCTTCGCATTCGTCACGCCTGTCTGTTTGATAAAGGCTTTACTGACTTCAGAAAAGGTTTTTATTGCGGCTGGGTTTTTGTGTACTCGATTTTTAAAGATGCGTTCTTATAGGCTTTTATTTACTTTCGCCTGTCCCGTTTTCTGCAATCAAATCTTGCAAATTAAATTTGACCCGCTTCCCGGTTTCAGAGCAATATTTCTTATTTCCATACATTAACGTTGCCAAATTAATTAAAACTTGTTAATATTTGACAACTATTTGCGACGTTGCCAACTTTCAGAATACGCGCTCTCAACGCATAAATAAAATAAATAAATAAATATTCCACAATTATCACACAACGCCATCTAGTCCCAAGCTAAGCAGAGCTTGTGTTATGGGTACTAGACAACTGATAAACATACTTATATATTTCTAAATACATACATATTATAGATAAATTACACCCAAGACAAGAGAATGATATTGAAGGAAAACATTTATTGAGATTCTTTTGCCCTTGACGAATGGGCTTTACACAGATTACATTGCGGTGATACCTATAATTTACGTCGAGGTTTTTTTAGGGTTCCGTGTCACAAAAGGAACAAACGGAGCCCTATCTAGGATCAGTTTTGTGTCCGTCTGTCAATCTTTTTTTTTTGGTACGTGTGGAGGTATCGAGCTGAAATTAATGTCAAATACTTACAGAGAAAAAATCAAACCTGTTTATGGTTCATTGACGCTCGCAAGATAATCAAAACCTATATAGGGTACTTCCCGTTTAACTAGAATCACGCAAGAAGTACTTACAGTACAAATAAGTCCGTTTGTAGTTTACAGTTATATTTCACAGAAAAGTTCAATTATAAACGTAATTATTATAACTTGCAGTTTTATTTAATACACAATGAGTGCATACGCCCACAAAATAAGTTTGTCAATGATGAACGGAACTATGTATGTATTTACAGAAAATCTACCAGTTGGTACGGAACCCTCAGTGCGCGAATTCGGCTCGCCCATGACCGGTTTTTTTTTTCTTTATGCAATTACAGTAGTTTCTAAGAAGTGATTGCAATATTAAACTTAGTAATCCTTTATGACTGTTTCCTTAAAATTTATGCAATTTTTAGTTTTATTGAGGTATGTAGTGGACAATGTCACGTCGAACAATAACAGCACTAGAAACACTTTAAATAAATAAATAAAATAAATATTCCACAACTATCACACAACGCCATCTAGTCCCAAGCTAAGCAGAGCTTGTGTTATGGGTACTAGACAACTGATAAAAATGCTTATATATTTCTAAATACATACATATTATAGATAAATGACACCCCAATGGAGACGAAACGCCTTAAGGAGAGGCTATCCTCCTGCTCACGCGTGCGTTTTCAATCCTTGAATGAAGTTGGCCTTCTGTATAAATTCTGTTAGTAATTTTGACCTTTTAAAAGGATGTTTGAACCAAAATTGCTGTAAGTAAACAGCTGTAAAGGCAGTCACCTCGCGGCGTATCCGGCGTTAAGATTGTTTGGGAAAATTTTCATAGATCTTTTAATTAAGTTTTTTGGCAACTTCGGTGATCTAGTGGCCGCAATCGTGACTGTTAAACGCGATGGCGTGGGTTTAAAGGTAGAAAGAAATTAGTATTGGAAAATGAGGGTCTAATCTCTAATGTGTGTGGTACCTACTACTTTTTTAATGCAATTTGACGTAATGACTTATACACTACTGCCAAGTCAAAAGAGTTTCAGCCGTAACGCGGATTCTCAAGCCTTAATTTCACATTTTTTTTACGTGGTAAAATAATCACATGAGCCCTCCCACCCAGGGCAGAGCGGGAGGGACTGTCAGACTCGTACTGACTAAAATCCACGGTGTCCTTCAATAGCCCTTTACGTACCGGGGTCACGGTATTCGTGAGTCCCGCGACCCCAGGGAACATCTGTTCCGGGACTCTATCGCTTGAAACGAAATTCACGTGTCGAGCGACGTCGGGCGACATCGCGCTGGACATTTACAAGTCCCGCAACTTGTCGCAAGTTGACTCTAGTGGAAACTGGCCAATATGAACAAGGGAAATGTCGTGCGACATTGTCCCACAAAGTTACAGCGACATACCACATGAATCATCATCATCATCATCTCAGCCATAGGACGTCCACTGCTGAACATAGGCCTCCCCTTTAGATCTCCACAGAAACCGGTTGGAAGCGACCTGCATCCAGCGTCTTCCGGCGACCTTTATAAGGTCGTCTGTCCACCTTGTTGGTGGACGTCCTACGCTGCGCTTGCTAGAAACGACTACATGAATGTTGAGCAATAAATGTCTCAGCGATATGTCTCCCAGTGAAAACGCGGCTTAAGTATTTTCGGTCCGCAAATTTGATTCTGACGTTTACTACGTTCTTCCATCCGTATCTTCGTTAACGGACTTTGAAAGTAGACCCCATGCTTCTGAGAAATTTCGAAAACCTAATTACTCTTTGCTCGCCCTGAAAATCAAACCCGGAACCACATGATCAGCAGTGAATCTGTACCAACGACACAGCCATTATTATTTTAATTAATTATTATTCATTAATGTTTTACAGATGACCTGTCGGATTTAATAAATGAAACGTTCTCTGATGGCCAAGGAGCATTAATATTCAGCCACAGGCCGACGAATCAATTTATAATAAATTGTTATTATTACTGCAACATTTTGATGTTAAAATGTATGTTGTGCAGTGAATCATTTATGCAGGTAATATGCACGGTGAATTTATAGTTTATAGACTACTTACATTTTTTTTTTAAACCTTACCCCACTGTAGGAATTTCTCCTGTGTCGTGGGTGTGTTTACAGACATATAATCTCACATGAACAAACGTCCAGACCCGAAGCAACTACTTGTAGATCATAAAAATATTTGCTCCGTGCGGAATCGAACTCGAGACACGCAGTGCAGCAGTCCAATCGCTCAGCCACTGCGCCGACCGTGTCGTCAAAACAGTACTGTTTCTCCCTTTTTTTCAAATCCATCTAAAGGTTGTGTTATAAAAATCTCTTTTAGCGACAAGACAGCTCGTTGTGTCACCATATTAATTACTAGCTTCCGCCAGCGACTCCGTCCGAACGGATATCGGTTTTCGCGGTGATGGTTTATTTCTCCATTTTGAGTAACTCTGACAATGACATCTTATAAATATCTATTGGACCCAAAAACGGCTAAGCCTATAATAATTAAGGAGATCCCTCTATTGAGCTACTGCTGTTGAGCTCGCGATCTGTAGTAACTGAAAAATAAGAAAAGGATAAAAATGATCCCATTTTATGCCCAGGATAATAAGGTATAATTATACCAAGTTTCATCGAAATCGAACCGTTAGTTTTCACGTGATACCTGCATATACAGACAGACAAAAATTTTTTAATCACATATTTGGGTTTGGTATCGATCCAGCAACACCCCCCGCTATTTATTTTTTCAACATTTTCAATGTACAGAATTGAGCCTTCTACTGATTTATTATATGTATAGATAAGATCCATTTTGTAAATACTTGCAATTTTTCCTCCTCAAAGAGTGTCAGCAAAATGACGGGAGGGGCCCCACTAGAGGGCCTAAGCCTGCCGGGGTCGCGAGACTCACTCTCGCCCAATCCTGTGCAGGTACCCGCCGAAGCAGCCGTGTCCGGTCAGCACCTGAGTGAGCCTGTAGGAGACACGCTCCTCCCTTTGCATCCAAGCTTCGAAGTGTGGCAAGATGACTTCGACAACACGCTTGCGCGATCCAGTCCATAACCTATCTTTGTATTTCAGTAGTTTTTGCGCGAATGAGTAAAAAACACATGCACATACCTATAATATTAGTAAGAAATAAGTTTCTTAAGGATAATTCTGCTTGCACGATAAAGAATTGCAGACGTGTAGTTCGTCATACTCATAATAATGTGACATTGTATATTGCGTCATAAGATAAAAAAAAATATAATATCAAGCCTGCAATTGCCATGATAATGGACAGCGATTAGATCTTGTTTTTAAAATGAGATACTTAGAAATCTACATTTACGTGTAAATGTTATTTTCTAAGGTTGGCGAGTTTGTTGAGAATTTAATATGAGTGATTATGTATGGTGCCTAGATTTATTTTATCTTTCAAACGTTTTTTTTTTGCGATTATTTTTTCCTCAATCTAGCCCAAAGGCAAAGATGGGGGTCGCGGGACTTACGAATTACCGTGACCCCGGAACGTAGAGGGCTATTGAAGGGCACGTTTGGAAACAAGTGTTCTTTCTTTTAAAAATGTTGTCACCTTTTTTTTTTTTAGCGTGGTAAAATCATCAAATGTGTCCTCCCACCCAGGGCAAAACGGGAGGGACTGACAGACTCGTACTGACTAAAATCCACGGTGTCCTTCAATAGCCCTTTACATTCCGGGGTCGCGGCAATTCGTAAGTCCCGCGACCCCATGTTGTCACCCTAAGCCACATGTATCAGAGTTAGTTACATGTTTTCGACATGGGTTCTCATGATGTTTTCTTCCACCGGTGTCAGTGATGATTAAAAACTATAGTGAAAAAGGCACATTGGTACTTGCTTTGAAATTGAACTGACAACAAGGTTTAAAACCTCGCCTCTTATGCGTTCGTTTGTGACCTAAAGGCCTTTGTCAAATAGACAGACGAGTCCGAAGCGATAACGAACCGATACGAGACGTCAGTCCGATAGTTTGGTCACGCTATCGGATCGCTTTCGCTTTTCTCTGTGACTGGATTCAAATATTTCCATACATTACAAATAAAAACGGCTTCGCGGCTCGCTTTGCATTCGTCACGCCTGTCTGTTTGACAAAGGCTAAACTGTTGAACCTAAACTCTAGGCCATCACAACTCACCGAATCTATAAAAGTAAATAAATAAGAATTCCAATAACAAAAACTGTATGGATCCCTAAAATAAAATTCGCAAAATAACGACTTTAAAAAAAATATATAATTCAACTAATGCGTATGTTTCTATTGAAACGTCAATCCTGGAAATCTAGTTTCTCACGTTATTCATGTTTGCAAAAATTTACTTTTAACTTTTATTCTGACATATAAATACAATTGTAAATTATTTTTAATGTAGTTTCAAGAAATTTATCATTCAGATTGTTACAAGTCATCATTTTGTTCATCTCTTTTGTGAAAAATAAAAATAAATTTGTGTGAGGTCGTATTTACGAGTAGGTAGTGTTTCTACAGGAAAGAGTTTATATGGACTGTTCTCGAAGCAACCAATTAAGTGCATAACAGTGAATTTTGTTGCTGGGAAACGACTTCTTATTTTGTGCGGAGAATTAAAATTCGATTGATCCTGAAGTAACATATTGTGTTGATGGGATAGTACAGTAGTCGTGAAGGTAAAGTAAAGCTTTAAGTATAAGATTATAAAATTGCGATAAAAAACAAATTGAAACATTTGGAAGTTTGATTTCTGTGTCTGCCAATCGTTTAATGGCTTGACCAGCACCTGAGAAGACTCAAGAAAGGGCTTGAGTCAGATTGCAGTCGTCCTGGACTCGGCGCGTATTGTTTAATAAATAATAATAAATATTCCACAACTATCACAAAACGCCATCTAGTCCCAAGCTAAGCAGAGCTTGTGTTATGGGTACTAGACAACTGATAAACATACTTATATATTTCTAAATAATTAATAATACAGATAAATTACACCCAGACACAGAACAAATGATCGTGCTCATCACACAAACATATGTCCTGTGTGGGAATTGAACCCACGACCTCCGGCATAGCAGTCAGGGTCACTAACCACTAGACCAACAGGCCTGTGTGTGTTAGGAGGTTCCTCTCTCTAGAGCCCTAACAACTGGTAGCCCGGACCCTGTTCCCGATGCTGGTGGTAGTGCTATTTTTAACATTTACAATGTTTTTATTTTTTATTAAAAAAGTATTTACAAATGTAAAGAACAGAATGTTAATGAGCGATAAGATTATGTTGTTACACGTCGTAAACAACTGAATTCTTTACATCAAACAGTAATGTTCCTATTAACCCTCCTTTACACCTTCAGTTCTGAAGGTGTAAGAGGGAGCTCGTGGCTAAATAATTACAGCTGCACAGGCCGATCCGGGTTAAGCCGCGCTTGCCGAGGTTGGTCTATGGATGGGTGACCATCTGTCACAGCGAGTTTCCTCCGTGCCTCGAATAGCACGTAAAGCCGTTAGTCCCGGCTGTCATTTGTAGATCTTTGACAGTCGTTACTGTTAGTCAGAAGCTCTAAAGTCTGACAACCAGTCTTACCTTGGGGTACTGGGTTGTGGAGGTCCGACAGGCAGTCGCTCCATGTAAAATACTGATATCTAGCTGCATCTGGTTTGACTGGAAGTCGACCCCAATATAGTTGGGAAAAGGCTAGGCAGATGATGATACACCTTCAGTTCTGAATACATTATTAATTCTAACCCTGAACTAAATAGCATCTAATTTTAGTCGAACTATTTTGTCTGACGTAGATAAACCCATATATTTATGCAAATATTTCTTTACAATCGTCTTTTTCCTGCTCTTACGCCACTAAACATAGGGGTCGACGCAATACGTTTCCATCTTGCGTTCTGTAGTTTACAGATAGGCTTGCGTTTCACTACTATCTCGGCTGATTCACAAATCGCCATTCTATTCGAATTTAAGAGTAACGAATCAAATCTTATCTTAAGTGCAAATGAGACGCCTCAAGGAGTGTCAGCATAGTGACGGGGCCTGTAGAGGGCCAAAGCCTGCCGGGGTCGCGGGACTCACGAATTACCGTGACCCCGGAACGTAAAGGGCTATTGAAGGACACTGTGGATTTTAGTCAGTACGAGTCTGACAGACCCTCCCGCCCTGCCCTCGGCGGGAGAACAAAGTCGTGTCGCGTCTAAAAAAAAAGTGTAAATGAGACATGTGTGATTTAAGGGCAATAATGATGATGAGTAGCATAATATTTGTTGAAATTGAAAGACTTCTATAGGGACAGATTTTCGTGCATAACTAATTCTTCTATTATTTTTAATAAAAATAACGAAAAATGTTGAGAACGTCTTTGACTTTAAAGTAAAATCAAATCTTCCAAATCGAATTTTGAGCATATTTCCAAGATCGTGAAAAGCAGCTGGAGGAGACGCATTAAACCAGGATGTGTGCTTAATGAAAGCTGAAATGATATGATGATCCTCTTAGCACAGTCACAATATCAAAATAAATATTTATAACTTATATATCTGGGTCGCGGGACTAACGAATTACCGTGACCCCGGTACGTAAAGGGCTAGTGAAGGACACCGTGGATTTTTATTCAGTACGAGTCTGACAGTCCCTCCCGCCCTGCCCTGGGTGGGAGGACTCATTTGATGATTTTACCACGATAAAAAAAAAGTAAGTTATTTCTCGTTTAATTGCGGTTTTGTTGTGTTTTATTTCTGGCTTAATTTATGCGAGTATATTTACTTAGATAACTGTGTAAATTGTAATTAATTTTACTGGTTGTAAGTTAATATAAACAGGTGCGTTTTTGTTGAGTTCGTCAGTAATTGTTAGTGGTTTACGCGAGTCAGGTCATTGAGGTCAAATGAGTAGGTACGTGTTGACAAAAATATTTTTTTTTCCCTTAGTCTATGCTCTCGTACTGCTCGGCAAAGGCCTAAAATAAATATAATAAAAAAGGTGAAAAATTATATGTTTTGTGAGTGTTGGATAAATTGATATCGTAGAAAATCTGAAAAGCGAAAAAAATAAAGTAAGTACTTAGATTTTAAAGTTGTAAATATTCGTTTCACATTATTTATTTATTTATTTTTTTAGAAAAAACTTTGCCCCACACTAGGAATTTCTCCTGTGTCATGGGTGCGTTTACAAACATAGAAACTCACATACACAAACACCCAGACCCGGAACAACTACTTACAGATCATACAAATATTTGTTCCGTGCGGGGATCGAACCCGCGACACACAGCGCAGCAGTCCATTTGCTCAGCCACTGCGCCAAACGTGCCGTATTATTATATTTACTCTGTGTTTTCGCAAAAAAAAGTGGACCAAAATACTAAAGGATTATTTTAGATTTAAAAATCGTTTTGATATTCTTTACACATGCCTTAAAACAAAAGAAACCCCAAATTTTTTCATCACAAAAATACTTAATTGAAATAACTTAAACACAAGTCCAAAGAACATAACAGTATTAAGTATCCAAGCTCGAAAGATTTAATTAATAATCACCAATAGATGGTATAGCGCCCTTGTTTGAAATTAACAACAAAGGATGGATAACCCCGGACGCCTTTTGATTCAAAATTAGGGCGAGTCCGGGACGACCCAAACCTCACTTTATTATGAAAACAATAACGTGATAATTTACCTGCAGGTATTCTCAGAAATTACAATGGATACAGCATAGATACAGAGAATAGTGAGATAGACAATATTGAGAATTATTTTAAAGATAGTAGACGTTTAACAAATCTAGTTTTTGATATTGTTGCGGGCATGCGGGCGGCGAGTAATGGGCGACTCGCTGTCCGACCATGGACCATGCCCGGGTCGACGGCGCGTTGTGTTCCACGCGCGCCTCAAGGAGTGTCAGCATAGTGACGGGGCCCCCTGTAGAGCTAAAGCCTGCCGGGGTCGCGGGACTCACAAATTACCCCGGTAATTTGTGAGTCCCGCGATAGACCCCGCAATAGACCTTCACGTACCTGGGTCAAGACCCAGGTACGTGAAGGTCTATTGCAGGACACCGTGGAATTTAGTCAGTCAAGTCTGACAGTCCCTCCCGCCCTGCTCTGGGACTCATCTGATGATTTTACCACGATAAAAATTAAAAAAAAAATGTTATTGTTACGAGCTGAGTAGGGGATAAATTAATTAACACCAATTAAAACCAAATATTTTTTATTGACACACAAATTACTAATCACAACAATCCCTTTCACTATTCACCACTAAAACACACTTGGAAGTCACTTCGAGATTTTCACTTCGAATTCACTTTCGAGTCGCCTCGATCGTAGTCAAAACCAGACTGACTGCCGGTCCCTATCGGCGCCCTTTTAATAGCCCGGCCGGACCCACTGGATGTTAAGAGAAGATGGTCGAAAGTTCTGGAAAACATCCATGAACTTCTACTCAGTCCCATAATTTCTAGAAACTCGCGGTCAATCAATCTTCCAAGTATTCTTCAGTAGAATTGTCGAGAACCTTATAGCTGGGTCTCGCAATTCGATCGACATAAGTAACAATATTATGCTTTTACAGTAATGCGACCAAATTATATTCTTTATTCGTAAACAAGGGTTCAAAAATTTAATGTTAATTTATGAGTTTTTTGGGAGATAACAATACAATTAAAGTACCAATTTCAATGTATGTTATAATTTACTTTTCGATAAAAACAATTAACGTTGATAAATTTTAATTTACTTTGACTTGAATGAAATTTCTTACCACGTAACAGCAATTTTTTGTCGTTTTAGAAATTAGACAGCCGTAACATAGTTTTTATTTGTCCACAGATATCTCGTGCAATGATGATGCAGGCAGCATAGAAACCACAGAACATAAGATAGACAAAATAAAAGATATTGATAAAGATGCATCTGGAATAGATAAAGAATAAGACATAGACAGTCAACATGAATCTATCACCGTTAAGTAGACAGGTAAGTGCGACAGTAAATAAACAACTGTTAAGGTATTTTATCTCACTTGCACGCGTAGTAACTATTTCTATCAATATCAAGAAAAGACAAAGTCCTTTCTTTATTAATCAAAATTTCTTTGAACCGAACTTGGCACGATTTTCTCAGTCCATTCTACTCTTAAAGAGAAGGTCTCTGTCTATCGCTTTCGAAGTATTAATTCGTGTTTCTACAAAGATTCTAATTAGGATTTGTATACTTTTCGGTAGCATTACTGACTTTTCTATAATCGTTGATAGAATATCACTTTTCAAGACCTTTGATATTCGTTTCCTTTATAGAGATGTCCTTTTATTATTTTTAGTATACAGGTGTCATCATCGTCACCATCATTGGTAGCCTTGTTACACTCATTACTGGGTATAAGCCTCCTCCATTTTATGCCATGCTTCTCTTAGCTTCGCGAGCCTAAACCAAATTTTTCCTGCGGTCTTTTGAATATCGTCCACCCACCTGGGCGTTGGTCTGCCAACAATTTTTCTACCGTGTCTAGGTTCTCATTCAGTGAGGATTCTACTCCACCTACCATTACCATGTCTTGCCAAGTGTCCCACCTAATTCTAGTTCTGAGCAACTTCGTCTTACTCCGACGGCTTATTAAGTGTCACTTTAACTAAATTACATTCCTTTATTTCAGTTTTCAAATCAGTCAAAGAGGTATTTTCTATGTATTACTCTCAAAATAGGGTCACTGTTTCTCAAAGTCTCTGTACTAGATTGTATCTTGATTCAGAAATCTTTCCACTTAGATTAACAACGGTTGTATTGCGATCAAGATTACTGTACTTTACTAAGACCGTTTGTTTTTATTGTATCACCTTTCTTTGTACGTTTTTTCGTGGGAGAATGTTACTTGTATCCTTATTTACTAGAAACCCCCTTTTTTATTAAATCTGCTTTCAAATCAAATGTGAAGTAAAGTCAAGTTTTGTTTTTGGTAGTTTCACGAGCTCAGCTATTTAAAATTAGCTCAAAAGTCGTGAAATTGATTTGATTGATCGGACAAGTAACTGTATCAGAGAGTTCAATGTGTCGAAGTTTAAGAGTGCTTTCCGGCGAAATATGTGCTATGTAGCAGCTATGCTGCAGAAATGTAAAAGCTAAGCTACGAAACTATTTGACCGCTTCCAATGATGCTAAGCTATGTAGCGGAGCGAGTAAGATCTGCCGCCACAATGCAGCGGTGCGAGGAAGATGCGCAGCTCGCCTGCTGTAACTATACTGCTCCGCACATAACTACACCACTCATGATCATCCATAGACTCACTTTTTACAACATTACGCATGTAATTTGAGACAAAATTAACGAGGAAGATTTGTCACCGCCAGCATGCAACATCAAAAAACAAAACCATAATCTAATTAAGTCCAAGCATTAACAAAAACTTTATTGACTTTTTTTCAGTTCCTGGTGGCCGGTTCAACACACTTAGCCGCTCTATCAGCTGGCGGAGTGATAGCATACCCTAGCGTGTTGCTAGAACAGCTGAAGGCCAATGACACTGTCATACAAATAGACTTGCATAAAGGATCATGGATAGGTAAGTAATAATTTGTTTCGTGATAGCTACAAGCTTTGGGTCTCTTTTTTTTTTGTTTTCGTTGTAAAATCATCAAATGAGTCCTCCCAGCCAGGGCAGGGCGGGAGGGACTGTCAGACTTGTACAGACTAAAATCCTCCGTGTCCTTCACTAGCCCTTTACGTACCGGGGTCACGGTAATTCGTAAGTACCGCGACCCCGGCAGGCTTTAGCCCTCTACAGGCCCCGTCACTATGCTGACACTCCTTGAGGCGCGCGTGGAACACAACGCGCCGTCGATCCGGGCATGGTCTATGGTAGGGCTGCGAGTCGCCCATTACTCGCCGCCCGAACTTTGGTCTCTTAGCAGTTCATTTCTTCACTGTCATAATAGTCAATTTCAGTTCATTAAATAAAATCACAACTTTATAATATCAACAATCAATTTGAATTTTTAAAATTTCATTTAAAGTCGTCCTTTATTTATGAATTTCTCATTATCCTTCTTCCATCAGAAGTTACGTCTTTGCGAATAGGATATCTCACCAAGCACACGTTCTCGCTTCGCTTCGTTCTCTTCTCGCTCGTTCTCTTCTAATTCTTATGAAAGACTGTTTTTAAACATTTATTTAAATCAATTAATTTAGACCAAGATTTTACCAAAGATAAACGGTATAAACCCTTGATTGAGATTTCATTTTGCTAAGCAAATACAAACAGTTAAATACTTTAAAACTCCCTGAGGAAATAACCGTGACCTTCAGCTCAGAACATTTCTCAAGAGGCATCAAATCTGAGGTAAATTACAGCCACTGAAAATAGGTTACCTAGCAATTTAACTGACCTCATCGTCTGCTCAGCGTTTTAAAAACTATGTTAAGGGTGACGGAAAGCGAAGCGTTTCCGAAGCGATACCGAAACGAAGCGAGACGTCAGCCCGATAGTGCTGTCACCCTATTGGATCGCTTTCGGTTTTCTATGTGACTGGATTCAAACAATTCCGTACATTACAAATAAAAACGTCACGCTTCGCAATCGCCATGCCAGTCTGTTTGACAAAGGCTTTAGAGAGAGGTAATTAATTATTATAGAAGCAGTCGACACTAACTACTTCAAGAAGTACATACGGGCTTTACTGTAAAAAAACTATGTAACATCTATCTTTTTCAGGATCCGTCCATGGCATAGCTGGTATACCCAGCATTCTCCTTCCAATCATCATGCAGTACAGAGGCAGGAGATTTGCCTTCATGTTAAGCTGCATCTTCATCATTACTGGCTGGATGCTGACATATTTGGCACAGAACATCACGACGCTCATAATCGGGGAGTGCTTCCATGGTCTTGGGACCAACAGCCTCCTCACGGTCAGTTTCCATAGCGTCTCCGAAATGGTCCGACCGAAGTATAGGAATACTTGCTTATTATTGTATGGGACGTTACAAGCTTTAGGAATATCTTCAGTTGGAATTATAGGAAGGTATCTGCATTGGAAGTCAGTTGGTTTGATAATGTGTTCACCAGTTTTAATAGCATTGCCTTTAACGTTTGCTTGGCCAGAATCTCCGTCGTGGTTAGCATATAAAGGGAGATTTACAGAATGTGAGCAGAGTTTTGTAAGACTTAGAGGTACTGATGAAGAATCAACGAAAGAGTTGAAGGCAATAGTCAATGCACAGAAAGAGAATTTGAAAATCAAATCAAAAACAATAGCACAAGATCTACGGAAGACATTGTCAAGTAGAGATTTCTATTTGCCAACGTTACATACCTTTATCTTAATCAATGTCCTGTATTGGGGTGGAGGCATGCCAGTCATAATATACTCCACAGATATGATCTTCAAGATATCAGGCAGGTTAAATGCTACTGCAAAATTGATTATGGACGTTTTCCTTTTTACTGGATACAATATTGCAACAGTTTTGGTTCAGTATTGTAGTGGCAAGAAAGTTATGCTATTCAGCATGTCTGGATCTGCAGTTTTTATGGCAGCTACTACTGTTATGACATATTTACAAAGTGTAGGGGCCGTGGAGAAAGATTTTGCAGTGTATTGTTTAGTGGGTTTCATGGGTTTCCTTAGTTTGGGTTCCAGCTGTTTAGGGTTCTCTATTTCGAGTGAAATAATGCCCGTTAAACACAGAGGCGTCGGTGGTTGTTTGTACGTGTTCTATACATGTGTACTTCATTCTTCGTCTTTGAAAGCTTACCCATATTTGAGCGTGTATTTAAACCTGTGGGGTGTGTTTTTACTTTACTCTGTCTATTCAGCGGCGTCGATTTTATTCATCTGGAAGTATGTTCCGTCTACTATGAATAGGACTTTGCAAGAAATTGAGGAGTATTATAATTATGGTTGTTTTAAGGATGGATGTAAGGATGAGGCTGTTGATGTGCCTTTTATTAAGTCTGATGTTAGTTAGAATAAGGTCTATATTTGTCTAAACGATCGCTATTTATTATGGTAATATTGTCAACCTTTCTAGTAACTTCGTCACACGATAATAATGCTGTAGACGATTTTTTGAGCTTCTGTTTAAGTTATTTCACTTGCACAATTTTTTCTTATGATTAACATTGGCTCCAAGTGAGTATCCAGAAGTACTGGTTTCACAATCAAGACTTTGACGCAACTACTTAACGAGAACCTCCTTAGATGGTAGTCGAGGCTTTTGGGCTGTTAAGCCATTGATTATAACTAGGTACAATGACTGCGTACATATTTTGATTATTAGTTTTGAAAATGTTTTCTGTATTTATAAATTATTTGAATATAGATAAACTTAGTTTTATAATAATTATGTTGTTTTATTCAATTCGTTCTATAAACTTTTCCTTTTATGACCGTCCGCCTAAATAAAATGTACACGAGAGTTACCACGCTGTTAACAGCGCGGTTCATTTATTTTCCAGCCACGCATTCATGCATAGGCTGGCCTTGGGTCACAGTAGACAATTCTGCTATGTTTTCATAAACACTAAAGCTTTGCTATGGTTCAACTATGGTCGCGGGAATGTACGAATTACCGTGACCCCGGAACGTAAAGGGCTATTGAAGGACACCGTGAATTTTAGTCAGTACGAGTCTGACAGGACTCATTTGATGATTTTACCACGATAAAAAAAAATGGTTCAACCATACCTTGTAATAAGTCTCGAGAGGTCTGGTACAAAACATAAAGAAATAGTCAAATTATGAATTTTTTCGTAGACATTCTGATAGTGTTTTTGACAGACACTGCCGTTCCCATACTCGTTTAACTTGTCTGTCAAACACGACGTCAAACATGACAAATACCTAGATGTTTGGCAATAGCGTCAAACAAAGCAGTAGACTATCAAATTATTTGACAAACAGGACAAATTTTACAAACAATTTGATCGTTTAAAGGTTCTTAATATTCCGGAAAATCCAACATGTAGTTAAAAAAATAATGAATGAATAGAAAAATAAAGCCAGCTTTACAGAGCTTGTTAGAATATTTATGAAGAATATTTCTAGTAAAAATGTAAAAACGCAAATTTTAAATAAACGTTATTTTACTTGTTAAAACATTTATTTTAGATAAGTATTTTAACAGTTTTAACATGCGTTGTTTGGTTTAGAATTTAAAGGAAAATGTGGATGTAATTACATGTTTTTTTTTGTAATATTTAATAGCCTTTTCTTTATTTATTTATAGCCTAGGTTAAACATTTAAAAGCCTATTATCAGTGAGTGTACGACACAGGAGCAGTGGCGTAGCAAGGTGAGGGCGAAACTGACCCTAGCCCCGGCCTAGCACCTGAAGGGCCCTCGCGCTCAGTGAAAAAAATAAAAAGATTTAATGAAGGCGATTACATCTGCAACCAGATCGCCTACCTAAGACGTCTAGTCTTAAACGGTGAGTGGTTCCGTTCAGAGAACGAGATGGCGCTAGACGACTTGTATAGCTCTGTCTCTTTCCCACAGCCTAACCACTCACGTTTTAAAACGTTATAGTAAGCCACCAGTCAGTAAAGCAGTCTAACTTCTACTAAGAAATTAACATGACCTACAATTATATACTTGTTGTGTCCGATGAATGGGAATTGAAAGAACTTTGTCGCAGAGGATCACGTTTGCAAGGCCCTATGTTGCAACATAACATGGTGACGTTTTATTTTCATTTTAACCTCTCGGGCGCGTTACGTACACCCGGGTGTACATAACAGAGAGTCGCTCATTGGACGTTGATTTTTATCATTTTCAATTATAAATCGCCCGAGAGGTTAACTAGACATTGAGTCAAAAGGCCTCACAAATCAGACAATCACATTAGGTATAGATGACTTAGGAGGGGAACCAGGTCATTTTACGACAAAGGGGCCTCGCACGAGCAGCGGAGGCAAGCCATATTTATCGTCCTGAAATAAAAGGGCCTTGCAGACGCGTTTTGCCCCCTCCTAGATTCGGCCTCGCTATGGCACGGCACAGGAGGCGCGGGATGAGCATATTTTTGAACGGACTATCAAATAACCTAACAAGCTTAAAACTTTATGATTTTTTTTGATACATATGCTTTGAAATTTTGTACATAGATTCTTTATACAGAAATACTTTCGATCATTGCGTAAACTTAAAATAATGTTGTATAGAACCACACAAAAAACTGTAGTGTTAGACAACCGCGTGCAGCTAAGTCTTCTGCTACTGCTGTCTGCAGTTGGCTACAAACTCGTAATTTTACATTATCAAAATATCAGCCGTAGGTCGTCCACTGCTAAATATAGCCTCCCCTACAGATTCGCAACAGGACCAGTATTTTATTTACACGCGCGCCTCAATGAGTGTCAGTATAGTGACGGGGCCCCCCTCTAGAGGGCCAAAGCCTGCCGGGTTCGCAGGACTGTACAAATTACCGTGACCCCGGAACGTAAAGGGCTATTGAAAGACACCGAGGATTTTAGTCAGTTCGAGTCTTACAGTCCCTCCCGCTCTGCCCTGGGTGGGAGGACTCATTTGATGATTTTACCACGATAAAAAAAAAAGTGACATTAGATCAGTGGTGGCCAAGTGGTATCGGTCACGACTTTGAGTTGTAGGTCATGGGTTCGAACCCAGCGAGGCGCAATTACTTTGTGTAATTTATTTCATTACCACTGCTCTCAAAACGGTGAAGGAAAACATCGTGAGGAAACCGGCATGTTCTAAAACCAAAAATTCGAAGACATGTGACATCTACCAATCCGCACTGGGCCCGCGTGGTGGATTATGGCCCACTCGTTTTCACAGAGAGGAGGCCTGTGTCCCAACATTGGGAACGTTTATAGGCTGGTATTGATGATGATCACGTCTAGTATAACAAATAATTCTGTATAAGCCAAAATTTTTAACATCAAAAAAGAGCAAAAGTTTTCTTAACTTACAAAGTTTTCCGAAATCTCTAAAGGTATCAGTCAGATTGGCTAACTTAAAAAGTTTGACGGTGAATATATCAAGGGGTTCTAAAATGGCCCCTTTAACAGTATCACAATATATACATATTATAATGAAGTTATTCTATACTAGCTTTTTCCCGCGGCTTCGCCCGCGTGGAGTTTCACGTGTTATTGTGAGTCAACTATGAAAGATAGACATATGCTGTCAAAAAATATTATTATATAATTTTAAGGAGAACATTTCCGTCATACATGATTTCTATGTAGCTTTAACCATTAAGGCTCCACACGCGACGGAAGCTTAAAAAATGGGGTAACTTCTCCCGTTTTCCCAATATTTCCCTTCACTGCTCTGCTCCTATTGATCGTAGCGTAATGAAAAGTATACTATAACCTGCCCAGGAGTATGAAGAATAATTGTGCCTAATTTCGTCAATATCCGTCGAGTAGTTTTTGTTTCTATAATGAACATATAGACAGACAGACAGACAAAAATTTTACTGATTGCATTTCTGGCATCAGTAGCGATTCCTAATCACCCCCTGATAGTTATTTTTTAAATATATTTCATATACAGAATTGGTCTCTCTACAGATTTATTACAAATATAGATTTATTATTCTATAAGTATAGATTACTTAAGAAATAGAATAGATAACAAAGAGAGTGTTTTTGCAATTTAATTATTATCTGATATACTCTGCTAAAGTGGCTTTTTTAATACCCTCAGAATATTGCCGCAGCTAACTAGAACATGCATGTTTACGATAACTTTGAACACGAGTATGTAGTTTATAGCAAACCAACAACTATGTTATCGACAAGTTTTCAACTCTTGGCAGACAACAGACTAAAGTTATGTGCTCCTCCGTGTACCAAACAAAACTTCTAACTTGTCACCTAAAGGTGACAGCGAATTTTGTAACCTCTTGGTGACATCTTATTTTGTAACCTCTGAAAAGATTCCATTTTAAATACATTCGATATCATTACGTTCAAACAACACTTTGACATCTAATTAATTCATCTTGACACTAAGCCGGATTAAACTTGCCTAATATTTTCTCGACAGTTCCAAAAATAGCCTTTAATTTATAATAATCCAAGCCTGGAAAGGCCCAAAATCAGGCCTTCCCGTTAAAATTAAAAACAGATTGTTATCAAGTAATTAATACCGCACAAACGAAAGTTGTGAACAAACACTAGGAACTCAGCAAGCCGTCAGAAACTTAGATTGCTACTCCACAAACTTTAATTACTCCTTCAATACTTACCAAAAAGGTTTTACACTTCGCCAGGCATCGCCAGCAATGAGGCCAAAGCACAAATGTCCGATACAAAAAAAAAAACACTCCGGAAATCAAAATTCTTTTTTCGACGTTCGAAAAAAGAAGTGTCACAATTTTCCCGCCGAAATAAGGGAAGGACGCGACCTCCCCCTACCGTCGTTTGAGAGCTACTGGCTGTGCGGTTGCCGCTGCAAATGATGTTCCGAGTTTGAAAAGTTAGGGTAGGTCCTCTGTGTTGAGGGTTGGAGGGTGGTTTTGCGAAAAAGGGGCGATACTTTTTTTGAGATCAAAGCGTTGATCAACAAGTTTTATATTTATGAAGCTCCTGTTTTAAAGTCAGTGTGGAAACAAAGGTTTTTTTTTTATTTTGGGAGATTCGAATAACCGACTAATTTTTTTATATTCACTGTTTTATTACGTGATAATAAATATTGTAACGTAAATAAATATCACCCCAAATTAATTGGGATAAGGAGCAATTGAATGATGCAGAAAAAACTGATGATTTGATTAATGTGGCCCAAAGAAACTGAATAGTATGAAACAAAAATAAACTTACACTGTTAGAGAGATGTGAATAAATCCCTCAAAATGCGTTCACAGTTGGAAAAAAACGTTTTCAAAGTTAAAAATCAAAAAACTTGTCTGAGTCTTCCAGTACCTAGATTTAATCAGAAATATATAATATTTTAACCTCCTAATTCTTTGATTGTTACCTTACTATAATACCATCATTAAAAAAAACCCTATTGCAATGATTATCACGTGATTTGCGGAAGGATTTTGACGGACATAATGAATGGCAGCAATCAAAATCACCCTTTTATTATGAAAATTAAGAATATGTGATTCTGACAATGCACATCTCAGGTAATATTATTAAAAATGAACGATACTTTTGTCCTGTCAAAAAAATAATTGGACAAAAATATCGTTGTACGTTAAGTACGTTAAATGTTTACGGTGCTAATAACATTTAATATTATCAGCAGAGTAAACATTTAATAGCATAAGCGGAATATTTCACCCCGCTCCGCTAACCCACAAAGTGACATCCCTTAGACCACGTGACCGCATTCTCGCGCGCGCCATCGCCAATTGAGTTACGAATTTTGGACACAATTTATTCACAATCCCCTTCATTATCGGACGTTAAATTTAATATTAATGATGAAATAAAAAATAATGCATTCATAAATGTTTCTCCGTGAACAATTGGGGCACTAGCACGAGCAAGCAGTGTTAACGTATGTGACCACGATATAAATGAAAAAGTCAATGACCTTTATGTGTCAAGAGTCCCTAGAACATAAAGTTTTATCAAAAACTCTTTTTGCTGATTAAGTTCTTATTTTGATAATGATATTTTATAGGGTTCCATGCCCAGAGGATAAAATGGGACTCGGAACTATTACTAAGACTTCGATGTCCGTCTGTCTGTCTGTCCATTCGTCTGTCACCAGGCTGTATCTCATGAACCATGATAGAAAACAGTTGAAATTTTCACAGATTATGTATTTCTGTTGACGCTACGAGTATAACAACAAATATTAAAAAAAAACAGAAAAATACGTGTGGCACTCGGGGACTGCCGCGGTAAAGCTATTGCATAGCATTTATTTATCAACTTATGCAATTATAATGATTTATTTATTTCATTTATATATACCGAGAATTTCATCCCATCGTTGCTCTATGAGAAGTTACTATACTTATTATGCTATGGTCAGCCTTCCAGCCGTCAATCAAGTGAAACGTCAAGAAAAAAAAACATTCATTCAAATTTTATTCATGCACTTTGACATGACAAATGTGACAGTGACAGTGTTAGGTTTATTTTCGTTACGGAATTTCTTGATTCGGTCGCCGCGATCAAAGCCCGCAATAAAAGCTGTGCAATAGCTTAATAAAATGAATATTTAGGGAGGCTCCCATACAACAAACGTGAATCAACAAATTCACGAATTAACAAAGTTACAAACTTCTTAATTATATTAGTATAGATTAGCTTTAAACAAAATTAACAATAGGTGTAAAAATAACTAAAATGTAACAGACTTAAGTAAACAACAAGGTTCAGAAAAAAAACATAATTATTGTAAACAAAAATAAAAACATTTGTGAAGAGGATTTCCAAAAACAAATAATGTTACATTTTCGTCACGGACTCATGAACGCATCTGAGGTTATTCATATTCAGAGCTTTTTCAGTGTTGAAATCAGAATATGCGAATCCAATTTGATGAAATAAATAAAATTGTTTCAACAGTTGTGTTGCCTTATTTTTCGCTAGCTGTTATCCGCGGGCATGCCGCAATCGCGGCGGTAAGACCCCTCTTTGAGGAGTGGCTGGATTGGCGTCACGGCATCCTGACCTACCGCCTGACGCAGGTCTTCACGCGGATACGGAAATTTGGGAGGTACCTATGTTGGATGGGGAAGGAAGAAACGCCTGGGTGTCATCACTGCGAGGGTCGCCCGGAGGACACGGCGGAGCGTATGGTGCAGGACTGCCCCGCTTGGGCAGAGCACCGCCGTGTCCTCACGGAGGCGGTAGGCGGCCAGCTGTCGCGCCCGGAATTGGCGAGGCCATGCTGCCGGGTGAGACGGAATGGGAAGCGGTCGCCTCGTTCAGCGACGCAGTCATGCTAGCGAACGAGGAGGCGGGACGCGTGAGGGGAGGACAGCGTCAGCCTCACAACCCAGCCACCGCCTTAAGACACACCCACGGCAACGGATGTCGCGGGACGATCTCTGGCCACCGTAGGCGCGGGTATGCGGAAGGCGAGTAATGGGTCGATGGCGCGTTGTGTTCCACGCGCATCTCAGTGAGCTGTCAGCGTAATGACGGGGCCCCCCTCTAGAGGGCCAAAGCCTGCCGGGGTAGCGTGAGGAACGAGCTGCCGTGGATTTTATTCAGTACATGTCTGACAGTCCCTCCCAGAGAACCCATTTGATGATTTTACCACGTACTAAAGAAAGCTGTTACCCGCGGCTTTGCTTGCGTTAATTTACAATTGACAATCAATCGGATCGCCATCAAAATCATGTAAACTCTTTTGTTGTATTCCTCTGGAACAGTACTTTTATACCCTATATTTGGTTTATTTCAAGATGAAGAGACTGTTATCACCAAAGCCCGGAGTAGGTAGATTGATTTGGGGTCAATAACCTGAAACGTATATATTAATATGGACATACCTCCGGGATTTTAACCCTTCGACCGCCATGTCAAAAAAACAAGAACGTGCTCTCAGCGCCAAGCTAAGAAAAATAAATACATAAGTACATACAAACAGTAGTGAATTTAGATATATTTTAATAAGCTTCATATATTGACGTTTAAAAGTCTTTCGCGTAGTTGCGACGCGCGACTGTGGCGTGCAGGGCACTTTTTGGCTTGTCGTCTATACGCGACTGTGGCGTTCAAAAGGATAAAGAAATTTTAAAATTGTTATGAACATGTAGGATGAAGACATATTTTATAAGCACTCTCTGTTGCCCGCGGCTTCGCCCGCGTGCATTTCAATTCTATCCCGTAAGTACTGAAATGAAATCCCGGGAAAAAAGCTTATCTATCACTATGATTTGATGAAATCTAAGACGACGATGAGTTTATTGTTCGTCGTCCATGAGACTCGACACAAATGTTGCTGGTGAAATCAGTTCGACATAAATCGAGATCTGAAAACTACTTTATATCATAATCGTGGAAATCAATCTAAAATTTGATACACGGTCTCAAAATCTTAAGCAAACACCTTCACTTATCGAGAATATAACTAAGCACGAGGGAGAGGTAACTTAGTTATCAAAGCAGTGATAATTCTATCAGTGAAGTTGGAAATGCAAGTTTCATGCGGGCAAACTTGAGTCTGGAGTTACACAAACTATGTGGGTAGATGTTGTTGTGTGCTTAGATTTTAATAGATAACTGCCCCGTTGGTCTCGCAAGCGCGACTACTGAGCGTGGGTTCGATTCCCGGATCGGAAAAAGAATTTGTCCGGAGTTTGGAAGTTAGCGGCATAATAACCCCGTGTCTCAGACAGCACGTTGGTCCTGCGCCTGATTTATCTCCGGTCGTGTCAGATTGCCGTCCCATCGGAACTATGAGAGTAAAGGAACAGAGAGTACACCTGTACCTGAGCACACACTTCTGCACTATAATATTAAAAAAAAAACCCCACACTAGGAATTTCTCTTGTGTCGTGGGTGCGTTTACAAAAATGGAAACTAGCACACACAAACACCCAGACCCGGAACAACTACTTGCAGATCATACAAATATTTGTTCCGTGCGGGAATCGAACCCGCGATACACAGCGCAGTAGTCCAATTGCTCAGCCACTGCGACAACTGTGCCGTCAAATTCTGTCCCGCGTAGTTGGCTTATCTCCGTTGAGATTGACCACCGTGGCCGAAATCGGTCAAGAGGACAATTATTATTAGATACTAAATCCTCGACAGTTAACAGCAGCTACAGACACAGTTGATTTTTTAAATTTGTAGTCTCGCTTCTAGAAAACCCTGATCATCTTCAGCCTATAAATGTTCCCACTGCAGGCCTCCGTGAGAAGGAGTGAGCCATAATACACCACGCAGGACCAGTGCAGTCGGTAAATTACACATGTTTTTTGAAATTGTTGGTTTCTTCACTATTTTTTGAACGGACGAAAATAAAAAGAGGAGGGCCTCAATTCGACATGTATATTCTTTTCCTTGGTTCCAGAGTCTCGACTATCGTTAAACAGTCCCGAAAAATCAACCAATAAGACGTTTTGGTTTCATTTTTTTACCACCCAAAAAAAGAATTAATAAAACAAAAGAAGAATATACAGTACCCGAGCTTTCCCCTCTAAATGATGAAGGTTCTACAGAATATTATCAGGATCATTGGACGCTGAAGACTTTTCGTCTTACGTGGCGGATCTCGTTGCGGTATTACCACAAGTTGCATATGTATGAACTGACGCGCTCCAGGCTCCGGGCTATACGCCGACACGAAGAAGGATAGATATAGAAGTTCTTGCATCATCTGCCTAGTCTTTTCTTAATCATATGGGAGTATACAGAAAGGTAGCTGGTAGCCTAGCAGCGTTTATTTACCTATAAGAACCGGTCCATGCAGGTAACTGGCACAGGCATTTATATGATCAAGTGCCGAACGCCCCCGAAAAGTTCCGGTCAGCGCTGGTGCCACCCACCATTTAAAATTAATGAACAACTCTTCTTCCATCTGCTTGCTTTTTGTAACTGTTACCAAAATGGACCAGTGCCGATGAGCTCTGGTTGATCGGCGCTGGCTACCAGCTTTCTTTCTGTATACGGCCTATAGGATTTGTCAAGAATAGGCGGTGGCGACTTCTTGTGTCCGACACTGCAGGGTTCTTCTCTCCTAGTCCGTCAACGAAAATACGGGTGTCTGTACGAAGGAAACTCAACTTTTTAGCGAAACTTACTCCCTATTAATTTTCTACAAAATTTTGTAGTTCTCACAACACTTTTGAAGTCTTGATAACTGTCCAATCATCTTTCCACCAATTTGAAACTTTGGCCAATGCTACGGGTTTCGTGCTTAAATAGTAATACCTAACTCAGACCATTTTACGGAACGAGGGGCAATGGGAAGCAGCCACCTCCTTCTGCGAAGCAGTAATAATAGCAAAGGAGGAGACAGAAAATATGAAGGAGATGACCTCCTCCACCTTAAGATCCAGCCGCTGAAGGCGCCTAGGGGCCCTGTTAATTTTCTGACAGCTCTTTGAGTTTTGTCGACTCAGGAATTTACCTGTTGCGTGAAACTGACCTTCTTTACCTTTGTTCTGATGTGGACATAACGTGGATGGTGCTACAATAACAATTCAGTATAATATTGACGAGTTGCTAGTTTATCTTCTAATATGTGCTTCATGCATTATGTGTTGGTTCTCGTTTACGTTAATATTTATGTTTGGATCAGTTTTATTACTAGAAATGAAGTACTACACATAGAGCATAGACTAAGTATTATCTGCTTATAAACTTCCCTGTAAGATAAATACCTAAAGCCATAAATTGTTTTAACCCCATCATCATCTGCCTAGCCTTTTCCTAACTATATTGGGATCGGCTTCCAGTCGAACCGACTGCCTATCGGACCTCCACAACCCAGTAACTGGGTAATACTAGTACGATACCCCATGGTAAGACTGGTTGTCAGACTTTTAGACTTTTAGAGCCTCTGATAGTAACGACTGTCAAAGATCTACAAATGACAGGCGGGACGGCTTTACGAGCTTTCCGAGGCACGGAGGAAACTCGCTATGACAGATGGTCACCGATCCACAGACCAACCTCGGCAAGCGCGGCTTAACTAGGAAGATGACTACAGACTCGAGAGTTTTCACGTGTTTGTGATGTAAAGTAAAATAAGACTTTGCTGTTAATTTGATGAATAAAATCGTCGTTCGAACACAAAACGCGCTTTTTGATTTTTCAGAAAAACGACTGATTACTTCAATTACGCTGTTTGGCCAAATAATAGAATTCATGCTCCCAACTCCTAGATTCATCTCTGCCTGTTCAATTTTTACCATATTTTTTCAAAGCAGTTTCTAACAATTACAATAAATGGTCACCCATCTATGGTCCAACCTCGGCTAGAGCAGCTTAACCTTGAAGATCGACTCGCACAGCTATTATTTAGCCAGAAGAGCCTTCGAACTTCAAGATTGACGTTATTAATTAATTTTCATCATAAGTACCTCAGTGTACGCCCTTGAATACCGTAGAACAATATACATACATCCATATCGCGCCCAGAAGATTGATGGAGAAGCAATGACTGAGCATTTTCAGACAACAGCTCAAATAGAGAACACATTTTGAATTTGTTAGAGCGAGATAGTATTTCATTTTAAATACTATCTCTTTTACTCGCATTGTCTTATCCACCTTTTGATAGGATGCACTCATTTGTAGCACAAACTCAACTCACTTGCTTGTGACGTACTGGCAATTTTAAAACTGTCGTAAATTCGTCAATTTTGGTTTAAGTAAAAAATAAAAAATACGTGTTCAATATTTTTTTTATAATATAACTGACGTACTAATTATATTTTTTCTTTGAGCTATGTCAGAAACTTTAATAATCTACGAGGTCCTAAACGAAACCAGGTTGATGCACAGGACTTCCAGTCCCTTCTACGTGAGCTTGCTATATCTTAGGCCTCATCTTTGTCTATTCGCTACATGGAGACCAAGAGCCAACCTATTGTAGATAAAAAAAACACAAGTTAGTCATTTAAAAAAACAATGTTCTTTTTGAAAACAAGCTTTTATTGTTCAAAAAATACTTATGATAGACAAATCTATACTTAATATTATAAAGCTGCAGAGTTTGTTTGTTTGTTTGAACGCGCTAATCTCTGGAACTACTGGTCCGATTTCAATGATTCTTTCAGTGTTGGGTAGTCCATTTATCGAGGAAGGCTATGTTTTTTTTTGTTTCAAAATTAGGGATCCGTAATAAAATTGCTTTTTGTAACACAAGGTGTAAAATCGAAAACCTATTTTTGCGTGTGCTGCAAAAACTATTGACAATAGAACAAAATGATGTACTACGGGTTTGTAGATCCCATTAAGATCTACAAAAAAGTCTGCAAGATCATATATCTAGCTATCATGGTTTAATCACAATAACCGATTTTGTGTTCAAAATAATTATTAAATCGTCTGAAGAAAAAAAACTACGTTACATATGTATCGTAATATTGATCTTTATCGAAATTAAGCATTATGTTATCAAGGGTATTTATGTAGAAGTAAAATACTTTTTGTTTCATCTCAATCGGATATTTCGTTTAAAAGTTATCACGTTTGTAAGATGTTAAGAGTTGGTACCTATTAGTGAGTAATGGGCCATAGAGTTTTTTATCAACATAAAATCCTGTAATAATCTTTTTCGAAATATATTTGTTGATGATTGTAAGTATAAGATCTTAAAGTTTACCCAGATATCGTCGAAATAGAAAATAAAGATTATCAATGGATGTGTCAACGAGCAATATTGGCGGCGAGAAACAGTAGTTTTGGCGAAATTAACGATTTAATTTTAACTAAATTTCCAGGGGATATAGTCACCTACACTATTGATAATGTAATGGATCAAGAAGATGCAGTCCATTTTCCACAGGAATTTCTTAATTCTCTAAACCCGAGTGGCCTCCCGCCACATTCTCTCAAGTTAAAAATTGGTGCCCCAGTTATTTTACTTAGAAATCTTAAGCCACCAAATTTAGTTTCGGGTGGTACCTGTGTCTGATAAGGAGGGAAGAAACGCCTGGGTGTCACCACTGCGAGGATCGTCAGGAGGACACGGTGGAGCATACGGTGCAGGACTGCCCCGCTTGGGTAAAGCACCGCCGTGTCCTCACGACGGCGATAGGCGGAGACCTCTCGCGCCCGGCATTGGTCGAGGGCATGCTGCGGGGCGAGACGGAGTGGGAAGCGGTCGCTCCTTCTGCGAAGCAGTCATGCTCGCGAAGGAGGCGGGCCGCGTGAGGGAGAGGACAGCGTCCTCCCTCCACCCCAGCCGCAGTGGTAGACGCCCACGGCGACGGACGTCGCAAGACGATCTCCGGCCACCGTAGGCGCGGGCATGCGGGCGGCGAGTAATGGGCGACTCGCTGTCCGACCATGGACCATGCCCGGGTCGACGGCGCGTTGTGTTCCACGCGCGCCTCAAGGAGTGTCAGCACATTGACGGGGCCTGTAGAGGGCCAGAGCCTGCCGGGGTCGCGGGACTTACCCATCACCGTAACCCCGGTACGTAAAGGGCTCGTGAAGGACACCGTGGATTTTAGTCAGTACAAGTCTGACAGTCCCTCCCGCCCTGCCCTGGGTGGGAGGACTCATTTGATGATTTTACCACGCAAAAAAAAAAAAAAAAAAGACTGTTTTTCGCACGGCCAACTATATGTCGCGTTGTCAAGATCAGGTTGCGGAAACAATCAATATATTCTTCTGCCACAAGAAAATAAAACGAAAAATATAATTTACTCAGAAGTACTTTTTTTTTTTTCGTGGTAAAATCATCTAATGAGTCCTCCCACCCAGGGCAGGGCGGGAGGGACTGTCGGACTTGTACTGACTAAAATCCACGGTGTCCTTCACGAGCCCTTTACGTACCGGGGTTACGGTGATGGGTAAGTCCCGCGACCCCGGCAGGCTCTGGCCCTCTACAGGCCCCGTCAATTTGCTGACACTCCTTGAGGCGCGCGTGGAACACAACGCGCCGTCGTCCCGGGCATGGTCCATGGTCGGGCAGCGAGTTGCCCATTACTCGCTGCCCGCATGCCCGCGCCTACGGTGGCCGGAGATCATCTGGCGACGTCCGTCGCCGTGGGCGTCTACCACTGCGGGTGGGTCGGAGGGAGGACACTGTTCACTCCCTCACGCGGCACGCCTCCTCCTTCGCGAGCATGACTGCTTCGCAGAAGGAGGCGACCGCTTCCCACTCCGTCTCGCCCCGCAGCATGGCCTCGACCAATGCCGGGCGCGAGAGGTCTCCGCCTATCGCCGTCGTGAGGACACGGCGGTGCTCTGCCCAAGCGGGGCAGTCCTGCACCGTATGCTCCACCGTGTCCTCAGGACGGTCCTCGCAGTGGTGACACCCAGGGGTTTCCTCCTTCCTTATCAGACACAGGAACCTCCCGAAACTTCCGTGTCCGGTGAGGACCTGCGTCATGCGGAAGGTAAGGACGCCGTGACGCCTATCCAGCCACTCCTCAAAGAGGGGTCTTACCGCCGCGATTGCGGCGTGCCCGTACTCAGAAGTACTTTAAAATAATATTTTAACCCGGTTTAAAGTGGACGGACACTCCCGCCTGTAGTCTTATGTGTCTGGCTGAATGTCGAACAGATAGACAGCTATTGCCTGCGACTTATACAATTTAACTTAATCTATATTTTTCTAAATATTATAAAGCTGAAAGGTTTGGTTGTTTGTTATGAACGCGGTAATCTCGGGAAATACTGATCTGATATGAAAACTGTTGAACCCTAGAACCGTACCCTGGGGTACAACTGAAAAAATATATTTAAAATTGGCTATAACTTTTTTGTTTTAAAACGGATCTTTTCACGCCGCCGCGTATTTACGGGGGACGGGGGATCTTGTCGAAGTATCCGTCGGGCGCGAGTCCTGTTAGCGTGTGGTCGTGGCAAAACCTGTGTGGGGTACTCCAGCACCCCTGGGTACAGTTAAGGTAATTATATTAGTTACTAATTAGTGGATGTTTTTTATGAAATAATCTATGTTATTGTTTTTTTATAAATTATTATTATTATTTTAACATTGCAATATTACCTTAGAAGTAACTTTGTCTGAATACAATGTGTTTGTACTTAATACTCGTATTTATTCACTATATTTATCCGTTTTTTGGTTTAGTAACGATTTTTTTGTTATTCTTCTTTTTAGATGGAGTCAAGTAAACACCTTTCAGAAAATGAAATTCAGAACCTCCTTCTCCTTCCAATGGTAAACAAGTTTTCAAGAAAAGGGGAAGTTATCTGAAGCTTTTGACCTTATAAAACCTCATTTGGAGGACCGATTTTCATACAAAACTTTGCCTATGCATCTACAAATAAGTATTGGTGATATTTTAGAAAAAACACGACCTTCTAGTGCTCCATCCTCTTCAGATTCAAAATCTGGTAGATGTTCATTTTGTCCCAGGTCAAAAGACCGTAAATCACGCACTCGATGTGAGAAATGTAAAAGTTCTATACGTATAGAACACCAAAAAATGATTTGCCAAAATTGTTAATTTAAGTTTGTTAATATTTTGTTTAATTATGTAACGTGAGACTGAAATAAGTGCCATAAAAGTCTATGTATGTTCATTTTAATAAATGTCTATTCTTATGTAAAAAAAAAATGTTTTCATTAATGGGGTACACTGGAACCCCTGGGTACTGTTATTTAAAGTCTATTATGGGTACGGTTCTAGGGTTAAATATTCAATAGTCTATTTATTGAGGGAGGCTATAATATAGCAATATTTTATCTCGGTATTTCCACGGAAACGAGAAAAACGCGGGTGAAACCGCGGGGCACAGCTAGTCACTCATAAAGACGAACCAAACTCGATGGGTTTACGGCGCTTCATTACAAAGTTCCTATGGCCACCTTCCAGCTAGGTCATCAGATCACCTTCATGTCATTATAATATTACATTGTCACGCGATATACATATACGTGCAAAATTTCAACTCAATCGGAAACCGGGAAGTGGGTCAACTTGCAAGCTTTGATTACAGACAACAGGACAGGTGAAACTAAATGAAAGCTTGTAAAATATTTAAACATTAAAACTCTTTACTCCAAAAAACTTTTTTGAATAAAAATTCACCAATGACACCCTTCTTCGTACTTTGAGTAAGTTAAAAAAAATCTTTTTCCGCATCGTGACCAATAAATCTTCGCCCTTAAAACACACACAAAAAAAAAACTAAGAAGACGTTTAACAAATTGTCATTGGTCCCAAACTTGGTAGATGTCAGATTGCAAACAAAATTAACACTTACACTTAATTAAGCGTCAATTGTAGATGAGTTACACTTTATTTTGGAAGGCGTAGAACTGAAATTCGAGTGTGCAAATATTTGTCGAGCGGTAGATGAAAGTTTGTGCGAAACTACAAGGGAAGTCGATTTAAGTTTGGCGGGAACTTCATAATGATTTCATGAATTACAAATCAAAGTTGAGGGCGCAACGTTTCACTGACATGTCTCTTGATAGCTTTAGATTTATATCAAGTTTCTTTTGCTTCTAAACTTTGATGTCCCGTTCTTTAGATCATGTGGCCATGGAGTTTCTTGTCCGATCTTCTCATAGTGATTTATGGGTGGAATGGGGAACACAAGATACACCATTTTTTTTTTATCGTCGTAAAATCATCAAATTAGTCCTCCCACCCAGGGCAGAGCAGGAGGGACTGTCGGACTCGTACTGACTAAAATCCACGGTGTCCTTCAATAGCCCTTTACGTTCCGTGGTCACTTTAATTCATAAATCCCGCGACCCCGGCAGGACATAAGATATACCTTCCACAGTTTTTGTGTCTTTGGCTGGATTGTAAGTACTATGGTTACTTGTTCATCTATTTTCTTTCATAAATTGTAATGTAATTCTGGTAGCCAAATCTTTTTTGAATACATCAGCTGTATGTTTTTTTTTTTCCACAACTATCACACAACGCCATCTAGTCTCAAGCTAAGCAGAGCTTGTGTTATGGGTACTAGACAACTGATAAACATACTTATTATATTTCGAAACACATACATATTATAGATAAATTACACCCAGACACAGAACAAATGATCGTGCTCATCACACAAACATTTATCCTGGGTGGGAATCGAACCCACGACCTCCGGCATAGCAGTCAGGGTCACTAACCACTAGATCATCAGGCCTGTCAAAATATTGTTCTTAGGTCAAACTGAATATATCGGCACGTGTCGTTCCACGTGTTTTGTAATACGAAAATAATGGTGTTACCCACCACAAGAGCAAGAGAGATGATGTTTTAATCATTTAATTTCATCTCATATTACGTAAACCAAATATCTACTCCAAAATTCTAATTAAAATGAACGTTCAACAACTATTTACAAACTACGCGTGCCAATATTCCACCAAACTATGTTTATACGTCTGTCTGTCTGTATGTCTGCCGAGATCCGTCTTAGCTAAATATTTGATTTGCGCCGAGATGAGATTTAACTCGCTTTCAAATTATTAGAGTCTGGTACACACCATGTGGGTAAAGGTAAGGGGGTGTGCAGGCTTGATTAAAATGTTTATTTTTTTATTATCGTGGTATTATCTTCAAATGAGCCCTCCCACTTGACTCCGGGAAGGACTGTCAGATTTGTACTGATTAAAGCTTCTTCTTCAATCAATAGCCCTTTACGTTCCAGGGTCACGGTAACCTGATGAGACAGTCCCACGATTTATTAAAATGGTTTGAGTAATATTATGAATCTGTTTACAATCATTTACAACTCACATACACAAACACTGAGACCCAGAACAACTTGTAGATCATACAAATATTTTACTCTGTGCTGGAAACGTAACCGCGGGCGGCACAGCAGTCAGAACATGTACAGAAAATCTCCTTTTGACACGCGGGAATCACCGTGACCCCGGTACGTAAAAGGCTATTGAAGGACACCGTGGATTTTAGTCAGTCAAGTCTGACAGTCCCTCCCACCCTGGGAGTGGACTCATTTGATGATTTTACCACGATAGAAAAAAGTCTGTTCATTTGCCATTACTCAAGTTCTTTTTGTGCTATCTGCATAGAACGTCTTCTATCTTCTTCTCAAATCAAGTCCTCCCACCCTGAGTGGAACGGACAAGACTGACAGACTCTTACTGACTTAAATTCCACCCTATTCATTTGGTTGACCTTTGCGTATCAGAGACACAATTACCTTTATAGACGGTGCCGCGAATTCTCGCAATCCCGGGCAAATAATTATGAACTATAATTTTAATTCCCGCACAAATCTAAAAGCTCCCTAACCCGCGACCGTAGACGTTATGTTATTACATTTCCAATTCTAGCAGATCGAGAGACGACTGATTTTAGTTTGATTCGCTTACGACCGGTTAATTTGCACGATATACGTTATTTAATACAATATGTGATATGCAATTTAAGAACGGGTTATTGCAATATTTTGGCTGGTAAATATTTTGGGGATTTGGAAAATGACAATTAATGTAATAAAATGTATCACGATGGACTTCGAATTGATTGAAGTTGATCTTAATCTTCTACCTACCTGTATGGACTCGCACAGGTCGAAACAAAAAACAAACCAATCCAGAAAAAAAAACATAAAAAAACCACAGCGCTGGTTTTCTGATAGGGCTCAAAATAAAAATTATATAATATACAGGTTCTACTCCACACTTTTCACCAGTCTACTTCTCAGTTTAGCTAGCAGCATAATCTTTATCAGCCCATAATGTTCCCACGTCTGGGACACAGGCCTCCTCTCTGTGAGAGGCCCAGTGCGGGGAGGGGGGTAGAAGTCAAATGTCTTCGAATTTTTGGTTCGAGGACATGTCGGATTCGTCACAATGGTCCTTTACCGTTTGAGACCAATGGTGATAGAATAGATTACACAAAGATATGTTTGCTCCTGGCCTCAGTTCGACCAAAAACGAGACCAATGATGAAGTAGGCTCACCCAGAAAGAAGTTTAGCGCGCCGACGGAACATAGTAAAAACTGTACGTCGCTGGACTTCGAAAGGATGGTGGTCGAGCCATGCCCTGGTGAAACTTACAACCGTCAGTGAAATCGCTCAGCCTTCATCACAGATAACAAACTGGTAGCTGGTGAAAGAAAGAAAAAAGATTTATTGACACACACAGGACAAAACAACAAAACTATACAGAAGAAGAAGAAATACAAAGGAAAAACAAAATTATGTAAAAGAAAGATTAACGGAACAAAAATTAAATAAATCTGGGGGCACGGCAGTGCCCCAGCCAAGTCTCGAGCAAAACGGGCACGGCCGTACCATCTTTTCTCGATGCGATTCGCGGCTGTTTCGCCCCCCCTATATCTTCGACGTGGACAAAGCTAGGAGTTTCGGTTTTCGGTGAATAATAGTAGGCATTAGAACAAGCTTAAGTTCGAAATTACATGCCAATTGAATTAATAGTTTAGGAGTTACGGTCGATCAAAGTTACACCATTTTGTCACTCACTCACTGACTCACTGACTCACTGACCGATCATCAAAAATCTAAGGTACTTCTAGCAGACTTAGAAACTTCAAATTTTGCACCAAGATAGGTCATTAGCTACATATAAAGGAAAAATTATAAAAACATTAAAAAATAATATAACATAGAAAACAATTTTATATTTGCGGTTTGGCAAGAACATTATGTATGGATTTTGACTGCATTGTTAACTTTGTTCGTTGTTTAAGTATTCAATTAGATGAATAAATACATAGAATAGGAAAGAATAATATAAATGTAATACATAGACTATAATTAATACATAAAGTTCATAATTCATTAAATTAATAAAGCTAAAACTCCATTGTATTGCGATAAATTTCGATTGTATGCGCGCTCGATAGATGGCGTTGTACCTGTCTGAATCGCGCTATGGTTTCGTTACCGAGCGCAGTTTAAGTAGTACTTTAAAATAATTCGATAATTTTCATTTGATAGCGCCATCTACCTATGAAAAACCATTTCGAAACTAAAAAAATATTGTAGCTATATTCGGAGAACTTAAGTTAGCCGGATTAGATAGTAGATTTATTATTGTTACTGAAACAGTTATTTAGGCAAATAGTTTATTAATATAACATAGACATAGTTACAATATCTAGTTGTTTACGTGTTATTTAGTTTAGTTATATTTAGTTTGTAAGTTAGTAGATTTATGTTTATTTAGCTCGTTGAAAAGAAACGATAGAGATAGAGAGTGGGTTCTAAGCAAAGCAGTAGCTGAAGTCCAAGAAATTATGAGGTCACCTAAAAAAAAAGAAAGAAATACACTTACAAAAAATAAATGAGATCCCACCAAAAACATTAAATGTAAAAAAATGCCAAGTCTCTCGATGCAGTCTTTCCATCGTAAAAAGTTTTGAGATCTCATAGAAGCCAAGTCCTATTCAAATTATTTTGTAGTTATAAATCAACATTTAGTAATTGTATCAATAGTTTTCTTTATATTATAATTATAGTGACTTGGCAATGAGCACAAGAAGAAACAAAACGGCATATTTGGAGTTGAAAGTCACACACCGCATGCGTAAACATTAATATCACAAAATTAATTTTCTTTTGGTTTATCCGTGTCGTCCCAACCGAATTTCGGCAACGGCAGTCAGTCTCATCCAAGACTAGTAAACTGCGCAGGACATAAATTGGTGCTCATTGCCAAGTCACTATAATTATAATATAAAGAAAACTATTGATGCAATTACTAAATGTTGATTTATAACTACAAAATAATTTGAATAGGACTTGGCTTCTATGAGATCTCAAAACTTTTTACGATGGAAAGACTGCATCGAGAGACTTGGCATTTTTTTACATTTAATGTTTTTGGTGGGATAGTCTTGTCCGGTTGAGCAAAACACAACCTACTCGAGGTTGACCTGCGACTTGCCATTCAAAAAATAAAATAAAATAAATAGCCTTGTGCGAGGCCAAAAGGCTCCTATCTCAGCATGTGCAGCGACATTTTTTTAAATGTCACAGCGCTGGTTTTCTCTGATGCTGCTGTTGCCCGGTGATAGGCCACTAGTATATGGATCATAATTAAAACTGTATGTCGCCGGACATCGACAGGATGGTGGTCGAAAGTAATGCGGCCCTGGTGAGGATTATCCTCGCCAGTAAGATCGCTCAGCTGACATCACAAGTTACAAACTGATAGCTGGTGCTGTTATTGACCGGGTATGGGCCACTAGTGGGTGGATTGTTATAAAAACTGTATGTCGCTGGGCATTGATAGGATGGTGGTCGAGGGCCATGCGGCCCTGGTCAGACTTATAACCGTCAGTGGGATCGCTCAGCCGTCATCTAAGGTAACAAAAGGGTGCTGCTGTTGGCCGGGGATGGGGCACTAGTTGGTGTATCATAATAAAAACTGTTTAGCGCAGAACTTCGACAGGATGGTGGTCGTACGCTAGACGGTCTTGTTGAGGTCTGCCACCGGTAAAAAGATTGGTCAGCCGTCACCGGAGATAGCAAAAAGATTATGGTGTGAGACGCCCACGGCATCGGAAGTCGCGAGACGATTGACGCCAGACGGCATGAAATAGTCGGCTCGCCGACCGATCATGGACCATGCCCGTCGACGGCGCGTAGTGTTCCAAAAAGCTTTTGAGTGCCAAAGCCTGCTGAGGTAGGTAGGTACTGTCTAATCAGGATAGCGTGGATTTTAGTCAGTACAGTTCGTCCCGTCCTGCCCTGGGTGGGAGGACACATTTGCTGATTTTACCACGTAAAAAAACAAAAAAAGGAGATGGATTATAACACTGATATTGTCTAGCTGATTTGGCATTAACTTCAATTAAAAATTATTAATGAAATACCACTATTAGTACAATGTTTTGATTAAAAAATCCTTGCTACATCAAAAGCCTTAAACAGACCGTACTTTAATTTAAAATATCAAAGATAAATTCTTAATTAGTAACAGCATAAATCCCGCACATCTTTTTCTTTTTCTTAAAAAAGTCGGAGCAGTCAGGGAAGCGGCACAAATGCAAAAGATTCCATGCCGGACATCTAGTAATAAGCTACGAGAGAACTCAATTTAACTTTGCCATGATCTTGTTAATAAAATTCATGAATTACAAATCAAAGTTTGTTTCGTTGGGGAGATAAAAAATAAGTGTCGCCTCGGATTGCGTGAGACGGTCTGGAATCCCATAGTAATTTTGATTTTCGAATTTGGTCTAAAAAGAGTGTCAACTGCAAAACGGCATTTGACGTTGATATAAGGGTAATTTTGCAGTTACACTTTTTTTAGAGAAGCGTTCAACGAAAAGTAAGGGAACAGTGTTCAAGACAGGGACGCGAGGTATGATGAAAAAATCCCACATTTAAGGCAAACTTAACACGATACTAAGTAGCGCATACGCCAACAGGACGCCATTTGTTAATATCTGCGTATCGTATTACCCAGTTACTGGGTTGTGGAGGTCCGATAGGCAGTCACTCTATGTAAAATACTGATATTCAGCTACATCTGGTTCGACTGGAAGACGACCCCAATTTAATTGGGATAAGGCAGGCAGATGATGTCTTATCACCATAATGGTAATGATGTTATGTAGTCTATAGGCTTCGTAGGGGAATAGTGTATAAGACGGGGACGCGAGTTGTGATGAAAAAATCACACACTTAAGGCAAACTTAACACAATACTAAAGTAGCGCAAGTGCCAACAGGACGCCATTTGTTAATAGTCGCTTGCAAATGACGTCCTGATGGCGCTTCCTCTACGTAAGTATTGTGTTAAGTATGCCTAAAGAGTGTACGTCCCATTATACGTCGCGTCCCCGTTTTATGCACTGTTCCCCGACGTACGTGTGTAACTTTTTGTAGTAAGACAGTTAATTTCTATCTTATTATGATTACCATATTGAAGGTGATATAAAATAACAAAAGACGATCGGACGAAGAGGGGTATCCGACGATGCCATAACCCTCCTCCAAGAGAGCTGTAGGGAAACTAGTACTGTTCGTAAATACAAAAACAAATACCGACCGCGTTTTCCGCCCCACCGACGAGGCCCAAAGCGAACTCCCAGTAATACTACTGCCCGAGCCTTGCTCGACAAGCCAGCTCGCGAAGCTGAGCAAGTAGCTTTAAATTCCTCTAATAATAATTCGACCCAGTCTGACCCTTGCTGCCCCCCCCTCAATGACGCACTAAGCCTAGGCCCGAACCCCACAGGGGGTGCCCTTAGTGATGTTCATTTAATTGAACTTAGTTTGTAAGCCCTGGTTGAGGACCTTAAAGTAATTTTCGGCCACCACAGGATTGTCCGGTTAAGTAGCATCAACCTTCTAGAGTTATTGAGCTACGAGAGGCCATGTCGAAAAATAAATTAAAAAAAAACGGACGAAGAGGGGTAATAAATATCTTTGGTTCAGTCTTTATCTGTAACTAACCAATGACGGATTTTACCTATCTGATTCTTTAAGATGTCCACTTTACTGCAAAATTAGATTTTTGTAAATGAAAAATTAGACAGTAAGTTTATTCATTTCATTTATTTTTCTCTATACAAGTAACAACTAGTAGGTTTCTTTAGAACCCAACAATTATTCGGTTGACAAATTGACGTCATAGGTGACTGGCAACTTGACTACAAACCTTAGCACTGATATAAAAAAAAACAAAAAGCTTACAGATTTCTAGTTAATTAATGTAAAGAATTCAACGTTCATACCAAGAAAAAAGGTAAAAGTAAAAGGCACAACTCTTTGTTTACATTGCTTCTACGAATACGTTGCATTTCCTTATTCAAATTGCAAGAAATATTTTATATTGGATATTTTTTCTACGTAGTGAGGGGAAATAAAATGCAAGCATTTTTTATTTATTTTTTCTTCATAAAGTCGTTGCCCCACACTAGGAATTTCTCCTGTATCGTGGGTGCGACTACAAATATAACAACTCACATACACAAACACCCAGACCCGGAATAACTACTTGCAGATCATACAAATATTTGTAACGTGCGGGAATCGAACCCGCGACACACAGCGTAGCAGTCGAATTGCTCAGCCACTGCGCCAAACGTGCCATCATATCTTAACAATTCCGAGTACTATCTTAGCTTACTAAAATCATCATCATCTGGAAGACGTCCACTGCTGAACATAGGCCTCCCCCTTAGACCGCCATGCCGAACGACTATTCGCCACTCGCATCCATCGGTTGCCCGCGACTCTCACGATGTCGTCGGTCCACCTAGTGGGAGGCCTGCCTACGCTGCGTCTTCCGGTGCGTGGTCGCCACTCGAGAACTTTTCTTCCTCATCGGTTATCAGTTCTAGGAGCGATATGGCCAGCCCATTGCCACTTCAACTTGCAAATTTTACGAACTATGTCGGTGACTCTGGTTCTTCACCGAATATCCTTGTCCTGGATTTTATCCCGCAAAGAAACTCTGAGCATAGCTCTTCGGTCTCTGGACTAACGAATTACCATGACCCCGGTACGTAAAGGGCTATTGAAGGACACCGTGGATTTTAGTCAGTACAAGTCTGACAGTCCCTCCCGCCCTGCCCTGGGTGGGAGGACTCATTTGATGATTTTACCAACATAAAAAAAAAGCATAGCTCTTCCATTGGTAGTTGAGTGACTCGTAGGCTCTCTAAAAGGCTAGTAGTCAATGACTAATACTATCTTTACAACATCTATACGAGTACATATAATAAAATGGTAGGAAAGTCAAAACTGTACATTGAATATTTTCTTAAAAGAATACTTGGAGTGTGATCTACAATCGATACCGAAGCTAAAAATATAGTTTTTAGAATTTTTGTCTGTTTGTCTGCATGTATGTCCGGGATAAACTCAAAAAGTACTAGATGGGTTTACTTCAAATTTAACACAAATATTATTAAGAAGTCAGGTCAACATATAGGCTACATATTATCACGCTATCACCTACGGGGAACGAGCAGTGAACCTTTATTTCTTCAACGCTTTCACGCAGACGACGTCGCGGGCAGTAGCTTTTTTTTTTATCGTGGTAAAATCATCAAATGTGTCCTCCCACCCAGGGCACAGCGGGAGGGACTATCAGACTCGTACTGACTTAAATCCACGGTGTCCTTCAATAGCCCTTTACGTTCCGGGGTCACGGTAATTCGTACAGTCCCGCGACCCGCAGGCAGCAGCTAGTAATTATTATAAAACAATGTCAAGTTACTGTTTCGATACAAATTAAAAGAAACATTGTCGAACAAAGAACAAATGAAAGTACCATTGCGCGGTTTCTTGTAATCTTTTAAGTGAAAACAATCCAAGCTAATGAGCAATCTGAAAGCTTTTAACAAGAGAACTTCAATAATTTCCTTACTGCGATGTAAATGAATATTAACGAATACAGATTTTTTACTTTCAGAAGCTCTAGTCGCGGGACTGTACGAATTACCGTGACCCCGGAACGTAAAGGGCTATTTAAGGACACCGTGGATTTTAGTCAGTACGAGTCTGACAGTCCCATCCGCTCTGCCCTGGGTGGGAGGACTCAACAGATGATTTTACCACGTAAAAAAAAAATAGTCAGAATCTCTATAGTCTGACAGCCAGTCTTACCATGGGGTATCGTATTACCCAGTAACTGGGTTGTGGAGGTCCGATAGGCAGTCGCTCCATCTAAAATACTGATGTTATTTATTATACTTGACGCGTTAGAACTATGTAGATGAACTAGTAGTAAATGTTTGGTAAATTATGATCACATACTTTTTAATCATTTCGACGCCACACAGTTCTGACGCGAACTCCATTCTTTAGCATTGAATTTCTGCTTTTGATCATTTACTTTTGCTGTTGACTGTACTTACCACCAACAATATACCCGTTTTTGAGTGTTAAAATCTTCAAATGTGTTCTCCCGCCCTGGATGGAGCGGAGTCTGACAGTCCATTGACTGTCAGTTTGTTTGCCAGTGCCGTCGTAGCACTGATAGAACAACGGGTAGTACCACGGGCAATAAACGGGCGTTTGGCCCTATGGGAATCCAGTAAGAGTGCTAACAGCTTCTTGCGCCATCAAACAAAAAAAGCAAAGAGTCATTCGTACAGAAAACTGTTCCTCACTAATATAATTTCATACAAGAACTCCAAACACCTTTTTTTTACGTTGTAAAATCATCAAATGAGTCCTCCCACCCAGGACAGAGCGGGAGGGACTGTCTGACTCGTATCGACTAAAATCCACGGTATAGCCCTTTACATTCCGGGGTTACGGTAATTCGTACAGTCCCGCGACCAACTCTAAAAACCTAATAATAAAATTCAAAATCGAATTAAAATTTATGCAAGCTACGCTAAGCCTCCGAAATAAATGTTCCAAAATCGTATTTACAGACAGACAGACATATCGATAATGCTTTATCTGTTCGAGAGCAAATCTTAGAATAATTCGGATTTCTCTAACGTTATCTGAAGGTATTAAGCAAACGCTTTCAGATTATCTCGCCAATCGTCTGTCGGATCCCTCTCTTACGAAGATGTTGGTAATTGGACAGATATGGCATCTTAAAGTAACAAAGTAGAGGGAGGTTCTCAAATCGGAAGTTATATATTTTTAAGCTATTGCATAGCTTTTATCGCGTGCTTTGAGCGCGGCGACCGAATCAAGAAATTCCGTAACGAAAATAAACTTGACACTGTCACTGTCACATCTGTCATGTCAACGTGAATGAATAAAATTGAATGATTTTTCACTTGATTGACGTGGCTGACCATATCCTAATTAGTAGAGTAACTTCCCATAGAGCAACGATGGGATGATAATCTTGTTAAATATTCGCGGTAAGCGATGATTTTGATGCCCCCTCTAGAGGGCCAAAGCCTGCCGGGGTTGCGGGACTTACGAATTACCGTGACCACGGTACGTAAAGGGCTATTTAAGGATACCGTGGATTTTAGTCAGTACGTGTCTGACAGTCCCACCCGCTCTGCCCTGGGTAGGAGGACTCATGTGATGATTTTACCACGTAAAAAAAAAGACTGCCTACATTCATTTATGAATGCCTTCTCCTATAACACAACTTCAAACTACGATCAAAGATGAACGTTACCTAAATAACGATTTCCAAGTTCTACGTCGAAATATCAAAGCTCCTAATAATATCGGGGACTACAAAAGAGGATTTTTTCCTCCAGATGGTTTTGAATTTGTTGATACTGTCGACAACTTTACTCGTGTTACATTTTTTGTTGGTTTTCTTATATATTTATCATGCTTTTTATAGGGCGTAGGAATCGTCACATGCGTCCTCCTGCCCGGGTTGAATCGAAAGGGATAGTTGGGCTCCAACTAATAACAACCCTGTTCCTTCAAATGCCTTTTGTGTTCTAGGGCGACGGTCTTCTTTTAAAGCAGTCCCGCGACTCAGGCATACGCTTGACCTTATGGGAGTCCTATAAGTGTGTTGACACCTCTTTCAGGTACTCGTTGAACACTGCCTGGACTGGTCCTTGATTGGACGGCGAGCGTCTTATTACTAGTCGTCCGCAATTCCATAAATTCTTCGATTTATGACAGACAAAGGGACTGTCAGACTAGACTGACTAAATACCAAATTGCTCCTTCAGTTGCCTTTTGCGTTCAACTTAATGTGTGTTCTCAATTTCTTCACATATCAATGTTGTGTCAGTAACGGAGTAGGTTATCGCTAAAAATAAAACAGCATACCTTCTTGTAATACAGGTTTTTATTATCCATTATACGTTTCTTGAAACGGAAAACACGTCTTTATCTACACAAGATTTCTTAATTACTAACTTTCAGTATTTCGTAAGATAAAACAAGAAAATAAATTTTGCGCATAATATTCATTGTGTACTCTTAACAATTGGCATACTAACTTCAGCGTCATCCAAATCTCTGATCCTTACAAAAGTGCCATAATTATAAAAATCTTCAATCTCTTGCAAAGTTCTACCCTTAGTTTCAGGCACATAAATCCAAATTAATATAGTACCAATCAAACAAGAAATGCCTAATAAAAAGAATGTCCATGAAATGTTTATCCATATGATAATGTACGGTAAAGATTTCACTGTAACCACATACAATAAGCATGTTAATATATTGAATAAAGCTCCACCAATTCCCCTATTCTTTACTGGCATCAAATCAATAGCCAACGAATACGTCATAGGATTGAATCCAGAATTACAGAACACCGTGTATCCTATGAAAAAGTACAAGAACAGAAGAGAATCTTTGGCTATAAATCCAATACTTTGCAAGTATGATACTAAAGAACAACCGAACAAAGAAGCAATGCTGCCTAAAGAAGTAGACAACACAGTTTTAGTCTTCAAATATCTTATTAGTATCAAAGAAATTAAAGAACCAGACAGTAAGGTACAAACGGATACTACGTAACCTATAACAGCTATTTTAGGATCTCCAATAGCTTTTTCTAAAATATCTTTACTGTATATGTACAACGGCAATGCTCCACTGATGTAGAAATTCACTAAAATCAGTAACATGTACAAACTTGGCAGATAAAAATCCCTTCTCTTCATTTTTCGCCATGTGTCTTGAATTTTTGTCTTCTTGGAAATACTTCTCCTCGACTCCTTTTGAGCTGCTATCAACGCCTTCAACTCTTTCATTGATTCATCGTCATTTGTTCCTCTTAGCCATATAAAAGCCTTTTCAGTAGCTTCGAATTTGCCTTTATAAGCCAACCAGGATGGTGATTCTGGCCAAACGATAACCATCACTAAAGCTATAAGTACTGGAGCACTTAATACGATGGCAACGGTCTGCCAGTTTAGAACAGTACCTAATGTGGTGACAAGGACTTGTCCAACAGTTTGGTTTATGATTAGAAGTACCATTGAAACAGATCTATATCGTGGAGCTAACATTTCACTGACGGTCACAAGGTTGATTATCGTGATACAGTTGCTTGCAAAACCATGGAAAATAGCAGAAAGTAGGACCATAAAAACATCTTTTGCTGCAAAAGCTAGTATCCAGCCGATTAGGAGGAGAACAGAACTGCCAATGAAGCTGTATTTTCTTCCTTTCCATTGCATTATTGTTGGCATTAACGTTGCTCCTATGCCAGCGATACCGTGCATTGATGCTGAAACAAAAGAGGACCATATTTTTAAAACTTTTGTTTAGTTTTACCTGTCCTGTTGTCTGTAATCAAATCTTGCAAGTTACCACACCACACCACACCACAACAACACTGCATTGCAGCGCCAAAATGCGGTCCAGCCGTGGTTAACTACTTGTGAATAGTGTCACTGTAGCTTTTTGCAATTGCGACGGGGTTCCATTTTTATTTATTGTTGGCCTCAATCTAGCCCATAGGTTAAAATGAGGCCTAAGATGCCTTGAACTCAGAAGAAACTATAAATCTTGCGCACTGACTAAACTCAATAAAATCTCTTTGGTGCCAGACTCAGATAGCATGGTGGTCGACCCAGGCGGCCCTGGTGGAGCCTTACGCTACCATTGGGATCACTCAGCCGTCAACGCAGGTTACAGGTGCTGTTGCCCGGGGTGGCCGCGAGGAGGTGGATGATATCACCACTTTTTATCGGTACCACAACACAACTCAAAAAAAGCTACACACGTTACTCATAACTCTTGCTTGAACACCTTTTGTCGCTGCGATGTGGTGTGGTCAGACAGCGCCACGATGTGGTTACCCCTCTTGAAAGCGTACATACTTTCAAGGGGGGTAACCACTTGGTGACGCCGTACTTGTGAATGAACACGCGGTTTTGGCAAATAGCGAGCTAGACGGCAGCGGGGCGCTGGCGTGACGTGGCTTTGCCGGGTCGCAAACGCGGCGCGATAGTCACATTAAACCACAGTACAATATTCCTTCCCCATTGCACTTACCAATCCAAGTTAGCGTATCCAAATCGGTATGTATAGTGGTGTCATTTGACTGGAACTGCTGGAGTAAGACGCATGGATATCCTAAGGAACCACCCATGGATATCGCAGCCAACTGTGGTGCTGTAGCCACGTACATCTGGAGAAGTCAAAACATTTAAAATTGTAAAGCCTTTATTACAGTAGAATAAAGTTCATTATTTATTTATTTGAGCTAATTTGATAGATTTCTTTTCTGTCAACTAATTAATTTTCACTGCCTAAAAATATTTGCTCGTAAACATCAATTTTCTTCAGCTCTCTAAATCTCTATTGCTCAATATTATAGTACAAAAGCATTCAAAAAATTGTGTTGATGATTTTTTTCAACAGTAAAAATGTCTTGTGGATGTGCTATTATGCTGGCTTCACACGGCGCGTTAAATTACGAGTCACAACGCGCAGTGCAAAGGCATTGGCTCGCCATGACTGGGGTTGGCGCGTCCGATCCGAAAATGGGTGCAAAACTTTAGACCATAACAGCAACGACACTACATCGGTAGTTTCATACATTCGTAGTAAAAATGAGCGAGTGCGTACGATATAATTACATCAGTGTCGTATCGTTACAATCGTCGCCGTATTTGAAAACTTTGCGAATTGCGTCGCATGATATCACGCGCCGCCCCGCTTGGGCAGAGCATCGCCGTGTCCTCACGACGGCGATAGGCGGAGACCTCTCGCGCCCGGCATTGGTCGAGGCCATGCTGCGGGGCGAGACGGAGTGGGAAGCGGTCGCCTCCTTCTCCGAAGCAGTCACGCTCGTGAAGGAGGAGGCGGGCCGCGTGAGGCAGAGGACAGCGTCCTTCCTCCACCCCAGCGACAGTGGTAGACGCCCACTTCGTCGGACGTCGCCAGACGATCTCCGGCCACCGTAGGCGCGGGCATGCGAGCAGCGAGTAATGGACGACTCGCTGTCCGACCATGGACCATGCCCGGGTCAACGGCGCATTGTGTTCCACGCGCGCCTCAAAGAGTGTCAGCATAGTGACGGGGCCTGTAGAGGGCCAAAGCCTGTCAGCGTCGCGGGACTAACGAATTACCGTGACCCCGGTACGTAAAGGTCTAGTGAAGGACACCGTGGATTTTAGTCAGTACGAGTCTGACAGTCTCTCCCGCCCTGCCCTGGGTGGGAGGACTCATTTGGTGATTTTACCACAAAAAAAAAAATTGCGTCGCATGTTATCACGCGCCGTGGGAAGCCGACTTTGTTGTTATATTTCATTATGAAAAACAATAGTTTTTTAGTGTCATTACATTTGATGTATTATCTCAAAATCTTGGGAATAATTAATTGCTTTTAGCGATAAAGCAGTAGAAATTAATGTTTCCATTCTTTTGCATGAGAATTCCCTAATTGTATCTTTTTTTTCTGTTAGAGTACCTACATTTTAAAAGTGAGATGTCTATCTATGCATTTAGATGAATTAATGGGAGTAACAAATTATTTTAATCTACTAGGTTTTTTTATATTCCCATAGACATTAACGTCTTAAGGAATCAGGTCCATAGAAATTAGGTATTACACCGACTGACGTGGTTAAATCAACAAATGAATTCTCCCACCCATCCTGCTTGTACTGACTAAAATCCACGGTGATGTTTAATAGCCCTTTATTCCAGGTTCACGATTACCTGATGAGACTGATCCGCGACCCTGGCAGACTTTAGCTCTCTAAGGGGGCACACATCAGATGTTTTACGTGGTAAAATCATCAAATCCCATCCCAGGACAGAGCGGGAGGGACTGTCAGACTCGTACTGACTAAAATCCACGGTGTCCTTCAATAGCCCTTTACGTTCCGGGATCACGGTAAGTCCATAGTCCCGCGACTCCTGTAGGCTTTGGCTCTCTAGAGAGGGTCCTGTCATAATGCTGACATTCTTTGAGACGGGCGTGGAACACAACGCGCCGTCGACTCGGGCATGGCCCTTGGTCGGACAGCGAGTCGCCCATAACTCAGCGCCCGCATGACCGGGGTTGCGTAGCATACTATTTTTTTCTCATTCTTCCTGCATGTGCAAGTGCGTAAACGCGGGAAGTTGGGGATTCATCCTGCATCCAGGCTTGGATTTTAATCATAACATTTATGTCATGGATTTCCGCATATCAATCGAGGGTTAATAAGGGTTGCTTTTGTAGTGACAGTTGGTTTGAAAATTCATTACTTCAAGAGTTACAAATCTCAAATTATTGATGGTTTTTATACATTTTTCAAAAGTATCCCATGAAGAGGGTGGCCGAGATTAGAAATACACTGATGAAAAGTTTGCAATTCACGCGGTCGAAGTGCTTTTTTTTATCGTGGTAAAATCATCAAATGAGTCCTCCCACCTAGGGCAGGGCGGGAGGGACTGTCAGACTTGACTGACTCAAATCCACGGTGTCCTTCAATAGCCCTTTACGTACCGGAGTCACGGCAATTCGTGAGTCCCACGACCGCGGTCGAAGTGCTAGTATTTAATTAAATAAGTAATATGCTTTCAAATATTCACAGTCCAAAATTAAACCCCCTAAACGAGAAACTTGAAATTACATAAACAAATACTCTCATTAATTGATCATTGTTCTTAATGTAAACAGTTGTAGACACAACATCGCAATTACAGCAGAACACTTGATTACAAGATAATTATGTACTAACAAATGTACTGAGTCAATGTTTATTGTTCGCCACCTATAACTAGTAGTAAATGAGGTACCTACTGTTCAAGCGTCTTTAGTTTACGATGTTAATGTTTAATAGGAATTTATAAAGGGGGTACCTAAATATTAGTCCTCCTGTCCTGGATTGAGTTTTATTTTTTCTTTGATAAGCATAGAAGACTTACAGCTAAAATAAACAGTTTACGAGTAATATGGGACTGACAGACAATTAAGTCTTCACTTCCAGAAGTAAGTTGGAAAAGTGAGTGTGAACAATACTATACAATACAGCTACCAAGAGGCTAGCTTTTTTTTTCGTGGTAAAATCATGACATGAGTCCTCCCACCCAAGGCAGGGCGGGAGGGACTGTCAGACTCGTACTGACTAAAATCCACGGTGTCCTTCAAAAGCCCTTTACATTCCGGGGTCACGGTGATTCGTAAGTCCCGCGACCCCGGCAGGCTTTGGCCCTCTAGAGGGGGGCCCCGTCATTTTGCTGACACTCTTTGAGCCGCGCGTGGAACACAACGCGTCGTCGACCCGGGTCGGACAGCGAGTTGCCCATTACTCGCTGCCCGCATGCCCGCGCCTACGGTGGCCGGAGATCGTCTGCCGACGTCCGTCACTGTGGGCGTCCACCACTGAAGGACACATTTGCTAAGAAAGGATCAGAATCATGCTATTTGCACATGTTATTTAAATCACTACTGATCCTTCAGTTGTCCTTCGTATTCCAGTTGTTTAATAAATACCTATACAACGACACGCAGTCAGTTTTAACGCGAGGAAAAATAAACATCCCCGCTTTACATGTATAGGAGGTAAAGCCTCATTTACGCGCAGCAAGAACTCACATGGGAGTTTCACTACATTGCGGTATTCGTTTGGTCAACTGAATTTGTTGTACCTATAAAGTCTGCAATGTAACGCATCTCACGCGCGATTTCTTGCATCGTCTTAATCGGCTTAAGTCACCTTAAAACTATTTCACAAGATTTAATTTTATCTGTAGGTACCAGTTTTATTGTCGGCGCGACGTAACGAATCTTATAAAATACATTTTTTTTTTCCGTAGAAAGACATGAACATTTTTGTTGTTGACGGCACGGTTAGCGCTGTGCGCAATGGCTGAGCGATTGGACTGCTACGCTGGGTGTCGCAGGTTCGATTCCCGCACGGAGCAAATATTTGTATGATCTACGAGTATTTGCTTCGGGTCTGCGTTTGTGTGTGTGAATTTATCTGTTTGTAAACGCACCCACGACACAAGAGAAATTCCTACTTTGGGGCATCTTTTTCTTAAAAAAAAAAAAAAACTGTGGAAAGAAAGATTCGAACCGCCGACCACGAATTGAACCTGTGACCTCCGGTAATTCGTGAGTCCCGCGACCGAACTTCCGGACTAATGAAATTTTTTGAGTAAAATAGCCTATTTACTTCTCTCCTTTTAAAATTTGACAGGCCTGTTGGTCTAGTGGTTAGTGACCCTGACTGCTATGCCGGAGGTCGTGGGTTCAATTCCCACCCAGGACAAATGTTTGTGTGATGAGCACGATCATTTGTTCTGTGTCTGGGTGTAATTTATCTATAAGTGTATGTATTTAGAAATATATAAGTATGTTTATCAGTTGTCTAGTACCCATAACACAAGCTCTGCTTAGCTTGGGACTAGATGGGGTCGTGTGATAGTTGTGGAATATTTATTATTATTATTAAATGCAAACTATGTCAAAACAACTTCGTATAGGTACACAAATTTCTCGAATGCCTTCTACAGAGTTTACATAACTATTTATTCATGGATTTGCAGATGGCTCCGGTTTGGCTTACAATATACGCGGGCAACATTTAATACTATGGATTATTAATGTCAGGAAATCTTGGTAAACATCACTGGGTTTCAGTTATATTCTGTTTGAAATGGCATTTCAAACAGAATATAACTGGAATTTATTTCAAACGTGAATAATCATGTGTAAATAAGGCCGAATATTGCACAAAGCAAACAGATTTTGAAGGAGTATGGGAAGGCCTTTGCACAGCGTCGAGCTGTATTGCTATTCTTTAACGTGGTAAGTTCGAGCTCACTTCACCCAAGAGCGCATAATCGAAGTGTTTGTTTTAGAGTAAATCAGTGGCGATTCTGAACGAGACGATAATCTAAATACTCTAACTATATAAGTAGTTCGAATTTCAAACGTAACGTACTTTCGAAATTCGAAATACTGTGTCTCGTTTAGTGACGGGGCCCCCCTGTAGAGGGCCAAAGCCTGCCGGGGTCGCGGGACTCACGAATTACCGTGACCCCGGAACGTAAATGGCTATTGAAGGACACCGCGGATTTTAGTCAGTACCAGCCCTGGGTGGGAGGACTCATAATATGATGATTTTGCCACGTTAAAAAAAAACTGTGTCTCGTTGAAAAGCCGCGAAGGTTTCTTTTAAAAAAATAAGTGCAACTGTGCGTGTGCGCTCATTTGTTCGTGAACGTTAAGTTAAACATGAGCGTTCACTTGTAATTAGCATTCTAGCGAATGTTACATTACGGATACATAAACAGAGTGTTTTAGCGAGCATTCCAACGAGTTTCGATCTTAGCTTTCTGGGGAGCTTTTTGCCTAGCCGATCGTCAAGTTAGACATCTTCAGGAAGAAAAAAAAAACGAGTGCCACTCGGGGACTGCCGCGGTAAAGCTATTGCTCACCAATTAAAAAAAAACATCGCCTACCGTGAATATTTAACGAGAATATCATTTATTTAAATTGTTTGTTTGGGGGACTGTCTTATGTAAAAATTGACCTTCAAAAAGTGCTGATAAATCAGCCTAATTTGAATAAATGACTTTTGATTTTTTTTTTTGTTACTGTAGTAAAGAAACATAAATTATAATGAAGATATAAGTGGGTCGTTTATATACAGGATTCACAGGTCTCACTTCCAAACTGGGTCAAATTTTCAACAGGTTATGGGCCCACATAACCAGCACACAGCACGGCACGCTCCCACTGCGCCACTCTACTTTGTTGTAGGTTTAATTGTGAAAACCTCTTTTTGTAGCTGGCCGTTTAGAATGAGTAAGAAAAAGTAAATTGTCTTTATGACTGATGTTTTTATGATTGCCGATAGTCCGAACTGCAACGACGTTAGACGATGCGGGGTGTTAGGTTTACTTTCTTAGGTTTTTTCGTTATGGAATTTCTTGAATCGGTCACCGCGCTCAGAGCCCACGATAAAAGTTGTGCAATAGCTTAAAAATGTTACTAGAGCGTTTGCTAGAAAAATCGTGAAATGAAAGTAGCGATGTTTGGCTCTATGCGTAACTCCGTTAATTATTTATTTCGTTAAAACTTAAATCTGCGAATGTTCTATGTTCTGTTACCCGACGTGTTATGGCAACAAGCCTCTAATTTCAATTGATTAATCTAAAAATCGCTTCAAATCGCAAGAGATTTCGTCGAGAATTGGGACGAGTCGAATTTGTCTCAAGTTTCGTCGACGATTCCTTCCTTTTTATAAAACACGAAAAAAATATTTCAAAACCTTAAAAATTAAACTATTTAGCACTTACCTGTTTGACAAAAGGTGAAAAGTTCATGGTTAAAGTTCGATAAATTCTTCTGAATTTATAACGAAATGTTTTTATGTTTTATATCTACAGTGTGTATCTTTTCCTGGTACCTTTTCACATATTTGTTTCGAGCAAAAAACTCATTTCATTGTATACAATGAAACAGAACATTTTTTAATTTTATTATAATTGACGTTTTCCTGTGCCTACACAATAAAACTATAATTATATTCATTAAAATATTAAGAAAATACTTTTTGTTTGAAACTTTAACACAAAATTTATGCTAAATTTTTATAGCACTCAAGTTCATGAAGGTGACTTATATTGTAGTTGTTTTCTCACAATTTTATTATAACTTTTAAAGGCCAATTGTTCTACATAAAAATGTTCACGCGACTACACATTTTTACGGTTCTAAGAATTGATTATTATGGTTTTCACTGTTCCATGTGTTAACAAACTGCGTAATGAATATTACTGGTAACTGTCAGTGCTTTATAACGACTAAGTTGGTTACTTTTAGGGTTGCTTCTTCCAATGTTAAAACCACTTTCGAAACCTTGACTACATTGTAAACCTTACATGCAACTCGCATGCAATTGACGACACGGTTAGCGCAGTGGCTGAGCGATTGGACTGCTGCGCTGCGTTTCGCGGGTTCAATTCCCGCACGGAGCAAATATTTGTATGATCTACAAGTAGTTGTTCCGGGTCTAGGCGTTTGTGTTTGTGAGTTTATATGTTTGTAAACGCGCCTACGACACAGGAGAAATTCCTAGAGTAGGGCAATAAAAAAAAAACTGATCATCTTATCAATATGATAATAAAACACAGAAAATTGTGAGGGTTCTGAATACGGAACCATCTTCTTACTTACAGAACTAGCATCCTACTTTAAATCAGCGCATGTTTTATCTTCCACTTTCACCTGCCAGATGTCACGTCATCATTTACTCATTTTTTGTTCGCATTTAGAAATTTCCGCTTGTCTTAAGTGGCCGCTAGACGATCTCCAGCCACCGTAGGCACGGGCATGCGTGCTGCGAGTAATGGGCGACTCGCTGTCCGACCATGGACCATGCACGGTTCGACGGCGCGTTGTGTTCCACGCGCGCCTCAAAGAGTGCCAGCAAAATAACGGGGCCCCCCTCCAGAGGGCCAAAGCCTGCCGAGGTCGCCGGACTTACGGAATGACACCGTGGATTTTAATCAAAACGAGTCTGACAGACCCTCCCGTTCTGCCCTGGGTGGGGAGGACTCATTTGATGATTTTACAATTTTTCAAAAAAAAATAATAAAGGTCTTGAGTGGTGGCGCAGGCTACATATACCTACGGAACCCCTACAGATAATCAGACAAATTAAATTAAAAGTATAAAGTGCATACAGGTGCACAAAAGCCGCGACATTGACTAAATGAGTCATACAAAACATTTTTACATTTTACAATTTCATCTACTTTGTTTTTTGTTCAAATGTTAATTTAAGAAGATTAATCAGACACTACGTGTAATTTATCTATATTATGTATGTATTTAGAAAATATATAAGTATGTTTATCAGTTGTCTAGTACCCATAACACAAGCTCTGCTTAGCTTGGGACTAGATGGCGTTGTGTGATAGTTGTGGAATATTTATTTATTATTTATTATTATTTAATTAGAGATGTCTGTCAGGTCTCCTCTTCGTAAGATATCTTTTATTAAACGTGGTAAAATCATCAAATGAGTCCTCCCACCCAGGGCAGAACGGGAGGGACTGTCAGACTCGTACTGACTAAAACCAACGGTTTCCTTCAATAAACTTTTACGTTCCGGGGTCACTTACCCTTTCGGATTTTATTTCTATTTATGCTGCTCATTCCATCTCACTAAAACTAAAAAAAGCTTAAAAAATGTTATTGTGTTAATAATGAAAATTTTAACGGAAAAGTTTGTGTAAAATTGCTCCTCTTTCGGCACAAGAGCATTTTTTTCAGCTCAGCAACATTTTGTTTAGTAAATTATTTTATTCCTAGAATTCTCGTCTCAAACTGCTAATTTGTCCTCAAATTGCTCTAATTTAGCAACCAGGCGCATTCATGCGTTTTTAGACCAAACCGTATTTTGAGGCAACATTAATTTCACTTAAAGTATTTGTGGTTAATTTTACGAAATTAAACTGCTTTTACAATGTGATTTTCGATATTCAAAACCGAAATTGTTTAACCACTATCATGTATAAAGATGTAAAGATATTTTTAAGTTTTACCTCAAATAAAACGAAATGAATATTAATAAATTAAATACGAAGTTTTTAAAAACCACTATTGAACTCAATTAGTATATGTAGCGGCTGGTCGGCTGGATCGATTTTTGGCTTAATCCAGAAATCCCAGTTTACATTTTTCCCCTGAAATCCCTTCACTACTCTTACTTCTGTCTTATTAGATCCGTTATCGACACTTATTTTCTGTTTGAGCAACTTTTAAAGGTACAGAGAGTGCACCTGTGCCTACGCATACCTACACTTGTGCACTGTAATATATCCAACGCAGATGGCTAATCTCTGATATGATAGGCCGCCGTGGCCGAAATAGGTCAGGAGGACTATTTTTATGCTCTTGATAATTTTTTTTTTATCGTGGTAAAATCATCACATGAGTCCTCCCACCCAGGGCAGAGCGGGAGGGACTGTCAGACTCGCACTGACTAAAATCCACGGTGTCCTTCAATAGCCCTTTACGTTCCGGGGTCACGGTAATCCCTTGGTCCCGCGACTCCGGCAGGCTTTGCTCTACAGGCCCTGTCACTATGCTGACACTCTTTGAGGCGCGCGTGGAACACAACGCGCCGTCGACCCGGGCATGGTCCATGGTCGGACAGCGAGTCGCCCATTATTCGCTGCCCGCATGCCCGCGCCTACGGTGGCCGGAGATCGTCTTGCGACGTCCAACGCCGTGGGCGTCTACCACTGCGGCTGGGGTGGAGGGAGGACGCTGTCCTCTCCCTCAGGCGGCCCGCCTCCTCCTTCACGAGCATGACTGCTTCGCAGAAGGGGCTGGATCGATTTTTGGTTTGATCCAGAAATCCCAGTTTACATTTTTCCCTGAATCCCCACTCTCGTGGTACTCTTACTTCTGTCTTATTAGATCCGTTATCGATACTTATTTTCTGTTTGAGCAACTTTTAAAGGTACAGAGAGTGCACCTGTGCCTGCGCATACACTTGTGCACATATCCAACGCTAAATAATCTAATCACTGCTGAGCAGTTTCACATGGGATGGTGCAGCGGTGATTTGCGTGGTCTTAATTATTTTATTATTATTATTTTATAATTTGTCTTTATAATTTTATTGTATTATACTCATGATAACAAACATCGTTCCTGGACAAATATTTTTTAAATACTATAGTTGTAGTAACTACAATTCAATTCTACAACTATTTATGACCGAGTTATAATTCACTTTGCAAAGTACGTTCAACGGTTCATTTATTAAAACTAAATTAATAATAAATAGATAATGACGATAACATTGACACAGGTTGTTGAGAGTAATTAAAATAATAATTATAATTTGTGCTCTTATGTATGTATTTAATGTTCTAGTGATGGCATATGATATGTTATTTATAATTCTACGCTCAGCGACCATAGTATCTTTTCGGAGATCGTTTGCCGACGTCCGTCGCCGTGGGCGTCTACCACTGCGGCAAGTTATAGTTACCTTGAACAGATTGTTCAGTTAAGTAGGTCCAACTTCGACAAAGAGGTCGCCTGAAGAATTCAACTCGGATGGGCTGTGTTTGGGAAGCGACGTGATATCTTTCTCTTCGTGTTTAACCAGTGTATGTTGCCATGACATACGGCTCTGAAGCGTGATCATTGATTGGCCTTTTAGAGAGACTAAGAGTCACTCAACGAGTAATGGAAAAAGCTATTCTCGGAATTTCTTTGTGTGATAAAGTCCAGAACAAAGATATTTGTCAAAGAATCAGAGTCACCGACAAAGCTCTTAAAATTTGAGTTGAAGTGATAATAGGCAGGCCACACCCAATCAGTATATGACCATCTAATAAGAATTTACATGGTTTACTTTGACAGAAAAAATATCTAATTCATCCGTCAGATAAATTACAATGTTTGTATGTGTTTTTTTTTTATGTGCAAATTGGACACCTCGGACTACCAACAGTATTGTTTCTCCTTTCTCATAAATCCATCCAAAGGTTGTCTTGAAAAGATCGCTTTTAGCGATAAGACCGCCAATTGTGTCACCCTATGTGTAAGATATACTCTGTACTAAAAATGTATATGGTGTTCATAATAAAGAGTATTCTATCTATCTATCTATAAAAAATATTTGTATATATCTATATATATAAAAGGAGAACTGACTGACTGACATATCAACGTACAGGCGAAACTACTGGGGCTAGGAATGTGAAATTTTGCACACGGCTTCCTATTATAATGTAGGGGAGCACTAAGAAGGGGTTTTTGGAAATTTAACCTTTAAGGGGATGAAAAGGGGGAATTAGGAAAGTACGTAACCCACGCGGACGAAGTCGCGGGCAAAGTGCTAGTGTTATATGTATAAATATAGTTTATTTCGTAAACCAAAATTGACGAAGATACGTGTGTCATGTTCGTGAACGGGCACTGTCAGTTGAGACTGTTCAGCTGCTACGGTTTATTTTAATTATTGATTATTATTTTGTTTCGACAATTCAGAAATTTTTTGTTTATATTTTACTGTGGACACTTAACTTGCTACAACGTTCTCACATAATGTACCACCTCAAAATTAATGATGTAACAAAGGTTTTGTAATAATTTTTGCGATCTAAAAAAAGTGTCCACGGAGTTTCTTGTCCTTTCTTCTCCATAGAAATCTACTCCTTGGAATGGGCATCTACGGTACTTTCACAGTTTTTATGTCTTGTGACTGGGACTGTAGCACCTTAATTTTGTAGTATTTAATAATATTTTTATGTCTTTACAATTCTAAATTGCCTGTAGCTGGTCTACTAGAAATATAATGCTTTTGATTTTGATACGATACGATACTTACAAAAAAGGCAAAATATCACAAGAAAGTACAGTATGTATTTGCTTCAGCTGACGTCAAGAGTCCCCACTCTCGAATTTTGATGCATTATATCTTTGTAAATACGCATTGGTTTAACGAAAGAAAAAATACGTGACTTTCATTTTAAACTCTAGCTGACGGACTAATTAAATTTATAATTTACTAGCTGTACCCTGCCCCGCTTCGCTGTGGCACAAAAAAAAAACAGTTTTTTCAAAAAAAATATATTTTTAAAAACAATCCTTGATGCGGATAATATATCATGCTAAAATTTCAGCATTGAGCTGAAATTTTAGCATGATATACGGTGCAGAACTTTTTGAGTTTTTGAAGCATATACAAACCAACATAACATTTATATATGTATAGATTGATGCTATCAATTTGCTTATTACTCAGATCATCATCCAAAAACCACAATTAGGAACTCGCGCACCGCAGGACATGATGATGGAATAAATCACCAATTTTCAATAGGCACCAACCTAATAGGAAACGCGTTAAATTGTCACGAATTTAACATTGAATTACTGGATTTTGTGCACTCGCCTATTTACCCGAAATTCCGATTCGCGACGCAAATTATGACGATTACAGTTATTTCGTTTGTACGGGGATATAAAATTAATGGAAGTGTCAAGTGACACTTTTTTTTTAGGCTGGCAAAATCATCAAATGAGTCCTCCCCGCCCTGGGTGGGGCGAAAGGGACTGTCAGACTCTTACTGACTAAAATCCATCCGTGTTTCTTCGGATGCCCTTTACGTTCCGGGGCCGCGGTATCCTGGATTAAGAAAAAATCTGCGACCCCAGCAGGCATTTGGCCCTGTAAGGGGCCCCGTCGGTGACGCTTGAAACACGACGCGCCACCGACCCGGGCTTGGTCCTTTGTCGGACGGCGAGCTTACCTAGTACTCACCGTCCGCAAGCCCGCTCCGCCGCTGTGCCACAATCGTGGCACAGAGCGGAGCATCCACCCGAGAGGCTATTCCCATACGGGCAAAGAGACCCCTTAGGCACACAGTGCCTAAGGAGGAGTTTTTGCCCGCATCCCAGGGTGCACCGGCCCGAAAAACTGGTCTTCCCCTGGACGTATCCGAGAGGGAACTCCAGTCAGGAGAAAACATGTATTTTATTTTAAGAGCGTTTAACACGTTGAGTGCGATACCCGGTGGCCAACCATGTCTTAAAGCGTGAGTAGTTCCGCTGAGGGAAAGAGACAGAGCTATACAAGTCGTCTAGCGCCATCTCATTCTCACAGCTGAACAACTCACGGTTCAAGACGTCATGGTACGCCACCAGGTCTAAACATCTTGTATACTCCTCGCTTACAGTGCGGCTAAGAAAAGTATAGACTTCCTTGTCGTGCGGAAGGCATAACTTCAATTTGGTTCAGTGTAGGAAAGAGATTTAAGCCAAAAAAAGGATTTAAGTTCTTGTGCCGCCACAATGGAAGTTTTATTACTAGGTGTATAGACCTTCGGAGTCGCGGGACTGCCGGGTGGGAGGACTCGTTCGATGATTTCACCACGTTAAAAAAAAGTCGACTCTCGGGAATCAGTTTGTGCCAGCCACATTTAAATTTTGCTCGCAACTGAATCACTTCTCTGGCACGAGACCCATTGATAGATCTGGTATATGAATATGAAAGAATATAGGTCACATAAGCAACATGCAAAGCACACGAATGACAACTACAGCGGAGCTGAAGCAATCGCATTAGGCGAAATTGGTCAGATCACATTAAAGAAAATGGGAAAAGACTAAGCAGACAAAGTCACAAATAAACTTTTCACTTAATCCTTCGCAAGATATCACCTTAAGGTCGAATTTCCCTTGTCTTGTAGATAATAACTAAAAATTCAGCTCATACAAGTCGTTTATCACCGGTACACCTAGTAGCTTGTGGTTTAAGCTCTAAGTTTACCTTGGTTGCGCCAAGTTAGCGATAGTGATGCTCACGATCCGATCCGATCCGATATTTTTATCGATAAAACAGGATTTATGACACTTCGATACTTTTCAATCAATACAGATGGAACAGTGCTTGTATCTGTACATTGTGCAATATTGTTAAAGATTGCATGATAAATTTATGAAAACAAAAAAAAGTATCCTGAAATGTGAATTAGAAGACCCTTAGGCCTAAATTTCTCTTACCCTTACCTGTGTCAGTCGCGTACGGTTAATTACGTGCAACAACGCGATATAAATAATAATGTGTGCGCCGCAGAAGTCGGCATCGCAGTATAGTGTTGTGCATAATTAAAAAGCTATATTATGTATGATAACTACACTCGTATCGATAATTTGGATGGATTTAAAAAAAATGCAGATATTGTGAATCCCGATAATAATGGGATCGAAGCTATTCGATCTATCCTAGAATCGTATCACACGGCTTTTATGCAAAATCGCCTTCCGATCAATGACAAGGTAATGTACAATGTAAAGGTTCTCACATAATGTACCATCTGAAGATGAATGATGTAACAAAGGTTCTGTAATAATTTTGGCGATTGAAAAAGAGAGTCCATGGAGTTTCTTGCCCTTCTCCATAGAGATCTACGCATTGGAATGGGCATCTTCGGTACTTTGACAGTTTTTATGTCTTGTGATTGGGACTGTAGCACCATTTTTTTTTTTGCATGGTAAAATCATCAAATGAGTCCTCCCACCCAGGGCAGGGCGGGAGGGACAGTCAGACTTGTACTGACTAAAATCCACGGTGTCCTTCACAAGCCCTTTACGTACCGGGGTCACGGTAATGGGTAAGTCCCGCGACCGGACTGTAGCACCATAACAATTTTTTAGTACTAGTTTAATTTTATGTCTTTCGACAATTCAAAAGTGCCTGTAATAAATGATTTGATTTGATTTTGATTTGCCCGAGTCAACGGAGCGTTTTGTTCCACGAGCGTTTCAATGAGCTGGCAGTAAACTGAGGGGGGCCGGGTTCACAGGGCAAAACACTTGACAGGGTCGCGTGACAGTCTTAGCAGGACACTGCGATCTTGGCACCCAAAGAGCATATGTATTGACATGGTGGTTTTTAATCAGCAAGTCTGAAAATATTCAGTGTAGTTTTCCAACTCTGGGTGGAGTGAAATACTCCACCCAGAGTTGGAAAACTACACTGAATATTTTTATAACCTTAAAAAAAGGTTGTGATCCAAATCGATCAAAAGAATCGATACAAAAGCAAAGATATCGTGAATCCCTAGTCGAAGAGAAAACTGAATCATGGGAAGCATAATAATTAGTTTGTTGTACAAAATATAAATTGCTTGGTTATGGCGCTGGCGCCTCGGTGCTAACTTTTATTTTAGAATAGAAACAATATTTTCTACGTGTATTTTGGTGTAAATGGTCATATTCTGTTTATTGTTTTGAATTATCTACCTCGCTTTTCTCAATAATGTTTGGTATGGGTCGACGGCGCGATGTGTTCCCCGCGCGCCTCAAGCCTGCCGGGGTCGCGGGATTCGCAAATTACCGTAACCCCGGTACGTAAAGGGCTATTGAAGGACACCGTGGATTTTAGTCAGAACAAGTCTGACAGTAGGGTGGGAGGACTCATTTGATGATTTCACCACGCAAACAAATAAAAAAAAAATTGATTATTCCAGTCTAACTTAGTAGCAGTAATTTACATGGAGTCTCATTGTATCTGACCTCCACAACGTACAAACTGGGTAATTACCTCTGTGTTCTGAGAGAGATTTTAAAGTCAAATTGTCAGTCTTTCAAGCTTCTGATAACAGTAACGACTATGAAGACCTACAAATCATTTCCGGGACCAAAGGCGTAACGTACTTTCTAAGGAGATCAATAATAACCCATCCACTTTCAGAACATAATACACAGTTTCACACATAATCTTTATTGGCTAGGTAGGTACATATTGTTCTTGTTTTACACTTTTTAGTGGGCGATTTTTTCGTAGTCGGGTTTTAGTTATTTCTAAGTCATTTTTATTGTTTTGTTTTTGAAGTGAAAACTTCTTTAGCGGCGTTGAGCACTTTTTCTGTAATGGGTATAAAATCTTAAACTCGCGTCAGGACACGTGACCCTGACCGAAAAAGCGTAGGACGGCGCAGGGCGCATGCGTGAATGTTCGTGTGACTTTATTACTTTTAAAGAAGTTTGTATGCTGGATACATTCGTTGCTAGGTAACATTGTTTATAAAAGATGTACGTCACATTGGAAAATTATTGAAATAAAAAGTCAACCATTTTTGCGAGTTTTACTAAAATCTGTTCACAAGATATTTCCAACAATTACTATTCAAGTTTTCACTTCTGCCGGCACTCCCAGAGTGCAACCCGTCGTTTTTTTTTAATATTTAAAAAGGAAGAATAATGGTTTAAGTATCAAGTATCAGTTTTACAAGCGAGAACTGCTTTTGAATAAATAAATAATAAATATTCCACAACTATCACACAACACGATCTAGTCCCAAGCTAAGCAGAGCTTGTGTTATGGGTACTAGACAACTGATAAACATACTTATATATTTCTAAATACATACATATTATAGATAAATTACACCCAGACACAGAACAAATGATTGTGCTCATCACACAAACATTTGTCCTGGGTGGGAATCGAACCCACAACCTCAGCAGCATAGCAGTCAGGGTCACTAACCACTAGACCAACAGGCCTGTGAATGTTGAATAATAAACCACTTCCAATAATAATACATCTGTGGTCCACTGAAGTACAAATTGAAAATTAATGGTTCGCCATTTTGTACTGGTGCAACAATTCCAATTGTTCCGTGTTCAAATATTATGTGTTTGAACAAAACTGAATTTAATGTTTTGGCAATTATTCAGGTGTGTGATAATTCACTGTTAATGTTGCCACTAACTTGATAAAACGAAACATGTATATTGTTACTAGAGACGCGTCCCGGCTCCGCACGGGTGCAATCTCTACTATATTATGCATCTTATATACATAACGACAAATTACCCACCCACAGACCAACAGCGGCTAGCGCGGCTTAACCCGGAAGATCGGCCTGTGCTGCCGTATTTATTTAGCAACGAGCTCCTCGAGAATCATGAAAAAAAAATTAAAAAAAACGAATATGCAAAATGACGGAAGCATTGACTATTCAATATGCAGTCCCCAACTAGTTCTACAGCAGGTCTACAGAACAGAAAGATAACACCACGCTCTGAAGCCTGTCGGCCGACTTATCTGAACGTTTTCAACTGTCTAAAGTTGTTCGATGTCCAGTATCATGGTCGTTGTTGGAAAATGTCCATCGACAAGTTTTTGTTTAAGTTTATTTGATTAAAACGTTGGTTTGGTATTGAACATTCTGTTTATGTGCATTTGGAAGTAACATGGTGGTTTTTGATCACTTGTCAGGTTAGACAGTGACAGTCCCTCCCTCCCAGGCGGGAGGGACTGTCAGGCTCGTACTAATTAAAATCCACGGTGTCCTTCAATAGCCCTTTACGTACCAGGGTCACGGCTTTTTTTATTTATTTTTTTAGCGTGGTAAAATCATCATATGATTCCGGGGTCACGGTAAATCATAAGTCCCGTGACCCCGACAGGCTTTTGGATAATACAGGTTTAGGCTTAGTTTACACTCCAGGTATCCCACAGATTACAAATTTTCTCAAAATACCTGTCAATTTAATACTGTGACTGCACATTTTGTGCGTGCGTGTGTGTGCCTTATTTGATGATTTAGAAAAAAAGGTGTGTTGCATTAATTTAGTTCCTAATCGAATCAGATTCAATACATTTTGAGAAATTATTAAACTCTATCGTTCCATAGTGTGTATTCCGACCATCAATTCTGCCGACCTCGTGATCAAATAATAAGGTAACATCAGCAGCATCAACAACAGCCATTGTCTCATTTCTGATACCTCTTAATGCATCACATTGATAGCGCGTGCGACTGTTTGTGATGCAGTATTGGAAATGTTTAAATTATTGTTGTAAAAAATTGGCACAAAGAAGTTTACAATATCTTTCCGAAATCGGTGGCTTTGTTTCTTATTTTAATGACTCACATAAACACAGCCGCACAGGCCGATCTTCCGGGTTAAGCCGCGCTTGCCGAGGTTGGTCTGTGGATGGCTGACCATCTGTCATAGCGAGTTTCCTCCGTGCCTCGGAAAGCACGTAAAGCCGTTGGTCCCGGCTGTCATTTGTAGATCTTTGACAGTCGTTACTGTTCCTCAGAAGCTCTAAAGTCTGACAACCAGTCTTACCATGGAGTATCGTATTACCAAATTACTGGCTCCATGTAAAATACTGATATCCAGCTGCATCTGGTTTGACTCGATGCCGACCCCAATATAGTTGGGAAAAGGCTAGGCAGATGATGATGATAAAAGAAAACTGAATCGAATTGAGAACCTCCTCCTTTATGAAGTCGATCGGTTAAAAAGTATCACTTTAATTTTAAATGGTGAGATGTTTGAAGAATAGTCTTTCTCTTACCATGGTTGAATTTTAAATAATCAACCGCAGTGAACTCACTTGCCTTAATCCCCAAGTAACACTATTTTAGGGTTAAAGTAGTGACCTCATTCGATGTACGTTATAATTATGGCGAACTTCCACAAATTAATGAACGAACTCAACAAAAATCTTAATTACGAAAAGCTCAAAACCAGCACAACATAATTATAAAATGAGTAACAAAAATGAATGAAAAACAATTCACTCTCGTTCCGCGAACGAACAATAAAGCTTACCGCTAAGGGGGTTGAATGAATGAGTGAACGAACGAATGAACGCAGTAAGAGCTATATTGTGTAAGGGATGAAACTTGGGTTTGCAAACAAATAAACTATTGTTTTTCAACCCCCTTGTACGGCTAATAGCAGAGTGGTAAGGAAAATAGTTTGAAAATGACCGCTTTTAAAAAAATAAGGTTTTGTGTTCTAGGATTAAAAAGAAATGCAGCCGTTTGAGGGTTATTCTTTTGTTTTTGAAGTGAAAACTTCTTTAGCGGCGTTGAGCACTTTTCTGTAATGGGTATAAAATCTTAAACTCGCGTCAGGACACGTGACCCTGACCGAAAAAGCGTAGGACGGCGCAGGGCGCTTGCGTGAATGTTCGTGTGACTTTATTAAGTACTTTTAAAGAAGTTTGTATGCTGGATACATTCGTTGCTAGGTAACATTGTTTATAAAAGATGTACGTCACATTGGAAAATTATTGAAATAAAAAGTCAACCATTTTTGCGAGTTTTACTAAAATCTGTTCACAAGATATTTCCAACAATTACTATTCAAGTTTTCACTTCTGCCGGCACTCCCAGAGTGCAACCCGTCGTTTTTTTTTTTCTGCGTGTACTGTTAAGTGCAAAAGTTTTTGATGAAAAACCTTGTGAGTGTTTTTGTTAATGAGAAAATTAAAACTGTAATTTAAAACTCAATCAAGTTATCGTAGTTAATATTGAAGATATTTTATACTTATAAAAAATAAAGATAAAAATTATAATGTTTTTGAAGTGAAAACTTCTTTAGCGGCGTTGAGCACTTTTCTGTAATGGGTATAAAATCTTAAACTCGCGTCAGGACACTCGCGTCAGGACACGAGACCCTGACCGAAAAAGCGTAGGACGGCGCAGGGCGCTTGCGTGAATGTTCGTGTGACTTTATTACTTTTAAAGAAGTTTGTATGCTGGATACATTCGTTGCTAGGTAACATTGTTTATAAAAGATGTACGTCACATTGGAAAATTATTGAAATAAAAAGTCAACCATTATTGCGAGTTTTACTAAAATCTGTTCACAAGATATTTCCAACAATTACTATTCAAGTTTTCAATTCTGCTGGCACTCCCAGAGTGCAACCAAGACGATCTCCGGCCACCGTAGGCGCGGGCATGCGGGCAGCGAGTAATGGGCGACTCGCTGCCCGACCATGGACCATGCCCGGGTCGACGGCGCGTTGTGTTCCACGCGCGCCTCAAGGAGTGTCAGCAAATTGACGGGGCCTGTAGAGGGCCAAAGCCTGCCGGGGTCGCGGGACGTACCCATCACCGTAACCCCGGTACGTAAAGGGCTCGTGAAGGACACCGTGGATTTTAGTCAGTACAAGTCTGACAGTCCCTCCCGCCCTGCCCTGGGTGGGAGGACTCATTTGATGATTTTACCACGTTAAAAAAAGAAAAAAAGGTGCTATTACTGAAACAATTTATTATCTAGTATTTTATTCCACTTAGGGCACCTACAAATCAGTACGTACTAGTGCTGTACATTTAACACTTCTGTGTTTGTTTATAACTAAACAAAAGACGAATCAAAATATCTAACAAACGCCTCCAAACATTAGAAAACATTCTATTCGACTCAAACAACACGATATTCCTCTTAAACGCAAAGACTCAGTAACACCACGGAAAGCCACGCCATCTTGTATCTAAACCCATCCAAAAACACGCCTTAACACATCATGAATACGGCTGCAATTCTTTTAAACCGTCCTCATGCGATCGTAACTGAGAAAAGCACACTATACTTGCCTCCGATCTATTAAAATCACAACCCTAACAGTTTATAAACAGGGTTGAATTTCACTTGCAGTGTTGTCACGCCATCATAATGTGGATACCACAGTATCCTGTCTTCAAAATCAGTCAAAAATACATCTTAGAGCATGTAACACAAGGTTGAATATCACTTGCAGTGCTAGTACACCATCATAAACGGTCTGTGAATGCGTCCACTTCTTTCCACTTACAGCAAATCGCACGCAATTTCGTTAAAAAGGATCTACGCTTTTGTCTTTGGGTTCTATCCCTTTGAATTGTTGGTTTATTGTGTCTTCCTTATCTTTGGTAGGTACTTCTTATTCGAATTAATCGTTAAAATAGTATTTAAGAGTTTTTCTTTAAGGACAATTTTGACGGGCGACTCGCTGTCCGAACATGTATCATGCAACGCATGCGACGCGCATCGTGAAAGATGATTATTGAAGAAAGAAAAAATCAGCTACGAATGGTATTTGAAGCCGCGTCTTCTAGATACTACAGACGCCTTACCAATTAGGCTATCGCAACTCGCACTCAGAAGCTGAATCTTCTATTTCCCTCGATAAAATAAAAAGGTAGATATGTGCTGTCGCGGACTTTTATTTATATCTACTTAAGACAAACAATCCTGCGGTACATCATCTTTATGTAACTCCATTGGTTTAGGCAGCGCACGCCAAGATAGCTCTCAGATGGAAGATTTTTTTCCGACTTAATTGACACGTATCGTTATATTATGACCAAAACAAAATTACATAAAATCATTATAAATTGTAGCCTATGTGTTATTCTGATGAATAACCTATATTACTGTAAAGTTTCATCCAAATCCGTCCAGTAGTTTTTTCGTGAAAGAGTAACAAACATCCATCCTCACAAACTTTCACATGTATACATATAATAAATATGTAGAAGGGTCAATTCTGTACATTAAAAATATTGAAAAAATAAATAGCGGGGGGTGTTGCTGGATAAAATGGGATACTTTTTATCAAAATACGTAGAAAAAAATAATCTTATTTTTCAGTTACTACAGAACGCGAGCTCAACAGCAGTAGCTCAATAGAGGGATCTCCTTAATTATTATAGGCTTAGCCGTATTTGGGTCCAATAGATATTTATAAGATGTCATTGTCAGAGTTACTTAAAATGGAGAAATAAACCATCATCGCGAAGACCGACATCCGCGCGGACGAGTCGCGGGCGGAAGCTAGTTTATAATATTAGTAGGAAAAGGATAGTAGGATAGGATAGTAGGAAGTAGGATAGTATTAACATATACCGTTTATCCCAGTACTGAGTCCAGTACTACGGTCCTGAAGAATAATTTCCGAGCTACATGCGGACGCTACTTGTAACAGCCAGTAGTTTTTAAATATTAAAATTTAGGTAAAGTTACTAACAGATTTTACGAACAAACTTAAGCTTTGCCTAAATTGACACTTACAAAGTTGTGCTCATCCCAAACTTCAGTTGCACCAACTTTAGGTACCGCAACTTCGCAAGTGATGTTGACAGTTATGTCATGCCTTAATTAAGCTGCTCTTAATTAGGATTTACATGGAATAACTTGGATTTAAAGTTTGCTCAAACTGGCACAGATGAATTTCGACTTTGAACATAGCACTGAGACAGAATTCTCTTTTTTTTTTAACTTGGTAATATCATCAAGTGAGTCCTCCCACCCAGGGCAGAGCGGGAGGAACTGTCAGACTCGTACTGACTAAAATCCACGGTGTCCTTCAATAGCCCTTTACGTACCGGGGTCACGGTATATCATAAGTCCCGCGACCCCGACAGGCTTTGGCCTTCTAGAGGGGGGCATCGTCATTTTGCTGACACTCTTTGAGGCGCGCGTGGAACACAACGCGCCGTCGACCCGGGCATGGTCCATGGTCGGATAGCGAGTTGCCCATTACTCGCTGCCCGCATGCCCGGGACAGGATTTTCTTGAAAAAAGTTTTAAAAGGCCCGCAAATGAAACAACTTTTCGCAGCACTTACAGTAAAATAGCATCTGTAAAAAGCAAGCTTGTTGATAACGCGATGCGACGCAATTGGCTATTTGACTGAAAAATCTAAACAGACTATCAAAAAATATTCGACCCGTAATTTTACTGAGATATGATGCTTTAATAAATTACGAATACGTCATAATTTAGTACAATTTTTACTGAATTCTGACGTCACGAGTTCACTCTCCAGTTTTGATGCGTTATATAATGGTAAATATTCATTGATTTTACAAAAGAAAAATACGTGTCCGTTATTTTTCAAAACTCTAAATGACGGACTAATTAGATTTGTAATTTATTCATACTGTCAAATAGCTAATTCAAACGATATTTGGATGTTAGTTACTCATTCACGCAAAAAAAACTGAAAGGATTTGGATGTAATTTGGTAAAAAACTGTCTATGTACTACCCCGATATTATGTACTCTTTACGTACCGGTAATCTTTGAGTTAACAGCTAGTAAATAAATAAACTATTCCCTCGGTAAATACAACAAACTTTCCACTCAAACGTTTTACGAACTGTTAACAATTTACTTCACGAAAAGGGTGCTTCATACAGGGCAAAGTACTTCGGTAACCCAGGTACTCTCCACGAGATCGTCGGCAACACGAAGGCGCTGCTGGCTTTCCTCGGGGAGCTGGGGTGGATCGAATAACTTCTTTCCCACCCGCACGCAAAATACGCGCATTTGACGTGGAGTTGCGGATACCAGCCCGTTATACAATACAATACAATACAATTCACGAAAAGGGTAGAAAAAATGTAAAAATCAACACGACGCGACGCGACGCTCCCAAAGTACCACCTTTAGAAAAACTACTTGTGAATCAGTAGATTTAAAGCAAAAGTCACGTGGAACAAACGAAACGTGAGGTGAGACAAAAATATGGTAGACTGGCTTATGGCCGCGGTTTCGACCACAATTATTGATATTTTTGGAACGTAAATTTAACAATGTTAATAGCATAAAAAAAACGACGGGTTGCACTCTGGGAGTGCCCGCAGAAGTGAAAACTTGAATAGTAATAAACACAAACGAACATTCGCGCAACATTTTATTTTTAACATTTTTTACCCATTCCAAAAAAGTGCACAACACCGCTAAAGAAGTTTTCACTTCAAAAAAATCAGTCTCCCCGGATCATCTCAATATTCAACTTTAATGCAAAAATCAATAAAGACAGAGAAAGAAACTCATGTTTACTGTGTCCAGGATGCCAAAAGTTTTCAATATCGGCTCAGTAATTTAGGGATAAAACTCTGACTCATTAATTTGAAGTTATGCCATTACTTAGTTTGTGATTTGTATTTTTGACATTAAAATTATATTTATTGATTTGAATTCATGACGTTTAAAGGGTATTATTCATTCCTGAATTGATGCAAGACAGAGGTCATGTCATGTCATTCAGTTCACATCTCTAAATTTTTGACAGGCCTGTTGGTCTAGTGGTTAGTGACCCTGACTGCTATACCGGAGGTCGTGGGTTCGATTCCCATCCAGGACAAATGTTTGTTTGATGAGAACGATCATTTGTTCTATGTCTGGGTGTTATTTATCTATAATATGTATGTATTTAGAAATATATAAATATGTTTATCAGTTGTCTAGTACCCATAACACAAGCTCTGCTTAGCTTGGGACTAGATTTGTGTGTTATTTGTGAAATATTTATTAAAAAATATATATATTATTATGTAGGTACTGAGTTGGGCAATAAATATTTGAATTTGGTAAAAACGTAACAAACAAACAAACTCACTTTCGTATTTAGTGACGATAAGTAGACGAAAAAGGGATGGGGAGGTGACGCAATCACCATACAAATGATAGCATTGAAAGGTAAAGTTCAGAAGATGAAAGAAAATGTATTTGTGTTGAGACTACACTTTTTCTCTTTGAGGCATTTCTATGCGATTAAGATGTTTGTGGAAGACTGATGGTATCTTCTTGGTTCTATGAAAGCCTGGTAGCGAGAAAACATTTAAAACTTTTTATTTTATTTAAAATGTTCTCGTTCTTAGCGTTGGTCTAACCGAGAGGCAAACATGAGGCCCTTTTTTACTTTTTTTTAGCTTGATAAACTCATCAAATGAGTCCTCCCACCCAGGGCTGGCAGGGACTGTCAGACTTGTGCTGGCTAAAATCCACGGTGTTCCAGCAATAAGGTCGACGGCGCGTCGTGTACCTACCACGCGCCTGCCCCAAAGCCTGCCGGGATCGCGGGACTATCAGGTAATCGTGGCCCCAGAACGTAGAAGTCTGACAATCCTCCCATCCTGCCTTGGGTGGGAGGACTGGGAGGAGAAAAAAACAAGAAAGGAGGTGGATCTATTCCACCAAGCTCAATTCGGGAGCTTAAAACAAATTGTCCCAACAAAAACATTGTAACAGGTTGACCTTTTTGTCATCTATATATATAAAAGGAGAACTGACTGACTGACATATCAACGTACAGCCGAAACTACTGGGGCTAGGAATGTGAAATTTTGCACACGGCTTCCTATTATAATGTAGGGGAGCACTAAGAAGGGGTTTTTGGAAATTTAACCTTAAAGGGGGTGAAAAGGGGGAATTTTGTTTGTATGGAAAATCTTCTATCGATTGAAAAATCAGCCTTCGAATTTTTTAGAGGAAAGTACGTAACCCACGCGGACGAAGTCGCGGTTGAAGTGCTAGTCTATATATATAAAAGGAGAACTGACTGACTGACATATCAACGTACAGCCGAAACCACTAGGGCTAGGAATGTGAAATTTTGCACACGGCTTCCTATTATAATGTAGGGGAGCACTAAGCGGGCACGCCGCAATCGCGGCGGTAAGACCCCTCTTTGAGGAGTGGCTGGATAGGCGTCACGGCGTCCTTACCTACCGCATGACGCAGGTCCTCACCGGACACGGAAGTTTCGGGAGGTTCCTGTGTCTAATAGGGAGGGAAGAAACGCCTGGGTGTCACCACTGCGAGGATCGTCCGGAGGACACGGTGGAGCATACGGTGCAGGACTGCCCCGCTTGGGCAGAGCACCGCCGTGTCCTCACGACGGCGATAGGCGGAGACCTCTCGCGCCCGGCATTGGTCGAGGCCATGCTGCGGGGCGAGACGGAGTGGGAAGCGGTCGCCTCCTTCTGCGAAGCAGTCATGCTCGTGAAGGAGGAGGCGGGCCGCCTGAGGGAGAGGACAGCGTCCTCCCTCCACCCCAGCCGCAGTGGTAGACGCCCACGGCGTCGGACGTCGCAGGACGATCTCCGGCCACCGTAGGCGCGGGCATGCGGGCAGCGAGTAATGGGCGACTTGCTGTCCGACCATGGACCATGCCCGGGTCGACGGCGCGTTGTGTTCCACGCGCGCCTCAAAGAGTGTCAGCATAGTGACGGGGCCTGTAGAGGGCCAAAGCCTGCTGGGGTCGCGGGACCAAGGGATTACCGTGACCCCAGTACGTAAAGGGCTAGTGAAGGACACCGTGGATTTTAGTCAGTACAAGTCTGACAGTCCCTCCCGCCCTGCCCTGGGTGGGAGGACTCATTTGATGATTTTACCACGATAAAAAAAAAAAAAAAAAAAAAAGGGGAGCACTAAGAAGGGGTTTTTGGAAATTTTACCTTTAAGGGGGTGAAAAGGGGGAATTAGGAAAGTACGTAACCCACGCGGACGAAGTCGCGGGCAAAGTGCTAGTCTTGGATAACTTAGATTATGAAAAAAGTTTTCCATCATGTGTTGCAAGTCAAATTACTATGGCGATTAGAATTCCATCTAGGTACTTTGCTAATGGGCATGCGGGCGGCGAGTAATGGGCGACTCGCTGTCCGACCATGGACCATGCCCGGGTCGACGGTGCGTTGTGGTCAGCATAGTGACGGGGACCCCTGTAGAGGGCCAAAGCCTGCCGGGGTCGCGGGACTCTCGAATTACCGTGACCCCGGTACGTGAATGGCTATTGAGGGACACCGTGGATTTTGGTCAGTGCGGGTCTGGCGGTCCCTCCCGCTCTGCCCTGGGTGGGAGGACTCATGTGATGATTTTACCACGTAAAAAAAGAAAACAAGAGACTATAGATTCAAATCGACACTGTGTCTCAACACATACATGTTGAAAACTCGAGTAGACAACATAGAATGTCGGATGTCCATTAGAGTTAAGACCATTAGAGGCAAGAACGACCCTCAAGGGGGAAAAGTTGTAAGCTTATGGGAACACATCATAACGCCATAAAAGAGTTTTTAGGTAAAACTATGTCAAAAGCCATGACTTGAATTTGTGTATTGTGTTGTTAAAATGTTACTTTATTTTCACACTAGCTTCCGCCCGCGACTCTGTCCGCGCGGATGTCGGTCTTCGCGTGGATGGTTCATTTCTCCATTTTGAGTAACTCTGACAATGACATCTTATAAATATCTATTGGACCCAAATACGGCTAAGCCTATAGTAGTTAAGGAGATCCCTCTATTTAATTGAGCTACTGCTGTTGAGCTCGCGTTCTGTAGATAAAACTGGAAAATAAGATTTTTTTTTCTACGTATTTTTTCAGGATAAAAAGTATCCCATTTTATGCCTGGGATAATAAGGTATAATTATACCAAGTTTCATCGAAATCGAACCGTTAGTTTTCACGTGATACCTGCATATACAGACAGACAGACAAAAATTTTTTTAATCACATGTTTGGGTTTAGTTTCGATCCAACAACACCCCGCGCTATTAATTTTTTCAATATTTTCAATGTACAAAATTGACCCTTCTACTAATTGATTTATTATATGTATAGAAGATAGGCAAGGAATAACGCAAAACTGTGCTGTGCGTTCTACTAGAGATTCTCAAACCAATTTGTCTCAAACTCAAACAGTTTTGATCTCACATAAACATGCAATATATCACACTAACGACCCGCCCAGGCTCTTTTTTACGTGGTAAAATCATCAAATGAGTCCTCCCACCCAGGGCAAAGCGGGAGGGACTGTCAGACTCGTACTGACTAAAATCCACGGTTTCCTTCAATGGCCCTTTACGTATCGGGGTCACGGTAAATCATAAGTCCCGCGACCCCGATAGGCTTGGGTCCTCTAGAGGGGGGGCCCGTCATTTTCGCTGACACTCTTTGAGGCGCGCGTCGAATACACCGAATACCACCACACTCGGACAGCGAGTTGCCCAAAATTCACTAGTGACTAGATAATTTACTACAGAACAAAATGAAATACTGCTTAAACTCTAGTCAGCAGTAAATAGTTACGGAACTAAATCGAACACGTTAACCTGCTTCGGTAACTTTTATGCGATTCACTGTTTACTTACTTCTTTATTTTTTTAACCGATTTGAATAAAGAGGAGGTTCTTAGTTTGAGTCGAAGGCTTGTTGTACGTGATTATTTCGCGTTTGGTTTAGCTTATTTCGAAATGGATTTTAGAAAAACATACGAAAGCCATCAACTTCTGAAAGAAAAATTACTGTTTCCTTTAACACCCGAAATTAATATTATATCTCAATCACAATCCTGATCAGTTTCATTTTTAATCTTATTTAAACGTTACACTAGGAATGTCTTCCTGTATCGTGGGTGCGTTTACAAACATAGAAACTCACACAGACAAACACTCAGACCCGGAACAACCACATGCAGATCATACAAATATTTGTTCCGTGCCGGGATCCAACCCGCGACACACAACAAGTCCAATCAAATCTAAATGGTTATTTCTTAAAAAGACCATCTCAGACACAAACCTGCATAATTTTCGCATGATTTAACCAATTTAATGTCTGGACTTTAAAAGAGACTATAACATCTGTTTCTTCTCAGAGTAGTCGGGCACGAAACACCAACCTCAACTAGTTATAAAAAAAAAATGTGTGTTGACGTGTAAAACCTATTTGCAAAATGAATAATATTATTTAAAAATAAAATATTTGTAAAATTTATTTTAAAAAATTCCGAAACCACTACTTTCAAACTCATATACATAAAACCGGCCAAGAGCGTGTCAGGCCATGCTCAGTGTAGGGTTCCGTAGTTTCCCGTCCGTTACAATAAGTGTTAACAAATAGCCTTTTTTTAAACTTAAATAATTGATTATACTACAAACTTAGTCCAGGAATTTTGTACCACCTTCTTGTTTTTTTTGCACAAAAACTGTTCTTTCCATCAAGTTCAAAATAATTTTCCTAGAAAGTCCTTATAAAGTTCTACTTTCCAGATTTTTTTCATATTTTCTAAAGTTATGGTTCAAAAGTTAGAGGGGGGGGGGACACATTGTTTTTGACTTTAGGAGCGATTATTTCCGAAACTATTGACATCATCAAAAAATGATCTTAGTAAACCCCTATTCATTTTTAAATACCTATCCAACGATATATCACACGTTAGGGTTGAAATTAAAAAAAAAATCACTTTCTATTTTACATATAGGGGGGCTACCCTAAAAAAACATTTTTTTCCAATTTTTATTTTTGCACTTTGTCGGCGTGATTGATATACATATTGGTACCAAATTTCAGCTTTCTAGTGCTAACGGTCACAGAGATTAAGCGAGGACGGACAGACAGACAGACAGACATGGCGAAACTATAAGGGTTCCTAGTTAACTACGGAACCCTAAAAAACGAAACTTTAGACCTTATTACCACATAAATATCTAATATATAAAAGGAGAACTGACTGACTGACATATCAACGTACAGCCGAAACTACTGGGGCTAGGAATGTGAAATTTTGCACACGGCTTCCTATTATAATGTAGGGGAGCACTAAGAAGGGGTTTTTGGAAATTTAACCTTTAAGGGGGTGAAAAGGGGGAATTAGGAAAGTACGTAACCCACGCGGACGAAGTCGCGGGCAAAGTGCTAGTAAACTATAAAAACCCAGAGACTGTACAGTTCGCTTTTAAATCGGAATTGAATTCGCATTAGAGCGTCTCTCAGTGTTCGGGTGAGGCGCCTGCCGCTTATTCGATTTGTTGCTAGTACGGGATTTGAGTTTGTAAGACTTTGTGGATTATAATTTGGGAAAGGGATGGATGTGGCAATAGTTGTTGGAGACCTGCGATCCTAAAAGGGCCATGCATTGCCATAAAAAGCAAATATTATTTTCTATAACTCAAGCAATAGAGTAGATAATTGATAAAAAACAATTTAATCGCAATTCATTGATTCCATCATTTGTTCGTGGGTGTAATTTATCTATAATATGTATGTATTTAGAAATATATAATTATGTTTATCTAGTACCCATAACACAAGCTCTGCTTAGCTTGGGATTAGATGGCGTTGTGTGATAGTTGTGGAATATTTAATTATTTATTTAATTCAACGAGTAAGCAAAATTGCTAAAATGGGTTTTTTATTTTACCTTCCCTACAACCAACATGTTGTTTCTGCGATTTTCTGAAGGTTTTCAAAATCAAAGAGTATGGGACGTGCAGTTGGGGCTTTTTTAATAACTAGGGTAGTATCGTGGCAACTATAGACAGTAGGAATATTATGTTGCAGTCAAAACTCATGCCCAAAGAAAAATCTGCCTAAATATTTTTACTAGATTCTCCCGACAGTTAGACTTTTGACTGAAATTATAATCAAAACTAGTTTCGCCCAGTGGTGTTGGTTATGTTTTATGCAATGAGTATTCCAAATTCGTGAGTACCGGGCTTGTGACGTACTAACGCTTGTAAAATAAAATTGTACCAACCGAGTGACGTTTTGTGATTTTTAGAAGCGTTGTATCTTCATCAATTTTGGTTTCTCGTAAACCAAAATTGATGAAGGTACATACTTACAATCACAAAAGAAAAAATGCGGATAATATTTTTAGAGTCTATATTTCGAACAAAAAAATGTTTTTGAGTAAAATAGTCCATTGTACCAAAGTAACAAAATGCCGCATCAAAACTTAAACATTCAACTATAATGTCTTCGTGACTGAAGGTTTTGAACAAAATCCTCTCTCGGGAGATCTGTTGAATAGAAGCGACTCTCAACTAGCTGTGCGAACGAAAGTGAACTTTCAAAAAAGTATATTAATTAATAATAGTATAGATGCACCTGATTGCAATTCTATGAATGTAAAATAATATGGTACAGCATATTGTTACGAGCTGGGTAAGGGATAAATTAATTAACACCAATTAAAACCAAATATTTTTTATTGACACACAAATCACTAATTACAACAATCACTAAACGCTATTCAACACTAAAACACACTTAAAAGTCACTTCGAGATTTTCAGTTCGAGCTCACTTTCGAGTCGCCTCGATCGTAGTCAAACCCAGACTGACTGCCGGTCTTTTTTTTTTTGTGAATGGCATCTCGCAGGTCAACCTAGAAGAGGTTGTGAGCTGCTTAACCGGACTTTTCTGTAGATGCCTTAAATTACTTTAAGGCCTCCAGCCAGAGCTTACAAACTAGAAAAAACTACAAACTAAGTGACCGCACGCTAAGGGCACCCCCTGTGGGGTTCGGACCTCGGCTTAGGGCGTCACTGAGAGAGGACAGCAAGGGACAGGCTGGATCACAATGATACATTATTTAGGGGCTGTTTTAACTCTACGGCTCAGCATCGCGGGCTGGCGCTTGCAAGGGTCGGGGAGTGACTGCCGGTCCCTATCGGCGCCCTTTTTATACCCCGGCCGGACCCACTGGATGTTAAGAGAAGATGGTCGAAATTTCTGGAAAACATCCATGGACTTCTAGTCAGTCCCATAATTTTTGGAAACCAAACAATCTTCAGTAGAATTGTGGAGAACCTTATAGCTTGGTCTCGAAATTCGATCGACGTTACGATATCGTAGGGTATCTAATAGACAAAAGTACTAAAATCTCTTAATAAATCGTAGAAAAGTCGCAAGCTCTGCAATGATACGAGTAGGTAGGTAAATTATTGTAGGCGATACACTTTTAACCAGAGGTCGGAATTAAGTATTTAGAAATTAGAGTTTTTTTGTACTTGCATCGAAATGTTGATATTAATATGGATCTCCATGCAAAATGCTGTATTTTGTGACGCATTTCCAGAAAAAGCTAACAGTTTATTTTGTAAAGCATGATCAAAAGAAGATTCCTGTAATTTCATACCGCATGAGTTGAGGGAAATGTATAGACATGCAATGACGCATCCTTTACAATACGTCTGTCTCTTACTAACGTACTGAAGCAAGCGTGAGTGAGAGAGACGGAGCACGTTCAGAATCTGTCAACAAGTACACGCTAATTGCACACTCGGGTTGTATTGTAGAGTGACCATGATTTCTGAATAAATACAGAACTTTTTTTTGCTTATGTTATTGTAAAATATTTTCAAGAAAATTGTTTAGGAGATGATTACAATTTTTTTGTCCTACACTAATAACATTTTTAATTGACAAATATTCAAACTTAAAACCACGTATAAAACATACAAATATCTAATTAAACCTGCGTCACGCAGCGTAGTAGCTACTAAACCAACGACACAACTGTATGAGGGCCAACACCTGCCCGGGTCGCGGGACTGTCTCATTAAGTACCGTGACCCTGGGATGTAAGAGGCTATTGAAGGATTACCATCGATTTTAGTCAGTATTAGTATGACAGTCTTTCCCGTTCTGCCCTGGGTGGGAGGAATTAGTTGATGATATTACCACGATAAAAATCAGAACTATATGGAAAATGGAGCGATTGGCTATCTGACCTCTGAAACCTAAGGCCACTGATAACTAAAATAAAATATTAATAAAGGGAGATTGAAAAAAGACACAGACTTTCAACTCTTTTGCATACTAATAACTTCGAAAGAACTTCATAACTAAAGTTGAGCAAAGGATAATAAAAGTTAGAATGCATGTCTATGTAAAACTCGTTGCAAGTTTGTTTCAAGCCAAGTTGGATTATAAAACAAGGTTCGTTTAAGAACAAACTGTTTTTAATTGAGTAAAATAAACTCTTGAGTGGTTTAATTTTGCTTGTAAACTAAGTTAGTTAAAATATTAGTAAATTAAGGTTAAGGATAAGTTTTAGATACTTTTAAAATCACGCATACTACTATTATAAATGCGAATATTTGTAAAAATTATGAGAGAGATGGATATTTGTTACTCTCTAGCATAAAAACTACCAACGGATTTGGATGTAATTTGATACATACGTAGTTTATAATTTGAATTAACACTTATGATACACAGTTGACGAATAGAGGTCGTTGACGTGTTCACCCATTACCAAGGTTGTATGGTACATAGTGTTAACCGACTTAAAGTTTTGGCTTTATGCAGCAGTATCTTTGTCAAATGAAGGTCAAGGAAAGACAAGTCTGCGGCAATTGTCATTATTTCCATTGTAAACCTTGTCTCTGTCACCTCAGATCTAGTGTTGCGAAAACTCATCTGAAACAACACACGTAAGTTAGTAGTGTGTGAAAGAAACGAGAGTAAAACAAGCGAGTATTTTGTCTCCAAAGTATTTTCAAGACTTGTCCCAACTTTTCCCGGTCGCATGGCTACCCTAACCCGGCAGTATGAATGCACCTCGTTAATTAGTCGGTTTATTAGAGATTCAAGTGTTGTACGCTACAAATATACAGGGAAGACTTTTATACCTATCCCTTTTTATGTAGAGACCCTTTTAACCGTTCTGTGTTTTATTTTTATTCTTTGAACCTTTTTTTCTGTGTTATTATTTAATAAGCTTTCTGCATGTGTGGCTTGATGATGTTCTATTGTGTATGTTTTATTTTTTGTTATATTCTTTCTATGTTGTTTAGACTCTTTTCACCCATTTACTATTTAGTTGGTCCAAATGTGCTTAAAAACTAAAGCATTCACTTGTAATGAGCATTTTTGCGAATGTTACATTACAGAAGCGTTTTAGCGAGCATTTGAACGAGCGTTCTGGCGAGCTGACTGTCAAGTCTTACATCTTCTTGAAGAAAGAAAATTTAACGACCATCGACCAGAGCGTTCGCTAGTAAGATCGTGAAATTTTCTATACTTAATAGGTATGCCCTCAATCAAGCTAAGATTTAATTAAGTCAGACATCAGGATACCACATTAAGAGACATAATTAACTCAAACACCATGATACCACATAATTAGACAAAAACGAAAGAACCAGTATACTTAAATGTACTAACTAAGCAACTTCAGTTAAACCCCAAAAACCAATCCAGGATCAGCTTCGAAACTTCAACTAAACTGGATGCAATAGCACCCTCACCACACAAGTATTGACATTACAGTTCGCCAAGTGGAATAGTTGAGAGCGAAACTTGTGTGGAGCACTGTTCCAAGAGATTCGCTGGAGCCAATCAGCTGCTTGAAAACTTGAGAACGTCTAATTATTGTGAAGGGTGTACTTGAAATAGATTTTACGCTTTTGTTCTTTAGATATTTTATCAAACAAGAGATTTTAGTGATTAGATAGCTTCTGAGAAGTAATCTGTTCTGTGTCTGGTGTAATTACGCTGTTTTGCGCATATGTTTTTTGGCTTTGAATTATTAAGGGCTTTGTAATAAGAACCTATAATAATACTTTGTTACTAAGTACCTGACGGCGGTTTTGCCCGGCTGAAAGCTGTTTAGGCGGCTGGATAGGCGTCACGGCGTCCTCACCTACCGCATGACGCAGGTCCTGACCGGACACGAAAGTTTCGGGAGGCACCTGGGTCTGATAAGGAGGGAAGAAACGCTTGGGTGTCACCACTGCGAGGATCGTCCGGAGGATACGGTGGAGCATACGGTGCAGGACTGCCCCGCTTGGGCAGAGCACCGCCGTGTCCTCACGACGGTGATAGGCGGAGACCTCTCGATGGAGTGGGAAGCGGTCGCCTCCTTTTGCGAAGCAGTCATGCTCGCAAAGGAGGAGGTGGGCCGCGTGAAGGAGAGGACAGCGTCCTCCCTCCACCCCAGCTGCAGTGGTAGACGCCCACGTCGTCGGACGTCGCCAGACGATCTCCGGCCACCGTAGGCGCGGGCATGCGGGCGGCGAGTAATGGGCGACTCGCTGTCCGACCATGGACCATACCCGGGTTGACGACGCGTTGTGTTCCACGCGCGCCTCAAGCGTCCCACGTTGTCGCCTTAGGCCCGCGGCGGCTGGTGCGTGAACTAAAGGATGTCCTCTCCCTCACCCGTTAATGATTTTCCAGAAAAAAAGAAGGTTTTATACAAATTCTTTCACCCGCGACGGCTGGTGCGTGAACTAGAGGATGTCCTCTGCCTCACGGGTTAAAATTTTCCACAAGAAAAAGAAGGTTTTATACGAATTCTTCCACCCGATTGAATAACAAACAAACAAATCTATCTAAGTATAAGGTATCAACTAGGATTGAAAGCGGGGACAGTAAAAAGAGTTATCAAATAAAGAGAGGGCTATTCAATCCAGATAAAAGGTTTGAAATCCAGATGTCTGCATTCATTCTCAATACTACGTATGAACGTCTGGCTTTCAACGTATATTTTTGAAGAAAGAATTTAACGATTTATATCGTTCCTTTAAAGGATTGTAGGACAAACTAAATGCCTTAATAATGTTGAGGTTTTGATTAAATAATACACTGTGTACAGTGAGTAGAACAGATAGTTGAATGTCCTTTGCATAAATGGTAGAGAATTTTGGTCGAAGTCGAATAGAAATAATTAAGAGTGGTTAAATGATCGGCGAAATATACAGGATGTCCCAGAAAGTGTGGATCAATATCATATTATACCTGAAACCTTTCTCGATGAATGGACTATCTAACACAAGAATTTTTTTTTTCATTCGAACCAGCAGTTCCTGAGATAAGCGCGTTCTAAGAAACAAACTCTTCAGCTTTAAAATATTAGAATAGATTTTAAAATTTTGGCTCATTTTTTGCCTCACCATACACTAGCTTGCCTCGTATAGATCAGATCTCAGTAAAATGATCAGACAGCCAACATGATTGATAGCGCCCGCCGTGTCGGTGGAGTATGCGACGAAGGAATTTGAATTCGGTACCGTCAAGTTTGACGCGTGCTGCGTAATGCAGAGGAAAGGGGTAAAATGTCGAGTGGGGAGCTCAGTCTGACTATTCCGAAAGAAAATTTTATTTATTGGCAAAAATTAAATTAAAAACAACAAAATTATATTTAAAAAAAAAATAACGCCAAAATGTCCTAAAATAAAATCAAATCACTTATTTCAATTAAGCCACCAGCCCCCCCTTTATGACGCCCCCCCCTCTAGAGGGCCAAAGCCGGCCGGGGTCGCGGGACTCTCGAATTATCGAGACCCCGGAACGTAAAGGGCTATTGAAGGACACCGTGGATTTTAGTCAGTACGAGTCTGACAGTCCGGTGGGAGGACTCATTTGATGATTTTACCACGATAAAAAAAAGCCAATTGCAGGGAATTCTCAGACAAAAAAAAAACAAATACAAAAATAATTCTGATACTAGAAGTAGGTGCCCATTCCTCAGCTCAGTTTATACTGGGCTGACCGCACGAAGTGTCCAACCTGACGCTGATTTTCAGCTACAGCCTACGAGCTGAGCTATGCTATTCTTTATGAGGTAGGTATCCCATCGCTGAACTCTATAATCTGCTCTTAGACGAAGACGGCTTTGAGATCGTCTGATCGCGCAGCGCAAGCGGCGACCGCTATAAGTGTCGCTGTCAGTGGCTTAGTAAATAGCAAACTTTGAGCGCTGCTTCCGCACTGCATGGAGTCCTACCATGACGTCTTAAAGCGAGAGTATTTCCACTGTGGGAAAGAGATAGAGCTATACAAGTCGTCTAGCGCCATCTCGTTTCCACCTTGGAACAACTGACCTCAAAATAGGTGGCCACCTATTTATAGAAAACAGCACTGCTGCCCTATAATCCTACCTCCTTAACTCAAAAACCATGATGATTAACCAGCTAAACATAAACCCAACTCGGCGCGTGTAATGTTGACATGCAAGTTCCAGTAATCAAGGACGGTACGCTCCTGAGGTGAACTAATTACAGTTAGTTAGGAAGCACGTACTGCAAGTGTTTATTTGGAACTAGTCGACAGTTTCTGATTTACATGAGTCGATCTTGATTTTCGTGGCCTCAATCTCTCTGCATCTAGTCCAATTTAAAATAAGGTTGAATGATTAATAGGCGGTGGTTGGTAGATAGTTGGTTAATAGGTAGTTGATTGACAGATAGCCGAGGAGCTCGTGGCGAAATAAACAGGCTGTATTTATTGACACTGGCCGATCTTCCGGCTTAAGCCGCGCTTGCCGAGATTGGTCTGTAGATGGGTGACCATCTGTCATAGCGAGTTTCCTCCGTGCCTCGGAAAGCACGTAAAGTCTGACAACCAGTCTTACCATGGCGTATCACATTACCCAGTTACAGGGTTGTGGAGGTCCGACAGGCAGTCGCTCCATGTAAAATACTGATATCCAGCTGCATCTAGTTTGACTGGAAGCTGACCCCAATATAGTTGGGGAAAAGGCTAGGCAGATGATGATGATGGTTGACAGATAGCCAGGTTGGAAAGAATCATCTTTGGTCGGTTGTAAAATAGTTGATTTTTTTGTTGGTGAATAGCCGCGTCCAGACCGGCTGAGCGCGGCTCGGGAGCCGCGCTCAGACTTCCTGCTCGCGAGCCGTGGCACCCGAGCTAATTGTGAAAAGTTCCGAGCCGCGCTCGCAAGCCAAGGTGAGCCGGTTTGAGCATTTAGTTTCTCTCCGTATAACGATGGAAAACCACGTATTATTAGCTGCTGCGGCGCTTATGTTGTCTGGATATATCATAAAAGGGAAAAAAGTAACGAAAACTCTGGATTAAAAAATTGTACCAAAACCGAAACCAATACGGTAACAGTTTGTTCAAGGAACTAACAATCGACCAGTAAAGTTGTATTAAGCGAGTACTGTCTTCTTTATCCATTTATGATTCTGGCTCGCGAGTGTCGTTACGTCCGTCCACACCGGGCGAGCAGCTCAGACTGAGCCGCCATTGAGCATCGGCAAAAACCGACAACGCATGGCTCGGGGCCGAGCCAACGTGTGCCCGAGGAAGCCCGAGCGCCGTCCACACCGGCCGAACTATTGGCTCGCGAGCGGGACTCGCGAGCCGCACTCAGCCGGTCTGGACGCGGCTAATGGTACATAAGTTGATAGGCAGTTAGTTGACGACACTACTTCTAGGAACTTCTTACGCCTCGTCCACGTTCATCATCATCATCATCATTATCAACTGGAAGACGTCTACTACTGAACAAAGGCCTTCTACCTAAGACCGCCACGCCACATGGAACGCTTTTACCATCATCCATCGACAATTTTTTGTTTCGTAATTTATTTATGTCTGTTAAGCCTTTGTGAAACAGACAGGCGTGACGAATGCAAAACGTGACGTTTTTATTTGTAATGTATGGAATTGTTTGAATCCAGTCATTTAGAAAAGCGAAAGCGATCCGATAGCGTGACAGAACTATCGGACAGACGTCTCGCTTCGGTTCGGTATCGCTTCGCTTTCGCCTGTCTGTTTGACAAAGGCATTATTGTTAACAAATAATATTACAGGCAACATTTTAAACGTAAATTACGATGTGCATGTAATTATTCAGGTGTCCCGATTTCAACGCTGTGATTTTTACGAGTTGAATCGAATAATAAAATTGACACGTGCAAATATTTTTGATACGATTCCGATTAAATCTGTGACGTAATAAATGCAGAATGTTGAATAATTTAAGGTATTTTTTACCATAAAAGTACAAGTTCGTAGCAAACAACAGCATCAGGGCATGCGGACGGCGAGTAATGGGTGACTTGCCGTCCGATCATGAACCATGCCCGGGTCAACGGCGCGTCTTGTTCCACGTGCGCCTCAAAGAGCTATCAGCAATCTGACGAGGGACTGTCTCATCAGGTAACCGTGATCCTGGAACGTAAAGGGCTACTGAAGGACACCGTGGATTTTAGTCAGTACGAGTCTGACAGTCCCTCCCGCCCGTGGAAGGAATCATTTGATGATTTTACCATGATAAAAAAAAGACCGGCAGCGCGGTATCCCAATTAGTTTCAAAAGTTTGCTTGAATCCTACGAGTCTGACAGTCCGTCCCGCTCTGCCCTGGGTGGGAGGACTCATTTGATGATTTTACCATGATAAAAAAAAGACCGGCAGCGCGGTATCCCATTTAGTTTCAAAAGTTTGCTTGAATCCTAGTCGGCCTACTTGTAAGCTCTGCTTCTAAGTATGAGGTCCAAGGTTCGGATTCCAGGTCTAGCAGTGTTATTGGGTTTCTCAGTTATTAGCTAAAGCAATAGGTTTTATACTGCATCAAACCAGTCTTATCCATCGTCATCCCCGAAAAGTATGACTACAATTTCAAACACTAATGCCTTTGTCAAACAGACAGGCGTGACGAATGCGAAGCATGACGTTTTTATTTGTAATGTATGGATGTGTTTGAATCCAGTCACATAGAAAAGCGAAAGCGATCCGATAGCGTGACAGAACTATCGGACTGACGTCTCGCTTCGGTTCGGTATCGCTTCGGAAACGCTTCGCCTTTGCCTGTCTGTTTGACAAAGGCTTAAAAGTATTAGTTATTACCAGTGGTGGCCCAGTGATATTGGCCACGACTTACGAGTTGTAGATCGTGGGTTTGAACCCGGCCAGGCCCATTACTTTGTGTAATTTACCAACCAAATATATCCAATACCAAATACCAAAAAATCGAAGAAATATGACATCTACCAATCCGCACGGGGTAGATTACGGCCCCTTTCCTTTTAGAGGAGGTCTGTGTACCAGCTGTGGAAACATTTATAGGCTGTGATGATAATGAATAAGAATTAACAGTGTAACTTAATCATTCCTCTATAATATGTATGTATTTAGAAATATTTTAGTATGTTTATCAGTTGTCTAGTACCCATAACACAAGCTTTGCTTAGCTTGGGACTAGATGGCGTTGTGTGATAGTTGTGGCATGTTTATTATTTATTCATTATTGATGCGTTACAAGATGACTCATAAACACAAAAAAACGCACACAACATTTTCCTGAATAATTTAAAAACTTGATCGCTATGGACATTGTAAGTCAGTCGGCTTACAGTTCACGTTGTAATATCCGTTTATCAATCAATTTACATATTGAAGCATTGGCATTAATATTGAACGACATCGAATATGTAATGCGATGGTGTCATGACTCGGGAGTTCGAGTTGAGGCGGGGGAGTTTGGTGCGGGTGGTTTTAAATTGTAAAAGTTTTTCGGAATTTTCTTTGCGTTTTGGGGACAAGTTCGGTCGTGTTGTGAGGTGCCTTCGTTTATGTTTAGTAACTGTGTGTTAAGCCGGGTCCAGACTGGTGTAACGCGTAATCTAATCCACCGTGATGTAACACGAATTCTAAGTGTGGACGGAACATGAGCGTTACATGTTATGCTCGCGTTACACCAGTCTGGACCCGGCATTACCCTTATACTATACTCGTACGTAACGATTTGTCATTGAATCAAAAATAAAAAAGTAATTTTAACAAAACGCGATGCAAATTTATAAACGTATTTTTTCGGCTTGTGTTGTAGTAGTTGTATCTTGAAAAAGCTTTAAGAAACAGCAAAATAACAGCAATGACGTCTCTGTAGATAAAATTTGACGTTTAATTTTCAAACATTTTAGTTAATGTCTTTTTTATGTGGATACACGGCTAATCGTACACGGCTAATTTTACGTTTACCACATAAATACCAGCTGCATACCTTTTTTACCAAGAAAGACACTTTCTCGCTCGGGACAAATGTTGTAACCCCAAACACTGAAATAAAAAAAATAAAATTGTATTCTAGCAAATGCAACATCAAATATAGCTTTTCCTTGAACTACTTATACGCTTTGTTTTTATTTTTAAACGCAGAAAGCGAAGAAAAAAAGGAACAAGATACCTAATACATTGTCCTTACAGTAACTACACGCCAACTATATCTCGATAAATTACCCCGGCTCGTCATTAAGCGATGCGAATTATACGGATTATTCATGAGCGCAGCGAGCAAGTCTTAAGTGTTGTTTTGACTACGTAGTATAGCTAACTATATTAATATCTTCAACAAAATAAACCACGTTTAACTTGATGTTACTGCGTGAAACTAGCGAAGAATCGACCTTGAAATTCATAAATTAAGCGATATTTACTCAAATCATTTAAGGTAATTATGAATCCAAACTTTTTTTTTTTATTGGGGTAAAATCATCAAATGAGTCCGGGAGGGACTGTCATACTCGTACTGACTAAAATCCACGGTGTCCTTCAATAGCCTTTTACATTCCACGGTCACGGTAATTCGATAAGTCCCGCAAGGCGCAAGGTGCGCGTGGAACAAAACGCGCCGTCGACCCGGACATGGTCCATGGACGGACAGCAAGTCGCCCATTACTTGCTGCCCGCATACTCGCGTCTACGGTGACCGGCGATCGTCTGCCGACGTCCGTCGCCGTGGGCGTCTACCACTGCGGATTATTCCGAACGTCTAGTGAAATGTGTGATTATAGTTACAACTTCTAACTTTACTAGATTTTCGTAATGTATCCTTTTGCTTCTCTGTCTAGGGTTTAAAGACGGTTTGATAAAGGGAAATGATGTAATATGGAGACAAACTCTCATTAAACTTCATCAAATAAATTAATTTCATCATGCCTTTGGCGTGATACTTTGTTTCTTTTTTATGTACCATTTCCCCACAATAGTAATTTCTCTTGTGTCGTGGGTGCGTTTACAAACAGAAAGTCGCATACACAAACACCCCGACGCGAAACATGCCTGTATATAATTATGAATATATTTATAGTTTGTATCAATTTTAGTATTAGAATGACTTTTGCTTGGCACATATCCTCATTACCGTCTTAAGGGCCAACAGTAAAATTTATGCTCAAAACAAACTCGACAATGACAACTTTAAAATCCACTATAATTAACCACGAGTACGTTAACAGCAATTAATATAACATCCTTACTACCCATATAATATTCCGTTCACATCTCACTCACCTCATAATTACACATGAATTCTTAATCCCCAAATACTTAACCCACTTGAATCACCCTAAATTCTCACCACAACAGAGGGTGACAACAACAAAGACCCCCAATCACCCGACTTGTGTATAAATAGAAACCGCGCTCCTATTAAAGCGGAGTATAATCCCGCAGAACCCCCAAAAAGTGGGGGGACTGTTAAAGAATTTTAATTTTCCCGAATTAATTCTTATTCATTTTTCAACGAGGGTTCCGGCGAAGGAAGACTTGTTCTGGAGCATAGAGAGACAGGATAAGGCGAGACAGTTTGTAAAGGTCTGTTTTTGACTGCGAAGAGACTTTTGTGTGAGATGAAATAATTTCATTATAGAGTGCGATAGGTTTTTTCATATATTTTTCTCATTTAAGATAAACTGCTGTCAATTTAAGTACAGGCGCCAGCACATCAACTTATCCGAATCTGTCAAAATTTGCCAATCGAACGTGAACCTTCTTGTTTAGTGATAAAATTGAAAATCTATGAGTGCAATTTGACAAATTGTGGTAGCTTTATGCACTGGCGTCTGTACAATACAGATTAGCCTGGATCGAGGGACTGTCTGCAACGCAAAGGGTTAGTAAAAGAACAGGGTATTTTTTGTCATTCAATTTTTTTCGCTCTACTCAGAGTGGGAAAACTCTTTCGATGATTTTAAACCCTCCAAAAAAACCTTAATTATTTCATATTTAATAAATAAAAATAATAATAAAAATGTTTTTATTCATCTCCACAAATTACACATATGTACGAGGACAATCTTAAAGTTAAATATACAAGTTGACTATTACGTAAATGTAATTTGTGGGAGATCTGGAGTCTAAACTAAGCCTAGGCCTGTACTATAGAACTCCAGGCCCCCCATCACATGATATTTTATGTAAAATTATAAGTCAACGGGTAGATACATGTTATATGTGTGTGTGTGTGGTGTATGTGGTGTGTGAGGGTGTGTGTGTGTGTATGTTTCAATATGCGTGCTATGCATGCTATATTTATATATATACGTATATATGTTATATAAGCATAAAACTACCTTACCACTTCAATTATTTTCTCAGTTTCGTAATAATTTAATCTTAATAGCCATTGTTTTATTTTATTTTTACATTCATTTTTATTGCAGTTAGACATAGAAATTATCTTATTTAGTTTATTAAATAGCATATTTCCTCTGTAAGGGAAAAATCTTTGTGCAAAATGAGTATTTACATAGATGGACTCACATATAGCATAGTTTCTTCTTGTGGTGGCTATGCGTTGTTTTCTTTCCGTCGATATGTTAGGAAGTTTAAGTAGAACGGTAAGTAATATGTAGAGTTGTCGTACTGAGAGCACTTGCGATTCTTCGTACAGTTTAGTGGTAGGGTATAAACGAGGCTTAGAAAAGCTTACTTTTAAGATAAGTCTTTGAGCTCTTTCGAGTGTTATCAGTTTAGTTTTGCAAGCGCCACCCCATGTAGTGATGCAATAACTTAGAACGGATTGTACCAAAGCCTCGTATACCAACCGTATAGTTTGCTTCTCTGCTACACCACGAAGCTCCCTAAAAATGTAGGTAAGTTTACGAATTCGCTGTGATAGAGAGTGTATATGGTTTTCAAATGTTAAGTTGGCATCTATTTCAATTCCAAGATATTTTATGCATTTAATTGGTTTTATGACCGTACAGTTGCAGTTGGGGGATGGAGGAAAGTTACATTTATGTGCAATTATGTTTGAAGTTAGGTTATTTACGTCCGTACGGTTATGAATAGAGAAAATAATATAATTCGTTTTATCTTCGTTTATAGTGAGACAATTTGTGGAAAGCCAGTGACATACTGTGCTGAAACCTTCCTGTGCCAGCTCATACAGTTCGTTATATGAGTCTGAGAAGAATGTAAGGGCAGTATCATCTGCATACGCGGAAATACGACAGTTTTTAATTTTTAGGGAGCAGAGTTCATTGATGTAGCAGAGAAACAACGTAGGCCCTAATACGCTGCCTTGTGGCACTCCAAATTCTATTGATACTTTGTCACTAATATGGTCTCCAATTTTTACGTATTGGCTTCTATTTTTTAAATAATCTGCAAGTAATTTCAGCGGGGTACCCCTGATGCCATGATTTTCTAGCGTTTGCACAAGCCGGGGAACAGAGACAGTGTCAAATGCCTTTGCCAGGTCGAGGAAAATTGTTAAGCATTTGTTTTTGTTATCAATTTTGTTAACCAAAAAGTTGACTAGGTCAAGCACTGCGCTGTTGGTTGAACGACCTGACCTAAAACCGTATTGTGAGTCCGAGAGTATGTTCCCGTCTTCTAGATATTTGGTTAATCTATTATTGATTAATCGCTCAAACAGTTTAGATAATGTTGTTAGAATTGCTATTGGTCTATAGTTATTGACACTGCCCCTGTCTCCCGCCTTGTGAATCGGGTGCACTACAGCTATTTTCAGAGCATCTGGGAATATCCCAGCATCAAAACATCGGTTAATTAAATTGGTAAGAACAGGTGCTATTATTTTAGAGATGTGCTTCAAAACATTAGCATTTATCTGGTCCCATCCAGGAGAACAGTCACTTTTCAATGCTTTGATAGTTCTTTCAACTTCTTCATTATCGGTCGGTAAGAGGACAAAAGATTTTAAAGGTGAAGGGTGGTTAGTATTTTTAAAAGTAGGTAAATGAGCAGGTATCATGTCTGATAGTTTTTTTCCAATGTTTGTAAAATATTTATTAATATTATTGACTGCATCTTTAGGGTTATTATCAGCCGAAAGTAATTGCATCGGCAATTGTTTTTGATTATTGCTATTTATTATTTCTTTAATGGTAGTCCATAGTTTTTTTGAATTATTTTTAGATAATAGTAGTTGATCTCGTTCGTACTGCTTTTTAAGTTTCTTAAGTAGATTATTGCAGTAGTTTCTGTACCTTAAGTATGTGACTTTTAGGATGACGTCATTATCATTTGTTTTTAATTTTTTATGCATCCTATCTCTAGTGCGAATACAACGTAGCAAACCGGCGGTTATCCAGGGTTTAATTATACATTTATTTCTAGGAAATAAACGGCGTATAGAATTATTTGCTATCATTCTTTGCAGTATGTCAATAAAATTATTCATAGCAACATTTAAATTTGTATCTTGATATACTTTATTAAAGTTAAAATTTTCACATTCAGCATTTAATTTTTCGAAATCAATTTTATAGTTTAATTTCAATTTTATAGGTTTATTATTTTTTTTTAAAATCGTTTTTAAACTGAACAACACCGCCTCATGGTCGGTGATGCAAGTACCTAAAGAAAAAGTGAAGGCATTTAGTTTTGATTTTAATATTACGTGGTCTAGGCAGGATTTCTTTCTAGTCGCCGTATTTATGGCGGGGAGGAGTCCATGATAAGCAATAATATCTAAATATGCCACTGTCTCCTGCCTCGTTCCTTTTAGATCAATATTGATATCACCAACAATAATTATATTTTTATATGATTTCAGGGTCTCTAACAAATTGTTTAATGAGTTAATGAAGTTATCAGGTGATTTGAAACTGGGAGGTCTGTAGATAGCGATTATAATTGTGTGACTTTTTATTTTTATTGTTAAACAGTTTGCATCAGCTAATAAAGGTTCCTGTACTATACATTCTAAGTTACTGTTTGTGTACACAACGACACCATCATTTTGATTGAAGTTGTCATTGGTCTTGTATGAGTCATATCCCTGCAGTATTGGTATGTTTGTAACACGTGATAACCAGCATTCGGAGAGCACGATAATATCACAAGATAGTTCAAGTCTTTTCAGCAGAATGTGTAACTCTTGGAAGTTGCAATTAATGCTACGAATATTCTGTTGCAAGATATTTAGGTAATGTGTCGGATATTCGAGGTATGTTGAGCACTCTTCGGGGTCACATGAGATAGGTACAGCAAGATTAAATTTGTCAATAGAGTGCATTAGGTTGCTAGTGTCATCGAAAGTTAAGCATAGTTATAACTAGTGAAGATATTTTTGGTGCTAGTTTTATTTTTGGGCCAGGTAGATGTAGAATAATGTATATACGAGTATGTAGCTTACTAAAAGATAAGGTTTTACAGTGTATACAGCAGCACTTATGTAGTAATCTGACGAACTTTACGATGTATTCATAATAGTGGTATAATAGTATTTGAGTGAGGAATTGATAGTATTTTATTTTTGTATTTGTGTATATTTTGTATATAGCACTTCTTAGATTGTGTAGAATAGTGTAATTGTGCATGAATAGTGTGTTTTGCAGGTGTTGCGTGTAATATAGTTGAAAATTGGGAGTGAGTACAAAATATGAGTCCACAACGTACATAATCAAATAAAAATATAACCAGTCGTGTAGTAGAAAAGAAGACGGAATCCTATAACATAGCACGAGGTAGTACTTATCAAATTTAAAGTAAAAATTATTTAAATGATTTGCGTTAGAACTTGTACATTTGCATTCTACAAAGATTGAGTTAAAAATTAATTTAAAAAACATAATAATTATTAAGTTATAAACCTGAAACATGCATAGAAAACTTAATAAGACTAAGAACACAAGTGATAAAAAATTAACTAGTCACATAATGATTCGAAGTATTTCAGCCTCTTCTTTGATGCGAATAGGAGCCTGCCCCTCCTCCTTCTTCACGTAAATCTTTCCGTAAGAAGTCCACGTAGCTGCGAGTTTTTTGTCTTTAACATATCCCCTAGTTAGGTAGTACAGACGTTGTGCTTGTGTAGTTAAGGACTCGGAGATGTAGATAGGTTTGGCTGGTCCCATAATTTTTAGATGAGCTGTATTCAATTGGGGCTCTTTTGCATCGCGCTTAGCTTTATTGAACTTCTTGGCCGTAAGCACCATTGATTCCTTCCTAGTTGCAGAAGTGAAGTCTGCAATAATAGCGTCAGACTTGGAGCGGTAAATATTCCTAATTTCCATTTCATTAATAGGCGTTTCAAGACCAATAACTGTGCCAATATCTTTAATAATGTTGTTTAAGTCATTCTTGTTTTCGTTGACTTGTTTCGGGATGTTCCGGATTTCTATTGATGAAGAGCGAATGGTAGATTCAAAGTATTCTAATTTACTTTCCAAGGTCTTTATGCGGGTCTTAAAAGCCGTGTTTTCTTGTACCAGACAATCTATTTTGGACAGCACCCCATCATATTTTGCCGACATAAATTGTACTGATTTATGCATTTCTTCATTTTTCCTCGACATTGTATTCATTGAATTGGTCAACGCTTCAAACTTCAACTCAATTTGTTCTTTTAGCTCAGAAATCATAGATTTTATTGCACAATCGGAAGGAGTGGAGTGACTAAATTCATTGAATGTACGCTTGAATCGTTTAGTCACATTATGAGAATTCTCAAGCGTATCTTCGGTTAACATTCTATCAATTGCGGTGTCCGAATTACAATGAAACATTGTTGGAGATTTTGCAGAAGTTGAGCTTGGCGGCGAGCGTTGAACAGCCATACTTATTAAGTATAAATAATATTTTAGAAATAATGTGTAATCCAAAAAGTCAACGTCGTTGTGCGGGTTTGAACTCGAGACTCTTCACACCGCAGTCGAGACAGTTCGTACCGGCGCTAACTCGGATTAGAATTTGTTACTGAATATGTTGTTCCCAATGTAGAATAATTAAAGTATGACGTCGGTAGTTTGTAATAGGAACGAACGACGAACGTAATGACAATTTGTGATAGAAGGTAGTTCACAGTTTCACTTAATGGTTAGTCACTTTTTGCACTTTTATTATGTTTTTTGTTATCAGATAATGTTCACTTGCACTGAGTTTTTACGCGTATATTTTACAAGTTCAGTAGATTGTAGATTTTCCTTCACTGAGAAGCCAAAATTACGGAAGAATCATTGCTAGTAACACTTTTTAAATTTATTTTTACGGAGCTAACAAAAAACACGACCGTTCGGTACAAGGCCAGCGGAGGGGGGATTTAGTATTAAAATGTAAAACATGACCAATCGTAAATCCCTGACGGAAAGGCATGTTTAGGGATATTATGTTGTTCCCTGTAATTCAGGGCGAGCCTATTACAACCAACTGCGCAGACTGCGCACAGCTAATGAGACTTGAAAAACCCCAAACTCCATAAAGAAGGTCTGCAAAACACATCGTAAAACAAACTCATTGCCACGGAACAAACGTTCAGAAACCAAGCGAGAATACTGTCGTCATAAATTCACTTCTTATCCACTTTGTCACAATCCAAGAGAAAATTATAACCGCTACAAAACTCCGCGTAGACGGATTACAGTACCATTTTTATACAGAGATCTCGGTTTGTTTTAAGACTAGTTCTTGCCTGCGGTTTTGCTCGCGTCTCTCATCATCCACCTAGCCTTTTCCTTTTCTGTTGTACTGAATGCAGCTGAATATCAGTATTTTATATGGAGCGACTGCCTATCTGACCTCCACTACCTTAGTTGGGTGTTACCAAGACGTATCGTATAAGCCAGTAACTGTAAGCCTCTACTCTGCTCGCTCCACTGAACTGAGTAAGAAAGAAATAAGATACCAGGTGCGCGTGAGCCGGTCCTACGCTGTGTGTGAAAGATATAGAATTTACCGCACGATTTTGTACCAACTAAATTTAAATCTCAACATCCTGTACTCGCATTTTGTATCTTAAGATATTAAGTTAAGATATATTTAATATCTTAACACGTTATCTTATGATAATAAATTCTCATATCGCTCTCCATCTTAAGATACGAAAGTATGAAATATACTTATTATCTTCGTCGTGTGTGATGGTCCATTGAATTGTATGGTGAGGGATATGGTATCTTAAGATAAAATATTATAGTATCTTAGCCGTGTGCGCTTTACCGCATTTATTACAGTAGTAAGATATAGATTTATGTTCTCATAGCTCTCGACATCTTTGAAACCGATCTCCATTTTCTGTGTACCTTGAATTATATTTCATTGATTGCTGTGTGCTCTCCTTTCTTCTTTCTTCAAGAAAGTGTCCATGAAAATTGGTATTTGAATTTTAAATTGAGGATTTTTTATTCATCGTTTTTTATTTTAGAGCTGTTTCTTCAGACTTAAGAAGTATTCAATAGATCTTTTGGATGAATTGAAAAGTTCTTAATATCTAAACATACTTATAATAAAATGGTAGGAAAGTCAAAAAAAATCAATGTACAGTGATTTTTTTTTTCTCAAAAAAAGAAGAAATCTACCAGCGATCAATCGGCAAAACTTCTTGTTATTTCAAAAAGAACCGTAGCAAGTCTTGTCCCGGAGTATTTGTTAAACAAATGAGGTGTCCCTAGGGCTGTCTCGTCTAGAGTTATGATTGAAACCCCTAGATTATAAAAGCACAAAAATATTGTAAGAAGGCGGTGGATATAATGTTCTGTAAAAGATCTTGAGTAGGACGGTTGGAAGCATTTACTTCACTATCACTACATAGTATAAAACAAAGTCGCTTTCCGCTGTCTGTCTGTCAGGTCCTATGTATTCTTAAATCTTGAAAACTACGCAATGGATATTGATACGGTTTCTTTTAATAGATAGGCTGTTTCAAGAGGAAGGTTTATGAGTATATAACATGCATAATATAGTAGACATTGCACCCGTGCGGAGCCGGGGCGGGTCGCTAGTATAATATATTTTGTTTACATTAAAACAAGTAAATTAATAATGTGGCCCAATTTACGTCGTTCAAGATTAAGCAGTTTATACAGGATTACTTCTGGAGGAAACACCCGTAACAACTCTGGATGGCGATCTTATTTTTGGCCCAGGGAACGAAAGCATCTTTCAAAATATCAGTGACTAAAAATCAATCCTGTTCCTCGTTGCCCTGCGTTCTAGGGTCACGTTTACCACAGATGGTTATCGCGACCTCTTGGCTGGAGGTCTTACATTTAAGGCACCACGGGATTGCCCAAGTAGGGCCAAAGTCCCGCGACCCCAATGGAAGTTACAAATGACGTAACTATTCCGTCTTTTATGAAAACAATCAAATGATATTTATTTGAAATGACATTTTAATGATAACGATAAAAATGACATTATAATGATAAGGACTATTACATCAAACATCTTTCGAGGCTCTCATTAGGGGTTTGGATCAAGGGCCTGATTCAGAAGGCAGTTCTCCTTGATACGGCTCGCATTGTGAGGAGGTTCTTGTCTCTGGAGCCCTATCCACCGGTAGCTTGGACCCTGCTCACACCGGCGGATCACTATTTTCATATTTTTAAATGTTTTTTATTGCTTTTTTGCAAGAAATATTTAAAAATTTAATAATATGTTTTAAAATGAATAAACGAGGACTATTAAATAAAACTATTTGATTTTGTCGTTGTTTACATTGAACAGTTCTGCAACAGTTCTAAAATAAACAAAATCTATTGCACCATTATAACCACAAAATTCAACACCATTCAGAGTACACACACATTAATCGCCTTTGTACGCACTCTCCGTGTACTGTTGAGTTACAGAGTCGTAGTGAGACCTAATCTGGAAGGGACCAGACTCATCAGAGAGGCCCTTTTCTTTCAGGACTTATTTTTGGCAAGTGACGTGTCACTTGATTTGAGAGGAGCTCGTGGCTAAATAAATACAGCCGCACAGGCCGATCTTCCGGGTTAAGCCACGCTTGCCGAGGTTGGTCTGTGGATGGGTGACCATCTGTCATAGCGAGTTTCCTCCGTGACTCAGAAAGGACGTAAAGCCGTTGGTCCCGGCTGTCATTTTTAGATTTTTGACAGTCGTTACGGTTAGTCAGAAGCTCTTAAGTCTGATAACCAGTCTTACAATGGGGTATCGTATTACCTAGTTACTGGGTTGTGGAGGTCCGACAGGCAGTCGCTCCATGTAAAATACTGATATCCAGCTGCATCTAGTTTGACTGGAAGCCGACCCCAATATAGTTGAGAGAAGGCTAGGCAAATGATGACGTGTCACTTGATATAAAATAAAATTGCGGGTTGATTTAAGCCCTCATCTTGCGGGAAATCGATCATACCTAATTATGTCTTCTACTTCTGAACGCGAGGTTCAGGTGCGAGTCGTCATTTTTAGTTGTAAAAAAGGAGACCTCCCACTCAGAGCGAGATGGGAGGGACTGTTAAACTTGTATTGACTAAAATCCACAGTAGTCCTTCAACAGTCCTTTACGTTCTAGAGTTACGGTTACCTCATGAGTCAGTCCTGCAACCCCAGCAGACATTTGGCTTCTATGACGCCCCGTCAGAATGCTAATAGCTCTTTGGGGCGTGTGTGGGACACGATGTGCCGTCGACCCGGGCATGGTCTCTGATCTAACGGCGAGCTACCCACTACTCACCATCCAGGTAGTTAGGAAAATGGTAATAAGCTAGATTTCTTTTTCTTTTTTTTATCGTGGTAAAATCATCAAATGAGTCCTCCCACCCAGGGCAGAGCGGGAGGGACTCCCAGACTCGTACTGACTAAAATCCTTCAATAGCCAGGGTTCACGGTAACTCGTGAGTCCCGCGACCCCGGCAGGCTTTGGCCCTCAACAGGTCCCGTCTATGCTGACACTCCTTGAGGCGCGCGTGGAACAGACCGCGCCGTCGACCCGGGCATGGTCCATGGACAGCGAGTCGCCTATTACTCACCGCCTACATGCCCGCGCCTACGGTGACCGGAGATCGTCTGCCGACGTCCGTCGCCGTAGGCGTCTACCACTGCGGCTGGGGTGGAGGGAGGACGCTGTCCTCTCCCTCACGCGGCCCGCCTCCTCTTTCGCGAATAAGCTAGAATTGAAAGGGAACGAAATGCAGGAGTGATAGCCGCAGTCAAAACTTGGCCAACAATATTACCTACAACGGCCATTTTAACCTCAAAACTGTACACACACACATTAATTCTCTTTGTGCAAACCCTGCGTGTATTGTTTCGTATCCGCCGGGGAGCGGGGAGCGGGGAGGGGGCTACTTTTGAATTGTAAATGCGTTTCTGCATAGTCCATGGTGTAATCAATGTTTGTGATGACTTCAGATTGATGTTTGTTGGTTTAGGTGGTGAATAGTATTGGATGGTTGTGTTTGTTGCAATTTTTGATTTTGCTAAAACTGGACTGGTTCCGTCCGAACTGGATGAAGGACGCTCAGTATCGCGAAAAATGGAACAGAACAAAATAGTAACAGTGCGAGGAATTGAACCCGTGTCACGCGTTTTTTTTTAAATTGGTAAAATCATCAAATGAGTCCTCCTAACCAGAGCAGGCCGGGAGAGACTACCAAACTTGTAGTGACTAAAATCCACGGTGTCCTTCAATAGCTCTTTACGTTCCGGGGCCGCGGTTACCTGATAAGATAGTCCTGCGACCTCGGGTTACATCAACAGTGCCAACAAATTCGTGTATTTGTGTCAGATTTGTGCAAGCTCGTCGACGAAAAGCCCTTGAGCACTTCAGATAGTGTCGCGCCACATCACCATAAGAAGCTTAGTGAATACCAAACTATAGTTTCGTCGCTGGGGCAGCGCTGCACACAAGGCTGTCCTAAGAGAATAGCAATGTAGAATGCTAGCTGTAAAAAAAACCTTTAATACGAGTATTCAATAAAAACTTAAAGGAATAACTTTTCTATTCAGCCAGTACATTTGCAAGAACAAGAAACATAGTACCAACTTAAAAAAAAGAAAATATTCTGAGGCATCCAGAACATTTAAAAAAAAGAAAGTAGCGAAGCAGTCAGAGCGGTAGAATCTAGTTTTCCGGACGACTTTTTGCGGTTTTAACTTTTTTCTGTAGTAAGTACAGTACATTGCACGTATATAGTAAGGTTTTGATGTAAAGTGCAACTTTTGTGACTAGTTATAAGGATGATTTTTGTACATCAAGTGTTACATAAGACATAATCCGCCTTATTACAAAAAGGAGTTTAACTATAAACCACCATGTGTAATAACAATTAAATAGATTTAATTGTTATTACACATGGTGGATTTAATTGTTTAGACAATCTTTCAAATGATGTTACTAAAGTCGAAGTTTTATCTAATTTTGTAATACGAACAAATTTAAACCATGGCTCTGCAGATAAGCCTGGACTTAATAGACCAGGTTTAAGCCAAGATTTATTAATAAGGCCGTTTATGTTTCACTTTACTTGCACCGTTTTGCCAAAGGCATGTAATCGTAATCAAAATACAATAGGGCCTCGTTAATCCGGACTCCCGCTTGTTCGGTGACCGCTGTATTCCGACCATTACAAAGATATGAAGTGTTAGCTGATGAAGAGAATGTGCAAGCGGCAATGTGTGAAGACGATAAGCAAGATGGAGACAATAGCGGTGATGTTCCGCCTCCAAGAAAGTTGGTATTTCAGAGGAAGTGGGGGCTTTAAACACTGCTATGAAATGGGATGGAAATAAATAAATATTCCACAACTATCACACAACGTCATCTAGTCCCAAGCTTAGCAGAGCTTGTGTTATGGGTACTAGACAACTGATAAACATACTTATATATTTTCTAAATACATACATATTATAGATAAATTACACCCAGACACAGAACAAATGATCGTGCTCATCACACAAACATTGGTCCTGGGTGGGAATCGAACCCACGACCTTCGGCATAGCAGTCAGGGTCACTAACCACTAGACCAACAGGCCTGTCAATAACCAATTTGACAGTCACGAACTTATGTTTCTCCATCAACTTAGAGACCGGGTTTTTGAAATAGAGTACGAAAATTATAAAAAGAATTGTATTAATGTACGTCATAAATGTAAGTATGTCTTGCAATTTTTTATTTGAATGTGATTGTTCGGATATTCTTAACTTACTCAAACGTCCATACATGGACTGCAGTAGCAATTAGACAGAGATCAACTTACACGGACTGCTCGAGCAGTTAGCCAGTGATCAACATAAACTCCCAATATTCAAGTAACCTGGTCTAGATGGTTTGTCCCAAACCCATACAATACATTAAAACTGGCAAAATACTAGTATTTAATACATCTTTGTCCATCCATTCAATTTATCAGCACAATATCATGATGACGTTGTTATTGCTTCGTAATCAAATCAACTTTCATCAAACATCAATTTCCGAACGACAATACAAGTCAGACTGTTTACAACAGGATCAAGAGCTTTACATCAAAACACAGCAAAATCTCGTCTCAGAACATAACCTCATTACACTTCAATCATCGAATTCGGTACAACGCAAAACAAAATAATAAACAATTTCAACTCGATGCTCGCTGTAATCGTTTTCAATCGAGTCAGCGTCGCTAAATCGAATTATTCGCGTCCCACCGGCCGTCCGCAACTTCGCCTGGGCCTGTTTTCTTTTTTTTTGCATGAAACTTTTTTACTCTGTTCTCCTTTTAGAAAACATGGTGTAGCGAGCGCGGGAATTTTAAATTTCGAGTGTCTTATTGGCTGGCTGGATTATTTTTAGGAGGGAAATGCAATTTGATTCTACTTCGTCATATTCTTGTCAGTATTGCAGTTTTGGTTTGTTTTTTTTTTATTTGTTAATTTCTATTTTTGAAAATGTTTTCTTATGTCTCCTGTAATTTTCTCACTGACTTACGCTCGAAATTAATACATTTAATCTTAATTTAAATACCGTTCCTTTGTTTTTGACGGCTGCATCTGGTTGGACATCTTGGAGAGTCGGATAGGCAAATTAGTCATCGATTGCTTACAGAGAGATATCCAACGTAATATAGCAACCAAGATAGACATTGCCTTCCGATAAAAAAAAACTCATCTTGGTCATTAAAAATTCGAACAAGCATCAAAGAAAAAACAACCTTAAAATCATATTTTTATTTCTGGAACTCCGTAAATGCTTTGACAGCTTCAAAAACAGTTGAACTAAATTCCTTTGGCCTCTCAAATGCTGCAAAATGTCCGCCGACGTCATAATTTGAGGTGCCTAATAAGTTGGGGTACTTCCAACGAAGGATGAAGTCAGGGGTGTAAGCCAAGTCATTCTTGAACCGAAGACCCCATGTTGGCACAGATGTAGGTATTCTGGAATACAAAACGAGTCTTTAAAGTCGATTATTCATTTTTTTGACGGGCCTGTTGGTCTAATGGTTAGTGACCCTGACTGCTATGCCGGAGGTCGTGGGTTCGATTCCCACCCAGGACAAATGTTTGTGTGATGAGCACGATCATTTGTTCTGTGTCTGGGTGTAATTTATCTTTAATATGTATGTATTTAGAAATATATAAGTATGTTTAGCAGTTGTCTAGTACCCATAACACAAGCTCTGCTTAGCTTGGGACTAGATGGCGTTGTGGGATAGTTATGGAATATTTATTTATTTATTTGACTTTGATATAAGAGTCGTTTTACAGTTGATAGATTTTTAGACAAGTGTTCAACAGATGTTTAACTTTTTGTTGTATGACGGTTAATATTTAGTTTTACATTTGTTTAAGTTATTGGTTGGTTGGTTAGATGTTATGTGTCAATAAACGTATTTTCTTCCATTCTTTAAAAAAAGTACTGCAACCTCCTCTTAACAAAGATTACACTAATCTTTCGTTAAACTACAGAGGGAATTCACTCCAAAGTTACGAGCGGCACTAGTTTGATCTTGTAGTGTCATATTGTTATGACATGACACAACATCTCTCATGTCATACCCGCATCACTGTCGCGGGTGGATTTAGGGTGTGACACATCATACGGGCGTTACGTGTGTATAATCTACGGTTCTTGTTCATCATAATATTGTCGACACCGTAAGTACAGATAAGGTTCATTCCGATTAATAAATTAATGTATGTACTTCCTTTGTTTTAGACGTTGTTTTTTTTTATAGTTGGGAAGTTTAAAAACATTATAAATTCCATACACAAACAGACAGACCCGGAACAACTACTTGCGGGTCACACAAATATATGTTCCGTGCGGGGATCGAACACGCAACACCGGAACAACAGTCGGACTCTCAGCCACCGCGCCAACCGTAACGTCCGGTTGTTTTTTTTAGCAAATCAAGTTTAATTATAGATTTGTCGATTTTCACAGGAACATAGAATCTATAAAAACTAACCTATGTATTAAACATCGCCAGACGATTTCCGGCCACCGAAGGCGCGGACAGCGAGTAATGGGCAACTCGCTGTCCGACCATGGACCATGCCCGGGTCGACGGCGCGTTGTATTCCAAGCTCTAGAGGGCCAAAGCCTGCCGGGGTCGCGGGACTCACGAATTACCGTGACCCCGATACGTAAAGGGCTATTGAAGGACAGTCCCTCCCGCTCTGCCCTGAGTGGGAGAACTCATTTGATGATTTTACCACGATAAAAAAAAATGTATTAAACATAGAAACTCACATACATAAACACGCAGACATGGAACATTTTGACACAGACTTGTAAGTTATTCAAATATTTGTTTGCGGGGAGCGAACCCGCGACACGTAGCGCAGCATTTGATAGCTCAATCACTGCGCCACCATAAATAGGAAGTTGAACAGTATAGTAAGAAAAATAAACCCCTTCGTACATAACGCGACGCAAGTCTCTTATACCTTATACCTCATCTTATACATTACGACTTTGGTATCCAAGCGACTATCGCAATGCAAATTTAAAGAGGTTTGTATACAGGCGCACGTCAGTATATAAAAAAAGTCGTAGGGTATCGGAAATTGGCGTCGCGTTGTGTAGGAAAGGTCTAAGACTTACAGATCAAAATTCTTCTCCACTTCACCATCCACAAAAGCCTCCTTATAAATCCTCATGGAAGAAGTAATACTTCCACTGATCCAGTACAGCATAATGTTGTCCAGAAGTTTGTCATAAGAGTAGTACTTGTCCAGACCACCTTCTGGCTCCAACTTGTTGGTTGGATCAGTGAAGATCATGAATCGATCCAGGATGTAGGACGCTAGCCCCACTGGTGAATCTTCAAGAGCAATACCTGGAATTGAGATGTGAATGAAGAATTAGGTCCCGAGACGCGACGCTAGGCGATGTGAGACCCTTCGTACACTAGGCGACGCAAGTCTCTGATACCCTACGACTTTTGTATCCATTGACGCGTGCCTGTGTCCTTTATGGATTTGTATTGCGATAGTCGCCTGGATACTAAAGTCGTAAGGTATCGGAGACTTGCGACGCCTTGTGGACGAAGGGGCTTACGCTTTTTTTTATCGTGGTATAATCATCAAATGATGATTATACCACGATATATATTCAAGGCAGAGCAGGAGGGACTGTCAGACTCGTACTGACTAAAATCCACGGTGTCCTTCAATAGCCCTTTACGTTCCGGGGTCAGGGTAATTCGTGAGTCCCGCGACCCCGGCAGGCTTTGGCCCACTAGAGGGGGGCCCCGTCATTTTGCTGACACTCTTTGAGGCGCGCGTGGAACACAACGCGCCGGCGACCCGGGCATGGTCCATGGTCCGACAGCGAGTTGCCCGTTACTCGATGCCCGCATGGACGCGGCGATACTGGAAATGTTTATCTTTTAGTGTAGTAAATAAAGTTAGATTTTGAGTCGCTTTATTGAAAGTGCGTGTAGCGTCGCGTCTCTGTGTGGAATGACCCTTAGAAGCAAATAAATTGTTTGGCCGCATTTGGTTCGGTCTCGTGTGAAAATCGCCTTACGCACTGTGCAAATGAAGTCCTTCATGCCTATAATTAAATATTTTTAGATGTAATTATTTAAAGACGCCCAATATCTATTTATGAAACTAGTTTTAGCTACGTATATAAACTAAAGCTTCTTAACCATAAATAATAGAGCCAAAACAATAAAGCCCCGAAAACCCACTGGAATGAATTTATAGCACCCACTTTGAACAATAGACCATTTAATTCTGTTTCATTTGGCACTTTTCACCGTTTCATTCTTTCATTTTCTACCCTTGATAAGTTAGTACGCTTTGTCCTGGATATTTTTAAGTATTGCGGTGATGTAACTGAGTTGGTAAGTTTTGAAGAGTTTTTGAATTGGTCGTGTATTATTGCATTAATATTATTCTATTCTTCGACAGCCATGTAGAGGAAAGTTCGACGCTATATTATTTTGGTATTTTGTTAAGTTTAAAACCCTACGTACCTAACTGATCGCGTGGTGTGCGTCACCTAAAAGCATAAAGCCTTTGTCAAACAGACAGGCGTGGCGAATACGAAGCGAGGCGTTTTTATTTGTAATGTATGGAATTGTTTGAATCCACTCACATAGAAAAGCTAAAGCGATCCGATAGCGTGACCGAATCGATACGAAGACGAAGGCGTGTTTGCTCTGTTTGACGTCGTTCATAAAAAGTCAGCTAATACAACTGTCTCGCCTCGATTCGCTAAACCCAGTTTGACGTCTCGTATCGCTTCGTTATCGCTTCGGACTAGGTCCGGTTCACTGTCACTTTGGCAAAGGCTTAAAAGTGTGTAAGAGTTAGCCCCTTCGTACGCAAGTCTCCGATACCTTAAAACTTTGGTATCCAGGTGACTATCGCAATACAAATCCATAGAGGTTCGTTTACAGGCACGCGTCAATGGATACCCAAATCGTAAGGTATCAGAGACTTGCGCCGCGTTGTGTGAGAAGGGCCTTAGACCTCGTCATGAAGGACTTCGATGGCAGGTAGCCGCGAGAGGTGAAAGGAGTTGAGGGAGTCCTTAACCCAACAGTGGGACACTATGGGCTGATATAATAATAATATAGGGTCGCTGGACTGTGTATAAAGTTGACCGTGGCACTCGAACGCAGAGAGCAATCGAAGGCATAGGGTGAGTTTTTAGTCAGTAAGAGCCTGATATTCCTGCACTCATCATCGTCATCATCAGCCAGAAGACGTCTACTGCTGAACATAGGCCTCCCCCTTAGACTGTCCCGCCGACTGACCCTTAGACGGTTGCCCGCGACTCTCACGATGTCGTCGGTCCACCTAGTAAGAGGCCTGCCTACGCTGCGTCTTCTGGTCCGTGATCGCCACTCGAGAACTTTTCTCCCCAACGGTTATAAGTTCTACGACCAATGTGGCCTGCCCATTGCCACTTGCCGCCTGAGTGAAGCGGAAGTTGCCGCTTCACTCAGGGTGGGAGAAGTCATTTGATGATTTTACAAGCCCTAAAGATTGACGTCTATTGACGTCTATTGATGACATGAATTGATACGGTCCAGACTCCAATACTTCAGTTCTTTGGTCACGTGTCCCGGAGAGGCAACGACTATTGAGCGGCTTGCAGTCCAGGGGAAAATGGAAGGCACGAGAACACGCGGCAGGTCACCCATGCGATGAACCGACCAGAGCAAGTTTGCAATAGATGGTCCGCTGCATGAGTATACACGAGTTACAGCCGACAGGGAGGGATGGCGTCGCATCATTGTGAGAAGAATTATGGCAGCACGATGTCACGCTGCAACATGCTGACCACGACCACTCTGTCAAGAGTGAACCGAAGAAGACGAGACGAAAGATTGACATAAAAATAGAGTAGTAACCGATTTTTTGGAAGATCCGTATACCAAGCAACATATGAGAAGACAAGATGCGTACTAGACCTTTTTTAACGTGGTAAAATCATCAAATGAGTCCTCCCACTCGAGGCTGAGCGGGTCCACGATCCATGATGTCCTACAATAGCCCTTTACGTACCGGGGTCACGGTAAATCATAAAACCCGCGACCCCGACAGGCTTTGGCCCTCTGGCCCCGTCATTTTTGCTAACACTCTTTGAGGCGCGTGTGGAACACAACGCGCCGTCGACCCGGGCACGGTCTATGGTTGGACACCTACCTTACACTTACACTAGACCTAAAGAAAAAAAAGTCACTTAATTCTTACCTATAGAATCCGGCTTGGTGCCTTGCAAATGCAGAAACCCTAACTCTTCCAAATAAAACTTAATCTTCTTCGCTATCGGATACATCCGATCTTCATAACCTTTGGCCAAAAACGTTGGCCAAACAGAACCTACTAACCAAACCAACTGCGAATACTTGGACAAGTTTACAGGAAAGTTGGTATGGAAGCCAAGCACTTCATTGGGAAAGATGGTGGCCAAGTGTGAGCCAATGGTATGGCCAATGTTACCGCCTTGGACGTAGTATTGTTTGTGGCCAAGTTTTTGCATTAGGTTCCTCATTATAATTGCTACTTGGTGCGGAGACAATCCTGGACGAACTGAGGCCTGAAAATAAAGGTCCTTGTTAGTTCTTTGACCCGGATGTAGGACTTTTATCTTTCAGTATTGTAACTGTATAATGGAAGACAAGAAATGGAATTCTTTGGAGGGTTGTTGAAAATCGTTGAGTTTAACTGCTAGATAATCAAGCAACGCGAGCTTTGTAAGTTTGTTAACAAAAAAATTAAAGCACATTGGTTACAAGAACATTGAATTAGCTGGACTCAAAATCTTTCGAGTTTTTTTTTGTATATCACAATGCTAGCTATTCTTAAATACACAGTGAGAGATTTGCGAAAGATTTTTTTAGATTACTGTGTCACAAAAACTTTTGAGACGCAGTGGCTGAGTGTGTACCTGTTGCGCCGCGTGTCGCGGATTCGATACCCGAACGGAACAAATGGTCTGGGTGTTTGTATACAATGATTTCAAATGTTCGTAAACACACCCACGATACAGAAAAAAATCCTAGTGTGGAGTAACTTTTTTTTTATCTGCTAAATTGGCGTTCTCGTCTCAAATAATTTTGGCACAAAATTACGATTAATTTGACAAAAATACTTACATCAGAGAACCCAAAACCAGGTAAACTTGGTACAATAACTTCAAATACGAAATTGTATCCCTTTCTTTCAGTAGTAAGTAAAGGTATAACTTCGTAAAACTCTCTAACAGATCCTGGCCATCCATGAAGAAGAATCAGCGGAAAGACCTGTGAAAAAGAAGAGAATAGTGAAATCTTCTTTTTTCTTGAGCAACTGAGCCGATTGTTACTTCTCTGACAAGCAATATTGATCTCTATTCTAGTTTGATAAGGCTGCTAATGTTGTGCAATTTCTGGATGGTTAGGCAGTCGCTAAACTTGATAAACTAGATCTAGGGGAACAAGTATGATGGGAAATCACACATTTAAGGCAAGCGCCAACAGGACGCCATTTGTAAAAGGCCGCTTGCAAATGACGTCCTAATGGCGCTTGCACTACGTTAGTGTTGTGTTAAGTATGCTTAGAGTCTATGTCCCCATTATACCTCGGGTCCCCGTTTTATACACTGTTTCCCTACAACTAGTGTGGGGAGTATTTATTTAAAAAAGAAAAGACTTGGTATGATTCCAAAAATTCTACGATACTAGTGTTATATTCGTCTACATTTACCGGAATCCATTGAACCGTAGAAACAGATAAAACGCTCGTGAACACGCGACATGGATAGGTAAACCTGTATATATATATTTTTTGTTTGATTTTGTAGCGTACATACCTGTCAAAAAAGTACAACTACACTAGCGCCATCTATGCAACGACCGAAGAACTAAGATGATGAACTCGCGGAATCGAAGTTATCCGCGAGTTTAAAAGACATCCCGACAATGAATGTTGGGCAGAAAGCCCACCAGACACAACACCCGTCTGGTCGGAAGGTACCTTCCTTTTCACCGTGGTAGTGAGGAACTTTCCACTCTGTTCCTCCTACCCCCATGTATAATAATATATATAATGTGATATATAAATGTGAAAATGTTATCATTTCACTACCTTTTTCCTATGTTACTTAAAGTCAGTACGTTTTTTCTTGCATTCCCGTTTGGTTTTTCAATCCCAGTGCAAAAATATTTGTTACACTGTGCACCCATGCACTATGTTAGCAATTCCAAAAATCCCAATATTTTTCAGTTACTGAGCAACACATGTAATCAGTTTTACCTGGTTCCAATCCAACTGGATTCCGGAATTGATAGGGATAGAAATACTACATAGATATCGATACTTTTACTCGATATCGATAATTCGGAGAATCGGACGAAAAGTAGCGATACGTAATCGGTTTCGATTAAACGGAAAACTATCGGTAGGTATATAATTTTGATTAAAAGGTATTCATACCAACTCGTAACAATTGAAAATTATCAAAACCTTCAGACAGTTTTGATTTTATTTAAAAAAATAAGTTAAAAATAACTTAAACCCGACTACGAAAAAATCGCGCACTGAAAAGTATAAAACAAGAACAAGCCGTGGTCGTATGCCACCTGCGGTTGTTTCACACAATCTTTATTGGCTAGGTGGCATACGACCACGGCTTGTTCTTGTTTTATACTTTTCAGTGCGCGATTTTTTCGTAGTCGGGTTTAAGTTATTTTTAACTTATTTTTTATTTACACTATTTTGGGGTTATATTATTCATAGTAATTCATGTTATATGTATAGTTACTGAGTTGTGAATTTAAGATTTATCATTTGATTCCCATGTTGACACTGTTAAAAACAGAAAATTTGCTAGTAAAAGCTATATAATGTATATATATTTCAAATGTGCTCATCAAGCCCTTTAATTTGATACCCATGTCGATATTGTACGAAAAAATTTTTTTTTTCGGTAACGACTTCTCATCCCCTAGAGGGCGCCATATTGGATTTGGTGACACGTCACCTACCCTATAACCAGCGGACAACTGAGACGCTTCTAACGAGACCTCATTTGTCATGTAATGATAAGTAGTTTAGAAGTTATGAGGGAACAAACAAACATACATACATACATACATACATACATACATACATACATACAAACAAACATACATACCGGTCAAAATCATAACCCTCCTTTTGGCTTTGCCGTAGTCGGGTAAAAAATAGCTTTCAACGTCGTTTATAGGGGGCAAAAATATAAATAAAATACACGAATGTGACTGGAAAATATTTAAATTAAGTATTTCAATGATTATCCGGTTTCTTTAGAAAAGAATCTAGCTAACTGCGTAAAGCCAGAAGAAAAAACATGCGTTTCAAATATCTTACATAAATAGTACTAATAAAATCCTAACATATCCATATTAAACTAAAACAAGCACATACTTTTGTCCAATACATCCCTACTTGGTACTCTATTTAAAGTATCGATACAAAAAGTACTTAGTATCGAAAGAAAAGTATCGAGTAAGTACTTCGTATTTACTTGTATCGTCACATCCCTAGGTAGGAGCGTGCAATTGCACCGACTAAAATTGTTAGCTATCTGCTAGCTCTCATTGAACGTAGAAACTTTATCTTTAAAAATTCTGAACGAAAAACCGGATAAAAATGTAATCCTAGGTTTAAAATTGAATTGGAATTTTCTAAAAGTAAAAAGGTGGGTTAATTTTTTTTAATTAGACTTTAATTTTTATTTCTTAACCGACTTCAAAAATTAAATAAAATAGATTCTCAGTTTGACCTGTATGTATATTGTATGTGTGTATGTTTGACCGGGATTATCTCGCGTTTGGCTGAACCGATTTAGATGTGGTTTTCAGAAAAGTGTTTGTTCGGAATGTATTCTGGAGAAGGTTTCAGTATATAACAGTAATGGACATACCGTGACGTTGCCCGCATAGATTAGTCCCTTTTTTGTTGCTTACTCGGATTGTAGATACAAAGGGTAAAATAAAAATAAAAAGTTTTGGAAAAAAAATGGAACCGACTTCAAAAACATACACAAAAAATTGTAAAATAACTTTTCTTTCGGAAGTCGGGGCTTTGTTTTTAACCGACGAAAAAAAGGAGGAAGTTTGTTTTGCTGAAAGAATCCTGCAACTCTTTCACCCTTTCCATGTTTATACTTCTGATCATATAAACACGCATACGCATAATGCAATCAAATTCTACGCCCCCTATCTTTTTTATCGTGTTAAAATTATGAAATGAGCCCTACCTCCCTGAGTGGAGTGAAAGGGACTGTAAGACTCGTACTGTGCTCCTTCCACAGTGTTCCTTCCCCGTTCCATATTTGAAAGTTCCAAGGTCATGGTGACCTATTTAAGCAGACCCACAACCCCATAGACAGACATCGTAAATGTGAGGCGTGCGTGGAACACGACGCCACGTTGACCCGGGCATGAGCCTTGATCAGATGGTGAGCTACCCATTACTCGCCGTCCGCATTCCCGCGCATACGGTGGCCGAGAATCGCCTCGCAACGTCTGTTGCCGTGGGCGACCCCCGCGGTGGCTGGATCGTGAGGTAGAGGCTGTACTCTACCTCATACCCGCCACCTCCTACTTCACTAGTATGACTGCTTCGCATGGCCTCGACTAATACCGGGCGCAAGAGGTCGCCGTCTATCGCTTCCGTGAGCACACGGCGGTGCTCTGCCCAAACGGGGCAGACCTGCACCGTATGCTCCATTGTGAATAACGTACCTTGACATTGACATCCACTTTTGGCTTCACATGAATATAATGAATATCCAATCCTTGGATATTAGTCCTGTACTGCTCAAACTGGTTGAAAAACCGTTCTCTTTCTTGAAAATTGTACTTAAAGATCCAGTAGTTGAAGATTTTGTCGAAGGCGTCTGAATGTATTCCATATGTCCACGCTGTGTCTTCGAAACTTTGCTTCTTGTTGGGTGCTCGTCTGTACATCTCGAAGAGCCATCGGATTTCTGTGTTCATCTGGAATTGGAGTGACAAAGGAATTATTAACTGCGACTATTCTCAGCCAAGAATAGTGATTGATGCAGGAAATATTGTACTGCGCGAAAAAGAATGGTCATCATTGTATGGCAATCTGCCCTTATTGTACAATAGCTAAAAGCTGTATACCGATGTAAAGAACATTTTATGGAGAACCTTCGCTACACACATAATTTGTGTCAATTTGTACTCCGTTCAGAATTATGGGTCTATATAGGTAACCTAAAAAGGGCACCGAAGTCACCGAAGTCACCATCAACGCGACAGAGAGCCCGCTGTGCTCGGGCTACCTTAACGCGGATGTCACGGTAACCCACGTAATCCTGAAATGCGACGTTGTTGCAGATCAACGGGCGGTGGTGGTTGCGAGCTAGGCGGCCTAGCCCCTATAACCAAACGGCAAGTGAATTAGCGCTTAGCACATAAATTTGAAAATCTATTACAAATAACAGCATTTTCGTTCATTCCGTTCGCTATCGCTCAGTAGTCATTAATGGATTTTCAACTTTATGCGCTTGGGTATTAAGTAGAAAATCTATTACAGACTCCTAGGCATTTACGTTTATCGCTTGTTCGGCTATATTCCCAGGTGAGGCTTACCACCGGTGCTCTCACTCGCCAGGTTACAGGTTGCCTGTGCTGCCATAGTGGATCGCTTGAAGGTGGATTGCATCACCGATCCGTATCTTCGAAGAGCAAACAAGAATAAAAGATATACTCACCGATTCCGTAAAAACAATCCGATATGGTCTAATAGAAGTATCTACAGGTTCCGTAGTATTTGGTCCCCACCATTTGTTCAATTTCAATTCAGGCATCTCTGGTACTGTCGTGAAGTCTTTGTAAACATTGTAAGCTAATATTGTTATTGCTGTTAATGCTATAATTGATATTAGTGATGATATCTGCAAACGAAATATTAGAGATTAATTAAATACAAAGACTTCGATACCCCCCTCTCTCATTTTGTCCTTTATCTGTGATTATTTGTGATTGTCTTTATTTGTGATTTTATCACGATAAAAAAGGAGGAGAAACGGGGGTTTCTCCTCCTTTTTTTATCGTGATAAAATCATCAAACGAGCCCTCCCACCCAGGGCAGAGCGGGAGGGACTGTCAGACTCGTACTGACTAAAATCCACGGTGTCCTTCAATAGCCCTTTACGTTCCGGGGTCACGGTAATTCGTAAAGACATGCGACCATTTTATGTAAAAAGAAGTAGCCCGTAATCATCTCCAGAGTTCAGTCCCTGGTATAGAGCGAGGAGGCATGGGAAGCGATTGCCTCCTGCGAAGCAGTTGCTAGCAAAAGAGGCGGAACGTGTGAGGGAGAGGCAATCCTCTTCCTCCTCCAACCAACGCCGGCGATGCCAGAGTCGGGCATCGTGGATCAATATTAAAAAAAAACGACGGGTTGCACTCTGGGAGTGCCGGCAGAAGTGAAAACTTGAATAGTAATTGTTGGAAATATCTTGTGAACAGATTTTAGTAAAACTCGCAAAAATGGTTGACTTTTTTATTTCAATAATTTTCCAATGTGACGTACATCTTTTATAAACAATGTTACCTAGCAACGAATGTATCCAGCATACAAACTTCTTTAAAAGTAATAAAGTCACACGAACATTCACGCAAGCGCCCTGCGCCGTCCTACGCTTTTTCGGTCAGGGTCACGTGTCCTGACGCGAGTTTAAGATTTTATACCCATTACAGAAAAGTGCTCAACGCCGCTAAAGAAGTTTTCACTTCAAAAAAAAATGATAGATTAGAATGAATATAGAAAATGTTTTAGAAAACGATCATAATAAAATAAAATAAATAAATGTTTATTATGCAAAATATTACAGTTATTTAATAGAAGCTACTGATACAGTTTCCTAATTGTATTGATAACATAGACATCAAAGAATCAAGTTGAACCATATTAAAATAAAACAAATAAAAAAACTGGTTACTGGGTTGTGGAGGTCCGACAGGCAGTCGCTCCATGTAAAATACTGATATCCAGCTGCATCTGGTTTGACTGGAAGCCGACCCTAATATAGTTGGGAAAAGGCTAGGCAGATGATGATGATGTTTGATTTCAACGAATATTTGATCCTGGAATGATTTCGCACTGAGCTTTGAGATTCACATTTTTGTTACCATCTAACAGAACTATAATTATTATTAATGCAAAAAGGATGGATGGATGTTTGTTACTCTTTTACACAAAAACCACTGAATGAATCTTAACGGGTACAGAGACAGGTTTATCGAGTATTTCGTTCCATTTTCGACAAAAACGCGGGCGGAGTCGCTGGCGGATAACAGCTAATAAAAAAAATATTGATGGACATTTAGTATGCAGCGATTTTGTTTATCAATACTTTCAGTCAAATGATACAACGAATAATAATAACAATGAATCAAACTTACATTCAAATTACTACTTTCTTTTACTTTTTTCTTTCCGCCATCTTTCTTTTTCACAACTTCCTTTTCTTCAACTTTCTTTTCCAAATCTTTCTTTTTGACTTTCTTTCCCATTTTGTGTCTATCACTACCAACTACTTAAATTACACTAAATAACGTTGCTATGCTATCTTATCAATCGATGTTATCAATATAAAGATGATGTGTTTACTCGTAATCTGTTTACATAACTGTTTATCAATTGATAAGGAAAAATTTAGATCACTGATTGGTTTTTAATTTCTTTGACTTTAAAATATAGATTTTTAAAACATTGCCCTGCATCAATAATGATTACTATATCTTGTGATGATTTTTTAATATTTAAACTCACACAAGCACCGGTTTTTTTTACGTGGTAAAATCATCAAATCAGTCCTCCCACCCAGGGCAGAGCGGGAGGGACTGTCAGACTCGTACTGAGTAAAATCCACGGTGTCCTTCAATAGCCCTTTACGTTCCGGGATCACGGTAATTCGTACAGTCCCGCGACCAGTACAGTCCTGAAACCGATACAACAACTTACAGATCACACAAATATTAAAATTTATTTATTCCATGTGTAAATCGAACCCGCAACGCGTAGCATTCACTGCGCCAACTTTGTCGAATTAGTTGTCTACTCATCCACAAAATATTTCATCCGCTGATGAACGTTACTCTTAAAATTAATTCCTAAAACATTTATATCAAAATCGAATTTCATAAATGTCACAACCCGCAAAATCGTTCCAAACCAAAAAGTATTAAATAAAACAGCTCAACATCGAAAATTCTTTCCCGAAAATGAAATACTCGAACACTTACAAAATTGATATCATTCCTTAGCGGTCGAGTCAACATTAGTTTAAAAGTAAGATATATTCCAAACACATAGAACTCGACCAAAATATCTAAAGACGCGATGGAAACTAGAACTACTTACGCTCGAAATATTTTCCGTTTTAGTGGTTAGTGACCCTGACTGCTATGCCGGAGGTCGTGAGTTCGATTTCCACCCAGGACAAATGTTTGTGTGATGAGCACGATCATTTGTTCTGTGTCTGGGTGTAATTTATCTATAATATGTATGTATTTAGAAATTTATGAGTATGTTTTTCAGTTGTCTAGTACCCATAACACAAGCTCTGCTTAGCTTGGGACTAGATGGCGTTGTGTGACTCCGCGACCACCCGTTTGGCTCTATAGAAGCTGAACTCATCAGCTTGCTGACAGCATTGATTCGGAACAGGTATCCTATACTTAACAAGAAATCACATCTCTGGTGTCCACGATATGCTCTTCGACTTTGAAAACATTGAAAAAAAACAAAAGAAAAGTGTAACTGTAAAACGACCCACAAATCAACGTCAAATGCCACCTGTCATCTGCATAAGATGACAGGTTTTTAGACAAATGTTCAACAGATGTTCAACTTCTTTGTAGTTTTTTTTCATCAGCCAAAAAACATAACCCTCTATTGTGAGTTTTTACCCGACTACGAGTTAAAACTGATTGTGTGAAACCTGTAAACCAGCCTTGTGAGCGCGCCGCCGCAGCGCTCACGCCACGTAGGGTCTAAAGTTTGTTATGCACTAAGCTACTGACAGTGACACTACCTAATCGTGAGGTGCGGAGGCTCGTTCGCTAGCCCGCACTTACACAAAAAGTCAAACATCTGTTGAACACTTGTCTAAAAAAGTGTAAAGTTTTGCTTTTTTAGACAAGTGTTCAACAGATGGGGTGCTAAGAAAGGAAACCTTCACGTGCGCCCGTGGACTGGAGTTCCCTCTCGGATACGTCCGGGTGGAAGACCAGTTTTTCGGGCCGGTGCACCCTGGGATGCGGGCAAAAACTCTTCCTTAGGCACTGTATGCCTAAGGGGTCTCTTTGCCCGTATGCGAATAGCCTGTCGGGTGGACGCTCCAACGCGTGTCCCTCTGAATAGCAGAGGGCACAGCGGGCTTGTGGACGGTGAGTAATGGGTAAGCTTGCTATCCGACCAAGGACCAAGCCCAGGTCGGTGGCGCGTCGTGTTTCACGCGTCACCGACGGGGCCTCTTACGGGGCCAAATGCCTGCTGTGGTTGCGGATTTTTCTTAATCCAGGATACCGCGGCCCCAGAACGTAAAGGGCATCCGAAGAAACACGGGTGGATTTTAGTCAGTTAGAGTCTGACAGTCCCTTGCGCCCCACCCATGGCGGGAGGACTCATTTGATGATTTTGCCACCCTAAAAAAACAGTGTTCAACAGATGTTTAACTTTTTGTGGTATGACGGTAACAGACTAAAAAACTACCCTGTTCTTTTGATCGACCTTTGGGCTGCGATAATTCTTTAAAACTATTCCATAGCTCAACAGCGCCACACTGGTGTGTCAAGTTATGCTGGTTGTAATACGTGGTTTTATATCGAGAGTGCAGTTTCTGGGTCATTCGCTTCATGTGGTGTAGTGCAGTGCCTTCAAAGGTGTAGAGACTCCATCAACACTAGTTTAGAGAGACTTTCTGAAGCTCGTACAAAGCAATCTCATTAGTGTGCTGTCCTTTGCAATATGTGGTTTACTGGCTGGAATTATGGTTTGTTTACGTTTTTTTTTTTTTGTTGGTTGTTTAAATATAATTTACGTCAGTACATTTTGGCCTTTGACATACTATTCGAAATTATAGTATTCGTGTTATTTAAGGTTTTTTTGGCTCCAGCCAGGGTGTCAGAGGACTGTCAGACTCTTACTGACTAAAATCCACGGTGTCCTTCAATAGCCCTTTACGTTCCAGGGTCACGGTAATTCGATAAGTCTCGCGAACCCGGCAAGCTCTCTAGAGGGGGGCCCCGTCATTATGCTGACACTCTTTGAGGCGCGCGTGGAACACAACGCGCCGTCGACCCGGGTCTGGTCCATGGTCGGACAGCGAGTCGTCCATTACTACCCGCCCTGGGTGAGAGGACTCATTTAATGATATTAGCAGGATAAAATAAATAAAGTTGTCCACATTAGTAATTCCTCCTGTATCGTGGGTGCGTTTACATCATGTGTTGTCCTATGTCAACGACCTGTGTATATATTTTGTTGGACCTGAATAAATAAATAAACATTAGTTTAGAAGACGCGTCGCGTTGTCCACTCGTAAACCGTTGTCTCTAGGTAGAATAAATAGCTACGTAATCCATCATCTCTTGTCTCACTCTGGGCCTGTATTATAATTTGCGTAATTAAAACAATTAAAAAAAAATTGGGTTCATAAAAAAAAAACACCATAACTTCGAGTATCAAGAGATGAATGACAAATATAAAACGCTTCGGAATTTGGGAGTGGGGGCTTGTGACGTCATAACGCCTGTAAAGTTAAACCGACGGAGTGACGTTTTGTGATTTTTAAAAGCGTTGTATCTTTTGGTTTACGTAACAAAAGAAAAAATACAGGCTAAATATTTTTTTTAATCTATATTCCGGTTTAATATTTTTTTTTTTTTTAATAAATAGCCTATTGAAGATGTGCATTTTTGTCAGTAAGAGTCTAACAGTCCTTTTGCTCCATTTAATTCAGAAGGACTCATTCGGTGAGTTTACCAACTTAAAAAAACTCAAAGCGTGGCCACCCTACCGGCGTTACGTGCTCACTTACAAGTAATAACGGAATGCTCTCACTATATTGCGCTTTATCCACACATCTGTATAATGTAACCTTGAAAGACATATTAAACAAATTGTTGTTACTAATGTGACAGTATTTATATTCAAATAGGTACTATACGTCCATCCTTACCTTATTGCTATTCCACCAATTCGTACTAAGCGTTTCCAAACGTCTTTTATAAATTTAAAAAAAAAAAAACCCTAATTTCTTCAAAGTTAGAGTGAACAGGCTTCTTCTGGGTAAGCTCGCTCCATCGTCGACCTTGTCTTTGTCACCCCTGACCTAGACTAAGGTCAAGAGCAAACACATTGAACATAAAAAACTATAGTTTCCAAAGTTTATGTTGTAAAAAGGTGTTAATAAACGTCTTGTACATTCTTGCGAATGTTACATTACAGAACAACAGAGGAGAACGATTTAGCGAGCATTCTAACGAACGCTCTGGCGTTATGTACAAAGGCGAGTTTAATCCAGAATTGGGTTTAATCTAAATAATTAATAAAAAAAAACACGAAAAAGAGTTGATAACTTGTAATGTAGCCTAGCCTCTAACCAATTTCAAAGTCCCATCTAATTGTGTACTAAAAAAATATCAAGATTGGTTCAGCAATTTCGACGTGAAGTATGAACAAACTCTCTTTCGCTTTTTATAATTTATTAGCTTATAGTGTTGCCCCTGTGTCGCGGGACTGTCCAAACTTATTATATCAAAATATACGTGGCTCAATACAATTTTACTGCATAAATAAATAAATAAATAAATAAATATACCACAACTATCACACAACGGCATCTAGTCCCAAGCTAAGCAGAGCTTGTGTTATGGGTACTAGACAACTGATAAACATACTTATATATTTCTAAATACATACATATTATAGATAATTTACACCCAGACACAGAACAAATAAATGATCGTGCTCATCACACAAACATTTGCCCTGGGTGGGAATCGAACCCACGACCTCCAGCATAGCTGTCAGGGTCACTAACCACTAGACCAACAGGCCTGTCAGTCAAATAAATTGAAAATCAGTTTAGTCCGTCAGTAAGAAACATTGAAAAACAAATAGACACGTTTTTTTTATCAATGTATTCTGACAAAGATAAAACGCTTTTAAATTCGGGGGTGGAGTCTTGTGACGTCATTACGCTTACAAAATTGTACCGACCAAGTGACGTTTTGTGATTTTTAGAAGCATTTTAACTTCGTAAATTTTGATTTACGTAACAAAAAAATACGGGTCAATTATTTTTTTATAATCTATATTCGTACCTTATTTTTTTTTTGTATAATAGCCATTCTTTTATGTAGGAACCTACAAAATTATGTTTTCTTTTTATGAAAAATCATTCACTATGAAAACGATTTCATGTTCCAATATTGCGAAACCATTATTCCACAAATTGCACGCAAAACCATTAAAATTATCAAAATTCGCGAAACCACATGCAAACAGTTTTCGTGTGCTAATTAACAATAATAATTACTAGCTTGTTAATTACGTAACTAAATATTGAAATTAAACTACAGCAATATCGACTAGATTAAAATTATTAAGGATGTTACACACATGTTTCGGTATTGCCGCGCCGTAACGTCGTCTCGTACAAATTTTAAAGAAAAACCGGTCAAGTGTAAGTCGGATTCGCGCACCATGATACCATCAGGCGAGATAGTGGTCAAACGAGAACCTAAAGTAAAAAAAGGGTTCCGTTCCATTATCTAAAAACGCCAAAAAAACCATATCTGTTATATGGGGGTCGCGGGACTGTACGAATTACCGTGACTCCGGAACGTAAAGGGCTATTGAAGGACACCGTGGATTTTAGTCAGTACGAGTCTGACAGTCCCTTCCGCTCTGCCCTGGGTGGGAGGTCATTTGATGATTTACCACGCTAAAAAAAAGAGAGCCCCTTCAATATTTATTTTATTCTGTTTTTCAGTATTTGTTTTTATAGTGGCAACAGAAATACTTCACCTATGAAAACAATGTCTTACTGTCACGGTTCATAAGATAACGGACGGACAGACAGACAGACGGATGAACAGCGGAGTCTTAGTAATAAGGTCTCATTTTACCCTTTAAGTACGGAAATGTTGCGGGAAAAACCGTTAGGTGGTGGCAACTCACCCACCCAATCTAGACAAGCACGTTGTTTTACCGACACTTGCAGTGCTCCCGTAATATTTACACAGGTTGAATTAACCGCGAGGCCTGGCGTACGGCGAAATACGTCCGTCTGAATGACATTTTGACTAGTATTTAACTTCAAATTTTTGCAATTTGTATATATTTCTTATTCAACAAATATTGCCGAATTTAGTTCAACCCGAACACGAAATAACAAGTGTATAATATCCCTAAACACGAATTTTGATTTCGTATTTACTACAAGAGAAATTGGGAGCGTACTGCAATCAGTTGTCTGTCAATCTGTCACAGGCGCTTTACTCTCGAAACTCTGTTTGACGTTCGAAATCGTGGAATTTTGTTACCTGCGTGCAATTTAATAAATAATACTACGCCCGGTACCTTACTAGCTTTTGCCGGCGACTTCATCCGCGTTGGCAAATAAAATACGAATCACGTCTTTATACAGAGTAGTAACATGGGTAAATAATTCCCGTGGTACTATTGGATCGCTTGATGGTACCATGGGCATTTTTTTATTTACAAGCGTTTATTTAGTTTCACCTGTCCCGTTGTCTGTAATCAAATCTTGCAAGTTACATTTGATCCACTTCCCGGTTTCCGATTGAGCTGAAATTTTGCACCTATATGACATGGAACTGATCTGATGATGGAGCTGGAAAATGGCCATAGGAACTCTGTAATGAAACGTAGCGAACCCATCGAGTTTAGACTCATTTTATTCGTCTTGACGAGTACTTTGTCTATCGTAAGTATTTTTTTTAACAATAAAAGCTTGTTTTTAAAAAGAACATAGTTTTTTTTAATGACTAACTTGTTTACCCGTTGCTCCACTGATTATTCCACGGCCAACAAATGTTTTAAATAAATCACTTCTGAATTTTGAAAACTGTTCAACTCAGACAAGAAAGAAGAAAATGAAAAAGGACGATCGCATTTCGAAACGAACACGGGTTCAAATCAAGGAGTTGGTGTACCATCTGAAATATTACGACAAAAACTCCGGACTCATCGATATTCGTGTCCCACTTTCGCGATCGCAACATTGTGAATACCAAAATGGTCGCTACGACATCGGATTTTAAATTCTTATTAAATTTACACGCTGGGTTGAGAATATTAAGGGATTCTGTGCAGTCGCTTGAATCTTTGTATATTTTTTCTATTGTATTATTTAATCGGTTACATTTTGTAACCGAAAACCAGATCGATACAAGGAAAAGAAAAGCCTTGTATGGAACCAGTTCCAAAACTCTGGGTCTATACGCGGCCGAAGCCATATAAACATTTCGCAGTATAAACGTCTTTTTTTTTGGGACATACCCACCTCACTATTACTTTTTACTAATTAATTTTTCTTTTCTTTTACTAATTAATTTTAATTGTTTAAAAACTTATTAGAGTTATCTTATTAGAGTTATTTTGTTAGAGTTATTTTTATATGATAATTATTTTTTGAAAGCGTGCAAGCGTTAATAAGGAGTGCATGGCGTCACAAAATGGCGTCAGCAACTCTCCTTCTAATTGAACCGCATAGTAATAAACTTCACTCGTTCCAAATTTCAAACACCCCGAATGTTATCTCATATCATTCAAATATACTCCGCAAATATAGTCTGTGGAGTATCAAACCGAATCGTTCACCGACTAGGATGGGAATCGTTCATTCGTTCGTTCGATCCGACAAGACAAGCAGACGTCTAATCTACATAATGCCGACGTTGGAGAAGGATGGTGAGCTGTGTGATGAGCGGAGCGGGTAATAACGGCGATATTTTGTAGAGTCCGACCAAAGAGTACGTCGTCCTTTGGACTTAACACCTAAACTGGCATGTCAGTCACCTGTGCCTGACAGAGTCACTATCGGTTAAGGCCGTGTCAGCCAACGGTGACTGACATCGAAGCATCAAATTCAAAAGACGGCAGCGTGCCGTCTGGCACGTTCACATACAGTGTTATTTTCTATTAGAAATGACTAACATGGCCTCAAGTAAGATATGTTCAACATGGCCTATTACTGGAACAAGTTATCACGTATTTTGAGGCTAGTTTCGATTTCGTAGAGCGTTATCTCTGTCACACTGAGCACTAACCAACCACAACCAGCGACAAAAGATTTAAGTGGTGTGTGATAGAGATATCTAAATGTTCGCATTTCCTCTCTTTCAGTGTAAATTTTTAATAAACGTTTACTTATAATAGTCATAATGTCACTTCATTTTATGGGTTCCTTACCTAAAAATAAAAAACCGGAACCTTTCAGTGATCACTTTTTTGTCCGTCGGTTTATCTGTACGTCTGGCAAAACCTGTCTATTTTTTGAATATGTAGAACTAACAAGCCGAAATTACTATAAAATACTCAAATCTTTGGAACAGAGAGGACATCTAACTACTTTCCGATTCCGTAAATGTTAGAATTTTACGCGTCAAAAAAACGCTGTATTCTAAAATTCTAAATGACTACTGACTTCTAAACCAGTTTGTAACAAATGATGTTATGACACTAATTAAAACTTAAAAAAGTGAATGAAGTCCGGTAATCTTTGACTTATAACGATGAGGGCCTGTGGTCCAACATACATTTGTGCTTGAAATACAAGGTTCTTCAAATTTCGAAACGAATATCCTAGCTATCAAATTTCCTAAAAATGTTTACCTTAACACTTCCCCAACTCTACCATCATACACCCCACAAACACCCCCTCTGAATATCCCATATTCACAATTCCGTCTTCACACCCCTCAAATCCCCTAATACTTTAACCCGCTCCTCCCATCAACACACCCACAGCCGGATCCACACAGACATCCCTAATCCTCATAATGGATGAAGATTCGAACGTCTTCAGTTAAATTGTAAAAGATTTTTGTTCAAATTATCAATTGATTTGATTTGTTGACGGCGGGTTTGGTTCTGCCAATTTATTTGCAATCATTCCTTGCTTCGTGTTTGAGGAATTGACGTTTTATCCAATTGTGTATTGATTATTTGGGGGGGATTGTGGAGGGGGATGTTATGTTTAGGTGCCAAATTCGGAAAGGTCAGTGATAAATAATAAATGATTCTCTATTCTGTAACGCTGTACGAGCTCTCTTGAACTAAGTGAACGCACAATCGAACTCATTTTTAGATTCAAGGGGTCTAAGGGCCTATGCAAACGACGTTTTTTAAACGCGCCGTTGACGCCTGTTTGTAGCGATGCAGACGCGATACGCACGCAAGTCAGACGCAGCCTGTAGACGTTTGCACACCTGCATAAATTCAAACACGCGTTTTAATCGATACACTGCGGAAAGTTGTACCACATTTTTAATGCCATTTGATGTAATGACATAGACACTAGCGCCGCGTCAAAATGACTTCAGTCGTGGCTCGTGGCGGTAATCCGTCCGCAATTTGATTAAGACGTTAGTTACGTTCGTACATCTGTATCTGTACCCGTATTTTCATTGACTGACTGAGAAAGTAGACACCCAGATTCTGAACAAGACACTGTTCGAATTTCGAAAGTGGTGTTTAGAGATTTTTGAAGTGAAAACTTCTTTAGCGGCATTGTGCACTTTTTTTGGAATGGGTAAAAAATGTTAAGTTGTTGTAAATGTTGGCAGGACACGTGACCTGATCGAAAATTCGTAAGACGGCGCAGGGCGCTTGCGCAAATGTTCGTGTGTGTTTATTACTATTCAAGTTTTCACTTCTGCCGGCACTCCCAGAGTGCAACCCGTCGTTTTTTTTTTACCGTCTTATGTTTCGGGATAGCGGAACTCATTGGACTCATGGAACGTAATGATTTGCACCACCATTATGCAGTAAGTTCTCGCTGAAGCTTGCTGTCACTACTGACATTGGGATTTCGAATTCATTAGTTTTTCTATTCATTCAAGTCAGCCAAAAGTTGCAAACCTCTTAATGTCTTTTTACATTTATTAGCTTTTCGTGGCGGGAAATAGATATTATTATCTTATCACCCAATCGAAACATTCATGCCACGGACTGTTTTCAAGTAACCGGCTATAAAACTCAATACGTCAAACTCCGTGTCCCGATATTAGATAAGGACTGGCCAGTTTTTGCTGTAGCTGTCACGTTGCCGCGTCCATTTTGAATAGTTTTGTATTTCGAATAGAATATAGTGGAGCTTGTTTTTACATAGCTTTAATGAACAAGTTTGGTGCACAATAAAGTACAAATATAAATCGAATACCTATATTTTCGGGCGAAGCCAAAATTGTAACTACATTTTTTTTTTTGTGGTAAAATCATCAGATGAGTCCTCCCGACCATCTTCTCTTTACATCCACTGGGTCCGGCCGGGATATAAATAGGGCGCCGATAGGGCCGGCAGTCAGCCTGGTTTTGACTACGATCGAGGCGACTCGAAAGTGAACACGAAGTAAAAATCTCGAAGTGTGTTTTAGTGGTGAATAGTGCGTCAGTGGTGAATAGTGTTGAATCGCGTTTAGTGATTGTCCTAATTAGTGATTTGTGTGTCAATAAAAATTATTTGGTTTTAATTGGTGTTAATTAATTTATCCCTTACCCACCTCGAAACATAACAATACACATTAGAACCAGTAACTAAAATATCAACGACAATAACGCACAAACAAAATATAAAATAATAGGGGAACAGAGTACGTTACTGTTGTATTAAGTTTGCCTTAATTGTATGTTTTTCCATCATACCTCGGGGGAACAGTGTATAAGATGGGGTCTTATACACTGTTCCCTTAATAACGATACGAGCAGGTGGTGGTCCAGTGATATCGGCCCAGACTTACGGGGTGTAGGTCGTGGGTTCGAACCCAGCCAGGCGCATTACTTTGTGTAATTCATTTCATCACCAATGCTCTCCAAACGGTGAAGGAAAACATCGTGAGGAAACCGGCATATCCTAGAACTAAACATTCGAAGACATGTGATATCTACCAACCCGCACTAAGCCCGCGTGGTGGATTATGGCCCACTCCCTTTCACAGAGTCGAGGCCTGTGTCCCAGCAGTGGAAACATTATAGGCTGATGATGATAATGAATGACGATAAAATTCCGACAGAACGCGGCGGCCATTTTGTATTCGCCATTTTTTTATTAGAAGTAGATATAATCTAATAATACTAGAAATAGTATAAAAAACAAACTACTTACATACAAACAGAACATAATGTAATAAAGATACAATTCGGACGGGCACATTTTCAAAAAACTTTTCTATAGAACGGAGCGGCCATTTTACCGCGGCAACCATTTTGTATTCTGTTATAAAACACAATACGTCATACCAGAACGTCGGATGCCAGATAAGAGTGGAACACTATTTTGCTGTGACATTTCAGTGTGAAACTTGAGCTAAACTGTACTGGATGTTTGTTTGGCTATAACGGGTAGTTTTAGGTGTTTGTAGAGTAATAGATGGATGGATTTTTCGTTCATAATACCACGTCTTGTCATGTCGTCCTTCTGGATAGACAGATGTACCAAAATACACAGTTGAATTCAAAAATATCTTTTCACACCACCTGCTCGAAAATGTCAAATTATATGTCAAGCAACCTTAACCTAAAGTGAGTCATTAGTGGCCGAGGGCACAGCCGGTCAATAATGTTGTACTGGATATCATTATTACCCGCTGGTCAATAATGTGATTTGAATTTGGAATATGTTTATAAACAACAAACACCCACGTACCAAATAAAAACATAACTATATCTTTGCACAACTGGACTAATGTCTCAAATGTTACAATTAACTTGAATTAATATATAAGTGTACCTATATAACTAGTTCTAAATGTTATTCTTACTGTTTTTTTATTTAATAAATACTTTGTTTTTCGTACTATGGCTATTATTTTCTCACAGTAGGTGTAAAAAGTAGAGTATCCTCCTCTGGGCTAAAGGTGTCTTTGCCTTGGGCTAGCTTGAATCCCTCGCTGCATTCAGGATTCTTGTATTGAATCCCGAATCCTTCATTGCGCTCGAGATTCAATATGACGCCCGTGACATAAGACACAACTTTAGCCCCTCGGTGCATAATCTACTATTATACTTTTGAACTTTATTCCAAGTAAGCGCCCTTTTTTTTTCGTGGTAAAATCATCAAATGAGTCCTCCCACCCAGGGCAGGGCGGGAGGGACTGTCAGACTTGTACTGACTAAAATCCACGGTGTCCCTCAATAGCCCTTTACGTACCGGGGTCACGGTAATCCCTTGGTCCCGCGTCCCCGGCAGGCTTTGGCCCTCTACAGGCCCCGTCATTATGCTGACACTCCTTGAGGCGCGCGTGGAACACAACGCGCCGTCGCTCGACCCGGGCATGGTCCATGGTCGGACAGCGAGTCGCCCATTACTCGCCGCCCGCATGTCCACGCCTACGGTGGCCGGAGATCGTCTTGCGACGTCCGACGCCGTGGGCGTCCACCACTGCGGCTGGGGTTGAGGGAGGACGCTGTCCTCCCCCTCACGCGGCTAGCCTCGTCCATCGCGAGCATGACTGCTTCGCAGAAGGAGGCGACCGCTTCCCACTCCGTCTCGCCCCGCAGCATGGCCTCGACCAATGCCGGGCGCGAGAGGTCTCCGCCAAAGTAAGCGCCCTTGGTCGCGGGACTGACTGTCACTGGATATATAGATACGTAAACAAAACAGACTTGCTATGACGATGTAATTCATTAGAATTCCATTGTTGTAGTAGCAAAAGACGATTTTCAATTTTAGTTAGTAGAAGTTGTAAATCGTACGAATCGCGTCATGAGCTAGGTCGCTTCTTTTTTTTACGTGGTAAAATCATCAAATGAGTCCTCCCACCCAGGGCAGAGCGGGAGGGACTGTCAGACTCGTACTGACGAAAATCTAAGGTGTCCTTCAATAGCCCTTTGCGTTCCGGGGTAACGGTAATTCGTACAGTCCCGCGATCGAGCTAGCTCGCTAAGGTTTAAAAGTGTACACAAACACATTAACACATATTTCAACACATATTTAAGAACCCGACTGTGCTAATCAGACTGGCGAATAGCCCTGAGATCGACCGATCGCTAGTACCACTGCCAGTACCTTAGTGAATACCAAACTCATTTTTTATTTAACGACTAGCTTACGCCCGCGACTCCGTCCGCGCGGATGTCGGTCTTCGCGTGGATGGTTTATTTCCCCATTTTGAGTAACTCTGACAATGACATCTTATAAATATTACGGCGCTGAATCCACTGCGGGTAATGCAACGTGTGTTCGCGGTTCTACAGAACAACGTCTATGAATAAAACTGAAAAATAAGATTTTTTTTCTACGTATTTTTCCAGGATAAAAAGTATCCTATGTTATGCCCAGGATAATAAGGAATAATTATACCAAGTTTCATCGAAATCGAACCGTTAGTTTTCACGTGATGCCTGCATATACAGACAGACAGACAGACAAATTTTTTTTTAATCATATATTTGGGTTTGGTATCGATCCAACAACAGCCCCCGCTATTTATTTTTTCAATATTTTCAATGTACAGAATTGATCCTTCTACAGATTTATTATAGTACTAGCTTCCGCCCGCGACTCCGTCCGCGCGGATGTCGGTCTTCGCGTGGATGGTTTATTTCCCGATTTTGAGTAACTCTGACACTGACATCTTATACATATTACGGATAAAAAGTATCCTATGTTATGCCCAGGATAATAAGGAATAATTATACCAAGTTTCATCGAAATCGAACCGTTAGTTTTCACGTGATGCCTGCACAAACAGACAGACAGACAGACAGACGGACAGACAGACAGACAAAAATTTTTTAATCATATATTTGGGTTTGGTATCGATCCAGCAACACCCCCCGCTATTTATTTTTTCAATATTTTCAATGTACAGAATTGACCCTTCTACAGATTTATTATAGTATAGATAGAAGATAGGCTCACGTTTGACCACTATCACGCCTGATGGTAAGCGAAGATGTGGTCGACGGTAAAGCACGCTTGCCTAGAAGTAACCTATTCACTCTTGACTAGAAGACCCGACGTCATAGCAATCAGGAAACACAGACCCCGTCAGGGAATTCCACTCCTTAGCTGTGCGCATAATAAAAGTATTTACAAAACGCTTTGTACGTACCGGAGGGATGTCCACCAAGTATTAATGGCGCATTGTCGTACGTCTTGTAGTCTGATGATGGAAAGGGCCAATATTATTCACATTCTACTTCCTAATATTGATGCATCTCATCTGCCTAGCCTTTTCCCAACTATATTGGGGTCGGCTACCAGTCAAACCAGATGCAGCTAGATATCAGTATTTTACATGGAGCGACTGCCTGCCGGACCTTCACAACCCGGTAACTGGGTAATACGATACCTCATGGTAAAACTGGTTGTCAGACTTTAGAGCTTCTGACTAACAGTAACGACGGTCAAAGATCTACAAATGACGGCCAGGACCAACGGCTTAACGTGCTTTCCGAGCCACGGAGGAAACTCGCTATGACAGATGGCCACCCATCCACATACCAACCTCGGCAAGCGCGGCTTAACCCGGAAGATCGGCCTGTGCGGCTGTATTTATTTAGCCACGAGCTCTTAATACCACTGTACCAAATTCCATCCAGATCCGTTTAGCAATTCTGATTTATTCGACTAATTAACATCAAAAGTTGTATATTTAGAATATTGGTAAAGGTATTCAATGTCTATCTATCTGTTACCCTTTAAACCCTAAACCGCTGAACCAATCGGTTCAGCGGTTTAGGGTTTATTGAGGCATTCAACAAATACATTCCAAAATTCCAGATTATTTAATTTCTAAGTACTACATAATTTATATCGGCATAATTCAAGCCGATACGAGAAACCACTAGGTTATCACACACCACAAAATTTTCTATCAAATAACATCACATGCCAGTCAACGTACGGCTGAAAATTTTGCTGAAAATTAGTTCGGTGTGCGTCGTCGCCTGTAATCTCCAAACTGAATAGGGGACAATTTGTGATGTCACATGCAGACATTTTCGTCACACGGATGTGATGTGTGTGGACGCGGCAACGTGATATCTACTTATTTTATATATTTTTCGAAACAATACCAGCTGATCAACAGCTGACGACACGGTTAGCGCAGTAGCTGAGCGATCGACTGCTGTGCAGCGTGTCGCGGGTTCGATCCCCACACGGAACAAATATTTGTATGATCTGCAAGTAGTTGTTCCAGGTCTGGGTGTTTGTGTGTGTGTGTTTCCATGATTGTAAACGCACCCACGATACAGGAAGAAATCCCTAGTGTGGAGCAAAGTTTAAAAAAAACCATTATCAAAAAAAACCATTATCATTATCAAGCAAACTCTGCTTGTTTGCAAATAGAGGCAAATACAACTTACAATAGAAAAAACAAACTTGTAGCCACAGTTATATTAAACATCGGCACGCAAAACGATGAAGTGGCGCCCGCCGAAATTATAAAACATTACAAATATCTTTTAACCCGACTACGGCAAAGCCAAAAGGAAGGTTATGATTTTGACCGGTATGTACGTTTGTATGTATGTTTGTTTGTTCCCTCATAACTTCTAAACTACTTATCATTACATGAGGTGTCATCATTTTTTCTGAGATACCGTAATTCAAGAATGTCATAATTTGTAACTGCTTCACCAAATTAAATCTTAAATTCTTAACTCAAAAACTATACATATAACATAAATTACTTACTTCTAATAATATAACCCCAAAATAGTGTAAATAAAAATAACTAATACCCAACTACGAAAACTCGCTTTTTAATTTATTTTTTACGTGTCAAGGTACGGCGAATTTTCCCCGATTGACACATAGTCAGAAATATTTTCTGCCCATATAAACCGATTCTTAATTTCTGGTACCGTGGTCACTGGAACCGTTCAAGCATATTACCTCCATCCATCAATTTGTAACTTGAAAATTAGTTTTAGGCAAAAATACTTTGTGCGTAATTAATTTTAAATACCGATAGTAAAGATTGTTATTATTATGTTAATGTAATTTTTTCATTGTTTATTTAAGAGGGTGCAAGTGTATGAAAAGAGTTCATGACGTCACAATATGGTGCCATTACAATTTCATTCTTATCGTGATCGCATAGAAATATTTTTTCGTGTATATTTGTCACAAACTAAGTTGTACCGATTTTTTTTATTCGTGAAAAAGAAATGAATGGTTTCACCCGCTACAACTCGAAAATTATCCCACGGGAACATAAAATCGGGATAAAACCTATCCTATGTGTTAATCCAGGTTATAAACTATCTATGTACCAAATGTAATCCAAATCCGTTCAGTGGTTTTTGCGAGAAAGAGTAACAAACATCCATCCAACCATCCATCTAAATAAACTTTCACGTTTATAATATTAGTAGGACAGGATTTTTTTTACGTGGTAAAATCATCAAATGAGTCCTCCCACCCAGGGCAGAGCGGGAGGGACTGTCAGACTCGTACTGACTAAAATCCACGGGGCCGTCCATAGCCCTTTACGGACCGGGGTCACGGTAATTCGTACAATCCCACGACCAGAATAGTAGGATAGGATAATATTCGTAGGATAATAGTACGGCAAAATATTATGGACTAACTCAAAATGCCGCATCCATTAACCCCTATGTGTAGTACATATTGTGTCTGGTTGAATTCCACACATAATTATTTCTGGCCACAGCGCGATACGTCCGGGCTGTAGATGACAATTATGCCGGGAAATAGGTCATGAAGATCCTCTGTGCGAATGACAGACAATGTGTCCATACTTTGTATTGGTGTGCAACGTTCTTTTGTTTCGATTTTCGCACTTATGAAAGTTCGCCACAAAATTAATTCGCCACGAAAAAAAGTACGTATAATTTAGCCAAAGGTTTTTGTTTTTTTTCGTACCGTTGTAAATTCTTCCCATTTATTTTTTTCGCGCGAATAGCATAGAACGATAAAAAATAAAATCCAGCACAAAACTACCGAAAACGAGGACACAATTTGGAATCTGAACAGAAAGTACTAGGAGAACAGGATCAAAACTTTTTTCGTGTAGAATTCATACTAGAGCTTCAAGCCCGCTTAAACCAACTTAGCACATGAACAAACATAAAATGTTACCGTCCACACCGGTACTCTATTAAGGCGCCACGTCGCTGGCGGTGTGAGCAAATTCAGTGTGGTTGAAAGTGTGAACATGTCAAACGCGTGCCGTTGGTGATTAAACCCGCTTCTATAATAGTCAGGTTCCCTTTACGGAAACTATTTGAGGCCTGTGTTCTATAAAGTGATTTTCAAAATGGCCGTTTGGTTGTGGCTTGAATTCTTGTTACGCTGACGTCGCGTCTGTCGCGTACAATGGTCGCGCGTACGAATATGCATTGTGTTGTATATAGCACCATACTGCGACGCTGACGTCAGCGGATAGGAATAGGATTTGGTTTTCAATTCGGTCTTTTTTTTATTCTATGTATGTACTTCGATCACTCCGAGGATTTGGGTCTGATTTTACACGATACTCTATTTTGTTGGGTGTTTAAAGTACTATTATTTTTTAGATATTCATTTACTAATTGATTCCCACGTAGTCACCTGTTGTGAGAAATGGGCAATATTAGGGAAACTATTTGAGGCCAGTGTGGCTTAAACTCCAGTTACGTCGGTCGCGTACGTCCGTTGTACGTACGAATATACATTGTGTTCTATATAGCACCATACTGCGACGCGGACGTCAGCGACGCGTACTACGTTGTTTTTACTCACTAAAATACGCGACCGACCGTACGCGACCGACACGTCAGCGTGAAATTCAAGTCTAAGAACGATTACGTTCAAATTTTAATATAAGAAAAAGCAAAATTTTATAACAAGCTAGATTCAAAATTATCTAATTAAATAATTTCAGCAAAAAAAAAATAGAAAAAATCTGATAATTATCCAAACTGAACTAATTTTACTTTTGAATTTTTACTTTAACTGTTTTTTAACGCAGTCATATCAATTAAAGCGAGTCGAAGGTGCTCGCAAAAGCTAGTTAATTGAATTTGATTTAGAAGTTTGCAGTTCTTCATTTTTAATTATCACTTCAATTAATTTCTTCGTATCTTAATTATTTTCTTAATTGTCTCTTCAATTAATTCAAAATCAATCATTATCAATTCGAAGTCATTGACTTCAAACATCTGAGAACTAAACAGAATCATAGGACAGTCTTTGATAAAAAAGAACCGGCAAAGTGCGAGTTGAACTCGCGCAAAGATTGTGGGTTCCGTTCAAAATTTTTTTTTTTTTCGTTAAAAAACAATTACAATTCGCAGTCAGCTCGTCAGCGCTCGGGTGCTAATAAGAGAAATCAATAAAAAAACCCTAGAAAAAATAAACATGGACATCACCATGGAAGTCAACGCTAAAACTAATTGGGCTAATTGGCTATTTGACTGAAAAATTATAATTAGTCCGTCATTTAGATTATCAAAAAATATTCGACCCGTATTTTTTCTTTTGTTTCGTAAACCAAAATTGACGGAGATACGATGCTTTCAAAGTTGGCAATACGTCACAATTTAGTATTGAATTCTGACGTCACTAGCCCCCACTCTCGACTTTTGATGCGTTGTATTTTGGTGAATATTCGTTGATTTTACAAAAGAAAAAATACGTGTTGAATATTTTTTTGAACTGTAAATGTCGGACTAATTATATTTGTAATTTATGGCTACTGTCAAATAGCTAATTGCCGGTTCGCGCGACGATATTATGAGAAATATTCTTCCTCTTAATCGTTAGAAAACGAATTTTCCCCGATATGAGATCTATAAATATTGATTTTTCGCCCCTTTTAAACCCCAATATTCCAAATTACATCTTTCTTTAATTGGTAATTTAATTTGAGTAATGTAATCTACTTATTAATGTTACGTCTTTTATGATTAATTTAGTTTAATACTCGTAACGTATTTTAATGTCAATTTTACAAAACAGCACTCATAACTATGTATCTATACATATAATAAATCTGTAGAAGGGTACAATTCTGTACATTGAAAATATTGAAAAAATAAATAGCGGGCGGTGTTGCTGGATCGATACCAAACCCAAATATGTGATTAAAAAAATGTTTGTCTGTCTGTATATGCAGGCATCACGTGAAAACTAACGGTTCGATTTCGATGAAACTTGGTATAATTATATTATATATATTATACTTTTTATCCTGGAAAAATACGTAGAAAAAAAATCTTGTTTTTCAGTTTTATTCATAGACGTTCTTCTGTAGAACCGCGATTCTCCTTAATTATTATATGCTTAGACGTATTTGGGTCCAATAGATATCTATAAGATGTCATTGTCAGAGTTACTCAAAATGGAAAAATAACCCATCCACGCGAAGACCGACATCCGCGCGGACGGAGTCGCGGGCGGAAGCTAGTTTACCATAAGATCTTCTATTGTTATAACCTATGTTTGAGAAATAAACGATACTGATTCACTTTTTGGTTTCAACCGTAGTGACAGACGTTTTGACCACGAGCCAGAACTAAGAATTAATGATATTACGATTTGATAGATAGCTCCTTAGTGTCCGCGCCACCAGTCATAGCCTGAGGAAATTTGTGGTGTCACACATTTGATCTAATAACATCTTCGATCAATAATAGCTCTAGATTAAGGATCAGGAACAAAAATGAGTCGCATAAGCGGCCACATTTGCACACACGTAAACATCTACACTTCACAAAAAAATGTTCAATTGTATTTACAACTTCAGTTTATTATAAACCTTAACACTCAAACATACAGTTTAATTACCATTGCCAAAAGTATTAGGTTTAACGTAAACAATTTAAAAAAGGTTTCTTGAAGATAAAATGTTATCAGTACAAAAGTATTTATTCTAAAATGATATTAAAGGTCTAAGCAACAGGGATTCGAAATACCGTCACAAAACCGTTTGTGGCGTTATTTTTCGGGCCGTTTTTAAAGCGCTCAACGGGAATCTAGTACTATTTATTGATTGAAGAATAACATAGACACTAGCGCCGCGTCAAAATGACTTCAGTCATGGAGGTATTCTCCGTCCGCCATTTGATTTTGACGTTAGTTAAGTTCGTACGTCTGTATCCATTCCTGTGTTTTCTTCGTTGACGGACTTAGAAAATAGACACCCAGAATCTTAACGTGCTTTAAAAAATGTTTGTTGCTTTTTGAAAATGATTTTTAAGTTTTGAACACGGAACTCCAGAATCCTTCAATTGGTGACAGTCATGTTAATTGGAGAGCTGTATCGGTGTCACTAATGACATCTACCCCTTCACCCCTCTTCACCCCGCTACAACCCTTGACTCCAACGGCTTCAACCCTTTCCGATGGTATCGGGTTTTTTGTAAAGAAAGCATAATGAGAAAGTGTGACGATCACTTCATTCAATGGTAAGATATATCGTTGGAGTGTTTTCTTGGTGGCCCAACTGCTGAGTTTGAGTTCTCGAGTTTGATCGCCACGTTATAATTTTGGCGATTGAAAAAGAGTGTCCAATTGTCCATGGAGTTTCTTTCTCATACTTCTCCACAGAGATCTACGCATATGAATGTACCCTCTTTTCACTCATAATATCATTGGCAGCTTTTTTTTTAATCGTGGTAAAATCATCAAATGAGTCCGCCCACCCAGGGCAGGGCGGGAGGGACTTTCAGACTTGACTGACTAAAATCCACGATGTCCCTCAATAGCTTTTTACGTACTGCGGTCACGGTACTTCCTTGTATAGTGTATGTTTAGTTACAAAAAGAAAAACTACTTGCACAAAAATTAAAAATACCAAATCTTTTGAAATAAACTCTAGTATTTCTTAAGTATACTTCGCTGACTTTAAATTAAAATACTGGAAAAAGTTTATGAAAGGAACGAATGAAAAAACTTGTTTTAAAAATATTTGCGCTCGCTAATTGTAAGATTTCTGATGGTACGAGCATTAATTAACTCCCTAGAAAGCTGGTATAGTTTAGTATTTAATCGTCGTGAAAAACGTTTTCCCGGGTCCCGGAACTGCCTGCCGGGGTCGCGAGACTATCTAAACAAGTAACCGTGTAGGTGGAACGTTAAGGGCTATTGAAGGTACAACGTGGATTTTAGTTAGTACAAGTCTGACTGTACCTTTCGCTCCACCCAGGGATCCCACCCTACGGAACTCTACGGAAGGCGGAGCATAGGGCTATATGGCTCAGCCAAGTAGAAGCCTTTTTTTTGGTTGTCAGGGGAACCTTCAAAAGGCTATCGGTCTCTGGGGAAAAGACCGGGGAGAGTGGGATTTTTACCTCACTAAAACCGCCCCGGTGGTCACCATCAGCAAATGGGAGGAGACGCCGTTTCCTCTTAAAAGACCTGACCGTGGCTCCCTCTGTGCAACGCCTGTTAGGGCACATCCCTAGGGAGACTGTATGACGGTCTCCTATTAGCTTCGCTGTACAATAGGCTATTATAATAAAAAAAAAATTTGACCCGTATTTTTTTTTTGCTACATAAACCATAATTGACGAAGATACAACGCTTCTAAAATTCACAAAACGATCTCGATCGGTACAATTTTACAAGCGTTATAACGTCTCAAAAAAAAAAAAAATCAAAAGTTTTTATTTCACATAGGCCCATGAGGGCACTTATAAAACGTCGACAGTAGGTGCTCGTCTGCTCTGGGATCTGGAGGCGACTGCCCTCCAGCGCGTCTACGAATGGCGCGTGGAGGCGCAGCGCCGGGGCGAGTCCCCGCTGCCTCGACAAGTCGAGGCGCGGCGGGAAGAGCTCCGGCGCGATCTCAGGGCAGTATGGAGGGGGCGACTGTCGCAACCGAGGTCCGGGCACGCCGCAATCGCGGCGGTAAAACCCCTCTTTGAGGAGTGGCTGGATAGGCGTCACGGCGTCCTTACCTTCCGCATGACGCAGGTCCTCACCGGACACGGAAGTTTCGGGAGGTTCCTGTGTCTGATAAGGAAGGAGGAAACGCCTGGGTGTCACCACTGCGAGGATCGTCCGGAGGACACGGTGGAGCATACGGTGCAGGACTGCCCCGCTTGGGCAGAGCACCGCCGTGTCCTCACGACGGCGATAGGCGGAGACCTCTCGCGCCCGGCATTAGTCGAGGCCATGCTGCGGGGCGAGACGGAGTGGGAAGCGGTCGCCTCCTTCTGCGAAGCAGTCATGCTCGCGAAGGAGGAGGCGTGCCGCGTGAGGGAGAGAACAGTGTCCTCCCTCCGACCCACCCGCAGTGGTAGACGCCCACGGCGACGGACATCGCCAGACGATCTCCGGCCACCGTAGGCGCGGGCATGCGGGCAGCGAGTAATGGGCGACTCGCTGCCCGACCATGGACCATGCCCGGGTCGACGGCGCGTTGTGTTCCACGCGCGCCTCAAGGAGTGTCAGCAAATTGACGGGGCCTGTAGAGGGCCAGAGCCTGCCGGGGTCGCGGGACTTACCCATCACCGTAACCCCGGTACATAAAGGGCTCGTGAAGGACACCGTGGATTTTAGTCAGTACAAGTCTGACAGTCCCTCCCGCCCTGCCCTGGGTGGGAGGACTCATTTGATGATTTTACCACGAAAAAAAAAAAAAAAAAAAAGCGTTATAACGTCACAAACCCCCACTACCAAATTTGGAAGCGTTTTATCTTTGTCAATATTCACTGATTAAAAACAAAAAGTACGTGTCCATTATTTTTCAATATTCTAACAGACAGACTAAACAGATTTTCAATTTATTTATACAGTAAAATAGCAGCACACGAGGCCTATGTCCAGTAATAGACTGCGATAGGCTGACTTTTGTTTTTATCGTGGTAAAATCATCATATGAGTCCTCCCACCCAGGGCAGGGCGAGAGGGACTGTCAGACTTGTACTGACTAAAATCCACGGTGTCCTTCACTAGCCCTTTACGCACCGGGTTCACGATAATTCGTAAGTCCCGCGACCCCGGCAGGCTTTGGCCCTCTACAGGCCCCGTCAGCGATGAGCTGACTTGAAGAAAAGATTTAGAAAATATTTTTTTCGGCTTAGCCACATCCCTAGCACCCCCCATAGTAATAAGAAGCTACAAATTGTATCCTAACAAGTACGAACAAGCTTATTCCAGGATATTATTAAGTTTCCACTGTTTCTCAATAAATTACCAAGTTGGGGAGGAACGGGCAGACTTTTTGAATCTCATTAATTTTAACGGCGCGACGCCTTGAACTCAGGATGAATCAATATTATAATTTTTCATTCGTTTTTTTGTAATTGGTCACCCTTTTTTTTAAGCGTGGTAATATCATCAAATGGTCCTCCCACCCAGGGCAGGGTGGGAGGGACTGTCAGACTTGACTGACTAAAATCCACGGTGTCCTTCAATAGCCCTTTACGTACCGGGGTCACGGTAGTTCCTGAGTCCCGCGACCCCGGCAGGCTTTGGCCCTCTACAGGCCCCGTCACTATCCTGACACTCCTTGAGGCGCGCGTGGAACACAACGCGCCGAGGTAGTACAAGCTACCGATGAACTTTTGATTTCTATAGGACCAGTATAAAATCATCCACTCCCTGTGCAAACGTAAACATGTTCTGTGTCTAGTTGCTTCCACTTAACACCCATGAACTATGGTTGCCTGTGACGGACCCCGTGTCGGCAACAAAGTGTAGGTACCTACATTTACGCAGCGCCTTATACTCGTACACAGCTCAAGTTTAAACAATAGCCCGCATGTACAGCCCTATTCAAGTACATTATCAAACTTGACTCATAATTCAGAAGTTTAACGATTTAGCCTCAAACACAGAAAATTAAATTTTCTATTTACTTAGTATCCCTTTCTTAGTGTCCACGCGTTCTTGTGTCGATGTAGTCACCCTCAGTAGATCTAAAACGGCCACTTACCAATATTCCAAATGATTCAATTCGTAAATGAATAGCCAGTGACGTCGCTGGAATTACACGAAGTGAATCATTAGGATAGACCCGCCGTGACGGGGCCCCCTGCAGAGGGCCAAAGCCTGCCGGGGTCGCGGGACTCACGAATAACCGTGACCCAGGTACGTAAAGGGCTATTGAAGGACACCGTAGATTTTAGTCAGTACGAGTCTGAAGTCCCTCCCGCTCTGCCCTGGGTGGGAGGACTCATAAGATGATTTTACCACGAAAAAAAAAGGTATCGTTCAACTTAGGGAATACTGTAAGTTTCATCAAAATCGGTTCAGTACTTTTTGGGATAGGGAATTTTATTCGCTTATTGTGTACATGAGGGATGTTATTACCAGTGCTACGGATTACGAAATTCTAGTGCAGAAGAAAATTATGTATTTGGCAAGAATTTGGGTTGAATATGTAAACTAAAAAGAGTAAAATAAAACTCTTTTTCAAAAAAAATGTTACCGCCTTCAAAAAGAACAACAAAGGGGTAAAATAACCTACAAAATAACTTTTATTTCGGAAGTCGGTGGCAAAAAAAACATCTACTTCTTTATAAATTTTCACGACATTTTGTTTGCAATCTCTAAACAAACTTAAAACAATATTGTTCTATTTGTTTACATGGCTCACAAGCCTCAATTACGTCACACAGCGATGCCACAATAATCGTGTAGCATCAATAATATTCTGATCACGCCTTACACGTACACCGCACGGGAATGGAGCTGGCGACCCCAGGTTTATTTACCATTGCTTTGGGGTTGAGGTATAAATCTAATTTGGTAAGTACGAGTACATGCTAGAGACTGATTTACATAAAAGGAAGATATGGCTTGGTGTCACGTTTGTTTTTCTCCCGAAGAGATGCTGCATAGTATAATTAGCCTATGATGTTCCCATTGCTGGGATACAGGCCTCCTCTTTGAGATGGAGTGGGCTGTACTGTTAACCACCACGCGGTCCCAGAGCGTTTAGAGCTGAAGATTTCCATATTTTGCCTACAACGTAATTGAAGTATTTGTAAAAGGCTTCTATTGTATGAAAAATAAGTTAAAAATGACTAAAACCCGACTACGAAAAAATCGCGCACTGAAAACTATAAAACAAGAACAATATTCATTTGACGGAGTAATAGTCGTGGTCGTATGCCACCTAGCCAATAAAGATTGTCTGAAACAACCGCAGGTCATCAAGCCCTTTAATTTGGTACCCATGTCGATACTATGCGATTATTTTTTCGCTTGCGACTTCTCATCCCCTAGACGGCGCCATATTGGATTTGGTAACACGTCATCTACCCTATAACCAGCGGACAACTGAGACATACTGAGACGCTTCTAACGACACCTCATTTGTCATGTAATGATAAGAAGTTTAGAAGTTATGAGGGAACAAACAAGGAACAAACAAACATACATACAAACATACATACCGGTCAAAATCATAACCATCCTTTTGACTTTGCCCTTGTCGGGTAAAAGCGCTTCTTACGTACGAACGAGAAACTATTATTTTCTATCAAATTAACGTCATAGTTCGATATTTAACGTCGCAAAAAACTGAAAAGTCGTGCTAGGGCCACTGACAGGCTCATGGGACTAACGAATTACCGTGACCCCGGAACGTAAAGGGCTATTGACGGACACCGTTTAGTCAGTACGAGTCTGACAGTCCCTGGCACTCTGCCCTGGGTGGGAGGATTCCCTTGATGTCTTTACCACGTTAACAAAAAACAATAAAGGCCACTGACAAGCAAACGCTCCAAGTGAAATACTGGTATTCAGTTGTATCCGGTTCAACTGGAAGCCGACCCCAATATTTACTTTTAAGTTGTTGCATAGCTTTTAAGGCAAGCTTTTAGCGCGGCGACCGAATCAAGAAATTCCGTAACGACAATATACCTAACACTGTCACTGTCACATCTGTCATGTCAACGTGAATGAATAAAATTTGAATAAATGATTTTTTTTTCTTGACGTTTCACTTGATTGACGTGGCTGACCATAGCCTAATTAGTAGAGTAAATTCCCATGGAGCAACGATGGGATGATATTCTCGTTTAATATTCGCGGTAGGCGATATTTTTTTCATAAATAAAACAAACAATTATAATTGCATAAGTTGATAAAAATGCTATGCAATAGCTTTACCGCGGCAGTCCCCGAGTGCCACACGTATTCTTTAATAGTTTCCCGACGCCATCGCCACCGTGCTTTCTATCTAAGCATATTAAAGTATGATTATGTTTCATCCAAGGCCCTTTATGTCCATGTTCTCCACATTTGACTTGAATTTCATGCCTATACAGCGAAGAAGTTTCTCTATTCCCGCAGGACATCGTAAAAACTAAAAACGAATCAGACTAAGTCCTTAGAACTACACACAATACAAAAATACAGGGTGATTTTTTAGAGAAACCTGTTTGGTTTCATTGACAGCAGACTAACGCTTTTTTTTTAAGGTCAAACTTCTTTAGCAGCTTTGTGCACTTTTTTGGAATGGGTAAAAAATGTTAAAGTCGCGTCAGGACACGTGACCTGATCGACAATTCGTAAGACGGCGTAGGGCGCTTGCGCGAATGTTCGTGTGTGTTTATTACTTTTCAAGTTTTCACTTCTGCCGGCACTCCCAGAGTGCAACCCGTCCTTTTTTTTTAGCGTGGTTATAATCATCAAATGAGTCCTCCCACCCAGGACAGGGCGGGAGGGACTGTCAGACTTGTACTGACTAAAATCCACGGTGTCCTTCAATAGCCCTTTACGTACCGGGGTCACGGTAATCCCTTGGTCCCGCGATTCCGGCAGGCTTTGGCCCTCTACAGGCCCCGTCACTATGCTGACACTCTTTGAGGCGCGCGTGGAACACAACGCGCCGTCGACCCGGGCATGGTCCATGGTCAGACAGCGAGTCGCCCATTACTCGCTGCCCGCATGCCCGCGCCTACGGTGGCCGGAGATCGTCTTGGGACGTCCGACGCCGTGGGCGTCTACAGCGTGCTATACAGCCTAATATGAAAAATAGAAACTTGAATATTTTTTGAATTTCGAGCACAAATAAATGTATTTTATTTAAGTAAATAAATTACTTTTATATATTCAGTTAGTCCACCATAGCCTTGCTTGTAGCTAATATTTTTGGTCGAAAAAGCTTTGGTCATCCTATATTTCTTACGCAACTCGAGCTCACTCTGTATATTGTGAACTACATAGTATACATATTGTATATACGAAGATACGGTACATTACACTCGTCGAGTAGGTCACTTATAATTTCTCGAGGGAGATCCGTCTGTTGGCTTCAGTGTATGGCACAGATTACCTGAAAACGGGTCAGCAGTACAATACTGGGTTGTTCAACATTGATGAGTATAGGAGTGTACGCAATATGTTGATTGCTGTAGACACATATAGTCCCGGAAGAAAGGACTGTGAAAATTTGCTTTGCTTCTCAAAACTTTTGACTGGAAAATCTATTCTATACTTATAATAAATCTGTAGAGAGGCCAGTTCTGTACATGAAATATGTTTAAAAAATAACTATCAAGGGGTGATTAGGGATCGCCACTGATGCCAAAAATGCAATCAGTAAAATTTTTGTCTGTCTGTCTGTCTGTCTGTCTGTCTGTATGTTCATTATAGAAACAAAAACTACTCGACGGATATTTACGAAATTTGGCACAATAGTAATTATTCTTCATACTCGACAGCATATGTCTATCTTTTATAGTTGACTCACAATAACACGTGAAACTTCACGCGAGCGAAGCCGCTGGTAAAAGCTAGTTATTAATAAAATTTTAGGGATTGATAGTTATCCAACTTGATTATAGTCCATGATAAATACCTTATCTTCTTAACCATCAATTAATTAGATTAATTAGATTCTATGTCAATAGATAATAAAAAATATACAAAACAGTAACCGTCTTACCACAAAAAAGTTTAACATCTGTTAAACACTTGTCTAAAAAACTGTCAACGTCGACATCTCACGTTGAAATAAGGGTCGTTTTGCTGTTACACTTTTTTTATACAAGCGTTAAACAGATGTTTATCTTTTTTTTACCCGACTACGGCAAAACCAAAAGGAGGGTCTCAGTTGTCCGCTGGTTATAGGGTAGGTGACGTGTCACCAAATCCAATATGGCGCCCTCTAGGGGATGAGAAGTCGTTACTGAAAAAAAAATTTTTTTGCACAGTATCGACATGGGTATCAAATTAAAGGGCTTGATGAGCACATTTGAAATATATATACATTATATAGCTTTTACTAGCTAATTCTCTGTTTCTAACAGTGTCAACATGGGTATCAAATGATAAATCTTAAATTCACAACTGAGAAACTATACGTATAACATATATAACTTACTTCAAATAATATAACCCCAAAATAGTGTAAATAAAAAATAAGTTAAAAATAACTAAAACCCGACTACGAAAAAATCGCGCACAGAAAAGTATAAAACAAGAGTAAGCTGTGGTCGTATGCCACCTAGCCAGTAAAGATTGTGTGAAACAACCGCAGGTGGCATACGACCACGGCTTGTTCTTGTTTTATACTTTTCAGTGCGCGATTTTTTCGTAGTCGGGTTTTAGTTATTTTTAACTTATTTTTTATTGGTAAAGCGGTAAGTGTAAAAAAACATATTTACTTTACTGAAAAGTTTTCTTTTAGCAGAACCGAGGTTGTTATTAGGGACAATATTGATTACTATTTGGATGATATAATTCACCTACCAATTACAAGATTACAAGATTCTAGTTGCGCATGTAAAATAAATTATTTATTATTGACTTCAAAAACGAACTTAAAAAAGTATATTTGTGAAGGATGCTGTCACAATTGTGGGCTCGAATATAACAAAAATATTCACATACACAAACACCCAGACCCGGAACATTTACTAATTGCAGATCAAACAAACATTTGTTCCGTGCGGGGATCGAAGACGCGACACGCTGCGCAGAAGTCGGTCGCTCAGTCACTGCGCCATTTTTGCAGTGTAATACTAAGTATTTTCATAAATTACTAGCTGTTCCCTGCCCCGCTTCGCTGTGGCACAAAAAACGGTGTAAAAAAAAAAAAGTTGATAAAAACAATCCTTGATGCGGATTTACATATCATGCTAAATTTTCAGCTCAATCGGTGCAGAACTTTTTGAGTTTTTAAAGCATACACAAACCAACATAACGTTTTTATATATATAGAAGATATATAGATAGGTTCGGTTCATCATACTTCGGTTCATATACTCGTAAAAGCATCCAAAATGTTATTCTGAACATAGTCAACGGCGGTAGTTCATTAAGTAAGTTTATATTCCGGAGCACGAGCGCATCACATAATCTTTTTAATACCCAATTTGCAAAGAATTTAGTACCTTAACGTTGTTGCTTTGGAAGTTCAAAGCAACTGAGGCCCTGCCACGAATTCTACATATCTGCCGTATAGAGAACTGTCGTCTCGAAACCACATTTTGTTCCTTTTTTTTTTCGCATAATTCTTTTTCGAAAAAAAAAAGGACTAAATGAGGTGAAGTTGGATGGCTGGAAATTTTATTTCCTCTAGGACATCGCAGTCATGCCCAAAAAAGTCGAATTTTTCATTCCATTCTAAAGCCTAATAGAAGTTATTTTTTCAATCTTATCACAATAGTGGAAGGTTCGATTGGTAAAATTTGACAGATTAGGGTAGATTGACCTGCTCTATCTCTACTTCACTAGCTTATCTTGACATCGGTCAGGGAAACCATTATGAGGAAACATGGACTTTACATGTAATAAAATGTAAGTCCAAAACCATTTCAGAGACCTGTGGTTTTCCCAGAGCCGGCTTAATTAATTAACTCTGAACTCAGAGTGGCATCGTCCTCACACCAAAAGGTGCGTATAAAATTTGACGGCACGGTTGGTGGAGTGGCTGAGCGATTGAACTGCTGCGCTGCGTGTCGCGGGTTCGATTCCCGCACGGAGCAAATATTTGTATGATCTACAAGTAGTTGTTTCGAGTCTGGGCGTTTGTGTATGTGAGTTTATATGTTTGTAAACGCACCCACGACATAGGAGAAATTCCTAGTGGCGCTTAAAAAAAAATGATGTTCTTCTGTATTCATAGACACGAACACGTGATCGAATCTTAAATGTGGCTTCAGTCTCAATAGCTTTACTTTAAAACCACACAAGCAGTTATGTTGCGCAGAACAACCAATTTTCAGGATTTTGTAGGGTGTGTGTGATGTAGTCTTAATTGTGGACTTTCTTTTTTATTAATTATTTATTTCAACTTCAACTTTCAACATCTAGCCAATATAGATTGTCTGAAATAACCGCAAATGGCACACGACCACGGCTATTACTCGGTCAAATGAATATTTTTCTTGTTTTATTTTTTTCAATGTGCGATTTTTTCGTAGTCGGGTTTTAGTTTTTTTTTTAAGGTTTACTTCACAGATGGTACCATGGAAATTAAGAAAGGATCTACACAAAATCAAGGGAACTCTTCAATAAATGACATGAAATCAACCGCAATTGCAACTATCGTATATCTAAGCTTTACTTGACACTAGCACATAATATACATCATCATCATCATCATCATCTCAGCCATAGGACGTCCACTGCTGAACATAGGCCTCCCCTTTAGATCTCCACATATACCGGTTGGAAGCGACCTGCATCCAGCGTCTTCCGGCGACCTTTATAAGGTCGTCTGTCCACCTTGTTGGTGGACGTCCTACGCTGCGTTTGCTAGTCCGTGGTCTCCACTCTAGTACTTTTCGACCCCATCGGCCATCTGCTCTGCGAGCAATATGGCCTGCCCATTGCCACTTCAGCTTGCTAATCCGGTGGGCTATGTCGGTGACTTTAGTTCGTCTACGGATCTCCTCATTTCGGATTCGATCACGTAGAGAAACACCGAGCATAGCTCTCTCCATAGCTCGTTGAGCGACTTTGAGCTTTGAGATGAGGCCGATAGTGAAGGACCACGTTTCGGTGCCATATGTCATCACTGGTAACACACATTAGTCGAAGACTTTCGTCTTGAGGCACTGAGGTATGTCGGACGAAAAGACATTGCGTAGTTTCCCGAACGCTGCCCAACCGAGTTGGATTCGGCGGTTGACCTCTTTCTCGAAGTTGGACCTACCTAACTGGACTACTTGTCCTAAGTAGACAACCTACATACATACCTAATACCTAATACACATACCTACCCACTAAAAAGGTTAAAATAAAACTTTTTGAAAAAGAATAAACCAACTTCTAAAACAAACCTTAACAACTGGCAAATAATATTTCTTTCGAAAAAAAGGTACTGACAAATTGAGGACCACCTCCTTTTTTCAAATCGATTACAAAATATGATACGAAACAACATAGATGGAAGAAAAGAAAGGTGTCTTCAAAATTCCCGCTAAATTTGACCTCATGTACCCCCTAAATATCTCGAACGTGACTCGATATTCAATTTCCTAGTTTGCGATACAACGATAGTATTTTTAAAGTGTTTGTGTTTTGGCTACGTGACGGGAACGTGACGGTTAGATGGCGTGTTTAACTTTGCCCGTTCTGGGCAAAGTTGTTTGAATTTTGTATCGGTTTTAAAAGCGAATTCACTGTGGAGGAAATTGATACTTGATTCCGCTAAAAGGTCTGAGGCTCACGATTATATGACGTCAACGTAAGCTTTATGGATATCAGTGTACTAGTTTTTGCCCGCAGCTCCTTATCTAATAAAAAAGCCTCCACCTCCCAGCGGTCCACTCCGGGCTGAGCTATCCTAAAGAAGGTGGTAGACCTAACTAAAGCCACCTGGCATACGACTACATTCCGGAGTCAAGACACTAAATGCCAAACGAATCATAAGAACAAATGTAGTTGCAGTGTAATTCTTACGTCTGAAGGCAAATTGGCTGACGCGTCAGACAATGTTTAGTTTTGGCGCCCAACTGGGGCCAGGATTACACATTGTAGACCCAATTGGGCGCCAATATATTTTTTTCTATCAGATCTTATAATTGATGTAACTGAAGCCCTAGCTGACTTTTCACGTTTTCATGACGTAAAGTAAACGTAAAGTTTGCCGTCTTCATTTTCACATCAGAGGAACTTTTTTCATTATCCACACTATTAGCGTAATACTTCAAGTACGCCATAAATAAAATACAAAAATCTTGTGATAATGTCTCTGATGTTATATATGCGAAAGTTTGGGTGGATGGATTAATGGATGTTTGTTACTCAATTACCTCAGAACGATTCACCGGATCTGGATATTTAGTACATAGGTTTGGTCTAGAATAACACATAAAACATGATGGCTCGGTACGTGGCCGAAGCCGCTGATAAACGCTATTACTTAAAACAAATACCAATACTTTTTATAATCAGAGTCATTTAATGTTATTTAATCTCTACATCCTTGTTTCAGCGCTCATCTAGTTTTTTTTTTCCGCCCTTCACATTCAAAACCATTTTGTTTTAAACTTCGTGAAAGAACTGCCTAAAACGCCCTGAATATTTTATACCTAACTATTGTTTCAAACTATTTTCCTACCAAATATCATACTTGGTAGACTTTATGGTTCTGTAAAGTGTTCCAACTTCAAAACTAGTGTCTATCTCGTTACCGCAAAGCCTTGTTGTCAAGATATTATTACTGAAATCTGAACTGAAGTTTAATAGAAACCTTTCACACAAGATTTCTGTATTTTATTTACAGCGTACTTTTTTTATAGTGGTAAAATTATCAAACTTTAATGAGTCCTCCCCCTCCCACACAGGGCGGGGCCGGAGACTTGTACTGACTAAAATCTACGGTGATCCTTCAACAGCCCTTTACGTTTCAGGGTCACGGTTTCCTGATTAGACAGGAAACCGTGACCCCGACCCCGGCAAACAGTCCCACGAACCCAGCAAATTTACACCGTACATAGTATTAGTAGTATTTACCGTTTTTTATGAATAAATTGAAAAGAGCTTCCAGTTTACCAACAAGCAACTAGTCTTTTCCATCAAAATATCCTCAAAGTTTCAGTTTATTTTTCGTCACAAAAACGTACAATGTTGTACTAGGGCTTCAGAACTAGGTCGCGGGACTCACGAATTACCGTGACCCCGGTACGTAAAAGGCTATTGAAGGACACCGTGGATTTTAGTCAGTACGAGTCTGACAGTCCCTCCCGCTCTGCCCTGGGTGAGAGGACTTAATTGATGATTTTAACACGCTAATAAAAAAAGAAAACAAAAGGGGCTTCAGAACTAGGTCGCGGGACTTAGGAATTACCGTGACCCCGGTACGTAAAAGGCTATTGAAGGACACCGTCGATTTAAGTCAGTACGAGTTTGACAGTCCTTCCCGCTCTGCCCTGGGTGAGAGGACTCATTTGATGATTTTACCACGCTAAAAACAAAAGAGCTTCAGACCTATACTTGAAGTAGCAATGGACGGTCGATCTTACCCTTAGTTAAACCACATAGGTCTATCCAAATAGTTAGTATTCCTGGGGTACTATAATGTAACTAGTAACGAGCAGTCTGGTACTGGCATGTAATTCTCCCAAGATTGACGTTTGCGGGTCGAATGATCGCCCTCACTAATTGTGACCCTGATTGTATCGTTGTGAAACGACCCTGGATTTTGGCTTTTATGTATCGTAAGCTTTGCTCTAGTTAATCTGTTTTGTTAGTTCATTTATTTTGTTTGTTTTTGGTAGGGGAACAATTTATAAGGCGGGGACGAGAGGTATAATGAGGACACACACCTTAGGCATACTTAACACAACACTAACGTAGCGCAAGCGTCATCAGGACGTCATTTGCAAGCAGCCATTAACAAATGAGGTCCTGTTGGCGCTTGCGCTTCGTTAGTGTTGTGTTAAGTTTGCCTTGAGTGTGTGATTCCCCATCATACCTCGCGTCCCCGTCTTATACACTGTTCCCCTACTAGTAGTTGACGTGACGGTTGACGGTTTGGCTTTTAATTTAAATTACTTTCTCCGACTTTCTAGACGAGTATTCAGGATTGGAAATTTAGTATTAGGAAAAGTTTACGCCACGCTATAAGTACGTATTTTATGAGCATTTTACGATTCTCCATACAAAGCTGTCAAACAAATGAAGTGCGTTAAGAATTGTGATGTGAATTGTCAATTTAGTAATAAATTTACGATTGTTCGTATGATTCAGATTATGATGTTGCTAAAATGCTATTTCTAGGCCCGTAGGCAATAAAATAAACGAATAAAATTATCGACACCAAAAGCAAATACTGGGTAAAAAAACATGTTTAGAGAAAACAATATCCTAAATGAATAACAAGAATAATTACAAAGAACTTACAACTACAAAAAACTAACGTTTAAAATGATATTCAAATGAGTTTTAAAAGGGTACCAAAAGCCCGTGAGACTAGGCTACAGTGTGGATGAATGCTCTAATAAGCAAGCACACGCCTCGCTTAGTCGCTAAGCGGTGTTGCTCTATGAAAAAACGCGGCAACTTTGTATAGAGGTTTGAATTTTTTTTACCTTGGCAACACTAAAAGTTGCGTTGCCATTCACAAGTTTTTTCGCTTTTGTAAAAAGGTTTGTTTTTAAAGCGGCCTGTATGTGTTTTACTGGTGAGTATACTTTTTTTATCGTGGTAAAATCATCAAATGAGTCCTCCCACCCAGAGCAAGCGGTAGGGACCGTCAGACTCGGACTGACTAAAATGCACGGTAAATCATAAGTCCCGCTACCCCGACAGGCTTTGGCCACCTAGAAAGGGCCCGTCATTTTTGCTGACACTCTTTGGAACACAACGAGCTGTCGACTCGGGCATGGTCCATGGTCGGACAGCGAGTTGCCAATTACTCGCTGCCCGCATGCCCACTGGTGAGTATACTCAGCAGTTAGTGCTATTATCACGGACTCCATTAATAGCAGTAACTGGTGAGTGTACTTTTTTTTTTTTATCGTGGTAAAATCATCAAATGAGTCCTCCCACCCAGGGCAGAGCGGGAGGGACTGTCAGACTCGTACTGACTAAAATCCAAGGTGTATTTCAATAGCCCTTTACGTTCCGGGGTCACGGTAATTCGTACAGTCCCACGACCCCGGCAGTCTTTGGCCCTCTAGAGGGGGGCCCCGTCACTTTGCTGACACTCTTTGAGTCGCGCGTGGGAAACATAGCGCGCCGTCGACCCGGGCATGGTCCATGGTCGGACAGCGAGTTGCCCATTACTCGCCGCCCTCATGCTCGCGCCTACGGTGGCCGGAGATCGTCTGGCGACGTCCGATGCCGTAGGCGTCTACCACTGCGGCTGGGGTGGAGGGAGGACGCTGTCCTCTCCCTCATGCGGCCCGCCTCCTCCTTCACGAGCATGACTGCTTCGCAGAAGGAGGCGATCGCTTCCCACTCCGTCTCGCCCCGCAGCATAGCCTCGACCAATGCCGGGCGCGAGAGGTCTCCGCCCATCGCCGTCGTGAGGACACGGCGGTGCTCTGCCCAAGCGGGGCAGTATGCTCCACCGTGTCCTCCGGACGGTCCTCGCAGTGGTGACATCCAGGCTTTTCTTCCCTCCCTATCAGACACAGGAACCTCCCGAAACTTCCGTGTCCGGTGAGGACCTGCGTCATGCGGTAGGTCAGGACGCCGTGACGCATATCCAGCCACTCCTCAAAGAGAGGTCTTACCGCCGCGATTGCGGCGTGCCCGGACCTCGGTTGCGACAGTCGCTCCCCCCATACTGCTCTGTTATCACGCCGGAGCTCTTCCCGCCACTCCTCGACTTGTCGAGGCAGCGGGGATTCGCCCCGACGCTGCGCCTCCACGCGCCACTCATAGACGTGCTAGAGGGCAGTCGTCTCCAGATCCCAGGGCAGCAATCCGGCAAGGAGGTTGGCCGATTCTCCGGCGATCGTGCGGTATCCTCGGATCATCCGGATAGCCATGACCCTCTGGCAACTGGTGAGTATACTTAGTGCTATTATTGGATTTATTGGAGTCCGTTACGTGTCCATTATTTTTCAATATTTGAACTGACGGACTAAATAGATATTCAGTTTATAGCAGTAAAAGACCCTATTTAAATTTTGAACAAGTTTTCAGCGCACTCAGACACTTTCCCATAAATTGCACGTAGTATTTGTGCCCCTGTCGGGGTCACAGGACTAACGAATTACCGTGACCCCGGTACGTAAAGGGCTATTGAAGGACACCGTGGATTTTAGTCAGTCAAGTCTGACAGTCCCTCCCGCTCAGCCCTAGGTGGGAGGATTCATTTGATGATTTTACCACGTAAAAAAAAAAGCACTTGTGCCAGAACGAGACCATTTTGAATCACTCGTAAATGTCGTTCGTCGTACACTCTTAAGTAAGACAAAACAAAACAATTTCCAAAGTAGGTTATACAAAATTCTCGTCGTTGTTTCTTGATAACAAAATTAGATAAAGAGAGGCTTACTTTCGCATAAATTATACGGATCAAAGTTGACATACATTATCTTTCAGACGTAAAGCAAAAGTGTCATGTCACAACATGTTCTTAAAGCGAATAGCGTTATAATCAGCGCGCAGCATTTTATGCGACATATATCACGCGGGATACACAGTCGTTCGTATATACACAGAGTAGGATAAAACAGAGACTGTGATATGCATTTTTTTTATCGTAGTAAAATCATCAAATGAGTCCTCCCAGCCAGGGCAGAACGGGAGGGACTGTCAGACTCATACTGGCTAAAATCCACAGTCTCCTTCAATAGCCCTTTACGTTCCGGGGTCACGGTAATTCGTACAGTCCCGCTACCAACTGTGATATGCATACTGTAGATTTGGCAAATGGAATATTAGAGACCTCAAGGTACTGATAACTTGAGCATTCACTAGTAACAGAATATCGAGCATTTGGCGGTTTTTAATTATGCCGAACTGAATAACGAAGAGAGCCGTGCATAGAGCCAAACATTGCTACGAACATTTTCACGATCTTTATAGTGAACGCTCTAGTCGATGGTGTTCAAATATTTTTTCTTTATGGAGATGTCAAACTTACAGTCGGCTCAGCAAAAAGCTCGCCAGAACGTTCGTTAGAATGCTCGGTAAAATGCTCTCGAATGCTCATTACAAATGAATGCTCAAGTTTATCGGCATCTTCAGAAAATTCGTGGTACTACATTTTTAAATGAACAAATTTTTTGTACTACAATTAAATTTATATACAACAAAAAAGGTAAACATCGGTTGAACACTTGTCTAAAAAACTGTCAACTGCAAAATGGCATTTAACGTTGATATAAGGGTCGTTTTGGGAGGAGGAGGGAGGAGCTCGTGGCTAAATAATTACAGCCGCACAGGCCGATCTTCCGGGTTAAGCCGCGCTTGCCGAGGTTGGTCTGTGGATGGGTGACCATCTGTCATAGCGAATTTCCTCCATGCCTCGGAAAGCACGTAAAGCCGTTGGCCCAGGCTGTCTTTTGTAGATCTTTGACAGTCGTTACTGTTAGTCAGAAACTCTAAAGACTGACAACCAGTCTTACCATGGGGTATCGTATTAACTAGTTACTGGGTTGTGGAGGTCTGACAGGCAGTCGCTCCATGTAAAATACTGATATCCAGCTGCATCTGGTTTGACTGGAAGACGACCCCAATATAGTTAGGGAAAAGGCTAGGCAGATGATGATAAGGGTCGTTTTGCAGTTACACTTTTTTTAGACAAGAGTTCAACAGATGTTTAATTTTTTGTGGTAAGACAGCAAATGTTTACTTCTAGCTGTTACTATTATAGTCTCTGTTTAGAAACGCTACTCTGCCCAGCCGCCGGCAGTGAGGGCACACAGGAAGAGGCGTGCTTATCTGAACAAATTCTCCCGTATTTTACATGACGAAATATTAAGAGCAACGGTTACTGTGTGCAGCTTAACAAACAGCCACACTATTTGTATTTGTTGTTTATTTAGCAACTAGCTTTGCCCGTGATAGCAGTCGAAAGTTATTCCACGGGATATAAATCGGTATCTATCTATCTAAGTATCAACTCATCATTTTATCCACGGATGAAACGTCACCCCTTAAAAAATGTAAAGCGTCGACTCATCCGCAAGTTCGGATGAGTCGTCGTCGCGTAGCTAATATTGATGTGGTCATTTCATCCAATCCAGTGTCAGTCAAAATCCAGTGTAAAATTACAGAAAATGAGAATACGATGTGGAATCTGAACAGAAAGTACTAGGAGAACAGGATCATGAAGAAGGTTTTCTTGGTGTATGTGAATCTCGTATCGACCGAATAGAACCCTAGTAGACTGGGCCACAAAAATGAGCATACTTATTGCGATTGGCTGGCTAAAAGAACCCAAGATACCGCAGTTTATACGAAGTACAAAAAAATTAAGTGCTACCTATAAAATACAGTTAAAATATTAAATAGGCAGTATAAACTATTTTAGCATACATTGAAACACATTACCTAGTCGGTGGTACCGCTTGGATGCGTTCATGGACAAAAGGCGTCGAGCGGCGGTAACTAGTGATGTGCCACTATTTTGGAATTCGTTTTAACCAAAACGACTTTAGGCCGAAACTGAAATGTGCATTAAGGTTTTGGCCTTAAGTGAGGGCCAATTATTTTATAGGCGAAACAATTTTAGAGTTACAGGTAGAACCTGTAGAAATGTTTTCAGCCCTCAGTCAACGGAAGCATCATCTGCCTGGCCTTTTCCCTACTATTTAGGACTTGAAATAGCGCCATTTTACATGGCACCATTGCCTATTTGACCTCCACCATCCAGATAGTACTGTGTAATAAGATACCCCTTGGTATGATAGGTTGCCAGACTTTCAGGCTACTAATTACAAGTAACGTTATAGATCTACAACTGGCAGCTGGGACCAATGATCAACGGATTAACGTGATTTCTGATACATGGCAGAAACTAGCTATTTAATATGATCACAAATCCACTGACCGACCTAGACAAGCGTATCCTAGACAATCCTTGAGTTATTGCGGGTAACACAGGCTTTTTTTGTTTTTTTTTACGTAGTAAAAGGCCATTGAAGGACACCGTGGATTTTAGTCAGTCAAGTCTGACAGTCCCTCCCGCCCTGCCCTGGGTGGGAGGACTCATTTGATGATTTTACCACGATAAAAAAAAATAGTATCATTTGGTCGGTGGATGGATGACCATCTGTCATAGCGAATTTCCTCCGTGCCTCGGAAAGCACGTAAAGCCGTTGGCCCAGGCTGTCTTTTGTAGATCTTTGATAGTCGTTACTGTCCGACTACCTAACGGTCCTCCACAGCCCGGTTACGGGGTTTGGAGGTCCGTTAAGCAGTCGCTTCATGGAAAATCGTGACATCGCATGGACAAAAGCTAGTTGTTGCATAAAATTCGGTACCGATTCAGTTAATTTTCGCCTTCTATCTACCACTGAACATCCCTAGTAGCTCCCAAGTGGTATCTCCTCTTAATATACTGCAAGACGACTAATGTAGCGAATAAAATTCACTGTATCGCATCTACGACCGCCTTTGTGCTTTAGTGCTAAACTTTCCCCTTTGGTCTAGTGGCGGAAAAGTGCGGCTGTAGAGCTTGGCAAAAAGTTCTATTGAAAATTCGTTATAAATTCTAGACAACTGGTTGAAATAAAAATTATTACACAAGTCAAACGCTCAACGACGCAATCGCCATGATTTGCTCTACAAACATCCTGTTTTTACCACGACTGCCACAAAAAGGAGTGTTATTGTCAGCTGTACATTGCCTTCCACGGTCGCGGTGCCTTTTTTATGTTCAATGGGTTTGCTCTTGACCTTAGTCTACGTCAGAAGTGACTAAGACAAGGTTGACGATGGAGCGAGCTTACCCAGAAGAAGCCTGTTCACTCTAGCTTTGAAGAGATTGGGATTGTACCTATGCGTTCGGAAACACAGTCGCAGGCAGAGAGTTCCACTCCTTCGCTGTACGCATTATAAAAGACGTTTGGAAGCGCTTAGTGCGAATTGGTGGAATAGCAATAAGCAATAATTGGTGGAATAGCCTTTTTAAGATCCAGAAATTTTGGTCAGCATCAGTACATTGTTTCCCCGAATGAAGTACTGATGTTGGTCGCATTCGGGGAAAGATGTATCACATGTCACAAGCGTGTGACTAATTAAAACTATTTCAATATAAACGTCTTTTTTTATTACTTTCGAATTTTTTGTCAAAAAAAAGAAAGAAAAAACGTGTTCTTTCTGTTTTCGCTACAATATAATACACTAAAATATACGCACTGCATAAAAAAATGCTCTGTGTACGGTTTTACCGCCCGGTTGCGCCGATTAGTGCCGACCCGTTTACACCTTTTTTATTTAGCCACGAGCTCCTCCTGAAAATAGCCTGAATATATCCTGAAAATTAAACCGAAATTCGTATCTTTACTCCATCCGTTCACAACGATTAATTCCGAACCGGAATCTATACAATACCATCTTTCAAGCTTGTTTGGTGCGTACAGTCAACATGAAAAGTGGTTATTTATTATTCTCTTTATCCTTTTTTTTACATATTCATTAACATTTTTAAATATAATTTAAAAAAATTAAAACTTATACAATAGTAGCCCACCCTGGTCGCGGGACTCACGAATTACCGTGATCCCGGTACGTAAAGGGCTATTGAAGGACACCGTGGATTTTAGTCAGTACGAGTCTGACAGTCCCTCCCGCTCTGCCCTGGTTGGGAGGACTCATGTCATTTTACCATGTAAAAAAAAAAGTAAGCCACCAGTATCGGGAACAGGGTTCAAGGTCCTCCCCACTATGTGCGCCGTGTCCAGTAGAATTGCTTTCTGAATCAGGCCCTTGATACAGCTGCCTAACGAGAACCTCCTTAGACGTTGGTCGAGGCTTTTGGCAATTAAGCCATGGGCTCACACGACTATCAGCACAATGATTGCTGAATCCACATTCCACATTTCGACAACCACGCGAGCCAAGTTGAGATACTTGATCTGCTTATCTTTCTCGGCTTTCACGTTGATAACCATTCCTTGGATCCAAAACTAAGGTTTATTAACTGTGAGTTGAGAATCAGTTCTTCCAGTACGTTTTCACATATTTATGTTTAGAAAGGAGCCGGAACAGCTAGCTGTAGAAAATGTTATACTTATATTTATCGTGTGCGGGCACCGTAATGGTTCAGGACGGGAGATGGACCTTACACTCGAGACATTCACAGGATTGTCGATTGAGCAACACCACTGGCAACCTGCTCTAGATACCCATACAAGGCATGAGCCCCAGGCGTCTAACGTCCGTGCATTTGTCACAATCATTCTATCTATGATTTGGAAAATTCATTGGGGAAAGTTGGAATCTCAAATCTATGCAAATCCGACAGATGTTTATTAATACATATTCGGATCTAAAAAGAAAAAAATAGAAAACATTTTTTCAAGCAAACACGATTGTTTTTCCAAACGAAGCCCACTATCGTCTGTACAAGTTAGGTAAGTACTGAAACCAACCCATAAACCTGCCACAATCTGTACAAATTTCCCAGTCAAACATAAACCTTCTACTTTTAGAGATAAACTTGAAAAGTTATAAAAGAATGACAGTGGTTGGTTGTAGCGCCGGCGTCAGTACATATTGATCTACTAACCAATGTAGCGAACACAAATCGTTTCCTGGACCAACCATGCTTCGGTTCACTTTGAAAGCGTAAGTATCTTCACGCCATTTCCCTTGGATAGTCAGGGTTGTAAGCTGGTGGGCTCGGTTACCAACTAGATAAGCAACAGAGCATATTAATTCGGTTGGTAACAAATATCATAGTTTGATAATTTTTTTAGACCTTACTTTATTTTTGACCCTACGTCATAGTCGCGGGACTGTACGAAGGACACCGTGGATTTTAGTCAGTACGAGTCTGACAGTCCCTCCCGCTCTGCCCTGGGTGGGAGGAGTCATTTGATGATTTTACCACGATAAAAAAAAGACCTTACTTCATAGGATCATTTCTATAGTAAGCTCTTCTCGAGACTTTCACACTATGTGAGTCCTCACAAGCCACGTTGATGAGACGTGGCGCGGTGCCCTGAGCGTGAGGCGGGCGGTGGAAGACCTTCCATCAGCCCTCGATGATCGTTCACTCCCTTCGCAAGAGGGGAGCGTGGGGTATTGTCGCTGTCTGAGTGGCTTATTTTTAAACCCTTGGCCGAGGGACTCACGAATTACCGTGACCCCGGTACGTAAAGGGCTATTGAAGGACACCGTGGATTTTAGTCAGCACGAGTCTAACAGTCCCTCCCGCTCTGCCCTGGGAGACAAAAGGCCCTGATGCCGTATGCACTTACGCAGTCCCACCCTCCTTGCTTCATGGATATGCACATGCTGTCTCATGAAAATGCACACATAGCATGCGGTCCCATGCTCCCATTTTCACGCATAAGCAAGATTGCGGTCTCACCCTACCGCAACATGCATATTATGCTCATGCATGATATGGTAATGAATATGAACGTGAAGGAGGCGGTCCCACCCTACTTCCTTCATGCATATGCACATGCAGGATGCGGTCCCACGCTCCCATCTTTATTGCTATACACATGAAGGATGCGGCCCCTAAGAACAATGGCCGAATTTCGACAAATGTTCAAGCAAAAGTAAAAAAAATGTGACAGTTTCATTTGTTTCTAGCTGTGATATTATGAAAACGATACCTATTTACCATGAACGTAAACATTTTGTATATTCCGAGTCTATTATAAATCTAAGGGGATGAAAAGATAAAGAAGAATGAGCCAGATGTTCGTTTTTTTCTCACGGCCGACGTGACGGTTGCCTGCACAGGAGTTAGAAATTGTTGTGATAAAAATAGAGGGTGTTTAAAGTCTTAAATATTTTTCTAATCTACACATTTAACGTCATGGTTATCCGTAAAGTAACGCCTAATTCCATTAAGGTAGTGCTCTCCTTTGACAGGTTTTCTTATCTATATATACAGGGTGGCCAAAAAGTCGTGGATCAAACGAAACAGGGAGATAAAGGAGGTAATTTCCAACAAAAAATCTTTCCCCAGCATGGCCATAACTTCATTGCACGAAAAGATATGAATTATTTTAGTTTTTTCAATGAAACTACCGAGTTTTTTTACAATTTAATCAGTAAAAAATTAAATTGATTAAAAACAATAAAACAAAAGGTGTTGTATTATGAGTCGATAATGTATCAATACTACAAAAATTGTATTGCAGCTCTTGGTATCAAACTTAACGAGCAATGATTTTTTTCCGTAAATTTTGAAGCGTTACAAAAAATTACTTCTCACTTTAAGACCACCATTTGAAAAAAAAATGTATTACGGAAAAGTGACCTTGTATTAAAAAAACTTGCTGGTTTAATGCTAATTCAAGTGAGATACAACACTTTACTCTTTGATCTTTAGTTTTGGATTTATGGTCGTTTTTTCGTATCAAGGTGCAAATTTAACAAAATGGTAAATTTAAGGAAAAAAATATTTTTTCTCATACATACTAGGTAGTAATTTCAGAAGCCATCATGAAATAAAAGAACGATTATGACTTAGTAATTTTTATTAAAATACAATTTTTTACATTAAATGTTCAAAGTTCCTACCTCTGACCATAATGCACAATCTGCACCGCCTAATAAAATTCGCACGTAATCGGCGGAATGCACGTCTGTTATTTAGAATTTGTAACTTAGCAAGCCCCAAACAAAAAAGTCTATGGGATTTAGGTCGGGCGACCGGGGTGGCCATGCAATAGGTCCGCCTCGACCAATCCACCGGTTAGGGAAGCGCTCGTTCAAATGTCCTCGAACTGCTCTAGCGTAATGAGGCGGGGCGCCATCTTGTTGCAGCCACATTTCTGCCACTCTATCTTCAGGAATCTCAGCTTCGTTCAGTATTTGGTTCAAATTATTTTGTAAAAAATTCAAATACTCAGCATGTTTGGGGCTATTTTAAAGAAATAGTGTATCAAAGTGAGAATAACACCGAACAAGAACTACGACAAAAGCTCGAGTTTGCTAAGTTACAAATTCTAAATAACAGACGTGCATTCCGCCGATTACGTGCGAATTTTATTAGGCGGTGCAGATTGTGCATTATGGTCAGAGGTAGGAACTTTGAACATTTAATGTAAAAAATTGTATTTTAATAAAAATTACTAAGTCATAATCGTTGTCCATGGCCCTCTACGGGGCCCCTGTGTGGGCCCTAAGCATCCGGACGCCACCACTCAAGCTGGTCGCATGCCAGAGGGTCATGGCTATCCGGATGATCCGGGGATACCGCACGATCGCCGGCGAATCAGCCAACCTCCTAGCAGGATTGCTGCCCTGGGATCTGGAGGCGACTGCCCTCCAGCGCGTCTATGAATGGCGCGTGGAGGCGCAGCGTCGGGGCGAATCCCCGCTGCCTCGACAAGTCGAGGCGCGGCGGGAAGAGCTCCGGCGCGATCTCAGGGCAGTATGGAGGGAGCGACTGTCGCAACCGAGGTCCGGGCACGCCGCAATCGCGGCGGTAAGACCCCTCTTTGAGGAGTGGCTGGATAGGCGTCACGGCGTCCTGACCTACCGCATGACGCAGGTCCTCACCGGACACGGAAGTTTCGGGAGGTTCCTGTGTCTGATAGGGAGGGAAGAAACGCCTGGGTGTCACCACTGCGAGGATCGTCCGGAGGACACGGTGGAGCATACGGTGCAGGACTGCCCCGCTTGGGCAGAGCACCGCCGTGTCCTCACGACGGCGATAGGCGGAGACCTCTCGCGCCCGGCATTGGTCGAGGCCATGCTGCGGGGCGAGACGGAGTGGGAAGCGGTTGCCTCCTTCTGCGAAGCAGTGATGCACGTGAAGGAGGAGGCGGGTCGCCTGAGGGAGAGGACAGCGTCCTCCCTCCATCCCAGCCGCAGTGGTAGACGCCCACGGCGTCGGACGTCGCAGGACGACCTCCGGCCACCGTAGGCGCGGGCATGCGGGCAGCGAGTAATGGGCGACTCGCTTTCCGACCATGGACCATGCCCGGGTCGACGGCGCGTTGTGTTCCACGCGCGCCTCAAAGAGTGTCAGCATAATGACGGGGCCTGTAGAGGGCCAAAGCCTGCTGGGGTCGCGGGACCAAGGGATTACCGTGACCCTAGTACGTAAAGGGCTATTGAAGGACACCGTGGATTTTAGTCAGTACAAGTCTGACAGTCCCTTCCGCCCTGCCCTGGGTGGGAGGACTCATTTGATGATTTTACCACGAAAAAAAAACAAAAAAAAAAAAAAGTCATAATCGTTCTTTTATTTCATGATGGCTTCTGAAATTACTACCTAGTATGTATGAGAAAAAATCTTTTTTTCCTTAAATTTACCATTTTGTTAAATTTGCACCTTGATACGAAAAAACGACCATAAATCCAAAACTAAAGATCAAAGAGTAAAGTGTTGTATCTCACGTGAATCAGCATTAAACCAGCAAGTTTTTTTAATACAAGGTCACTTTTCCGTAATACATTTTTTTTTCAAATGGTGGTCTTAAAGTGAGAAGTAATTTTTTGTAACGCTTCAAAATTTACGGAAAAAAATCATTGCTCGTTAAGTTTGATACCAAGAGCTGCAATACAATTTTTGTAGTATTGATACATTATCGACTCATAATACAACACCTTTTGTTTTATTGTTTTTAATCAATTTAATTTTTTACTGATTAAATTGTAAAAAAAACTCGGTAGTTTCATTGAAAAAACTAAAATAATTCATATCTTTTCGTGCAATGAAGTTATGGCCATGCTGGGGAAAGATTTTTTGTTGGAAATTACCTCCTTTATCTCCCTGTTTCGTTTGATCCACGACTTTTTGGCCACCCTGTATAATAAAAGGAGAACTGACTGACTGACATATCAACGTACAGCCGAAACTACTAGGGCTAGGAATGTGAAATTTTGCACACGGCTTCCTATTACAATATAGGGGAGCACTAAGAAGGGGTTTTTAGAAATTTAACCTTTAAGGGGGTGAAAGGGGGGAATTAGGAAAGTACGTAACCCACGTGGACGAAGTCGCGGGAAAAGTGCTAGTTCCATCATAAGTTTAAATTTCTTCGATTAAAAAATGTCCAGAATGATAGTAGGCCACTGAGAATTGAAGTCAAAAACACGGAGTAAAAATTTACCCCGTCGTTCGATTCCTACGTAAAACAAGTGAACATCTCCAAGGAAAACTTTTAGGCCTCTGCCTCGAATTTTGCGGGCAGCGGGGCGGCAGCGGCGGCGGCGCTCGCTGTTCGCCCCCGCCCCGCTGCCGCGCCGCTGTTTCCGAGGGCCGGTCCATTTCGTCGTTGATAGTCCAATAACGCGTAACTAACACTGTCAAATACTGCGTAACTACACTTTCACTGATTTTACAGGAGAGACAAAAAACTAATTTTCTAAAAGACTAATCGACCGATCTTTGACTGAACTTGAGTAGAGGATCATTTTGTTTTCTTTCATATAATGTACTAATTTTGAAGTCAATATTATCAATATTTTAATTACAAAGTCACTTACGCTGTATAGTTTGAAACGATTTTGGATTATAGACAGTACTTACGTGAAATTGTAAATCTAAAAAATAATACCACAACCTCAATCAATTATTTATTTAACAAAATCAAGTGTTTAAATGATAAAGTTTAATCACAAATGGTATATATTAGAAAAAATATATATATCAATCAACGAGTATGAAAACATAATTGGAAAAAATGAATAGGGAACATTATTTCTCTTATAAACTTACTAAGAATATAAATGCTGCTAAAATGCAATTATTAACATTATTATGAAATAAAAACCAAACATAATTATTAAACAAAATAATTTCTTTAATTAGGAACAAAATAATCAAACAGTCTCAAAATTATAACGTTAACTAAAAAAAAAACCTAGATACAATCTTTTCATCTCTCCTATAATAATGATCTATATTTTTAACAAATTAACTTAGAGATTAATTATCTGTTAAAAAGTTAAACTTACAATCATGCCCAACAAAAATAAAGATTGATTAAATCACACAAGATTGCTTAAATCACAAAACATTGCTTAAATCACAAGCTATTTCTTTTTAAATGGCAAATTTTCGTAAAATGCATGGCAATCACGGGGTATGACATTTTTCAGTTGTTGCAGCCAGAAGTGTTCATATTTTGTTTCCTGAATAGGTAGTTGCGATGAATAGAGAGGAGGAATGGTGGATAGACGTGAAGGAATATTTTTAGGCCTCCGAGGTAGAGGTGTGAAATCTGCTTCAAAATGATTTTTGTATTCGATTGTTCCATTAGGATTATACTTCAACACGCGGAGATCAACAACACAGCCATCACCAACCCCTCGTCCAGGTCGTATCGAGTCGTATATTTGGAACTTCTTAGCACTGTAATCTTTGAAGAACGTGTGGTCTGGTTGGATAACAGTGTAAGGAAATGGTCTTCTTCTAGCTTCTTTTGTTATGGATGCATACTGTGATGGCAAAAAAATCTCGACATTTTTTAATTTTCTTTCAATAACTGAATGTACTGAGTCCACCTCCATCTGTGTGTGGCCTTTTTCTAAATACTTTTGGGTTATAGTCACGTTCTTTTCCATTGCTAAAAGGAGAAGTGTGTTTGATAGTACACTATTCCTATTTTAATAACACAATTTTAGAATAAAAAATATCCCAATTTTAATAAGCATAACGTATAGAATACGTGTGATATACTTACCTTCAAATTAATCCAGTTATTCTGTGTAAAAACAATTTTTAACTGGAGCGTCATACAAAAACTGCACGTTCCTAAACAAACTGGTGCGAATACGCGGTTTTCGTGTCAAAACTTGTTCGTCCAAAGATCCGCGGTATTGTTATTTTTGATTTACTCCTCTTCTTATTGATCAATTAAAAAATTTGTCGCACAGGTCGACGCCAATCACAATCAGTTACCTACTGCCGCGAAATCTCATTTTTGCTGTTTTTGCAGATACGCGGATTTGACCAATGTTAGTTACGCGTTATTGAACTATCAACGACGATTTGAATGTATGCCTAAGATCCTGCCGCCCCCGCGCCGCCGCCGCCGCCGCCCCGCTGCCCGCAAGATTCGAGGCAGAGGCCTTAAATGTGTGCGTGGCGATTATTCACACATTTATAAAAAAGTGGCTTCACTTAAAACGCTTCGTTTTATTTCGAACACGGAATTTTTTAATCTAAGTTTTTATTGTTTTAAAATATGTATTAGTTTATAGTTATTGTTTATAAATACTTATATTATATATGTCGGATCTTGGTTGAGTGTGCCCTTAAAGAGAACACAAGCGCCTTTGTGCGTTGTGCTGAGTCTAAGGTAGGTGTCTGATAAGCACCACGGTCCCATGGAACGACAGTGTTCGTTCGGGCGTGGTGGAAGTGACACATACTGCCCTAGGAACTGCTCTGTGTTTCCTTTTAAGGCCAGAACATTAATTTAGCAAAGTTGAGTTAGTAATAGACTATGCAACATTAACTGTGCATAAGTCAAAGGAATTATTTCTCACATTAACCCGTATCCCACTCTCTGCGCCCACAAATTGTTGACACTATGCATGTCACTTAGTACTGTTATTATTCTGATCGCCAACAAATATACCCGGATGCGACATCAGAAGTGGGATAGAAGCGGGTTGAGAAATTTTCTGAAAGTGAAAATAGTGCGAATAGACTGTCGTGTAGTGTTCGAAAAACAGTGCAGCAACATAGTTGCTTTCTTACCTACTTGCGGGTCAAACGACAAACTGACCATGCCGTTCTCGTTCGATTTGGGTAAGATTACCAATAGGCAGACGTGCACGATGCACAATTCTGTGAAGTTCTGCGAGTACTTAAGGGTTTTGACATGATAGGACAATTGTTTTTATCAGGCCCCATAATGTCTGTCTATCAAAAATGTGTTCAACAGTGTTTGAGTGAGAACGAGCTAGGTGTTATATTCGGTAAGTCATTACCATTAGAAGCACTTATCAGTAATGTGTCCTCAGGAGAAACATTAAGTACTTCATGTTGTCTGAAGTGTTGTTTTACATTTGCGAGACTGCTGATCATGTGGTCCTGGGTTCGATTCCCGAGTAAGACGAGGTGTATTGTTTGTTGCACCTCAACCTGACTTCATTTTCTAAGGTGATGCAAGGCAACTTTGTTGCTCAGTTACTGAGCGACAGCTGACTTATGTTTAATTACTGCCACCCCGTTGGCTCCCTAAGTTCACGGTCGTGTGAGGACGTGATGAACGTACAATCATGGGATTGATTCTCGGGTCAAATGCGAATTAAATGAGTTTTATAGGATTCTCCAATTATATTGGGTTGATTTCATGTATTGCATATGCATAAGGTTTATGTTTGATTAATTAGCGACTTTGAAAGTCAATTCACCTAAATTATCAAATGTTTAGATGCTACAAACTTAATTTGAAATTGAGAATATCTTAATCGTTAGAATCCTCGGTTAGTACGGTCAGTTACGTACCGTTTTGAAAGACGATAAGAAGACAGTTTCAGTGAAATACGTTTGAGCTACTGCTATACTGTTTGCTCATTTGGGTATAGTGACCGTTATAGTGTTGAATTTTCATTTACGTGTTTTCCAATTGAAAAGCTGGGAACTGTTGAAATTATTGTCAATAATCGGCACAGGTCTAATCATGAGTTTTCACTTTTTTTGTGAAGTGTAGTAGTGTGAATTATACGGGGACTTTGACGTTGATTCGATGGATGAAATAAGATTATTAAATTTTATTTTCCATACAATTAAATGAATAACGATATCTACGTCGTCATACTTTAACTACGCTGTACTACCAAATACGTAGAATTCATGTTAGGGCCATTGTCCAGAAAATATGAACTGGATGAGCATTTCATGTTTTCATTAAACTCGGTTGAAGAAGAAGTAGAAGAACAACGAGCATCCGATTATTTGAAGTCTGAAGATCACAGTAGCACCTCATGGCAACCTGCTGTACCTGCAAGATGAGTGTCCATGGTGGAAAGTTGAGCTCCGACATACTGACCATGCATCAAACATGCTGGTTTAACCTTTATCTCCTGCATCGTAGCAAGTAACACCCATGAACAGATTCTGAGTGGTCAAGAAAAGTCTAATAAAGTTGTTTGACAACAAGACAGTGTCAATGTGATGTTGTTTCAATAATGGCAAAAGTGTAAAATGCACACAACAGATTTTAATGTGAGCATTTCATAATGTATAACAATCAGGTACAGTTTATATTACGATTGGTCATCATACCAATGTTCATTGTTTATTAAGATTGTAAATAGCTGAACCATTGAGAACCCGATGATTGTACTTAAACTTAAAAAAACGCTTTACAAAGCTTGATTGTTATAGCGGTATTCATGAACTCTTTGTAGAAACGAAATTGAGCTTAGCATGCATAAAATCACAACACAGGATAAGCAACATGAGCACCCAAATATTGTAATAATTGGGCTTGTGTAACGCGATCACTGTAAGTCAGAGAGCCATTGTTAGAGCTTTATGCAGAGTTGCACTTGACTATGTCATTGTTTATGCTGTAAGTGCCACGTTGTTAAAGGCACCGATAGAACGAGGTTTAGACTTAAAACATTGTTCTCGAAGAAATTATTACTCAATGAAATTATCCTGGTAATCGAAATAAGTTACTCTTGAGTTAGTTTACACAAGTGAATTGGTGACTTACTAGAGTCTTGAACCGGAAAAGCAGCTTGTGGTTAAATAATAACAGCCGCAATAGCTGGTATATGTGGTTGAGCTGTGTTTGGTAGTCTGGTATTCTATGAATGACTGATCGCATTCACTAACTTTCTTATGTGCTCGGAAAAGCTCGCTAAGCCGTCATTCCCAACTGTCATTCAGTAGCCCCTAGTAGTTAGTGGCCTCTTGATCTGACAACCATGAGCCTTGTCAGGGGGTATTTTATTACCCAGTACTGGCTGGGCTGTGGAGGTCAGATGAGTGGTCATTTCCTGTGGCGGACTGGTAATCAGAATCAGCTGCATCCATTTGAACTGGAAGCTGATTGGCTGATTGGTACGATTGGCCAAGGGCTAGGGAGGTGATGAAATAAATTGCTTTCGAGATATGATTTACAATATTCAATTAATGACCAGTTAGTGTCATGAAATAATGATATGATGATACTTACAAGATTCTGAAATATTGTAGCATCATGAATTTAGAATTCATTTTAGAGAAAACGGGTTACAGAATAAGTTCTTTACGATTACAACAAGTTTGGTAAGTTTGCTGAGACAGCTTAAATAATTTTCAATTGGTTATTGCTCTGATAAACAATAGAGAGTGCTATTAAACGAAATAATTATAACCGAAGGTGGATGCTTCCGTTAAAGTTTTCTGGTTATTGAAATTTTAATGGTGACGCTATGGGCTAAATACTCTTAAACAAAAGACATACTGTCATGCTGAATGTTAGAATGTATGCATTCATAATACAATTAGAAGAACGCTGAAAGTCAAGTACCTTTAACGTAATAATCTAATGTAATAACAAATCCAGTAATAGCAAGATCGGTTGTCTAGGTCACTGTGATGACTAGACTGTGTTTAGTCACGAGATGACTAAAGACGTAACTACGGGGATGGTTACGTGGACCTAGTCACGAGGATGACTGAGGTCGGAAGCGGTCACTGGGCTGACTGTTGTGTAGCCACGGGGATGGTTACGGGGACCTAATCACGAAGATGATTGATGTCAGAAGCGGTCACTGGGCTGACTGCTGTGTAGCCACGGGGATGGTTACGAGGACCTAGTCAAGAAGATGACTGAGGTCAGGAGCGGTCACTGGGCTGACTGCTGCGTAGCCACAGGGATGGTTACGGGACCTGGTCACGGAGATGATTTTGGTCGTGATAGTTACAGGGATAGCTATCGGAAGCCAAAGACAAGGCTTATAGAACAAATGATGTTGCTAAACTGGATTGTATTAAGAGACATTGCTACCAAGCTGAACTGTCGTGTTTTAATTTTAGTTCTAGTTAAATGGTACTTACACTTTGTTAAAGTGGCTAGTCTAAGACAAATGTAATTTTTGTATCGCGACAAAATTTGTAAACAAATAAAGTGATTATGATGTTAACATCTCATGATAATGACATGATCTATGTAGACTGACAATTTTGTGACGAGAAGAAATTGACACATTCTCTTGGTTAAGTCAGAATGACCGAGCGGCAGTTTCTTGTCATTGATATTTCTGGTACTGCAGGTTAACACACGAGGACGTGTGTCCTGCAGGATGGCCGTGTCGGATCTTGGTTGAGTGTGCCCTTAAAGAGAACACAAGCGCCTTTGTGCGTTGTGCTGAGTCTAAGGTAGGTGTCTGATAAGCACCACGGTCCCATGGAACGACAGTGTTCGTTCGGGCGTGGTGGAAGTGACACATACTGCCCTAGGAACTGCTCTGTGTTTCCTTTTAAGGCCAGAACATTAATTTAGCAAAGTTGAGTTAGTAATAGACTATGCAACATTAACTGTGCATAAGTCAAAGGAATTATTTCTCACATTAACCCGTATCCCACTCTCTGCGCCCACAAATTGTTGACACTATGCATGTCACTTAGTACTGTTATTATTCTGATCGCCAACAAATATACCCGGATGCGACATATATTTATTGTTTCTATGGGCCTTATTTCGTATTCAAAATGACAGTCGTGGTGGTATTTTCCATCCGCAATTTATTTTAAGCCTATATCAAACAGACTGGCGGGCGTGGCGAATGCGAGGCGAGACTTTTTTATTTATAATGTATGGAATTTTTTGAATCCTGTCACATAGAAAAGCGAAAGCGATCCGATAGCGTGACAGTTCTGTCACGCTATACGTCAGTCCGATAGTTCTATCGGACTGACGTTTCGCTTCGGTTTGGTATCGCCTCGGATTCGCTTCGCTTTCGCCTGTCTGTTTGACAAAGGCATTAACGTTAGTTACGTTCGCTGTATCCGTTCCCATGTTTTCGTCGACGTACTTAGAAAGTAGATCCTGTATTGCGAATGCTCGTGGTGAGGGAGCACCTTTATGATACTCACATAAAATAGATCGTTACATCTTCATAACAAACCATCGCTCATAAAATAAATAAATTGCTCACAATTTTAAAGTGTCAGTGTTACGGGGTTTGCGTTTCAGTTTTAATGAGTCGCAAGTTATTAAGGCGTCGGCATAATAAATTTTACGGGACGGAAACGTTAACGTTACGCAGCGTCTGTTTTGCAGTACGGACTCGAAGGGATTTGTAGCTACATATTTACAGACATAAGTTAATCTCCGCAGGGTTCTTCTTTCTTTTCTTTAAAAAAAACGTTGCCCCACACTAGGAATTTCTCCTGGGTCGTGGGTGCGTTTAAAAACATATAAACTCACATACACAAACGCCCAGACCCGAAACAACTACTTGTAGATCATACAAATACACACATCAAAAGTGTCTAGGGATCAAGCATTTTTATGCGGATTTCTTGAGATTGAGATGTGGCTTTGTAATAAATTTATGATTTTATAAATTTATATGGATCCTTTTTGGTGCATTTCATAATTTGAATCAGGAACTGTGAATCAAATTCGAGTAAAAGATGAAAATCAGCTGTCAATATTTTCCCTATAAAAACATACAACGCATTGAAGACATTATTAGTGCTACTGTTTCCCTACTACTGATTAAAACTAACGTTATTATGGAGCGGCGACGTCATTTAAGCAGGGAAGAAATGCTCAGAGCCGTGGGAATGATAGAAGCTGGTTCCCGGCAACGTACTGTGGCTTTAGCTCTGAATACAAGTCAGAGTATTATCAGTCGACTTTGGACACGTTACCGAAGCACTGGTACCGTGGCTGAGCGCCATGGAGGACGGTATCACTGCACCACACGGAGACAAGACCGATACATTCAAATCTTAACTCGAAGAGCTCCAACAATAACCGCCATGATGTTAGCCGTGAGGCTTCATCACTCTTCAGGGAACTTAATTAGCGACCAAACAGTCAGAAACCGCTTGCATGAAGTGAACCTTCATTCCCGAAGACCGCTACGGGTACCACCTATAGCAATGCACAATCGTAGGATTCGATATCAATGGGCTCTTGAACACAGAAATTGGGCAGAAGAACAATGGCGTTTCGTGTGCTTTTCTGATGAGTCTCGTTTTGGTATGAGACCGGATACAAGACGTATACGACACTGGAGAAGCCCTGGACGCCAACAGCGATTAAAATCCTGCCAGGAAGTCCATCCTTATAGTGGTGGAACCATCATGGTATGGGCGGGTATTTGGATCGGCGGAAGAACTGAGTTGATTTGGATCAGAGGCAACCTCAACGCTCAAATTTATGCTGAGACGATTGTATCAGACGTCATCGTTCCTCTACAAGTGCAAATCGGTCCCTTATTTCAGTTAATGCATGATAATGCACGACCGCACACCGCAAGAGTTGTAAGACAGACTCTCGCCGCAGCTAACATCAATGTCCTGCCCTGGCCTGCTCAGTCGCCAGACTTGAATCCGATTGAGCATGCATGGGATATGCTACAGAGAAGAGCTCTGCCGAATATGGAGGGTATCCAGTCGCAAGAAGACCTTTTTTTGTTGTTGCAACGAACATGGGCGGCCATTCCACAGCGTGATTTGGATGAACTCATTTTGAGTATGCCAAACCGATGTTCTTGTGTTGTTAGTGTTCGCGGTAGAAACACGGATTATTAATTGTTTAAGTTACCCAATAAAATTTTAAAGAAAACTGTTATTTCAGTCTTTTTTTCGAACTTTTGTGTTAGTGGTTCAAATGTCAAAAATCCCTTTATTAGGAAAATGGCAAATTTCATTATTAATGCAAAGGTGACTTGGTTTATCGTTACTGTGACAAACGAAAACACTTTATTTGATGAATCCTTAAAAAAAAATTTTAATTAATATCAATCAGGAGAAAAGTTATTGCAAAAATATATGTTGATCCCTAGACACTTTTGATGTGTGTATTTGTTCCGTGCAGGAATCGAACCCGCGACACGCAGCGCAGCAGTCCAATTGCTCAGCCATTGCGCCAAACGTGCCGTCGAAAGGGTTAAATCGTGCTTGCCGAGGTCTTTTCGTGGATAGGTGGTCATCCACCTAAAAAGCTATCTTATGTGTTAATCCAGGGTGTAAACTGTCCTGACCATGCCCCCATAGAGGGCTAACCGCCTTCCAGGGTCGCGGGACTGTTTTAACAGGTAACCGTGATCCGGAAACGTAAGGCCTCTGCCTCGAATCTTGCGGGCAGCGGGGCGGCGGCGGCGGCGGCGCGGGTGCGGCAGGATCTTAGGCATACATTCAAATGGACCGGCCCTCGGAAACAGCGGCGCGGCAGCGGGGCGGGGGCGGCCAGCGAGCGGTGACTTTAGTCAAGCGGTGACCGCCTGCGCGTCTGCGTTGCAGTGTTGTGCAATTTATTTTGTGACGTGTGAAGCGTGTCGAAATGTCCTCGGATGTGCTAGAGCAAATTATTTCACTACCGATAAATAGATAATATAAAATACAACACTACGCGGCTATAGTGACGCGCGATCTGCCCGCTAGTTTCGAGAACGGGTCTGCGATGCCCGCTCCACTCCCGCGCCGCCGCCGCCGCCGCCCCGCTGCCCGCAAGATTCGAGGCAGAGGCCTAAAAGGCTATTGAAGGGACACCGTGGATTTTAGTCAGTACGAGACTGTCCCTTCCGCTCCATCCGGGGTGGACTCATTAATAACTTTACCTCGTAACGAAAAAAGGCTAAATAATTACAGCCGACCAGGACACAGGCCGATCTTCCGAGTTAAGCCACGCTTGCCGAGCATCATAGCGAGTTTGTTTTACAAAATAAATATCTTGTATCTTTCCTCCGTGCCTTGGACAGCACGTTAAAGCCGTTGGTCCCGGCTGCCATTTGTAGATCTTTGACAGTCGTTACTGTTAGTCAGAAGCTCATAAGTCTGACAACCAGTCTTACCATGGGGTATCGTATTACCCAGTTACTGGGTTGTGGAGGTTTGATAGGAGAGTCGGTCCATGTAAAATACTGATAATCAACTGCATCTGGTTCGATTCGAAGCTAACCGCAATATGGTTTGGAAAATACTAGGCAGATGATGAACAAAAATAGGGTCTAAACTATCTGTATACCAAACATCCATACATGCATCCTCACAATCTTTTTATAATAATAATAATAGAATTCGTAAGATTATTGACGTTCCGTCCATTTTGTATGTGCTTGCAGCGTTGTTATGGTTTAATTAACGACTATATGCGGTCTGCGAGCGGTCGATACTTGTATGTTATGTATCAAGTGGAGAATATACGGGTCGGAATTCTCACTAATAAGTAGAGATTGTGCCGACTAGTCGGTAAAGCCCTATTTGTCGATTTAAACAGTCGTACCTATTATTATCGTTAAATCCCAAAAAACTATTTCCGTTGAATCACAAATGATCTTTTTAGAGTTACGTACCCAAACGGTTAAATGGGACCCTATAACAACAAAGATTAAAAACACTCAAGAAAAAAATATATTTAAATATTCATTTTATCACAGATGTTGATACCGGCAACGGCTAGACGCTTGAACTATTCACAAACATTCACAGATTTTTTATTGATAATGATACGAAACTCTTCGTGTATGTTCTACTCGCCCTTGGCCGGTTTTTCTTTCTTTCTATAGGTTCCAGCATCCGGTCGCGGGACTGTACGAATTACCGTGACCCCGGTACGTAAAGGACTATTGAAGGACACCGTGGATTTTAGTCAGTACGAGTCTGACAGTCCCTCCCACCCTGACCTGGGTGGGAGGACTCATTTGATGATTTTACCACATGAAGAAAAAAAAAAGGTACCAGCATCCAAGAAGCTCCTCCGAACATCCCCCCGTATGATCCCACGTAACTAGCTGTCGTAACCATGTACTAGGTTTAATTAACCGACCATGTTATTGTATGAAACATTGATAACAAGGAACGTGTGTGCCCGTGCATAATTTGATGCTAGACTATTTCTGTCTTTAAGAATGCTATGGTGAAGAACGAGGTCGCGGGACTGTACGCATTACCGTGACCCCGAAACGTAAAGGGGTTTTTAAGGACACCGTGGATTATGGTCAGTAAGGAGTCCGACAGTCCCTCCCGCTCTGCCCTGGGTGGGAGGAATCATTTGATGATTTTACCACGTAAAAAAAAGGGACAGTGAGTGATGAGCACGGTGAGGGCTTCCGCCAAGATATTGCTTCAATGCTTGCAGACTACTGTTGGTTTTTGATAAGAAAGACGCCAACCTCTTCTTACAACAGCCAGCAATTTAACCTTTAAGAGGGTGAAAAGGGGGAATTAGGAAAGTACGTAACCCACGCGGACGAAGTCGCGGCCGAAGTGCTAATTAAGTATAAAATGTTGTTTAAATTAAAAATAAATTTCTTTTTAAAGTTATACGTGACTGAGATGTTTTATTTCCTGTTCTAAGTTTTCTATAGCATGGCGGTTCGGAATCGCACAATCAGATCTCTTTTTTTTATCGTGGTAAAATCATCAAATGAGTCCTCCCACTGTCAGACTTGACTGACTAAAATCTACGGTGTCCTTCAATAGCCCTTTACGTACCAGGGTCACGGTAATTCGTGAGTCCCGCGACCACAATCAGATCTCTGAGAAAAAATAAAAGATTTTTCTTTGTTGCCTAGTGTAATCACCTGATTATTCAGATAACATGAATCCATCTTGTTGGTAAAATATTAACAACTTAAAACCATTACTATTAGTATAATTAATTAATAAAAGCCATGTCAGAATAGGGTAGTTTACGGCATAAATAAATTATTAAATTATTGAAAAACAATGAACACGTATTTATTGTTTTTGTTTTATTTAAATCAATGAGGCACGTCATCAAGTCTGTAAAATTATAACGACCGAGTGACGTTTTATGATCTTTTGAAACGTCGTATCTACGTCAATTTTGATATGACAAAGGATAAAATACGAGTCAAATATTTCAAGTTTATTTTTACTAGCGACCCGTCCCAGATCCGCACGGGTGCAATTTCTACTATATTAAATACATATAAACCTTCCTCCAGAATCAATCTATCTTTTAAAAAAACCCGCATCAAAATCCATCGCGTAGTTTTAAAGATTTAAGCATTCATAGGGACGGACAGACAGCGGGATGCGACTTGGTTTTATACTCATGTAGTGATGACCGTTCGTAAATTAAGAACACCGCCATCTATGCAGAACTGATTGTACTTTTATCATGGTGCTACTCACGAAACAAAAGCCTTTCAAGTTACTTTTTAATTTCTTGCGAAATACATAGGTGGCGCTCATCAGAGTGTAGGAAGTATTTACTCCCGCTAAGTGCGAAGTCGGTGGTGGGGTATCAAATCGCTCGCTACGATTTGACACCCCTTAAACAAATACGGGGGCACAGAAGAGTGAAGTTCTTGACAAATTTTAATACCTTTAAAAAAAAAACATTGCCCCACACTAGGAATTTCTCCTGTGTCGTGGGTGCGTTTACACACATAAACTCACATACACAAACGCCCAGATACGGAACAACTACTTGTAGATCATACAAATATTTACTCCGTGCGGGAATCGAACCTGCGACACGCAGCGCAGCAGTCCAATTGCTCAGGCACTGCACCAAACAAAGAAACATTGATTAGATAGAGGTAGATTGAGTTAGGTTGACCTACTGGCGTCTGTACTTTTAAACCGACTTGAATTTACGTTGGATATTTGAACTACAAAGGGTAAAATATAAAACTTAAAACTAACCACCTTCAAAAACCACCACAAAAAAGTTTTTGGTAGGCTTTTTTTAAAAATTCAATTTTGCCACCGACAAGCTGAAATTATTAAAACATCGAGGTGGTTGGCAAGAATTGAGTTCTTACGAGTATGGCCCCCAATGATGTGGGCACGAAAACGAGCTGTGATCACGCAAACAGCGTATAGGTAACCTTTTGCATGTCATCATCTGATCATCACCATCATCATCAACCTATAAATGTTCCCACTGCTGGGACACAGGCCTCCTCTCTGTGAGAGGGAGTGGGCCATAATCCACAACGCGGGCCCAGAGCGGGTTGGTGGATCATATTGATGGACGTTATATCTATACCTACCTAGTGATGAACATAAATCGGTAACTGGAATCCCAACCCTACGCATCGTGGTACATCCCTAGCGGAGCGAGCAGAGACAAGGCAGGGTGACGTATGTCAGCCCGGTGTGATTTGACATGACCGGCAAATTCAAGTTCCAAGATGTTAATTATATTTTATTGCACCGCATCAAAATCCGTTGCGTAGTTTCAAAGATTTAAGCATACAAAGGGACATAGGGACAGAGAAAGCGACTTTGTTTTATACTATGTAGTGATTGTAGATTCAGTATTGATTGAGTTTTCCATTTAACACTAGTAACAATACAACCGGCGGTGGCATCTGCAAAACAAATCAATAAACATTGAATCACAATCATTTTTACAAATTACAAAACCTCTAAAGAATGCACCAGTACATTCTGTCATAATGCTAAAAAAACTACAAAGCTATGTAAATGATTGCATTTTAAAACCGTGCCCGTATAAAGTATAAACATTTATGGTAATTAGAAATCTGTTTTTTTTTCCTGTCCCTTGTTCGTGATTGGAAGGAATTTAGGACTTGTGTCTATGGTAAATTTTAGGCTGTTTGCAAAACGATTTAACTGTTGGAAATACGTTTTTTTTTTAGCGTGGTAAAATCATCAAATGTGTCCTCCCACACAGGGCAGGGCGGGAGGGACTGTCAGACTCGTACTGAATAAAATCCACGGTGTCCTTCAATAGCCCTTTACGTACCGGGGGCACGGTAATTCGTTAGTCCCCCGACCCCGGCAGGCTTTGGCCCCGTCTCTATGCTGACACTCCTTGAGGCGCTCGTGGAACACAACGCGCCGTCGACCCGGGTATGGTCCATGGTCGGACAGTGAGCCGCCCGTTACTCGCCGCCCGCATGCCCACGCCTATGGTGGCCAGAGATCGTCTTGCGACGTCCGTCGCCGTGGGCGTCTACTACTGCGGCTGGGTGGAGGGAGGACGCTGTCCTCTCCCTCACGTGGCCCGCCTCCTCCTTCGCGAGCATGACTGCTTCGCAGAAGGAGGCGACCGCTTCCCACCCCGTCTCGCCCCGCAGCATGGCCTCGACCAATACCGGGCGTGAGAGGTCTCCGCCTATCGCCGTCGTGAGTACACGGTGGTGCTCTGCCCAAGCGGGGCAGTCCTGCACCGTATGCTCCACCGTGTCCTTACTAGGATTTATTATTCTGTGACGTGGGTGCGTTTATAAATTTTTAAACTCAAATATCCAGACCCGGAACAATACCTACTTGACTACTTGTAGATCAAACAAATATTTGTTCCGAGCGTGGATCGATCGCACACGACACACAGAGCAGCAGTCGATAGCTCGTCCAGTACGCCAGCCGTGCCGTCAACAATGAGAGGGTTTTTTTTTTATCGAGATAAAATCATCAAATGAGTCCTCCCACCCACTGTCAGACTCGTACTGACTAAAATCCACGGTGTCCTTCACTAGCCCTGTACGTACCGGGGTCACGGTAATGGAAAAGTCCCGCGACCCCGGCAGGCTTTGGCCCTCTACAGGCCCCGTCACTATGCTGACACTCTTTGAGGCGCGAGTGGAACACAACGCGCCGTCAACAATGAGAGGGATACCTCCAAGTTGGGCCAACATGCCAAACGCATGTTGTGTTTCTAAAACGTGTTGCTAACACAATGTTTCATCATCATCATCAGCCTATAATATTCCAACTTCTGGGACACAAAATCTCCTCTTTGTGAGAAGGAGTTGGCCATAATCTAACACACGAACTCCGTGCGGGTTGGTTCATCACGATGTTTTCCTTCATGTTTTGACGACACGAAAACATATCGCGCAACATAAATATTAAGTCACTAGCTATTGCCCGCGACTTCGTTCGCGTGGAATAGTGACTTCCGGCAGATTTTTGTTTTTGAAGTGAAAACTTCTTTAGTGGCGTTGAGCACTTTTTCTGTAATGGGTATAAAATCTTAAACTCGCGTCAGGACACGTGACCTGATCGAAAAAGCGTAGGACGTCAGGACACGTGACCTGAAAAAGCGTAGGACGGCGCAGGGCGCTTGCGTGAATGTTCGTGTGACTTTATTACTTTGAAAGAAGTTTGTATGCTGGATACATTCGTTGCCTGGTAACATTGTTTATAAAAGATGTACGTCACATTGGAAAATTATTGAAATAAAAAGTCAACCATTTTTGCGAGTTTTACTAAAATCAGTTCACAAGATATTTCCAACAATTACTATTCAAGTTTTCACTTCTGCCGGCACTCCCAGAGTGCAACCCGTCGTTTTTTTTTTGTAATAAAATCTATCCGATGTCCTTTCTCAAGTTCCAAACTATGTCTATACCAAATTTCACACAAATCGGTTCAGTAGTTTAGGCGTGAAGAAAAGACAGACAGACAGAAAGACAGACAGACAGAAAGACAGAAAGACAGAAAGACAGACAGACAGAAAGACAGACAGACAGACAGAGTTACTTTCGCATTTATAATAATTATTAGTTTGGATTAAGAGAGATGCGACAAATACAAATGACCGCTCGAGCACGATTGAGCAAAAAAGGCAAAGGTAAAATAAACTGTGGCCAGATATACTTAAGGGGCTTATTGCTAAACTGTGTTGACTGATCGATGGGTCAACGTTTAAGGCTTTGACAAACAACAAGCTCGGCGTGGTGCTGACGCGACGCTGGGCGTGGCGTATTTTATGTGACAACTTACTATGCCACTCAATTAGGAAGGAAGATTCGCTGATGCCATAGGTATACTTACGCCATACGTTACATGGTGGACATCCTTCCGGTACGTACAAAGTGTTTTGCCAATACTTTTATTGTGCGTTCAGCTAAGGAGTGAAATTCCCTGTCGGGGTATGTGTTTCCTGATGACTATAATCTTGGGGTCTTCATGTCAAGGCTGAATAGGTTACTTCTAGGCAAACGTGCTTCACCGCCGACCAAAAAAAAAATTAATTGATAAAAGTTTATTTGCAAAGAGTATTTTATTGCGTAATGCGTGAATGCGTATAACGTTATTTTCTAATTTTCTAACGACAATTGACAGATTAAGATCATTGTCGGGTTTCTTAAAAGTTGGATTGCATAGTATAGTCAGATCCAGAGAAATTTTACTCCTTTGGTAGTGATGTCACTACCAAAAGGGGTAAGTTTTCTCTGAAGCTTACCGTACATACATTCTCCCCCTGACTCTGCCTTTAATACATCTAAGACTCCACAGGTTCAGGCACAGGTAACAGCCTCCTCTCGGTTGAAATGTGAAACGTCATTCACAAGAAAAAAAACGACGGGTTTTACTCTGGGAGTGCCGGCAGAAGTGAAAACTTCAATAGTAATAAACACACACGAACATTCGCGCAAGCACCCTGCGCCGTCTTACGAATTTTCTGACGCGAGTTTAACATTTTTTACCCATTCCAAAAAAAGTGCACAACGCCGCTAAAGAAGTTTTCACTTCAAAAATCATATATTTCATAGTGAGTCAGCACGTCAAGGACACGCCAAGCTAGCGTCGCGCCACGCCCATCTTGCTGTTTGGCAAAGCCTTAATAAAGCAATGTTGACGTGTTTAAGTATTGAATAGAAATCTGCATGAGTATTTATTTACACATCGAGACGACTTCGAACATACATAAGTAGAAAATCGTGATTCCAATCCATCATAATGTTTATATTATTTAACCGACTTCAAAAAAGGAGAAGGCTTTCAATTCGTCAATGTTCCTCCTAACTTCTAAACTACTTATCATTACATGACAAATGAGGTGTCGTTCTAGGCGTCTCAGTTATCCGCTGATTATAGGGTAGGTAACGTGTCACCAAATTCAATATGGCGCCATCTAAGGGATGACACAGTTACCTGATAGTGTTCCCGCGACCCCGGAACAGTCTGGCGACCCCGGATCTGTAAACAGCCTTATTTTATTATCTAACAGCGATATTTAAATTAATTAATGATATCGGTAATGTGTGCAAAATATGTAAAAATATTTCTATCGCTTAGTAATTTTACAATGCGTTATGCATGCCATTATAAATATGTGTCAGGGATAGTAATATCTATAATAGTATCCACAAACGAAACAACTACAAGTTGTGTGTGGGATTTAAGAGGTTCTTGGTCTTTAAATACGGGTCAAAGTTACTTATAAACTGTTGCAGTAAAACATCAAAATATTGTACAAATGAAATATGTGAAGAAACTGACTGTCTGACCGATTGATCAACGTACTGCTGAAACCGCTGGGTTTAGAAGGATAAGAGCGCCTTCACGCTAGCGTTTATCCAGCGTAGGCGTTCGAAAAACGTATGCGCAGCGCAGACGCCGCATCAACGCGATGCCTGCGCCGCGTTTGCTCTGGAGTCAATTGAACGCTGCGCAAACGCGGCGCAGACGTCACATACGCCGTTCCGTATCCATGTTCCGCGTTAGCGCAGCTCATACAATTACCGAACGCCTACGTTAGACTAACGCTAGTGTTTGCCTTCAAACATTTTTTAAATGATGTAAGTGTCAAAACAACGGATTTTTGAAAACATAATATCTCCTTGAAGAGGGTTAAAAAGGGGATGAATGGTTTTACGATCATTAATTGAAATTTAATTCGATTTACTTGTTACCTCGAATGTAGATTTCAAACAAATTGATAAGAAACGTTCCAGAATTTTTGCAAAACTGCAATTACGCTGTAAGTTAAAATACAGAAATCACATAATAAAGTCTCTCATCTATCTGTGACTTAAATGTACTGCACAGACCTACATCCGGGTCGACGTCGCGTTGTGTTCCACGCGCGCCCCAAAGAGTGTCAGCAAAATGACGGGGCCAACCTTTAGAGGGCCAAAGCCTGCCGGGGTCGCTGGTCTCACAAATTACCGTGACCCTGAAACGTAAAGGGCTATTGAAGGACACCGTGGATTTTAGTCAGTACGAGTATGTCAGTCCCTCTCGCTCTGCCCTGGGTGGGGCAATCATTTGATGATTTTACCACGCAAAAAAAAAATGTACTGCAGCTACTGACCGTTACGTCATTAGCGCCTTTAGGCATTCTTATTCTTAGAATCAATGGTAGCCGTAGGTCATGTGTTGAAAACGAAGTTTAACACTTCTTATTTACTGAATGATTCAATAATCTTTTGTATATATAAATGAAAAATAGTTTCAATTAAAATAATTTCAATATTTGTGTCCTTCGACTGCAGTGATTTTTGATAGTTCCCTTCTTACGGAGTTGGATTATGAGTTTTTTTTATTACGACAAATCGCGCTAATCTTAGCGGGTTCACCCAAATAAACACTCTTCAGCAAGCTAGGTATCTATATATATAAAAGGAGAACTGACTGACTGACATATCAACGTACAGCCGAAACTACTGGGGCTAGGAATGTGAAATTTTGCATACGGCTTCCTATTATAATGTAGGGGAGCACTAAGAAGGGGTTTTTGGAAATTTAACCTTTAAGGGGGTAAAAAGGGGGAATTAGGAAAGTACGTAACCCACGCGGACGAAGTCGCGGGAAAAGTGCTAGTTTAATAAAAAAACAATCTATAATTAACTCCAGATTTATAATAATGAGAAAATCCCGAACAGGCGATTCTTGGGTCATATTACAGAATTTTACATCGTCTTACACATATCGACAGACGTAAAACCCTAATAGGATTACTAAAATGTTTGTAGTACATTTTAAACCTTCAACAACGGATATAGGGGACATGCGACCCTGGTTTCAGAAAGTGGCCTTTTTAGACTGCGTCATTTTATTTGTCAAATTCTTCGGAAATTCCGTATGACTGCAAAGGTTAAATTGTGAACTAGCTGGCCCGGAAAACTTTGTACCGCCTATATAACTAAAACGCTCAATTATGATACAAATCTTTTGTATAGGAATTGTTTTTTGACTCCTGAAGTTACATTTTACCACTTCTGAAGTGTCATTTTTAAAGAACTCTCCATAGATATCCCCATACATATGGCTTCAGTGAATTTTTTTTTTTTGAATTTCAATTCTAAGTATAGGGAACCCCCAATTTTTATTTTATTTTTGTGTGTGAATCCTAATGCGGTTCACATAATAGATCTACGTACCAAGTTTCAACAGGATAGCTCTTATACTTTCAAAGAAAAGTGGCTGTGACATACGGACGGACAGACAGACAGACAGACATGACGAATCTATAACGGTTCTGCATCTTGCCATTTGGCTACGGAACCCTAAAAATGTCTAAAAACTAGCCCCCCTATTTTATTCATTTTTGTATCATTTATATTGCTATTATAGCGGCAACAAAAATACATCATCTCTGAAAACTTCAACTGTCTATCTATCACGGTTCATAAGATACAGCCTGGCGACAGACGAACAGACAGACAGAAGGACAGCGAAGCCTTAGTAATAGGGTCCCGTTTTTGTACGGGTACGGGACCTTACAAATCAGAAGTACTAGGTTTTTTCTTTTACGTGGTAAAATCATCAAATGTGTCCTCCCACCCAGGGCAGAGCGGGAGGGACTGTCAGACAAGTACTGACTAAAATCCACGGTGCCCTTCAATAGCCCTTTTCGTTGCAGGTTCACGGTAATTCGTACAGTCCCGCGACCCCGGCAGGCTTTGGCCCTCTAGAGGGGGACCCCGTCACTCTGCTGACACTCTTTGAGGCGCGCGTGGAACACAACGCGCCGACGACCCGGGCATGGTCCATGGTCGAGAAGTACTAGGTTAGCATAAGTTCAAGGCAGCATGTATTTAAATCATTCTGGGGCTTTTTTTTAAGTGTGGCAAAATCATCAAATGAGTCCTCCCGCCCTGGGTGGGGCGGGAGGGACTGTCAGACTCTTACTGACTAAAATCCACCCGTGTTTCTTCGGATACCCTTTATGTTCCGGGGCCGCGGTATCCTTGATTAAGAAAAATACCCCAGCAGGCATTTGGCTCCGTAAGGGTCCCCGTCGGTGACCCGTGAAACACGACACGCCACCGACCTGGGCTTGGTCCTTGTTCGGACGGCGAGCTTACCCATTACTCGCCGTCCGCAAGCCCGCTCCGCCGCTGTGCCCTCTGCTATTCAGAGGGACACGCGTTGGAGCGTCCACCCGACAGGCTATTCGCAAACGGGCAAAGAGACCCCTCAGGCACACAATGCCTAAGGAAGAGTTTCTGCCCGCATCCCAGGGGGCACCGGCCCGAAAAACTGGCCTTCTCCCCGGACGTATCCGAGAGGGAACTCCAGTCCACGGGCGCACGTGGAGGTTTCCTGTCTTAGCACCCCAATCATTCTGGGGCTAGACAGATGATAAGCAACAGACGGTAGTATCTTGATTTAGAATAAAGTCATAAATCACACTGTCAGTTTAAACTTAGTGATATGTATGGAATTAGTTATACGGCAGGAAAATGACATGAGGAAAATTACGAGTGCAGTTAAAACCTTGCTGATGGCAATGACGGGGAAAAATAATACTATGGCACATTGCCACGAGAACTTGCAGACTCTCGATAAAGGGGTCAAAAATGTGTTTAAGCTGGCAGCCTTTAGGAGGAGGCCCGCGTGAGGGAGAGGACAGCGTCCTCCCTCAACCCCAGCCGCAGTGGTAGACACCCACAGCGACGGACGTCGGCAGACCATCTCCGGCCACCGTAGGCGCGGGCATGCGGGCAAGGAGTAAGGGGCAACTCGCTGTACGACCATTGGACCATGCCCGGGTCGACGCTGCGTTGTGTTCCACGCGCGCCTCAAAGAGTGTCAGCAGAGTGACGGGGGCTCCCTCTAGAGGGCCAAAGCCTGCCGGGGTCACGGGACTCACGAATTACCGTGACCCCGGTACGTAAAGGGCTATTGAAGGGCACCCCACTCTGCCCTGGGTGGGAGGACTCATTTGATGATTTTACCACGTTAAAAAAAAAGCTGGTAGACTTTGGAAAATGCGTTGTGAATATCTGCGCTAAAAAGGCTACAAAAAAGGGGTAGGACTTCAAACACAATAAGAAAAAAGTACCAATAAAACTCTTCTATCGAAATGAAATGATACCATAAAGTAAACTGGGAGTGCCGGCAGAAGTGAAAACTTGAATAGTAATTGTTGGAAATATCTTGTGAACAGATTTTAGTAAAACTTGCAAAAATGGTTGACTTTTTATTTCAATAATTTTCCAATGTGACGTACATCCTAATCCTAATCCTAATCCTAACTAATATTATAAATGCGAAAGTAACTCTGTCTGTCTGTCTGTCTGTCTGTCTGTCTGTCTGTCTGTCTTTTCTTCACGCCTAAACTACTGAACCGATTTGTGTGAAATTTGGTACAGACATAGTTTGGAACTTGAGAAAGGACATAGGATAGTTTTTAACCGACTTCAAAAAAATGAGGAGGTTATCAATTTTATGTTTGTTACCGAATAACGACCGACTGGGTGAACCGATTTAATGATTCTTTTTTTTTGAAAGCTGGTGCTTCCCGTGTGGTCCCATTGTCACCAAATCAGGATCTGATGATTGGATCTTGGAGAAATCGAGGGCAACCCTCAAATTTTAAAGGCCCACGCATCGTTTTTCGTAAATTTTATGAAGTAATTTAAGTACTTGCGTATGGTAATCATCATCTTATGTAGCTGAACTGATGATGGAAGGTACAACTCCTTAACAGTAAGGAGTAGGTAGGCATCGACTGATTCATTGTTTGCATATCTCAGGAACTTCACGTCCGATTTTTTTTTGTGCTATGTATCGTTCAACTTAGGGAATACTGCAAGTTTCATCAAAATCAGTTCAGTAGTTTTTGAGATAGGGAATTTTATTAGCTTAATGTGTACATGAGGGATGTTATTACCAGTGCTACGGTTTACGTACCGAGGTCACGGTAATTCATAAGTCTCGCGATCCCGGCAGGCTTTGGCCCTCTAAAATAATGAGCACTTAGAAAGGAATTCAGATAATTCCACCCTCAAGAGATTCCCTCTAAATATTAGGTATAGGTGTTCAAAGATTGTATGGAAACTAATTTTGAAGTTAGAAATCTGGGATGTACCATGTGAAGTTACATAAAAAAATAGAAGTATTAAAAAAAAATGACACGTAACTTAATGAGGCAGACCAAATTCTACGCGAGCGAAGCCGCGGGCAAAAGCTAGTCTTTTATAAACAATGTTACCTAGCAACGAATGTATCCAGCATACAAACTTCTTTAAAAGTAATAAAGTCACACGAACATTCACGCAAGCGCCCTGCGCCGTCCTACGCTTTTTCGATGGTCACGTGTCCTGACGTCCTACGCTTTTTCGATCAGGTCACGTGTCCTGACGCGAGTTTAAGATTTTATATCCATTACAGAAAAAGTGCTCAACGCCGCTAAAGAAGTTTTCACTTCAAAAAAAAATGAAGTGATACTGTTCATCCCAAAATGACATTCCGACAATTTTCGAAATACACACGTACGAAGTACACCATTGACAACAACTTCTATTGGACAAGTTGAACTAAAAATAGCACTATAGTATCATTGTGAACGGTGAATGCATATGTTTTCAAGGTTACACGTAGAAAGGGAATCCTAATGTCATCAAATACGTTTTGTATGTCACGGACTACATTATACAGGTAAACGGAACTTCCTCACTGCAACCAAAGTTATTTTTAATTTCGGAAGTGGATTTTTAGTAGTGTGACCTGGTAATGACCTGGAGGTCGTAGGCCTCCTCAGGGCCGTCTAGCGACTACCATCCTGTCGAGTCCGGCGCCAAATAATTTTTACTGTGTTTCGTTGATCTTAATTCCTTCTGGGTCATGCGGGCGGCGAGTAATGGGCGACTCACTGTCCGACCACGGACCGTCTGGGTCGTCGTCAAAGAGTGTTAGCATAATAACAGGGCCTCCCTCTAGAGGGCCAAAGCCTGCCGGGTTCGCGGGTCTTATGAATTACCGTGACCCCGGAACGTAAAGGGTTATCGAAGTACATTATGGATTTTAGTCAGTACGAGTCTGACAGTCCCTCCCGCCCTGCCCTAGGTGGGAGGACTCATTTGATGATTTTACCACGAAAAAAAAAGAAGTCGACGACACCACTTAGGCATGATTAATGGACTCGAGACGTATTATGTCAGTTTATTAATGAACATAACAACAAAGGTGAAGTTTTTGTACATGAAACGATATATAACTTTTTGTTATGTAAAAATAAACACACACGTTTTGTGGTGTGATTAAAACGCATTTAGAGGTGATTCATTAAATAAGCATCTTTTTGCAAAAACGTTGTAAGTACTCAGTTCCGTAATAATTTGGGTACCGTGGATCATGTATGAATTATAAACCCTCTCAGTAGCGGTTGCCCTTAAGGCTACAAAATACGCCCCCAGCCCCCTCTAGAGGGCCAAAGCCTGTCGGGGTCGCGGCACTTATGACATACCGTGACCCCGATACGTAAAGGGCTATTGAAGGACACCGTGAATTTTAGTCAGTACGAGTCTGGCAGTCCCTCTCGCTCTGCCCTGGGTGGAAGGACTCATTTGATGATTTTACCACGTTAAAAAAAGGCTACAAATTTGTATAGTGATAAGTTATAGTATGCTAAGTATAGTCACCATGATCTGGTAGGTCTCAGCCCTGCACTTCACGAGCCCTGCGTAATATCGTGCCCTGCGTGACCTGCTGATTGTTCATTCCAGGAGTTGATGGACATTTCGAAGAGCGCCAAACTCGTGACCTAACTCTGGGCCGACTTAATATGGATAGTCTTCGACACAGTAAGAAGGTCCCAGTTTCAAAGTGGATCGAGTTGCCGCCTCAACTCAAAATTATACGGAACACTCAACGACATTAACTTATGGAAATGCTGTTTTTTTTTTGCCAATTAGCTTCACATCATGGGCGCACGATTCACCCATATATTTTGTTAGAAGAATATAATTTAAGTCATAAAAACCGATCATCGATACTTTGAAAAATATTTTTATTAGTTTTGTTACAAAAAAAAAACTTTAATTAAGCAATTGTTAGTAATAATAGGATCCGTGTTGACGCTATTAAGTGTTATAAAGTGATTTGTAATGAAACGTAAAAAAAGTTTTAAAAAATTAACGAAATAAAATATGTTATAATTATAATAATAATTTTATTACAATACCTACGTTAACTGATTAATCTAAAGCAGCGGTCGGCAACCATAGGTTTGTAGAAAGTGCTTTTGGTAAAAAAGAGCCAAAATGTGGCAAAAACAAATTACGACGGGCTGCAATTTGTATTTAAATCGAAAATAAATTTTATTTTAATTTGATTTATATAAACGTAGAGTTATCTTATCTCCTTGTTTATAAAAGAAAATCTTCAGCTTACAAAACAATCACGGAGTGCAAGCGGCCGTGGGTCGCTCGTTTCTCACCGCTGAACAAAAGTGATCTTTTCAGACCCCCAGAAAATCCTAAAGGTTTTGGCTGTGTTACATTTTGTATTAGCGATCAGAAGCCTTATCATAGGATTTCTGTATTTTATTTACAACTCACTTAAAGCATTTACTGCGTTTATTATATGGAAAAATGAAACAGCGCCTCTAGTGTATGAACAAGGAACTAATTTCTTCCTTCAAATTAATGTCAAAGTTCCAGTTTACGTCACAAATACTGGAAAAGTCATGCTAGTACCCTGAGTGGTGGTCGCAGGACTCACGAATTACCGTGACCCCGGTACGTAAAGAGCTATTGAAGGACACCGTGGATTTTAGTCAGTACGAGTCTGACAGTCCGTCCCACTCTGACCTGGGTGGGAGGACTCATTTGATGATTTTACCACGTAAAAAAAAAGTACCCTGAGTGGTCAATAAAGTACGAGGACACACCAGCCTTATCAATCACAAAACAGTTTGTTTAGCAAAAAAATAAATCAACATATTTGACCTAGTTTGTCCATCATAGTACTAATCAGTTGGTACTTATTTGCATTCCATTTTTAAATAAATGAACACCTCTACTGACCAGTGTAACTCGACCTCTCGCTTTATGTTCAGATGTCAAAATTTTGGGTCTTTCATATGGAGTTGTTCAGACCGTCGCAAGTCTAATATCGGGAAATCTTAGCAGGGACATGCCATCGATAAAGAAGTTGTCAAGTGTCCAAGGATTTGCACAAACAGAGGTGCAATTTGCGCTTTTTTATAGGAAATATTGTGTATCATAAATGAAATGATGCAACTTTTTATTTCTGCCAAACTCAATGTTAACAAACGGTTGTTTTGTCAGGAGTGTCATCCTAAACTTTGACAGTTAATTATTGAGACCCAATCCGGGTATCATTATTTTTTTTTTAGATTTCATTATGTTTTTTTCTAAACCTTTTAACGAAGCACTAGTGTATTTCTAACCGACTACAAAAGTCAATCAAGCAAAAAACAAAAGACACTGACAAACTCAGATTTCTGAAATAGTTAAGCTATTTTCTTAATTTTTGTGTTGTTTTAGAAATTGGTTATTATAATTATTTTCTTCTTTTTCATTTATTAAAAGTGGCTGATTGAGTTATATTTCATTTTTAATAATATAATAAATATTCGAGCACACATTCATTTTCTAACAAAATAGTACTAATTAAAAGTATTTACATAAGTAGGTAACTAAAACTAGAAATTTAAGAATAAAACTAAATATTTACAACAAAATACTGAATTTAAACTAAAACTAAAATAGAATTATAAAAGAAAAGAAAAAACAGAAAAAGGCTGTCATTTATTTTTTAAAAGAAATCATCGTATTTCAAACTAAAATTGACGATTCTCACATTAAAAGAAGCGCCGTGTATAAACAAATCATTAGGAGCCTATTTAAAAATAAGCCTGAAGGACGTACAAATATTTATACTAAAGCTCTAATTAAAACAAAATTATATTGAAATCAAAATCAATGAGCAAATATTCACCTTATTGACCGACCGACTTCGTCGTGCTCTCAATCTTCTAAATTTAAAAATCTCGTGTCACTGTATTTGTGGTTGCAGTCCTCTAAAACAGCTCCGCCAATTAAGGTTTTAAAGTATTTTTCACGCTCTTACCATCCTCCTTAAAAAATCTCCTCATAATAATGTTTAAGATTTTTATCCTACTAAAAAAATCGCTTACGTTCATAAAATATCTGAATACAGACAAACTACCGGTGTTATTATTAATGTAGGTTGGTAAGTGAGGTGACCAGATGGTCACCAAAACTATATATAAATAGATATTTTACCTATATGTAGTTTTGGAAATCATACGAAGCCGTTGGTCCCGGCTGTAATTTGAAGATCTTTGATAGTCGTTACAGGCAGTCAGTCGCCCGGAACTTTGACGGCTAGTTTTATTTAAAGGTACCACTAACTGGGTTGTGGAGGTCAGATATGTAGTCGCTCCATGTAAAATAATGATATCAGCTGCATTAAATAATTCTGAAAGTCAATTTCAACATTGTTGGCAAATGACCAGATAAATGAAAATCCAATACAAACATATGTTTTATAAACAAAAGCTTTGAGGTGTATTTATATTATACAGTTTCCAAAAATTCCGTGAGACCTTGACAAAAGAACCCATAATGCATAATTTATATTGATGGAAACATCATTTAATTTAAATGACCTAATTAAACATAGCAAACAGTTTTATATCACTCATAAAACATTTAAAGTCACCATATAAGAAGAAATGAATTTTCCACATTAAAATTGAACATTATAATTTTATTTACACGAAAAGGGAGTAAAAGTTAATAAAACTACATTAAAACATAAATTACTTAACCATATCAAAATTGAAAGAAATAAATTATTCACACATTATAGGACCAATAAACTAAAAACATTGATTGACCATAAATCTATTCAAGGTCCATAACAAATTGAGTGACCGCGTAACACAGCAAGCGTTACTGGTCTACCGAACCATCCCTCTACCAAGAAATACTATACATAAAGGTACAAACAAGCGTTACCTAACCAGTTAAATTTTATTCATTGTGCACTCCGCACGTGAGAACGAGCGAAATAAAGATCGCGGAACGATGATCGTTGCGTTCACGATCTTAGCCTTCATCGGCACCGCAGCCGCGCGGTCCGCGTCTCCAATAGACTTCACTCCAGTCAACGAATTTACCTTACAACTGCTAGAAAATACTTACGCATTCCAAGAGAATTTCGGCACTAAAAACATTGCATTATCACCTCTATCCGTTTGGAGTATATTCTCGTTACTTGCTGAAGGATCGACTGAAGAAACGTTTTCAGAATTAGTGAGTGCTTTAAGATTGCCAAAGGATTTGAGGAAAACTCAGTGTTTGCATTCGGCAGCCAATGATGTGTTGAAGTCGGAATACCAGGACGTCATAGTGAAGGGACAGTCGGCTATGTTTACCGAGTGTGCGACTAAAGTGCATGATGAATTCTGTGAGGCAGCTTTAAGGTATGATATGTCAATTTATTCCTCTGAAACCCAGAATACGACTGAGCTAGCTCACGATATCAATCTATTCATCTGTTACGCTACTGATGGAAGAATCTTAAACGCAGTGAAACCACAAGACTTGGAAAACTTACAAATGGTGTTGATCGACGCTCTGTATTTCAAAGCAAACTGGACGCATCCTTTTGACCCGACTCAAACCAAAATAGAAACATTTTACAACTCACAAGGCAAGTCAATTGGATCAGTGAACATGATGTACCACAAAGCCCCTCACTCCTTAGGAGACTCTGACGAAATCAATGCTCAAGTCCTCGAAATGACGTACGGAAAAAACGAAGATTTCGCAATGATGATACTTCTACCTTACGACGGCGTTTCAACGAAGACTGTCCTTAAAAACTTAGCTACTAAATCACAAAATTGGATAACAGAGTTTAGAATAGAAGGCAGTTCACCAGCTATAGACACTTATATACCAAGATTTAGACTATCATCAAGGTTAGATTTAATACCACCTTTGATGTATTCGGGAATAACGTCTATTTTCGACAGGACAAAAGCGAAACTGCCTGGTATTGCGGACAATCCTTTATATGTGACGTCATCAATTCAAAACGTAGATATTGAAGTTAATGAAGAAGGTACGGTAGCTGCTGCAGCAACAGTGGTTGGTTTAGAAGACAGGATTCTAGGGCAAAGGTTCGAAGCTAACAAGGAGTTCATATTCTTAATCGTGCAGAGGAAATGCAATGTGATCCTATTTGCTGGAGTGTACGGAGAACCGTCTGTAGTGTGATATTATAGTACAAAAGAAACGAGTGTTAAAACAAATTTACATTTCAAAAACAGTGATGGAAAAATATTACAAAGATGTAAAAATAAATTGTCATTCGAAAAGTGGTGATGAAAAATAACATAAGAGACAATAATAAATAAAAAATAAAGTCTTCAAAACCAGAAATGCGGAATTTACCAAACAATGCAGTGTAGGTAATTGTATGTAAAATATATAAACAATGGGAGAAGCGCGACCTTCACGACTCAGCATCAAGACGTAATAAGTGATACCTAAACATCGTCATTTGTTTTGTGTTTCAAACTGTTCGTATAAAGGTGGTAGAAAATACCGTATTAAGCTGCGGTTTCACTGAGGTAGAGTGGAGCAGAGCGGAGAGCGATTCACCAATCACATTGGCTTGAGTGGAGAAGAGATGTGGATTTCAAGCCATGTGATTCGTGAATCGCTCTGCTCCACTCCGCCTCAGCCTAACCCAGTGACCCGTACTAACTGGGTTGTGGAGGTCAAATAGGCAGTCGGTCTATGTAAAATACTGATATTCAGCTGCATTCGGTTTGACTGGAAGCCCCAGCATAATTGGGAAAAGGCAGGCATTATGATGATGGCTCTATCATGTAAAAATATTTTAGGTTCGAATTTAAATCACCTCCACCAACCTCGTCTCTGTAAGGGGGAGAGAGGGAGTGATCGTAATCTTTAATACATCCATCTCTTAATACGTCTTCTATTTTTTGCCACTCAATAAAAACTGTACCCAACAATAATTTTCAAGACTGTAATTTCATTTACCAAAGGTCCACGTCAAAATTAAATCAGCTGTGTAAATAAAAACTAGAAATAAGTTGGTATGTTCAAACATAATATCGTCTCGGAAAATGCAAAATTACTTTAGGTACCTCCAATTGGGACTAATTGGGCGCGAAATTCAGAATCAATGTTTTTTTTTGAAGTGAAGACTTCTTTAGCGGCGTTGTGCACTTTTTTGGAATGGATAAAAAATGTTAAACTCGCGTCAAGACACGTGACCTGATCGAAAATTCGTAAGACGGCGCAGGGCGCTTGCGCGAATGTTCGTGTGTGTTTATTACTATTGAAGTCTTCACTTCTGCCGGCACTCCCAGAGTGCAACCCGTCGTTTTTTTTTTTATTGTGGTACTTTACACGATTAACTCAATATTCCCAATTTGGCGGTTAAGTAATTTTGTGGCTCTTCCATTTTCTGATTGAAAGTCCAAAATGCATCATCCATTATATTACTAAATATTTATATTTGAGCAATCCGATAAACAAAATGTTATCCATATTAGTGACATTGTGCTGCAATCATCTTGACAGAATCCGTTTAGTATTGAGTCACGCAAAATTGCACTCTATAACGTTTACCTGCTAGGATATTGATAAAATTTTGGTTGACCAGTTACCTCTCGATGTTTTACTTCACATTTTTAAGAGCATGGTCACTAAACATCAGTAGGCGGCAAGATTTGCGCAGTGGCTGAGCCTCCGATCGGCTGTTTCGTTGTGTGTTCGATTCCCGCACGTAACAAATAACTGTATGGCCTATAGATTCCGGATCTGGCTGTTTGTGTATGTGATTTTAAATGTTTATAAACTCAATCAAAGCAGGAGAATTTCCTCGTGTTTTTTATTGTCCGCGAAGTAGGAATCAAACTCACGACCTGTGGCTATGGGACATCTCGCCCAGGGAAATACTGGCCTGCGGGCCAAATGTCCCCTTTTTAAAATGTCCATGGGTAGATTCGCCCGGACCACTTTAGTGGAACGGGCCCGATGTCTCCTATTATATAGTGAAGGGATATTTCGGCATAATCGTATATTTTTAATGAATGATCTGATAAATTACCAAATGCTGATTAGAAAAAAATATTGTTATTTTTTTTTAAATAATCATTAAAAAGGTGGACGTTTGTCCCGCAGGCTTGTTTTTTGACCGAGATGTCCCATAACCCCCTGTGCATAAGTAAATGCCTTTACCATTACATTAAGGCCGACAACATACTGCGATTTTCAACATTAGCGCGTATACACTGCGAATAAAAGATCAAGCTAAAATTAGTTCAACTTTGCAAATAAAAATCCACCGTAAAAAAAAGAGGGATCAAAACCGCAGTGTGTTATGTGCCTAAGCCACCGCATTATGTATAAGAATAATTATTTTTCAGTAATACAATAACTCTTAATAATTAATTGACTGCATTCGAAACTACCTATAATATGAATAAGATGCAAAATCGATTATTAAAAGTGTTTAATGTCAAAGTCATTTTGTAACTTAATTATAATTTCAATGCTACCGATCTTTGTAAATATTATGAATTGAAAAACCGTCCAGATCAGTGTCATTCAACGCAAAGTGAAGGGTTCCGTATTCTGGTTATGCTTGCGCTTGCAAAGAATTGTGTTTTTATTTTATTTTTTGAAACTGCATAATAAGTACATATTTCATTGTATTTCTCTTTACAAAATATTTTTGCGACATTAATTTGGTGCACAGTATTCATTTTGTTAACTGCAAAAAAAATGTATTTCATTGTATTTCTCATACATTTTTATTATGATTAGAATTGAATGAGATTTTAGAATTTGCTTTCTAAACTCTAATGACTGTGATAGTGAACGTGTCAGTTCAAAAACGTGTATCAGAATTCGATATATTGCCAAAAATTTCAAAATGAATTTATAGTCTACAGTCATAAGGGATGCCCGACGGACATAACTCAAACTCAAAGTATTTATTTCAATTTGAGAATTAATCTTTTAAATTGACAAAAAAAAACTCAAAATGAAGCTACAGTTCTTTACAATCATAAGGCATAATAACTTGTAAAAGTACTATAGTTACCGATTCCAAGATGCTAGAGACTAGAAGAATGGGCAAAAGATTCCCAAAATTACACAGGTTATTTTATTGCCATTTTCTTCAACGGAACCCTAAATAAAGATGATTCGTCTAATGAGGTGAATCTCGAGAATAGATAACGATCTATTTCGCAATTCTATATTAATTTCAGCCATGACTTACAGAAACACCATAAATTACAAATCGCCATGTTGTATAGTTATTTACGATAGGCTTAATTTACTGTGAATAATAATTTTAGTTAATTATAATTGTATATCATTAAGTTATTAAATGTTTTATTATTTATAATTTGTGTTTCTTTGTTTTTTCTTCTTTTTTTGAAGATCTAATTGGACCTTCGAGACGGACTTTGGTTAATTATGTATAATGATGATTATTTACATTATTCTTATAATAATTTAATGATGTAAGAAATAATGTATTTTTTGTGGAAAATTATCAAAATGGTTCCTCCCGCTCTGATCGAGTAGAGCGGAATGGACCGTCAGACTCGTGACTAAAAACCAACCTGTTCCTTAAACTGCTCTTTGCGTTTCAGAGCCGCGGTAACCTCTTAAGGCATTCCCGTAACACCGGCAGCAAAAGTGATACTTTATCTGAGACTATGTCGACTAAATTTTTTTGTGGTAAGAGAAATTCGACCGCGAGCTGGGTGAATGAGTTGTCGAATTTTTCTTTCGTCAAGCCTATCGGTTAATAAAAATTGTCTCGAGAAGTTTGCACAGTAAATAGTTTCGACCTATGTTACAATCGTCCTCCAAATTATTTTACACTTAAAGGCGACATTCGCAAATAATTACAACATCCTTTATAACAGTTTTATTTAAAGACTAGCACACCGCCCACGACTTCGTCTGCGGTTTCATGTTTTCCCATATAATTTTCAAATACCTGTTTGGGAATAGAATTTCCAAAAATCTTGAAACACACACATATTCAAAGTTTCAAGTAAATCTGATGAAATTTAAATTTATTTTAATACAAACTACACCTTTACCTCTTAGGTAATGAATTTCGTAAAACACACTTGGCGTCATTTGAGGAAAGGACAATGTCCGAAATGGCCCTATGCCACAAAATGTTTTGAAATACACGATAATTAACTGTCTATTTTATAATATTAGTTGCAAATACTTTTGTAACACGGACTAGCTGTATGCAAAAATGAACAATAAAAAGTATTTAACGTGAATAATAACATTAATGGCCGCCATCTTCATCAAACGTCATGTCGTGTCGATAAATAATAGGGATGCCCAATTGATTGTAATTGATGCGAATCGTAAGCCGATGTATCGAGTTATAAAAAAATCGTGGTCTAAAAGATTGATTTCTAAAAAATCGGTTTTATTTTTCAAGTTTACATTATAATGTAAGTTTATCCATTCTATGAAAAATAAGAAAGATAATAAATGATCTCTTATCAGTAAAATCAAAGTTGTTTCGATCAAAAAATCGATCTATTAGAAAAATCGATTCTTCGATTAATCGATCTCAGATCGTCATCCCTAGTCACTTGTCACTGTCAGTCTACTGATGATTACAATAGCGTCACTTGTTGTTTGTAATTGTTTGTATCGGTGTATTTTGGTGACTTTTGTGATATTGCATATTACGACTTGGCTATTTTAACGGACTCTGATCGCTTTAAAAAACGACTTACTTGGCTGTGATTTTCGGAACTGTGTACCGCTCAAACGACAACCTAGGCATAGGTACCTACCCAATTATCTAGGTAGGTGCTGAAAATAGCTAAATATATTATGATATTGCTTTTCAGTTTATTAAAAATCACTTTAAGCTATGAAAAACTACACCTAATATTCATTGTTATGGTTCGATTATAACCTCAAAATCTGATTCTTTTCTTGGAATATATCTATTCTGCAGCTAGTCCGCTATAAAAATAAGATCTTATAGGAGTTTACTAATGATCTACAACACAAAATATAATTTTCCGATGCTCTTGGTTCCAGGGCGAACAATGTATGGGCGCAGAGCAATCTCCTTTGTGCATTAACGTTTTAGTCTAAGAGGTTTCAGCTGTGCGTTGAAATCAGTCAGTTTCTTCTTTTACATGTATAAACAGATTTTATTCTACACGACATTGAATAAATATAACACAAATTGCATAATATAATTTAGTTGACCTCTACAAGGGCGCTTATAAAGTCATTAGTAAAATTTATTCTTAGACTTCATCTTAAACAAGTAGCAAAAAGCTAGGTATGTTTTTGTTAAATATCTGATTAATTATTAAGGCACCTATAATTAAAAAGACTTGTATTATAGTAATATAATTGTATAATTTTCCACCATAGCTACCAAATAAGCAGTTTTAAGTTCGATTACCAGGATTATAAAACCGGTCAAGTGCGAATCGAACTCGAGCACTAAGGGTTATCTATGAAAACGGCAAAAACATCACGTTATTTACATTTTATAGCATTATTAGGTCTGTGGCCTGTGATGGACAGCTAGGATGTAGATTCCACCCACTCCGACACTAGTTGTATTGTTTGGCATGGCAACTTGTATCCCGTTGACATCAAATAATTCCTCCCGCCAAGGGTGAAAAAAAAAGAGTTTTGAGTTTGAGTGTTTTTTTTAAAGTTCGGGTGAATTTGGATTGAAGATGAGAAATGTGATGTGAAGATGAAATCCTACACAAAATCCTAAACAAAATGTTTTGACTCAATAAAAATATGTTGAGCATTTAACACTGGGTCACCTCAATGACCTCTAATAAATAAAAACAGTAAGATTAAAACGGCTGTATTAATTATCATTTAATAAAAATAAATTAAATAAGTGATTTATTTCCGAACACTTAAATTTTTATAATATTTTAATCGATCCGTCCTAGAAATTATAAATGGCCATACATTTAAAATTAATTCCTGTATTACAAAATTGAATTCTAGCTGACATCATTTATTACAAAATAATAAAGTTGTTGTGATCAGATGGTATTAACAATATATGCAGAACTAGCACTTTTCCCGCGACTTCGTCCGCGTGGGTTACGTACTTTCCTAATTTCCCCTTTTCACCCCCTTAAAGGTTGAATTTCCAAAAACCCCTTCTTAGTGCTCCCCTACATTATAATAGGAAGCCGTGTGCAAAATTTCACATTCCTAGCCCCAGTAGTTTCGGCTGTACGTTGATATATCAGTCAGTCAGTTCTCCTTTTATGTATATATATAGATAGAAGATAAGTAAATAAATTATTATACGAAAGATCAAGAGGTCGGGAGTTCAAATTTTGTGCATTTAAAGTCTTTATCAGGAACCACGGGATTATTACAAATGCGAATATTTTTGCGGATGAATAGATGAATGTTTGTTAGACTTTCACACAAAAACTACTGAATGGATTTGGATAAAAGAGGTTCGAATTTGTTTATTTTTAGTTTTCGAACCCCGAAAAAAAATTAGGTGGCCCTATAGATCACCCGCCGTTTTGTTATTTTTAGAATCGCGGTGCGCAACGAGAGTTATATATATGTTACGGCTAAAGGTAGGTGTGAACCTAAACTTAAGATTAGCCGGCTAAACCTAGGTTTATCTTCGACGAAATGTTAATGTTAGTTTGTTCTATCTTTAGCCGGCTAAACTTAGGTGTAGCTGCAGGTCCTTGGCTAATGTAGAAGGAAATGGAATGGTCTTGCTTTCGCGGGGCGTCCACGCTTCCCAGCATGTCGACGGAGCCCCGCTTCGCGGGGCTCCTACTTCTGGGTGGTTTAAAAAAAAAAATAACCACGAAGAGGATGGCGGGGTCTTTCAGACCCCGCCATCCTCTTCTAACCTAAATTGTCCGAGTCGGGGTGCCAGCGAGTCCCGAGCTCGCTTCGCTCGCTCATGTGTAATGAAAGTGATTATTTTTTAATAAAGTTTTCGTGTCAAAATAGTAAACATTATTACATTGTTTCCTTTTCCATTTCCTTCTACATTTTTAGCCAAGGACCTGCAGCTACACCTAAGTTTAGCCGGCTAAAGATAGAACAAACTAACATTAACATTTCGTCGAAGATAAACCTAGGTTTAGCCGGCTAATCTTAAGTTTAGGTTCACACCTACCTTTAGCCGTGACATATAGATAGAAAAAAAGATAGAGGACACCTATATAAACAAAAAAATAATTAGACATGGGTAATGTACTCGTAAGTTTCAGAATTACTCGCGGAAATTTAAGCAGAAAACAGTTTTTTTATCTGGGTAAAATCATCAAATGAGTCCTCCTACCCAAGGCGGGGCGGGAGGGACTGTCAGACTTGTACTGACTAAAATCCACGGTGTCCTTCAATAGCCCTTTACGTTTCAGGGTCATGGTTATCTGTTGAGACTGTCCCGCGACCCCTGCAGACTTTGGCTTGCCCCGTCGGATAGAAAACTGTTCCTTAGATAAACCACTTTTTTGTCATTTTTCTCCCTATAGGTATGCTTATTGAATTATGACGACAACATCGATCGAACGATCCGAATTGCCTGTCAAATTCTAAATTAACGTCAGCAAAGCCTCGGGCGACAGCTAGTTTAAAATAATTTAACAAACTGATCGACTGAACTTCACGTTCGAAGGTTCAATGCCAAAACAATCACCAGCACATCCTTATAACTGTCTCATTACTGCTTCAAGATCGTGACTTAGAAACTTAAACGACAGACAACGACTCAGACTAAATCGTGAGCTATTTATAAGAGGATAAAGGTAAACGAGAAACCAGTGTTTAATTTTATATCACGACCTTTTTGTAGCTACCTAATGTAAGACTGCATCGGAGAACAGACTGCAGAGGAGCTCGTGGCTAAATAAAAACAGCCGCACAGGCCGATCTTCTGGGTTAAGCCGTGCTTGCCAAGTTTGGTCTGTGGATGGGTGACCATCTGTCATAGCGAGTTTCCTCCGTGCCTCGGAAAGCACGTAAAGCCGTTGGTCCCGGCTGTCATTTGTAGATCTTTGACAGTCGTTACTGTTAGTCAGAAACTCTACAACCAGTCTTACTATGGGGTATCGTATCACCAAATTACTGGGTTGTGGAGGTCCGATAGGCAGTCGCTCCATGTAAAATACTGATATTCAGCTGCATCTGGTTTGACTGGAAGCCGACCCTAATATAGTTGGGAAAAGGCTAGGCAGATGATGAATGTAAGACTGCATCGTGATAAAAAAAGTCTTGTTAAGACTAACGGCCCAGGGCAGTATGGAGAGAGCGACTGTCGCAACCGAGGTCCGTGCACGCCGCAATTTTTGAGGAGTGGCTGGTTAGGCATCCTGACCTACTGTGACCCCGGAACGTATAGGGCTATTGAAGGACACCGTGGATTTTAGTCAGTACAAGTCTGAACATCCCTCCTGCCCTGCCCTGGGTGGGAGGACTCATTTGATGATTTTACTCTCTAAAATCCACGGTGTCCTTCAATAGCCCTTTACGTTCTGGGGTCACGGTAATTCGTAAGTCCCGCGACCCCGGCAGGCTTTGGCCCTCTAGAGGGTGGCCCTCATTTTGCTGACACTCTTTGAGGAGCGCGTGGAACACAACGCGCCGTCGACCCGGGCATGGTCCATGGTCGGACAGCGAGTTGCCCATTACTCGCTGCCCGCATGCCCGCGCCTACTGACTTATGTAGCCTAGGCCAAAAAAAAGATCGTTAAATTCGTCTTGTGGAATAAACACGCATTTTTTTTCTTTTAAGACAATCAGTACCTATTTAATTTCGCGCTTACAATGTCATATTGGCATTGGCTTTTTTAACTCTTGAATACAAATCAAAACCCTCCTTTAGACGCAGTAAAGAAAACAAAGTATAAACTAGGTGTGTTTTAATAGTTTAACTCGATGACAACTTTATCAAGTGGTTAGCATTCAACAAAATGTCGTAAGTACTTCACTGACAACTTCATAAAAAATAAACAGAATTGAAAAAGATCAAGATCACAGGCTTTTTTTGTACACATACCTACTGCTATTGTGAAGGTAAAATGTATATAATTTTATATAATTTTATATGATTATCGTAAACATCTTGCTTTGTTTTCAAGTAAATGGTGACATTATTTTTAATGGCCATGTGAAGAAGAGCCTTAAATGAAATGTTTGCTGTTTGTTTATCCTTTTTTTTTAACGTGGTAAAATCATCAAATGAGTCCTCCCAGGGGCAGAGCGGGAGGGACTGTCAGACTCGTACTGACTAAAATCCACGGTGTCCTTCAATAGCCCTTTACGTATCGCGGTCACAGTAATTTGTGAGTCCCGCAACCTTTTGTTCATCCTTAGGATTTATTTCACACATGACACCCGTAGAAAGAGCACTTGAGCTAATAGCACCTAAGGTATTCACCATACACACATCATCATCAAAAAAGTCTGTGATCACTAGCATAAACTGATATATTTTTTTTAAATAAACCATGACCCACACTAGGAATTTCTCCTGTGTCGTGGGTGCTTTTACAAACATAGAAACTCACATACACAAGCAGCTAGACCCGAAACAACTACTTGTAGGTCATACAAATATTTGCTCCGTGCAGGAATCGAACCCGCAACACGCAGCGCAGCAGTCCAATCGCTCAGCCACTGCGCTAACCGAGCCGTCGAAATTGAACTTTATCAAGAAAAAATGTTTGTTGTGTGTTTTCTTTAGATTGAAATGCCCTGTAATAATAATCTAAAAAAAAAGAAGACATCATTTTTTTTTATCAGCCTACACTGTCCCACTGCTGGGCAAAGGCCTCCCCCAAGTTTTTCCATGTGTTCTTGTCCAGCGCCTCTTCGAACCAGCTCTCACAGTACGAGTCCAACTCATCTCGCCACCTCTATCTGGGCCGGCCTCGGCGGCGCTGTCCATCTCCAGGCACCCACTGTGTGACGGCCTTCGCCCAGCGGTCAATGTTCATGCGGCTGACGTGACCCGCCCAGTTCCATTTCAGCTTGACAGCCTTCTTTCCGACGTCCAGAATATCATAATAATTATATTATAATTAACCGTAACAAAAAAGATTTTTATTTTTTCAAAACGATCGTAAAATATTTTAAACAAAATTTTGATAAAATAACAAAAAAAAACACACAAATACCTAAATGATTGTCTTGTTTTTTTATTTTAAACTTCACACGTCAATTATACTCTGACATCATTACATAAAAACCAAATCCGCATGTTTTAAGTTTTTAACGAATTTCAGCGCACCTTGGATTCCGGATTTTAGGTGTTATGTAAGTGCAACATTATTACTTCATTAACAATTATGATGACCTTTGACAGTGATTTTAAGTATGAAAGAAAGAAAGAAAGAAAGAAAGAAAGCTTTATTTGCATAAATTGTAGGTACATGACATAAGATATTATTAAAATAAGTTGTGATCCTTGTACAATTTACCTTAAATAGGCATGCAAAAATTGTTGGATATATTAACATACAGTACTATAAATACAAATTAACAAAATTAGGCATGTCAAACAAATTAAATCAATAAAATTAAACAATTGAATGAACGAGTACAATTACGAATATAATGTCAAAAACGAATACTTTATTAAAATAAATTTACTTCTATAATTGTTGGTAATCAAGAATAAGTAATTAGATTTCATTATCATTTAAAAATTCGTTTATAGAATAGTAACATTTCTCAATAAGTAGTGCTGTTAATTTCTTTTTAAAATTGTGTATTGTATCATTCTTTATTATGTCAGGTATCTTATTATAAATCATAGGACCCATGCAAGTAATGTTTTTTTTAACTAAAGCAGTATTACAGTTCTCAACATGTAAAAGATTTTTGTACTGACTCCTGACTGGTCTTTGCCTCATTTCTTGTACTGTAGTGAAGAGGTGCATGTTCCGTTTAACGAACATTGCCACTTCTAGAACATACATTGCCGGAAAGGTTAACAGTTTTAGGGATTTAAACACCGGGACGCAGCTATCTGTTGTTTTCATGTTCATAATTGACCTCAAGCAACGTTTTTGGGCTTTGAATACCTGTTCCCTCAGACAAGAATTTCCCCAGAAAATTATACCGTATCTCAGAGTAGATGCCACGATCCCATGATATGCAATCAAAGTTGTAGCCATGTTCACTTTCTTAGTTAGGTTGAAGAGGACATATGCAGATGAATTTAATTTTTTGCAAACTTCTTCTGCTTGTGGTTTCCATGTTAATTGACTGTCGATAATTATGCCTAGGAATTTCGCTTTTTGCACTTGGTCTATTTTATGACTATCATATTCAATAATTAAATTTGGTAAGGATGTTCGTTGGTAAAAAGATATAATGTTAGTCTTTCCTAGATTAATTACTAAGTTATTTTTTTCTAGCCAATTTATGATATCTTTTAGTGTGTTATTAATGTCTTCTTCATATTTATTCGGATCAGAACAACCAATTAATGCGGTGCTGTCATCAGCGAATAAAATCATTGGGTCTTTAATGTGATTTGGTAAATCGTTGATAAACAGCAGAAATAAAGGAGAACTTAGGACCCCACCCTGGGGCACGCCGTGTTTAATATATCGGCATTCGGATAAGTATTTCTTTTCACGTTTGCTTTTAATACATACCCGGGATATTTCTGTGTATTGTCTACGGTCGTTTAAATATGATTTTATTAGATTGAGCACGTTTCCTCTTATGCCATACATATTGAGTTTACTAAGTAGTGTTTCATGATGGACACAGTCAAAGGCTTTAGTCATATCAGTGAGGATTGCACATATAGGTAATTTCTTGTCAACATTTTTTAATATTACACTAAGTAAGTCGAAAATAGCTGAATTAACACCTTTGTTCTTTCTAAAACCCTTCTGTTCAGAGCATAAAATATTATATTTATCCAAAAATTTAGTAATTGAGTCGTATAATATTTTTTCTATTATTTTGGAAAAAATTGGAATTAAGGCTATGGGCCTATAGTTGGCTAAGTTTTCTCTGTCTTGTTTTTTGAAGAGCGGTTTTATAATAGCTATTTTTAATGCATTTGGAAACACTCCAGAGCTGATACATAAATTTATAATGTGACTGAGGTGTGAAGCTATATTATCCGATACAAATTTGACTACCCTTGTTGCTATGCCGTCATATCCGAAGCTGTTTTTATTTTTTAAAGACATGATAGTTTTTTTGACATCTAGAGGTATGACAGGTGACATAAACATTGAATGCGGATTGTTACGTATACTAGCAGCTGCTGTACCAGTTACTTTAGTGTTTGTTTGTATCTGATCGATAAAGAAATTATTAAAGGCGTTTGCAATGTCTACTGGATTAGTAATAATTTTATCTCGGGTTTTGACTTGAGATATTTGGTCACTGGTGCGCGTATTATTATTATTTATAATCTGCCACGACGCTTTCGATTTGTTTGTGGACGTATTTATGGAGTAATTATTTTGCGCCTTTTGTGTCAACTTTATTATTTTTCTAAATTTTTGAGAATATTTTTTAAAAATTAGTTTATTTTCCTTTGAAGGTTCATGTCTATATTTCCACAACAGCTGTCTCTGCTTTTTACTACAAACTCGTATTCCACGTGAAACCCATTTTACTTTTCTGTTCGTCCTAATAGTAACCATTTTATATGGAAAACAAAGTTCGTATAACATACGGAAATGCTCTATAAAGTAATCATACGCTTCGTTCGCATTCTCTGTTTTATATATTTCAGCAAAAGTAAGGCATTGGAGGTGACTTTTAAATTTAATTAGATTTTCTAATGAGAGATCGCGTTTTTTTGTACGCCAGAAGCTTACTCTACATGTTTTATTTGTTTTTACTTCTAAAAATTGCGCGGTATGATCTGACAATGCAAAGTCATAAACTTCAGTTTTACATTTTAACTGAGAACTACAAGCAAAATTATCCAGGCAACTGTTGCTGGCTAGCCTAGTCGGTTGACGTAATTTTAGATCAAGATTGTGCCCCGAAAGAAAGTATTCAAAGTCTTTCGTAACATTGTTTCTTTTTAGAATGTCGATGTTGAAATCCCCGCATAAAACTATTTTCTTATTAGATTTTGAACATGTATTTTTTAAAACAGCGTCTAAATTTTCGTAAAAAAGATTCAAATTATTCATTTTTGGAGGCCTATAAATACAAAAAACAAGTAATTTTTGTTGGACAAGTTCAATTCCGCAACATTCGAAGGTGTTTGTTATTGAATAGCGTGATATGTCTGTTATTTCCTTGTATTCAATATCATTCTTGATTAGAATACAAGTTCCTCCCCGCTTCTTTGTTTTTCTTGAATAACTTGCCGCTAGCCTATAATTTGGGATTTTCAATAGTTTTTCATGGCCTTCCATAATAAAATGTTCAGATATGCATATAACATCTATATCTCTTTGTTTCTTGGATAGTTCCTGCAGGTGAACGGTGAGTAGATCAGCTTTACTGAGAAGACCAGCAATATTTTGGTGTAAAATATTTATTCTGTTATAGACGAAAAAAAATCCAGGTTTGCTTCATTAATTGTTTCACTAGTCGATGGGCTTCCTGATGGGACTGCAATGTCCTCAGAACTGGAATAAGTGAGGTCGTCTATAAGATGTTTCAAGTTCTGGTAGACATTTAACATTCCTCTGTTATTTAGTTTCCCATTTCGAACGGAGAACATTTTATTGTCATAAGATAATTGTTGGTTCGAGTCTAGTATCCAAGCATAATTATGACTTAAGTTGTCTAGGTAAATCATGTTATTGAATGTTTCAATTCTCCAATTATGCATTAGCGAGTACCCGTTGATATTGTATGTCGGCAGGCATAATATAACATTTGTATGTGTTATATTCTTCAAAACTTCACGTGCTTGGACAATTAAGTTGCAATAACTGTTTGTTTTAAGAAAATCTTCGTCTCCTATATGTATAATACAATAATCTTTTAATGTATAGTTAATTAGTTTCGCCTGTAAATTATCAATTAGTTTCTCGAAGCCACAGTTTGGTGTGAGATAGTGACATATTTTAAAATTAGGGAATACCTCTTCAGCATTTGACAATATTCTATTTGTCGAGTTACTACTTAAAATACATATTTTGTTTCTTTCATCCGTTCTTTGTGGTGTTTTTATGGGAGGTAACGTGATAATCGGGCTGATCTTCGATGTTCTAGGAGATTGACAAGGACTGTCGCGTATTATTCTGCATGGAACCTGTGAACTATTTTTTATTGGTGTACTATTCTTTTTATTCTTTTTAGGTGTTGTGCTTGTCTTACTCGTTAGTTGTTTTGTAGCTTTTTTTATTATGTCATGCTTTATGCCAATATCCTTAATATTTTTCTTCAATTCATTATTTTCCAATGACAGGTTGTTTATCTCCTCGTGAGCTGCTGATAATTCTAATTTAAGTTTTTCTACTTCGTTTTTTAACTCAAGTATGCGGACATCGTTATCATCATCTGATATGTTTGGGAGACTGATACTGGTGACATCTAGTGTAGTATTAGTCATAGTCCCGTCTACACTTTTTGAGAGTTTATCGTAGTCGGTGAGTACATGACAATCCTGGTCAGGCGATGACACTTTATTGCTGGTGTGAAGTTGTATAGGTGTTTTTACAGTAGGATACTTCGGTATTTTTCTCATTGTGATATTGGATTGCTCTGAGGGAATGGTAGTTTTCTTCTTAATACACATCGTGCATCGCCATTTATTCTTGGATTCTTGATTCATTAATCGATACGTGTGTTCCGGATAACCATCACAGTCTGGTTCAAATCTGTTATTACAAATTGAGCACAGCGCTGTTTTTTTTATATCAACATTTTGTTTACATTTGTGACAAACTACTAGTACTGGCATCTTGCGGCCTTTGCTTGAAGTATTTGTGGATGTAGATTGGGATGACATGATTGTTATCTATCGGTTTCAAGCTAGTTCTATGTTCTATAAGTAGATGGCGCTGTTATTGATTGACGGCAATAGATCATTAAACTATGGTAAACATCCGTTCGATGTAATACCGCTACTCAGCAATAGATGGCGGTGTTTTCACTTTTTTTGGATCTCTGTATTTGACGTTTGTTTGTTTTTTTAAAAATAAATGACAGTTTGAAAATTTTCCACTTTTTTGATACACTTGAATTTCGAGTATTATAAGCTTTAGATTGTCAAGAACTAGGTAACACTGTGTAGAAAATATAGTTCACAATGCACTGCTGTGTATATAATCACAAGGTTTTAGTTGTTTATACACAAAACTTTTTCACTGATTGTTTATCGTCACAGGTGTAGTTTTTACAAGTTATTCACAGTCCAGGTTGTTGCAAACGTTTTCTAGCAACTATTAGATGTTTACGCACATTGTAGTCACAATTTTACGCACTTTTTCGTTGAATTACTATTTCTTTTAGAATATAAATACGGAGCTAGTTGTGTACCGTGGCGGTGGCGCCATCTATCTTATGACTAAAACATTTAGGAATTTTGACGTTCTGACGAAGTTTAATACTTCAACTATAGACCAACTTTAGACTCATTCGACCTTATTACAAAAAATAAATAAACCTTGGTTTAAACCTGGTCTTTCAAGTCCAGGCTTATCTGCAGAGCCATGGTTTAAATTTGTCCGTATTACAAAAGTAAGATAAAACGAATACTTTAGTATCGTCATTCGAACGATTGTCTAACAATTAAAACCACCATGTGTAATAACAATTAAATCTACCTTATTTAAATCCATTTTGGGTGAAAATTACACAAAAACAACAACACAATGAAAAAGTTGCTTAAAGAAACTTTGACACACCTTTGACAGCTACTACTGTTAGACCATGGTTTATCGCAACACCTCGATTTGTAATAACGTTTGTGTAAACCGTAGTTTTACAAAATTTAAACCTGGGTTTATAGTTAAACCCCTTTTTGTAATAAGACGGACTGTGGTGCCTTTACATCCTCCCGCTCTCTTGTATATGCTCATGCAGTCACGCTCTCCCGCCCTGACGTATATGCTAATGCAGGATGTGATCCTAGTCCTATCCTCCCGCCCTCATGCAAATATACACACATGCAGGAAAATTAAGAAAAAAAAATGACATGGCTCGATTAGCAATTCATCCTTCACATTGTGCTGTCATCCTTATCTACTCATTTTTGTTCAGTCAGACGTTTGAATATATTGATGTGATACATCATTACATTGTGATACATCATCACATTGTTACAAAACGCTGATGAGTCATCATTGATTATCACATTTATCACGTTCGTATTATGTACAACAACTGGTTTTGTACACTTCCTGTATGTTATGTACATGTTGTTTCCGATTGATTTGCCTGTTTTAGTTGTGTGAATTTGATGTGTTAATTAACGGTTTATTAAGACGCGGTTTATACAAAAGAGTAGAGCGTAGCAAGCTGCTCTCAAGGAAAACGTCGTGATGAAACTGGCATGCACTAGAATCAAATATTCAAAGACGGGTGACATCTACCTTAGGCCTACATTTAATGGTCGCGGGACTGTACGAATTACCGTGACCCCGGAACGTAAAGGGCTATTGAAGGACACCGTGGATTTTAGTCAGTACAAGTCTGACAGTCCCTCCCGCCCTGCCCTCGGTGGGAGGACTCATATGATGATTTTACCAAGATAAAAAAAAAAGGTTATAAAAACAACCAATTACCTGTCTTTGTATTACTGTCGTCCTTGGAGCCTTTATTTTATGTTTTAAGTATAAAGCGAAAGTGAGTGAGGAATGAATTTACATCTACGTCATCATCTGCCTAGCCTTTTCCCAACTATATTGGGGTCGGCTTCCAGTCAAACCAGATGCAGCTGGATATCAGTATTTTACATGGAGCGACTGCCTGTCGGACCTCCATAACCCAGTAACTGGGTAATACGATACCCCATGGTAAGACTGTTTGTCAGACTTTAGAGCTTCTGACTAACAGTAACGACTGTCAAAGATCTACAAATGACAGCCGGGACCAACGGCTTTACGTGCTTTCCGAGGCACGGAGGAAACTCGCTATGACAGATGGTCACCCATCCACAGACCAAACTTGGCAAGCACGGCTTAACCCAGAAGATCGGCCTGTGCGGCTATATTTATTTAGCCACGAGCTCCTCCTCGAATTTACATCTACGTATGGAATAAAATAATAAGAATCCTTTGTTTCTTTAATAATTAAAATAAATAATCTCGCCCGATGTTAAGCGAAGATGTTGTCGACGGTGAAGCACGCTTGCCTAGAAGTAACCTGTTCACTCTTGACTTGAAGACCTCAAGGTTATAGGTACTTAGCTGGCAGGAAATACAGACCCCAGCAGGGAATTTCACTCCTTAGCTGTACGCAAAATTGACAAAACGCTTTGTACGTACCGGAAAGATGTCCACCATATTAAAAATAAGTAAAAAATAACTAAAACCCGACTACAAAAAAATCGCGCGAATTTGACCGATATTTTTTCCAATTATAAACTTTAAGTAATAGCCGTGGTCGTATGCCACCTAGCCAATAAAGTTTTTTTTTTTTAATTCGGCAACTATCACACAACGCCATCTAGTCCCAAGCTAAGCAGAGCTTGTGTTATGGGTACTAGACAACTGATAAACATACTTATATATTTCTAAATACATACATATTATAGATAAATTACACCCATACACAGAACAAATGATCGTGCTCATCACACAAACATTTGTCCTGGGTGGGAATCGAACCCACGACCTCCGGCATAGCAGTCAGGGTCACTAACCACTAAACCAACAGGCCTGTCTATTGTGTGAAACAACCGCAGGTGGCACACGACTATGTCTATTACTTAAAGTTAAGTACCCTATAACCAGCGGACAACTGAGTCGCTTCTAACGACATCTCATTTGTCATGTTACGATAAGTAGTTTAGAAGTTATGAGAGAACAAACAAACATACATACAAACATACCGATCAAACTCATAACCCTCCTTTTGGCTTTGCCGTAGTCGGGTAAAAATCCTACTAACCGTCCACCTTACACAATGATCGAACTGACAAGACTTTCAAAATCTCGAACGTGATAAATAAAATTTAATCATCATCTGCCTAGCCTTTTCCCAACTATATTAGTGTCAGCTTCCAGTCAAACCAGATGCAGTTGGATATCAGTATTTTACATGGAGCGACTGCCTGTCGGACCTCCACAACCCAGTAACAGGGTAAACCCCATGGTAAGACTGGTTGTCAGACTTTAGAGCTTCTAACAGTAACGACTGTGAAAGATCTACAAATGACAGCCGGGACCAACGACTTTACGTGCTTTCCGAGGCACGGAGGAAACTCGCTATGACAGATGGTCACCCATCCACAGACCAACCTCGGCAAGCGCGGCTTAACCCGGAAGATCGGCCTGTGGGGCTGTATTTATTTAGCCACGAACTCCTCAATGTTATTAATAAATAAAATTAAATAAAAAAATAAATTCCTCAATTTACATCTCAAAATATGTTTGTAAATGTTGAAGTAATAAATACAATTTACTATACAGTAGCCAGCCACTTAATCATGCCAGTAACGACCTCAATACGCAAGAATTATGTTTATAGAAACTATTAAATCAACAATAACTATCATAATGCAATGTGATTTCAATGTCTTGGGTAAAACCACAAACATTAATAATGGAATCGGCGATCCCTGCTTAAATATCCAGTAAATACTGGCAGAATCCCGGGCCTGTCTTAAACAGTCGCCATGGTCGTGAAACGCCGGCAGACGATCTTCTTCCACCGTGGACGCGGGCATGCGGGCGGCGAGTAATGAGAGATTTGCTGTCCGACCATGGACCATGCCCGGGTCGACAGCTTGTTGAATTCCACGCGCGCCTCAAGGAGTGTCAGCATAATGATGGGGCCTTTAGAAGGCCAAAGCCTGCCGGGGTCGCGGGACTCACGATTTACCGTGACCCCGGAACGTAAAGGGGTATTGAAGGACAGCGTGGATTTTAGTCAGTACGAGTCTGACAGTCCCTCCCGCTCTTACCTGGGTGGGAGGACTCATTTGATGATATTACCACGCTAAAAAAAATGCCGGAACTATGAGACTTTCAGTCATTACTAATCTCAGTGACTGCTGAAAAATGTGAATTTGGAAGTGTTTAAGTATTTTTTTTTTTATATTTTGATACCGATCTATTTAAGGCCAAACCAAGTTACGTATTATATCCAGTAGATCCCTTTTTAACCAACTTCTTTTAGATATAATTTCTCTGTAAGTAGGTACCTATCGACGAAAGGAGCCAGCTGTATTTTAATTTATCTTTCCACTAACGCAGCCTTATTTTGCGGCACGCGTAACTTGGCCGATTCTATATCTAATAGAAAAAATGTTTCCCCATGCAATTGAACAATAAAAACATTTTCTACATTTGAAACATCGCCAGCCATGCGCGCCATTTTGCTCGCACGTGCAGTACCTAGCCAAGAGGTTTACCGTATCAAATCAAACAATCGAAGATACGTGTTATTATAAAACTAGCTTCCGCCCGCGATTCCATCCGCGCGGATGTCGGTCTTCGCGTGGATGGTTTATTTCTCCATTTTGAGTAACTCTGACAATGACATCTTATAAATATCTATTGGACCCAAATACGGCTAAGCCTATAATAATTAAGGAGATTCGTGGTTCTACAGAACAACGTCTATGAATAAAACTGAAAAATAATTTTTTTTTTTCTACGTATTTTTCAGGATAAAAAGTATCCTATTTTATGCCCAGGATAATAAGGTATAATTATACCAAGTTTCATCGGAATCGAACCGTTAGTTTTCACGTGATGCCTGCATATACAGACATACAGACAGACAGACAAATATTGTTTAATCACATATTTGGGTTTGGTATCGATCCAGCAACACCCCCCGCTATTTATTTTTTCAATATTTTCAATGTACAGAATTGACCCTTCTACAGATTTATTATGATAATCTGCACCATTTTAACCATAAAACAATAAAACGGATGCCACTAATAAATCAAACCCGTAATTTGATCAATGCCTTCCTCACTACACTGTGTATTGTCCAATTGAGTCCACCGGGTGTAAAATGGACACTTTAGCAATATCGTGATGTCGCGGTACTGTCTTGACAGGTTAACTTGACCCTGGCGCAGTGGGTAAGGGACTGCAGCGCTGCGTGTCGCGGGTTCGGTTCCCGCACGGAGCAAATATTTGTATGATCTACAAGTAGTTGCTTCGGGTCTAGGCGTTTGTGTATGTGAGTTTATATGTTTGTAAACGCACCCACGACACGGGAGAAAATACAAATGTGGGGCAACGTTTTTTTTTTTTTTAAATACTATTGGAGGAATGCCGTGGATTATAGTCAGTACCAATCTGACAGTCCGTCGGTACCGCACCAGCCTGTGCGGAGGACATTCACTGACCACATCATTTGTTGATTTTACCAGGATAAAAAAAGCACACTACACTAAACTGATACTTAATTCATATTAAAATTCTTGACACACAATTCATCTGTTTGACAGTTTTGTTTAAAGAATAGTAAAATGGTCCACAAAATACATAGAATTATAGCGTAGACTGAACCCAACCTAGTCAAATAAAATAGACGTTCAGTAAGAAAGAGATAAATGGTCCAACAATTGTTTTTCTCTCTTTCTAGCAGTTATTGCAATTTAAAACTGCTCATGTTCAGTCCTAAGTTTATGAAAATGCGATTCTGCGTGTATGTGTAACCATTGTATAAATGAAAATTAGTGAATGATTTTACTAGAAATTCTCGAAGTTTTACTTTTAGAAGAATTGCTTAAAGGAGTCGTTTTAGACCCATAGTAATGTATTAGCAAGTACATTGAAAACAAAGCTATCTTCTACACACGTATATCTTTTGGAACAAAAGCCATGGGATTTTACGAGGGCATTATCTTACAATTGCTTGCCGTCATGGTTGAGGAGCTCGCGTCCAAAAAATATATGTTATCGTTACGTATTTTGCATGTTAAAAATTGCAGATTTTAATATGTAACATAACATATTTATAGGATATTTTGCCAAAAAAAAAATCGTGGTAAAATGATCAAATGAGTCCTCCTACCCAGGACAGAGAGGGAGGGATCGAAAATTCGTAAGACGGCGCTGGGCGCTTGCGCGAATGTTCCTGTGTGTTTATTACTATTCAAGTTTTCACTTCTGCCGGCACTCCCAGAGTGCAACCCGTCGTTTTTTTTATGAAGACACAACGAATATCGTTTTCAAAAGATTTTAGCACAATTTAAATCGCTTTTGGCTTTGCATAACAAGGATATGAACGCGGGCCAAATATGGGATCATAGATCACAAATGGCTACGAACTTTCGGTTATGACATTTGGCTGTTTTTGGAAAGCAAAAGAGACTTATTTACACAATATACAAAGAGTTTGCCCGGGTTGGAAACCACGCCTTTGGATACGTTATAAAAAATTGTTGTAGGAGTATATTGTCACACTTATTTTAAACAAAATTTCATTTCTTACCAATTTTTTTCGAAAATACCTTAGAAGTACTCAAAAAATGACCAAAACTATATTAAACGTTAGTGCTTTAATTTATAGATCACATACTTTTTCGACACACTAGCTCTTGGACAAACTACCAGCTACCACTAAGGCCATCGAAAAGGGAACGGCTCCAATTTGTTAAATCACGATAAATGCGTGTACTTACACTGTAGGCGTTTGTGAAATATGTTCCTTACTTGTACACTGCTGGTCGAAAAAGGTCACACAATTGTAACAAGATTTTTGTGGAATTTCTTACAATAGGGCCACACCAACGACGGAATGAGAATCGGTCGCCTCCTCTCTTCTTCCTTCTGCTAAGCAGTCATGCTATCGAAGGAGGTGGCGGGACGCGTGAGGTAGAGGACAGCATCCACCTCACGATCGATTTCCGGCCAACGGACAGTCGCCTTCACAGAACTGCTGGGGTCGCGGGACTATCAGGTAACTATATGGCTCCGGAACGTAAAGGACTATTGAAGGACACCGTGAATTTTATTCAGTACAAGTCTGACAGTCCCTCCCATCCTGCCCTGGGTGGGAACTGTGGGAAGACTCATCCGATGAAGATACCTCGAAAAACGGTCACATCAAAATATTTTTAATCGTGGCCCCATACTAGGAACCTCTCTCTATGCCGTGCCATGAGTGCGTTTAAAAAGTTTAAACTCGCATACACTATGAACCAGACCTGAAATAACTACTTGTACTGGCCACTACATCAGTCCATTCTCAACTAATAATTAATAAGATAAGAATAGTCATAAGTTTGATACAACGCCATCTATCTTGGATTAAAGAAACTATTTCATTCCTTGCATCGAACGTTATCACGATACTTCACAATCACGGTAGATGGCGTTTCTATACAAAAAAGGCTCTCCGCGAGCCATAGTGTATGAATTCACCGTCAGAGGCGCTAGTGTAGCGAGAGGTCTCAAAAACATTAGTTCATAATTTGCAAACCTTTAATTAATAAAACGAGTAAACTTTAAAAGAGGCAGTCTATAACTTAAATTCTCCACAGGATTAAGAAGTCACGTTCGATATTTTTACGGACAGTTGTATTCCAAATTTTAATAAACTTAATATTTTACCTCTCCCGGCTTTGTACATCTTCGAAACTTCATTATTCATAAAAAATAATTCCCATCTGTTTCAAAAACTAGCTACAGTAAAGAAAATGCCAGTACGTACTCAATACTTAAACACACTGAACCATGTGAAATGTAGAACAGCATTGATGAAGAAAAGTTTCTTTGGTATTGCTCCTCGAGTCTATAACAAAATACCCGACGCAATTAAATGCTTGCCAGTAAAGAAGTTTAAAACTACCCTACACCAGCTGCTACTTCACAAATGCTATTATACATTGGACGAGTTCTTCAATGTCAATTTTTAATTAATCCAAATTGTAAAAAATAATTTCAGAAATTTATAATGCTTTTTTTTTCTTTCTAATAATTTTAATTTTTGTATAATAATTAATCTTTAATTTAACTTACCCTTATAACATAAATATTTGTATGTCATAACTGACAAAACATAGCGCACCTAAAACTATTTACCATAATTATAATATTATATAATAATATTTAGTTTGACAAATAAATTATTCTGATTCTGAAAAAGTACGATGTTGAGGTGGATTTTAAAATATTATTTTTAATGTAATTTTGGTTGGAAAAACATTCTTATTTCTACGGCATAAAGACGCTGTCAATATGAAAATCTATCTTGGTTACGGTTGTCTGTTAGTAGCTTACTACGATGAGATGACGAAAATCAGTCAATCGAATTCCATAATTATGTCGGTGTATTTTTTTTTTATCGTGGTAAAATCATCAAATGAGTCCTCCCACCCAGGGCAGGGCGGGAGGGACTGTCAGACTTGTACTGACTAAAATCCACGGTGTCCTTCACTAGCCCTTTACGTACCGGGGTCACGGTAATCCCTTGGTCCCGCGACCCCGGCAGGCTTTGGCCCTCTACAGGCCCCGTCACTATGCTGACACTCTTTGAGGCGCGCGTGGAACACAACGCGCCGTCGACCCGGGCATGGTCCATGGTCGGACAGCGAGTCGCCCATTACTCGCTGCCCGCATGCCCGCGCCTACGGTGGCCGGAGATCGTCTCGCGACGTCCGACGCCGTGGGCGTCTACCACTGCGGCTGGGGTGGAGGGAGGACGCTGTCCTCTCCCTCAGGCGGCCCGCCTCCTCCTTCACGAGCATGACTGCTTCGCAGAAGGAGGCGACCGCTTCCCACTCCGTCTCGCCCCGCAGCATGGCCTCGACCAATGCCGGGCGCGAGAGGTCTCCGCCTATCGCCGTCGTGAGGACACGGCGGTGCTCTGCCCAAGCGGGGCAGTCCTGCACCGTATGCTCCACCGTGTCCTCCGGACGATCCTCGCAGTGGTGACACCCAGGCGTTTCTTCCCTCCTTATCAGACACAGGAACCTCCCGAAACTTCCGTGTCCGGTGAGGACCTGCGTCATGCGGTAGGTCAGGACGCCGTGACGCCTATCCAGCCACTCCTCAAAGAGGGGTCTTATCGCCGCGATTGCGGCGTGCCCGATGTCGGTGTATTAAGGATGATATCTCACTTTCATGACTTCATAAATATGGAACCATAATGTTTGTCACGATTTTTCTTTTGTTTCTGGGTATTTCCGAGCAATTAACGGCTACATAATATTTAATTTAAAGAACGACCAGTGTGTCGCGGGTTTTTCCGATATTATTAATAAGGTAATATAAATTAAAACATTAGTGTTTTGAAAAATTATGTATTATACTACATAAATAATGTAGGTACTTTATAATATTATGTAACGTTATTTTTTACAGTTATTTTTGTTAATAGAATATTTTTATTTTATTTATGATTCAGTATAATGTTTTACACTTAATTATAGCACTATGACAACTAGTATTATTGAATAATAACAATTGAATAATATTATAATGAATAATACCTATACTTATGTATAATTCTCTTGCTACTGTGTTTGTGGTTGCCTGCCGGGGTCGCGGGACCGAGGGATTGCCGTGGCCCCGGTACGTGGGGGGCTGTTGAGGGACGCCGTGGATTTTGGTCAGTACAGGTCTGGCGGTCCCTCCCGCCCTGCCCTGGGTGGGAGGACTCATTAGATGATTTTACCACGGTGAAAAAAAAAAAAACTGTGTTTGTGGTTACACTCTTCAGAAACGGCTCGACCGATTTTAGTGTTTAATTTTTTGTGAATTAAGAAATAAAGAAAAAAAGGCTGAAAACGAAAGCAACGCAATATGTTTTGATAACTTTCTTTTTTCCTCAGCTTTGCTTTCAGTGTACTCAACCTTTCATTGAGAAAGCTGCATTGCAGTGCAACGCACTCGATTTACCGACCCGATAAACAAAACGTGTGAAACACGTGACTTTTAGTGGGCCATCAACATTTTAATCTTATAGACCTGTAGAGCAGTAATTAAATTTAACAGCCCATCAATGTGGGTGAAGTACCGTTAGCACGTGGTGGAACACTCATTAATCTTAACAGTTGGTTAATACATGTAACAGGCCATTAAACTAACTAACAGAGTTTGGTGAAACTGGCTCTTTTTTTTTCGAGGTAAAATCATCAAATGAGTCCTCCCACCCAGGGCAGGGCGGGAGGGAGCGTCAGACTTGACTAACTAAAATCCATGGTGTCCTTCAATAGCTCTTTATGTACCGGGGTTACGGTAATTTCCGTGTCCCGGGACCCCGGTAGGCTTTGGCCCTCTACAGGCCCCGTCACTATGCTGACACTCCTTGAGGCGCGCGTGGAACACACGCGCCTACCACACGCACTTTCACCACAGTTTTGCCTGCGCAAGCATCTCGCATGAAAAAACAATACACGGTCGGCAACACTGAACGCCTAACCACACACACAAGCAAGTACGGCTTGCGCAGGCAAAACTGTGGTGAAGCTTGTGCGTGTGATAGACCCATAAAACTGTGCCGATGTTCTGGGAAATTAAAACTTAAAACTTAACATGAGTTTTCTCTAAGCCTCGGCTGCGACACCCATCTTCAGGCACCCACTAAGTTTTTTTTTTATAAAAAAAACGTTGCCCCACACTAGTAATTTCTCCTGTGTCATGGGTGCGTTTACAAACATATAAACTCACATACACAAACGGCCAGACCCGGAACAATTACTTGTAGATCATACAAACATTTGCTCCGTGCGGGAATCGAACCCGTGACTCGCAGCGCAGCAGTCCAACCGCTCAGCCAGTGCGCTAACCGTGCCGTCAAAAGGTTGGTCACTGAGTGGGTGCCTGAAGGCGGGCCTCTTTGGCGTAATCCATTCTGTTAGTGTGGGTACGGTCCACCACCAACTTCCAAATCGGGAATCGAGCCCAGGACGCTTTATTAGCAGTCGCGACCAGGAAGGAGACCAACGGGGAAGTTAAATACAGGACAAAAGGTGGACCATTGCCTTATTAGTGTCGACACGACGCGTATACACTTTTGAACTTGATACTCTGACTAAGTAGCTTGCCCCCTCTATAATACAAAAGTCGTCAAACGTAAACTAGGAATAACAAAACCCATAGGTACCAAAAATAAAAGTGAAACAATGAAATTACTAATAGGAAAATTGCATGACAAATAGCCTAACAAATCACTCAGTTGGCCCAGACATGATGGTAAAACCCGAGTTGACAAGCATGATAATACAACGTGTAAACTAGCCCCTATGTCCCCAATACTAATGATTTATGAGAGTAACGGGGTTTGGAGTAAAGTGGAGTACACATTCAATGAGGACAGCATTTTTTTTATGTGGTAAAATCATCAAATGCGTCCTGAACCCAGGGTGGGACGGGACGGACTGTCAGACTCGTACTGACTAAAATCCACGGTGTCCTTCAATAGCCCTTTACGAAACACGGTCATGTACCTGATGAGACAGTACCGCGACAAGAACAGTATTTTAAATGACTTTTTTTAGCTGTAAGGACCTTCGTAAACAAAGCGACGCAAGTCTCCGATACCTTGTGACTATCGGCATCCATTGACGCGTGCTTGTGAACGAATCTCTGTGATTTTGTATTGTAATAGTCACCTGGATACCAAAGTCGTAAAGTATCGGAGACATGTGTCGGTTGTGCACGAAGGGGCTAACTGAATCAAAGAAGAGAAAGAAAGAAAGAGAAACGTTTATCTGGGAAAGGGAAACCGGTACACACAACATAAACAAATTTAAGAAAAAAAAAATAAGATATTTATTTATTTTATTTTATTTTATCCTTTATTTCAGGCAACTAAAGGCCCATAAAACACAATACACATATAAATATAAAACAATAATAAACAAATACATATTTTAAACAATATACTTAAAAACTAAATAAAAAAGATAGTAAAAGAATAAATTATAAGTTAAAAACAACAACGAAACAGCAAATATAACATTGTGGGTCCCACGGCTACGTCAAATAGTACCAGTTCAGCAACTTGTCGAGCAGCTAGTGCTTGACGCTGGCGTTCAACTGGACCTAGACGGTAACGTGACGGACGCAAAAACTGTTTTTTTTTATATTATATAAAATAAATATTCCACAACTATCACACAACGCCATCTAGTCCCAAGCTAAGCAGAGCTTGTGTTATGGGTACTAGACAACTGATAAACATACTTATATATTTCTAAATACATGCATATTAAAGATAAATTTAAATATATAATGGGTGTTTTCTTGACCGTAATCTATCCCAGAAGTATAGATGAGACCTAAGATCGAAGTGAAACAGAAGGATCTGAAACTCCTGTGCTCCAACGAAACACATGGTGATCATTCGAAACCCTCACATCTCGTATTGACCCACCGTCCTTCCAATTTTTAGGTAAGTACTGTGTAGATGTTGAATTGGTCAAACTATTCGAAGTAAAAAAAGCAAAACTTCAAATAAAGAAAATCAAGTAAAAACTATGCGAGAATTATCAAATCTGGTTTCGAAAACTTGTTTATAAACATTAGTAAGGGCATAAAATCAAAGATCATATAAAGATAACATTAATCGTATTCGAGATCAAAATTCCAAAACAGTTTTAATTCGAAGCTTAAATTCGTAAAGTATTTGCCTCCATCTAACCCAGGGTTCATGACAGGTTCCGGAAAAAATGTTAACATCTTAAAATACCCATGAATGCATAAATGTTTGATTTGAAACACAGAGGGATCTAAGATGCAATGAGCTCACACAGAAAGAACTAAAAGTCACATCCATGTTTTCCATTTCATTGTTCTTCATCATTCTTTTCCCCATTTAAAAAGAACCAGAGAAACTAATATAGCCTGCAGAGTTTGCACACTGGTGAGAAAACCAGATTAGTTCCAGTGTAGGAAGAGACAGAGCTATACAAATCATCTAGCGCCATCTCGTTCTCTCATTGGAACTATTCTGACTCTAAGACGTCATGGCCATGACGTCGTCACCTGAAGTGGCAGTGGGCTGACGACGTTTGTCGACGGACCGATGGCCGGTGGAGCAGACGAGTCCTGGAGTGGAGACCACGTACCGGCAAGCGTAGATACGCTGCCCAGCTAGATGGAACGTCACCCTTAAAAAGGAGGCTGGGTTATACTGGATGCAGAAGGCAGAGAACAGGGTGATGTGTCGAAGTCTAGGAGAGGCCCATGTTCAGCATTGGGCTGCGTTAAGACGAGTTGATTTTTGAAATGCCAATTTATTTAAGGGTGGCGCATTATGTTGTCTTCTTTTTCTATCCTTCTCTATTTATCTTAGCAGACATCTCCTTTCTAGTCATATCGTTCTTCACATTGGTCTTCTACTTGTTTATCCCTGCCGAAAGTAATTTTAAATGGTTCTGAAACTACAGCTTTTTAAATTTTCGAATATTTTGGTAATTCTATTCCTGTAGTAATTTTTCTAAGCAATCGTGCTTCACCGTCGTCGGATACATCATCGCTTATTATCAGGCGAGATAGTGGTCAAACGTTTTTTTTTTTACGATAGGGACCTATCGTAAAAAAAATGTAAAAAGAAAATTTCGTATCCCAATTCTCCAAAGAATCCAAATACGTATAAAACTGGTCATTATAAAATACTTAAACCCGTTTAAGGAAATATAAAACTAAAAATCTAATACCTACGTCACGAACTCACGGTATAGATCAATACTGATTTTTATCTATTTAAGACTTTACAACATTATCTGACTCATACAGATTTTTTATTTTTATTTTGGGAATAACCTTTTCACACTAGATATTTAGGGCTGTGCCGGTAAGTTTAGCATACCTCAAAAATATGCTGTGCCTTTTTTAGAGGGGTGTCATGTATTCAAACCGTTTCTTCAGCTCTGGATGGAGAGAAAGGAACTGTCAGACTATTACTGACTAAAATTCATCTTTGTCCTTCAACTGTTAGGTTCCAAAATCGCGGAAACCTGTTGAAACAGTAACGCGACCCGGTAAAAGTCCCGCAATCCCGTAGGATCGTTATTCAACCTGGAAGACAGCTGAAGGACAGAGTACTTCCAGTGTGGGAAAGAGACAGAGCTGTACAAGTCGTCTAGCACCACCTCGTTCACTCACCAGTTTTCAATTTAAGTACTCGTGCAAAAAAAAACAACATTGCAGCCTTGCATAACGAATTAATCACTATTGTTACCTTTGCACGCCTAAAACACTGCACCGATCATACGGAAACCATAAAATAAAATGTTGTCAGTTGTACAGAGACGGCAATTACGTACCTTTCAAGCCGAAAATAGGTACTGTTCCCGAGAAAATTAACATTAACACATTGAAATGATAGATGGCGCCACATGTAAGATCCGAATTGACTGTCAAATTCTAAATGAACGCGAGCCAAGCCACGGGTAAACACTGGTTTCACAAAACCGCCAAATTAATGTTTATAAAACAAGGATTATGATTCTTTATAACTAGAAAATTCGCAGCGTGAAAAACAATAATGGAAACGGTCCTCATGCGCACTCGTAATATCGCATAGTAAATCAACTGGAATAGTGGGTTTTTTGAAGTTCACAGGTATGTTAAAATTTTGTTTACTTTTATTTTTATTTGGTGTGGTAGCCCTGGCGCCGTGTTTAGTCGGGAAAAACCCAAAACTGACAGTTTGATATTAGGTCAAAGATAATATTGATGATGGATCCTTAAGTGGCACTGTTAGCGCAGTGGCTGAGCGATTGGACTGCTGCGCTGGGTGTCGCGGGTTCGATTCCCGCACGGAACAAATATTTGTAAGATCTACAAGTAGTTGTTTCGGGTCTGGGCGTTTATGTTTTGTAAACGCACCCACGACACAGGAGAAAATTCCTAGTGTGGGGCAAACTGGTGAAAATGATTGCATACTTATCGAACTGGCTCCAAATCCAGAACAAGAGCAAAGGTGGCTCAGTGTTGACAGCCCCGACACAAGACTTGTTGGTCGTAGATTCAGCCAGACGCATTGCTTGTATAATTTATTTCATCACCTCTGCTCTCAAACTGGTACAGAAAAACATCGTGTGGAAACCAGCATGTCCTAAGATCAAAAATTCGAAAACATGTGACATCTACCAATTCGCACTGGGCCCGCGTGGTGGATTATGACCCATTCCCTCTCGCAGAAGAAGCCTGTGTCCCAGAAGTGGGAACATTTATAGGCTGATGATGAATAACTAGGCTCCGAAAGAATGAATGACTGATTTGGCTTGGTTTGACTATGCTATTCTCTGCTAAACTGTACTTTGCTATGGCGAGCTCGTTGTCTAGTCAAAGCCTTCAGAAGAGTCTCGCGACATCACCATCATCATCAGTTCAGCTTATTACAGGCCACTGCTAGACATTGGCTTCTCCCAGGGAACGCCACAAATAAATAAATAAATATTCCACAACTATCACACAACGCCATCTTGTCCCAAGCTAAGCAGAGCTTGTGTTATGGGTACTAGACACCTGATAAACATACTTACATATTTCTAAATACATATATATTATAGATAAATTACACCCAGGCACAGAACAAATGATCGTGCTCATCACACAAACATTTGTCCTGGGTGGGAATCGAACCCGTCGTGGGCTCGATTCCCACCCTGAACATAGCAGTCAGGGTCACTAACCACTAGACCAACAGGCCTGTCAAACAACAGGCTGCCACAGCGCACGATCTCCCGCTTTTTTCATCCATCCACTGCCAGCTACCTTCTTCAGGTCATCGGTCCATCTTGCCGGGGGGCGTCCCACCATACGTTAACGTACATACGTTACGTCTCCATTCAAGGACCTTCCTACTCCACCTTTCGTCAGTTCTGTGGCAGACATGACCAGCCCACTGCCATATTCAGCTTGCTACAGTTTTCGACATTATCTGTAACTTTGGTCGTACCGTAGGACCTCATTACGGATTTTATCCATTATCTCGCGACACGTCGCTGTCAATAGCTTAGTGACAACACAAACTGTACAATATCTTGACTACGATGCAGCGCTGCACCCAAGGCTGTATCCTTAGAGAATAACGTTGCGTGTAAGCCATGGTATCACTTATAATAACTAAATCTGTTACATCAAAGATACAAAAAATCAACGACCTCCGATACATCAGTCGACAGTTTAACAAATTGAACAACAGTTGTATTCATTACAACTTTACAACACAATGGTAATCATTTTGTAATGATGTAAATGATCAACATAATGGGAGAAATAAGAAGGCATTGTGTTCAGACCTTGTGGATTGACCATTAGTTTTGACCGTGGATCTGATTCTCGTTTTTTTGTAAAACCCTTTCTTCTTTGATTATGTTTGTGTGTGGAAGTGTGGTTTCGAATGTATGTGACCAACACGTGATGGTTTCTAATCTAGACATTGTTTCTCGGAAATCGTGAAAGAATATTTTCATTTTGACAGGCCTGTTGGTCTAGTGGTTAGTGACCCTGACTGCTATGCCGGAGGTTGTGGGTTAGATTCCCACCCAGGACAAATGTTTATGTGGTGAGCACGATCATTTGTTCTGTGTCTGGGTTTATTTATCTACTAGCTTCCGCGACTGCGTCCGCGCGGATGTCGGTCTTTGCGTGGGTGGTTTATTTCTCCATTTTGAGTAACTCTGACAATGACATCTTATAAATATCTATTGAACCCAAATGCGGCTAAGCCACATAATTAAGAAGATCCTTCTATTGAGCTACTGCTGTTCATCTCGCGTTCTGTACTGAAAAATAAGTTTTTTTTCTACGTATTTTTCCAGGATAAAAAGTATCCTATTTTATGGCCAGGATAATAAGGTATAATTATACCAAGTTTCATCGAAATCGAACCGTTACTTTTCACGTGATGCCTGCATATACAGACAGACAGACAGACAGACAAAATTTTTTAAATCACTTATTTGGGTTTGGTATCGATCCAGCAACACCCCCCGCTATTTATTTTTTCAATATTTTCAATGTACAGAATTGACCCTTCTACAGATTTATTATATGTATAGATAATATGTATGTATTAAGATGTATATAAGTATGTTTATCAGTTGTCTAATACTCATAACACAAGCTCTGCTTAGCTTTTGTTCCCTAATAAATCCCACCATTCCAGTTGGTCGCGGGACTCTCGGGTAACCGTGGCTCCAGAATGTAAAGGGTTATTGAAGGACACCGTGGATTTTAGTCAGTACAAGTCTGACAGTCTCCCCGTCCTGTCCTGGTTGGGAGGATTCATTTGATGATTTTTATAAAAAAAAACTATTGCAGTTAGGTAGTCTGGTACAGCCACTCTCAAATACAAACATAAATCAGTCTATCAATAGTTCATTTATATTACCTAGGATGTTACATTGTACAAAACATTCATGTCTGACCTTGAGATATTTGCATCATGCTCTGTGCGAAGGTCAAGGGCATTATTTCGGAGTTGGAATAACTCATTTTTTGCTCCTGATGTGATCTAAATGGCGTAGCGGTGTGATGTGTTCTTTTTATAACATAGGCGATTGTTGGTTACACTTTTTTTGGTACTTTTTGTGTTTAAAACACGTAGCAGATTAAAAAAAAAACTTTTTAAGTATCGAAAACGTAAATTGTTAAATTTTCATTTTCATTTAAATTTTTGCCACAGACTTCCTAAAATGAAGTTATTTTTTAACTTTTTGAAGAATTCAGTAAAGTTTAAGATTTATTTATCAGTATTGTTTATTTGAGGAGCTCGTGGCTAAATAAATACAGCCGCACAGGCCGATCTTCCGAGGTTGGTCTGTGGATGGGTGACCATCTGTCATAGCGAGTTTCCTCCGTGCCTCGGAAAGCACGTAAAGCCGTTGGCCCCGGCTGTCATTTGTAGATCTTTGACAGTCGTTACTGTTAGTCAGAAGCTCTAAAGTCTGACAACCAGTCTTACCATGGGGTATCATATTACCCAATTACAGGGTTGTGGAGGTCCGACAGATAGTCGCTCCATGTAAAATACTGATATCCAGCTTCATCTGGTTTGACTGGAAGCCGACCCCAATATAGTTGGGAAAAGGCTAGGCAGATGATTTATCAGTATTGTGAAATTTCACTTACTAATCATTACGCGATGCGATGCAATTCGACAGGTTTGCGTCACCAATCAAACAGAAGTGAAAATCATCCTTACTGCTACGACATAAAGTTGCTGCCATTATAAAACGTGTGGTTGCCTATGGGCGGATAGTAAACACGCTGGCTACGAGGCGCTTTCGACGACGATGGAAATTATTCAAATCGCATCATTAAATATGTCGTATTGGTAAGGACGATTTTCACTTATGCCTTTGTTAAACAGTCAGGCGAAAGCGAAGCGTTTCCGAAGCGAGACGTAAGTCTTAAGTTTTGTCACGCTATCGGATCGCTTTCGCTTTTCTATGTGACTGGATTCAAACAATTCCATACATTACAAATAAAAACGTCACGCTTCGCATTCGTCACGCCTGTCTGTTTGACAAAGGCTTTCCAGTTGGCCGGCTACTCAAATCAGTCGCGTATTATGAGTAAGGGCGCTTAAATGCAGAGACAAGCACAATCACACCATAATGTTCGCTGACTCACTGATTAAAACGACAAAAACAAAAGACTATATTGTCGCGTCGTGACCATATTACAAACTGGTCTTCATTTAGTCACGAATACTGTTGAAGCGCGTAAATTAGCTTATCTGTACTTATGACATTTTTTTTAACCTGTTAAAATCATCAAATGAGTCCTCCCACCCCGGACAGAGCGAACAAGAAAACAATAATTTGCTAAAAGTCTCTTCACACGTCAGCGCTTTTAAAGCGCGGCGCTTTTTTTCGAACTGTATGGTTGGGCGGTGACATTTAAGTTCAATTTACCTTTTAGTTCCAACTCAGCGCTTTTTTAACACCTGAAAAAAAGCGCTCGCGCAAATGGGGGCTTAAGCGCCACACCTCGGTTTATATTTCTGCGACAAAACAAAACCACAAAAAGCCTTCTTTGAATCAAGTTTCTCTTGTGTATTTCAATGCTTCTCTTCTTATTCTTCAAGCCAAACAAGCGTATAAACCGGAGCTAATATTATCATTTTATTATTCACACACGTATTATTATATTTAGGTCTCGGATTCATTCGAAAAACAGGCATATGACGTGTTTGTTGAGTAAGATCACGATTTTAATACTAACCTATTACGGGCAAACCCAATGCATTAAATTAATTGTATTACTGTTTGCTGAGTAGTGTAGACTAGGGCTTCCATTCGGGGGTCATCACATTTGGTTTGGTTAAATCATCAAATGAGTCTGTCTGGGAGGGACTGATAGACTCGTACTGACTAAAATCCACGGTGTCAATAGCCATTTACGTTCCGAGGTCACGGTAATTCATAAGTCCCGCGATCCCGGTAGGCTTTGGCCCTCTAGAGGGAGGCCCCGTCATTTTGGCTGACACTTTTTGAGGCGCGCGTGGAATACAACGCGCCGTCGACCCGGGCATGGCCCATGGTCGGACAGCGAGTTGCCTATTACTCGGTGCCCGCATGCCCTTGTTCTGACTTATTTGACAATAAAATCAAGCCAGGACCGTAGTAAGGAAATGTCCGCGCGTTGGAGTGGTGAATCTGATCTCACATCAGTTGGGCTTATTTAAAATTCATTGATATCTTCATTATCACAATTCATTTGCTGCACCACCTCCGGTGTCGTTCACAATGTATTCGGTCTTCAAACATTCCACAACCGTTACAACCACAGAAATTTCAGATAACTCTTAATAATTAAATCCACATATTCATCATCATCATCATTTCAGCCAATTGCAATTCACTGCTAGACATAGGGCTCTCCCAGGGAGCGCCACAGCGCACGATCTCCTGCTTTTTTCATCCAGCCACTGCCAGCCACCTTCTTCAGGTCATCGGTCCATCTTGCCGGGGGCGTCCCACCCTACGTTTACCTACACGTGGTCTTCATTTAAGAACCTTCCTACCTCACCTTTCGTCGGTTCTGCGGCAGACATGACCACATATTAAATGCACTTTATTCCCTATCAAAGATCGTAAACTTGTGGTCAGTGATGATCCAATACATCAAAACTAATGATATCATGGCATAATTTACGAGCATTCTTAGTATTATGCATTCTGATGAGGTTTTCCAATGATGGTTTACTATATCCAACGTAATATCAGGAAATGAGTTTGCATCTTTTTATCGTACGTCATTTTCGTTATACAAGTTCCATCTTCAAGGTTTGCGTGGTTGATCTGTGGATAGGTGACCACGTTTTTTTATACCACAAAGGTGACAAGCAACCATACAGCCCGCCTGATGGAAAATGGTCACGGTAGCATATGGACGACTTAACACCAGAGGTATCGCTTGCGCGTTGCCGACCTTGCAACTTTTTAAGCCTGGGGGCGTATTATGACGTCTTAGCAGAAGTTAGGTTTTTTGTATATTATATATTAGAGTGGCCGCATACACGGTTTTCCGAATTCATTTCCGATATATTGCAAATTTTTCATGCCCGGAACAACTATTTATAAAATGCAGATCACACAGTCATTTTGTAGAATAAATAAATAAATAAATAAGAAGTTAGATAAAGTAATATCAATAGGGTAAATCTGATAAGACTGCCAGTTAGGCTATCATATGATATTTGAAACGTATATTTTCTTTTGTTAAACCAAAACTGCCGAAGATACGACACTATTGAAATTACCAATACGTCACAAGCTGGTAGGTACCGTTTCTACTTACTTCTGACTTCACGATCGAATTCTGTTTGCATTATATCTTTGTAAATATGCATTCATTAAAATAAGAAAAATCGCGTGTCCATTATTTTTGACATGACAACGTCTTATAAATTGGTTTGCCGGGTGACACTTCAAGAAACTGCGTTACGCTCCGCTCACGTTATGCGCTCACAATGAGAGCGAGTGAGAGGCACGCGTCCCTTCCAGGACTATTGAATTATTGTTACTATTATTTAATCCTTCTTCCTACTATACGAATGAATATTCACATTAAAATTATTTTACCACTCAAAGTCGTTGTCACGTAAAACTTTCGCCCGTATACCGACTTTACAGGCAACCAATTTTTAAAACTATAGCTGACGGACTTATTAAATTTACAATTTGTTGATGTTGTCATCATGCCTATTTACTTAAGTAATATCTTAATCGATTTTATTACTAATCGAAGAACTGGTTTCGTTATGTGATGTTGGTATTTCCCAAATGTTCGATATAGGATGTCGAATTGCATTCATGTTGTTGCATTTATTTATTCGATAATGGTGCGGGATTTGGAGTAACCTTTACAAAGAGGATATTTGTTACGTAACAAGTGAGTTGGCATTTTTGATGTCTAAAAGTCTTTGTAAAGGTTATTACCATTGAGTTGTACGTTAGTATATTATGATTCAATTCCCCTTTGAGGTTGGTATTTCGAAAAATCGTGATTAACAATTCCGTCATATTTTAAGTCTACATTAGATTAATTTTCATAAAAAATCTCATCCAAAGTGTTATACCTACCAGGCCGGCTTGCGGACGGCAAGCAATGGATGACTCGCCGTCCGACCATACCGCGCCTCAAAGAGCTGTCAGCATTCTGACGCCCCCCCCCCCTCAGATGGCTAAAGCCTGCCGCGGTCGCGGGACTGTCTCATCAGGTAACCGTGACCCTGGAACGTAAAGGGCTGTTGAAGGATCACCGTGAATTTTAGTCTGACGAGTCTGACTGTCGCTCCCGTCCCGCACTGGGTGGGAGGACTCATTTGATGATTTTACCACGACAAAAAAAACACCCAGCGGTTACAGCTGTACGTTAATTCTTTAGTTACTTTTAAAGAACACATTACGCTATAAAATGTTCGAAACATACAAATTATGAATAAAATCTGCTCTCATTTTACTAAAATAACGGCATGAAAACCCAAATGCACAGAGAATCAGCAAATCTATTGTACCTACAAGTGATTTGCACACAATAAGCATTGTAAACATATTTGCATACATTTAAGCCAGGGGTGGCCAACTTGATTAGACATAAGATCTACTGTTTACTAACGAAACCCTGTGCGATCTACCTACTACTTCTTGAAATCTTAAATGAGACAGCATAGATTAGTACACAATCATGTTGTATTGTTGAAGTGAAAACTTCTTTAGCGGCATTGTGCACTTTTTTTGGAATGGGTAAAAAATGTTAAACTCGCGTCAGGACACGTGACCTGATCGAAAATTCGTAAGACGGCTCAGGGCGTTGCGCAAATGTTCGTGTGTGTTTATTACTATTCAAGTTTTCACTTCTGCCGGCACTCCCATCGTTTTTTTTTTTATTGAACAGTTTTAGGAGTTCCTTTTCATATCACATGTGAGATTGTTTCCTTAAAACTTAATACTTTGGAATGGAAGTCTGAGTTGATGATGTTTTATCAACATAATATAGGTCCACTATCGACTGGACTAATGAGGAGCTCGTGGCTAAATAAATACAGCCGCACAGGCCGATCTTCCTGGTTAAGCCGTGCTTGCCGAGGTTGGTCTGTGGATGGGTGACCATCTGTCATAGCGAGTTTCCTCCGTGCCTCGGAAAGCACGTAAACCCGTTGGTCCCGGCTGTCATTAATATATCTTTCAGTCCTTACTGTTAATCAGAAGCTCTAAAGTCTGACAACCAGTCTTACCATGGGGTATCGTATTACCCAGTTACTGGGTTGTGGAGGTCCGACAGGCAGTCGCTCCATGTAAAATACTGATATCCAGCTGCATCTGGTTTGACTGGAAGCCGATCCCAATATAGTTGGGAAAAGGCTAAGCAGATGATGATCGACTGGACTAATAGTCGCGACCGACCGGTTGACCACCACTGATTTAAGCGCACCGGTATTACCCATGTATGTAGTATTGCCATTAGAAATCGCAAAAAATTGTGGTACTGTATCAGAAATCACAATGGGTTTTTTGTTAGTGAGCAGTTTCGGTAGCGGATACCTAATTGGTAAATACGGTGTTTTGTGATGCCAGGGCTTGTTATAAGTAATGGGAAGCTCGCCGTCCGATCAAGGACTTATCCCGAATCGATGACGCGAATCATCAAATCAGTCCGGGAGCGTAAGGGTCTGTCACACTCTTACTTACTAGCCTTCACTAGCCCTTTGACTTCCAGGGTCACAGTAACCAGTTTAGACATGCCTGCAACCCCAGCAGATATAAAATAAAATAATAAAAAAAACACAACTATCACACAACGCCATCTAGTCCCAAGCTAAGCAGAGCTTGTGTTATGGGTACTACAAATTATAGATAAATTACACCCAGACACAGAACAAGTGGTAGACGACAACAGATGGTAGAAGTTCAATGTTTTCCTTTTTTCGATTCTGGGTCACATCGGTTTACTCACGATGTTTTCCTCTACGTGACAAAAATAATAATTCAAGTCGAAAAAATCCTCGACAAATATACACCGTGGATTTTTAGTCGTCTTACAAAAGTGGTCCACTCAATGTATCCGACATAAGGAGGCGCGAAATTTTAAAAATCATGAATCATATTTCTTGTCATTAACAAACAGGTTAGCATTAGAAATATGAAACAACCTATTAAAAAACCCGACTACGAAAAAATCGCGCACTGAAAAGTAAAAAACAAGAACAATATTTACCTATTCATTTGACCGATATTTTATTCCAATTATAAACTTTTAAATATTTATATTACATAGGACAACTTATAATATTACCTATACTATTTTTATATCCTCCGTGTTAAAGAAAATTTTAAGTAATAGCCGTAGTCGTGTGCCACCTAGCCAATAAAGACTGTGTGAAACAACCGCAGGTGGCACACGACCACGGCTATTACTTAAAAAATTATGTCATTAAATACATGAACTGGGCTACCGTTGTAAGACGAATAAAAAGTCACGGTGTTACAGTGTAACACGTAACAAAAATATAACTAGCTTCGGAATTACCCCTTACATAAATGCAAAACTGATGAAAATATGTGAAAGAACAGAGTACTTTTTACTCAATAAAAGACTGGAAGTCCCATTCACTACACCCAGGGCAGGAGGACTTATATGATTACTAAAATAACCCAAAAAAATATATACGTGTAGCACTCGAGGACTGTCGCGGTAAAGCTATTGCACAGCATTTTTTTTCAACTTATGCAATTATAATTATTTTATTTATGAAAAAAAAAAGATAAAGTTATCGCCTACCGCGAATATTTAACGAGAATATCATACCATCGTTGCTCTATGGGAAGTTACTCTACTAATTAGGCTATGGTCAGCCACGTCAATCAAGTGAAACGTCAATAAAAAAAAACATTCATTCGAATTTTATTCATTCACGTTGACATGATAGATGTGAAAGTGACAGTGTTACGTTTATTATCGTTACGGAATTTCCTGATTCGGTCGCCGCGCTCAAAGCCCTCAATAAAAACTATCCAATGGCTTAAAAACGTTCATTGAGCAGTGGACGTCTTCCAGCTGATGGTAATGATCAAAATAAACGCCCGTGAAGCCGTGAGCAAAGCTTAGTTTTACTAGAATCTAGAAATAGCATCACTTTTACCTTAGCTAGTTAAGTCGATGACTTTAACAAGATTATCTAGAAAAACCCAAGAGTTGAAAACCAGATAAGTATCTAAGGAGGTTCTACACTGACTTAAAAGGGACTTAAAGGGACTTGTAAAGTCCAGTTCTAGTACAAGTATTTGAATTTTGAAATTGGTCAGGTTGAGAATTCTCTAAAATTCACAAAAACTAAACTAATGTAAAAGGTCACGGACCATACATTGAGGTGATTGGTATACCCCATGGCATGATAAAGAATAAAACTCCCTGCAACACTATTCCCTATAAGTCAATCGCAACGCTGGACTCTACCTCGAGCTCATTGACGAGACAGCCTTGAGATCGACGGATTGATAAAATCGATGCTTTTTTCTAAGGAATAACAAAACATATATGAAGAATTGTCAACTTCTCGTCCACTGAGTAGGTAGTTGTTGTTCATGACCATCACAGCGGTGAGCGCTAGTGTCAGTAGCATAGAAAAAACTAAAATTTTGTTTCAGCGTTGCGTGAGCCCTGCGACTGCGCACACAAGGCGGTACCCTTTTTTATCGTGGTAAATTCATCAAATGAGTCCTCCCACCCAGGGCAGGGCGGGAGGGACTGTCAGACTTGTACTGACTAAAATCCACGGTATCCTTCACTAGCCCTTTACGTACCGGGGTCACGGTAATGGGAAAGTCCCGCGACCAAGGCCCTTAGAGAACAACACTGCCAAATATGTAGTTTGTTTTTTTTTTGGTCTATTGTCATTTTGTCATTGGACTAAATCAGTATCGTTGCTCATTATAGTCATTAAATACATAGGCCACGCTTAAGTTAATTGTAACATGTTTAATGTAATGAACAATCACAGTTAATCACTACAGACTTAATCGATTAGTTAGCTAATTAACCTTAATCTTAAATAACTCATATTATTTTTCATTATGTCGATACTTAATAAGCGTTTCAACTAGGAATAGGTCGGCCATTGTTTTTTATTGTGATGTCAATTCCGTTTAACAATCAAGTTACGCATTTAAAAAACTATGTTTTCTTAAAACAAGCTTTTATTGTTAAAAAATACTTAGGATAGACAAAGTACCCGTCAAGACGAATCAAACGAGTCTAAACTCGATGGATATGGGTTTCTATGGACACCTTCCAGCTCCATCATCAGACCAGCTCCATGTCATCATAATATTGCAGTGTCACGCGATATAAATATACGTGCAAAATTTCAGCTCAATCGGAAACCGGGAAGTGGATCAAATTTAACTTGCAAGATTTGATTACAGACAACGGGATAGGTGAAACTAAATAAAAGCTTGTAAAAATATATGCTATGGAATCGCTAAGGTTTGAGAGGTGTTTTTTCCCGAGAAAGATAAGGCTGTGGAATGGAACCAAAATCAAATCATTTATTTCAAGTAGGCCAGTTACAGGCACTTTTGAATTATCAAAAGACAAAAAAAAATAGTAAAACAATAGTTATGATGCTACAGTCCCAGTCACAAGACATTATAACTGTGAAAGTACCGTAGGTGCCCATTCCAAAGCGTAGATCTCTATGGAGAAGAACCAGCAAGAAACTCCATGGACACTCTTTTTCAATCGCCAAAAATTATAACAGAATCTTTGTTACATCATTCATCTTGAGATGGTACATTATGTGAGAACGAATCCCTTCCAAAGTTTTCCCAATAAACTACTTCATAGGGCACTTCAAAAAGGGCGTGAAAAAGTTTCTATCGCGTAAGCGATACTTATTGTCAGGCGTCCATATTCTACGGTGACTGCTTGCAATCATCTTATCGAAAGCGGTCGTCAACGTTACCGTAACCTTTTTTTTATGTGGCAAAATCATCAAATGGGTCCTCCCACCCAGAGCAGGACGATAGAGACTGTTAGACCTGTACTGACTAAAATCCACGGTGATCCTTCCATAGCCCTTTACGTTCCAAGGTCACACTCCTTGCCACCATTGTGAAACCTTTCAGGTCGTCGGAGGAAGCGTTGCCGAAACCGGGAAGGGGGTTAATTCCATAGCCTAATCGTTCTCGGAAGAAAACAAACAAGCTTACTTGTTTATCGCAATAACGGTATAAAATGGCTGACCTTATAGCTGCTAAAAGTAAACGAAGCTAGAAGTACCGACAACTTACAAGACAATTGAAGAACAAAATAATGCTTAACGACTTGATAACGTCACAAAAATATCAAACTACTGTAGAGTTTAAAGACCTCAAAATTGCATGGGTGTTGACAATTATTGGTTAGAAAGTTCATCGTCATTTATTCAAACCATGTTCAACATTGTTCACAATGCTCCCTTGTAAAAAGAAACAGCAAAAAGTATTGAAGCAATAGATGGGGCCCCCATATGGTGAAACGCTTGCCAGGGTTCCAGGACCGTCTGTAAAGATAACTGTGACCCTGGAACGCCAAAGGAACAGGGTGGATTTTTAGTCAGAGTCTGACAGTCTCTTCCGTTTCAACAAGGGCGTCGCATGAAGCGCACCAGACACGGATAAGATACTATAATATTTTATCTTAAGATACCAAAATATGAAATATATATTATCTTCGTCGTGTGTGATGGTCCATTAAATCGTATGGCGAGCGATATGGTATCTTAAGATAAAATATTTTAGTATCTTAGCCGTGTGTGACACGCTTAAGTAGCGTCGTTTGCTGCTGCTGTTTACGGTCTTGTTGTGTAGGTCAGAACCAACAGAGATAAAGTCTACGATGGAGCGAGCTTTAGCAGATGAAGCCTATTCGCTGTATTTTTGAAGAACTATAACTTGTTTGTAATATGGGCACGCTCCTTTATTCTGATACTTAAGTATAACAAGGCAATGGCCAATTATACGCCATACTTAAGAGGGGGTTGATCCAGCTGACAACCAGATGGGAAAACCCGATATCAACCAGTAGGATTACTTTGAGAGGCTGATAAGTTGCACACATATAGAAATGCGACAGTAAAATCTGTCTGTTTGTTACTTTTTCAAGTCTTAATGTAATTTTAATGTTTGGCGTAGGTGGGAACGAATACTGTTAAGATACATTTTGCCTAAAGTCAAGTACTTTTTATTCCGAAACAGGGTACTAAAGTATAGAAGCGACTTCTTTTTTCCCAGGATCGCGTTGCTTTGACCATATTACTTGAGAATTATTTCTGAAGCCGATTTCATAAATAATGTAATAAGAGTAATACAGCGTTTACAAAATGTAGTAAATATAAATAAGACAAATTCATATAAAATAACAAACATTAAAAAAACAGGCAAGTTATGTAAGTTTTTTTACCGTCACGTGAGCGAAACCAAAGCCCAAAGTTAGTGAACATTTATCCCACACTCATTTTTGACATTTTGTTCCCATTTCAATTCCCGAAATATTAATTCAATTATTTTTTTTTACAGATAAGCTGTGAGGTCAAAGAACTGGTGACGCAAGTTTAAAAAGTCACAGACATGACACAATCTATTGTGTTGAATTTGGCGTGCCTCTGCCCACGTTAGAAAAAAAAAAGTAGTTGAAATTAAAACTGCCAAAGAGGTTATAGGATACCATAGAGTTTATGGAGTGTGGACTAATTACAAAACTGGCTTAAAAAATAACCAGAAATTCAACCTCAGCGATAAAGAAAAACGTGTTTACTTTTAAGCCTCTTTATTAAGACCAAATCGGCCATCGGAGCCACGGAATAGTTTTTATGATTCGCCTCTAAGTAAGGACTACAACTAGACTTGATATACAAAACATTTTTCAACAAAAATGGACACGAATACCGGTTCTGAGCTTCTTCGCAATACTAATCACACGAACAGGAAAATTAAACTTTACACGACAAAGATACAGTTGGATTTTGCTTGCGTACGCTTTAATATATAAATGTCTATAAATTAGCCACATTCCCGTTTCGCATAATTATTGTTCAGTGTTCCGCGAGACTCGGTCGAGACAACACAATGCAGTCGGTCGCGCTAGTGTTGTTATTTGTCAGTGTGTGTTATTGTCAGATCGATTTTAATGAACGACCCCGGAACTTTAGTATCGAGCTATTGTATTACACACAAGCGGAAACTAACGGGCATGTTGTGATATCACCATTTGGAATTTGGACTTTGATGACAGGTGTTGCCCTTGGAGCGACCGGTAATAGCTACAACCAGCTCGCGAGAGCATTCATCTTGCCGAAAAACCCGAGCATATTAATCAACGGATACAAGGACTTGACAAGATCGGTCCTCGCCCAAGGAGACAATGGAGTCAGCCTTGCGAGCAAGAACTTCGTGTTTCTGGACAACGACTTCTCAGTGTCCCTCGACTTCAGAATGGCATTACATGATTTTGGAGCCTCTTTGAAAGTCCTCGACTTCGAGGACCCCAATTCCGCCCGCATCGCCAACACTTACATCGAGAGGTCAGGGGGACGAGTTTCCAACGTTTTACGATCAGATGATTTCCGTGAATCAAGAATGATATTAACAAACGTAATCTCATTTAAAGGACTTTGGGCATCGCCTTTCAACAAATCCGACACAACGTTAGAACCGTTCTACGATGAAGATAAAAATGTGGCTGGTAATGTAAACATGATGTTCCAAAAAGGACAGTTTGCTTTCTCAAATATGCAATCGTTGAAATCGTTCGTTGTAGAACTGCCTTATGGAACGAATGGGAAATACTCAATGATTGTGATCCTGCCTTATCCTTCAGTGAGGATCTCCGAAATGTACAAGAAATTCGCTCAAGTTACTTTGAAGGATATCTTCAAGAGATTGCAAGACGACGTCGATTCGTTCGGAATGGAAGATGTGGATGTAAAACTGCCCAGGTTCCATATAAGCACAAATCTAGTTTTAAACAAGCCATTGAACGACATGGGTGTGTATGACATATTCCAACCTGACTTAGCTAGCTTCCAGCGTGTTACAAATGACAGTATCTTTGTGTCTGCTATCGTGCATAAGGCTGATATCGAAGTTACGGAATCAGGAACTGTGGCGTCCGCTGTTACGACGGCTACTTTCTCTGATAGAATATCAGCGCCATATTTCCATGCGAATCGTCCATTCATCTACTTTATTATGGAGAAGACAACAACGACTGTGATATTTAGTGGTATTTATTCTAAACCCACAGTTTATTAATAAGAACAAGGAACTAAAGACTTTTTGCAAGTAATCTGCAACGATGCTTGATCGCTGAATCGAATAAAAACTTGTTTCTTTTTTCAAATCGTATTTCGTTTAAACATCGTTGTGAGTAGAATACTGGCCATATCATAGTATTTAGTTTTAAGATGTTTTAAGCAAAGAGTTCCATTTATCGTGAACATTTGAATAAGAAGAGCATTTATTATCGTCTGAAGATTGATCTGCATTGACTGTTTAGTGTTAATTTTGACAGATAATGTTTAAAATAAAACAAGAAATGGACTTGAAACGTACTTAGTAAACATAAATAATTGTGTTTAGCCTTAACATTTGTATGTGAGTCGTTTAAAAATTATAAGTGTTAAATTGTCTATAATTATGGTTTTTTTGTGTATTTTTCCTTCCTCCTACTACAAATTTGTAGTTCAAAAATATTTTATATCGGTGACAGTCAGCCATTGTGCGTCAGTCAATAATTACAAACTAATTACTTATCAACTTGGCTTAATTATTAGTCATTTTATGGCCACAAATATTGATACCTACCTAGCAAGTTGTGTTCATAACACGTTCTAGTAATGTCCATAATTATTTGCAATATATGAATTTGAATTTGACTTAAGAGTTTTTATTAAATCGCCATTTATTTTTACTGTTGACTGTAAAGTGTATTCAAATGCTTGTTTTCTTACTGATGTTATTTTCACAGACATAATATCAACTCTAATAGAGTGTTATTTGAGTTGAATTCAGAATGATGATTTTTGTTTTAAATTCGGGTCACGCTGAGGTACTAGTACAGTCAATAGCAAAAGTAGATGATCAAAATCGGAAATTCAAAACTAATGAACGGAGTTCGCGTCAGAACTGTGTAGATGAACAAGTAGTAAATGTTGAGTAAATTACAATCACATAGTTTTGAATCACTTCAACGCCACACAGTTCTGACGCGAACTCCGTTCATTTAGTATTGAATTTCTGATTTTAATCGTCTACTTTTGCTGTTGACTGTACGCTATTACGCATTTTTTAATCGAAAATATAAGTATACTTGTGTCGATTTTATCTTGGTTTTTCTCAAAATGCACAATTAGTATCCCTCAAAATTTTTAATTAATTGCAAACATTACAAGGGTATAAATCATATTTTTAACTAGCGACCCGCCCCGGCTTCGCACGGGTGGACATTTATTTTTTAAGCTCTCTCACAATTTTAAATTCGTAATATCTTTTGAATGGATTGTCCGATTGGAATAAAATAAAAAGTAATTTATAGCTATTGAAACAATCTTGCTCAATAAATACTTTATTTGGATAAGGATTAGTATTTGACGATAATATGATCAATAAACATAGGTTAATAATTTTAATTACTTTTATTCTATGGAAAAGTGGTTATAATGGCTAAAATATAAATGTTTGGTTTGTACTATCGCGGACTTTTTTGTAGGCATTATTGAGTTCTACAACGTTTCTATAGAAATCAACCATACATCTCTAACCATTTAGGCAGCGTTCGCGAGAATCGTTAACGTACGGCAGTTTTTTTCGACGCCTTACTCCACAATTTTCACTACCACGAATAATCCTATCTATTTTCCGGGATAAAATATAGCCTATACGGATTCGGAAGAATCCCTCTAAGTAATGGTAAAAGAAATTTTGAAATCGGTCCAGTAGTTTTTGAGCCTATTCAATACAAACATACAAAAATACAAAGGTTTCCTCTTTATAATATGTATTAGTATAGAAGTATAGATTAAAAAAATGTATTATTTACTTACTTGACGTTTACGTTACCTATTCGTGCAAACGCCTTTGTATTAATCAATAGCTGTCATAAAGCGCCACTGACATTGGCCACAGTCCTTGAACTTCACTGACAACATTGGTAATGTTAGCCGTAAGTTTAACTACTATTTAATATCTAAGCAAACTATTTGTTAAAATCGTTTATAGTATAAAGGAATATAGAAATGGAAAATATTGAAACTTTTTGAACTATTTGCTATAAATTATAACTTATGGTACTTACATATTTGTAACAAATGGTTAAAAAATGTACAGAACTTAACAAATGGTTAGCTTAACGTTAAGTTATTGATTCCATACTTTAGCTCGCCAGTGTAGTTAGTAAAAGTCAGACACTCTTAAACCTTTGTCAGACAGACAGGCGTTGCGAATGCGAAGCGTGACGTTTTTATTTTTAATGTAAGGAATTGTTTGCATCCAGTCACATAAAAAAGCGAAAACGATCCGATAGCGTGACAGAACTATCGGACTGACGTCTCGCTTCGGTTCGGTATCGCTTCGGAAACGCTTCGCTTTCGCCTGTCTGTTTGACAAAGGCATTACTTTTCTCTACCATTTTAAATTCGAAAGTTTGTGAGAAATGGATGGGTGGTTAAATATTTTTACTTTTACAAAAACTCCCGAACGGATTACTGAAGGATGAGATAGGCAGTTTATGAATTCCTGGAATAACAAATAAGGTTATTTTTTTATCCTATTATATTCTTCGTGTGCCTCAAGGAGTGTCAGCATAGTGACGGGGCCTGTAGAGGGCCAAGGCCTGCTGGGGTCGCGGGACTAAGAAATTAACGTATCCCCGGTACATAAAGGGCTAGTGAAGGACACCGTGGATTTTAGTCAGTCAAGTCTGACAGTCCCTCCCGCCCTGCCCTGGGTTGGAAAAATGAAAGTGTGAAGTTCAAATTTAACAAATGTGTCCTACATTTGTTTAATTTGAACTTCGCGTATACAACGTTGCGGGCAGAAGCTAGTCTCTATTTAAAAAAATAAGTAAAGCTTTTGCATGCCTGCTGGGGTCGCGGGACCAAGGGATTACCGTGACCCCAGTACGTAAAGGGCTAGTGAAGGACACCGTGGATTTTAGTCAGTACAAGTCTGACAGTCCCTCCCGCCCTGCCCTGGGTGGGAGGACTCATTTGATGATTTTACCACGATAAAAAAAGAAAAAAAAAAAAAAAAAAAAAGCTTTTGCATAGCATTTTTTATCAACTTATGCAATTATAATAATAATAATAAGGATTCAACGATAACATACACAAGTTATTATCAGAGATTGATTCAAGCTGCGAAATAATAGTAATTGGCGATGTGAACATAGATTTGTTGCGCGGAACCGGTTTTAGTAGTGCGACCACTCAGTACATAAACAATATGAGTGAGTTGGGTATGGAATGTGCTATTACAGAGGCAACACGAGAAGAGGTGTACGGCGGCGCAGTGACGAGGACGTGCATCGACCATGCATGGGTTCGGACTCAGTGTTTAACATCTGCATATGTACTTGCATGTAAGTTGTCAGATCATTATGCGATCGGTGTATCCCTTGAAGGTGGTATGAAAAAATGTAGTGAGCATGTTAAAAAGTGTATTATAGGTGATAGAAAAGTACTTGAAAAACTAGAATTAGTGTCGTGGGCAGAGTTGTTAGATTGTAAGTGTCCATTAGACTTATATAATAGATTATGTTCAATTTTCCATAGTGCTTATGATGATGCAAAAATAGAAATATCCGTGAGTAATAAAAGAAAAAGCAAGCCGTGGATCACAAAAAAACTAAAAAATATGATTAGTTTTAGAGATAAACTTTTTCGTGCCTGGAAAAGTAACCCAAAGGATATAAACTTGAGAATGTCATATAATAAATATAGAAATAGATTAAATAAATACATAAATAAAGCAAAAAATAAATATTGTCAAGAGGAAATAAAAAGCTGTAATAAAAATATGAGAAAGATTTGGGCTAAAATAAATTCATGGATAGGAAAGGAGAAGAGTAGCATAGATCAAGTTATTCTTAAGTATTTGGGGAGGACTGACAACACACTTGATATATGTAATAAATTTTCTAAAACATTTACTCAAGAAATACTTGATATGAAACACGTGTGTTACTATAAGTTTTTAGATAGGTCCGAATATGTAACCTGTAGAAACATTTCAATGCGATTTAAAAAAGCACAAGCAATAGACATAATTAAAATAATAAATAATTTAGATAGCAATAAGTCGGAAGGGCTGGATAGAGTTAGATTAAAAGAAATAAAATTTTTAAAATTAAAGCTAAGTGCAATATTAGCGCATTTCATTAATTTATGTGTTAAAGAAGGTATTTATCCTGAAGTATTAAAAGGAGCATTAATAAGACCGATTTTCAAACAGGGCTCGCACAGTGAGTATACTAATTATAGGCCCATAGCTATACTTTCTATAATAAATAAAATTACTGAAAAATTTATTGTGGGTCAATTGTCCATTTTCCTTGAGAATCAGAATATATTGTGTGACGTGCAGCATGGCTTCCGACGGGGACGTAGCACGGCGACTGCCTTGGCACAGTTTACTGATGATGTTAATGAGTGTCTGGACCAGCGGAAGCAGGTGGTGGTGGTCTTTATTGATTTCAAAAAAGCGTTTGATACTTTGGAACACCACCAGCTGCTTCTGGCTATGGAGGAGTGCGGGGTGGCGGGACCACTTAATGAGTGGTTCCGCGCGTATCTTGCGGGCAGGACACTGCGCACTGTAGTCGACGGTGCTGTGGGCGAGCCTAGGCCGGTCACGTGCGGAGTGCCAACCGGCTCCGTGTTCGGCCCCGTCGGATATACCATGCACGTCAATAGTATGTGCAATGTAGTACGAAACTGTCGTATATATATGTATGCCGATGACATTTGTTTGGTCTACGCAGATAAAAATGTAGATGTAATTAAATGTAAAATGCAGGAAGATTTCACAAACATTATACAATGGTCACATGATAATGGTATCTTAATTAATTTAGGTAAAACCAAGTGTATGAATATACGATCTCCCTACCTCCGGGGCGGTGAGCGAGCACCGCGCATAGTGGGCCATAGTTACGAATGCTTGCACGCGCACAGCGGCGTGAGCGCTTGCGACGCAACCGCTCGCGCCGCTGTGCAGTGTACGTGCGCAGAGATTGAGGTGGTGGAACATTACAGGTACTTAGGTCTAGTTATAGACTACAATTTCTCATGGAAGGGTCATATTGATCATGTGTGTGACAAACTAAGATCGGTACTAGTAAAATTCCACCACCTTAGTTATATTCTGGGTAGGGCAACTTTGTATACAGTCTACTATGCGCTGGTAGACTCTTTAATTGCGTATGGACTGGCATGTTATGGGCGTACTTTTAAAAGCTATCTAGATAAAATAAAACAGTTACAAATTAGATTCATGAAATTATTATACGAAAAAGTTATGTAAAATAAGTAGTTACGAAGAGTTATTTTTGAAATGTAAAATGCTGCCAGTCCATGACAAAGTAACATTGTTAATAGCATTAGAAGAATATTGTAGTGATCAATTTAAAGTCCAAGTGTCTAATAGCAATAGGTCTCGTAGAAGAAGTATTGTAGAATTAAAAGTACCCACTTATAATAATTACTTTGGGCAGAGATGTAAAAAATATTTAGTACCACGTATTTACAACAGTTTACCTTTTGAAACTAATGTAACAAAAAGAACATTTAAAAACAAAGTTGAATCATATCTTTTGTCTAATTTTAGTGAGAACCTTAGCGATTTTTTGTAATTTAAAATTAAATATTAACAGGTTAATATATTTGTTTTGTGAATAAGTTGGTTGTAAGTTGCGGTCAGATTGTTTTTGTAAACTTATGTTAGTGGAAAAGTGAACGTACATACGTTAATACTGAGTTTATCGTGGGAGCTACGTCTGCCAACAAACTGCTCTGTAGTTTGGCAGAAGTAAAATGTACTTTACATTGATTTAATGTCCAAATAAACACTTTTTCATTTTTTTTTTTTCATTTTTTTTCATAATTATTTATTTATTTTAATGTAAAATTATCGCCTACCGCGAACATTTAACGAGAATATAATCCCATCGCTGCTCTATGGAAAGTTACTCTAAAAATTAGTCTATGGCCAGCCACGCCAATCAAGTGAAACGTCAAGAAAAAAAAACATTGATTCAAACTTTATTCATTCACTTTGACATGACAGATGTGACAGTGACAGTGTTAGGTTTATTTTCGTTACGGAATTTCTTGATACGGACTCCGCGCTCAAAGCCCGCGCTTAGCTCAGCTTATGCATTAGCTTAAAAAAAATTAACGATCAAAGGCGATATCAAAGAATAAATCCCAACACCAGAATAATAATATCTTTTTACAGAAACTAAAATGCGAATTGTGAACGCAGTGTAGGTAAGTTTGAGCATTAAAAAAATACAAAAGTCAAAGATCACAATAATTATCACAAATGTGCAAACATGAGCGATAACTTTTAAGTTATTATTACACCAAGTTGATTAGATCACTAGTGTTAATTCTATTTTTGTAGCATAATAATAAACATCCTTCATGAGAACTAAGACAATTAGCTGTTTTGTTATAGACTTCCTGATTATGAGAAACACACAATTACCTTTACACACAGAACTAGCTCTTGCCAACGGCTTTGCCTGCTACAAGTCAAAAACTATTATATGGGAAGATGTAACGATCTCCGGCCACCGTAGGCGCGGGCTTGCGGGCAGCGAGTGATTTGCGACTCGCTGTCCGGTCATGGACCATGCCCGGGTCGACGGCGCGTTGTGTTCCACGCGCGCCTTGTGACGGGGCCTGTAGAAGGCCAAAGCCTGCCGGAGTCGCGGGATAAACGTTTTACCGTGACCCCTTTACGTAAAGGGCTATTGAAGGATACCGTGGATTTTAGTCAGTACAAGTCTGACAGTCCCTCCCGCCCTGCTCTGGGTGGGAGGAATCATTTGATGATTTTACCACGCTAAAAAAAAACAAAATGGGAAGATGTAATCATCATCTTCCTGCCCTTATCCCATTTTACTTGGGGTCGGCGCAACACGTTTCTTTCTTCCATTCTCCTCTATCAAACGTCACAGTATCATTTACTCCTTTTTCTTCCATATCATTCCTTAGACAATCCATCCATCATGGGAAGATGTAATCGGGATAAAAATTATCCCATGTTCTGAACCAGAATTACCTGCATCGAAATCTGTTCAGTAGTTTTTGCGTAATAGAGTAACAAACTTTCATACGTTCATATTCACAAATTTCTCCGTGCCTCGGAAAGCACGTTAAGCCGTTGGTCCCGGCTGTCATTTGTAGATCTTTGACAGTCGTTACTGTTAGTCAGAAGCTCTAAAGTCTAACAACCAGTCTTACCATGGGGTATCGTATTACCCAGTTACAGGGCTGTTGAGGTCCGACAGGCAGTCGCTCCATGTAAAATACTGATATCCAGCTGCATCTGGTTTCGCTGGAAGCCGACCCCAATATAGTTGGGAAAAGGGAAGGCAGATGATGAAAACGCTAGAAAAGAAACTGGTAGATAATGAGTGGATAGCCGAATTCTTGCGGAAGGTTATAAATACAGGCTATTTAAAATTACGCAAAAAGAAAAGAACCAGAAAGAACGCTTAGCGGAAACAAAGTAAGTAAATAAAAAACAAGGACTGATGATGGAATGCGTAACAGTGTTCGAGAATCAAAGCTTTACGAAGCTAGATAGATAGATAGAATACCTACTCTTTATTATGCAACCATACAAATTACAGCTATATGCAGTTCACAATACCTTTTAAATAGGGTGAAACAATGGGCGGTCTTATTGCTAAAAGCGATCTTTTCAAGACAACCTTTGGACGGATTTTAAATTGATTTGATTCTGGTGTACTATTCACCAAAATACACACACACTATCCTTATACAAACACAATAGATCGCAAATAAACATTATAGTCACATGTTTAAGAGGACAGGTATTGGTTTTTGAGCAGATTTAAAAAAATGCTCAATCTTTGAGCGCTTCTTACCGATATGGGTAAGGCATTCTATAGTCGTACTGACTCGACTGTAAAAGAGGCATGCTTAAAATAAAGTTAAAACTCAATCTACATGCAATAAAGTTATGGGACTTTGAACTTTAATATCTCATGATAACCTGAACAAAAAAAAACGCATTGACGAGAAGATAATGTGCCTATCGGCTTCCATTATTTGGAGCTGAGCGCGAATACTACTTACTAGATTATTGACTTACTACACACATCAAAAGTGTCTAGGGATCAACATATATTTTTGCAATAACTTTTCTCCTGATTGATATTAATTAAAAAAAATTTTAAGGATTCATCAAATAAAGTGTTTTCGTTTGTCACAGTAACGATAAACCAAGTCACCTTTGCATTAATAAAGAAATTTGCCATTTTCCTAATAAAGGGATTTTTGACATTTGAACCACTAACACAAAAGTTCGAAAAAAAGACTGAAATAACAGTTTTCTTTAAAATGTTATTGGGTAACTTGAAACAATTAATAATCCGTGTTTCTACCGCGAACACTAACAACACAAGAACATCGGTTTGGCATACTCAAAATGAGTTCATCCAAATCACGCTGTGGAATGGCCGCCCATGTTCGTTGCAACAACAAAAAAAGGTCTTCTTGCGACTGGATACCCTCCATATTCGGCAGAGCTCTTCTCTGTAGCATATACCATGCATGCTCAATCGGATTCCAGTCTGGCGACTGAGCAGGCCAGGGTAGGACATTGATGTTAGCTGCGGCGAGAGTCTGTCTTACAACTCTTGCGGTGTGCGGTCGTGCATTATCATGCATTAACTGAAATAAGGGACCGATTTGCACTTGTAGAGGAACGATGACGTCTGATACAATCGTCTCAGCATAAAATATTTGAGCGTTGAGGTTGCCTCTGATCCAAATCAACTCAGTTCTTCCGCCGATCCAAATACCCGCCCATACCATGATGGTTCCACCACTATAAGGATGGACTTCCTGGCAGGATTTTAATCGCTGTTGGCGTCCAGGGCTTCTCCAGTGTCGTATACGTCTTGTATCCGGTCTCATACCAAAACGAGACTCATCAGAAAAGCACACGAAACGCCATTGTTCTTCTGCCCAATTTCTGTGTTCAAGAGCCCATTGATATCGAATCCTACGATTGTGCATTGCTATAGGTGGTACCCGTAGCGGTCTTCGGGAATGAAGGTTCACTTCATGCAAGCGGTTTCTGACTGTTTGGTCGCTAATTAAGTTCCCTGAAGAGTGATGAAGCCTCACGGCTAACATCATGGCGGTTATTGTTGGAGCTCTTCGAGTTAAGATTTGAATGTATCGGTCTTGTCTCCGTGTGGTGCAGCGATACCGTCCTCCATGGCGCTCAGCCACGGTACCAGTGCTTTGGTAACGTGTCCAAAGTCGACTGATAATACTCTGACTTGTATTCAGAGCTAAAGCCACAGTACGTTGCCGGGAACCAGCTTCTATCATTCCCACGGCTCTGAGCATTTCTTCCCTGCTTAAATGACGTCGCCGCTCCATAATAACGTTGGTTTTAATCAGTAGTAGGGAAACAGTAGCACTAATAATGTCTTCAATGCGTTGTATGTTTTTATAGGGAAAATATTGACAGCTGATTTTCATCTTTTACTCAAATTTGATTCACAGTTCCTGATTCAAATTATGAAATGCACCAAAAAGGATCCATATAAATTTATAAAATCATAAATTTATTACAAAGCCACATCTCAATCTCAAGAAATCCGCATAAAAATGCTTGATCCCTAGACACTTTTGATGTGTGTATATATAAGATTTTTTAACAACCACCATTTTACCTGTTACACATTTCTGTAAGCATCTTGCTATCAAATGGGCACAAATCCAGTCTCAGGTCTGCTACTGGTCGTGAGACTGTCCAAGCAAATCACCGGAACCTTAGAACGTTAAGAAAGGACCACGGTGGATTTTAGTCAGTACGAGTCCGACAGTCCGTTGCCGGCGCGACCGGTGGCAGGATTTTACCAGCTAAAAAAAAGAATATGCTGCTACTGTAGGGAAAATCTCAATAAAACTGAGGATTTAAAATTGAATCCAGACTCTCATGTTCACCAGTTGCGCTTTCGATGACCTGTCCAACGAAAGCCACCTGATCTGGGAACGGAGACTAGAATGTACTTCTGTCTAGAGTTGACTACTTATTAAATCCAAAAGTTATTTTCTGAAGTCAAGATCGGGTAATATAATAAGATAAATATTTCTATATTGGTCTTCTAGTGGAACCTAACTTCCGATGAGTTAGCTGTTGATAACTGTAGGTCATCAGTCTTATTATTGTTATTTTCTTTTCAAGTATACACGTCACGTTATGTTTGTATTGATGTACTTAGGTAGTGGTTACCTTGACCTTTCGCTCGGCTTATCAATCAAAGAGTTAGACAGATAGAATACTTAAAAAACTGTGTCACAGATTTCAGTTCGACTGCTGAACTGAAATCATCGGTTTCTATTCCAAAATCAGCCAAAGTTATTAGGTTTTACAGTATGAATAGCAACGTATAACGTAGACGAAGTTGTTGGAGCGACACATTTCACGCTATTTTAAATTTTATTGTATTATACTGTTTCCCTCATTTCCACATATAACTTATTACGTGAATCGGAACGCTTTGTAAAATGACATTTTACTGACAGTGACAGTGACATTGACGTTTCAATAACCTATAAATTCTGTCAGATTCTTGTGGTCGGGAAATTACCGCAAAGTACATTTGAGTTTATTTATAACATTCTAAATGAAATAGAATTACTGTGTTCATTAGTCTATTCTTTGAACCTTCGCCATTGCATAACAAATTACCACTATGTTCCAAAACTATAATGTAAAAAGATATTGCTAAAATAAAAGTTCAAAACATAACCTGAAAGAAGTCAATGTTTACATTTCTTTTTCAAAATGTTTTTGTGTAAAAACCTTCTTGCGAGGACAAATGTGTGGAGAAGACTATTAGTGAATAGTGCTGCGTCAAATATAGTCTCTTTACATGCAGAATTTAGCGGTAAGTTGGACAAATATAAACAATTTTCTCTTGACTTAATGTTTAGGAGCATGATGCAACCACAACATGTTTAGGAGCAAGTAAGCAAATGTATATTTATACTTTTAGGTTGTCAAAAGAAAAACCTAATACCAACAGAGTCGGCTTCTGGTTCAGAATTTACTAAATACTACAATTCTTACATGCGCATGTAACTTAATTATTATTTTCTTTTTTATTTTCAGGATTAGCAGTCTGTATACATAACAAGTATCTCAGCTATGACAAATGCAGCAAAAATAGGTGGATTGTCACAAATCTATTACCTATACACAGAAACTGGTGTTCCAAAGGCTTATTAGATGGAGATGTCGGCAATTTGACAGTTCAGCATGAAAGAGGTAAATACTTAAACATATTTTTTAAAAGAACAGTTCTTTTAAATGACTTAGTAATATGATTTTTTTTTTAAACACATTGCCCCACACTAGGAAATTGTCCTGTGTTGTGGGTGCGTTTACAAACATTTAAACTTACATACACAAACGCCCAGACCTGGAACAACTACTTGTAGATCATACAAATATTTGCTCCGTGTTGGTATCCAACCCGCGACCCGCAGCACAGCAGTCCAATCTCTCAGCCACTGCACCAACTGTTCCATCAAACTATCACTTGCTTAAATATAAAGTTATGATGTTTGTTACTCAGCCACATTGGAACTATCATTTGATTGTTTCTATTTTTCAGTACAAAAGAATATAACAGACATATTCCCTCAGCCAAGAGTGACCCTAAACGAGTTGATTACCAAGACACCGGACAAGATATTTGAGATACACTACAAACAACACACGGTTGCCCCTAAAGGAAGGAAGAAAACTACACCCAATAATGATTGGACCTGTACTTATGCGTTTGTTTGGCCAGAAAAAGCGAAGTTTGAAAGGTAAACGCAGTTTTGTCTTAACACACACATAACATTTTTATATATATAGAATAGATCGATATATAAGTCTAGATATATCTATCTATTCTATATATATAAAAATGTTATGTTGGTTTGTGTACGCTTCAAAAACTCAAAAAGTTCTGCACCGATTGAGCTGAAATTTTAGCATGATATAATATAATCCGCATCAAGGATTGTTTTTATCTATTTTTTGCATCAGTCACATATCCGCAATCGCGAAAAAACAGTTTTTTGTGCCACAGCAAAGCGTGATAGGGTACAGCTATTATTATATTATATTATAAAGAGGAAAGATTAGATTGTTTGTTTGTATTGAATAGGCTTCGAAACTACTGGACCGATTTCAAAAATTCTTTCACCAGTTGTAAGCTACTTAGGTCCTGAGTGACAATAAGGAGAGAGGGGGGGGGCGAGTCCTCTCGCCCTCGGTGGAGTGTAAGATACTGTCAGACTCTTACTAACTAAAACTCCACCTGCATTCAGTACCAAATGCTTGGCGTGTGTGGTCGTGGGTCATGGACGGTGGGGCGCACGTTGCTGTAAGTATAGCCAAGCCGTCGGCTATTTATAAACGGGAAGCGCTCAAAGGTGCCTTAGTGTGCGTTGTAAGTTCAGTTCGGACCGTCGTTTCAGCTAGCGAGGCTATTTTAGAATGTGTTGTCCATTTTGGATGTTCAAAGGCTTTTAATGACTTGGCTTAACTCGCGATCATAGTGAGTTTTCGGGGCAAACTACTGACGCTGCCTCGCAAGCTACACATTCTAGGCTGCCGCGCGAGCCTGTGCGCTCGGTGTAGGCGAATCTATAGTCTTATGCTCACTAGAAGACCTATTCACTCATCATCATCAATATTTCTCTAATCCACAGCACAGCAATATCAAAACGTAAAGCGGCAGAAAAGGCAGCGGCCCAAGCTATCCATTGGCTCTTTATGAAAAACAGAATTGACACGAAAGGCAATCCTCTTTATGAGAAGCAAGTTCTACAAGATATTAAGAAAACATTAAATGAGTCTATACATGCTTCTATTAGTGAGAAGTCTATGGAGCGGGTCGACAGGATTTGGAATGATTATGAAAATGGGATAAGTAGGTTTGTCTTTAGTTTTTAGAAATGATGAAGGTATCAGATGGGATGGATTTCTATTAGCGACCTTATTTATACAAAATTAAGCATGATATTTCAAAAATCCAGTGCACGCACAGCACAACACGAAAGAAAGTGATCTTCTCAATGAAAGAATACCTACACAAAATGGCGTAATGTTGAAATATTTCTATCATTCTGTTCTTTACTCGTCTACAAGTCGAACGACACGTAAACGACACTTTGGACAAACAAAAATCAAATTCAACAGAAATTACTTTTTTTTAAATTGTTTGTGATCAAAAATAAGTCGAGTGTGGATCGGACTTACGCACCGAGGGTTCCATACCAACTTGTAGTAAATAGTTCCTTCATCACGTGAACCGAGTTAACAAACTTAAGTATACACTCATTTTCTATTAAATAAACTACAAATTATAAGTTTGATTTTTTTTCCTGTATACAATTTTTTTTACGTGGTAATATCATCAAATGAGTCCTCCCACCCAGGGCAAAGCGGGGGGGACTGTCAGACTCGTACTGACTTAATTCCACGGTGTCCATCAATAGCCTTCTACGTTCCGGGGTCACGGTAATTCGTACAGTCCCGCGACCTTGTGTATACTATAGGTATATTTATAACTACTTTTTTTTTAATTATTTTATTCGATTTGTTTCAGAGGATATTTATGAAGCTACATTCAAAGACGCTAGACAAAAAATATTTCAGACACCTGCAATTCTCACCAAAGATTCTACTATTGATGATGGTAATTAATCATAATAACATTAAGAGACATCTTACAGTCCACTAGCGCCGCCATTGTCAACACTTGAAATATATCTGTTTAGCTAATGCCCGGTTTCTGGTGTCCTTTTATCGACAGTTTATCTATTCAATAGCGCTATTGGTTCGATAAACTATAAAAATGGGTTTCTGAACACCGCGATGTAAGTTAAACTCTACATAAACTAAGATCAACTTAACCGACCAATCTGTGCCGTTTATCGGCTCCATAACTTTATTTGACGTTTCATTTGTCAACTCTTAGGTTATATCGTGTTATTTTAGAAATTAATAGCCAGAGAAATTTAAGTTAATAGATCGAAAAGTATGAATAAGAGCAGCTCATCAGAGTCTGATCTGGAAGTGCTGGATTTTATTGCTAATATATCTATATCCAGAAACTTACGACGCAGGAGAAATCCTTTCAAAATGTTATGCTTTCATAAGAACACTGTGATACACCTTACTGATATAATCAGACGTGCTCTCGCTTCTGTTATTAATTTTGTCTGCTAGCTAGCTAAGCTGGCTATGAGTTACATACGTATGCCTAATTTTGAAGACCTGAGAGAAATAAAGACGCAGTTTTATAATATAGTAGGATTTCCAAACGTAATTGGTTGTATATATGGATCGAGTACCAATTCAATCTAATCAAATGCAGAAAAACTCTACAATGAAGCACAAACTAGGACAAGAAACACCGTTGAAGGGACATTTGTGTATTGAAAAGAAGATATGCATGGTTTTCTCAAAAATTAGGGTTAAATCTTGATCACACATTGGCTGTAATTGTAGCAACAGCTGTATTACATAATATAGCTTTGCCAAAATGGTACTGTAATAATTGAAGAATCAACTCGTGAAGATACTGTTACAGAATCTATTGAACAACCTCTTTCCTCGGAAGGAAACTATTTTTCATATATATAAAAATCTTAACCACTCTATACTCGTATTACCCTCGAAAAAATTAAATTATGAATAAAACTTGTTTTAATGAGGATTTGAAACAAAAAAAAACAATTTTTACCTCTATCTCATAAACAGACCCATCTAGCGGCACAATATGGAACTGGCTATCTGTCTCATAGTTATTTTATCGGTCCGTGGGTCATCAGAAACTCAGAGACAGTTGACCTCCGTTTAACTTACCCATAACTTTATTGAGTCAATACTTATTGAAAGGATAACTGGTGACACCAGAAACCGGGCATTAATCGTGCATTCAAAACATAAACGGCGCTTTTTTGTTACAAATGCACGATTTAGCTAAACAGCTATATTTCAAGTGTTGACAATGTGTTATAAAATTACGTTATTGCCTTTTCTACAGTAATAATAGACCACATTTTGTATTTTTGATTCTATTTACGAGTTATGACTTTTTTTTGATTGGCGGCGCTAGTGGACTGTAAATGGTCCCTTAACAAATGGCCTCAAGTTAGTCCTATTTTTAATTGAAACGCATAGTACACATGGCTACATAATAGGATAGTATACTTTACTCTATACAAAAATGTATAGTTGTGAAGATGGAGCTGTTACACCAAAGGCAGAACAGAGCCATCTCTTCTTAACAAATAAATTGATTTACTTAGTCCGTCAGTTAAAGTATTGATAAATAATTAACACGTTTTTTTTAAAAATCATTGAATATTGACAAAGATAAAACTCTTCGAAATTCGGGAGTTGGGGCTTATGACGTCATAACGCCTGTAAAATTATACCGACCTAGTGACGTTTTGTGATTTTTAGAAGCGTTGTATCTTCGTCAATTTTGGTTAACGTAACAAAAGAAAAAATACGGGAAAAATATTTTTTGAAAATCTATCCATTGGGCTAGTTATTTTTTTGAGTAAAATAGACTTTTACACATCATCAAGCTATACAAAACCAGGATAAGCTGACTTGAATGTTCGAAATTATCATACAAAGTGAGACCACAATAAACTGGCTGTATAGCTTAATGTGTATCCGTGTACCTATCATAAAAACCGAAAATTCTTTTGTTTACAGATGATTATTCTGAAGAAGATGAGGAATTATCAAGTTTTGGCGAAAGTTCAGGCAAGTACTAACTTACTGCTAATTTTAATAATTTGCTTAAAATTAAGCAAGGCGAGCGCCGCGCGCGTGTTGCGCGCACGCTGCATGTCACACGGCGGCAACACCCGACGCGCACGCGGCGCTCGCGCTTCTGGCTCGCTCGAGGATCGCGCACGCCAAATGTGGGGTCAGCTAATGTCCTTTTCTATTCATACAGAGTTAAAGTACCACGTCCACCCAGTATATGGTAGAAAAGTGTCACCACCAACGGCCAATGTTCTCCAGAGAAGAAACCGCGCTTTAAAACAGAAGTTTCAAATGTATGATGAAGAATTAACACCACTGCCTATCGATGAATATCGGTAAGTTTTTTTTATTTATTTTTTATTTTTAGCGTGGTAAAATCATCAAATGAGTCCTCCCACCCAGGGCAGGGCGGGAGGGACTGTCAGACTTGTACTGACTAAAATCCATGGTGTCCTTCAATAGCCCTTTACGTAACGGGGTCACGGTAATTCGTTAGTCCCGCGACCCCAATATCGGTAAGTACCTATTTTTACAAGCTTTGTGGTGCCATACCTAAAGGTTAAAACGGGACCCCATTTGTTAAACTCCGCTCTCCGTCGATGGGTCAGCTTACACCGGGACGCGACGCGGCTAACGATGTTGCAAATGTGTATCTTTTCGTGTACTAAATAGAGTTACATTTTGAGTAGCTCTATTGAAATCGTCTCTGTGTGACTTTACCCTATCTGTCTGACACCAGGCTGTGGGAAAGAGACAAAGCTATACAAGTCGTCTAGCCCCATCTCGTTCCCTGAATCACTACCGATGTAATACGTCATGGTAAGCCACCAAGCTGTATCTTATGAACCGTGATAGTTATACAGCTGATTGATGATGTATTACTGTGGCCGCTATTACAAAAAATACTAAAAAAACAGAGTACAATAAATATTTGAGGAGTTTTTTTTTTGCCCTTTTTATAAATAATGGTACCGAACCCTTCGTGCGCGAGACTCGTACTTGGCCGGTTTGTCACCCCGGCAGGGATTTGAACTGGTGGCGATAACTTAGTATAGCGACATCTATCGACGCGCCAAGGTACTATTATGACGGATGACCTGGTTCGTTTTATTATACATAGATGGCGTTAAAAATACCAACGATAATGTGATGTTTGTTTAATTTATTTTTTGTGGTTTTTCTCGTAAAGGTTAAGTTAAAATTATTATTTTTCCAAGTAGAATATCTACGCCAGCACGTCAACCGATCCCAAGCGTTAAAATCTTCCCAATCGAACATAATCATTCTGCATTTGTGATAAGGTTTAAAATCGATCAAATAAATTTTACAGACTGTACATTACACATTTATCGTGTAAGTATTTCACGTTTTTATGAAATTCCTCTGGGGGTCTACCAAAGCCAGATAAAAACAAAACATCATACCTTTTTTCAAAGAAATATTAGAGTAATTGTAAATAAGAAAAAACCCAAATATTATTTTTAGCCAACAAGAGACTTCCATCTCTGCAAAAAAAACAATTTTTATCCTCTACCTAACCGACCTTCGTACTAAATGACGTCAGATACACACACATTGACAAACATGTATCCCGAAAACGTTCCAATTTCAAAAAGCCTTGTACCAGTTCCTATACAAAGTGCCCTCGTTGTCCCGTAACCTACAAATATATGACCTTGAGGCCCCGATTCGCGGTCGCGACCTCATACCGTGCCCCCGAAACCCGGGAAATGACCTTGACATTCTGTTAGGTGACCTTTTAAAGGAGAATTTGTTACAGATTAGTTTTATTTAGGTTACGAGTTGATAATTGGGGTTGGTTTGAGAAGGAAGTGTAGTATACAAAATTGCTGTACGCGAAGTATGATTTTTTGAGGAAAAAATTTGATAAGAATCTTACAGCAAAAATAGTTGGTACTAGTCTTGTGATATATATATATATATATATATATATATATATATATATATATATATATATATATATATATTTAATTTTATGTAAAAAACAATTGAAATGTTTTATTGTTTTATACTCCAAAAAGAATCTTAACAAAACACGTGACAAAAACATTTCGATATTTCAGTGATCGTAAACTTCTTTGATGTCTGTAAGTACGGTTTTAAGAAAGGCTCTGTACTAGATGGAAGCTGAGAAACTCACTGATAAAACACCCCATAAATGCTGAATAAATCCGTTTTGCCTGAACTTTATGCCCAGTTAACTTTATTTTTTATAACGGCTTAAAAAAGAAGTAGGCTCTCAATTTGATCGGTATTTCTATGTATCTACAGGTACACCGATTAGTGTGAATTAGTATACCTGCCATTTGGTCCCATAAAAATTTCATTCAATTTGATTCAGCAGTTTTCATTTTATGAGCATTTTTCGCTTATTGCGTGTTTGGATTCCCAAAACTCCAATTGACGTACTATTTAACTTTTTGCAATTTATTAATGGTGTCAAATTGCCTGTTGCTAATGAAAAATTACTATTATTCAAGCGAAACACGACTTCCTAATGTAGTCCAAAGAGTACCTACAACGACATTTTTGGGTTTTCCTTAAATTAAGTACAGAAGCTAGCACATCAACATACCTCAATCTGTCAAGTTTCTTTAATAGATTTTCCACCTTTTCATAATAGTGCTAGGTTAATGTTCAATTGCCTGCCGGGGTCGCGGGACTTACCCATTACTGTGACCCCGGTACGTAAAGGGCTCGTGAAGGACACCGTGGATTTTAGTCAGTACAAGTCTGACAGTCCCTTCCGCCCTGCCCTGGGTGGGAGGACTCATTTGATGATTTTACCACGCAAAAAAAAAGGTTAATGTTCAATTGGTATTTAACAGATTCAGGTAGGTTGACCTAAAAATATCACTTTACACGCAGCTTCCTGATATGTGACAGTAACGAGATAAAAACTTAGATTATAGAATGTTCAGATTCGTATTTAGTAGGCCACTGAGAATTGAAGCCAAAAACACGAAGGAAAATTAACCCCATCGTCATTCGATTCTTACGTAAAATAAGTGAACATCTCCAAGGAAAACATTTAAATGTATGCGTGGTGCTCGCTCTGCATTTATGAAAAAGTGACTTCACTAAAAACGTTACGTTTTGTCGCGAACACGGAACCTGACATTTTATAATCCAAGGATATAAAATAAAAAACCTTAATCACGTTCCGTCCAAAAACAATAGTGAAATAATATCCACCAGACCAACATTCAATTCGCGACAATATCCGTCGCAATATCTCGTCAAAAAAATAGCCAAATGGCTATACACCACGGCTCTCACGAAATCTAAATGCCACGACAAAATCGTGACGTATTCTCATATCACCCCTTAGAAAAACGACAACCAACTTTCCCCTCTTCAAGGTTGTTGAAAGCCGAAGTTATGGCCGGAGTGAACGTTGTTATAACCTCAATACAAGATTAGGAAGACATCGTGACCTCCTTTGACAATAACTGGAGCGTCCAAAGAGTTTCTATACCACTTTCGAATAGAGATCGAATGCGTTTGGCACGAAAATGTGACGGTGCAATTAAATCTACATCTTTTTAAGTGCATTTATGAGGTTTTGAGGTCATTTTCGACCTTAACTTAGTGTATTTTTGTGAGTTTAAAATGACGTATAACATTGATTTTAGAAGTTGCTTGGGTCTTTCGTCATAATTCTAGTCAACAATATTTTTATCATTTTTGACGACGTGGATGAGGCGAAAGGAGTATGTAAGGATTGTAAGCAGGTGACGTTCTGTGGTTTCTACGTCATCATCAGCATCTTCTTACTTGTGGTCTACGTAAATCACCTACTACTTATGGTCGGCGCAACACGTTTTCTTCTTCCAATCTCCCTTGTCATACGTCAAATCAGTGCCATAAAAAATGGCGTTTATAGCCTTTGGCTCATTCGGAAGAAAATCATATTTGTTAGAGACGTCTTCCCGGTTCTCCGTTTCTTTGGAACCTTTATTGATAATAATATTTGACCTGCTTTCATGTGATGTTTTAGTTTATGTTCTTCGTCTGAGTTCTACTTTTATTATAACCAAAAATTTGAGCTCTCAAAGGTATTATCGCAGCACAGTCAGTGACCTTCATAACATAACCGATTTTATACGGAAGAATAAGGGAAAGAGTGTCAAGTGTCCCATGACTTGTGACGGGGCCTGTAGAGGGCCAAAGCCTGTCGGGATTTCGGGACTCACAAATTACCGTGACCACGGTATGTAAAGGGCTACTGAAGGACACCGTGGATTTTAGTCAGTCAAGTCTGACAGTCCCTCCCGCCCTGCCCTGGGTGGGAGGACTCATTTGATGATTTTACCACGATAAAAAAAGGTGGCCCATGACCGCGACTAATACTTAAGCAATTTAATTACTAAATGCCATTTGCCCGAGATTTCACTTAATTATGGCATTAGGATATGTAGCTTATCATTGGCTGAAAATTTTTCAGAACTAGCTCAGTAAAACCGAAGATAGCCACCTAAATACGAACGTTACCTCTTTATAATATCACTAGTATAGATTCACTTTCAAAACTAAAAAACCTTATACTCAAGATACAAACTAGAACACCAAACTACGCAATAACAACGTCACATCGACAACTAATGCAACAATGGCCGACGTCAAACCCGTCACTCGAATGAAATAGAAAGCGAAAATGAAATCCAAAGTTTCACTCTCGATTGTCAGCTGTTGTCTACGTGACGTGACGTCGATTTGACGTAGTATACGTCAGTCTTACGTAGAACGCGTCATAGGCTTTCGACTACGTAGATCGCGTCATACAATTTCGAATAAACTCCATTGACAGTAAGTTAAGGAGGACGCTGCTTGTCGAGAAATCTGAATTTTGCCGCTTGTGAAGAACAGAGCCCTTAGCACAAGATTTCCTTATTTTAAGTACAGCGTTCTTGAAGTATTAACAGCATTCATTGTAAGGAAAGTTAAAAAGCGAGTCTAATGTACGAACTAGAAATTATAATTTTCGAAACAAACTAAAACTACCAATAAGCGATAGTTGCTTCTATCGCTACAGTATCGTGGTACCAGCCGGCTTGACATACAGGGGTTGTGAATCTTGTGTTGCCTTGAACATCATCTACTTACAACTTGAATCAAAGTCATCCTGGGGCCTAGTACGTCAAACGCGTCATCATCATATACTCTCCATTATATTCCGCGCCACCACTCATGACCTTTTGTCGCGGCGCTAGTATCTATGCGATTACATCAAATTGCATTAAAAAAATGTAGTACTTCGAATATTTCGCTGGTCAAGAGTGGTGGCGCGGTCTGTACTCTCGATTTCGTTAGCTGTCAAAGTTTCGTTTCAAACGTCGTAGTGACGTAGTGGTAGTAAAAGTGTTGGAGAGAGATTTTGGCTGTCGAAAGTGGGTTTTCACTTTTGCTTTTCGTAATACTTTTACTTTCGTTAGCAGTTTGAACGGATAGAAAGAAAGAAAGAAAGAAAATAGGTTTATTTGACACGCCTTAGGCACACAATTACAATGAAAAATTACGAGACAATGGAAAAGGAAGAACACAATAGTAGGTACCGTGTGCCTCACCGCTGTGCCAAATAGGCTCAGTTTAGCAAAATGCCAGGCCACAGGGTGCCTGACGCTGATAGATGTCTCTTCTATTGTCAAATCTAGGTTATTGCGATTTATATGAAACTAGCTGACCCGACAAACTTCGTACCACCTCTGAATCATTTTTTAAATCATATTTACTCACCTTTTAAACCTTCCCTGTACTTCCAAAAACAAATTAAAATTAGACAAATCGGTCCAGCCGTTCTTGACTTTTAGCGAGACTAAAGAACTGCAATTGATTTTTATATATGTACTAGCTTTTGCCCGCGACTTCGTTCGCGTGTAATAGTGACTTCCGGCAAATTTTCTATTTTATTTTTATTTTTGTAATAAAAACTATCCTATGTCCTTTCTCAAGTTCCAAACTATGTCTGTACCACATTTTACACAAATCGGTTCAATAGTTTAGGCGTGAAGAAAAGACAGACAGACAGAGTTACTTTCGCATTTATAATATTAGTTTGGATAAGAGAAGATGGAAACAAGCCTATGTTTCGGCAAGAATATTGAAGGTACCCTTGATTTTACATTATCTTTATTTCAGAGACCAAATAACATCAACAATCCAACAAAACAGAGTGACAGTCATTGTAGGCGCGGCGGGTTGCGGCAAATCAACGCGCACACCGGCGGCCATACTGCGTGAGTGCGGCGCTGACACCGCAGCGATAGTGTCTGAACCGCGACGTGTGGCCGCCATGGGGTTAGCTGACAGAGTCTCCACTGAATTGGGGGAAGAGGTAGGTCTCTAGATGCAGAAAATTGGCAACCTCCTTAGTGAGTCATGGACGACTCGCCGTCCGATCATGGACCATCCACGTCCGTCGTTTTCCACGTGCGCCTCAAAAAGCTCACAGTAATGTGACGGGGCCAAAGCCTGCCGGGGTCGCGGGACTGTCTTATCAGATAACCTGGAACGTAAAGAGCTATTGATAGATCACCGTGGATTTTAGTCAGTACGAGTCTGAGTCCCGTCCCGCCCTGAGAGGGAGAACTCATTTGATGATTTTACGAAAAAAAAGACCACTTCGTCTGAAACCTTATCTCATACTAAATTAGGTCGTTAATGCAATAACTTTAATTTCCAGGTAGGAGAATCAATAGGCTATCAAGTGCGGTTACACTCCAAACTGCCGAAGCCGCCAGGAGGATCTATACTTTACTGTACATCAGGAGTCTTATTGAGAAGGTTGCAGACCAATCCAGGTTATTATGAACCTTAACTCTACTACATACGTATCAGTTTTCTAAGCAAATTAACTGGCTTTTTGTTTTGTTTATTTGCCATTCAAAATTCAACTTAGTTTAGTAGAAGTTAAAGTTAAAAATTGCATACATTAGATATTCCTGGGTTTTATAGGTGGCATGAAATCGACATATAATATAAACAGCTTAATACAGTAGTGGTTCACATTAAAGTGAACCTAGTTTATTGAAGGTTAAGGTTCATATTTATACATTAAAGCTTTTGAAGACAGGCAATAAGGATCAATTTTGCTACAACACTTACTTGGAATAAAGTGCAATATAGATTGAAACTTTAGTAATCAATACAATTCAATTAGGTATTTCAAAGTGTTCCATACGAATATGAACCTTAGTCTGACACAAACGAGGTTTGTTTTGGCTAACATACTTATAATACTTAACTAGGATCAACTATAAGTTAGGCCCTTTAGATTTTAGCACAATTTAAGGACTGGCTTTTATCATTCTATAATCAACTTTACAGTCATGTGCAAACAGTTGAAATTACTTTGCAGGTCTGGAAGGCTGTACTCACGTTGTAATAGACGAGGCTCACGAACGTGACGTCAACACTGACGTCACATTTTTGTTATTAAAGAGGGCGCTGGATATCAATCCTGAACTTAAAGTCGTTGTTATGAGTGCAACGCTCGACACTGGAGTTTTTACAAGGTAAGTTAAAATAAATAAATAAATAAATATTGCACAACTATCACACAACGCCATCTAGTCCCAAGCTAAGCAGAGCTTGTGTTATGGGTACTAGACAGCTGATAAACATACTTATATACTTCTAAATACATACATATTATAGATAAATTACACCCAGACACAGAACAAATGATCGTGCTCATCACACAAACATTTGTCCTGGGTGGGAATCGAACCCACGACCTCCGGCATAGCAGTCAGGGTCACTAACCACTAGACCAACAGGCCTGTAAAAGAAAATAAGCCTTAACGCGCGTTGAGTAAGGTTTAATTTAGTCTCTATTCTCAGCCGTAAAATGACGAGGATTTTACAAAACATTGTTTAAGAAAAATAAACCTTAAGACTCATGCATTAAGATGTATTTTTCCATATATTTATGTTACACTTTTGTTACTAAAGAGGGCGCTAGATATCAATCCTAAACTTAAAGTGATTGTTATGAGTTTTTACAGGGCAAGTAAAAAGAAAAAAAAATACGACTGTCGCGGTAAAGCTATAACATAGCATTTTTATCAACTTATGCAGTTATAATAATTATTTTATTTAATTATATAAAAAAGAAAAAATATCGCCTACCGCGAATATTTAAGCCTTTGTCAAACAGACTGGCGAAAGCGAAGCGTTTCCGAAGCAATACCAATTTTTATATTTGTAATGTATGGAATTGAATCCAGTCACATAGAAACGCGAAAGCGTGACAGAAATATCGGACTGACGTGTCGCTGACGTCTCGCTTCGGTTCGGAAACGCTTCGCTTTCGCCGGTCTGTTTGACAAAGGCATTAACGAGAATATCATCCCATCGTTGCTCTATGGGAAGTTTTCGTCGACAAAACCCGATTCTACTCTGGCATGCTATGAGTGCTGAATGTTTTTGACAAGAACTCTTTCTTCAACAGTTATTTCGACCAATGTCCAGTAATAGAAGTCCCCGGTAGAACTTTCCCAGTAGAAATATCATACTTAGATGATATACAGAAGAAATTTAAATTAAAAATGGCGCACACTGCAGAAGTTTGTAACAAAATTGATGGACGGCCTCAACTCAAATGTCAGGAGGTAAGTGTTTTGAGGAAACTATTTTGCCTGCACCGACCAATCATCTGCCTAGCCTTTTCCCAACTATATTGGGGTCGGCTTCCAGTCAAACCAGATGCAGCTGGATATCAGTATTTTACATGGAGCGACTGCCTGTCGGACCTCCACAACCCAGTAACTGCGTAATACGATACCCCATGGTAAAACTGGTTGTCAGACTTTAGAGCTTCTGACTAACAGTAACAACTGTCAAAGATCTACAAATGAGAGTCGGGACCAACGGCTTTACACGTGATTTCCGAGGCACGGAGGAAACTCGCTATGACAGATGGTCACCTATCCACAGACCAACCACGGCAAGCGTGGCTTAACCCGGAAGATCGGCCTGTGCGGCTGTATTTATTTAGCCACGAGCTCCTCAGTTATACTTGCCTGCACCGATTAATACCGGTTGGTATTATCGACTGGTATTGGTCGGTGCGTATCGATCTGTCTGTACCGACAATCCGCTTCTAAAGTATCCTTTGTTCTTATATATTTCAGGTTGCAGATCTTATTAAAGCGATAGACAAAACCGAAGGAGAGGGCGCCATACTAGTATTCCTCCCGGGTTGGTCTGACATCAAACTAACGAAGCAATTACTGGACGAACACTACGGACAATCAGCTGTGCATATGATATTGCCTGTACATTCTAGGTAAGTGGTTTTTTTTTTTAATTTTCAATATGCTTTATCGACATTGTATCCCAGTATTATATTATGGCAGCAAAGAAGAAAAAGACAATTTATCCATTAAAAAAAAAACTTTTACGTAATTGAATTCAGAATTCTTTATTTTATCTAGTGTTTTGTTTTTAGAACACGCACTCATTAGCATAAAGGCATTGAAGTCATGCCAGAAACATATTAAAAAAAAATATTAGTATGGCATGACTACTAATTGTTTTTTTTAAACATTGCCCCACACTAAGAATTTCTCCTGTGTCGTGGGTGCGTTTACAAACATAGAAACACACATATACAAACACCCAGACCCGGAACAAGTACTTGTAGATCATACAATAATTTGTTCCGTGCGGGAATCGTACCCGCGACACGCAGCGCAGCAGTCGAATCACTTAGCCACTGCGCTAACCGTGCCGTCGAATTAATTGTCATCGCACCCACGTTGCAGGAAGACTGTTAGTGTTTTTTTTTATCGTGGTAAAATCATCAAATGAGTCCTCTCACCCAGGGCAGAGCGGGAGGGTCTGTCCTATACGCTTTTTTTTTGTTTTTCAAAGTTGCCTTAAGACTGTTAGTGTAAGGCAACTTTTAAAAACGTATTCTTGAGGTTTATTTCATACAAATTTTTCATATAATTATTTTCGATATGACCGAATATAAAGTTTGTATATAATGGCGCATGCAAGCTAGATAGACTGCTTACCTTAAGAAAATGGCTGGGACAGACTGGATGCCGAAGAAAGAGGCTTTATTGATTTATAAAATACCGATCAGCGTACACGCTCTTAAGCCTTTGTCAAACAGACAGGCGAGTCCGAAGCGATAGCGAACCGATACGAGACGTCAGTCCGATAGTTCGGTCACGCTATCGGATCGCTTTCGCTTTTCTAAATGACTGGATTCAAACAATTTCATACCATTACAAATAAAAACGTCACGCTTAATCTTCTATTTTTTTTCAGATTATCAACATCAGACCAAGCCAAGATGTTCTCGACTCCCGCTCGAGGTATCCGTAAGATAGTACTAGCGACAAATGTAGCTGAAACATCTATAACTATACCAGATGTAGTATATGTTGTAGATAGTGGAGCACATAAGGAGAATAGAATCAAAGATGGAACTGGTATGTATAATTCGACACTGGCCGAGCTATCGACTGCGGCGCAGCCTGTCGCGGGTTCGATCCCCGCACGGAACAAATATTTGTATGATCTGCAAGTAGTTGTTCCGGGTCGCAGGACTCACGAATTACCGTGAACCCGAAACGTGAAGGGCTATTGAAGGACATCGTAGATTTTAGTCAGTGAGAGCGGGAGGGACTCCTCCCGCTCTGCCCTGGGTGGGAGGACTCATTTGATGATTTTATCACGATAAAAAAGGGAACAATTCAGCGGTCTCAGCTGTGCGTTGATCATTCAGCCAGTCTGTTTCTTATTCATATCATCTTTTTTTTTTAAATTCAAGAAAATTCTTCGAATCGTTTCTAAAATGTGATTATCAAAGCTTTTTTGTCGCAATTACAGGCACAGCAAGTTTGGAAACAGTGTGGGTATCACAAGCCAGTGCTAAACAGAGGACGGGTCGAGCGGGGAGAGTTCAACCAGGTAAATTAGCCTAACAGCTGTTTGAAAATTTTGAAAAGTACTTGAGGCACGCTGGAAACTTGCCCAATACTTCTTCAACTGTCCCTTAACACAGAGATGCAGACCTGGCTGAGGGCAACTGGTTTTGAACGAAGCCAGACTTATTTAAAGATTTTTTTGGTCCCAAAAACGTGTTTTAGGCATTTCGAAACCTTTTACACCTCGCCAGGCGTAAAACTGTAAAAAAATTGATTTCCTACCATTATTTGAATATTTTATATTATAAATTATGTTTCGAATACAGTGATTGGCTTGAAAATTGATTAGTTTTTTCTTAATTATACGTTTTCCTTATGTTTGCCGTTTATGATTATTTGCCAGAATTTGATCCTTTTTAGTAATACTGTTGTAGGGTGTGTTTTTTTTTCCTAAATCAGCTGGTTCGATTCCTGGCCAGGATGATTGATTTTTCTAAAATCCAATGATGCAGTTTTAGTTTTCGTCAAAATCGACCTCGAGACTCCTTTCAACATTTTTTCATATTCCTCATAGTTTTGGATATAGCCATCCACGCCCCGTTAAAAAAATCACCTTGTATAGTAGGTAGTAGGCGTTATGTGTAGCGCCTGAATGTAATACACTATCTCTCTCCGTGGCCCTGGAACATTGGATGTGGTGGATAAACTTTAAGTCAATAAAGGCAAGGGGACTTGTTTGACGTTTTTATCACCGAAGTAAAAAGACAGTCCGTAATGTTGTTAGAAAAAAAGTTATAAAAATTAGGTCATAAATATTTTTTTCTGAATTTTTTCAGGACACTGCTATAGAATGTATACCAGAGAGAAAGAAGCCGAATTCGTCCCACATACAACGCCTGAAATATTAAGGTAAATACAAAACATTGAAACGATTATGTAAAATACATAATAACTTAGATAATACAATCATCTTTTACGGTATATTTTTTCTAGTTTGTTTTTGGGGACAATACGCAGTTAAAAAAAAAACATTATTAAATAAATAGACGTCCAAAAAGTAATAAATTTTATATTCCATGGTGACCCAAAAAATACAATTTAAATAATCCAATTTTGTCGTTTAACAAACGTCGTGAAATCCTTTTATCAATACTATGCTAACTTTTGCCCCGTTTTCGCTCCCTCCCCGCCTCAAATATTCATCCTATAACCGATTCAAGGGGACCATCTATCTCTGGGATACTTGGGACTGGTCATCTCTTAGCTGCCCCGGTCTATTTTAATTAATAATAACTTTATTTTTGAATTGTCTTTTTTATATTTACTATGGACACTATTAACTTTCCACATCGTTCTCACATAATGTACCATCGGGCATGCGGGCGGCGAGTAACGGGCGACTCGCTGTCCGACCATGGACCATGCCCTGGTCGACGGCGCGTTGTGTTCCACGCGCGCCTCAAGGAGTGTCAGCATAGTGACGGGGCCTGTAGAGGGCTAAAGCCTGCCGGGGTCGCGGGACTTTTCCATTACCGTGACCCCGGTACGTAAAGGGCTAGTGAAGGACACCGTGGATTTTAGTCAGTACAAGTCTGACAGTCCCTCCCGCCCTGCTCTGGGTGTGAGGACTCATTTGATGATTTTACTACGATAAAAAAAAATAACTCTGGGATACTTGGGACTGGTCATCTCTTAGCTGCCCCGGTCTATTTTTATTAATAATAACTTTATTCTTGAATTGTCTTTTTTATATTTACTATGGACACTATTAACTTGCCACATCGTTCTCACATAATGTACCATCTCATGATGAATGACGTAACAAAAGTTCTGTAATAATTTTAGCGATTGAAAAAGAGTATCCATGGAGTTTCTTGCTCATTCTTCTCCATAGAGATCTACGCTTTGGAATGATCACCTACGGTACTTTCACAGTTTTTATGTCTTGTGACTGGGACTGTACTACCATAACTATTTTTGTACTAGTTTTATTTTATGACTTTTGACAATTCAAAAGTGCCTGTAACTGGCCTAGCTGTTAATGATTTGATTTTGTTTTTTTTTTGAAGTGAAAACTTCTTTAGCGGCGTTGAGCACTTTTCTGTAATGGGTATAAAATCTTAAACTCGCGTCAGGACACGTGACCCTGACCGAAAAAGCGTAGGACGGCGCAGGGCGCTTGCGTGAATGTTCGTGTGACTTTATTACTTTTAAAGAAGTTTGTATGCTGGATACATTCGTTGCTAGGTAACATTGTTTATAAAAGATGTACGTCACATTGGAAAATTATTGAAATAAAAAGTCGCGAGAGATTTTTGCGAGTTTTACTAAAATCTGTTCACAAGATATTTCCAACAATTACTATTCAAGTTTTCACTTCTGCCGGCACTCCCAGAGTGCAACCCGTCGTTTTTTTTTTAACAATTTGTGACAATCAAACTGACATTTGCATAGATAACTTTTGTAACATTGATGTCATTATTTTTTTCAGGATACCCCTCGTTCAAACAGTATTAGAATGCAAGTCGTACGCTCCAAATGAGAACATAGCGAGCTTCCTATCACAACTACCTGAGCCACCCAGTGAAAAATCAATTAATTTTGCTATCAATGACCTTATAGAATTAGGTAAGTAATCGATACTTATGCTCGTTTGCTATACTATAAGTAAAACCGCAGGCATGCAAACGGCGGGTAATAGGTGACTCGCCGTCCGATCAGGGACCATGCTAGGTCCACGCGCGCCTGATAAAGCTGTGAGCAATCTGACGGGCCCATAAACCCTGTGAGTAATGGCATTTTAAGCTGTAGTAAATGTTTTAAATAAATATATAAATAAAGTTCTAAACGCCTGCCGGGGCCGCGAGACTGTCTAAGCAGGTAACCATGACCCTAGAACGTAAAGGGCCATTGTAGTCCCTTCAGCTCAACTCAGGGCGAGAGGACTCATTTGATGAATTTACTTAAAACACAAAAAAAAAACTTAAACATAATCAGCCTATAATGTTCCCACTGCTGGGACACAGGCCTACTCTCTGTGAGAGGGAGTGGGCCATAATCCACCACGCGGGCCCAGTGCGGGTTGGTAGATGTCACATGTCTTCGATTTTTTGGTTCTAGGACATGCTGGTTTCCTCTCGAAGTTTTGCTTCAAAGTTTTAAGAGCAAAGCCGAATAAATAAATTGCACATAACCAACGTAATGGGCCAACCTCTCTATGGGATTCCTTTGGAAAATCTAAACAGATTAAAACAAAAATTTGAAACTCCTAGCACTTGTAGTAACGAAGTTTCATACAATCTATCAACCCCAAACGGGTAAAACCCCCCTTAAGGGTCGAATTTCGCAAAATCCCGTCTGAGTGACCTTTCGCTTCTATTTAATTACTAGCTGACCCGGCAAACTTCGTACCGTCTCAGAATCTTTTTTTTATCATATTGACATCCAAAAATAATTTAAAACCAATATTAGCCAAATCTATCCAGCCGTTCTCGAGTTTTAGCGAGACTAAAGAACAGTAATTGTTTTTTTTAATATCTACATAATTAGATAGATATATTTACGCAAAACAATATCTAACTTTGTTATGGATCCCATAAATTGATAATTTGGATGTCGTAATGTCCATAAATGTACACTTTGATGAACTTACTTCTCTTTTCTCCACTTTCCAGGTGCCCTAACTCCCCAAGAACAGTTAACCCGTCTAGGCACCTTATTATCATCATTGACCTTACACCCGCGGGTGGCGTGCAGCGTGCTGCGGTCTGCGGTCGTCGGGAACGTGGTCGCGGTCACCAATATGGCGGCGCATTGTACTTCTAACACTGAGCTGTTTGTTAATGCCGCTGAGAGAAGAGATGGTAAGTGTTCAAAGTGGAAACATATCCTACTCCTCCACTATTCCATTCTGATTAATTTCGGATCCAAATGTCCGGATTTGCAGGTTCCAAGACAGGTAAATTCATTCTCCGGGACACGTCGAGCTTCATTGTCTCGGCGCTTTTCTGGTGGTTGCCACTGTTGATTCTGGCGCACAGGAGTTGCAGTGGTTTGGGAATAGTGTGGTGGGTTTATCCCAAAAAAAAAAGAGTTTAAAGTGTCTGAGCAACAGAAGTGTGTGAAATCTTATCAAATGCTTGTTGCAAGCGACTTGGTCCGCTAAAATTCCGAAATTATCCCACGCGAACATTAAATTAAGATAAAAACTATCCTACGTATTAATCCAGATTAGAATCTATCTGTGTTCTAAATCTCATCCAAATCCGTTGGTGATAAAAAAGAGAATTACAAAACGAAATTAACGACAAATTAATATAACTTTGTAATGGTATTTTTCTGTAATCCGAACTAATATTATATATGCGAAAGTAACTCTGTCTGTCTTTCTGTCTGTCTGTCTGTCTTTTCTTCACGCCTAAACTACTGAACCGATTTTTGTGAAATTTGGTACAGACATAATTTGAAACCTGAGAAAGGACATAGGATAGTATTTATTACAAAAAATAAAAATAATCCCGCGAGATCGGGAACTATGTGGGTAAAACCGAAAATCTGCCGGAAGTTACTATTCCACGCGAACGAAGTCGCAGGCAAAAGCTAGTATAGTTATAAATTACCAAATTTCAGACTTATTCCTGTATTCGTACTGTATGTTCTTGCTACTGGCCTAATTTCATGGTTCTAGATCAACGGTAAGTACCCTATAGGTTTTGATTACATCGCGAACACGTCGATATATGAGAAAAAACAGAGAATTAACGGCCGTATTTTTTGATTGCGTTAATTTATTCTTCCAAGCTCCAAGGATTCGGGAATTTTAACTGAAAAAAAATAATTAGTCTGTCACTTAGATCATCAAAAAATAATTGTCGAAGATACGACGCGTTTAAAAATACCAATACGTCACAGGCAAGTACAGTTTTCACAGTGACGTCACGAGTCCTCTCGAATTTTGATGCGTTATATATTTTTAAATATGCATTGTTCTAAGAAAAGAAAAATACGTATCCACTATTATTATGTTTATCAGTTTGTCTAGTACCCATAACACAAGCTCTGCTTAGCTTGAGACTAGATGGCGTTGTGTGATAGTTGTGGAATATTTATTTATATTTATTATTATTCAAAACTGTAATTGACGGACTAATGAGATTCGCAATTTATTGATGCTATAAACATGTCTATTGCAGAAATCCGTGAAATTAAACGCAAGTACAGTCCCACATCGGACTACGGAGCTCTCTACTGGATACAGGAGGAGTTCGAAAGACTGTCGCAGGAGGGAGGGAGGACTGCTTCTGACAAATATTGTGAGAAATACGGCCTGAGGGGGGATCGACTTGGATTGATTCGATGTACGTAATATTTGTAAATAATGCCCCTTACATAACCTTTGATACAATTTCAACTAGAAACCCAGTGCATTAACTTCGCTGTACTGTGCACAGTACAGTAGTCTTTAATAGATTTTGAAGTTCTCGAGGCTATAGGGGTTGAAACGCTCGGGTTCGAGTGCGCGTCTCCTTTTTAAGGAAATTTCCCGACTGGTCGACACTTCACGTGACCAGAGGGCTGGTTTTTGGGCGAAATTGACGAAGATACAACGCCTCTAAAAACCACAAAACGTCACTAGGTCGGTGTAATTTTACAGGCGTTATGACGTCACAAGACCCAGTTCCAAATTTCGAATTGTTTTATCTTTGATGATATTCATTAATTTAAAAAAAATGTGATCATTATTTTTCAATACTCTTAACTGAAGGACTAAACTGTTTTTCAATTTATTTATGCAGTAAACATACCCTATTCTCAATAAACAAACAATTATGAAGCAATCGTGCAATCGCAAAAATAAAACAGATGTTACTTTTTCTTTTTTTTTACGTGGTAAAATCATCACATGAGTCTTCCCACCCAGAGCAGAGCGGGAGGGACTGTCAGACTGGTATTGACTAAAATCCATGGTGTCCTTCAATAGCCCTTTACGTACCGGGGTCACGGTAATTCGAGAGTCGCGCGACCCAAACAGCTGTTACTTCCATAATTTATTTATTCCATATTTTATTTATTTTGTCTTTTTACCGCAAAAAAGAGTTGTTTGGACCAAACTCCTACTTTTCGGGGTGTATCTGTGCCTGTGAATGACCGACTCGAGCTCCTGGGCATGGAGTTGACTCCTAGTCTCAACTTTGGCGCCACCATTGAGATCAAAGCCCAACTTGCGGCCAAAAAGCTGGGCATCCTAAATAGAGTGAGGCGGTACTTCACGCCTGGACAGCTTTTAACTCTGTACAAAGCACAAGTCCGATCCTGCATGGAGTATTGTAGCCACCTTTGGGATGGCTCAGCTAAATACCAACTCGCTGCTCTTGACTCAGTTGAACGCAGAGCTAAGAGAGTCGTTGGCGACGTAAAAATGGTGAATGCCAAGCTCCATAGCTTGACTCATCGCCGCAAGGTTGCCTGCCTGTCGGTCTTTTACAGATTGTACTTCGGAGAGTGTGCCCAAGAACTCCACGACCTCATCCCACCAGCTCCCTTCTATCATCGCACATCTAGACGCACGGCAAATTACCATCCTTACCTTATTGCTATTCCACCAATTCGCACTAAGCGTTTCCAAACGTCTTTTATAATGCGGACAGCGAAGGAGTGAAACTCTCTGCCTGCGACTGTGTTTCCGAACGCATACGACCCTAATATCTTCAAAGCTAGAGTGAACAGGCTTCTTCTGGGTAAGCTCGCTCCATCGTCGACCTTGTCTTAGTCACTCCTGACGTAGACTAAGGTCAAGAGCAAACCCATCGAACATAAAAAAAAATATGCTCATGTAAATAACCGAAATGTATCGAACAGCAGATTCTATCTCACTCTCACCTCTTCCAGCTCTATCAACTCTTCACCTGGAACAGCTCCTGTCCAGCAGCATGATAGCTCGCACCACTGAAGCTGAAGAACTGAACCGCTTCTCAGACATCGAGGAGCTGGTGTGTGGAGTGCTGGTGTCGGGTGCTGATGCTCTACTGGTCACCAGAAAGCAGGTCAAGACTAAGGGGAAGTTGAAGACTGTTGTTGATGTTGTTACTAGGTAAGTTTTTAATTAGACTAATTTATGCTCGCGGCGTTGTCCGCGTTGAATTTGGTATTTATACCTCGGTAACGTCATACCGGGAAAAAATCCATTAGTTGTAATTATGATTTTTCAAGGAGCTCGTGGCTAAATAAATACAGCCGCACAGGCCGATCTTCCGGGTTAAGCCGCGCTTGCCGAGGTTGGTCTGTGGATGAGTGACCATCTGTCATAGCGAGTTTCCTCCGTGCCTCGAAAGCACGTAAAACCGTTGGTCCCGGCTGTCATTTGTAGATTTTTGACAGTCGTTACTGTTAGTCAGAAGCTCTAAAGTCTGACAACCAGTCTTACCATGGGGTATCGTATTACCCAGTTACTGGGTTGTGGAGGTCCGACAAGCAGTCGCTCCATGTAAAATACTGATATTCAGCTGCATCTGGTTCGACTGGAAGCCGACCCCAATATAGTTGGTAAAAGACAGTCAGATTAGTTGTAATTATGATTTTCATGTCTAAATTATCAGTCGTCGTAGAAAAAAACTCTCGTAGAACGGAAAAGAAAGAAAATACATTTATTTGTCAAAAGCTTTAAGAGCATTCGAGCACACAAAAGCTTTAAAAAAGTGAGCAAGCCTTTTACCAATCGCATATTTTTATTATGATGTTTATATATCAGTGGTACACGCCCACTGCGTCGGACGTCGCAAGACGATCTCCGGCCACCGTAGGCGCGGGCATGCGGGCAGCGAATAAAGGGCAACTCGCTGTCCGACCATGGACCATGCCCGGGTCGACGGCGCGTTGTGTTCCACGCGCGCCTCAAGGAGTGTCAGCATAGTGACGGGGCCTGTAGAGGGCCAAAGCCTGCCGGGATCACGGGACTAACGGATTACCGTGACCCCGGTACGTAAAGGGCTATTGAAGGACACCGTGGATTTTAGTCAGTACGAGTCTGACAGTCCCTCCCGCCCTGCCCTGGGTGGGAGGACTCATTTGATGATTTTACCACGAAAAAAAAATGTTTATATATCTGACTTCTTACCTTTTATCTTGACTCTGACTCTGACTTTGACTTTCACACAATGATTATTTCTACATGGAGACGTACGTCTATATGATACACTATCGGGCGCCCGCGGCTCCGCCCGCGTGAATGTCGGTTACCGCTGCAAAAAGCCTACTCAGAAAAGACACGGTCAGCAACATGATTCCCACGTCTATTCACAGATACCGACAGTAACATCGACGACGCAGTCATCATAAACACTCGACATAGATAGATATAGTGTGTCGCGGAGTTTCTTGTTATACATAAATATCGCGTGACAATGCAATATAGACGACACGGTTGGCGCAGTGGCAAAACGACTGCTGCGCAGCGTGTCGCGGGTTCGATCCCCACACGTAACAAATATTTGTATGACCCACAAGTAGTTGTTCCGGGTCTGGGTGTTTGTGTATGTGAGTTTCTATGTTTGTAAACGCACCCACGACACAGGAGAATTTCCTGGGACAGTTTTTTTTTGATGTGACAACTTCTTTAGCGGCGTTGTGCACTTTTTTGGAATGGTTAAAAAATGTTAAACTCGCGTCAGGACACGTGACCTGATCGAAAATTCGTAAGACGGCGCAGAGCGCTTGCGCGAATGTTCGTGTGTGTTTATTACTATTCAAGTTTTCACTTCTGCCGGCACTCCCAGAGTGCAATCCGTCGTGTTTTTTTTTAACCTGCTTAAATTTTAATCCATAGTACTGGCGACCGCGCTCACATCGGCACGGAGAGCGTCAACAAAGACATCACAAAACGTCACACGAAGCCGACACTTCTATGTTACTTCGGAGGACATCAGTCGACAGAACGACGCGCCTTAGTAGTGTACAAGACGTGTGTAGTACCGCCTCACACACCGCTGTGCTTCTCCATAGGAGACCTTAACAAGGTAAAGTTAAGATTGCTTTTGAGTTGTACCACATTCATCAAATGAGTCCTCCCAGGGCAGAGCGGGAGGGACTGTCAGACTCGTACCGACTAAAATCCACGGTGTCCTTCAATAGCCCTTTACGTTCCGGGGTCACGGGAATTCGTGAGTCCCGCTACCGAAGAACATTATAATTAGATAAAATTTTCCTCGTCTTTAATTAATTAATTTTATTTACCGTTCTCTAACCACATCAAGACCACTAACTAAAAACACAAAACATAACAGTACCATTAGGTGCATAATAAATAAATAATAATGATGAAATATTTCTAAACATTACAGTATTAAGAATTGGTATTTTTCCTCTTCGACCACTTTCCATATAGACAATATTTACCACATTGTCTACACATAATCTATACTATAATAAATCTGTAGAAGGGTCAATTCTGTACATTGAAAATATTGAAAAAATAAATAGCGGGGGGTGTTGCTGGATCGATACCAAACCCAAATATATGATTAAAAAATTTTTGTCTGTCTGTCTGTCTGTCTGTTTGTGCAGGCATCACGTGAAAATTAACGGTTCGATTTCGATGAAACTTGGTATAATTATTCCTTATTATCCTGGGCATAACATAGGATACTTATATCCTGGAAAAATACGTAGAAAAAAAAATCTTATTTTTCAGTTTTATTCATAGACGTTGTTCTGTAGAACCGCGAACACACGTTGCATTACCCGCAGTGGATTCAGCGCCGTAATATTTATAAGATGTCATTGTCAGAGTTACTCAAAATGGGGAAATAAACCATCCACGCGAAGACCGACATCCGCGCGGACGGAGTCGCGGGCGGAAGCTAGTCTTTACATATAATAAAATGGTAGGAAAGTCAAAACTGTACAGTCGAACAATGTAATCTCTGCACACTTGTAAAACAAAATGGCGTGCGCAGTATCCCACATCTGTGAACCGGCCACCTTTTTATGAAAACAAAGGTTAATTTCAAGTGTAAGTTATAACTCTACTGGCAGGAATAGTTTTAGTTTACTTTACGGGTGTCTGTATATAAGTTGGGCGACTGTACATTGAATTTTTTTTTAAAGAATACTTGGGGTGTGATCTACAATCGATACCGAAACCAAAAATATAGTTTTTAGATTTTTTTGTCTATTTTCTGTATAAACTGTCTGTGATAAACTCAAACAGTACTGCATAGATTTACTTCACATTTGGCACGAATATTATTAAGAAGTCGGGTCAACATATAGGCTACATATTATCACGCTGTCACCTACGGGGAACGAGCAGTGAACCTTTATTTCGTCAAAGCATTCACGCAGACGACGTCGCGGGCAGCAGCTAGTTATTTATTGTTGTTAGTTGCTTTGGCGGGAGTTTCTATAAAAAAGGAGTTTTGACATGAAGACAGCCACGGTATTGGAGGTCGCGAGACTATCTCATCAGGTACCGTGGCTCTGGAATGTAAAGGGCTATTGAAGAATCACCGTGGATTTTAGTCAGTACGAGTCTGACAGTCCCTCCCGTCCCGCCTTGGTCGGAAGGACTCATTTGATGATTTTTTCACGATATAAAAAACCTACAGTATAAAATAATTGTACAGTAGGCACTAAGTACTTTATTGTAGGTCGCGGGACCAAGGGATTACCGTGACCCCGGTACGTAAAGGGCTAGTGAAGGACACCGTGGATTTTAGTCAGTACAAGTGTGACAGTCCCTCCCGCCCTGCCCTGGGTGGGGAGGACTCATTTGATGATTTTACCACGAAAAAAAAAAAAAAAAGTACTTTATTGTGCAAAATTGGTCCCGAGCGAAGCCGGAGTCCTACTAATATTATAAGTGCGAAATTTTGTGAATATGGATGTTTGTTACTTTTTGAAGTGAAAACTTCTTTAGCGGCGTTGAGCACTTTTCTGTAATGGGTATAAAATCTTAAACTCGCGTCAGGACACGTGACCCTGACCGAAAAAGCGTAGGACGGCGCAGGGCGCTTGCGTGAATGTTCGTGTGACTTTATTACTTTTAAAGAAGTTTGTATGCTGGATACATTCGTTGCTAGGTAACATTGTTTATAAAAGATGTACGTCACATTGGAAAATTATTGAAATAAAAAGTCAACCATTTTTGCGAGTTTTACTAAAATCTGTTCACAAGATATTTCCAACAATTACTATTCAAGTTTTCACTTCCGCCGGCACTCCCAGAGTGCAACCCGTCGTTTTTTATGCTTAAACTTCTGAACGGATTTAGATAAAATTTGGTACACAGTACACACGGATAGTTTATATTATACCCCGGAAGAAAATTAAGGATGTTTTTTTATCCCAATTTTATGTTCTCGTGGGACAATTTCGAGTCGAAGCGGACGAAACCGCTGATAACATGCTGGTGCTTTATAATATTGAGCCTAGTATAAACTAGTTCAATATGGTAAAAATTCCCTTTACGTTCAGAACTTAACCTTCAGAACAAGTTACAAGAACTTGATCATCCGGCTATGGGCAAAAGTTCAACGATAAAATTGAAACCCGCGTGTCTTATACTCTGGCGGTGAGGCAAACGCTTGCGACTTCTAACTCGACAACAACGCCATCTATCGAGGTAGGTGGTAAACTTGCGACACGGTCGGCGTTGTTCACTGGCTGAGCGATTCATTGCTTGTCGTAAGTTCGATCCTCACACGAAACAATTATTTTTGTTTGGACTACTGATAGTTTTTCCGGGTCTGTTTTTTTTCAAACGGACTTCAAAAAAAGGAGGAGGTTATCAATTCGACTGTTTTTTTTTTTAATGTTTGTTACCGCATAATGAACCGATTGGGTGAACCGATTTTAATGATTCTTTTTTTGTTGGAAAGCTGGTGCTTCCCGTGTGGTCCCATTGTCACCATGTCAGGATCTGATGATTGGATCTTAGAGAAATTGAGGGCAACCCTCAAATTTTACAGGCCCACCCATCGTTTTTCGTAAATCTTATGAAGTAATTTAAGTACTTGCGTATGGTAATCATCATCTTATGTTGCTGAGCTGATGATGGAAGGTACAACTCCTTAACAGTAAGGAGTAGGCATCGACTGATTCATTGTTCGCATATCTCCGGAACTACACGTCCGATTTAAATAATCCTTTTTTTGTGCTAGGTATCGTTCAACTTGGGAATACTGCAAGTTTCATCAAAATCGGTTCAGTAGGTTTTGAGATATGGATTTTTATAAGCTTATTGTGTACATGACGGATGTTGTTACCAGTGCTACGGATTACAAAATTCCAGTGCAGAAGAAAATTATGTATTTGGCAAGAATTTGGGTTGAATATTTAAACTTTTTAAAAAACTTTGTCGGTGGCAAAAAAAAACAAAGCCATCTACTTCCGAAATAAAAGTTATTTTGTAGGTTATTTTACCCTTTTTTGTGGTTCTTTTTGAAGGCGGTAACATTTTTTTTTAAAGTTTTTTATTAATTTTTGAAATTAAAAATAAATAACATTTTACTTGTTGTTATACAAAATAAAATAAAAAATGCCATTTGCCTCCCCTTTTTGAATAAAAAAACTCTATCGCGTGACATATCATAATTATGAAAATATTTGCTACGTAGATTGTATAATTTTAATTTTATATTTTAAATAATTTTGTTCATTATTCGAGAAAACAGACGGCAAATCACCACATAATAGTAAAAAAAAATCAGTTAATAATTTAAATTAAAAAAGCAACTACAAAACGAAAATTAATAATTTAAAAAGAAAAAAATAAAAAATATTGCAATGTATAATAAATTAATAAATAATGCTTATACAATGTGAATATTTCAACTGGGCTTGGATGGCGAAATCCAACAACAAAAAGAGAATTTTCAATTCAAACCAGTTGTTACTGAATTTAGCGCGTTTTATTGACATGACAGATGTGACAGTGACAGGGTTAGGTTTATTTTCGTTACGGAATTTCTTGATTCAGTCGCCGCGCTCAAAGCCCGCGATAAAAGCTATGCGAAAGCTTAAAAACAAAAAAACAAAGTATAGATTTATAATTTGTAATTGAAACGCCTTCATATTTGAATAAATGGATACTGCAATAATGAGAAATAGGATTTAAAAACAATATGACCTGATCTTGTGGTGTAACATTACGTTATTTATTAAACGTATTATCGTACTGTGTTTGTTGAAAAACAATGCATTTTATAAGATTGCGGTTAACCGTCCATTTATATTGTACCTAAAGAATTATTTAGAATACCCTTCTGTAATATAATGTACAGTATACAAAATAAATATGTGTACAGACAACAAATTTTAAAGGGGGGTCCTGTATCTATATATATATATATATATATTATATATATATATATATAAAAGGAGAACTGACTGACTGACATATCAACGTACAGCCGAAACTACTGGGGCTAGGAATGTGAAATTTTGCACACGGCTTCCTATTATAATGTAGGGGAGCACTAAGAAGGGGTTTTTGGAAATTTAACCTTTAAGGGGGTGAAAAGGGGGAATTAGGAAAGTACGTAACCCACGCGGGCGAAGTCGCGGGCCAAGTGCTAGTGCTGTATATATGTACTGTTAGTCTGTTAGGTTTAGCGATGGGCTGGAACAGGTGAAATTAGGAACATATTTCACCAATGCCAGTTCCAAAGAAAAAATACTTTCAAAATCCTGATCCAAAAAAACCTGTTACATTGGAACCGATGACTCTTATGGGTACATCCAAAATAGAGAGAAACAGTGACAGGCAGCGAACAGAATATGTTATCTTTTTCTATTACGATAAGAGAGAAAAGAAAAGAGCTTGTTCCAGCTTAGTGTTTATAAATTGCTGTCTGGATAGCTTATCTTTTTTGTTGACTGTACCTGTTTGTTTGCTATTAAAGCTTCGTTATCATGTCAATACGGGTCAATGTTCGAGGTTAAGCTGCGCTTATCAAGGTTGACTTTCAGATGGGTGACCATCTGCTGCATAATCAGTCGTGTCTTGGATGATACGATAAGCCATTATTCGGTATACGTCTTATTTATTTCTAAATAAATAAGACGTAAATCTCAATTATTTTCGTTTATGTAGCAATGGAATAGAAACTATAAATAAAAACCTGGTCAAGTGCGAGTCGGACTTTGCACGAAGAGTTCCGCACCATTATCTATAGTCTATTATAAAAACCTGTACAGTTGGCACGCCTATTGCGTGTGTTTGTATTTAATTAAAAAACAGAATAAAAAAATATTTATGGGAACGAACGGGCATTATTTGCCGTTTTTATAGGTATGGTCGATTTCTTTTTCTTTTTCCCGCCTGTCCTAAAATCTTTGATGACATCAAACCGGATAGCTCACCTAACCGTTTCCAAATAAAAAAGCATCGGTTTTCCCCATTTATTTTATCATCGACGTAAGTTAGCAGACGCTTTAGGTAAAACTCATTTTGATTAGATTTATGGGGTCGACGGCGACTGTCGTTTTTTGTTATTGACGTCAAAACTCAAAGTTCATGTCTTATTTATTGTTATACTCGTAGCGGCAGTAGAAATTCATCACCTGTGAACATTTCGACTGTCTATCTATTACGCTTAATGATTGATGAATAACAGCCTGTTGACTGTTGGACAGACACACAGACGGACATCGGAGTCTCAGTAATAGGGTCCCGTTTTACTCTTTAGGTACGGAACCCTCGGAGTGGAAAGCGGTCGCCTCCTTCTGCGAAGCAGTCATGCTCGCCAAGGAGGAGGCGGGCCGCGCGAGGGAGAGGACAGCGTCTTCCCTCCAACCCAGCCGCAGTAGTATACGCCCACGGCGTCGGACGTCGGCAGACGATCTCCGGCCACCGTAGGCGCGGGCATGCGGGCGGCGAGTAATGGGCGACTCGCTGTCCGACCATGGACCATGCCCGGGTCGACGGCGCGTTGTATTCCGCGCGCGCCTCAAGGAGTGTCAGCATAATGACGGGGCCGCCCTCTAGAGGGCTAAAGCTTGCCAGGGTCGCGAACTTACGAATTACTATGACCCCGGTACGTAAAGGGGTATGAAGGACACCGTGGACTTTAATCAGTACTAGTCTGACAGTCCCTCCCGCTCTGCCCTGGGTGGGAGGACACATTTGATGATTTTACCATGTAAAAAAAAAACTCATCATCCTTATTAATGCATCTTTTTTGTTGCAGGAAGAAGATGGCGACAATACAATATTCACCTTGCCAAAGCATCGTTTACAAATCATCGTACCCACAAGGTAGGTAACTAATTATTATTATTTTCTACTGCAATGCTGCCTTGGAAATCCAAAATAATCTATTGGTGCCTACCGTGAAGGCGCGGGCTTAGGGACGGCAAGTAATTGGTAGCTCGCCGTCTGATCAAGGGCTAGGCCGAGTTCACGGTCTCAAAGATCTGTAAAATTATATTTATTTTTGCAAGTGTATTAATATGAAAAGAGTGTCAGCACAATAACAAGGCCCTTACACGGCTAAAACCTGCCGGGGTCTAACGAATATCGTGACCCCAGAACGTAATCGGCTGTTGAAGGACACCATGGATTTTAGTCAGTACAAGTCTGACAGTCCCTCCTGCCCTGACCTGGGTGGGTGGACTCATTTGATGATTTTACCAGGCAAAAAAAAAAGTTAGATTAATATGAACACTTTTACACGTCGTCTTTTTACAAACTAAATGAGGTCGGCCAACCGTACCTTACTACTCTTAGAAGAAACAGCCGAAACAATCTCAGAGGTCACTGTCTCTTTTATAGCCCAAACATTATATTGGTCAGTTCATACGAGGATCATGCAGGTTATTGCCAGAGATCTTTTGAAGAAATAACCACACAGATTTGAGTGGACATGTCCAGTCAATGCAAGCATTTGTCAGTTATCGTGTAGCTCGACTCACAACTCAAGGAGCTCAACGAAATGACGAACAATACCAAAGAAAGGACTAATTGTCAAACAACTAATATAAATAAAATAGAAAAAAAACGTTACCAACATATTAATGGTGGTAGACGCCCACGGCGTCGGTCGTCGCCAGACGATCTCCGGCCACCGTAGGCGCGGGCATGCGGGCGGCGAGTAATGGGCGACTCGCTGTCCGACCATGGACCATTTCATAAATCCACGGTCTCCTTCAATACGTACCGGGGTCACAGTAATTGTAGAGTCCTGCGACCTCCCGTTCTGCCCTTTGAGTACAGAACCCTAAAAAGGGGCTTCCTTAATTCCCGGCCAATATCAGTCTCGAATTTCTATAACCCCAATTCCGTCATAACCAATAGAAAAAAACCTCGAGGCAAAACCAACGCCAAAAGGAAAATATCAAAATATAAAATCTCCCGATACAAATAATTTATGGTTTTTATTCATAAATTCCCAATGCCTACGCATTCATTCATAGATATTTAATGGGGTTTTTTTAATACATTTTTATTTAATGACAAAAAGGCGTTTTATGACGTCAAGAAACTTTCCTGTAACTTCAGTATTAGCTGAATGGGTTTTTTAGGAGAATGTAGCTTAGTTTATCTTTGTATCCATGTAGATTAGTTTTTAATTTGTCTATCTTTGCCCCACAGTAGCATAAAATCCATCAAAGTGGGTATGTTAATAAACATTTACCATCTTACCACATGAAAGATAAACATCTGTTGAACACTTGTCTAAAAGAACTGTCAACGACAAAACGACATTTCACGTAGACATAAACCCAACGTAAAATGTCGTTTTAACGTTGACTGTTTTGCAGTTAAACTTTTTTAGACAACCGTTCAACAGATGTTTATCTTTTTGTAGTAAGGCGGTTAAAGTCACACACAGCCACACCCGCAACAACTTTGACGACACGGCGCAGTGGCTGAGCGATCAACTGCTGCGTAGCGTGTTGCGGGTTCGGTCGTCCCATTTTTTTTTATCGTGGTAAAATCATCAAATGAGTCCTCCCACCCAGGGCAGAGCGGGAGGGACTGTCAGACTCGTACTAACTGAAATCCACGGTGTCCTTCAATAGCCCCTTACCCCGCGATCCCGGCAGGCTTTGGCCCTCTAGTGGGGGGCCCCGTCACTCTGCTGACACTCTTTGAGGTGCGCGTGGAACACAACGCGCCGTCGCGTCGACCCGGGCATGGTCCATAGTCGGACAGCGAGTTGCCCATTACTCGTTTCCTAGTGTGGGGTAACAATTAAAATGACGATGACGCGAAACGCGGTGCTCAGTCGGGGGTGGGGACTATCAAATCGATCGCAATACGCGATGTGACAGACAGAGATGACCAGGGTTGAAAAAAAAACAATTTTTCAAATTGTTTTAAATAAGTTTTTTTTATATCTTTTTAGTCTAGGACATTATTTCAATTTTAATGCTATTATCATAACATCACAATGCTATTTTATTTTATATATTATAATTTCTAGACTAGATCTTTATAAACCGAAAATGTTTATTAAAAAAGAAATCTAGTTGGCCAGAATTATCACTCGCCCCCAATAAAGCTGTACTTATACAAATAATTGTTCCGTGCGGGAATCACACCCTCGTCCCACAGATCAGCAGTCGAATACCCAGTCACTGCACCAGCTGCCTTCAAAATAAATTGATAGTTAGGCAGGAAAATAATGATTGTGCCTGCTGTAAGCAATACTAAGAGTAGTTACTACGTTTCAACAAATGAATTTCCTTATGGCAAAACTATTTTGGGTCAAGGAAAGAAAAAACATATATTTGGTATAACTAAGCAAATTTTTAAATCGAATTAAACACCACCAAAAATGTTTCTCATTGCCACAAAGATTTTATGAGGTGAAAGAAAAAAAGAAAAAAAAATGGCACAGAACTACGACAAACACACAACAAAATAAAATAAAGACAAGAAACAGAATAATGGAATCTTAAGCATAAAAAAATTAAAACAAAGATTTGATGTGTGTCTCATGGCTGGTACAAATAGGCCCAGTTCAGCAACATGTCGAGCAACTAGTCCTGGGGTAACAAGGACGACTTTTTTTTTGCGTGTTAAAATCATCAAATGAGTCCTGCTGCCCTGGGTGGAGCGAAAGGGACTATCCGACATATACTGACTAAAATCAAACGTTCCAGGGTCACGGTTATTAAACCGTGACCGCAAGACTGTCAAAATGTTTATTAAGACTGTCTAAATATTTATTAAGACTGTCTAATTATTTATTAAGACTGTCTAATTATTTATTAAGACTGTCTAAATATTTATTTATTTAGACAGTTTTGCACAGGCTACCTATAACCTGCGGCGATGGCTGAGCGATCCCAATGGCGGTGGTAAGCCTCATCAGGGGTCGTGGTCGTGGACCGAGATAGCGCTAGACGACTTGTATAGCTCTGTCCCTTTCACTCACTGGAACAAACCTGGTTTTAAGACGTCATAATACGGCCGAAGGGCCGCCTGGCTCGCGACCAAACTGTTTTTACTGTGTTCCGTAAGTGCACAGAAGTTTTAGGTCCTCAGGGTTAGCTCGCTCTATCTTAGACCTCATCTTTCCGCTGAAGACGCCAACGGCAACGGACGTCGCGAAGTGATATCTGACCACCATAGGCGCAGGCATGCGAACGGCGAGTAATGGGTGTCTTGCCGTCCGATCATAGAACATGCCCGAGCTGACGGGGCAGTGTACATGCCCAAAGAGCTGTCAGCAATCTGACTGGGCCCCCGTTAGAGGGCCACAGCCTGCCGGGGTTAAGTGACTGTCTTATCAGGTAACTGAGACCCTTCAACGTAAAGGGCTATTGAAGGATCATCGTGGATTTTAGTCAGTACGAGTATGACATTCCTTCCCGTCCCGCCCTGGGTGGGAGGACCCATTGCTTCTAGGCTAGATTGACGCCAAAACCTTTAGGTACCAAAAATCCATCAAATAATACCTCAAAACGTTTTCTCAAACCTCGGCATCAAATGTCCATAAATAAATAAATATTCCACAACTATCACACAACGCTATCTAGTCCCAAGCTAAGCAGAGCTTGTGTTATGGGTACTAGACAACTGATAAACATACTTATATATTTCTAAATACATACATGTTATAGATAAATTACACCCAGACACAGAACAAATGATCGTGCTCTTCACACAAACATTTGTCCTGGGTGGGAATCGAACCCACGACCTCAGGCATAGCAGTCAGGGTCACTAACCACTAGACCAACAGGCCTGTCACAAGCGATAACCTACCTTGTTTCAAAAATATATGTATAGGGGATACAAACTGTGTTTCGAAACGCAAAAAGTCCCCTGTAAGACGAAATCGGCACTAGACATTGCGTAAACAAATCATAAGTATATGTTCCTTTCCTAGTACATGCGGATCTCCCCTAAACCAAATATAATATTCACATAAATATTATGCTTGCGTTTGTTTAATGTAAACATTTACATAATAAATGGCGTTTGTTTCGTGATAATTCGCACGTTTGTTTTTTTTTTTTGGTGTGAGTGTCGTCAGCAGTTCAACCTAGTGTTGTGAGCTGCCTAACCGGACTTTTCTGTGGATGTCTAAAATGACTCTAAGGATTCCAGTCAGGGGGCGCATGTTTCTTCGTATGTTTTCGGTTATAATCGGATTTTTTACGAAGTTTATTGTGAATTCTTGACACAAAATTGTCAGAAAGCCTTTCACTGCCGCAATGCCTAAAAATCCGGCTGATCAGTGACTAGAATCGGTTGAAATAATGACACGCAACACCTTCTCTTCATGATCCTGTTCTCCTAGTACTTTCTGTTCAGATTCCACATCGTGTTCTCATTTTCTGTAAAATTTTACACAATTATTGTTTGTCGTCAAGAATGTTACCCGATATACGCACATTTTAGGCCAAAATGAGCGAACAGATTTGAGTTGAAATTTTTACGTCTGTGTTAGTAGGCGTGGTCGTTTCTGTGTTCAAAAATTTCAAATCAAATATGCCACTTTTTCAATTAAATAATAATCAGCGTATTAACATTAATGTCACACACTCGTACGCCTCTGAACTGTAGCACATGCGCAGGCTGCCATATCAGAAATTTTTCGTACCAATAAAAGTATTTTTTCATTATACCTGATAATTTAATCTGTATTTTGCGTTTGTGACCTGTTCGTACGAGGAATTAGAATAATCCCCGTGTTATCCTCAAACTGTTCCAGATAAACGGTTTTTAGTTTAAATTACCGTCGATATTAGGAATTTACCGAACCGCCTTCAAAAAAGAGGAAGTTCTCAATTCTTCGTATTTTTTATGTATTTTCCCCGCTTTCTCGATGACGCCTGGGCCGCAATCCGCCTGGAAAATTCTGCATTTGTTTGTAAGGGATACAGATAGTCCCATGGTAATTTAGTCAGAAAATCGAGGGAACTCTTAAATTAATTACAACAAATCAACGGCGATTGTTGCTTTCGCATTGTTAAAGCAATTAAACAACAAAATATTACGCCTGTAATTACCCTCTAAACACTCTAAACAGGGTAAAATAAAAACTGACTTCTAAAAAAACACAAAATTGAAAAAATTGTTAATAGAAGTCGGTGACAAAAAAGTCAAGGAAATGATAAACAAAGTCACAGACTTCCAATAATAACTTTTCATTCAAAAGTTATTTTACACTCTTTTGCGTTTCTTTAGAAGTCTGTTCCATTTTTGACGTGACAACGTCTTATAAATTGGTTTGCCGGGTGACACTTCAAGAAACTGCGTTACGCTCCGCTCGCGTTATGCGCTCACAATGAGAGCGAGTGAGAGGCACGCGTCCCTTCCACTCGGGCATGGTTAGCCCGCCTAAGAGCGAGAGAGACAGACATAAACAAAGTCGTTGTCACGTAAAACTTTCGCCCGTATACCGACTTTACAGGCAACTAATTTTTAATTTTAAAAATCGTTCTGAATCGGTTAACGAGGATTTGGCACCATTTCTATCTCTCAGCCACTTGTACCAGTTTAAGAACTCTTAATCAAAATGGAGACTCAGTAATCCCACCTCTTCTTCACAATAAAGTGCGATGGCCTTCCAAAGCTAAGGTTTTCAAATAAATTAGTATTTTAAAGCTTTATTTATGGAATTAATTTGTTGTTGGAAATTATATATTCGACTCTTCCGACTCAAACTGTCTTACTACTAAAAAAGTGTAACTGTAAAACGGCTTTTGACCTAGAGAGAGATGAGAGTTTTTTTTTTGTGAAGTGAAAACTTTTTAACGGCGTCGTGCACTTTTTTGGAATGGGTAAAAAATGTTAAACTCGCGTCAGGACACGTGACCTGATCGAAAATTTGTAAGACGGCGCAGGGCGCTTGCGCGAATGTTCGTGTGTGTTTATTACTGTTCAAGTTTTCACTTCTGCCGGCACTCCCAGAGTGCAACCAGTCGTTGTGCAACAAATCATCAAATGAGTCCTCCCGCCCAGGGCAGGGCGGGAGGGACTGTCAGACTTGTACTGACTAAAATCCACGGTGTCCGTCAATAGCCCTTTACGTACCGGGGTCACGGTAATTCGTTAGTCCCGCGACCCCGGCAGGCTTTGGCCCTCTACAGGCCCCGAGAGATGAGATAGCGAGATGTTTAACTTTTTGTAGTACGACGGAAACGGTTTAAGATAAATAAGATTGGTATTAGGGGGAATATATTACAAAGACTCACCATAAATAATAGTTTATTACAATAAGTCTTGCATCATAATTACAACTACAAATTCCTGCATAATATTTCCTTCTAAACTGCATGAACTAATTTGTTTCCGCGCGTTGGATATCCCCTAATAAATTATTTCGAACATAATTATGTAGCTCATTTCATATGATACTTGCATTTCAGTACGTATATTTTCTGTTGCCATAATACTTATTTATACTCGTAGAGACAGTCACTTGTTATTTCTAGTACTTTTTATTTTATCTTGGTAAAATCATCAAATGAGTCCTCCCGCCCTGGGTGGTGTCATAATAATGTGAGTACTCATATTATTTTACAGAGTAGTTAGTAGTACAGAATACTCACATTATACGCAGGTGGAGCTGATGGAACAGTCGGACTTGACTGACTTAAGGTCACAGCTCATTAGAGCCACCCGGCACCCACCCTGCTACCATGCTGTGAGCATTGGTATAGAACGTGAATCCCCATAATCCCGACTTACTGCCGGAACACGGATCCACACTGAAACGACTCCACACGATTTTTGCGTTGTTCTGTTGTCAGTTACGGCATACCAAAAGTTAAAAACCGCTCTGTTCCTCTAACTTCCCTTTGTCTTCCAGTGCCTCAATGCCCTTTTAAGACAATCCTAGGACGAGTGTGCTATCAGCTCTTTGATCAACGCCGTTAACTTGGGCTCGGTTCTTAAACTGACGGCGAGCTTACAACATGCATTCTTAAGCATAATTTTTAACCATCAAATTCATGTAAACGACTCACATTCATGTAACGACGACGAGGTCCGACAGGCAGTCGCTCCATGTAAAATCATCTGGTTTGACTGGAAGCCGACCCCAATATAGTTGGGAAAAGGCTAGGCAGATGACATTCATGTAAACGGGGACTGTTTTCTTCAGACTTCAGTAAGAATTGTCAGATCTTATGGCGCCAAAAACGTGACGCACATAGCATAATGATGCAATATCAAAGCAACGTCATGCAGTAAAAAAATACAAGTGTTGGCTTGTTAAGCTAGCTCTACACTCTCGTGTGAAGTCGCGCCGCGAATTCGCGCAGTGATCCGCGAACTATGTCCCTCCACACTCGCAAAGCTACACAGTCTTGTTGGATGTGTTCGCGTTCGCGTGCCGCAAACCCTTTGAAGAGGGCCAAAAATCGACACTAATCGGGGAACGGCGCGATGCGCGAACGCGAAGCGTGAACAACATCTACACTCGCGATACGCGGGCGTTCGCGCCGCGAGTGTAGATCCGGCTTTAAAAATACCTACGCACTCATATTGAATGCACATGCGCTTTAATCAATTCGTTATCGCAAAGTTCATGACGAACAGCTGACCTAAGAGAAACAAATGGGAAATACCAGTATTAAATTATCCTTAATTAACATGTAAATAAGACCGGTTTTCGACTGACGATATTTGAGGAAAATGAGACGGATTATCATCTGTTTCGCTCCTTTAAGTCTTTTATTTCGTAATAAAAACTGTGGGTTTTACCAGCCGTAAACATGACGAAATTACTATACAACCACGATAAAAGTGTAAAAGTGTCGACTTTCAAGCGATTTTCTTAAGAAAATTTTACAGTAGCGAGAGTTGACCACGTATTAGAGTTTCTTAATTGCAATCTCTAGGCATTTGTTGCCTACCTGAACACGAAGAGTGGTCATAACTTTTGAAAAGTAAAAAATAGCACCGTATGCAGCTTAGACGTAAAAATATTGGAAATCACCTCTCTCATGCCCCTATTCAATTTGATCGACACTTCCCGGGACACCCTGTATAATCTCTGAGCTATGTCGGCAACTTTAGTTCGTCTACGAATCTCCTCATTTCTGATTCGATTACGCAGAGAGACTCCGAGCAAAGCCCTCTACGAGTATAGCTAGTTTTTTTTTTTTTTATCGTGGTAAAATCATCAAATGAGTCCTCCCACCCAGGGGAGGGCGGGACCTTACTGTCAGACTTGTAGTGACTAAAATTCACGGTGTCCTTCACTAGCCCTTTACGTACCGGGGTTACGGTAATGGGAAAGTCCCGCGACCCCGGCAGGCTGAGTATAGCTAGTTAGGCTATCTTGAGCTTATTAATGAGGCCCATAGAAATGTTACAAGCTGGGTATGGGGGAAAATAAATCAACGCCAATTAATCAACCAAATATCCAGAAGTGACAGGAATGTTCTGGAAACATCCGTGGACTTCTATACAGTCCCATACGTATCGGAACATGCCAGAACCGTCTCGAACCATCGAGTTCAATCTAGAAATTTCTAGAAACCTGTAGAAAGTTTCAATCTTCAATGGAACTATCGAGAACCTTGTGGACACTTCGAGAACTTTGTGGAAACCTCGAGAACCTTGTACGGTAAGCTTCAGGGAAAACTCACCCTCTTTGTTAGTAACATCAATACTAAAGGGGTGAGTTTTGTCTGAAGCTGTACAGGTCTCGCATTTTGGTCGACGTAACAATAATTTTCTTACATAAACAATTCAAGTATCTGGCTCGCGAGCTTGTTGCCATGTGGGACGTGAATACAGCAGTTGTGGTGCCTATAGTCGTGTCTGCCAATGGCTTAATTGCCAAGAGCCTCGACCAACGCCTGAGGAGGCTCTCGCTAGGTAGCTGGATCAAGCGCTTGATTCAAAAGACAGTACTCCTGGACACGACGCGTAATGTTAGGAGGTTCCTCTCTCAAGAGCCCTGACTACCGGTTGCCCGGACCCTGTTCCCGGTGCTGGTGGACTGCTATTTTTTATATTTTTAATTGTTTTTTTTTTAATATTTAAAAATGTAGGAAATAAGTAATAAGATGAATAAAAATTACAATTTTCTTACAACTTGTTTTCACTTTGTTTCAGCCAAGCCGGTAGCATATTAAAAGCAAGAGAAATGCTTTGGAAGACCTTCGAATACTACATAGAGAGAGATGTGACCAAACTAGACTACGAAGATAATGAGAAGGTGTCAAGGTTCAAAGTCAGGCTTATCAAAGCTATTGGAAGAATATTAGTAGAAGGCCACAGGGAATATGTGGAGGGGAAGTCTAGAATCGAAGATTTTGAAGATCTGAGATGAATAAAAGCGTGAGAGATAATTATGTGTCTGTGTTTCATTCATACCTATTTATATTTATTGTTCCTTCGTTCCTTCTTTTCCAACGATACCTCATTTGTCACATTATAATCGGAAGTTATGACCATAGGTCAGAATTAGGTAGAGTTATTCATGTACTTACACTGATTTCATGCAGCGAAAGAATAAAGTGGATATGCCCCAAATCCCGAAATTACTTTTAAAGAGCAGAAAAATCCCGTGATTTCCGGTACTTTCACACAATTTATTTGTCCAATCTATCTCTGATGTTTTTGTTATTATTATTTATTTGTTTCCACACGAGATTATCTATTAGAAATCCCGAGAAGATCCATATTAATATCAACATTTCGATACAAGTACGAAAATAACTACCCCTTATTCCGACCTCTGGTTATGACGGGACAGACGAACGTATATACCGGTCAAAATCAAAACCCTCCTTTTTACATCGCCATTACACTGCCCGAACCAGAATCGAACCTGGGACCTCATACTCAGCCGTCGTGCTTGCGACCACAAGACCAACGGGACAGTCTTCAAGCTAAATGTAAGTATTTGCTACCAAAATCAAAGAGGCAACTATTATAAAGGCCAAACAGCGAGTTCGGCGCGGCGGCGTGGCGCGACGCTAGCGTGGCGTGTCGTCACAAATCTTATATGTAAAAGGATGTCCGATATTTTCATACTTTTCAATAGAGCGACTCGAAATCCAACTATAATTACCTGCTGCACGAAAAGATTTCACATTCGCGCACTGACATCTCTTTGAAGCGCGCCGTGATCATGCGCACTGTCAGCAATGTGATGCCCCTCCCCCCCCATAGATGGCTAAAGCCTGACGGGGTCGTAGAACTGTTTCATCAGAAAACCGTGACCCTGGAACGTGAAAGACACCGAGAATTTTAATCAATGCTAGTCTGACAGTACCTACCGTCCCGCTCTGGGTGGTTTCTCACTTCATGATTTTACGACGATAAAAAAAATGCCTTAAAGTTATCTTATTCTTCTTATTGTTATCTGATGTCATGGAGTAAATACATTTTTGTCCCGAAGTGCCGGGATTTACCGGTTCCTTGGAGGCCTGTCCTGAAAATCCCGGTTTTCAATTCCCTAGTGTGAACTGACCATTACTAAGTACGCCACGCTAACGTCGTGCCACGCCGTTTAGCAAAGCCTTAAACAAAACCTATGGTCAATTATTTTTTATCACAAGTTAGTCAGGATTGGGAGCGTCGTAGACGGTTTTTTAAAAATAAAAATTAAGAGTTATATTAATTAATATTTAATACTACGCGTGTTTACAGATTGAGATGCGTACACGGAGTGTCCTATGGTCTAAACTTAGGTTCTAGCAATACATGCTTATCTTACCGGGAATTATGCAAGCACAGCAGTTCTGCCTGCTCTCATGCTGACATACGCACTATTTGCACTGGTTGTGCTTCCATAACTCCTCCCTCACCAAGTGCGAAATTATCGGTAATATTTGGATTCCGATGATTTCGCAGACCTTGAATTGAACAAAACATTTTTTTCCAAAATATTACACTAAGACATGTTATAGCTAAAATTACATAAAGTAGTATGGTAGCTAAGCTAACACTATTTGTTTTCACTGCACTATCACTTTCCACTATTTCACTGCGTAACGAGTAGGACAGATGCTTCAAATCGTCGAAATTAAGGTGGTTTAAGTTCACTGTCTTGTTCCAATTAACAGATGTTTCCTTTAATTTAGGTAGAGCAGCAACCGGAATTACTTGGTATTGTATTTTTCCTGTACTATATTGCCTTTTATGTAATTTGATGTTTTTCAGATAAACACTGCATTTTCCATCAATTTCCAATATATATGTGCCCTTGATTGGTTTTCGGATGATATCACCAGCACATGTTTCGGTAAGTACTATTTCATCTCTTGTATAAATTATCCATTGCAGGAAATCAATTGGCTGAACTTTAAGGCTTTCCAGGTTAACTACCAACGGTTTACATAGACTGAGGTTTGGAGCAAAATTCATCAATTGCTCTATGCACGTACTTTCAGGATACAATACGGCGTCGTTTTCCTTGCACAGGAACTGGTTGGCTGCAATCTCTTCGCACGGGCTGGCTAGCGGTAAGTATACAGGACCTTTCACCATAAGGTAGGGATATTTGGGAATTATAGCAGTAGTTATACGATTTTCATGAAGAATTGGTAATGCATAAATTTTAAAATAGTTGTAAGTATTTTTATCTATTAATGGGATTTCCATAATGAATGTTATTTGGTTTTCTTTTACATATGCTTTAACAGACATAATTCTCTCAAACATAAGTAAGGTTTTTTTTCAGTAACAGGGTAAATTAAGCTTTCAGTTTTAGAAATATTATTTAACAGTGATAATAATTCAGATGGGTCAATAATGGATTGATGTACAACAGAAACTTTTGTAAATGATAGCGCAGTTTCAATTTCATTTAAAACTATATATATTGTCCTAAAATTATTTATAAACATATCAAACATACTTAAGACATACGTAGAGTATATAGAGTTATTTTCCTTAGTACCTATATTCTTAACAATTCTCTCAATGCGTTTCATGCGTTCGTCCAGAATAAGTATGTTTTCCTGTAGAGATGTACTTTTATTAGAAATGGAATCAAGCATTTTTGAAATGATAGTTATTTTCTTATCTGTGTGAGTTTGGCCAATTTTGAGTTGAGATATTTGAGTATCATATTTAATAGCATCCTCATGGGCTAGATTACCAGTCAGTGTTTTAATAATTGAACCAAGAGGGTCAATGAGGCCGCGTTTAAAACGTTTTGATGGAATAAGCTGCCTGAATTTCGTGACTGTCGAGTTACGTAAGTAGTCGACTTGTAATTTCATATTTTGGAACTCATTTACGTATGGCTTATGGATGTCAACTATATTGCTAAACTCCTTATATCTATTAATATTATATACTAAATCATCATTTATTTCCTTAAAATCTAATATCTTAACTAGGTCCACTTATCTCTCTCTACTACTGCCTGTCCTTGTTTAACAGGAAGTATGCCTGGGTTATTTTTAATCTCTTGAAGTTGAAGGCCCTGGATCTTGATCACGATGTTCAAGATCACGATGATCCGCCACGACCTGTGAAGGGCGTTTAACGTTTTTAAGAGGCACTTTTGTTTGTCTTTTTCCTATTTGAACTGGTACTACGTTCCTATCTATTTGTCCTGTTACCTTTGCTTTATGGTATCTGGGTTTGTCTTTACTTTTTCTTATATTAATATCTTTTACAAAAATACTGTCTTCTTTTTGTATATTTAACTCAGTTTCGCCACCTTTATTTTCTCTAGATTTTTGTTTGGATTCAAGTATCTTTTCAGCTATGTACCTGTACAGGTATTTTGTGCGTTTTGCATGATCTTTCACTAGTTGTTGTGTATACGCCTTTTCTATGTCTACATCAAATATTTTACCAGAGTCTGTATGGCCAAATGTTACTTCGAAAGGTGTTAATCCTGTAGTCGAATGTATAGTATGGTTGTATGCCATTATGGAATAGGTCATAACAGAAGCCGCGTCTGTACATTTACGTTCATATTTAGCAAGCCTATATATCTCTATAATTGTAGAGTGGAACCGCTCTACGATTCCGGTAGAGTTGGGATTGTTTGGCGTTGTTATGTGGATCTCTATTTTGTACATAGCTAAGAGCTCACGCATCAGTTCGTTGTTAAATTCAGTGCCAGGGTCACAGGATATCTTCCTAGGCACACCGTATATTGAAAAGTACTTTAATAAGGCTCGCGCTACTTCCGTCGTTTGCCTACTTGGGATTTCGATGGCCTGTCCTAATTTACTGAAAGCATCTACAAGTGTTAAATAGTATTTCTTTTCTATAGTAAATAAGTCAATAAATATTTCCTGAAAAGGAGCATCTTGCGTTTGAGTTAATTGCAACATCGGTTTTATGGGTTTTCTATCGTACTTCATTTTTTTACAGGGCTCGCACATATTTATAACTGCTGCTACAGTATCCTGCATGTTTTCCCAGTAGTAGTTTCTACGAATTCTAACTATGGTTTCTTTAATTCCCCTATGGCATGTTTTTCCTTCGTGATGCTTTAATATAACGGCTTTTTGTTCGTTCTCATCCTCTATGTATATTACTCTATCTGTACACTCAAAGAATTTTACAGAATCTTTCTTAAAAATTTCTATTATTACTTTAGTAAATAATCTTCTATGTATTTCGCTTTCGAAGTATATAAAATATTTGCACTTGGGTACAATATATTCTTTTAGAAATTGTTTGACTAATTCTTCATTATCTAATGGGAGAAATACTTCTAAAACTTTTTGGCTTTTTCTAGACAAATTTTGAACTTGTAATTTATTTTGAAACCAGGAAAACACTAATATTTGGTTAGGTTTAGTGTCAATTGCCTCTCTTAAGATTGGGATCCCGGATGAGTCTGGTTCTATATTGGACGCTACTGTACTTGTTCTACTGCTACTAGTTATTGAGCGAATAGGGAAATTTTCTTGAAATAGGTCTTCTGGCGTAGTCACATTAGAGTCAGAGTCTGGAATCGATATTATTTCTGCTTCATTTTCTTTTTCAGTTTTGGTGGTAAATTTTTCGAGTTCTTTTAATTGTTTTATTACTTTTTGTATGTCTGACTCGTCTACATTAACATCCATTGATACATCGTCTTCCGAATCTATGGCATTGACTTTTATACGTGACAGTGCATCGGCATTACTATTTTGTTTTCCATTTTTATAAATAATTGTAAAGTCATACTCCTGAAGGCGGAGGCGCCAACGAGTTAATTTACTGTTTGGTTCTTTTAGAGAATATAGCCAAGCAAGAGGCCTGTGGTCTGTGTAAATTTGGAACTTTTTCCCGTATAAATATGGTCTGAAGTGTTTAACAGCCCAAATAATAGCCAAAAGCTCTCGCTCTATTGTACTATACCGTGTTTCTGTGTCGCTAAGTGTGCGACTTGCGTATGCGACTGGTTTGTCCGCTCCAATAGGCCCTTGGGATAAGACGGCACCGAGTGCTACATTAGAGGCATCGGTTGTTAAAATGTAGGGTTTAGTAGAGTCGGGGTATTGTAATAAGGGGGCAGAAGTAAGTACTTCTTTGCATTTATTAAAGGCTTCTATGTAGTTTTGGTCTATGATAATTTTATTTCTTTTCTTTAGACAGTTTGTTAAGGGTTGAGTAATTCTCGCAAAATCTTTAATAAATTTTCTATAATATCCGACGAGCCCAAGGAAACTTTTGATTTCTTTTGTTGTTTTAGGGAGAGGATATTTAAGAATAGCTTCGATTTTATCGTTATTTGGTTTTAGACCATTTTTTGTGATCGTATGTCCTAGGTACAGAACTTCTTTACGTAGGAATTCGGATTTGTCCAATTGTACTTTTAGGTTAGTCTGTCGTAGTCTGTCAAAAACGGCTCTAAGTTTCTGTAGGTGCTCCTGTAGGCTGGAAGAAAAGACAATTACGTCATCTAGATATATAAGGCAGTGTATTCCTTGAAGCCCTCGCATAATGTTGTCCATTGCGCGTTGAAACGTCGCCGGAGCTGTTTTAAGTCCGAACGGCATTCTTAAGAACTCATAATGTCCGTTTTGGGTGCTGAAAGCAGTTTTCGGTATATCGTCTTTATTAAGTTCAATTTGATGGTAGCCACTAGCCAAGTCTAAGGTTGTAAAGTAAGTGCTCTTACCGAGTTTATCAAAAAGGTCAGTTATGTTAGGAAGAGGATATCTGTCGTCTGTCGTAATATCGTTAAGTCTTCTGTAATCAATAACCATTCTGTATTTTACTTCGCCAGAAGCATCAGGCTTTTTAGGCACAAGATGAACTGGTGAACTCCAGGGAGAAAAGGATTCCTGAATTACGTTATCTTTTAAAAGTTTTTCAACTTGTCTATTAATTTCTGCTGCTTGGGCAGGGGCTTGTCTGTAAGGTTTAGTATAAATTGGATCTTCATTTTTCGTTCTAATGCAATGTTTAACCTGATTAGTAAAGCTTAAAGGTATTTTGTCACAATAGAATATATCTCTGAATTCTTCACATAACTTTTGTATACACGCTTTTTCTTCATCATTCATGTGGTCTAGTCGTAATTTATTTAGATTTTCACGTAGTAATTGGTCAGTCTCTATTTTTAAATTATCTATGGAATTAACAAGGCATTCATTTTCATTATATTTAGACACTACAAAAGGCTTTGTGACACATAGTTCTACAGTTTCATCGGATGTATTTTGTATAACGGTTGTTGCATAACCATTAATACATTTCACAAGTGCAGTAGGCATCCGCACTCCTTTGCGAAATTCAATGTAATTTAGTATTCCTTCACCATTTATTATATTAGTTGGTATTTTTGCCCGAGTTTCTGTTCGTGGAGGAAGTAGTACAGCATGTATAACGTTAATATCCGAATCCATACATATAGGTATTTCCGCTGTCTTCGTTACCAAGACACGTCTTTTTAAATCTATGACGGCTTCTAACTGTCTTAAAAGATCGTTTCCTATTAACCCGTCGTAAAGTGAGTCAACGTTATATACGTAAAATTTATGGTGGTCTGTGCTTTGAAATATAGGAAATAAGGGAATTTGTATTACCTGATTATGTTTACTCGAGGCGTGTGTGCTAACTACTTCGAATGGTTCGTATGAAATATAGTTAGAGAAATATTCATATGCTTTTCTAGGATGTATAAATGAACGAGTACTACCTGTGTCAATCATGAACTTGCCTTCTATATCCGGTATGTATATATGTGGTAATTTTAATTGTACATTGTTATAATTTAATGTTATTCTTTCAGGTGCTGGTCTGTGGAGGCCCGCATATAAAAATTTTCTACTTGTGAGATAGGTTCAACCATCTGGTTGCTATTATCATTATTTTCTAACTCTATATTAGGGTTTTCAGTAACCGAATCTACCGGAGAAGCGTTTTCTTCGCATGGGAAATATGCACCAACATCATAATAGTATCCCACGGGATTTGTAAAATAATCATCATAAGGATATAATTCTAATTCGTTAAGAGGAAAACCTTGCTGAGGTGCTTTTTGAGGAGCAGTTCGCATAGTTACATCTATGTTATTTGGTGGAGGTTTATTCTGTACATTTTGTTGTGGATTATTATTACCAAATTGTTGTGGAAGCATTGGTCGCATTTGTTGATAGCCAGGGGGCCTATAACCGAAATTAGGTCGATATCCAAACTGGAGTTGCATTGGCACATAGTTTTGTTTGTTAGCACCAATTTGGCCTGGGTGTAGAGCCTTATTAGGTAGGATTCCAAAATTAAATTTGGGAGTAACACCACTATTATTTTTAAATGGTTGATTTTGTTGCATCATCGGAAGTCTGGAGCCTGTAGGCTGTTGAGGTATACCAAATTTAAAAGATTGCTGAGGCAGCATTGTTCCACTAGGCTGTGGTTTCGGGTTATGGTTTGAGTTTAACATTTTACCGCGCATGTGATACTGCTCATAGAAATTAATTTCTTCTAAAACTAAAGACAAGGCCTGTTCCAAGGTCTGGGGCTTTTTCAGACGCACTACTCGTACTATATTTTCGGGTAAATTATATAAAAATACCTGTAGGGCTGTATTATTATAGATTGCGGTCTTACTTATTCGTAAGTTTTTATCGTTGATTTGATTAACTTTAGATAATAAAATAGATTTTACTGATTGAATCCGTGCGCAAAAATCGGTATGACTCTCATTATTTTTAATCTTTAATGTCTCTAATTCTATGGCCAAACATTCTTCGCTTCGTGGATCACCAAAGTGTATCTCAAGCAATTCTTTGAATTCCGCCCACGTCTGGATGTCTGCGCGCTCGCTTATCAGCGCTGCTGCGTCGCCCGTTAACCGGCTAGTCACAACATGCATTAGATATTCGTGTTGCAATTCGGATGATTTAAATTTATCAATTATGTACTCACATTTACGCAAAAATAAGTTTAGATGGCGTTTGTTCCCATCGAAACATGGCAGAATTTTGAATAACTCATTAGGTATGAGCTTAATTTCCGACATCTTTATTAATATTTAAGTTAAAGTAAAATGATTTAAAGAATTAACTCTATGAACTCTACTACACAACTCTATTCTATTTATAATAATAACTAATTATTATCTATAACTATTACTTATCTTAATAAAACTCAATAAAGTTTAAATGGTACAATTAATTGAAGTGAGTAATTTTACTTTCACGTGTATTTTTACACTTTTATACTTATTTTAATTAATTTAAGGAAACCAAATAAGTCAAAATGGAAAATGTCCAATTCCAAGTTAACAAGGGGTATGATGGATGAGGGGTAGAAAGGAGGTGAAAAGTCTACTCACCAGCCTGCCTCGCCCATCTCCCGGCTCCTCGCCCTCGGCTCCTCGTCGCTGACGATATTTGTGTTGGTTCGTGGATCACCTCGCCGTACACCACGCGCACCGTGTGAAGTTCGGAAAAAGTCTTATTCGCGGAAAATCACTTGACAAACGCGGGACAGCTTCACCTGGTGATCCTACCGGCTGCGCCAGTCAGGATTGGGAGCGTCGTAGACGGTTTTTTAAAAATAAAAATTAAGAGTTATATTAATTAATATTTAATACTACGCGTGTTTACAGATTGAGATGCGTACACGGAGTGTCCTATGGTCTAAACTTAGGTTCTAGCAATACATGCTTATCTTACCGGGAATTATGCAAGCACAGCAGTTCTGCCTGCTCTCATGCTGACATACGCACTATTTGCACTGGTTGTGCTTCCATAACTAGTTACTATGAGCCACACAATGATATTGTTATTTTTTTCATAATTAAAAAACCTGATACACTGGATTACATACAAGACAAACCTAAACGTAACTTCTCAATAACTTTAAACGAGTTTTTTATCAAAACCAATCAAGTTTTTATAAAGTCCCAACCTAGTAGTTACTATCTCAAAAGAATCGAGTTATGTAGGTATTATTATTATTGTAATCAAACCGTTATTACTAGGTAAGTATTCACAATCTTGTTTTTATTAAAGCCAGACTAGTTTTTTTTTAGTACATGTTTTATCACCATATTAGAGGAGCTCGTGGCTAAATGTAAATTTGTACTTTAACTTCTCTCATCCACGTGTTAGGATAATAAGATTCTTCAATTTTATTCATATACATATATAGTTTTAATTTTCTTTTTTAATTATTATTATTGCGTTCGTTTCGCAATATTATATTGCCTTAGCAGATTTGTTACAGTTTGTAACACATTATAGTATTAACCCAGCTTTTATAGCTTTCTTTTTTATTTAGATTCTTCCTTATTCTTTGTTTGTGAATGTGAAAACATTGTAAGTCGTGTGTATATATATATTTCTTCTTTTGTAGCACATATTTGGTAAGGACTTCCCCCTCGTTACCAGGCCTACGTTTTTGTCACATTATAAGCATTCAAAAATTGTAACAATCTGTTTGTAAAGCATACCATATTTTAAAAGAGTAACCATGGAGTTTCTTGGCGGTTCTTCTCCATGGAATCGACCAACCCGAACCGAGCACCTGCTGTCGACGTTTTATAAGTGTCCTCATGGGCCTATCTATACATACTTATAATAAATCTGTAGAAGGGTCAATTCTGTACATTGAAAATATTGAAAAAAAAAAAAATAGCGGGGTGTGTTGCTGGATCGATAACAAACCCAAATATATGATTAAAAAAAATTTTGTCTGTCTGTCGGTCTGTTTGTGCAGGCATCACGTGAAAACTAACGGTTCGATTTCGATTAAACTTGGTATAATTATTCCTTATTATCCTGGGCATAACATAGGATACTTTTTATCCTGGAAAAATATGTAGAAAAAAAATCTTATTTTTCAGTTTTATTCGTAGACGTTGTTCTGTAGAACCGCGAACACACGTTGCATTACCCGCAGTGGATTCAGCGCCGTAATATTTATAAGATGTCATTGTCAGAGTTACTCAAAATGGGGAAATAAACCATCCACGCGAAGACCGACATCCGCGCGGACGGAGTCGCGGGCGGAAGCTAGTGTGAAATAAAAACTTTTGGTATTTAAATAATTACAGCCGCACAGGCTGATTTTGGTTGGTCTGTGAATGGGTGACCATCTATCATAGCCTGCCGTCATTTGTAGATCTTTGACAGTTGTTAGGTACTGTTAGAAGCTCTCAAGTCTGACAACCAGTCTGATGATAGGGTATCGTATTACCAAGTTACTGGGTTGTGGAGGTCCAATAGGGTATTGTTTATTCCCTCGAACTTTTAGCAATTATAGTTATTTATTTATTTAATTTATGAAAAAAATAAAATAACGCCCTGCCGCGAATATTTAACGAGAATATCATCCCATCGTTGCTGTATGGGAAGTTACTCTACTAATTAGGCTATGGTCAGCCACGTCAATCAAGTGAAACGTCAAGAAAAAAAAATCATTAATTCTTTAATTCATTCTCGTTGACATGACAGTAGTGACAGTGACAGTGTTAGGTTTATTTTCGTTATGGAATTTCTTGATTCGGTCGCCGCGTTCAAAGCCCGGGATAAAAGCTTCGCAATAGTTTAAAAACTTCGCATTTATAATACTAGTTGCAGCAAACTTACAAAAGAAGCGGTTGCAATTACTACGAAAAACCACAACCTTGGTACTTAGCTATTTAATTTATATTTTAAATCCTATAAGTTACTAAGAAATATCAATTGATTTGCGGATTTCTGCTCAAATAGGTACCTAAGTTCTAATAAATTGACGTCATGTACCTAAGTAAGTTACTTAGAGCCTTAGCAAAGATTGCAAGTCATTCCCACCTACTTTACTACCTGATATTCAGGCTTACTGGGATATGGACGCCAGATAAATAAATAAATAAATAAATATTCCACAACTATCACACAACGTCATCTAGTCCCAAACTAAGCAGAGCTTGTGTTATGGGTACTAGACAACTGATAAACATACTTATAGTATATTTCTAAATACATACATATTATAGATAAATTACACCCAGACACAGAACAAATGATCGTGTTCATCACACAATCATTTGTCCTGGGTGGGAATCGAACACTAGACCAACAGGCCTGCCAGATAGACCGTCGCTCCATGTTAAGGCGCTGTACAAAGCGAACACTTCGTAAACGTCTAGATTTTCGACGCAAAGTTAGCTGTATCTGTATATACCACAAGCCAGAAAAAAATACAGTGTATAGTCAAACGTATAAAGAAAAGACTTAAACAAAAACAATTTACAAAAGTGGTCTAGTACTACAAAAAAAAAATTTTCAGTATGACCACGAAAAAAATTTGTCGTCTCGGATTTCTCATTTTTTTCAGCGACAACCATCATATTTTTATAACTATAACACAGATAATTTCGTGGACTAAAGACATATAAAACTTTTAAAACTAAGAACTGTAATTTTTTAAATATTCAATAAAACTGCAAAATTACTCAAATATCTTCTTACAATTTCCCCGCCGCTGCTACACTACCGTGACTACCTAAAGATTAGCTTCATATAGCGCCTTAAATACTTTAGCAGGGTTGCTAATATCAGTGTTGTAAATATTATTCTATTGTCCATTTTTGCAACATTGATATTAGCAATGTTGCTAAAGCGCCCATTTTAGACCCGCTGTTTGGAACACCTATAAGCTGCCCCAATGCCCCTATGGACCCAGTTGGACTTCTGTAAGGAGACTTATTTGGATACGCAACACTCACATTCCATGCACAGAACAAAATTAAAGATTTACAATTAATGATCTATAAAGTGATGGAAGGTCTAAGTATATTCCGGAGGTAAGATGTTCCGGGTCTGGGTGCGTCACGCACCGAACGTGTTTGTGAGTTTAAGTACCTACCTATTTGACAAGGATTTATATATTAACAAGGGAAATTATTAGAGTAGGGCAACATCATCATCATCATCATCTCAGCCATAGGACGTCCACTGCTGAACATAGGCCTCCCCTTTAGATCTCCACATGTAACGGTTGGAAGCAAAGGTAGGGCAACATTTCTTAATAAAAAAATAGCAATCAATAATAATTATCCTCGAGAAAAAAAAAATAACCTAATATTTTTTCCTAACCCTGGGTTTTCCCTTGATGAAAATATTGTTAAGAATTACGCGTCGGAAAAACTCTTGTATACAATACATAATTTTCCAATACGTGCGCATGACTTTCTTTGGGTAAAACCTAATCGATAAAGTTGAAAATGAGTAAGATTTTATTTGGCGGTAACAAAATTAAAATTCTGACTCATTTTCGATAGCAAATTCTTACTCATGTTCGATGGCAAACCAGAAACATTAAACCGTTATTTACAAACTGCGACTCGAGGCGCACTTTATAAAGGCAGTGGCGAAAGGTGTGTGTAAATGTGAACGGGTGCCCAGACACAGAGCGAAGACCCAGAAGGGGCGCAGAAATAGGACCAGGACCACAATTAGCCATACCTACCAGGACCGCAACTGGCTATTTGACTGAAAAATTATAATTAGTCCGTCACTTAGATTATCAAAAAATATTCGACCCGTATTTTTTCTTTTGTTTCTTAAACCAAAATTGACAGAGATACGATGCTTTCAAAATTGGCAATACGTCACGAGCCCCCACTCTCGAGTTTTGATGCGTTGTATTTTGGTGAACATATTCATTGATTTTACAAAAGAAAAAGTACGTGGCCGTTATTTAAACTCTCAATTTTTAAACTCTACATGACGGACTAATTAGATTTGTAATTTATACCTACTGTCAAATAGCCAATTGGCAAGACCTGGGCGCAGTTAAATATTTGTAAATGCATGCACATTGCCGTAACTAGGCTTTTTGAACCCAATGCGAGTTTCTTTACCTGCGCGTTGGTCTGGCCAACATGGTAGTTTACTTCATAAATACTTTGAAAATCTGTTTAGTCCATCAATTAGTCATCCGTCAGTTTTGAAAAATAATGAACACGTATTTTTTCTTTTCTTGAATCAATCAGGCAAAGACAAAACGCTTCGAAATTCTACCTAACGAACCAGTGACGTTTTATCTTCGTTCCTCGTTTAAAGCGTTGTATCTTCGTCAATTTTGGTGTACGTAACAAAAGAAAAAATACGAGTCAATTATTTTATTGATAGGTAATCTATTTTTCGAACATTTTTTTTTTGAAAAATAGCCTTTCTGCGCCTCTTTAGGGTCTGCGCCATAGAGGAAAATAATATATGGTCTGCGCCTTGCGCCTTGGGCCTGGGTACTATTGGCACACTCCAATTTTCTCTATTTAATGTGCATGCGGAAATTCCCGCGTGTAATCAATGTCATCACAAATTCTAAATTTAAAATTCCCAGTTTCACATTAACGTCACACAAAGATGTTGAGGTACTTTTTTTAATGTACAAAACAAACAAAATATAAGGCCTCATTTAGACTATGCAAGAAATTGCATGCAAGCAGCGTTACACTCCGGACTATGGAGGGGCAAAAACTTCAGTTGGTTAAACAAATACCGCAATGTAGTCAAAATTGCATGCAAGTTCTCGCCTTGTCTAAATGAGGCCTAAGACCAACACGACATGCTTTGGATCAAATTTATTTTTGGAAATTAAAACTTAAAATAACCAAGTTAATGTTCGACTGATAATAACAATATTAATGGTTGACTTGTTGTTGCAAAATTATTTATTTTTGGAAAAGTAAAACGAAACGTGATATCAGTATTGCTAGTGTTATTTTCCTTTGTTGATGGGGAAAATATTATAATTATGATAATTAGTATCAAACTTACATAGCTAGCGTAGCTACTATACCTTTCAACTAAAAATAGGACAAGCCACATTGTGGCTATAATGAAGTACCTACTTACGGTTAGCACATTTCTTTTTCAAATTAAGTATTACAAAAACGTACATTAAGTTACATTATAGCGCCAAAGCCGTCATTTTAACACTAGTTTCAGGACTTTTAGGGATGTCCTGCTCAGATTTAACCATATTTCCAATTTTCTCTAATTTTTCTAACTGTATGAATATGAACGAATTATCTGATCGATCTGATAGTTATATTCATCCTACCAACTGCTTGGTTTTCTGCCAGCCCCGTACCGTGGGGGATCAGTGCAGTGTGGGCCAAGCTAAAAAACGCCACTCTCGACTGTAGGCTAGTCTGACGCTGGTAGTGGAACGGCTTCCAGTGACGATCACGACGATAAGTCTTTCTGGTTCATGTACTAAATCCACGCTTAAAGAGTTGGTCATGATTATCCGTAAATCTATACCTATCTGCGTTATCGTCTGATTCATATTGGTCGAGAAATCCATTTACTATCGGAAAGTACAAACGCTATCTTCATAGGTAATTTGTAAACGTTAGGTAGTTTAGGTACATTTTTAATACCTATCTGATATTTCCCCACCACAGCGCCATTAGATAAGCAGTGAATAAATAACCTAGATAAAATTATATTAAATAGCGATAGGTACCTATTAAGTTCAATTAAGGTAAACTTTATAAACGCTTTTTTTAGATTAACGCGTCATGGCGTGATTCTGACGTAGGTAAAATGTGGAGATCAAGGAAATTATAAATGTAACTAATGCAAAAGCGACGTATACGTATTATGAAGAGACATATTATGTTAGTCACTAGGCGAACTGCAATTTAAAGTCTAAATAAAATACTATGAATGAATGTACAGTACTATGTTTAGTTTATGCCGAGGTTAGTTGAGACTAAGAAATTTGAACACTGCCTGTCGTTTACTGGGTCCGAGTGTTTGAAAGGTATTAAGTTTTCCACAAAATTTCGATTCGATAAAATCTGATTGCATGAGATTTAAACATTTATGCCATTTAGGCAAAATATGGTTTCCATCAGACCTTTTTACCCAACTTAAAAAAAGCAGGTTCTCACTTCAACCCGTATCTTTGTATGTATTTTGACCGCGATTGTCTCGCGTTTTGATGCGGTATACAATAAGTGTTTGTTACATTCTGGAGAAGGTTTACTATACAACAATAATGGAAATCTAGTGACGTTGTCCGTATGGATATTTTTAAAGAAGCTGATTATGAAACTCCTGGGCCGTACTTTGCCCATCACTGGGCTGAACCTTAATACCCTACATAGGTAACAGTCGATCAATTCAGGGTTGATTTTACGATTGTCGATGGCAAAGGTATCTACCAACTTCTAGGCAAGGTTTTACGCGTTTTTTTTTTCTTCAAGATCAATCTGATCTCGCGCCCGGCATCGGTCGCGGCCATGCTGCGGGGCGAGACGGAGTGAGAAGCGGTCTCTGCTTCTGCGAAGCAATCATAATCGCGAAGGAGGAGGCGGGCCGCGTGAGGGAGAGGACAGCGTCCTCCCTCCACCCCAGCCGTAGTGGTAGATGCCCACGGCGACGGACAACGGCAGACGATCTTCGGCCACCGCAGGCGCGGGCAGCGAGTAATGGGCAACTCGCTGTCCGACCATGGACCATGCCCGGGTCGACGGCGTGGATTTTAGTCAGTACGAGTCTGACAGTCCCTCTTGCTCTGCCCTGGATGGGAGGACTCATTTGATGATTTTACCACGTTAAAAAAAATAGATCAATCTGAAAAACTGCGTTTCGATAAACAAGTACCTAGATTACTTTTATGAATGTCTGCACTTTAAAAGAGAACTGAGTTAAGCTATTTCTTTTTAAAGATAGTTTTTGTCAGACAATAATAGTGTCCACTGTCCACTCAATTGTCTATAAATTTAATAACTGTATAGGGAGGAACGTCCTACCTTACCTACCGGTGTAGAGCAGAAGGGCATCTAGAAAACTCGGACTACGAAAAATTACCACGACACCGTCACACTGCTGGTGGGTAATTTGAATTACTGATGCTTGCAACACTTACAAAAAAAAATGACATTCAAAACCAAATGTCGGTAAATAACATTATGACATTTTTAAATGTTTGTAGATCTTGCAGCCATTACAATGCCAATGGAAAGTTTTCTTCCCAAACTGTAACTAATAACGTTAGTTATTTAGTGTCAAACTTTCGTAAACACCACTGGGAACTTTTGTTCCCAAGTTTACTTCCCAAACTGTCATTCAGTCATTGGTGACATTTGTTGCAAAGAATTGTGCGGAAGACATTTTCATTTAGCATTCAAGTAGGTAGGTAGAAATTCGGAGGGTACAGAACAAATCATAATTTTAATATTCATCCTCAAATTAAATATACAACCAACAAATTAAAAACTTAATCTGAGTAGGTATTTTGAGTCGCGTCTCAGTCCACGTCTTATTTCAAACTACACGACATAGTTGTAATGTAAACATTCGTTTTATGATAAATAAACCGGCTTTAGACGACCGCTTATTATAAATACCAAGCGCTAATATGTTGACTGGTCAGTCAGTAGTTTTCCTCGTTTCGCGTAACTAGCGTCGGCAGTGCGCGTGTAGAATAAAATTATTGTAACAAAAATGGCCAGCGCGTGATGTGTTCATAAAATTCAAGCGAAACAGTTTTGTTGTTAACTAAACATTATACGAATCACAAAAACGTGAAAATAAACAAAAATAATGCATAAAATAGTGTACATAGTGGTTTGTGCGACGACGTTGTGTTATGGACTGAATGTTCCGTTGCCAGTGCCTCCCAATGTCACACAAAATTCTACGGAACTACACAATGAACTTTCGGAGAAGATCGGAAACTTTTCCATCGAAGCGCTTTTACATACGTCGAAGACTTTGCAGCCTGGGGAGAATTTCATTATGTCTCCAATCACATTATGGAGCGTTTTGGCTGTCATAGCGGAAGGCGCGGCGGGGCAAACGAGGAACGAGATAAATAACGTGCTACGACTGTCAGTGAGACAAAAAGATGCGACACGAACAGGTTTTCGAAACATCACCCATTGGTTACAAGTCAACACGAAGACTGTTCAACTAGCCAAAATCAGCTCTATTTTCGTCGACAAAGAACGTTTACCTAACCAAGATTTTGTTGTAACCGCTAAAGATTACTATCAGACTGAAATGATAACTTTAGACTTTAAAGATAGTGTGCAATCCGCAACTCTTTTAAACCAGTATGTGTCGAAGTTTACACACGGGAAAATTCCTACTTTAGTTGATCCCAGCTATTTTCAGGGCACGCAGATGGTGTTAACCAGTGCTTTGTACTTCAAGGGCCAATGGACGGCTCCGTTCAACGTGTCGCAGACAGAGAAGATGCCTTTCTATGACTCTAAAGGGCAAAAGATTGGAGAAGTTAACATGATGTACAATAGATACACCTATCCATTCTCCAACATTAAAGGATTACAAGCAAGAGTAATTGAACTCTCATATGGTAATGAAAACAGGCTCTCAATGCTGATTATGTTACCGAACCCAGGAGTTTCCGTGGAAGATATGTTCACCAACTTCTTGAATGTTAACCTGGACACATTCTTTGAAGAATTAAGAGTATCTAAAGAAGAATACTCTGATGATGAAGTGGACTGTTTCATTCCTCGGTTTAAGATTAAATCTGATATTGAACTCACTAATGTATTGAAGAACCGTTTTGGTATTAATGACCTGTTTGACCAGTCAAGGGCTCAATTGCCTCATATGTCAAGAACACCAATGTTTGTATCAAAAGTAGTTCATAAGGCTGAAATTGAAGTGACAGAAGAAGGTACAGAAGCTGCCGCAGTAACTGCTGCAGAGTTCAGCAACAGAATAGGAGTCGTACAGTTCCAAGCAAACAGACCATTCACATATCTAATTATTGAAAAAGTCACAAACTCCATTGTGTTTGGCGGTTTTTACAAAACTCCTTCCTTGTATTGAACATAATAATTTAAAAAAAAAGTCTGCATTTAAATATACAAACTCATTGGTTGATCATTCTTTTTTTGAATAAAAGAATTGTACGAACTTGAAAAAGGTAAAAACACTTAAGTTTATTATTTAAAATCTGAACAAGAAAATAATAACTGTGAGATGTCATGGTTAATTCCATAAACGCAGTTCATTAAGGAAGTTTGCATAATTCAATATTAATGACTGCAAAATATGAATTATAATCAACGTTATTGTGGTTATAAAATAAACAGATAGCTAGGAATCACATGTTCTTTGAAATGTTGAATGTCATGAGTCAAATTGTTGTGACCTTATGAATTATAATGAAGATTGTTATTTTATTATTTTACTTGGCCATATAATGTAGTAACCTAACAGACTAAGATAAAGTATTTCTGTTTTCCTGTATTATTGTCTGTCTATCTTTGCACTAAATGTAATGTAAAATAAATACAAAGTCATTTAGTTCACTTAAATTGCAATAATTTTTGTTAATATCTTATGTCCAGTAAATTTTGCTAAAGAAAAAACTACTCAATGCTTAAAGTGTTAAGGTTTCTTATTGTATAGCAGAATGCTCTCTAATTGACTTATTTAAATGAGTTGTTTTGTCATTTTAAAACGACTTGTAATGACTAATGAAGCATTTTAAGAGGGAAAATGTGTTGTTTTCCTTAACGGCTTGTGAAAACCAACAATTTATTGGTAGAATTAATTTGTTTTTTATAACTAAAGGCGTTGGGCTGCCCTCATGGGGGTTTATACGACTTATGTCCTTATTGAAGAACCTTGGGGTAATCCAACTTGTAAAACACGGTAAACCTCATTTGAATTGTGGTTACAATACTTGTAAATATTTATTATTCTTGTTATTTAAACTGTTTCACGTAGCCAACCAATTTTTTATACTATAGATAGTTTGTAATCATAAAAAAGACATACTTTGTATATAGTTTTAATAATTTTAAAATGCCACATCTGCTTTGGAAGGATTTTGACTCGTTAAACTTGTTTTTATGAACAAGTTTCACAGCATAAATTAATCCATGGATTCAAGTTTTTGAGAAATAGTATAAGAAAAAATGTTATTTATCAAAATGTTAGCACAAGAATCCTTCCAAAAGAGTTGATATCTAACACATTTATTTTGTACTGCAATATAAGCCAGTTTTTTTTTTATCCGGCTACAATACTTTACTGAAATCAGAACATGAATTGTAATAAAATTAAATGCAATATTCTATTTTATTGTTCAAGCAATTGAGTAGAATATAGTATAATTTCCTATGAAAACGGTTTCATCTGACCACGTGTTGCATTTAATACGACAAGACAACCATTATGTGGGCAAAAACTGTCCTTACTGCGTGGACATAAAGCTGTTTTCGATCAGTCTTAACGGCTTGCTTGTCCGAAAAGTGTGGTTTATCTCTTTTTTTTTTTGTTGGCCCATAATTTGGCCCACAGCTGGTCAAAATGCCTTCCAAACTCTTAAACAGTAAAAGTATTGCAGTAAAAAATCGTCTGGGACAAAATAAATGTGTTATCAACTCAGCATATTAAAATATATGAAAGTATCAGTAACAGAAAAAAATCTTTAAGCAAAAAGATTTGAACTTTCTTGTAACGGATATTAATGTTTATTTTTAAGTGGCAATGATCTCCATGAAGGCAGTCTAACTAGTATAAAGACTTCACAAAATATTGTGATTGTGATAGATCTGAAATTATATTTAAGAAAATGATTGATTAAAAACTTTTTTTGGTACATGTCTGCATTTTTTTTTTAAATTTTAATCATCTGGTCACCTACCAAGTACAGACGACGCTAGCACAGCAACTTACCCCAGTTTCTCAAATCCCAATCGAACGGAGACCTGCTGTAGTGATAAGGTTGCAAATCTATTAAAGAAATATGACTGAGCTTGGGTTGACGTGCTACTCTTATTCTCGCTTTGTGAAACTAGTTTGCATTTCATACATTTTCAACTTTATGTTTTAGTTTATAAAGTTTAAAATCATTTAAGGACAAATCATTATCGTCTAGTACATCTTGAGAGAATATTAATCTGTAAAACTTAGACGAATTTAATTACCGTTCGTTATACCTATATCGTTATGAAAGCAGACAATAACCGTAAGGCTGCGGCTTAAAATCCACATATGCCTGGTCAGCCAAGTGATTGGTGAATCGCGGCACAGCTCGTCGCTTCTCCGCGTCAGTGGAACCGTAGCCTAAGGCTAGTGGGCTGTAACTACAGATAACTTCATCTACATCTAGATTCTGCATCCGTATGAAACACAATATCAGGCGCCACACGTCTGTGTATTTGCTTTTACAAGTTGATGCATCAGTGTCAAACAGACACTTAAGCCGTAGTGACGCTAACAGTTTTTAGAAATGTTATTTAGATTTTAACTTGAGAATAAAAACTTATTTGATAGAAGACTTTCTATGTAGACAGCACAAGAACTTAAATAATGGCATATGCTTTGACTTATGGCTCGCATAGGCTGCCCTTTATGCGGAATCTAGGGGTTGTTGCCTTTTATCATGGTAAAATCATCAAATGAGTCCTAACCTGACAGGGACTATCAGACTCGTACTGAATAAAATCCACGGTTGTTCTTCAATACCCCATTACGTTCTAGGGTCACTTACTAGATAAGACAGTCCCGCGACCCTGGCAGGCTGTGGCCCTCTTACAGGGGCCCCGTCAGATTGCTGACCGCTCTTTGAGGCGTGAACACTATGCCCCGTAGACCCGGGCATATTCTATGATCGGACGGCAAGACACCCATTACTCGCCGTCCGCATGCCTGCGCCTATGGTGGCTGGATATCACTGGTTTGTGCCTGTAACTCACCTAAACGCAATAGGTACTTATCTGTCTTGTTGGAGAATTCTTTCTGCAGTGATAAGAACTCCAAAGAATGCGACTTTGAAACTACAATTTGTCTTTGGATTTTCAATTTTGTGCTCTAAGTCATCTAAGTACCTACCTGACAGTCCTTCCCGCTCTGCCCTGGGAGGACTCATTTGATCAATTTAACGCAAAAAAAATGTCATCTAAGTACTTATAAAGTCGTGCCCGAAATTTGGAACTACCAGAAAAATGCGGGACATCTGGTCACCCTAATTATAACCCACTGCTTCTCCCTGATATGCCTGTGTCCCAATCACGGAAACAGGCTTTATTGTTCACTAGCAACCCCCGTGTTTTCACCCCCGTTTTTCCCTTGAACCCCGTGATTTTACCCCCGTTTTTCCCTTGAGCCCCGTCATTTCACCCCCGTTTGTCCCTTGTTCCCGTGATTTCACCCCCGTTTTTCCCTTGAACTCCGTGATTTCACCCCCATTTTTCCCTTGAACCCCGTGATTTCAACCCCGTTTTTCAGCGTGATTTTAAACAGCACACCTATAAGCTTCCTCGAGAAATGGATTAATTATCCAACACAAAAGGATTTTTTTGAATTGGAACCAGTAGTTCCTGAGATTAACGCGTTCATCCAAACAAACTCTCTTACTGAAACATTGCAATAATTATAGGGATACGTAAGTCGTGACTGCGTGTATCATAAACTGGTTTACTATAAATATTTTTTCTTTAAATCCTACAAGGTAGGTATCAGGAAAACCTATTGGCTAGGGTTGACCCAACTAAGAAACTTCAAGATATAGCTTAGGTAACGATGATACATTTCGGATTTATTATTAAAATTATCTATGAATACATAAATAAGTATTCATAGATAATTTTAAGACGTTAGACTCCAAAACATTGCCACGAGTTATTATGAATTATTTAATGATAGTTATCTCGCTATACACACGTAGATTTGTACTAGGTACCTAAACGACCACATTTGTATGCTTAAGACAATATTAGTTCGAGAACAACCACTCTCAAATAACAATGACTAACACAGACGTAATAAGCAAACAATCAGTCACGTACAAAATATAATCTAAGTACCTAAGTAGCTCCTTAGAAGACGAGGAAGGCCATCCGTCAGACCAAATTCGGGAAAACCAAAACCGACGCTCAATTGATAGGGTTTCACGATTTGTACCAGATCTGCTATGCTATTTTCGATAAGAAGCGTAGAGTCCAGCGATGATCACATCACTGGACTCTACGCTTCTCTACGATGTGCTTGCTCCTCGATGATCGCATGGCTTTGAGATGAGACCCCAACATAGTTGGGAAAAGATTAGACATATAATGAAATGCGACACCCGCAATATTTGCTAACGCGATAAGAGTGAGCGAGAACCATTTCAAATGTAACGAATAAGAATATTGAAAAGACAATGACAAAATGTTCCAAAATAAAAAACTAAAAAAATAAGTTAAAAATAACTAAAACCCGACTACGAAAAAATCGCGCACTGAAAAGTGTAAAACAAGAACAAGCCGTGGTCGTATGCCACCTGCGGTTGTTTCACACAATCCTTATTGGCTAGGTGACATACGACCACGGCTTGTTCTTGTTTTACACTTTTCAGTGCGCTATTTTTTCGTAGTCGGGTTTTAGTTATTTTTAACTTATTTTTTATTTACACTATTTTGGGGTTATATTATTTGAAGTAAGTAATTTATGTAATATGTATAGTTTCTGAGTTGTGAATTTAAGATTTATCATTTGATACCCATGTTGACACTGTTAAAAACAGAAAATTAGCTAGTAAAAGCTATATAATGTATATATATTTCAAATGTGCTCATCAAGCCCTTTAATTTGATACCCATGTCGATATTGTGCGAAAATATTTTTTTTTCGGTAACGACTTCTCATCCCCTAGAGGGCGCCATATTGGATTTGGTGACACGTCACCTACCCTATAACCAGCGGACAACTGAGACGCTTCTAACGAGACCTCATTTGTCATGTTATGATAAGTAGTTTAGAAGTTATGAGGGAACAAACAAACATACATACATACATACATACATACATACATACATACAAACAAACATACATACCGGTCAAAATCATAACCCTCCTTTTGGCTTTGCCGTAGTCGGGTAAAAATGGAATCTGGTACAACCCCTCAATGATGTCCCATCACCGTATTGTTGTCACGCGAAAGTGTGCATGAAACGTAATGATAGATACCCCAAGCAGTATAAGAGGCCTGCCGGGGTCGCGGGACTTACCCATCACCGTAACCCCGGTACGTAAAGGGCTAGTGAAGGACACCGTGGATTTTAGTCAGTACAAGTCTGACAGTCCCTCCCGCCCTGCCTTGGGTCACATTTGATGATTTTACCACGCAAAAAAAAAAAAAAAAGCAGTATAAGAGAGAACGTCATTATTTTAAAATCATTGCCGAAGAACTAGAAACGTGAACATTGGCCTTCTATGATTTAATGCTTAGTACCATTTACAGTACATTGAGGGAGATGTAAGTGAAGAAATTATTTAGGACCATTAGGTATTTAAGTTTACCGAGTTTATCGCTGCCAAGATACGTCATGGAGGTGATTGATTAGGTATTTCCGTCACAGTTAGTGTGGATCGAATTAAGTTTACGATAACACTAAATCACGGATAATTTATAATTAACTGTGACATGAAAGGGAAATTAAGAATTCTTACGTGATTAATAATTTCAAATCAGATTTTTGTGGAAAAGTTAAGATATTCTTTTTATTTAAGAGTTCTCGGGTAAAGTCCGGATGCGAAGCAGGAGGAATTTCGTACTTTAACCTATCATTACCCGTCTCTGTCACTCCCGCGAAAATATAATGAGTCTCGCTCGCACACGAAGCTCTGTGCGAGCGATTCTCTCTGTGCGGACTTAAGTAAAAAACCTCCTTCATATCCTACTCATTTCAAAAAACAACGTCTTCTAAATGTATTGGTTTAACCCTACAAATTTTGAATTTTGTAGAATTTTAATGATCCAAATGTGTCGTCAGTGACCCTCCAAAAATCTTAAAGAGCATGCGTGTGTCGAAATTTGTGAAAAAAATAGAGCGCGCAAAATTTTTGCAAGGTAAGTTACAAAGTTGTTAATCGGTTTTATAAATATAATAGTTGTACTGTGCACGGGAGATAAGTTAAATTAGTGTTATTTTAATTAAAATGGAAAAAAGATTATGTTATTTACATTTAAATTTGATGGCCGGGAAACTAGATAATGATTTGGGGGACTATTTATTTCTCGGCCGGCCGGCCGAAAACTAGAAGAAGACCGTTTATATTTAATTGTTTATTTTGATTATTAAACTAAGAATTCTTTAAAAAAATATAATTTGTATACAAAGTAGAACCGCTTCTCATTTGTGTAGTCAGATTTCGGCCGCATGTTTTGAGCTTAATTATGTGGTAATAACACTTTTTAGTTATTGAATATTTGACGGCCGAAAATTAGAATTTTATTATTTACCTTTCGGCCTAAGCTAAACGATGTGTCCGAAAATTAATAATTTACTAACTGATTCTCGGCCATTAAAAGCTAAAGATAATAAATCAACTAATTGAATCAAAATCTTCACTCACACGAACAATACAGACATAAAGGGACTTCCCCAAAAATTTAGAAAATGAAAAATGAATGAATTTAGAAAAGTTAGAAAATGAAGCAAGTTAATCAACGGCTGAAAACTAATAATTTAAATTTGTTTTTCGGCCGTGTTTGAAGGGATGGTCGAAAATCAGATGTTTCACATCTATTTTTCGGTCACATAATTAAGAAAATTAAATTGTGTAGTTATGTAGTTTTAATCTACAAATATTGTGAATGAATAACAAAAAGTCTTTACAATAGTATGTGCATAGGTATTAATAATTGTACGTTCACAATTTACGTGATTTTAAAAATACTTGATTCATACGTATTTTTTTCTTTTAATCCATTATAGAACCTACTACTTAGCAAATAGAGATTATTTTTCTAATAACAAATTAGTGGCCGAAAACTAGCAAAATAGTGGCCAGAAACTGAAACAGGTGGCCGAAAACAGGCGAAATCGCTATTTTCAGACATTTTAATTTTTAGTAATTTTAATGTGACGTTGACGAGTAAACTGTCTGCAAATATCAAAACTACATTATATTTCGAGCTCAAAAATATTCAAGAAACTAGTCTACGTCTTTAATGTAATGGAGAAAAATCGTCACAAAGTCAAACATTCGCTTAAGTGGCCGAAAACCGGCTAAGTTACCCTAAGTTGTCTTCTTATCGATGGAAATACTTTTTTCACCTCACACGCTCGGTCAGATTCTATTTCTCATTCAAAATCTGAGCGCAAAACTCAATTTTGCGCTCTAGAGCACAAAGCGTTTTCAAAATTTGAACAAGTCTTGTATTCAATTACACTGGTCAACAAAATTTTGTAACAAGAAAGGTGCTGGCTAATTTTAAATTACCTACCTACCCTCATTTTATAACCATATTTATTTTGATTCCATCAGATCTAGTTTTCGTGTTACAGCTACTACCCACAAAATTAAAAATTAACCGTTTTTGTTTTACTTTCGCATTCAGAGAATTTGTTTATTTGAAGAGCGTAGTGGTTTGTTGTGTTTCTAGAGTGAAGTGATTCTTAAATAATGTCAAGAAAGTGTAAAAATGATCCTGACAAGTTTTGTTACATTTGTGGTGACATTACTTTCAAAACTCAGCGAAGGAATTTGACACCATCAGTAACTAAGTTATAAGGACAGTATTTTGGTTTTGGCGTCGGACAACAAGACAAAGCGTGGGTTCCACACATCTGTTGTGTTGTGCTGAGTGTGTCTTTTCACTGGATGGGTGAAAAGATCTCGATCTATGTCTTTTGCAATCCCTATGATTTGGACGGAACCAACGAACTACTCATCCGATTGGTATTTTTGTCTTACTGATGCAAAAGGTATTACAATTAAAACAAAAAGTAAAATCAAGTATCCTGACCTGCCATCAGCTAAAAGACCGATCCCTCATAGTGAAGATCTACTGGTACCAGAACCACCTCAAACTAGCGATCTGTCCCTTACGCCAGAAGTCGAAAAAGAGACATTGGATCCTTCATATTTGTTGGTCCACAAATCAGGCAATTGATGAAAGATGATATATTTAAAGAAAAGTTTAGTAATTTAAAATAAAATAAAAAATTAAATAAAAATCAGCTTGGGAATCTTTCATGAAAGTAACTTCCAATTTTCTAGGAAATCGCCGATCAAATGACTATAAATGTATTATCGCGGAGCTTTTATTTACTTATAAGGCTTTGTGGGCTGTATTATGTCACTGAAAATACATTTTCTCCATTCACATTTAGACTTCTTTCCTGAAAATTTGGGCGCCATCAGCGATGAACACTGTGAAAGATTCCATCAAGACATTTCTACCATAGAAAAACGATATCAGGGCAAGTGGAGCCCACGTATGTTAGCGGATTTTTGTTGGTAATTAAAACAAGAAGTTCCTGAAGCAAAATACAGACGAAAATCATAAAAGTAAATTCATATTAATGTAGCAATAAATCGAAATAACTTCATTTTGTTTATAAAAATTCACAATTTCTGAAATGTTATAAAATCGTATTACAAAAAAACTATTCGTATTTGAAACATTTTAATTTTATTTCTAGTATCCTTATCCTTGTACTAAACATAAGTAGCCAAAAGTTCTCATGTTACATGCAAAAATTGTTTTTTTGTTGACTAGTGTTATTTTCTACATTAACAGGCTAGCCGGCCCCACTGCATTTCCTCGCTCTAGTGAAGTGAAAAGTTGTGTGTTGCACTCGTTAGCAAAGTTAATCTGCGTCTCGTACCTTTGAAAACTTCGCTAAGCTCAGGATTCTATATTTGAACCCCTTCGCTTGCTCAGTTTTCAATTCAAGTATTCGCGCAAAAAACAACTGCAGACTTGCATAACAAATAACTATTTTGCTCCTAGTATACCACGTCAATATCTATTCTACTTAATATTAAAAGTACCTAAATGTGAAGAATTCGTTTGTAGGAGCTACAGGTTCGAATCAAAAAATCTTTGTGTGTTATTTTTAATAAGCAAAGTTAATTGGTATTTGCGTGACAAATATAATCCGTTATGGGACTGTATAGTGTGTGATTCTGTTAAAGTGACTTTTTACACGCCTGGGTGTCGAAGGTCAATTTAGGAAAATCACATAATTATCACATTCCATTTAGGGTATTTGACTGAAAATAAATATAAATACTTATACAACTTTTAAAATTGGCAAAACGTCTCAAATGGTGCAAAACTTTTGTCTAACAAGTGTCAAACAACGACCAAATTCCCGTCGCGATCTTGTGCATGAGTGAGTCAATTTTATCATAAACGTCTGTTCCTAAGTAATTACACTTAGTCATAAATTAATTAAAAACACATTTCCTCTATGCATATGATGTAGGACAAAGTAAGATATTCTAGAAATTGCACACTCATACAGTATTGTTCAACAAATACTTACGTCATATTGTAGTTTGACAACCCTAGGTCATTAAACGTCGAAGATGGCGGATTGGGAAAACCCAATACCAGCACGATTACGCAATAATAAACCTTATTGTGTTACGTTATGATTCATTTTACATTAGTCATTGTAATGGTCTGAGACTCGGTCAACGAGATTGATAATTTTATTTGTATTACTAATAATTTATTGTTGGTACTTATGTTTTGTTGTGGCGTGTTCGCCTTATCGGAACTTGTGACGGCTTTAACTGTGTATTATTCATTTAATTTTTTTTTAAACCGTTGCCCCACACTACGAATTTCTCCTGGGTCGTGGGTGCGTTTAACAAACATATAAAGTCACGTACACAAACGCCCAGACCCGAAACAACTACTTGTAGATCATACAAATATTTGATTTGTGCGGGAATCGAACCCAATTGCTGTTGCTGCAGTCCAATTGCTCAGCCACTGCGCCAAACGTGCCGTCGTAATTGATTACCATGTTTTTTTTTTATTTTACTTTTTTCCATTTTTGAGGGAACCGGTAGATTTAAGGCCAAACCAAATTACGTTTAATATGGTTTCCGAACAATTTTTAAAGTTATTTTTTCTCTGAAATTTGCTTCATCTGCACGCTTTTTCCGAGAGGAACCTTAATTGTAGTTTAATTTTACTCATCATCTGTCTAGCCTTTTTTTAACTATGGGATCAGCTTCCAGTCGAGCCGGGTGATGAATTTCGAAATATTACGTGGAGAGAATACCTATTTGTCTTCCACAACCCAGTAACTGGGTAATACAATACCCCTTGGTAAGACTGGTTGTCAGGTTTTCGAGCTTCTGACTAACAGTGACGACTGTCAAAGATCGACGATTGACAGCCAGGACCAACGGCTTCCTCGTGCTTTTCGAGGTAAGGAGGAAACTCGCCACAGACCAATTTAGGTAAGCCCTGCTTAACCTAGAATATCGTGGGGCTGTAATTATTTAGCCACGAGCTCCTAAATCGTTTAATTTTAATATGATTTTTTTATCAGCGTGTGGCGTCATCTGTTGGCAAGTTGTAAAAGTTTGCGCGTTGACTTGATTCGTCGCCGTCGGTTGAATTAACTTGAATAGTTTCAAGGTTTACTCATAGAAGGCGCTTTGTTTTAATTTTTTTGGTTGGCGGGGTCGCGGTTCTCACAAATTACCGTAACCCCTGTACGTAAAGGGCTATTGAAGGACATCGTGGATATTAGTCAGTAAAGTCTGACAGTCCCTCCCGCCCTGCCATGGGTCCTCCCGACTCATCTGATGATATTACCACGATAAAAAAAAAAAATTGGTTGGTTTCATGTATCCCGCAGTCCCATTTACCCCGTCAACGGGGTAAATGGTAAAAGTAGTTTCAAGGGTGCCTTTACGGATGGCTCACATGGTCTAAAACGGCCACATAGCAATATTCCAAATGATTCACTCCGTGAATGAAAAATTACTTTCTGACTAAAATCCACGGTGTCCTTCTACTGCTCTTTACGTACCGGGGTCATTATAGCTCGTTATAGTCCTGCGACCCCGGCAGGCTTTGGCCCTCTAAGGGGGCCCAATCATTGTCTGACAGCTCTTTGTGGCGGGCGTAGAACACGACGCGCCGTCAACCCGGGCAGGGTCCATGATCGGACAGCGAATTGCCCATTACTCGCCGCCCGCATGCCTGCGCCTGCGGTGGCCGGAGATCGTCCTGCGACATCCGTTGCCTTGGGCGTCCACCACTGCAGCTGGGTCGTGAGGTGTACGCTGTCTTCTCCCTCACGCGTCCGTTTCCTACTCCGTCTCGCCCCGAAGGCGGCAACCCGGCAAGGAGGTTGGCCGATTCTCCGGCGATCGTGCGTTATCCCTGGATCATCCGAATGGCCATAACCCTCTGGCATGCGAACAGCTTTGCCGGTCGCTTCTGCATGCACAGGGCCCACACAGGGGCCCCGTAAAGCTTGTGGCAATCAATCGATCAAAAGATGAATTGTGTTTTATGGAATGTCGATTTTGTGATTTTCTAACTTTAATAATATGGTTCTTATTAAGATTCATATAGTCATACTGTTATCAGATATAGACACGGTGTTAGGGACATCAACGCACAAACGGATACCATGGGTTCAGGACATGATTCTGGACCCCCCCGTGTTGGAATTTTTCGTCGGTTTTTTCCTAATTTTCTCATTTTTTTTTTACTTTAGCCTGTCTATAATCGTTATTCTTACTTAACCAAATAACCGTTTGTGCGTCGATGTCTCTTACACCCTATATATAGTGGCCTGTTACAAGACTGAGTTTAGTAGGTATGTTGATAAAGAAGAAAACGAAAATAAAACAAAAATCTGTTTCATCATTATGGACATCACATTTATTGTTTGCTATTTTACATTTTTGGCTACACAGATTACAATTTGGCAGTTTTTTTTTTCAAATAATAACATTAATAACAATTATTACAATTAGGTATCTACAAGCGTTTTTTATTTACAATTGAAATACTCCTAATTTGCAAAACCAAGCGCTTATTCTACTTGACTGGGTTAAGATAATAAGGTAAGTCGTTTTAAAAAAAATAATAGAATATGTACACTGATTTATATATAGGTACTGAATCTTTTTGCAACCGAATTTAAACAAAAATCGCTTTCAAGAAACACTTCCGAATGATTCACTTCGCGTATTTCCAGCAATGGCTCTGGCTATTCATTCACGAAGTAAATCATTTGGAATAATGCTAAGTGGTCCTTTTAGACCCTCAGCATATACTAAGATGAGTTATGCAAAAAATATAGTATGTGCTATGCGACCACAATAAGATCAACGGTCACATGGAAATGACGTTGAGCAATTAGTTACTTATGCGAATTAATTTTCAATTACGTTTATTATTGTTAATATGTAATTTTCAGTTAGAAACACGTGTGTGACGTCACAGTTATACGGCACCATCACGTTTTCAATTTTATCATGGTCGTAGAGTATATCTACTAGGAATATTCATGCAAACTGTTTTTTTTTTCAGAAGAGCTCCATAGTAAAATGATTAGTAAAATGACACCTTTTCAAAGTTTCAATTCTTGAATAAACGTTTAGCGTTCCTCCATTCCGGCCTCCCCCTTAGACCACCACGCCACACAACAATCCGCCGAAGACGTAAGAATCGCAATTTAAGGTGAACGCACACTTATCCGAGCCGAGCGCGTCGAACGAATCGAAGTCAAGGAGGCCTCGCACAAAGTGAAATGGAAGTGTGCGAGGTTTCATGAGATTTTATATACAGAATTCTAAAAATAAGTTAAAAATAACTAAAACCTGAACCTGAAAAACTTATTTTTATTTACACTATTTTGGGGTTATATTATTTGAAGTAAGTAATTTATGTTATACTAGCTGTACCCTGCCACGTTTCGCTGTGGCACATTGTGATTGAATGGTTGAGAAATGAGAAGCAAAACAAAGAATACATTTCATAAAAGTTTAATTTTCCTCGCTTCGGGTAGATGGCGCGGTCACTGGTACACAGCTGATCGTTAAAAAAACTGTTTTTTCGCGGTCGCGGATATGTGACTGATGCAAAAAATAGATAAAAACAATCCTTGACGCGGTTGCCTAGCTGTACCCTGCCCCGCTTCGCTGTGGCACAAAAAACGATTTTTCAAAAAAAAAAAAGTAGATAAAAACAATCCTTGATGTGGATTATATATCATGCTAAAATTTCAGCTCAATCGGTGCAGAACTTTTTGAGTTTTTAAAGCATACACAAACCAACATTACATTTTTATATATATAGATGTATAGTTTCTGAGTTGTGAATTTAAGATTTATCATTTGATACCCATGTTGATACTGTTAGAAACAGAAAATTAGCTAGTAAAAGCTATATAATGTATACAGGGTGTCCCAAAACTCAACGTCAAGCCGAAACGGGGTGACAGGATTGATCATAACCATCACGAGAAAAATCTGAAAAAAAATCTATCCCATGCAGTTTGAAAATTATGGGCATTTTAAGAAAAACCTAGAAATTTGATCAAACTGTACCATTTTTCGGTTATTGTGGTTATTCTTTTTTATTTTTGTTCATTTGAACTTTGGAAACGTAATCCTAAATAACATTTCTAGAATCTCAATAAAAAATAATGACACAATTGCCTCAAGTTTCCGAGAATTGAGACTATTTGTAAAACTACGAATTTAAAATTTTCAAGATTCGTCGACTTTGACAGGCCCTCCTATAAAAAAAATGTACTAGAGTGCCTTGGCAAGTGGCATTAAAAGTTGGCGCATTTAATCAGAATTCTAAAATGGTACAATACTTGTTAGTTCCATACAATAGAAAAGAGTAAAAAAATTAAAACCTCAAGTAACCCGATTTTTGCTATCACATTTTACTCAGTTAAAATGTTTTTAATTCGCACAAGCTCTAGGTAGGTTCTTAATTTTAAGACAAAATTATGAGAGAGATGGATAATGGGTATGTTTGCCATGAGTGAGCGAGACAGATAGTGACGCCACTTTTATCAAAGTGAAAAAAAGTTAGTAAAATTTGTAAAATAATTAGGTTTGTTGGAATAAAAGTCAGATGGAGAAATAACATTTTTTATTACAATAAATGTTCAAATTGTTTACCATCAGCCTCAATACAAGCCCTACATCTTCTTAAAAAAGATCTACTTATAAGTCGGGCATATCTTCGAGAGTTGATCGCCTCAGCTGCTTGAGAAATGCGTTCACGCAGGTCGGCTACGTTCTCAATGGGCTTTGAGTAAACTTTTTCTTTGAGAACTCCCCAATAGAAAAAATCCAGGGGATTTAAATCTGGTGAACGGGCGGGCCACGAGATAGTGCCTGAACGTCCAATCCACCTTCCCGGATATTCCTGGTCAAGGAAATCTCTTACTTGCACTGCGAAATGCGCTGGGCAGCCATCTTGTTGAAACCACATGTCGCGAAGATCTGCTAGTGGTACGTCCTCTAACAGGGTTGGTAAATCTTCTCTTAAAAAATGTAGGTAATTAGTTCCATTCAAGTTCTCAGGCAGTTCAATAGGCCCAATAATTTTACCGTTTAAAATTCCGGTCCACAGGTTTACTTTAAAACGATACTGGGATCTATCTTCTCGCATTAAATGTGGATTCTCCACATGCCACTCGTGATAATTGTGCAAGTTCATGTAACCATCTTTTTTAAATGTCGATTCATCGGACCAGAGAATTTTTTGGATGAATTGGGGATTCTCATTATGCCTCTGTAGCATTGTTCTACAAAAAGAAATCCTTTCCTGATAATCTCGAGGTAGAAGACTTTGAACTCGTTGTACGTGAAACGGATGCATTTCGTTTCTTTGTAAAATACGATGAGCAGTGCTTTTGGGTATTCCCGTTCTTTCTTCAATTCCACGTACGGAAATACTTCGGTCACCTGCGACCTCTTGCAATACTTCTTCCTGGAAAGGAAACACAGGTCTACCTCCAGCCTGTATTTGATTCGGGAAATGGCCGCCCTCTGTGAGTGAACGGTGCACATTAACAAACACTCGGTGATCCGGGTAGCGCTCTAAATTTGGATATCTTTCACGATAAAGTCTAGCGGCGGCACTTGCGTTGCATCTGCATTCCCCATAAATGAGGTGCATGTTCGCATATTCTTGTGAAGTGTAGCGCGTAGGCATGGTAGATAAAAAGGATGCCAACACAAAAGTCCAGAGAGAAGCCAAAGTTGCCGGTATGTTATCAACAAGTCCAATTTACAAAGATTCAAGTCCAAAAAGAGAAGCCAAAGTTGTCAGTACTAAATCAACACAAGCGAATACGAACGTGCGCAGTAGACGAATGAGCGAAACGTACTAACTGGTTGGTGTCGGACTGGTAGCGTAGCCATTTGCTTGGCTGAAACTAGTGCGAATGAAACAGATAGATGCCATAGCATCTATCTGTTTCATTCGCACTCGTTTAAACGACGCATCTCCGTCTCAATGCGTGGCGTCACTATCTGTCTCGCTCACTCATGGCAAACATACCCATTATCCATCTCTCTCATAATTTTGTCTTAAAATTAAGAACCTACCTAGAGCTTGTGCGAATTAAAAACATTTTAACTGAGTAAAATGTGATAGCAAAAATCGGGTTACTTGAGGTTTTAATTTTTTTACTCTTTCCTATTGTATGGAACTAACAAGTATTGTACCATTTTAGAATTCAGATTAAATGCGCCAACTTTTAATGCCACTTGCCAAGGCACTCTAGTACATTTTTTTTATAGGAGGGCCTGTCAAAGTCGACGAATCTTGAAAATTTTAAATTCGTAGTTTTACAAATAGTCTCAATTCTCGGAAACTTGAGGCAATTGTGTCATTATTTTTTATTGAGATTCTAGAAATGTTATTTAGGATTACGTTTCCAAAGTTCAAATGAACAAAAATAAAAAAGAATAACCACAATAACCGAAAAATGGTACAGTTTGATCAAATTTCTAGGTTTTTCTTAAAATGCCCATAATTTTCAAACTGCATGGGATAGATTTTTTTTCAGATTTTTCTCGTGATGGTTATGATCAATCCTGTCACCCCGTTTCGGCTTGACGTTGAGTTTTGGGACACCCTGTATATATTTGAAATGTGCTCATCAATCCCTTTAATATGATACCCATGTCGATACTTTTCGGTAACGACTTCTCATCCCCTAGCGGGCGCCATATTGGATTTGGTGACACCCTATAACCAGCGGACAGCTGAGACGCTTCTAACGAAACCTCATTTGTCATGTAATGATAAGTAGTTAAGAAGTTACGAGGGAACAAACAAACATACATACATACAAACATACATATCGGTCAAAATCATAACCTTTCTTTTGGCTTTGCCATAGTCGGGTAATTAGTTTCGTCCGACGAGATCGGCTCGGATAAGCGTGCGTTCATCTTTATTATTCATTAAAAACTACGTATTTGGTGATGGCATGAATAGTTGATCACCTCATACTTGACAAATTGGTGACATATGATGACGAAACAAACAATGTAAGGATAGGAAAATGTACTTTTCTTTGACGTGGTAAGTGTCATACTTCTGACGTAAGAACATCTATTATTCGTAAGCATAAACGCCTAGATGATGACATTAAAAGTCGATCACCTGACACTCGAAGAATTTATGACAAGGTGATGACGAAACATATTACTGGAAACAAACGGTTTGTAACGTTCGTAAGTGTCATCCTATGAGTGGCAATTATTACATAAAAAGGTGTGTCCGTGACAAGTGACACCTGACACTTGACAAAATGATGACATAATGGTGATGACAAAATAAAAGTTATTAGGAAAATGAACTTTATCTACTATCATGCTATTAATCCTCTATAAAAGAACCTATAACAATTAGCTTATTGCCAACATTAAAACACTCAATGATATAATGATCATTATATCATCCAAACGCGTGTTATAATGAATTTCAAAAAAAGAACATTCTCATGCAATGACATTTTCACCACCAGATCGCTAAAATTTTGAAAAAATAACAACTCGTCTTATCGTGTTATATCCCGCCATTTTTTCACTCGAATATGGTATGCGAATATGGTATGTTATGAGAATCTTTTATAGAGGATTCACAGCATGATTGTAGATAAAGTCTTGTATGCAACCGTTATAATTAGGTATTAAAACACTCATGTGATACTATTATCACACTCGGCTACGCCTCGTGTGATAAACCCACATTCGTGTTTTAATACCCCTGATTATACAACAGTTGCATAAATAACTATTTTAAATTTCTGAAGTAAGAATCACTTTTACCATGTATGCACAACAAAAACATTGCAAGTTAAATGAATGGTGATGATAATGGTGATGACGACAAAAAAAAAATAGGCAAATTCCCTATATGGCCTGTTAATGCGTATTGATAATTAACATGTTGTTTACATAAGTAATTACGTCATTTTTAATTAATTAGTGGCTCTTTTTTTGCACAATAACATTTAATGGTATGTTTGACGCGTCATCACCATCAACTTTTGATGACGGAAATATTAATGATAATTCAGTTTGTTGTTCTGGCTTAATTAATTTACCGGTATTATACAATGGAATAATTATGTATTTGAAGGAATATTTTTTTTTCCTTGATATAAACCGATGACGTGTATTTTTTAGTTGGTGCGATCGCGTCATTCGTTATACAATTATACATATTATTTATTAGTTTGATGTTTTATTTCTCTTTATAATAATATACACGTTATGAGTACATCGATACATAAGCTGTCTGTCTGGGTACTCGTATTTGTGTATGTGAATTTGATTATTTATTAATTTAACGCAAACAATGTTTTTCTAAAAGAAAAAAAAAAGGAAACAGAAAACTTACACAGCAGATAAATAAATAAATTATATTTATACAATATATTTATCACCGAAAATGTATAAACCTCTTTTTATGTATGAAATGGCTATTGAAAGTATTGTTGACCCTTACAGAAAGTATAAAGGTTAAGAATTATTTGTTTTCACGCATCTGTGACACAAATTAAACGTAAACTTTGACGTTGATTTAAAAATAATTTAAACGACTGATTCAGAAGGCAGTACTTCTGGGCACGGCATTGTTAGGTTCCTCTCTCAGCAGCCCTGGCCACCGGCAACCCGGACAATGTTCCCGATGCTGGTCGACTGCTATTTTTTATATTTTTAAATGTTTTTTATTTCTTTTTTTGGTAAAATATTTAAAAATGTAAAAGATGAGTAAAAATATGAAGAAAAATAAATTTAGATAATATCCTTGTACGTTCGTGATAAAGTTTAAAATCTATTAAAAATTCACAGATTGGGTTAGGTTGATAGGCTCTGGCGTATGTGGCGGTGGACATTCTTAAAGTATAATAAATACGGCCAAATGCGTCGAATTCGTGGTACACGCCCCTCGAGGAGGTGTCAGAATAGCTGAAGAACCCTGATAGGGCCAAGTTTCTGCCCGGGTTGCAAGAATGTCTTAAGAGGTTACCTAGGCCCTGGAAAGCAAAGGGCTATAATATGGGTCAATTCTACAATAAATAGTTATACCTAATTAGTTCTTTTTTACAACTATGACATTCAAGATTTACATAAAAGCCATCTAACAGTTACATAAATATAAGTAGGTTTTTACTTATCTATCTCAGATTCCTTTAAACCGAGGCCTTTTCTATTCGTTTATATATATAAAATTATGGTAAGTAGGCTATTATTTACATTTTTATACATTCAAATTACATAATAGTAATCAATATAATTTTATGTGTAAGAATATGCCTTTACTGACATTAATAATCTTATACTTGAACTTTGCGATGACTTCCCACAGACCCCATTTACTTGGACAATGGTAAATGAAAGAAAAAAAATACTCTGATTGACTCCTAGTTTTATATATTCGACTCCCGAAGTCCTCTTTAACAGAGACATATCAATTGGGACAATGGGAACATATGTAAATGGATAATGGTCAACATTCTATGGAAAAAATATGAATTCTTTAAATTCTGTTTTGAGAATTTGGATAAAAATTTCCAAATATAAACGGCGGGATGACTTTGATTCTTTCTACAGAGCCTGAGGTTATAGTTATAAGTTCGTTTATTCATGTCTCAACACTTTTATTAGCTACTTTCTAAATTAAAAAAAGTATTGCAATTCTTTGGAATTTCACTTTATATTTGAGTGTGCAGAGTTTATTTTAATTGCAGAGCTTATAGGTTATGTTGTACATTTGCTGACTAGATTTGTAACAAAATTATATTTACAGTTTAACTGCCTTAACACATATAGGAATATATTAATACTCTTCTTAACATGGAATGTTATAAAACAAAAAGTAAATACAATTAAAAATGCCTTAATATCTAAAAGCGACACTACTTTGGCATCTACTTAGATTTATATTGACTTATTGCAAAACATCTATAAAATTCCTTCAGCTCTGTGTATGCTACACACTTAAGTTAAAAGCATAATCTCTAGTATTTACACTGCATTTCCAAGCATTTACAAGGTACCTATTTCTATAAAATTATATTGTGATGAAAAAAAAACTGATTTAAAACCCGATAACTACCATGTTTATTATTTGTTTAAAAAAGTGCCGTAAGAAGTTCGCCAATAGAGTGAGTTTTGTGTGTCGGACACAGAACCGTGTTGTGAGGGACTTAAAGGACAATGGTAGTGGTGTCGAACGCAAAATTGGAACAAGAAAGAGGGAAGACCGTTTTGTCTGCTCATAAACATCCACCCCCAATAACTTCAGTTCGTCCTTGATCATAGTACTAACAAATATTAAATATGGTAAATATTCCGTTTTAAATTCTAATGTAAGTGTTAATGACCATATCAGTTAAAAAACTTATGTCAATACTACATGTATATAACTTTAACCATAATATTTCTTTATTTATTTAAATATATAAAATACCGATTCAAGTTACAAACTCAAACCCAATACAATGTAACATTACAAACTCGGCACTACTCTTATTTCATCCTGCAGAGTGTTCAAATGCAAACTATTCCATAATTCAAACAGAGTCTTTCAATTCTTATACATATCTGCTAAGACTTTTTCCATGGGCGTCTGTCCAATGGTCTTCGCGAAAAATTCACGTTCAAGCTGCTGTGGAGAGACTAGACGTAAAAGTGGTAGTAGAAGAAGGAGTCTGCCAAACCTGGCTGGAGCTGTACCGTGGGCTGTTCGAGCGTGAGTCATGAGCATCACTTGAGCTTGGTCCTGGAGGTTTTCAATTTGAAGAGGGTCTTTTAGGCCTCGGGTTTCTGTAAGAGGAGTTTTGTTGTTTGAAACTGTAAAAGCTTATGTAAACAGTAAATCTTTTAGATATATCATGATTAACATTAAAAGAAGCAGAGAAAAAGAAAAGAAAGAAAGAGATACAATTTTAGTGACTTTACTTATTTCATAAAAAGGTGTCATCTTAGGTTTTCACAAAAAAGCAATAGAAATACTTTTGATTTTAAAATTAAAATTGGTAGATAATACAAATACGCTTAGCTTCCTAAACATAATGTGTTTACTTTACTCAATAAAGTTGTGTTGTTACTTGCAGTTGTGTTTGATATCAAGAATTTTAACTATTTTTTTTTTAATTCTACTTATTTCTGTGCGAAGTTCTCACCATACCTTATTTTGCAAATCGCTGGGAAACAACTTTGTTTTGCATCTCTTTCCTTCTTTCCTCAAAGTTATCCTAAGTTTAGTTTTAAATTAAAACTTACCAGATTTAAACAGCACGATAGCTTTCATGCAAGCGAACTCAGCAGGATCGACGAGCACAGTCCTGTATCTAGCAAGCACTTCACGCAGACGACGAAGTGTAGCCGAGTCTACGCCGTTCTCTGCAAAACCATTTATAGTGATGCAATGTAGACGTAGAAGAATTCTTTCTGTGTACAAAATTAAAGGGCAATGGCATTATGTGATACTGCAGAGTTTATTTCAAACTGCAGAGATGATTTTATATGACTGGTGACATTTTTGGGCATAATTTTGTTTTGACGGGGTTGTGAGGTCCCAATGAGAAAGGGTCTGATAGACCACTTTGTCCACCGCAGGTGGTAAGACATCCATGGGATCAAAAATGGCCCCCCACATGTTAGACCGATGACCGATGTTCCATTGTGGTAAAAAGACAGCTATAAAAGTCATCTAGCGCCACCTCGTTCCCACAGTATGAAAGATCGGTGTATTTAGTGACACACGTTTGTGTTAAGCCCAATGTCGCTGCTGGTATTCGAGTTTTGGCTGCAATTATGAAAATGATGGACCGATGGATGCAAGTGGCGGATTGTCGATCGGCGTGTCTAAGGGGAGGCCTTGGTTCACCAGTAGACGCGCGCTGAGAGCCTTCTAGCTGATGATGATGATTAAATGAAACTTGCAGGGTTTACCTTGATCCATCTGATCACTGCCAAACAGAGCGGCGCAGGCGGCGTCAAGAGGCAAGCACCATTGTATAGCGTTAAGTAGGAATAATTCCGACCACGCTTCTTCTAGGAGTATCACCTGGAATTTTATTTAATACTCATTAGGATTATTTTCTGTCTGCAAAGATTTCATCAAAAGTCTTATTTAAGTTTATTTTTGTTGTACTCGTATTAATGAGCCTATCTCCAAATTAAAACTAAAGGTTCGGTTGACTCCTTCTGCGAAGCAGTCGTGCTAGCGAAGGAGGAGGCGGGCGCCGTCAGGGAGAGGACAGATTTCACCTCACAACCCAGTATGCTAGGCGTGCTGGGACTGTTACTCAAAGAGCCACCACTTTAAATCAACTTTATAGCCAGTAGACTCAAGACCTTAAGCTCCACAGTTGTGACCACAACACTAAAGATGCTGTTCTATAATATTATGGTAATTTAGTTACCTGGTCTCTAAAAGCGAGGCTGGCGAAGGAAGGCAGGTTCTTCGCCCATTTGACAGCCATGAACAGCAATCGCGCCGCGGATTCCGCTGCACTTTCAACACCCAGTGGTCTATAACAAAAGTTATCTGATGAATATATTTGGTGATGAGAGAAGGATCAATTAGGAAATCTATGGGTGAGGCCTATGTTCAGCAGTGGACGTCCTACGGCTGATACCATGATGATGATGCTATGGGGAATTAAAAATGTAAGAAAATGGAGTAAATGATGGGGTATTAAATGGTCTAGGTCTTTGAGCAGTGCGTGGGATCTACTTCTTAGGGGTTTATACCCCGGGCAACGGCATGTGCAGCTACCTATAACCTTCGGTGAAGGCTGAGTGATCCCACCAGCGGTAGACTGGTAGGCTTCACAAGCAGTGCTATACTCTTTAATCAAAGCCTTGTGACAGCGCAGCCGCTGCGCTCACGCTACGCTGGGACAGTTTGCTATTCACTAAGCTAAGGACAGCGACACTAGCGCGCGTTTGCATCGCGTCGGTATCGCTACACACGCGCGTCTGTATCGACTCGATATCGCGTATTTGAATTTATACAGGTGTGCAAAGGTCTACAGGCTGCGTCTGACTTGCGTGCGTATCGCTACAAACGCGCGTCAACGGCGCGTTTAAAAAACGTGGTGTGCAGAGGCTCTTAGATTTCATGCTTCTGGTGGAAGCCAAGATCAACCCAAAAATAATCCTTTAGCATGGGACAAGGGCAGAGTGATATGATGCTGGTGACACTGTTTTATAAAGTATTTCTTACCTATAAGAAGTGCAATTCTGCTGATAATTCATCGCAGCTGGTGGCGAGTACGAAGTGGAGTCTTCTTCGTTTGTGACATCAATACTGTCATCTGGAATTGAAGTAAGTATAACATTTAATAAATATAGTTCAAAAGTAGTATTAATCCTCTTCAGGAGTAATTTTAGGGGGTCGAGTTAACCAAGACCCTGAAACGTAAAGGCCTTTTCACAGAACACCATGGATTTTAGTCTGACACCAATGTCGGGAGGACTCATTTGTTTATTCTATCGCGTAAAAAAAAGGGTCTGCTTACCATCACTATCAGTATGCACATGCCCCTCCTCATTGTGATCATGTGAGGAGTCCGGTTGAGCTTGCTGCGTCGGCTGCGGCGGCGGAAGAGGCGCGTAATGCGGCGAGAGCAGTGGGTAGCGTGCCGGCGATAGTGCCATGGCTAGCGAGACTGGGGGCCTGTGGACAATGAGTGAGTATTAGGTAATATAGAGATAGTTGAAATTGATGTGATCGGGGCAGTGTAGCCAGCCGAAAAACCTAATTTTCTAAATGGTTGTAGCAGATCAACTGACAGTACGAAGTTTCACATTACATGCGCAGACCGTGGTAGTCATGAAGAGCCATGACTACGAAATGGCATGATTTGACGGATTGGTGGACAGCACTGGATCTGGGGGCACGGCAGTGCCCCAGCCAAGTCTCGAGCAAAACGGGCACGGCCGTACCATCTTTTCTCGATGCGATTCGCGGCTGTTTCGCCCCCCCTATATCTTCGACGTGGACAAAGCTAGGAGTTTAGGTTTTCGGTGAATAATAGTAGGCATTAGAACAAGCTTAAGTTCGAAATTACATGCCAATTGAATTAATAGTTTAGGAGTTACGGTCGATCAAAGTTACACCATTTTGTCACTCACTGACTCACTGACCGATCATCAAAAATCTAAGGTACTTCTAGCAGACTTAGAAACTTCAAATTTTGCACCAAGATAGGTCATTAGCCACATATAAAGGAAAAATTATAAAAACATTAAAAAATAATATACCATAGAAAACAATTTTATATTTGCGGTTTGGCAAGAACATTATGTATGGATTTTGACTGCATTGTTAACTTTGTTCGTTGTTTAAGTATTCAATTGGATGAATAAATACATAGAATAGAAAAGAATAATATAAATGTAATACATAGACTATAATTAATTAATACATAAAGTTCATAATTCTTTAAATTAATAAAGCTAAAACTCCATTGTATTGCGATAAATTTCGATTGTATGCGCGCTCGATAGATGGCGTTGTACCTGTCTGAATCGCGCTATGGTTTCGTTACCGAGCGCAGTATAAGTAGTACTTTAAAATAATTCGATAATTTTCATTTGATAGCGCCATCTACCTATGTAAAACCATTTCGAAACTAAAAAAATATTGTAGCTTTATTCGGAGAACTTAAGCCGGATTAGATAGTAGATTTATTATTGTTATTGAAACAGTTATTTAGGCAAATAGTTTATTAAACACTTACAAAAAATAAATGAGATCCCACCAAAAACATTAAATGTAAAAAAATGCCAAGTCTCTCGATGCAGTCTTTCCATCGTAAAAAGTTTTGAGATCTCATAGAAGCCAAGTCCTATTCAAAATATTTTGTAGTTATAAATCAACATTTAGTAATTGTATCAATAGTTTTCTTTATATTATAATTATAGTGACTTGGCAATGAGCACAAGAAGAAACAAAACGGCATATTTGGAGTTGAAAGTCACACACCGCATGCGTAAACATTAATATCACAAAATTAATTTTCTTTTGGTTTATCCGTGTCGTCCCAACCGAATTTCGGCAACGGCATTCAGTCTCATCCAAGACTAGTAAACTGCGCAGGACATAAATTAAAATGCACAAGTGTGTACGCAAACACTAGTGTTAGTGTACTCTCGGTTCATTTACTTTCATAAAGCGATGGCCCGTAAGGTATTTTTTATTATTGTATTGGAGCATGTAGTCGGCCATCATGATCCACACGTAACAAATAATCTGATCACAGGTCTCGTCAGTAACATTTGCACATAATTCCAGGCAGCAAGCAGCTTTTAATTGGTGCTCATTGCCAAGTCACTATAATTATAATATAAAGAAAACTATTGATACAATTACTAAATGTTGATTTATAACTACAAAATATTTTGAATAGGACTTGGCTTCTATGAGATCTCAAAACTTTTTACGATGGAAAGAATGCATCGAAAGACTTGGCATTTTTTACATTTAATGTTTTTGGTGGGTAAATTTGACTTGGTTCCATCTACCCTTGCCTCGGCAGCTCGGGCGATCGACTTGGTTGACGGAACCCCGCTTGGCAGGGCTCCTATTACTGGGTGGTACAAAAATTACTTTTGATGTCGGGGTGTTTGTGTATGTGAACAACGACAAAGTAGGAAATCCAACAAAAAACATACTAAACCGGATGGATATTTTGCAGGTTAGGACTTTTTTTTTATCGTAGTAAAATCATCAAATGAGTCCTGCCACCCAGGGCAGAGCGGGAGGGACTGTCAGACTCGTACTGACTAAAATCCACGGTGTCCTTCAATAGCCCTTTACGTACCGGGGTGACGGTAATTCGTGAGTCCCGCGACCCCGGCAAGCTTTGGCCCTCTACACGTGGCCCCGTCACTATGCTGAAACTCCTTAAGGCGCGCGTGGAGCACAACGCGCCGTCGACCCGGGCATGGTCCATGGTCGTGCAGCGAGTCGCCCATTACTCGCCGCCCGCATGCCCGTGCTGCAGGTTAGGACTTAGGCTTTATATTGATCCTTTGTTCCTAAAACCTAACCTTTGTGAACGCCTACGACACAAGGGTTGCCTATTTTGAGACCCTGCGTCTTTGCGTAGGTGCTCGCCGACCTACCTGTTTATAAATTATTGGATCAAACTATTAATAACTTGTGATGGATTGACGTCAAGTGCTATAAATAAGGTAAAATGCTATCTACGAGTATTTATTAATAGTAGGTACTCGTCATCATCATCTGCCTCGCCTTTTCCCAACTATATTGGGGTCGGCTTCCAGTCAAACCGGTACCCCATGGTATGACTGGTTGTCAGACGTTAGAGCTTCTGACTAACAATAACTACTGTCAAAAATCTACAAATGACAGCCGGGACCAACGGCTTTACGTGCTTTCCGAGGCACGGAGGAATCTCGCTATGACAGATGGTCACCCATCTACAGTACAACCTCGGCAAGCGTGGCTTACCCCGGAAGATCGGCCTGTGCGGCTGTAATTATTTAGCCACGACCTCCTCAATAGTAGGTACTCGTACTTTCTATTATACATAATTATGCAATATTAAATACATTATGCGGCAATTAAATATGTTTATCATTACATACTTATTTATTCCCTCAAACTATTAGCGCCCTCGCTCTGCGCAAGCGTCAAACTCGGTCTCGCGACTGAGTAACTTACTTTCATACCTTTTTTTTTTTTTTTTCGTGGTTAAATCATCAAATGAGTCCTCCCACACAGGGCAGAGGTTCAGCCTTGGGGCCAAACGCAGGAAATGCTCCCTGAAGTTCCACCGGCTGTCGAGGACGAGTCCCAGGTACTACATCGCCCTCCCGACGCCGATGCGAACCCCTCCCACCGTTTTGTGGGACTCTGAACGTGGCGCGTTCAGACGGCCTACTAATCCAGACTGGAACCTATCTACTTTCATCCCTAGGATTATAATGTACTATTTTTTGTATTTCCGAATGATGTGTAAGAAGGGGAACGTTTCGACCGCCCGTTAATACTATAATAATATCAATCTTTTGTATGCGGTTAAAGTTTTAGTAAAAAACTACTGAAAATTCTAAATAAAAACCCTGAATTAATTCTTAGTAGTCGTTTCTGCGATCACAAGAGCAACAGGATAGATAAAGAAACAGTAGAAATTTTCTTTCTTATAAAGGCGAATTTGAATAGATGGATTTTTGGACGGAACGGATCTTGATGGAATTTGTCACTGAGATAGGTTACAGTCTGGATTAATATATAGGATATAATTTGCCCCGATATTTCGTTCCCGTGGGATAATTTTCAAGTTACACGTTGGCTAGTATATTATAAATGGTCGCGGGACTGTACGAATTGCCATGACCCCGGAATGTAAAGGGCTATTGAAGGACTCCGTGGATTTTAGTCAGTATGAATCTGACAGTCCCTCCCGCTCTGCCCTGGGTGGGAGGACTCATTTGATGATTTTATCACGTAAAAAAAAAAGGTATGTTATAAATATCAATTTTCTTTATACAAAGAAAAAGATTTTAGATATAAATAAGGTTTCTGTAAGTCGACCGTTACAGGATCAAGAACCTAACCTATAAATAAGCATGTGACGCTGACGTCAACCCGACGAGCCGTGCCGATCACGCCGGCTTTGATCAAAGGTTCAACCTCACAGCCTCACTGGTCAACGGCCGCCGCTTGATGTAAGCCGCGTGCAATGAATGAGCCGCCATTTTGTTGAACATTTCTGGGTCGTTGATTGGTCGTGATTGTGTTCTGTTGTTTTGTAACTTGGAGGATTTTTGACTTGTTTCTGCCTGCGACTTCACTCGCGTTTGTGGTTGTGTTCTAACCATTGGTACCAAACATGGGGGTTTTTGCACCTCCGAGGGTAATAGTACCTACATTGTTAACCTAGGGGTGAAAGTACCTAAGTTTAGCCCCTCGTCTATCACGCTGTAATTTTGTGCCTGTATAGAAAGTAGATTAGCAGTTACACTCCTCTCGAGTAAAAATAGTTGTAAAAACCTCAAAAATAAATTTATTTTTGTTACTTAACCTGACAAAGTCGACACCCCGCGCAGCGGGGCTTCTTTTTCTGTTTGCAGTGTTTAATGGAACCTAATCAAACCGAACTTCGGGGTGTTCCTGAAATCTTGCTAAAGCGAGTTTTAGATTTGGTGATCATTTATCCATTTTCGTATACAAAAAGAACTATTAATGAGCATTTAAATTGTAGCCCTCAATAAGCAAGAAGGTAAGCACTTAAAAAAACAACTCTCTTACCAACTGAACAGGGAATATAATCCCATAAATCAATATTCAAAACACCATCAAATTACGAATACCTTTAATATTCAGCCAATAAAAACAGAATCTGACATTCAAATTGCCAATCACGATAGTGCATTATCATGTTGGGAAAACAAGTGAATAACGAATAATATTACTTTCATAGTTATGGTTAATGCATTGGTTTTTTATGGCTATATGGGGGACAGGACAAGAGAAGGTGAGAGTTTTGAAATATGTATGTGTTTGCTTCGGAGAAAGTGTTTAGGATAATTGGTGAGATTATTTTTATTGGTTTATGTTTTGAGGTCCCGGAATTTCAATTTAGTTTTTAACGTGTTCCGTCGCGTTGAGTCGGTGCGCATTAGTTTAATTTCCTTCTGAGCTCGCTGAGTCCTCATCTATGCGTCTAGGCTAGATTGAGACCCAGAACGAACCGATTTTTTTTGAAGTGCAAAACTTTTTTAGCTGCGTTGTGCACTTTTTTTGGAATGGGTAAAAACTTTTAAACTCGCGTGACCGATCACCGACCGTGACTGATCGAAAATTCGTAAGACGGCGCAGGGCGCTTGCGCGAATGTTCGTGTGTGTTTATTACTATTGAAGTTTTCACTTCTGCTGGCACTCCCAGAGTGCAACCCGTCTTTTTTTTTTAATTCTGTAGTTATACCACAAAGTTTGTGGTCCGTCGTATATAATAACGTTTGTAGGTTCACATTGCTAAACACACTCTTCGATTCAATAGCTTTTGTCTCTAATACAATTCCCGACTTGAAAGTAGCACATTCTTCCTTCACTCGAGAGTGCGAGCTAGTGAATTCTAAACGAAAACAAACGAACGTCACGTCTTTGACACATCTCTTGGAAAACTGTGAGCGTTGAGCCACGAATGGCGAATGAAGCTTTGTGCTTTTAGAAGATTTTTTCATTAAAGCGGTATTGTGAGTTTGTGGAGATGTTTTGTACTTTTGGTTTTATAGGGTACTTGTTGTGGCTAAAGACTTCGCTCGCTAAAACTCGAGAAGTATCTTACGGGATGATGAAATCGGGATTAAAACTATCCCATATCCCGACTCGCAACTCGGGTTCCCAAAATACAGTTAAAACCTAGTTTGGGGACCACCGATCAAAAAAATCAATGTTCTCTTAAATTAGTTACAGATTAAACAATGTTTAGATTTAAGGTTATCTTTGTAACAGTGAATAAATTTATTCTGTTCTATGTCTCACCCAAGGTCGCGGGACTAACGAATTACCGTGACCCCGGTACGTAAAAGGCTAGTGAAGGACACTGTGGATTTTAGTCAGTACGAGTCTGACAGTCCCTCCCGCCCTGCCCCGGGTGGGAGGACTCATTTGATGATTTTACCACGATAAAAAAAAATATCTCACCCAAATACTCCGACGGCGACGGCTGCCTCCCTGAGCGCTCGTTCTTGATCCATATCTCTCAGTGCTTCAGGACGGATGGTGGCTGTGTTCCGAGGCTGGCGCTCGTTTTGTACGGCTGTGGACAGATAACGCATTTAAACAAATGTGGAGACGCAACTTTTAACTACTGTTTATGTTCATGGCATTGCTCGTAAGAAGTCCAGTAATTGGCTATTTGACTGAAAAATTATAATTAGTCCGTCACTTAGATTATCAAAAAATATTCGTATTTTTTTCTTTTGTTTCGTAAACCAAAATTGACGGAAATACGATGCTTTCAAAATTGGCAATACGTCTCAATTTAGTATAATTTCTATTGAATTCTGACGTAACGAGCCCCTCGAGTTTTGATGCGTTGTATTTTGGTGAATATTCATTGATTTTACAAAGGAAAAAATACGTGTCCGTTATTTTTTTAAACTCTAAATGACGGACTAATTATATTTGTAATTATAGCTACTGTCAAATAGCCAATTGGCGGTACGGTTGACACGTTGACTAAGCGATCAACTGTTGCGCAGCCTGTCGCCGTTTCGATTTCCGCATGGAACATTTTTTTTGAATATTTAGAACTTTGCCCCACACAAGGAATTTCTTCTGTATCGTGGGTGCGTTAACAAACATAGAAACTCACATACACAAACACCCAGACCCAGAACAACTACTTGCAGATCAAACCAATATTTATTCCGTTCGGGATTCGAACCCGTGACACCTTGCGCAGCAGAAGATTGCTAAACGACCGCGCCAACCGTGCCTTCACTTTATAATTAGATTTTAAGCAACATGAAGTCAAGACTGAATACATGAATAGGTTACTTCTAGGGAAGCGTGCTGGGGTGCTAAGAAAGGAAACCTCCACGTGCGCCCGTGGACTGGAGTTCCCCCTCGGATACGTCCGGGGCGAAGACCAGTTTTTCGGGCCGGTGCACCCTGGGATGCGGGCAAAAACTCTTCCTTAGGCACTGTGTGCCTAAGGGGTCTCTTTGCCCGTATGTGAATAGCCTGTCGGGTGGATGCTCCAACGCGTGTCCCTTTGAATAGCAGAGGGCACAGCGGCGGAGCGGGCTTGCAGACGGTGAGTAATGGGTAAGCTCGCCGTCCGGCCAAGCATCAAGCCCGGGTCGGTGGCGCGTCGTGTTTCACGCGTCACCAACGGGGCCCCTTACGGGGCCAAATGCCTGCTGGGGTCGCGGAAAAAAAAAGGGAAGCGTGCTTCACCGTTGACCACATCATCGTTTGTCATCAGCTTAGATAATAGGCAAACGGGAACGAAACATCAATTGAAAAAAAAATATTATCTTCGTAGCTACAATTCAAACCAAGCCTTTGACAAACAGACAGGCGTGACGTATGCGAAGCGAGGCGTTTTTATTTGTAATGTATGGAATTGTTTGAACCCAGTCACATAGAAAAGCGAAAGTGATCCGATAGCGGGACAGAACTGGCGGACTGACGTCTCGCTTCGGTTCGGTATCGCTTCGGACTCGCCTGTCTGACAAAGACTTTAAAGCTTGCTACGGCGTAGCTGCGCTCGTAGCTAAGCTCGTAGCCACCCGCCTACGCCGTAGCTGCGTAGATGTCATAGATTTTAAGATTTTTTTTTTAATTTATTGCACGAAAAATTGCATAAATTATATCATGAAAGTATATCAACTAAAGCACTTATGACTTATGGAGGGTTTATTGTCCGACGAATTTATAGTTATATTCATTACACCCGCGACATAATTAAAACCAATTACTATTGTCTGTGTTACTTGCTGATGATTTTGCTTTACATTGTTTTTTTTTTATGTGGTTAAATCATCAAATGAGTCCTCCCACCCTGGGCAAAGCGGGAGGGACTGTCAGACTCGTACTGACTAAAATCCACGGTGTCCTTCAATAGCCCTTTACGTACCGGGGTCACGGTAATTCATGAGTCCCGCGACCCCGGCTGGCTTTTGCCCTCTAGAGGGGGACCCCGTCATGACAGTCTGACAGTCTTTGAGGCGCTTTACACTGGTTAAAGAATTTTTAAAATGGGTCTTGTGTTTTTGAGTTTTTCCATTCATCATTTGCCCAGCCTTTCTCAACTATATTGTGGTCGGTTTCCAGTCGAACCAGATGCAACTGAATATCAGTATTTTACATGGAGCGACTGCCTATCGGACCTCTACAATCCAGTAACTGGGCAATACGATACCCCATGGTAAGACTGGTTTTACGCTCTCTACTACTTAAAGTCGGTCGGATTTAAAGTGATATTGATGATAACGATCCCATCATCATCATCAGCCTCTAATGTTCCCACTGCTGGGACACAGGCCTCCTCTCTGTGAGAGGGAGTGGGCCATAATCCACCACGCGGGCCCAGTGCGGTTTGATAGATGTCACATGTCTTCGAATTTTATGGTTCTAGGACATGCCGGTTTCCTCACGATGTTTTCCTTCACCGTTTTGAGAGCAGTGGTGATGAAATAAATTACACAAAGTAATGCGCCTGACTGGGTTTGAACCCACGACCAACAACTCGTAAGTCGGGTCCGATACCACTGGGCCACTGATAGCTAGCTGCCACTATTAAATTATACTTACTTGTAACTATTTTTCTTTCTTTCATTTCTTGTTAAAAAAAAACGTTGCCCCACACTAGGAATTTCTTCTGTGTCGTGGGTGCGTTAACAAACATATAAACTCACATACTCAAACGCCCAGACCCGAAAAAACTACTTGTAGATCATACAAATATTTGCTCCGTGCGGGAATCGAACCCGCGACACGCAGCGCAGCAGTCTAATCGCTTAGCCATTGCGCCAACTATTACTTCCCTACTCCATCAAACGTATATACACGTTATGATTGATAGTGGGATCTGCAAGAGCTACGCTACAGACACACGTACGGTCTGCAAAATAAAAGTCTGTCGCACTCGCCCCTCAGGAGTAGGGTTGTCAAATTTTATACGTGGTGGAATTATTTTTAAGAGCAAGGTTTAAAGTAACTATTTATTCGTCTACATCCATATTGATATTCTGTTATTCGAGACTTAGAGCCGTATTACAGAACGTCCCTCAAGACTTGAGTCTTGAGTTTTTTGAAAATAGTTTCAACCAATGAAATATCTTTAGTGTAGTTTTAAGTAATGCTCGAGTAAATGATATTCTGTTATACGGAACTTAAACTGTTTATTTATTTAAAAAAATACGTGTGGCACTCTGAGACCGTGGTAAAGATATTGCATAGCATTTTTAAATAAACGAGAAAAAAATCACTACTGCGAATATTTAACGAGAATATCATTTATTTAAAATATTTGTGGTGCACTACTGTAATAAAGAAAAGTAGATTATAATGAAGATATAAGTCGATCTTTTATTTGCAGGATTCCCAGGTCTCACTTCCAAACTGGGTCAAAATGTTCAACAAGTTTATGGGTATAGGTTTTTTTCCTTAGCTATTTTCGGTACGGAATTTTTTGATTCGGTCGCCGCGCTCAGAGCCCGCAATAAAAGCTATGCAATAGCTTAATATGTCCACCGAACACTTTGTAGTTGTAAAATACTTTAAATCCTTCTTACAATCTATAGATATGAAATATTTTTCTCAACTTTGACAACCCTATTCTAGTCCGCTTCACCTTTCTGCTATAAGAGAGAACACAGTAACTTGTATAATTGAATTATTTTGTTGCGACAATTATTATAGAAAGCAATAACTTTGTCGCAAGTTTGGTGATTGGAAGTCGCTTTTGCTTGGAGTTCTATTGTCAAAGGCTTTTATGATTCGATTTGATCATTGGGTCGTTGAAAAGAGTAAGAGATAAAAGGAAAGAGAAGTCACAATTTACTTGATTTAACAAACGGTAATTAGAAGTAATAAAATATCTTTATATTGTCTTAGAACTAAAATTATTTTTTGGCTAATAGGGTACTTCATTGCATAAATAAATTGCAAATCGGTTTACTCTGTCAGTTAGAGTATTGAAAAATAATGAACACGTATTTATTGTTTTTTTTTATCAATGAAAATTGAAAAAGATTAAAAGCTTCGAAATTCGGTAGTGGAGGCTTGTGACGTCATAACGCCTGTATTGACCAAGTAACGTTTTGTTATTTTTAGTATCTATAAGCGTTATATCGTCAATTTTGGTTTGCGTAACAAAAGAAAAACAATGATTCAAATATTGTTTGATAATCTATCATTCGGACCAGTTAAGTAGTTTTGAATAAAAAATAACCTTTACGCACATTAACTTTGATTTTGATCAAAGTCAATTAAAGTTATTGAGTTATTTACGTAGTTGAGTTAACATTACTTCTTTAAATTATGTGTAAGATTTCTATATTTTATTTGAGATGGGCTTGTTCATTACAGTTTATTTTTGAGGTGACAGAGACAAAATCTAGGATGGAGTGAGCATAACCAGAAGAAGCCTGTTGATGTTGTATGAGATTAGGCATTTTCTTTAAAATTCTCGGTATTGTGATCTAACCTTTTAACCCCGCGAGTCGTATTATATGCGACAAATATTTCCGTACCCCTACAGCCCGTGTCGTATTTATGCGACAGAGAATATTCACGATTTTTGTTGTTTTATATTATTGCATCTATTCTATATCTCTCTATTTATGTAGAAAGATAGAAGTCTTTTTATTGTACACGTGGTATTTTACAAATCGGAGCTTAAGAGGAGCAGAAAGAGAGGAGCTTTTATTTCACCGATTTGTAGCCGGGCGCTAGGGGCACGGCAATTGATATTTATCAAAGCGCTTAAAAGGTTAAACAGGGTTACTTAGACTGTTGTACCCATAAATAAATAAAATAAATATTCCACAACGCCATCTAGTCCCAAGCTAAGCAGAACTTGTGTTATGGGTACTAGACAGCTGATAAACATACTTATATATTTCTAAATACATACATATTATAGATAAATTACACCCAGACACAGAACAAATGATCGTGCTCATCACACAAACATTTGTCCTGGGTGGGAATCGAACCCACGACCTCCGGCAACCACATTATGAAAAATCCCAATGATTTTAACGTTTCACATCCAATCCGATTAATTTCAAAACCCTCATACTCGTAAATACCATTAGTAAACCGAAACCACACCGCAATCTCAATCAATACTCAAATAAATAAAAATCCTTTCTAGATCCCAATAAAAATGTCACATACCGGATTCCACTCCTGGAGTGCCCCCGTTTGATTTTATTACCCCCGCAGCTCCAATACATGTAGGTAGGTACAGTTATAAACTAGTGTGTAAGCGAGGGTTTGCTTGCGTTTGACATGATTTTATCGACTGGTTACGTGTGAGTAAACGGTTGGTGAAGGCTTGTTTAATTTCACTGGGATACCCGCACTAGGCCCGCGTGATTGATTACGGCCCACTCCCCTCCCTCAGTGAGGAGGCCTGTGTCCCAGCAGTGGGCCTATTATACGCTGATGATGATGATGACACGGCACGGTTGGCACAGTGGCCGAGCGATCGACTGCGGCACTTTGTGTCGCGAGTATAATTCCCGCACGGAACACATATTTGAATGATCTAAAAGTAATGGTTCCAGGTCTGAGTGTTTCAGTGGTAGGCGCTCACGGCGACGGACGTCGGCAGACGTTCTCCGGCCACCGTAGGCGCGGGCATGCGGGCGGCAAATAATCGGCAACTCGCTGTCCGACCATGGACCATGCTCGGGTCGACGGTGCGTTGTGTTCCACGCGCGCCTCAAAGAGTGTCAGCAAAATGACGGAGCCACCCTTTAGAGGGCCAAAGCCTGCCAGAACGTAAGGGGCTATTGAAGGACACGCATATTCTCAAGCATAAAAGGCTCTTTTTTTTTCACGAGGAAAATCATCAAATGAGTCCTCCCACCCAGGGCAGAGCAGGAGGGACTGTCAGACTCGTACTGACTAAAATCCACGATGTCCTTCAATAGCCCTTTATGTTCCGGGGTCACGGTAATTCGTACAGTCCCGCGATCCCGGCAAGCTTTGGCCCTCTAGATGGGGGCCCCGTCATATGCATAATAAAAAGCTCTTAAAAGATTCTGTCAGCAGTTTTCATCTCCGAGAGATCATGAAAATCAAACATCGCCTACAAATCTACCTACCCAACTACAAATTCAAACTTGAACATAGAAACCAAAGCTACTGAAGCCTCGACTGAAACCTGAACACGAATTAATATTATTAGTTCACACATACACACACACGCACACTAAAACCCCCCACTATACACTACACTATAAATCAAATCGCCCCTCCCACATCCGGCCGCAGCCATCTTTGAGATCTCACTTCCGGTGTCAAGAGTGAACGAGATAGAAATATGCATAGTTTCTATAAGAGGGAGAGGGATGGATAGATGTTTGTGATTTTTGATTTATTTTCGAATTTGTATAGAGCTTTGAGGAGATTTCGCGAATGGGATCATTTGGCAGGAATTCATTTTGTTGGTTTAATTGAGATTGGATAGTTTTTGATAAATTGTTTTGTGATTTTTGGTAGAAAGACAATTCATACTCAACATAATCAGGCCTATAATGTTCCCACAACTGGGACACAACCCCTCTGACGAGAGTAGTGGGCCAAAATCCACCACACATGCCCAGAGCAGGTTATATGCTAGGAAATGTCGGTGGTCTCGAGACTGACGAATGACCGTGACCCCGGGACGTAAAGGGCTATTGAAGGACGCCGTGGATTTTAGACAGTACAAGTCTGACAGTCCCTCCGGTCTGACAGTGCTCTGGGTGGGAGGACTCATTTGATGATTTTACCACGATAAAAAAAATATGTTAAAAAGAACTAAAACCCGACTACGATACAATCGCGCATTGAAAAGTATAAAACTAGAACAATATTCATTTGACCGAGTAATAGCCGTGGTCGTATGTCACCTGCGGTTGTTTCAGACAATCTTTATTGGCTAGGTGGCTTACGACCACGGCTATTACTCAGTCAAATGAATATTGTTCTTGTTTCCCTTTCATTTGATGCCCATGTCGATACTGTGCGAAAATATATTTTTTTCGGTAACGACTTTTCATCCCCTAGAGGGCGCCATATTGAGTTTTAGTTATGAAATTATGAGGGAACAAACAACATACATACATACAAACATACCGGTCAAAATCATAACCCTCCTTTTGGCTTTGCCGTAATCGGGTAAAAAGGACATTTCGGCGATTTTGACGTAGTCGGGTTTTAGTTATTTTTAACTTATTTTTTATTTACATGGAGCGACTGCCAGTCTGGCATCCAAAACCCAGTAACTGGGAAATACGATACCCCTTAATAAGTCTGGTTGTCAGATAACACAATGTGTCTGTCTTTAAATTAGCCATGTTCTGACATGCTTAGGCATATGCCTACGATATGTTCCCACTTCATGATTTGCCCAGTAAAAAGTCGGACAGGTCAATGATCGAAAATGACTTGGTGCACTCCGGGTCAACAGAAACGAAACGGGGCACTATAGACAAAAAATTCGTCGATGCGAACACTTTTACAGCAAAAACCGGGCAAGTGCGAGTCGGACTCGCCCATAAAGGGTTCCGTAGCAGCAAGTAGCATAATGTAAAAGTTCTTGTAGTTGGTTGTAACTTTGAAAGGTAAATTGCGGTGTACAATTTATGACGTATTAAAAAAAGAACTAATTACTTGATCTCGTTCAAACCTATTTTCACTGGTAGTTTGCATGGTAATGTACATTACCATACAAACTACCAGTACATCATACACATCTTATATTTATCATTGTCTTATTTTAGAAGTTAGTCTCTCGCGCAAACTGTTCAGTTTAGAAAAAAATGATACTAGTAACCTCAATATCATTTTCAAAGATCTATACATAGATACCCGACACGTATGGGTTTGGTGAATTATTTTTTTTGAATTTTTATTGTAAGTATGAGGAACCCCCAATTTTTTTTTTATGATTATTTTTGTGTGAGAATCTTAATACGGTTCACATACTACATCTACTTACCAAGTTTCAACAGGATAGCTCTTATACTTTCGAAGAAAACTAGCTGTGACCTACGGACGGACAGACAGACAGACATGACGAATCTATAAGGGTTCCGTTTTTTGCCATTTGGCTACAGTATCCTAAAAATATGTTAACATGTTGTTCTCGTTGATCCCCGCCTGAATTAGTCATAACAGCGATGTGGCTAACACATCGATCGGCCGAAGACATCTCAAATATTTGAAAGTATTTTCTTAAAGGTGTTAACAGGTGTTTTTTTATTCTATTTTACCATTAGTAATACTAATTAAAACACGATAAGTTAAGTGGCATGTGTTTTTACATTTAAAGTGTCATTTGATGCTTTTAAAAGCTAGCAGTACTTAGCCCTAATTCTTTTTAATTTAAGGACACGTTTTACGAAATGCCGATGAGTCGAAAAATTCACCCGGATTTTTTCTATTTTGTAAGAACGCTTTTCAAAATACACTCGTAAAGACAACGGGTGATTCAAGTCTCCTTACTACCCAAGGAACCCTAAAACATTATTCATTCTTATTCATTTTTATCGTATATTTGAATACGCAATAAAAAACAAATACAGCAATAATCCACTAAACATTTGCGCAGAACAATCATAATTTAAAAATAAAATCATGAGGATCAGGTGTGTGCGCCCCAACCCTAAAGTGAAACGAACTAATAAAAATATATCCATCTCCCTCCCACGCACACAGAGTCATATATTACCGTTTCACTCATAAACGACTTCTGTCAAACTGGCGACTTAATGGTTATTGATTTCGATTTAATGGCGAGGGGATTTGAACTGTATTTTTATGATGGGTAGGATCAGTTTCGTTTGAAGGTTTCTTCATGTAGCCAATGGAACATGGACTCTTTGGTTGGGGCCTGAAATGTAGCGATAATTTGAAAGACGTGACGGCTTAAGTTTTGAAAAGAAAAGTTATTTAAAATTCTTGTCTTATGAAATAGTTTTTCTATCGGGAAATTTATTTTGTTTTGGAGTATGGATACAATACCAGTGATAACAATGATGGAATGAAAATTTAAAAAAATAATTCATTTTTTTAAGGAACTGCATCTCCTGTAACTGTGTTTTTGCTATACATATAGATGACAAACGATAATACGACCCTCCTAATGGAAAGAAGTAAAAATCGTTACCAATACACGCCTACAACACCAGAGGTATTGCCTGCACGTTGCAGACATTGCGGAAACTTTTAAAATCCTTTAGGTAATCATAAAAAAACCTATATATATTGATTGACAAAAGCTGCTGAATTGCTAAGACCAATCCAGGTTAAAGTTTTTGAAGAATGGAGTTTCTTGCCCATTCTTCTTCATACAAACCTACCCTTGTGAATGGGTGTAGAATCAATCCTATCCCATTCCATTTCCTTTAATGTTAATATTCGACGTTTGAAAGTGCCTCTTTGATGGCCTAATTGAAATAAATGATTTGACTTTGAAGTTAATACTTTGAAAGTGACTGTCACTTGTCACAAGCACTGTACAGAGAGTGCCACACGAAAATCTCCAAATTGTCACAAAACTAGTTTAAAAACTTTTCGTTACGACAATCAAAACGCAACTTAGCTTACAAAGCGCTAGAGTAAGTAGATGTTACTTAAATGCTCTACATATTAGACGAAATTAATCACATCGTTCTATCTTACGGTAAGCTCAGAACAAGGCCTCACTTCAAATAATCGCTGTTCTCGAGGCCACAGCCGGGCCTTTTGAATTTGGACTCCCACTTTAAAAGTTAGAAATTCAAGCCAAACATTCGTTATTTCCCACCGATTACATTAAGCACTCTACTTTTTACCATATAAAGTTGAAATTCGTCTGCGCGGTTTAAAGGACTTGTGACCTTCTGAGTTTGGTTGAATATTAATACAGGGTTGGATTTAGGGTTTTATAGGCGGATTAAAATCGCATTAATCAGTGTCTGTTACTGCAGATTTAACTCTCGGTATAAACAGTTAAGTGTTAGGGTACAACGGATTCTGTGGACTGGTGTGTGCAGCGATGTTTTATTAGTGAATCTAGGTGCCGCTTAGTTTAAATTTTTCTGCCTACAAGTTGGATTTTCCGAAAACTGTCTTACCTTACATTAAAACTGTCTTACTACAAAAAGTTGAACATCTGTTGAACACTTGTCTAAAAAAAGTTGTGAAATGCCACTAATGTAGCTAGAATTGGTATTTTAACACGATACAACAATAAACGAAAAGAGATCAATAAAAAATAAATTTGAAAATAATTATATCATTGAAAACAGGAGTAAATTCAAATCAAATTCGAATTTCGTTGTTCGTTTGTTACTTGAAACAACGAGGCTCGGTAACACTTTTGACGGCGACATTACACCGTAATACCAAGCTTACAGTCGCAAGGAGTAGGTACAGTCGGGGATTAAAGCGCAAAATCACTACCATTAGCATTTAATTTTACAAATGAATCTTTAATTCTCTGGTCTCTACTCTCTTCTGCTTTGTTTTAAGTCAAAATGTCGAAGATATGCCGTCCGTCCTCCGTTTATTTTCTTTTTACATTGGGTTTTGCCTTTTTTCAGCTCTTTAGACCATGGTTCCTACAATTATGAATATGTCAAAACTTAACGTTACACTGGAAGTCATTTTATCTTCATTTTATTTTAATAGAATCACCATCTCAGGTTTCAGATCATTTCTATGGTGATGAACCGAATTAATGGAAAAGTACACACAATGGTAGGTAAAAATATAAAGGTATTAAGAAGCACAAGGATGACGGAAAAAATATGTTACTACTTTCTCAGCCAAACGTTCTCCATTCAATCTTCAACAACCCCCAAAAATGAAAAGTAAGTACAAAAAAAGTCAAAACAAAATCAACAAAACAAAACCAATCACAACTCCTGAACATAAACTTAATAAAAGCCAGAAACATCCATTACAAAATTACCATAACGCATGAACAACGAACAATGAAAATGTGATCCAATTTGTGCGAGGAAAGAAAGTGTCAAAAAGATAAAGGTAGTAACGAGGGGCCCAACGTTGTGCCCTGCGGCACGCCAGGCGGGGACGCCTTCACCACTTTAAGCTTTGTATTATTTTGGTCTTTGGGACCCCCGCCCCGGTATGAAAAGGAAAGTGTAATTTCGTTACGCTTTGAGATGTCGACGCGACAATCTAATTATTTTCGGATGGTGTGGTAGGTTCACCTTGTCAAAAGCCTCTCAGTGTTCTACGCCATGATTTAATTAATGAGTGTTGGTTTAATTTTCAAGTTTTATTGAGAGAGCGGTGTTTAAAGTTGATTTGTAAGGCAAATATAATACTTAATTGTCTAAATGCCTATGTCTAGCTATTTTAAATAATGCATTTTATACGAACTGTATCTTGAGTAGATTCCATGCAGATCTGGGAACGAAAGAAAAAAACCGTTTAAAAATAGATTGTATCAGTTGCTTATTACCAGCTCAAGTTGAATGAGTTAATTTAAGATTATTTTGGATTCTTGGTTTTAAGAATCGGGTAGATACTTGTATGTGCCCAAAACTCCCCATTTTATGATTGAAGTTAAAACAAATGTTGCATGGAAATCTGGAAGAATACATTTCGTCGTTATTTCTGAATAACTTACTTCTCAGCCTGAGATAAGAACATTACTTATTTATAACTAACACTGTCCGTGGCGTTGTTCATGTAAAAAATGATATGTTCGCTTTTTTAAGCTCAATAAATTCAAGTATCCAGACCCAGTTCTTGGTCTATCGATGTGCCATATTTAAAATTATCGAAGCGTGAAAAAGATAGCGATACAGTGTTACATTTGCATTTATAATATTAGTATCCATACTGTCTTACCTTCAATAGCCGTCTACGTTCCGTGATCCTGGAATGTAGACGGCTATTGATCGATGACCATGGATTTTAGTCAGTACGAGTCTGACAGCCCCTCCCACCCCGCCCTGGGTGGCAGGACGCATTTGATGATTTTACCACGACAAAAAAGAATACTGTCTTTAAATATGTATAGCCCCTCCAAATTATTATTAAATTTAAATCTAGTTGCATTTCACGCAGTTAAACATCTCACTCTATAACGAAGGGTGTTCATTTGAATGTGGCCGTCCGCCCGGGGGCAAACGCTTTGTAGTTTTTCCTTAATTATCTGTTTGCGGATTCCCACTCATTAAAATGTGGGTGTGTTACTGTGTACTGAGTTTCGCATTATTAGATTCAGCTTTAGGGCATTACGTGATTTGTGAATGTTTTTGATTCTGTACTTTAGTTTTGTGGTCGTTATTGTTATTGTGTGAATGTTCAGCGTCTATTATTTCGGTTTCTATTGTTTGAGTTTTTAGTTTATTTAAATTCATGAAATGATTGGAATAAAATACTGTTCTTGCACATTAATAGTATGAATTACGCGGTTATAAAAAAGAGTATCAGTGCACAACAAAATAAAAAAGTAACTTATTCCGTATCTAACTTTTTTAAATTGAAAAGAAATAGAAGTTAAGAGTGTCGGTGAAAGATGCATGATAAGGGTTAAGGAACTTTTTTTCGTTCCGTTTTGATCGCTCGAAGCTATCTCGAGAAAAATTATTTAGACTGAAAACATACCAAGACCCCTAATTTTTGACTTCAATATTGATATATTTTCTCTATTCTCAATAAAGAAATGTGTGTAATCTAATTTCACCTTGAAAGTTCAGGCTACAGTTTATGCATGTGTTTCTTAAGTGAAACATTATGATCTGCTGCAGACAGGGAAGTGGATGCCAATTAGATTTAAATTCATTTATTCCTAACGTTAGAACCACACTTACGGCATTTCCCATTAATTTTCGAGATAACAATCTTAAATATTCGTATAACCGTTTATAAACGCTATAATGAACGGAATTTCCCGTTAGTGTAGCCCTAACGTAAGTAGCAGGCCCATGATTTCTAAATGACAGGAACAATATTGCACGTGATAATAAATTAAATGTCACTTTCCTTAATAACATCAAACATTGATGACGGAATAGCTATTGTGTTGTAACAAGTAGCAGAAGCGATAAATTGCACTTTATGACTGCACTACAACCATAGCAATTTAAACCTTATGGCAATGACATAAAAACCACGTGAGATGTCCTCGTTATTTGTACCAACAACAACAATAGAGTTAGTTGCTATAGGGCAAATGGTGGAGATGTAGTGTGAACTGGTTGCATAAATTAGTAAATACTTATTACGTGTAATTTTTGTCTCATTGAAAACTTAAACATATCTGCTGAACAAAAAAGGGAAAAACAGACGAATTTCTAAATAAAATGAGAGCATAAATAAATGGTATGAGAGTGGATAATCAATTATGTAATCAGAACCATGGAAGAAAATTAAGCTGTAGATGACTATAATACTGAAGACCGAGAATTACAATTATTCGATTTAATCTTCGATTTAGACGTATTTTTGCGCTCAAACAAGATTTCTAAGTCAAGCTTAGTTAAACGTGTAATAATAAAATAATTTGTGAGAATTCCAACTATTCAGCAGAATTTTAGCCAGTAAGAACCAACATTTCTAATCCCTCAAAATCATCTTACGCCCGTCAAATCCTTTACCAACCCATTAGACACTCTACCATTTAAATTTTTACACCACACCCATTCTCCCGAACTAAACTAACAATCGTATGCACGACTTAGCTGGTAGAATAAAAACTTTTAACTGCTAAGCCATCATTTGTATACAGGGCGGTATGGACACGTGTCGCCACGTGGTCTATAATATCGTCTCTATTATGCACAACCCTTCTTTCTTTTGGTGTTTAAGGCTCATCATGGTTGTTATTTTTCTGGTTACTGTGTTAGTCGTGTGGAAGAGTTTAATTTTTTGTTTTGTTAGTTGCAAAATTTTCAGTGAAGTGTCTTTTAAACTTTTACAAGTTTTTTTATTATTTAAAGAAAATAGCTGGCAGTGAATGGTTGCGAACTAACCAAGACCGGAATGTTTAGCGCTTTTTGAGCATACAGCAGTGATCGATGATCGGCAATTGGTTGATGTAATTGTCTTCTTGTATTGTGTCTTTGTTATAATACAGTTCCGCTAGCTTTTAATATTAAAGCTTATATTGAGCTGGAATGGTAGTATTACTATGGGTACAAGCATAGACAGGCAAAGACTCAGCAATGATCGAAGTCGGGTAATGAATGATGAACTTGATGATGCAAAAGCTATTTACTAAAGCCATAGCTAATTAATATTTATTACAAATCTCAGTCTATTACAGTACGCACTATAAAAATGGTCTCAAAATATAATTGCTTAAGCACTTTTCCCAAAATTAACGATACCCACCTAAAATATAACCTCATCAAATAATTCGAAAGACCAGCATCCGATCAAAATCCAACCCCACCTTGTTAAAAACAGGGTCGATTCTCCATTAACAATGTAACACAAGGGTGACCTGTCTATATGAATATCTTCACGCCTAATTGACTTGTATGCGTGCGACAGGGCGCGTACTGCAGATCTGTTAGCTTTTTATAGCAATATGAAATGTTATGACATGTTTGGACTTGGTCGGGATGTGGGAACTTGTATTTACTTTGTGTAATCTGCTTTGGCAAATATTGGATTGGTACGTGGGAAGCTGGACTTGGTACTAGTGTTTTTGGAATTGATAGGGCTGTTGATGAGTAGATTTTATAAAAGCTAATAGTTATAGAAAAAGATAAAGATTAAACTTAAAATAATCATCGTATCGATGATAATTGCAACGTCTATTTTAGTAAGTTCATTGATGCCAACAAATATGTAAGACGGTTGTTGAAAACGAGTCAAGAAAAAGATCAAAATGTTAATTTATCAAAATTGTTAGTTTATCCATTGACCAGCGATTTCGCACACACTAAATTCGTTGTCCTATGGGAATTTCCAAAATTCTTATTCTTCATCTATGTGATAAAGAGAATTGCGTTCTAAAATAATCTTGATTTAACTGGACGTTGCAGTAATGTTGAGCAAAACCTAAATGAAACTGGCACAGGAGCGTAGACATTAGAACCTACTAAAAACGGCTTTTACCCAAAAGTGACTAGTCGGACTGTGAATGAAAATGATGATTCTGAATCAGTAAGTGACAAGCTCGATCTTTATTTTGGTACTCCTCAAAATATTTGAATTCAAAAATTAAGGCTTACAAACGAATAGAAGCCACGAAAGTGTAAACGTAATGCCAAAGATATAATTAGATCGTGTTTATTCTCACACTATCGAAATCTTCTAAGGAATCAATGTTCATTAAGGTGTGGTGTAATCACTTTATGGGAGCGACAAATTAGTGATTGTAAGTTAATCAGGTGGGGTAGCTATGGAGTTTATATTCGCGTATACGTAGGTACCTATGACTAGTACATACGTAATACGTATTAGTAGTCATTTTACCCGTGGTGCTAAGCAACTGGGCTTCTTCCAGTTGTAATGTCCCTTTGTGCCTATTGGCCTTGTTTTGTTCTGTCTCCTGCTTGCATGGAGGGAAGTGGATACATATATTTTTTCCTACTCCTCCACTATTCTTTTCTGATTAATTTCGTTGCAGGATCCAAGACAGGTAAATTAATTTTCCGGGACACGTCGAGCTTCATTGTCTCGGCGCTTTTCTGGTTTGTTGCCACTGTTGATTCTGGCGCACAGGAGTTGCAGTGGTTAGGAAATAGTGTGGTGGGTTTGTCCCAAACAAAAAAATACGTAAAGGGCGCGTCTGGGTCACGAGCGGGCCTAGACAACAACTATCAGTATCGTATTTTTACAACAACTCTCTACGATGTGGACACAAGTTTTTTTATGTAAGTTTTAACGCACTGTTATGGATTATGGCCTTCTCCCTCCTCACAGAGAGTAGGCCTCTACTCAGTGGCCTAGGCGGTAGGAACATTATAAATAACAACAGCGTCTCTCGTAACAGCATTGACACAAGGTTAGCTTACCTACCTAAATACATTTTTGCTTTCAACATTAACTTTGAAGATGTTCAAACGATCATTTAGGTTATAGTTGCCATTTGCAATTTTATTCTCACAATAATTGAGCTCAAAGGTAACTGCTACACATTTATTTTCGATTACGTTTATTTTATTTACATCTTTATTTATTCCAAAAGTCATGGTAATGGTTTATGTCACATGTTATCGTTCCTTTCAGACTTTGTCTATAATTCTATATTCTCCATATTCTCTGGAATATGCGATTTCAAGATCAACTGTACGTTCGTTCCTTTACACAAGATTTTGTTCAATTTTATTATGTCTTTTTTTTGATACTACTACTATCTCTGACATACATTATTTTTTAGAGATCAATCCAAACGCACAGTTAGACTGCAAATCAAAATAAACTCACCATCTTTGTTCATCCCCATCGCGAGGCATTTCTTGAGTCTGCAAGCTTGACATTGGTTCCTGTGCGCCTTGTCGACCACACAACGCCCGGTGCCCGCCTGACATCTGCCAACAAGTGTCATGGTTTAATCATTTGCAGAGGTAGTCCTTAAAGTCATTGTTGTACAGCGGTTGGTTATTTACTGTTGGCGTTTAAGGAATAGGTATAAAGGTAGAATTGATTACCATAAATTAAAATATATCTACACAATAATTTATGTAGAACTAGCTGTTCCCTGACACGCTTCGCTGTGGCACAAAAACTGTTTTTTCGCGGTCGTGGATATGTGACTGATGCAACAAATATATAAAAACAATCCTTGATGCGGATTATATATCATGCTAAAATTTCAGCTCATCCTCAAGATAATGTACTTTACATAAAGCAACGTTGTTTATACTTAGTTCTAATTATGTATCTTTAGTGTATCATAACTTTTGGTAATTATAATCTTACTCGTCGTGCAGAAATTAGGACGTCTGCAAGAACAAAACGCCTTAAGAAAAGATTCTGCAATGTATTGTTATCTACTCGAGTAGAGTTTGCTATATAAAAAGCTTATTGCAATACTTGCTTCTACCAAAAGTTAGTACAACATATTAGTCTATCCAATTACATTCAGTGACTGTCACTTTTATGTAGATACTAGCTTTTGCCCGCGACTTCGTTCGCGTGGAATAGTGGAAACTATCCTATGTCCTTTCTCAAGTTCCAAACTATGTCTGTACCAAATTTCACACAAATCGGTTCAGTAGTTTAGGCGTGAAGAAAAGACAGACAGACAGAGTTACTTTCGCATTTATAATATTAGTTAGGATTTATTTATTTTAGCCTACTGCATCATATCACTGAGAAAATGACTGTCTATCTTCTTAATTTTCTAATTGCAACCTTTATCTGTCTTTCCGTTGATATAAAATCTACTTTCTACACAAATGAACTCGAACTCCTTTTCAATCCAAAAAAATCTTTGATCATCAACGCCACTGCTTCCAAAAAGATTCGAATTCGCTCTTTCTTTGCCTCCATTACCACTAAACCTTAATACCCCAAAAAATCTGCTACCACAGAAACTAATACAGATTAAAGATATTTCATTACCAATAATCCCTTCTGTAATAGGCTTACGGCTACGTTGACATTTGTTGCAATTCTATATAAAAGGGACGGGCCGAGTGTAGCTCCCTGTTTCACGCCACTTTAGCTTTTGAATTGTAATGGCGGTTTGAGCGGTAGGTGCCAAGTTTTTGATGGTCTGTGAAGGAGAGTTCTCTGATTGTAAACATGGATTTTAAGAGGTGGAATTTCTTCGTCTGTTTGGGTCATGTTATGTGTATCTGTATCAAAGGCTTCATATAGAGATAACTCTGTTTATTAAATCATGAAATAAAATGTAGCCGCTGTTTATTTTATTAAAATTACTGTTGATTAATACTTTTTATCAGTTTAAAACACAAGAGCCTTTATTGTAACTATATCGGACACAAATCAAGACTGTCGACCGTCACCAAAGAAAACAGTTTAAAACTCGATAGTGTACAAATAATGAAAATCATTAACTGCCATATATTAAAACGTAATGGTGTACAAATATTGTAAATAATTTTTGGACATACTTTGACTGGCAATTATAACTAATTACATTCATCATCAAACACAATTCACCCAAAAATCAATAGAGCATGAACCCCACAAAAAATCCATCCATCCACACAAAGAAGCTGCAGAAAATCAATTTGTGAATCGTAAAGCTGGTACACATGTCGCACTTGACCATCTATCATAAGGGTGGGACACAATATTAATAACATTAGGACGGGTAGCGAATTAATTGAATCGCCACTTAAGTAGGGGAGCCAAATGTTAAACAGTTTTTAATTTTATCTGCGAGATCTGCACTTTACCTTAGTTTTTGTGGGTCTTTAGTGTGTTGATTTATATCTATTTGAACAGGTAAATGTACAAAGAGCAATTAAAATGTATCTTAAATTGCTATTAACCATATTTCTAAAAATGGTGCTTGAACAATACAATAGAATATTCCAAATTACGAATTTTCATTGCGATACAATTTGATTCAGACTCGCAGTTCAAATTTTGTGAAGAACTGAAACAGTTGCTAACTTTAGCTGTAATATTGACTAAACTAAAAGAAACTGCATGGTATGTTGTCATATTAATTAAATAATTACGAATAATGAAAAATCACGACTACTGTTTTTTTTAAATAGATATTTAAAAAGTGCTTATTTTCTACCTTTCTTTTTTGTCTCTTAGGAAGAGTTCTTGTCTCAATGCTGAACAAAGTCCTCCCCCATATCCTTTCAAGAGTTCCTTTCTATTGCCACATCGGACCAGCCATCATGGTGCGCATCTAGATCGTCTTGCTTTCTTGCCTCTTTTTGGGTCGGCTTCGGCAGTGTCTTCCATCGTCAGACACCAATTGACCCATATTTTTGCCCAGCGACTATCGTGTATGCGGCTCACGGCCACCCGATTCCATTTTACTAAATGATTTTTCGTTTTATCTTACTGTCTAGAGCTGATATATCTATCTATAATCACTTGTCTGTGCGTAGCGTTGCCTATTGTCACAACAGACAAACTCGTTAACATTTTCATACCAACTCATTTACCTTTTCATATCAAGCAACACTACAGGTGTACCTTCCTAGATTAGCCTTTCAGTAAAGCCTTAAATTTTATTAATTTTGTCTTGAAAAACAAATATTTATAAATCATACCAGTAAAATACAACATAATTGAAACAAAATTCAGTAGCAATAAAAACTCAGAATTAATTTACATCATATTTAAATACCCCTCGATTGACGAGGTTAGGGCGCGAACATTTTGCAAGCGCGGAAGCGATTTAGTTGTACATACATGTCATGTCGTAAACCTTATTAATCGTCAAAGTTTGTGGCTTTTTTATGCAATAGGTACTCCACTGCGCTTTTTTCCCAAAGTGATATAGATAATAAGTAAGCACAAGGGTGAAATTCAAAATTCAAATATTATTGTAAGGTTTAGAAAATGATCTCATGCAATGCCTGTAAAAATTCCAGCAATCAAATTATGTTTTTCTTTTTGTTATAATATCATCAAATAAGTCCTCCCACGAAGGGCTGGAGGGACTGTCGGACTTGTACTGACTTAGATCCACGGTGTCCTTCAACATTCCGGGATCACGGTAGCTTGTTAGTCCCGCGACGAAAAAACTTTTGTGTTAATAAAGCCTTTACAATTTTATCGTCAAAAACCACCATCATCACCTTCACTCACACCAGACATTTAAAAAGTTCCGTCCTCTTTTTAGCTGTAGACATTGTCAACCGCCATGTACAAACTTATTTAAAACAACTTTGGCACTGCTTTCAAAAATATTTCTTCTACTTTTTCAAATAACTGTAATTTGTGTGCTGTGCGTAAGAAAGAGTAGGTATTCTATCTATCAACGAGTATCTATTAGCTACTTTTAAATCGCTGATCCTATCACCCTGTCCTCACTCCGACCCGGGTCACAGATGTACCAAAAATTACAGAAGCATTCTCTTCTGCTAAGGATTAAGTGGGTTCAAGTGCTCAAACATCCCCAATTCTTTCTATTGTCATTTTTGGTATGGCGTCGCAGATGAGTCGCTGTATGTTTAGTGTTCTTGTTCAATTTTTGGTTGAGATTTTGGGATTATACTCGTACTTATGTTGTTTGTTTTGATTTTTGGATAGTTCATGTTGTTTTGGCATTTGTGATCCTTACTGGTATTATTTTGTTTATCAATATTTATATAAATCAATGCCACTTTTCGTTGTAATTTTATCTTGTAAGTCAAGAACGGGCTCACCTATCCAAACCAAATGTTTAGGCTTTGTTCGTACTATTTAGCAGATGGTTAATGTGAAGTTTGCACACAATCAGTCGAGCGGTTCTTCATTTGTCACATTTTTTGTAGTAGCGAAGCAAGTACCGGGCCGCTAGTAAATAATTGGAAATCGCATTGACTGATTTTAAATTCGTGCAGCATTGTTTGATCTCATAACTTGGGAATCATTTTCTATGTTAAAATGACAAAAAACAAATCATTTGCATCAATCGAAATGAAAGTTTTGCAACTTTAGTTATAGAATATTCGTAGCAGATGCAATAATAATATTTGATTATTTTCTGTAATATCGCGTGACTTCGCGTGTCTCCTCTATATTGTGGCCAAAGAATCAGCATTGCCATTCAATTTGGCAATCATGTCACAGCCTTTTGGCCAGTTATCAACTAGACAGCGATGCGTACATTTTTGACTCCCTGTTGTTTTTAAGTTATGTTTAATTTTTTTTATTATTATATATTTCTCGTTACTTTCAAGACATTCATTCCCTCGTCATTCGTCTCTTAGCTTGATTCCTCAAAATCTGAATTAACAAATTCATGGACATCTCTTTCATCAACAATTTTACTTTTTTCTTTCTTTCATTTAAAATGTCCCAGATTACCCGTTTCAGGTTAGTCAATATCACACATTGACTCATTTACTCTGTAATTCTGTGTCACCATTTATTATACTTTTTGGTTGTTTCTACTATTTATTCAGTTGGTGAATATCCGTTATTGATCTGTGCCACAGGTGTGACCCCATGGTTGATCGATACTTTCTCTTTTGGTTTGCAATATTTGGCATTAATTTAAAAAGCAACATATTTAATTAATGTTTTATGTCATTTCTGCTATATTTTACGAGTTGCTAGTAGTTTATATACAAAAAAAAATGCTAAAATACAAAATAGTTTATTGTCTAATAAAATAATTTTACATGAGTCGTGTTTGGAGCCTACTTTTAGGCAAAAAATGCCTGTATTAGAATACTCCGCTCTTTCATATAACTATTATTGTACACATATAAACTAGTGTTGTAGTATAGTATAATATAGTTTTGTAAAAAAAGATTCTCCTCCTCCTCGATAAAAAAAAAAACAAGTTAGAAGGAACCCTACAATCTGAATCACATAAAATTCTGCTTAAAATACCAATAAACAGACTCATCATAAAACAATCATTGCTCATACACAAAACAGTTGAGCAATCAAATGTTTTCCAAAAACCAGATCGCACAGTTCCATACAAAATATAACACAAAAATGTATGACGAAATGGTAGTTTCACTTATTCTTCTAGTACATACAATTGGTACAGTTAATACAATTGTACAAATAATAGTAGTAATGTTTGACTGATCTCATTTTGGACCGTATCATTTGTTGAAACTTATATTTGGCTTTATATTTTTACTTTTATTAACTTGCTTTTTGGGTTTATGAAAACATCAAATGAGTGCCAACCTGCACGGCACGGTATTAATACGGCACCTGGGTGCAGCGGTTCATAAAGTCCACCATGTTCCTTCAATAGCCATTAACGACCCAGGGCCTCGGTAAGGTAACACTAGCCTTATGGAAACTTCGCTCAAGTAAGGCAAGCCAGACTCATCTCAGTAACATTGCAAACACCTCCGTGAAACAATAGAAAGTCGAGAAACCAGCAACTAATCTTGCCCATCTGATAGTTTTTTTTTTTTATTGGTAAAATCATCAAATGAGTCCTCCCACCCAGGGCAGGGCGGGAGGGACTATCAGACTTGACTGACTAAAATCCACGATGTCCTTCAATAGCCCTTTACGTATCGGGGTTACGGTAATTTCAGAGTCCCGCGACCCCGGCAGGCTTTGGCCCTCTACAGGCCCCGTCACTATGCTGACACTCCTTCAGGCGCGTGTGGCACACAACGCGCCGTCGACCCGGGCATGGTCCACGGTCGGTAAGCGAGTCGCCCGTTACTCGCCGCCCGCATGCCCGCGCATACAGTGGCCGGAGATCGTCTGCCGACGTCCGTCGCCGTGGGCGTCCACCACTGCGGCGCCCATCTGATAGATAGATCAATCTTGCGGTGACTTAGTGCGAGCGGCGAGAGATAACATCAAATGTATAGAAATGTTTGGAACACTTCACGTCGCCCCGTCGCACCGGGTAATACTGGATAACTTATTATAAGGAGATAGAGAGTCACCAACCTGTATATAAGTTTCCTTCTAACAGATCTCTTGAAAAATCCACTGCAGCCGTTGCAAGCGAGGATGCCGTAGTGTTTACCGGAGCTCGTGTCACCACAGACTACGCAGATGAGTCCTGTAAGGAAATAAGCTGTTATTTAGCCTGTTGGTCTAGTGGTTAGTGACCCTGACTGCTATGCCAGAGGTCGTGCGTTCGATTCCCACCCAGGACAAATGTTTGTGTGATGAGCACGATCATTTGTTCTGTGTCTGGGTGTAATTTATTTATTTATTTATTTATCACACACACATGTCACGTTTGTCATTACAGTTGTTAAAACTAATGCGACAACAACGATCTATAATGTGTATGTATTTAGAAATATATAAGTATGTTTATCAGTTGTCTAGTACCCATAACACAAGCTCTGCTTAGCTTGGGACTATATGGCGTTATGTGATAGTTGTGGAATATTTATTTATTTATTTTTAATCGATACAGCTGATGGGTGGTCAAACTCCCCATTCCTTGTAATATTTCAGACGGTTCCCACCGAGACGCGACGCTGCGCGCTCATTTCAATAGAGGGAATCAAAATCTAACTTTATTCTTCATTCTATTTCTACAATGATCAAGAGCGCTACCCGAAAAACTATCCAGGTATTGTATCTACACACGAAGTTTTTTCATCAGAGAATTTTATAAGCCTTGTTTATTTTTTCTATTTTCAATAGAGTCAATGCCACCATGCTTGTCAAGGAACGTCACTGTAGTTACTACTCGTACTCAATTTGATGGATTGACAGTTCCACTTCAAATCTTTTAGTAAATCTATATATATAAAAGAACAGGGTTTTTATTAAGACTCGACTACAGCCGAAACCTCCAAGGGTAACCTCCAGTAACTTGAATTTTGGACAGCAGTTGCAGTATACCATGTAGGAGAGCAATAAGACGGGATTTTCCGAAAATCCTTCTCTACGGGGGTGAAAAGGGGTGAAAACGTTTGTATGAAAAATCTTATTCCTTGGGTTTATAAACTTGAAACTTAGTACGAATATGAGTATCAGTAAATAAAAAAGATGGACGTTAATCGTTTTTTAAAACTACCCTCCATTCGTAATCTAGACGATGTTAAAGTTTGTATGGGAAAATCATAACCCGTTAACCGATGAATTTGAAACTCAGTATATAGAAATTAGCTACTAAGCTACTAAATCTACTCCGTACCCGTAGCATAGTAATGGTCTACTTTCCCACTACAGGGACACTGGCCTTCTCTATAAGAAGGGAAGCACCCAGGCCTCCTCAGAATTTGATATAGTTGTAAGTACATCAATCAATACATATTACATCTATTGAAGGATGACCGATGCCAACCTGTCTTACCCAAATGGTTGGTCTTCTTAGAGGGCGGATCAGGCAGCCAGGGTCTTAGAGCTGGTGGCGCGAGGGCTGCTGCTACCAACGCCGCTGATGATGGCGGGGACCAACGGAGTGGTGATGTGTTGCCGTCACCTGGTGAAGAGAAGAAAGGGAATAAGTGATTGGTGATTTTCAAGTTTTTGTACCGGTATTTGTAATGAGACCAGGTGGTCTCCCGTGACGTCTTTAAGCGAGATTTATTCCAGTGTGGGAACGAGGTGGCGCAAGACGACTTGTATAACTCTGTCTCTTTCCCACCCGGGGCAGAAAGGGAGGGACTGTCAGACTCGTACTGACTAAAATCCACGGTGTCCTTCAATAGCACTTTACTTTGGACTTTTAACCATGGACCATGCCCGGGTCGACGGCGCGTTGTGTTCCGCGCTCGCCTTAAAGAGTTTCAGCAAAAATGACGGGGCCACACTCTAGAGGGCCAAAGCCTGTCGGGGTCGCGGGACTTATGATTTACCGTGACCCCGGAACGTAAAGGGCTATTGAAGGACACCGTGGATTTTAGTCAGTACGAGTCTGACAGTCCCTCCTGCCCTGCCCTGGGTGGAAGGACTCGTTTGACGACTACCACGCTAAAAAAAAACATAGTGTCTGCAGGAATAGCTCCGTAAACATACAATAGTTTAATAGCATCACACTACCCTCAAAATATTTAATCTCGATAGAGCTAATAAAATAACCATTGCAAATCACACCCTTTCCTTATAATAGTTCATTTTCATATGGAGGGTTACACCCTATACACTCCTAAAAGTAAAAGAATTTTGAACCTTAAATCTAGGGTCATAAGAGCGGTGATTTGAAAGTATAATGCACAGATTAAGACCAAATGTGTTGAATCAATTAAGTGATTGAACAGCAGACGTACAAATTGATTGTAGGGTGAGAATTTGAAGGAATTTTGGTGTCGGTTGTACTGACGGACATACTCGTATAATATTGTTTATTATAGTTCTGTCAAAGGGTTAAAGGACCCAAGACTTAGAGTAGACTTATGTTATCTTTCATTATCATTTCAGCCTATTGCAATCCTCTGTTGAACATAGGCCTCCCCGAAGAAGCACCACAACGCACGATCTCTGCACGATCAACGCACGATTTTGGAATGGGTAAAAAATGTTAAACTCGCGTCAGGACACGTGTCCTGATCGAAAATTCGTAAGACGGCGCAGGGCGCTTGCGCGAATGTTCGTGTGTGTTTATTATTATTGAAGTTTTCACTTCTGCCGGCACTCCCTGTGAGAGTGCAACCCGTCGTTTTTTTTTTCATGCAGTCACTGCTAGCTACCTTCTTCAGGTCATCGGTCCATCTACTACGATTTCCTACGCGCGGTCTCCATTTGACAACCTTCCTTCTACACCTTTCGTCGGTTCTGCGACAGACATGACGAGCCCACTGTCATTAATGCTTGCTACAGTTTTGAACAATACCTACCACTTTGGTCTTATTCTGTACGACCTCATTCCGGATTGACTTATATATTTTTAAGTTAAAAATGGTAAAATTTATTATAGTGATCTATATACACAATACAAAATTATTGAATCAATTTTTATGTTAACTGTAAAATGTAACAATCACGTTGATGTCTTTGAAAGGTATATTATGTAGTAAGAAAGAAAAAAGTAAGAAAGTTGCGACGATTCCCAATGTTATAAAATAATTCTTAATGTTAACTTTCCGGTGAGCAAATTATTCCCGAGGTGAAATGTGACAAATGAAGGACAGAGACACACTTTTTTATATAATTTCGTTATTTCTAGACCTCATCTACTACATATTATTAAAGCTGAAGAGTTTGTTTGGTTCAACGCGCTTATCTCAAAAACCGCTGGTTCCAATTGAAAAAATATTTTTTTTGTTGGGTAGGCCATTTATCGAGGAAGGCTCTAAGCTACGATAAATAGAATACCCGCAAACCGCGGGGAACAGTTTTTTTTTTACGTGGTAAAATCATCAAATGAGTCCTCCCACCCAGGGCAGAGCATGAGGGACTGTCAGACTCGTACTGACTAAAATCCACGGTGTCCTTCAATAGCCCTTTACGTTCCGGGGTCATGGTAATTCGTACAGTCCCGTGACCCCGAGTGCCGGGCTGATTTGGCAAATATTTTTGAAATTTGCGATCCATCTTCGACGGGTCTACAGTCGCTCCCTCCATACTGCCCTGAGATCGCGCCGGGCGGGGAACTGCTAGCAAAATAAACATCGAAATCCTAGCAAAATAAACATCGAAATCCTACCAAATCACAAAAGGTCAGATTCGACACCCTCACACACCGAACAGAAATAGAATTACCAATCAGTGACAATGGCAATACTAGTGCAGTTACGAATAATTGACGGAATACAATTAAAGTGCACCGTGTTTATTTATTTACCTATATTAAGTGTCCGGCGCAGTTGACACGTAGGAGCGATAGAGATAGACACGGATAGAGAAGGCAGACATATTATGCTTTGCCAGACAGAGACAGCTGGGGATGTTGTGACGCTATCGTGACTTGTTCTTGCCATGTATCGTCAAGACGCACGTCCGCAGCGTTTACGCGACCGACGCTGTGACTAAAGTTTACTATACTCTGTGCTACTGACAGCGACACTAACCAACCGTGCGGCGCGAACGGTGAACGCTCGCGCTTCGCGATTGGATGATCTCAAACCCGCCGCGTCGAAGTTCACATCGTAGAGTCCAGCGATGTGGTCTCGGGTTTAAAAAAATATTGTCTTGGGCCGCCCACGACCCACGCACCCTTCACCGTCCCCCCACCCCTCCCGACGCAGTAGCCACGGTGCAGATTTCGACTCATGTCTGGGTTTTGGACTCTAAAATCCGGGGTTTTCACGTGTCTTGTCCTGGTTTCCAAATTTTAGAGATGGCAACCTTACTCAGGATGAATGTAGCTTTCTAAAGGTGAAATATTTTTTGAAATCGGCACAGTACTTTTTGAGTTTATTCATTACAAACATACTAACTCTGATGCCCTAGCTGTTCACATTCACACACGAAAAAACATTCCAAAACTAGGTAAAGACAAAAGATCTATTTTATTTGATTCTCTATTTACCATCTTCAACTTAAGTTCCCTCAGCCACGTCTATTCACTCAAAACTCTATGACAAACGAGATAATTCGTTGGGGAGACGTCACACACACTCACGGACTCACTAACTACGTTTGAGCCACTAGTGCGAGTAACACAATTGTACCGCCTCTCGTTATGCCTTCCATGCTCTTTTATAATCATTAGTTTTAGGATTTTTTCGAACGATTTTCCGTCATTGTCGATTTTTTTCGTGATTCGGCTATAAAAGGTGACTGTGAAAAACGGGCCTGCTAAAAATTGATGGATGAATAACCCGCTATGACCTACCCTATCTTCTCTAGGTGTCAGTTTAACAAAATTCATCATCATCGAATCGAATTATAATGTGCTAATCAGATCCAGTTGAAAACCAGCGTCGCCAGCACTAGCTGCTCGACATTCTGTTGAACTTTGCCTATTTGGCGAAGCCCTAGACTTTGAAATCTTAATATTTTGCCTTTTTTTGTTCCTTGTTTTAAGATGTTACTTCTCTTTCTTTGTTTTGTGTGTTATTGTGGTTTCGTACCAAATATTTGCCACTGAAACAAATTTTCATCATCATCAGCATAATGTTCCCACTGCTGGGACACAGGCCTCCTCTCTGTAAGAGGGAGTGGACTATGTGCGGGTTTATTGATGTCATGTCTTCGAATTTTTGGTTCTAAGACATGCCGGTTTCCTCGCGACATTTTCCTTCACCGTTTCGCGAGCAAAGACCTCTATACAAGAAACATTTGTAAAGAAAAGTTTAAAAGTTCTGAAAATTATAGAAAACTAGACCTTAGTTCCGAAAAACAAATAGAATACAAAATCCTTTACAGCTCTATCTACCTACAATCAAGCACAAGCGACTTCGAATCACACCGCACGATCCCCACAATATGTGAGCAATATAAAATCAATATGGAACAAGATTGCTCCCTCGAGGATCCGAGCACATGGGACCAGAAATAACGCGGGGCTCAAACGGTATATTGATATTATGATTTGGGTTAAAACGGGATTTTTGGGTTGAGAGAGCTGTGAAAGAGTATGATGGGGGAATCGGGATTCTTTGGTTCGAATTTTAGGATTGATTTTTAGATGATTTTGTTGTTAGTTTTTTTTAACATTACCCCACTCTTTGGTGGCCGAGGTTCGGCCAAAGAAACCAGGGCCGCCCAAAAGCCCGTTGGGTTGACGATATCGTCAAGATCGTGGGAAATAGATGGATAAGAGACGCACAGAACCGAGAGATATGGCATAAAAATGGGGAGGCCTATACCCAGCAGTGGGGGATCCCGGGCTGATATGATGACGATGACTCCACCCTTTGTCCGGTATCGTGGGTGCGTTAACAAACATAGAAACTCACATACAAAAATACCTAGACCCGAACAACTACTTGTAGATCAAACAAATATTTGTTCCGTGCGGAAATCAATTTTAATGGGTAGTATTTAAACGCAAATCAAAAAATATCCTTTTTCTATGCAATAAGATTCCGAATTCCCATCAAAATTACTGATTGCACAGCAAAATATTCAACTCAAAATATCACTAAACACACTACAATTTATTTTCGCAGCGTATAGCGATTTTTCCTAAAGCAAAAGCTTTTTCATCAATGCACAACTAATAATCTTAATGCACATTATACATGTTAACTCTTTTTCTTTTAAATATAGCTTCTATTTTTATATTATTTACAGCAGTTTTTCTAAATAAAACAGCATTTTATTAGTCACAGTTGTCTTATTATTTATTAATTACCACATAATGAGATCAGCAAAAAAAAATATAAAATTAGATACAAAATTGTAGTTTATTGAAGGTTGGCAATAAAACGAGTGACTGTAAATTACAATTTTAAGTGTAAAAATTAATCAATTTGGGTTTTATAATTACTAAGTGAGCGACTGACTGTTGGTGACGAGAAATCAACAGAACAGTATCTTACAAACATTAATTTGAGTTACTTAAAATACAAAATGAACAGCTTCATAATTCATATACCTATATATCTAATCCTAATCTAAATAAATCACAGTATAATCATCACTATTGTTGCAAATGTTAAACAGCATGTCGACGGAGCCCCGCTTCGCGGGGCTCCTACTTCTTGGTGGTTTAAAAAAAAAATAACCACGAAGAGAACCTCTTCTAACCTAAATTGTCCGAGTCGGGGTGCCAGCAAGTCCCGAGCTGTATTTCCAGTCGCTCACTTAGTAATATAGTCGCTCGGATAAAATATTAATATATGAAATGGATTGTGATTAACAATCCACTTTTTGTAAGGTGGTTCTGGATTTTATTATTAATCGATCTCTCAAATTCATACTGCTCAAGTTATTAATACAGTATGTCATCATCAGTCGAACCTTTTTCAGTTAAGGCGAGGTTTTCCTGAGCACCGCAGGCATTCAACGCTTACCGCAGCGCCCGCAAGGACTAGCGGATACGTAATGAATTACGATGCGCGATGACACGCGCGCCAAAACTTGCGAAGTCTAGGTAGTAGTTACAGAGTAGAGCAAAGCAGTAAATCAACTTGAATTGATTACTATAGGCACGTTTGTATGTATAATTTTTTTGTGTTGCGGTATTATTTTGGCAATTTTGTTCAAAATGAAATACTTATGACGATTAACGTATTTATTTGGAAATATGGATTAATATAATGTAAAACTACCTTCGCATATATTGCATTATTTTTGAACATACAGAATAATTTAGTTGGAAATATGATGTTTACAATCTTAAAATGTTACAATGTTAAAAAGTAAAAAGAAAAATTCAGGACCTTTGGACCATTAGATAAATGCCGTTTGTATTCCACTATCATTATATTAAGTTGGTGATATGTTCGTATCGCAAATAATTTTGGTATTACGTTTGAATGGAGAAATTACTTGGCGCCGGAACCAATCAAATAGAAGCTAATGAAAGCTATTATTATTTTTTCTCTAAAAAGTAACGGATATCATCAGTAGAATTGTTTATAGTTACATACTCCTCAATTTTAGGGTTATTCAAATGAACAAGCTGTAAAGTAATTAACGGAGACACCTTACGCCCTTCCGTATGCTCTATTCACCTATAATACAAATGTTGATTTTGATTAGTTTGTAATAATTACCACTAAATACTTTTTTTAATTAAATAAAAAAAAGTAGTAAATGACTCACTCGTTATCCCCTGAATCAGGGGATCTTGGCCTGCAGCTGCATTGCTCTAAAATATAAAAATCTAGGTAATTTTAAAGCGTGGAGGTGAATCAGGGGTCACGGCAGTTAATAACTAATATTTTTGTAGGAAATGATCATACTGTGTACACTTCCACACTATGACCACTACCTATTTCACAATTGGAGACAGTAAACCATTATAATAAGTGCGTTCACGGTGGCTTTATGAACTCTGACATAGGGTCTAAATTTAACAGTCTTAAATATTTGATGCGGTTGGTAAATCCGCTAGAAAAATAAACCATTATATTATATTCTGTGGTTATAGTCTAGGAGCCACTGAAGCATCCCACCCGTTCTCCACAAAGCTAGATTTTTAAAAATTGTATTATTGAAAAGTAACGTTGTAGCAGGCATCTATGTGGTTGCATTATCATTCCTCAAAACGGAGACAAAGTTATTTTGTTTTTGCTCTCACAGTATGACTATAATTTTAAATTCTAACTTTGTGAAAAACAGGTAAGTCGGATGGTTCAGTAGCTCTCCTACTATTAGTAAAGAGAAATAAATATACAAAGAAGGTTTTAATAATTTTTCCAATGCATCCTTACCTTTTTTGTTTATTCAGCCTTCGAAGAGCCGGCGATGACAACTTCTTACTTTTTCTGCCCATTTGTTTACAAAATTATAACCTTATAAAATGAAGAATATTACAAGTATTTTGAAAATTACTATATATACAGGTATTATTATTTAAAATAAATGTTTGTCTCTGTCAGTAATAGAACTAAGCGTGGTGGTGGGTTTGCAAAAAAATTGACGTACATCCGACCTCCGACACGGTCCAAGACCGACTAAATGCCACGGGTCGAGTGTATGAAAAGATGAAATCACCTAATTCTGGACTTACTGGTATGGTTTCTCATCCTTTTACAATAATACTGCTAAATTCTATCTAATTTTTTATGCTCTTTAAGATGGTATAAGTTTTATTATTCAAAGCCTAGTATAACTCAAATAAAATGGTATCCAAACCATGAGTTGGACCTGTTTTTGCGATTAAATTGAATGCAGTAAAGTGCAAGCAATCGTGTATCGAAGAGCAGAAACCTGTAGACCGAAGACTGAAATATGTACTATGTTTTTTTCAAAATTTAAATCCCTTTTATTAAGGAATAATACACAATACAAAATGACGGTTTTACGTCTCACATCGCCTTAATTTGTTCTGCTTTTAGAAATAATGCAATGTGACAGGTTTTTTTTTGTTAAAATAATCATTAAATTTGACGAGCATGGATTCTTGAAAATTAAGACAAATATGATGAACATGTTTTGTTGTACTTACTGGCTAATATGCGATTGGGATAGTTATTTTGCTATGAAATATGGAAAATTTGCTCTGCAGTCAGTATTTATGCTATGTGTGTAGTATTTTTCTACGAAAATAAATTTAACTGAATTGCATTATGAGGAAAAAAGTAGTGTCATATTGATGTATAATTTCGAATTATCTGCAGTTTGAGTTTTGTTAAAAATTTATTTTATTTGTAGTGAAGTAAGCTATTTGTTGTAAAAAAGAATATAAATGATGAGTATGTATTGATAGGCGATTATTTATTTGATATGCAATTTATAATATCCCAATTTTAATTATTTAATTTATATCCAACGGCAGAAGCAACAGTCCAACATAACAATTCAATTGCGCCTTCTAATAGGGTATTTTACTGTGTAAATAAATTGAATATCTGTTTACTCCGTCAGTTAGAGTATTGAAAAATAATGGACACGTATTTTTTATTTATTTAAAACAATGAATATTGACAAAGATAAAACGCTTCCAAATTCGGGAGTGGGGGCTTGTGACGTCATTACGCTTGTAAACTTGTACCCACCTTGTGACGTTTTGTGATTTTTAGAAGCGTTGTATCTTCATCAATTTTGGTTTATATAACAAAAGAAAAAATACGGGTCTAATATTTTTTAATAATCTATATTTCGGACTAATACATTTATTGAGTAAAATAGCCTATCGGCTGAAATCAATCTTACAGCCACGCTGCGTTGCAACTACGCTTCTGAACTGCAGATGCATTGGCAGATTGCACCCGTGCGGAGCCGGGGCGGGTCGCTAGTGTACAATAACTCCCAAGGAATACCTAAGGTTAGACGTCACGTTAACATCTTGAAATGTTTAAAAGTCGAGTACTTATTAGTGGAAAGCAATCACATCACTGTTCAAAGCAGTCATCCTCAATATTTCTTCCCCGAAAATACTCAACAGCAACGCCCAAAAACTGAAGCCTCCACAAATATCCCGATTTATGTCACAATACATTCACCAACACGAAGCCACGGAGGGCCATAAAAGAAAATTTTATAAGACATATAAAAAGTTCTTCGCCCAAAATGGAAAGTCAGCTGGATGGAGAAGCGACGCCTAAAGCCCGGGTATCAGGATAAATCAATGTTTGTTTGTGTTAGAATGCCACTTACTGGGAGCACGGAAAAATGTTGAGACGGCTTTTTTTTTCTTTTTTTTTTAGTTCTCGTCTGTTCTGAATTAATCCTTTTTTTATCGTGGTTTAATCATGAAATGAGTCCTCCCACCCAGGGCAGAGCGAGAGGGACTGTCAGACTCGTACTGACTATATTCCACGGTGTCCTTCAATAGCCCTCTACGTTCCGGGGTCACGGTAATTCGTACAGTCACGCGACCCCGGCAGACTGGCCCTCTAGAGGGGGCCCCGTCAATTTGCTGAAACACTTTGAGGAGCGCGTGCACGTGAACACAACGCGCCGTCGACCCGGGCATGGTCCATGATCGGACAGCGAGTTGCCCATTACTCGCTGCCCGCATGCCCGCGCCTACGGTGGCCGGAGATCGTCTGCCGACGTCTGTCGCCTTGGGCGTCTATCACTCCTCTGAATGAACCCTGGCTAAGATGTGTGAAAAGTAGAAAAAAAAGGCGTTAAGGAGGAATCAGATTGCTTAAATCAGTTCTCGAGTCAAAACCTCGTATTAAGTACTGTCATCGTCGTTACTAATATTTAAATAAACAATAATACCATCAAAATTCGGTTTAGATTTCCTGCCAACCCGAAATCTGGATTTGTAGGTAGAGACGCGCCAGCACCTCAACCTACCTCAATCTGTGTTTCTTTAATAGATTTCAACCTTATCACATTAGTGGAAGGTTAATGTTCGATTGGTAAAATTTGACAAATTGGGGTTGGATGACCTGCTGGCGTCTGTATATTAATTTGGCGCTGGTGCCGTACTTTTTTTTTTAACATCGCCCCACACTAGAAATTTCTCCTGTGTCTTGGGTGCGTTTACAAACATATTAACTCACATACACAAACGCCTAGACCCTAGTAGATCATACAAATATTTGTTCCGTGCGGGAATCAAACCCGCGACACAATCGCTCAGCCTCTGAGCTAACCGTGCCGTCAGTACATGGAACAATAAAACTGCCAATATCTACAATGTCTTCCTGAATTTCGACGGTTAATTATTGTGACACGGTTCTAATTTAGAAACACAATAGTTTGACTACTCATTGCTTTGATAGAACATTATGTTAGACTAGCGTTAGTCCGAAAGTAACAAACACTACTACTAAAACTTCGACATAACCCTTCTAGCTCTCCCAAACATACAGCAGTTTTATATTTCAGCAAAGTAGGTACTTGATAGGAGTGTCAGCATAGTGACGGGGCCTGTAGAGGGCCAAAGCCTGCCGGGGTCGCGGGACTCACGAATTACCGTGACCCCGGTACGTAAAGGCCTATTGAAGGACACCGTGGATTTTAGTCAGTCAAGTCTGACAGTCCCTCCCGCCCTGCCCTGGGTGGGAGGACTCATTTGATGATTTTACTACGATAAAAAAAAAGTACTGACTTGAAATTATGGAACACATTTTTGACAGGCCTGTTGGTCTAGTGGTTAGTAACCCTGACTGCTATGCCGGAGGTCGTGGGTTCGATTCCCACCCAGGCCAATGTTTGTGTGATGAGCACGATCATTTGTTCTGTGTCTGGGTGTAATTTATCTATAATATGTACGTATTTGGAAATATATAAGTATGTTTATCAGTTGTCTAGTACCCATAACACAAGCTCTGCTTAGCTTGGGACTAGACGGCGTTGTGTGATAGTTGTGGAATATTTAAGTATTTAAGTATTAAGTAACTTCTTTCCCAGCAGCGGTAACAGTAAAGGCTAATAAAAAAAGAACATGTACAAAACTTCTAAAGCGCCGACGACTTTTTTTTTTAAGTCAAAGACGTCTCCATTCCTTCCTTATCTCTCCTAGCAGTAGAAACTTTGTCGCTTGCCGTTTTATTTGGTTTTCTTTTGACGCGGCAGCCCTTGAGCCCGTCTGATTAATTTCACCCCCCTCCCCCCACGCTGAGTGAGGGTAGGTTAGAAGTACCCGCGCCGCCTGAATAACGGATTTTTGTTGCTACTCGTTTTTAGATTTTGAAAGGAGAAATTGTTGGTTGTCTGTAGGTGGTGGATGTGACGTTGTGTAGTGAGTTTGAAACTGTTGTGGCAGCAGCAAGTTATAAAATCACATAAATGGGAAACTGATAGTGGACATGCATTCCAATAGAATTGGTTATTTGACTGAAAAATTATAATTAGTCCGTCACTTAGATTATCAAAAAATATTCGACCCGTATTTTTTCTTTTGTTTCGAAAACCAAAATTGACGGAGATACGATGCTTTGTAAATTTTATTAATTCTGACGTCACGAGCCCCCACTCTCGAGTTTTGATGAGCTGTATTTTGGTGAATGTTCATTGATTTTACAAAAGAAAAAAACGTCTCCGTTATTTTTTTAAACTCTAACGGCCTTATTACAAAAACTAAATAAACCTTGGTTTAAACCTGGTCTATCAAGTCCAGGCTTATCTGCAGAGCCATGGTTTAAATTTGTCCGTATTACAAAACTAAGATAAAACGTCGACTTTAGTACCGCCATTTGAACGATTGTCTAAACAATTAAATCCAAAATGAGTAAAAACAATTAAATCTACCTTGTTTCAATCCATTTTGGGTGAAAATAACACAAAAACTACAACACAATGAAAAATTTGCTATGAGAAACTTTGACACACCTTTGACAGCTACTACTGTTAGACCATGGTTTATCGCAAAACCACGATTTGTAATAATGTTTGTATAGACCGTAGTTTTACAAGATTAAACCTGGGTTTTTAGTTAAATCCCTTTTTGTAATAAGGCGGTAAATGACGGACTTATTATATTTGTTATTTATAGCTACTGTCAAATAGCCAATTGCACAAAGTACAATTATCACAATAGACTTATGTGTAACCGATGGATGCAAGTCGCGAAATGTCGATCGGCGTGGTGGTGGTCTAAGGGTGCCTTTTAACCAGAGATGTGTTATGCAGCTATGTAAGAGAATGTAAAAGCTAAGCTACAAAACTATGTGACCGTTTCCACCGATGCTAAGCTATGTAGCGGTGCGAGTAAGATGTGCTATGAAGATCGCCGCCGCGAAGTGGCTAGCAGCTCGAACTATGCGATGTATCGATCCATAGCACGCATCCATAGCACACATCCGTATCACGCATCCTTCCATACACAAAAAACATATCTTAGTTGAATCCGTTGCCACCAGTGCTAAACCAGCACCAATGAATATGATTGGTGGATATCAAACGCATCCATAGCAACGTAGCATAGCACATCTCTGGTGGAAAAGCAGCTTAAAGGGAGGCAGACTATGTTCAGCAGTGGACGTCTTCCGGTTGATGATGATCGTGATAAGTTTGTTGTTCTGGCCGATTGCGAATGATGTCTGAACTCGGTCCGTTCACTTATATGGATACAACATTTATTTTTCTTTATCGTGGTAAAATCATCAAATGAGTCCTCTCACTCAGGGCATGACGGGAGGGACTGTCTGACTTGTACTGACTAAAATCCACGTTGCCCATCAATAGCCCTTTACACGGTAAGTAGTTAGTCCCGCGACCCCGGCAGGCTTTGGCCCTCTAAGGGGGACTCGTCATTTTGCTGACAACTCTTTGAGGCGCACGTGGAACACGACGCGCCGTCGACCCGGTCTTGTTCCATGATCGGACAGCGAGTCGCCCAATATTCGCCGTCCGCATGCCCGATTCATGCAGGTTAGGATAGACGCAGGATTAAGAATGATAATGATGGGGTGAAGGGCCGGTCATCGAAGGCAATGAAATATTTTGTTATTGCTCGAGTTGATCAAAGCTAGGATTGAAACCAATTTATGTATGTCAAATTCCTTTTAGAGTAACCTAAGTACTAGTTCATTTAAAAATACATTAAAGAAATTATAGCCATTCTAAAAGTAATGAACTTCAACGCTTAAAATGCTCAAACAGAATTGCTAAGTCCATTACATTTCGCGCTCACAAAATTATCCTATACACACGCAGTGTTAATAAAATACCCAATATTCAAAACGCGATGCCATTATGCGAAAATGAAATTTCAAATCCCCCTTCGCTATTGGTTATTTTGTATTCAGAGTGTACTCTGACCGGGTAAAGTGGCAAATCATGGAGAGGCTGAAAATCAGTCAAATAGACCCCCGAGTTACTGGCTGCGTCGGCCTGAATACTAATGCTGTCTGTGCCTGTCGAAAAAAAATAAGTAGAAGTATGGCCGCCGCGGGAAATGGCGGCAAAATATTGTCTGTTTCGTTATGTTGGAGTTAATATATGTGGCAGGGGTTTTTAATGAATTTGTATGAAAGTGTACACAAAATAAGTAGTTTAACTTATTCTGTAAGATTTTGACATATGGCAAATGGCTCTGAAACGTGGTCTTTGACTGCTGGCCTTTTAGAGAGACTAAGAGTTACTAAACGAGCAATGGAAAGAGCTATGCTCGGAGTTTCTTTGCGGGATAAAATCCGGAACAAGGGTATTCGGCGAAGAACCAGAGTCACCGACATAGTTTGTTTTGCAAGTTGAAGTTGCAATGGGCAGGTCACATCGCTCGTAGAACTGATAACTGATGGGGAAGAAAAGTTCTCGAGTGGCGACCACGCACCGGAAGACGCAGCGTAGGTAGGCCTCCCACTAGGTGGACCGACGACATCGTGAGAGTCGCGAGCAGCCGATGGATGCAAGTGGTGAATTGTCGTTTGGCGTGGCGGTCTAAGGGGGAGGCCTATGTTCAGCAGTGGACGTCCTCCGGTTGATGACGATGATGTAAAATTTTATAATGGTATTTTATTTTATAAACATTTTGTAAACATTTTTGCCAGGGTCCCATCGGACTAGCCATAATTGTAATGAAGGTGGCCCTTTTGTCAGCCGGGCCACTGCCTACTCGACCCTTCGTGGGGCGTGCTGTCGTGGCTTGCCGCGAGCCAGGTGTTAGGTAGAATCAAGTGCATCTTAGGCTCCAGCTCTTGCAACCTAACTGTGGACTAGTTCAGATAGTTCGTTCATACAATTAGAGAGAAAAAATCGATAAACTGGTTTGAATATTGCTGGGCGGCGAAAACCCGTGCCTGCGAGGTGCAACCTGTGTCTTTTAAGCCCTGTCCGACCCTTTTTGTTATCGTGGTAAAATCAGAGCGCGAGGGACTGTCAGACTCGTACTGATATCCACGGTGTCCTTCAATAGCCCTCTACGTTCCGGGGTCACGGTAATTCTTGGGTCCCGCGACCCCGGCAGACTTTGGCCCTCTAAAGGCCCCATCATTTTGCTGAAACTCTTTGAGGCGCGCGTGGAACACAACGCGCCGTCAACACGTCGCCGTCGCCCTGTCCGACCCTGGTTTTTACTGACGCCTTTCATACAATAAATGTTATTTGTCCGATGTTAAAAGGTCCAGCTGAGCCATACACAAGCATAGGTGAAAAAGGATAACCCATGAGTACATCATGATCTTCTACTATCCTGCTTACATCTGGGCAGACGGAACGACGACGTTGTGTGCCGTCGCGCGACGGACGGTCCGGTAAAATTACCTTCACTTACACAAGGTTCAGGAATACTTCTATCAAAAAGATAAAAATATCTATACAAAAGTGTGCATGTTTCTGTGATAAATAAACCTATATTTTCTTCTGAAACGTCCCTTTCCCTTTCCTATTTCTTTTAAAGCCACGGCCAACAGCAAATATTTGAATGAAGGTACAATTCTCGGAACTCTCATTGCCATGTCATCCATCGACAAACTGCTACGTCTTATCTGAGTCCTGTCAACAACAGAGTCTGTGCCACGACTGAATTCCTTTTGACGAGGCGCTGAATCTATGTCATTACATCAAAATGCATTCAAAATGTAGTAGAAGGTACTCGTATGTAGGTACCTCGAAATTTTCGCAGATCATTAGTGGTGGTGCAGACTATACTTAAAGCTATAGGATGTAATGACGCAGACTCTACAGAATTTAGTTTTGTTTGACAAATGATTTAAAGAAACAGAAATGTCGCTGCTATCAAATATTTCGTCTATTGCCCGTGGTACTTACTACCCGTTGTACTACAAGTAACAACATAGTAAAAAAAAAGCGAAAGTGTTCTCGCCAACCGTAACACTTCTGCCGTCGGTATACTGCAGAAATAGTGAATAATTTTTGTTTTAAATCCATCCAAAAACTCTTCGCAAATCTGCAAATGGTTTTTTTTAATGGGTATGCTCTTGGCCTTAATTTATAGCAAAGATACGGCCTAGAAACAAGCTCACTCAAAAGTGGCTGGAACTCTTGCGCACCGTCCGAACATAGTAAAAACTATTTGTCGCCGTACTCAGAAAGATGGATAGCCACCATGAGGTAAAAACCTGGATTCATCATTGTCAAGAACTAGTGGTTCAAATTGACAAAATATTTTTGTGTTAAATAGAGTCCATTTATCGAGGATGCATAATTTATATTACTAGCCACCCGCCCCGGCTCGGCACGGTTGCAATTTCTTGTATATTATGCATGTTATATACGTATAAACCTTCCTGTTGAATCATTATATCTAATAAAAACCCACATCAAAATGCGTTGCGTAGTTTTAAAGATCTAAGCATACATAGGGACAGACAGACAGCGGGAAGCGACTATGTTTTATACTCTGTAGTGATTGTGAGTAATGAGGAAGATATAACATCACGCTATAACCAAAATCACGATATAGCTGAGCAGTGGGGTGTACCCATGTGAAACAACTAGGCAATAATAAATACTAGTACTGAATTAAAAATTCGACGCAATCCACCAACACTGCGTGAGCTTGGTAGTAGGGGGTACCTACTGCCAAGCAAGCATTAAGGGTCCTATTGACTGTCGAACACTCACTAGCGTACCACAGGCGTCAAGTAACCGTCTGTGTTTCAACCCCGGATGCAGGAGAGCCAGTTCTTGAAAGATCATTATGCCGAGGGTCAACATAGTCAACTTCAGAAAAATCTCACCCCCTTTGGTAGTGATGTCATTACCAAAAGGGGTGAGTTTTGTCTAAAGCTTACCATAAGTTGGAAACAACGTTCCTTCATACTTTCTTCACACCCTCAAAAGGGCATGGAAAAGTAGCAAGATCGACTTGCAAGGTGTTGCAGACTACGGTGACCGCTTTCCATCAGGCGGGCTGTATGCTTGATTGTCACTCTTGATTTCAAAAAAGGAATCCTAGAAAAAAAAGCTAAAACAAAATAAATAAGTCATAAAAGTTCTTACCAGCCATTCTTCCATCCGAATGATCTTGAGTCAGCTGCAGAGGTGTTTGAGCAACTTCCATCATTAACTGTCCTTATTTTAAAGTTCACTTTTAGATCACTGACTGTTATGAAGAAGTCTTATAAGACAAGATGTTTCATAATTTTCTCTTTACTTCCACAGATTTAACAGCTGAAGTTAAATTTAAAAAGTAATTGCATATTAGGACATACCTATAAGTATTTCTATTAATATGTAGGTAAACTTATATAAATAACTAAAATGAGAACTCCACCTTTACGCTATCAGCTGGTAACATGCCCAAGAGGTGGCGGCGTTGCCAATGTCTAGCCTCTAGCCTAAGTAAAAGTCAAGGGAAGCTTCAACAAGTTGACGGGGCCCCCTGTAGCGGGCCAAAGCTTGCCGGGGTCGCGGGACTCACGAATTACCGTGACCCCAGTACGTAAAGGGCTATTGAAGGACACCGTGGATTTTAGTCAGCCAAGTCTGACAGTCCCTCCCGCCCTGCCCTGGGTGGGAGGACTCATTTGATGATTTTACCCCGATAAAAAAAAAAGCTCTTTTAAGACGCTGTAGCACTCGGACCCCACGACAGCAGCTGTGGCAGCACAGCACGATTAACTTGGAAGATGGAATGACGCATGCATGACTATCAACACAGAGCCCGTATTATGACGTCTTAAAACCAGGCTTGTTCCAGTGAGTGAACGAGGTGGCGCCAGACGGCTTGAATAGCTCTGTCTCTTTCACTCGCTGGAACAAGCCTGGTTTTAAGACGTCATAATACGCGTTCCACACTAGAGGCCTACCCATCTTCCACGGAAATAAAGACATACCGTCCGGTGTTTTGATATCATCGCGGAGCAAGCCATGAGATACCTTTTTAATTAGTAGAATTACGGGTATAAACGTTACTGATGCTGCGTTATTGACGAAGGTCCCTGCTCAAATAAAGAATGTACACACATCAAAAGTGTCTAGGGATCAACATATATTTTTGCAATAACTTTTCTCCTGATTGATATTAATTAAAAAATTTTTTAAGGATTCATCAAATAAAGTGTTTTCGTTTGTCACAGTAACGATAAACCAAGTCACCTTTGCATTAATAAAGAAATTTGCCATTTTCCTAATAAAGGGATTTTTGACATTTGAACCACTAACACAAAAGTTCGAAAAAAAGACTGAAATAACAGTTTTCTTTAAAATTTTATTGGGTAACTTAAACAATTAATAATCCGTGTTTCTACCGCGAACACTAACAACACAAGAACATCGGTTTGGCATACTCAAAATGAGTTCATCCAAATCACGCTGTGGAATGGCCGCCCATGTTCGTTGCAACAACAAAAAAAGTTCTTCTTGCGACTGGATACCCTCCATATTCGGCAGAGCTCTTCTCTGTAGCATATCCCATGCATGCTCAATCGGATTCAAGTCTGGCGACTGAGCAGGCCAGGGCAGGACATTGATGTTAGCTGCGGCGAGAGTCTGTCTTACAACTCTTGCGGTGTGCGGTCGTGCATTATCATGCATTAACTGAAATAAGGGACCGATTTGCACTTGTAGAGGAACGATGACGTCTGATACAATCGTCTCAGCATAAATTTGAGCGTTGAGGTTGCCTCTGATCCAAATCAACTCAGTTCTTCCGCCGATCCAAATACCCGCCCATACCATGATGGTTCCACCACTATAAGGATGGACTTCCTGGCAGGATTTTAATCGCTGTTGGCGTCCAGGGCTTCTCCAGTGTCGTATACGTCTTGTATCCGGTCTCATACCAAAACGAGACTCATCAGAAAAGCACACGAAACGCCATTGTTCTTCTGCCCAATTTCTGTATTCAAGAGCCCATTGATATCGAATCCTACGATTGTGCATTGCTATAGGTGGTACCCGTAGCGGTCTTCGGGAATGAAGGTTCACTTCATGCAAGCGGTTTCTGACTGTTTGGTCGCTAATTAAGTTCCCTGAAGAGTGATGAAGCCTCACGGCTAACATCATGGCGGTTATTGTTGGAGCTCTTCGAGTTAAGATTTGAATGTATCGGTCTTGTCTCCGTGTGGTGCAGCGATACCGTCCTCCATGGCGCTCAGCCACGGTACCAGTGCTTCGGTAACGTGTCCAAAGTCGACTGATAATACTCTGACTTGTATTCAGAGCTAAAGCCACAGTACGTTGCCGGGAACCAGCTTCTATCATTCCCACGGCTCTGAGCATTTCTTCCCTGCTTAAATGACGTCGCCGCTCCATAATAACGTTGGTTTTAATCAGTAGTAGGGAAACAGTAGCACTAATAATGTCTCCAATGCGTTGTATGTTTTTATAGGGAAAATATTGACAGCTGATTTTCATCTTTTACTCGAATTTGATTCACAGTTCCTGATTCAAATTATGAAATGCACCAAAAAGGATCCATATAAATTTATAAAATCATAAATTTATTACAAAGCCACATCTCAATCTCAAGAAATCCGCATAAAAATGCTTGATCCCTAGACACTTTTGATGTGTGTATTTTCGATTAAATGGGAGAAGCCAGCAAGGTTAAATTCACACCAGAATCAAATGTAACAAAATTATAATATTTAAAAAACTTGTGTGATAAAAGTAGCAGAATTAAATCACACAAACGCAGATAATAGAGAAGTATGGAAGAAGATTTGAGGTGCTCCTCAAACAAACCATAAAGTTAGTAGAGAAGGTAATGAAGCAAGGAACTAACAGGGTACATTTGGTAGGTATATCATGTAGTTATATGGGACTGTCTAAACAAGGTTGTACGTCTTTGGAAGGTTTTTTTTTTTTTACGTGGTAAAATCATCAAATGAGTCCTCCCACCCAGGGCAGGGCGGGAGGGACTGTCAGACTCGTACTGACTAAAATCCACGGTGTCCTTCGATAGCCCTTTACGTGCCGAGGTCACGGTAATTCGTGAGTCCCGCGACCCGGCAAGCTTTGGCCCTCTACAGGGGGCCCCGTCATTATGCTGACACTCCTTGAGGCGCGCGTGGAACACAACGCGCCGTCGACCATCAAAAAAATACGTCTTTGAAAGGCTAAGAGCAATTGAAAGAAAAGAAAATCCTTAGTTAGTATACGAGTCTGACAGTCCCTTTCGGGCGGGTGGAATTTCCTACCGCCTTAGATGGAGCGCTCCATCTAAGGTGGTAGGACTTACCACCCCTAAAACTATATAGGTATGATGTAAAATCATTAGAGTATAGACTATTAGAGAAGTTGATAATGACGTTACTGGAAATTCATGAAGTGATTCATTAGGAATATTGCTGGTCGTTTTAGACCCGCAGAAACGTTAAAAATGGGGACCATAGCACTTGTTCTGCAATATGATAGTATACTGCAGGGTAAAATGTTTGTAGGTAAATAAATAAGCGAGTGTATGAATGATTTTTTTAAAGAGTTCCTAAAATGGTTAATCGCCTTTTAAAAGCTAAAAGTGACTAAAATTAAATCTTAACTTCTATATTCAGTAATTGTTTTAGACGCCTTGATGGTCGTAAAGGAACAGTTTCTATCTATTCTGAATGGTTTTTCAGTTATAGTTTACGAATTACAAAAGAATGAGAAGTGAAGAGTCATTACTAAAGGTAAGTCCTTTTGCAATTACATTTTAGAACAAAAATAATAACCTAAAATAAATATCCCAAGAAATACAGAGTAAAAAAAAATCCAAACCGTTCACTCAAAAAAACCCAACGAATTCCCTCCAAATTTTGACAGCGAACCACGTGACGTTTCACTTTTGACGTTTATATTTTTTTTGTAAGCACGGACGGGCAAGAGCCGCGCGCGTTATGCCACGGCCGGAGAACTTTTGACGCGATATTGCCTGTGAGCTTGAAGGCGTGGCATGGCTCCGCCCCGTTGCTTTTCGCATCTGACTCTGTCCCCCAGACAGGGGGGACACTTCGATTTTGGGTCAGCTGTTATTCTGTTAACCGGCCGTTTTAAGCTTTAATTTGTGGCATTATGCCGCTGTTGCGTCGGCTCTGTCGTTTAGAATAATGCCATCGTACATTTTAGCGCGGATTGAGCGTTCCGCTTTTCAATTACAACGTGGAATTGTTGTTCGAATTTATATGCTTAGAAACAATTTTAGGTTCGCTTTTTATGCGTTTAGTCTGGATTTTTGTAGCAGTATTTCACCGAGACAGTAAAATCTGCTTCTGCCTTGATAGGATTAAGTTTCAATGTTTTCCTTGCATTTTCCCAAGTAAAAATACGATACCCTTTTTCACAATTATATGACTACTAGCGACCTGCCCCGGCTGCGCACGGGTGCAATCTCTACTATAATATCCGTGTTTTTTATATATAAACCTTCCTTTTGAATCACTCTATGTATTAAAAAACCGCATCAAAATCCGTTTCGTAGTTTTAAAGATCTAAGCATTCTTACATAGGGACAGACAGACAGCGGGAACCGACTTGTTTTATACCATGTAATAAAGTTTTAATGTTTTTCCTTTTGTAAAATAGTTTTTTTTTTCTTTATGACAAGTTTCGCTTAGCGTTCTTGGGCAGTTCATAATAATGAGTTGAAAAATAATGTGGTCCATATTTTTTCATTCATTATTTATCCATATTCGATCAATCTAACCAGCCGATCCATCTTCAGTGTCATATGAGAAACTTCTTCGTCTATTTTACTACATCTTTTGATGAAGCGTGGCGAAAATGGAGTATTTACTGATACCTACCAAAATTACTATCTATCTAGCTAGCCGAGGCTTACCTATATGATGAGTTGGTGACCTATATCTAATATAGCAGAGCTTTAGCCGAACTGTAATTACTTTCATTATACACACCCTAAGCAATGCTTCGGTATAGTGGTCGCGGGACTAACGAAATACCGTGACCCCGATACGTAAAGGGCTATTGAAGGACACCGTGGATTTTAGTCAGTACAAGTCTGAGAGTCCCTCCCGCCCTGCCCTGGGTGAGAGGACTCATTTGATGATTTAACCACGCTAAAAAAAAAAGGTACTGTAAGCCTAATTTATCTCACGGAAGGACGTAGACCTATCCTCATGAATTACAGCTCCTTCGATCCAGAGCCACTGATCATTGATAGTGGCGTTGCATGTCACTCAGTAGTTAATATCTCCATACTTCTTATTGAGTGGAATGTGAATGACAGATAGGCAGTCACTCCATCTGAAAAATTGATTTTCTGACTCTGAATTTGGTTAGACTGGAAGCTGACCGTAAAATAGGTAGGAAAATTCTAGGCAAATGAAGCTGATTTATTTTGTAACAGTAAATGAAAGGAATTCTATACTTGACAGAAACCTGAGATAGTAATATACTAACCTACAATGTAACTGCACAATTTACCCATTAAAGTTCTGTACAATATACGAGCACAATTTTTCCTTTATACCAATAAATATCTTTACATACATACGCCGAATGACATTTGATATCACCCAATAAGAATTCGCGAACATTTGGCAGGGCGTGGCATGTTTCCTTTGCCCGCAGAAAACAAGCGTCATAGACGAAAAGTCAACAGTTCCCCGCGTTGCCATTGGGCGCGCTGTGATTTTGGCGCGAAAGGTAACTGTCAAGATTGGGTGCTTTTTCATGTCGATTTATTGAGGTAGGTTACAGTTTAATACCTAAACCATTTTTTGTCTCATGCTAACTTATACTTAAACTAAAAAAAAACGTGGTTATTTTTCAATATAATAATTATACATAGTGAAAAACAGCCGAACTCTTTTTGGGATTTTCCATTGGCAAAGTATCTTTCATTGCTGATATAAACAATTAAAGGGTTGAATTTCCTTTATACTTCATTTGTTAAGTGCACTTTCATAAAAAAAATTAACTGTATTGCGAATTTCGTGCTTCTAGATACAGTAGTGGCTTGGGTAATTTTTTTTTTTTTTTTTTTTGGGACAAACCCACCACACTATTCCCTAACCACTGCAACTCCTGTGCGCCAGAATCAACAGTGGCAAGCAACCAGAAAAGGGCCGAGACAATGAAGCTCGACGTGTCCCGAAGAATGAATTTACCTGTCTTGGATCCTGCAACGAAATTAATCAGAAAAGAATAGTGGAGGAGTAGGAAAAAATATATGTTTCTACTTCCCTTCATGCACTTCTCACTATGCTTCATGGCTTGGGTAAATGGTTAATAAATAATAGAGCTTCAAAATTATTGTAGCTCATCATACTTACTGCCGGGGTCGCGGGACTTACAAATTACCGTGACCCCGGTACGTAAAGGGCCTGGAGTCTGACAGTCCCTCCCGCCCTGCCCTGGGTGGGAGGACTCATTTGATGATTTTACAACGATAAAAAAAAGCTCATCATACTTAGCCAAAAATATCTTAACTTCCTTTTCTGCTTCGAATTAGCAATAACTGATTGATAGCACGAGCTCGTCTCGGCATAACAAGACGAGCTCGTCGTCGAGATAGCTTTGGAATAATATAGTGTTACGACACGTCGCTGTCAGTAGTTTAGTGAATACTAAACTAGTCGTTTCAACACTGGGGCCGCACACAAGGGTACTTACGGAAAAAGCTTGCAAGCCAGTGAGTTTTCCTCGTTTTAACTGATCAACGAAAGAAAAATAACGAAAATTCCTATTCAATAAAAAAAAACTGTTTTACTTTTTTTCCCTCCTCAAAAACAACAACCAAGGAAAAATAACTCTGCCAAAAACACAACGAATCCAACCAAACAATCCAACATCATACTTATCGCAGACAGAATAAAAATTCAGGATTCAATTCGCTAGAAATCCGTGCCAAAGGAACCCCGAAAACTACAAGTCAATCGCCAAACTGCGAGTTTCACCCCCGCCACCCTACACCCCTTCCACCCCACGTTTGCCCCCGAATTACCGGTCGCCCCCTAAACCGCGGTCTTCGGTGACAGTTCAATAAGGCACAGCGACCAATCCCGGCAAACGTCGCCCGGTATAAGCCAATAGGATTAACGCTATGCGCGTCTTTGTCTAACATACTAGAATTCATATCTCTCTGTCTCTCTCCAACGCACGGTAGACGGATTCTTGATTCGATTTCGATTGAATTCTTTATACGAATTTTCTTTTGTTTTTCACTCCGTTGAAAAGGCATGTCTCTGATAATATTAACTGCTTGTATTTTTCTTTCTTTGGTGAATTAAATGTAAAAGGCTTTGGGTATTCGGGCAAGGTTTTTTTGAGGGCAAATACGTAAGAGATAATTCTAAGTTTTTGTATTGTATTTATATTATATTGTGCCTTTTAAGAGGCATTTCATACAAATTTTCAAACCGACACAAATGTAGTTTCTTGCCCATTCCTTTCCAAAGAGATCTACGCTTTGGAATTAGTAAGTACAGTACTTTCACAAGTTTTTTTTGACAAGTTAATAAAACCTGTAAAAGTATAATTGAAATAAATGCTTTGAGTTTGAGATTCAAGCGATTTTATAGAAACATTGTAGGATACATAAGTCTACTTTCTTTCAAAACTAATAAGGTATCTGATAACTTTTTAGACCTTTGTATCCTGTTAATGCGTACGAAGTTTCTTTAAAATCGTTTCTGTCATTTAGAAAAAATAGAACTTGAAAGTTTGTATGAAATTCCATTTGGCGTACCTACCTACTCTCCTAAATGTTAGTGTATTTTAATTACGCTTTTAATTTAAAAAAAATGTTGACCCACACTAGGAATTTCTCCTGTGTCGTGGGTGCGTTTACAAACATAGAAACTTACAAATTTGACAGTTAGAGGTAGGTTGATGTGTTGGCGGCTGTACCTTTTGATATATGAATGAACTTAAAATATTTTAGAACTGTTCATGGGCTCAACAGAATGTATGTTTACTGTATGCTGCATCCAAGCCTGGATTTTTATCAGGAATTAAAACTAAAAAAAATCCTTAACATTTAATGTCATGGATTTCCGCAAAGTAACGCTTGATTCTATCATTTATCTGACGTCAGTGTCTTTGACTCTCACAAGGGGACCTCGCAAGCATCGGAGGCAAGTCATATAATTCGTCCTGAAAAAGAAAATGGTCTCGCAGACGTGTCTGGCCCCCTCCTAGATTCGGTCTCGCTACACCATTGCTTCCACTCCTATTTAGGGGTTAAATCAAATTAAAGGTAAAAAAAAACAAATGTCAGTCTCTAGAAACGGGCGCCCTAAGCCAATTACTACACTTACAAATAGCAGTTAAGCCACGCAGGAGATTTTAACAGATATTGAAATATTTTCTCTAGGCAACGTTAATGGACATAAGCTTTTTGGTTTTCCACTACTTACAGGGTTTTCAGTTATCGCAATTTAATTAACAACAGTCAGCAGGTTAGATGCATGCAGACAGATGCGCTTACAACTCATTCTGTTGAGCCCATGAACAGTTCTAACATATTTTAAGTTCATACCTGCATCTGCATATGGATGATTACTTTATCCTGCATCCAAGCCTGGATTTTTGTCGCGGAATTAAAAATAAATATTTTTGATAACATTTTAGAGACTGACGTGGCTGACAATCGTATAATTGATTGATAGATGATTTGGACGAACCAAGTCATTGCGTGCGATGCTTTGCGACAACTCTTCGATTCTTTCAGTACACAGAAATAAAACGTAACCAATGGTGCAACAAGGAGGCTCACTCGAGAAAGAAAAAAGATATTGTGATCATCAGCTTCGCGAGGCCTCTTATGCCTTTGTCAAACAGACAGGCGAAAGCGAAGCGCACATATCCGCGACCGCGTAAAAACAGTTTTTGTGCCACAGCGAAGCGTGGCAGGGAACAGCTAGTTACAAATAAAAACGTCACACTTCGCATTCGCCACGCCAGTCTGTTTGACAAAGGCTTTAGGGTCATTCGTTTCTCACTCATCGGATACCACAAGTAAGTATATTTATAACGGCGCGCCATAATTTAATTGATTTATTTTAACAATTTTTATAAGTTGTAATCGATTATTTTTACTCTGTGGTGTAAGCATTACTTCTTTATTGGTAATTTTAATTTAGAGCGGGTAACACCGAATGGAGTTGTGAGTGTCATGGCGGTGGTGACGGTCACTTTTGACGCGACCGTCAGCCGAGGCACATGCACAAACCCATTCCGCCTTATTACAAAAAGGGGTTTAACTAAAAACCCAGGTTTAATCTTGTAAAACTACGGCTTACACAGACATTATTACAAATCGTGGTTTTGAGATAAACCATGGTCTAACAGTAGTAGCTGTCAAAGGTATGTCAAAGTTTCTCATAGCAAATTTTTCATTGTGTTGTAGTTTTTGTGTTATTTTCACCTATAATGGATTTAAAAAAGGTAGATTTAGTTGTTATTACTCATTGACAATCGTTCAAATGGCGGTACTAAAGTCGACGTTTTATCTTAGTTTTGTAATACGCACAAATTTAAACCATGGCTCTGCAGATAAGCCTGGACTTGATAGACCAAGTTTAAACCAAGGTTTATTTAGTTTTTGTAATAAGGCCGATTGGCTCTAAAGTAAAGTTTAATTATTTTCTTCCGTTATTTAATCAGTAATTATTATTGTAATCATTAGTTATTTTGGTGAAGTTTTGTTAAAATATTAAAAGTTAAATCAAGTGAGATATTTTGTGATTATTATTTTTCAACTACCTGCACCTACACGCCCATAATGGAGGACCAACAGATGACGGATAAACAGCGACACGTGGTGTCTCAGCCGCTCGAAAATCCGTCATGTATAATGAAGTTCATATTAATTTCTTAGTGGAAGTTGTACCGCTTTACTGTGTGGTAACAAAGTTGTGACTGCAAGTGTCTAAACACACTATGCCGAAGTTATGCGACCGAAGTTTGGCGGCTGATTTTACGTTCCGACGTATTTGGCTGATATGACACACCTTAAGTGCCGAACTAACGCGGCAGAAATTCGGCGCTGACGGTTCCCTGCTGCTCCCCGCCGCCCCCGGATCTTCGTCTGTAATCCAACCGAAATTCGGTCGCGTATAATGTGTGGTCACAAAATAAGTTGCCGCTGAACTTACGCCCGACCGAAGTTAGGCTGTACGCTATGATGCGACGTAATTTTGGCATAGTGTGTCGTCAGCAATTCAAATAGCATTGCAGGCGTAATTGTGCTGAACTTCGGTCGCGTAACTTCGGCATAGTGTGTTTAGACACCAGTTGTCAAGTTTTATCTCTGGCGCGAGGACCCTTCAGGCCGGGGGATAAGGTCCACTTCGCCCCCGCCTAGTTACGCCACTGCCAGCTGGCAGCGACTTCGACTTCCGAGTCGTTACTGGATATGTCGTGGTCTCAAAACCTAGCAGGCGCATTACTTCGTGCTATTCGTACTAATGCACTGTACTTCTAGGACTGTTATATAACGGTCAGGCGTGCTCGGCTGCCTACAACGCAGTGAAGAAGGTATAGTGCATAATATAATCTCAGTGATTCGTCTTTCTGACAGTTACATAATTTTCTCAACGGTACACATTTTCTACACTTTTATTACACCTATATATAACTATATTTATATCCTACTTATTTATACGAGTACCTTAACTTTTTATTTTATTTTACTCTGTTACACATATTTCTTATTTGATTATTTTTAACTCACACACTATAAAGCTGATTTACATCTGTGACTTCGAAAACCAGCGTCAGGCACCCTGTGGCCTGGCTTTTTGCTGAACTGAGCCTATTTGGCACAGCCGTGAGGCACACGGTGTAGGTACCTACTTTTGTGTTCTTCCTTTTCCATTGTATCGTAATTTTTCATTATAATTGTGTGCCTAAGGCGTGTCAAATAAACTTATTTTCTTTCTTTCTTTCTATTTATCTCACCACCATTTTGCCCGCCGTTTTTCTCACGATGTCCTCCTTCTCCATTACGTGAGAAAAACGGCTTGTCCTAGAACCAAAAAATCGAAAACATACAGTGATGTCTGCCAACCCGAATTAGGCCATGGTGGATGACAGTCCACTCTGTTAAGACAGGCCTGTTGGTCTAGTGGTTAGTGACCCTGACTGCTATGCCGGAGGTCGTGGGTTCGATTCCCACCCAGGACAAATGTTTGTGTGATGAGCACGATCATTTGTTCTGTGTCTGGGTGTAATTTATCTATAATATGTATGTATTTAGAAATATATAAGTATGTTTATCAGTTGTCTAGTACCCATAACACAAGCTCTGCTTAGCTTGGGACTAGACGGCGTTGTGTGATAGTTGTGGAATATTTATTATTATTAATACTGAGAAGAAGAAGTGATTAAGTTTATGTGCCACAAAACGTCTTGCCAGAGGTCGCGGGAGTTTCTCATTAGGTAACCGTGACCCTGGAACGTAAAGGTCTATTGAAGGATCACCGTAGATTTTAGTCAGTACAAGTCTGACAGTCCCTCCCGCCTCGCCCTAGGTAGGAGGATTCATTTGATGATTTTACCACGATAAAAAAAGAAAAAGAAAAGTCTTGTTTTTCTGAACACCTACTATGTTTTTCAATTAGGAATAATGAACTTGAGTGTCACAATAGGGTGATAAGGCCAACCTATTCTCAGTTGAAACGCATACTAGGGTGTAATATATCTATAATATGTATGTATTTAGAAATATATAAGTATGTTTATCAGTTGTCTAGTACCCATAACACAAGCTCTGCTTAGCTTGGGACTAGATGGCGTTGTGTGATAGTTGTGGAATATTTATTATTTATTTTATTATTTATTTATTTATTTATTTATACTACATTATTTACTTATGTATACCTATATGATTGAACGCAGAAAGCCGTATCAAAACCAAACAAAATAACAGAACTCCAAATTAAAACAACGCCCTAATCAAATTCAACTCATCAATCCGAACAATGAACAATACAAAAGGCAACGTTTTATTAGAGGAATGTCAGTAACAGTGTTTATTTTAATCATCGCGTTTTGAGCACAGATAAATTGGATAATAAGCGCGGTGGGGTGTCTCTACGGGCGGCCGATGTCAGGGACAGGCATTGCTCGATCATAGAGAATAGAGATGTCTGACTGCCAGTGTTTTGATGGAGGCGGAGATTCGTTATTTAAAAATTGGTATGTTTGTTTTTCCATACAGTTTCTTTTTTTGTTAAGCTATTGCATAGCTTTTATCGCGGGCTTTGAGCGCGACGACCGAATCAAGAAATTCCGTAACGAAAATAAACCTAACACGGTCACTGTCACATCTGTCATGTCAACGTGTGAATGAATGAATTTTTTTCTTGACGTTTCACTTGATTGACCTGGCTGACCATAGCCTAATTAGTAGAGTAACTTCCCATAGAGCAACGATGGGATAATAATATTCCCGTTAAATATTCACGATAGGCGACAATTTTTTCTTTTTTTTCATAAATAAAATAAACAAATAATTATAATTGCATAAGTTGATATTAAATGCTATGCAATATATATAATAGCTTTACCGCGGCAGTCCCCGAGTGCCACACTTATATTTTTTTTATTTTAACGACCATAATCTAATTACAATGGATAATAATACCTTGTGAAGTTAGAACCTGCTTAAGTCTAATGGAAACACTGGCTAACCAAGCCAGAAACATAAAAAAAAACTGGGTAACTCAAATCGCTTGTCCTAGAATCGAACATGTCAAAGACCATATGACATCCATCAACTTCCTGGATCCGAATAGAGTACCTCTGTTTATTACAGCCCATGCGAGTCGATGTCGATGTTGCAGTCGACTACTGCGCCATAAGTTGCGGGTTCGAATTCAAAGCACTCAAGGTGCAGGAAAAACACAGTGTTGGGCTAAGTTTAAAAAAAAAAAATATTATGTTTGAATTTTTTTAATTGCTATAGGTACAAAGAGTTTTGATTATTTCATAGCTATGAAAAAGTTAACTTCATGTTGCAGGGGTACTCTACAGGCACGAAACTACGGGCATAAAATTTGTAGGAGGTTAGAGGCAATTTTTTTTTTTTAATTTGCCCCACACTAGGAATTTCTCCTATGTCGAGGGTTCGTTTACAAACATATAAACTCACTTACATAAACGCCCAGATTCGGAACAACTACTTGTAGATCATACAAATATTGGCTCCGTGCGGGAATCGAACCCGCGACACGTAGCGCAGCAGTCCAACCGCTCAGCCACTGCTCTAACCGTGCCGTCAAAATGTGACAACATAATTGGACAAATAGGTAAGATTAATGAAAAAATCTAATTAGGCAGTTACTTAGATTTTCAAAAATGATTTGCACCATAATATATTATTTTTTTTTGTTGTGGAAGTTTATATTGACGGAGATACGAAACTTTTAAAAATTATATTCAGAATACATCGCTTCTATCTTTTATGTTTTTTTTTTCATACATATGCCGAGCCCGGGGACTCCCGAGTTCTAATCTATATCTATAAAAATGTTATGTTGGTTTGTATACGCTTCAAAGACTCGAAAAGTTCTGCACCGATTGAGTTGAAATTTTAGCATGATATATAATCCGCATCAAGAATTGTTTTTATCTATTTTTTGCATCAGTCACATATCCGCGACCGCGAAAAATCAGTTTTTTTGTGCCACAGCGAAGCGTGGCAGGGTACAGCTAGGTCCTTTATATTATTGTAAATATTCATTGCATAAAAAAACACGTGTTCATTATTTCGCGAAACTGTAACTGGCTGACATTACAGAGTCATTTATTGATGTTGTCATCATGCCTTTTGTCCCAAATCTCGTTGCCATTGCCAAAACTCAGGAATTCAAAGATAATAGGAAGAATTGTAGCAGTGACGGTGTGTCCCTGGCCTAATGTCAACAAAGTGCATTACATAGCGTCGCCCAATGCCCAGTGTACACGAACGGACAGATGAACTGATGCAATTGCACCCTGTACTGATCACAAAGGGATTTGTCACAGTCCAATACAGTTACCATGTAATTCAGGTGGACACGTGAATATCTGTTACGATTCGATTAATTTCGTAGGTGTGTTATTTTTGGAGGGAATAACGTAATTAATTATTTAACTTTAAGAATACTTATGGTATGGTAAAGGTAAGTCTCAAAAATCAATCAAACCAAGTGAACAGTGGTGGCGACCCCGACTTCCGAACTGTAGATCGTGGGTTTGAACCCAGCCAGGCGCATTACTTTGTTTGTGTAATTTTTTTCATTAACACTGCTCTCAAAACGGTGAAGGAAAACATCGCGAGGAAACCGGCATGTCCTATAACTAAAAAAATCGAAGACGTGAAATCTGGCAACCCGCACTGGGCCAGCGTGGTGGGTTATGGTTACCAAGTTATTTTGCAACATGGGGCTTCGCGCGAGCAGTGGAGGCGCTTGATCTAAACGTTTACTAACACTGATGATCGACGTTGTCAAGATTTTTTTTTGTCTCTGAGTGCGGGACTGTCAGACTCGTACTGACTAAAATCCACGGTGTCCTTCAATAGCCCTTTACGTTACGGGGTCACGGTAATTCGTGAGTCCCGCGACCGCGAGGCGGGGGCTAGGGTCCGCTTTGCTCCCGTCTAGCTACGCCAGTGTGTAGAGCCATAGATACACTTGAGTGTTCATCTATGTCGCGGCCTAGTGTAGCCTCAGATATCAGAAAAATAAGAACTTGAAAGTTTGTATGAGATGCCGGTTTAGGTAAAATCCGAGATAATAATGTAATATTATAGAGGAATGATTTAATAAATGATGACACGGTTGGCGCTGTAGTGGCTGAGCGAACTTACGAGCGAACAGTGTAGTATGAGACGGGGACGCAAGGTATAATGGGGACGTACACTTTTGGGGGTAGGAGGAACAGAGTGGAAAGTTCCTCACTACCACGGTGAAAAGGAAGGTACCTTCCGACCAGACGGGTGTTGTGTCTGGTGGGCTTTCTGCCCACCATTCATTGTCGGAATGTTCTATGTCTTCTAAGCTCGCGGATAAAAGTTTGAGGCAAAAAGCTTTAGGCATACTTAACACAACACTAACGTAGCGCTATCAGAACGTCATTTGCAAACGGTCATTAACAAATGGCGTCCTGATGGCGCTTGCGCTACGTTAGTATTGTGTTAAGTTTGCCTTAAGTGTGTGATTTCCCATCATACCTCGCGTCCCCGTTTTATACACTGTTTCCCTTGTTGTTCCGGTTCTGGGTGTTTGTGTGTGTGAGTCCGAACTCCTAATGTCATGGGCAAATAAAAATTACTTGCTCAGCTACCGATCACACAACTACCTATATGTCGACATACGAGTAATAACGGAATTTTATTTTTGCGAACATAATCTTTTAATGTTCGTATAAAACTCCACTTCCCTTAGTGTGGATCAATATGACAGAAAATTGGAGAGAAATAGTAATCGGAGTCAGTTACCCACATTCGTTAAAAGTGTCTGAGGCGTGAGTTTATAATAGAAAAAAAAAGAGCAGTGTGAAAACCTCTTTTCTGAAAGGGTCAAGTCACACCGAGACGCGACGCTGTGCGCACATTTCAATAGAGCTACTCAATATCTAACTCTATTTACTACACGAAAAGATACACATTTGCAGTACCGTTGCGTCACGTCGCGCCGCATCACGTCCCGGTGTGAGCTGACCGTCGTCTGTGCTATCGAAGACCTGACATTTATATATATATCTCACACACTTTTCTAGTCGTAATTTTAATCTGGATAGGATACTCCCAGTTCAGTTTATTAAAAGTTAAACGGTCTGTGGTTAAACTACCAATAAACGAGGCATATTTTTCTGAACATTGAGAGGCCTAAAAATTTTCCCTCCCGCCCTCTGTGAACCTTGATTGTAAAGAGTTGGTTGGCTTTAAACATTCAAAAGCGCCATCTATTTTATACTTAGAAACGTTACTTGATCCGCGAATGCGTGTTGGATTCTCTTTTTTAGAACTTTACTGGTGCTATACATAGATGGCGCAATTAAACACTGAGCTGAGAGCTAAAATTCAATTAAATTTAATCATGGAAAATTCGTCTGAGGAAAAACGAAAATTATTTACGAACTGAATTTTTGTATGAATGAAAAGAAACTAAAATAATTACTAGTGTTAAAGAGGTAGTGTTACCATTTAAAAGTTGAAAAAGCTACACCAGGGGCTTATCTATTTATTTATTTACATAATATAGTGCTTACTGGATAATATAATTATTTATAATACTCCATTTTAAATCGTTGTTGGAACCATTAAAAATATGCATACGTTTTTGGAGAAATCTTTAGCTTCAAAAATGAAATCTGGTTGGTATTTAAAAAAAATAAAGTGGCCAAAAATTTTTGAAAGGGCGGGAAATATACAAAATAAAAATATTCGCTCCGGGAAAAAATAGTAATTTTAACTGAAAACTGTTGATTTACCATGTAAGTATTATCCCAAAAGTCTTTCTATCTTAGTTTTCGGCGAAACATAAGTTATTTTCCGACTAAATTGTCGCTTCGTGACAGCAACACCGTTGCGAGTAAGCACGTATAATTTTATACACATGTAGGTCAATGGAAAAAATGGCTTAGCACCGAAGTAAGCTCGTATGTATCGTGGCAAGAAATAATTTTATAATTTAAATGGCCTTCAGTGATTTATGTCACTTAAGTAATGCGTACAAAACCGTCGAAAATGAAACAGATCAGGTAAGTGAGTGTTTTCGTAGTGCCATTTTTCAATGGGTGTTGTAAATGTCTTGGACTGTCAATCTGACCTGAAATCCGGGTGATATTACACGAAATATTTGTTACAAGTGCATTATTTTAGTTATGTGGACAAATAAGAGTGCGAAATACGGTTTAAGTGATCATTTGTTGTGATATTTTTTGTGTAGTGTTCCGATATTTTTTGAAGAAGTGTAGGCAATGAATGACATCGGGGAATGCACATAATATTTTTAGAATTATGTAGTTTGTACGTTAGAGGACAAAATAACAAGGTAACATATTATAAATATACTAGTTTAATGTGTATGACGACATTTTAAATGTTATGAAAGATGTTCGAAATAGGGTGTTGTTTTATGGTCAATATGCTAACACCTACCCACTTTCTATATTAGTGAGCTTCAATATAAACACAGTTATAATTCCTGCCTGTGACTAAATTGTTCAGCTGAAGTAGTAAACAACTCGAAAGGTATAATTGAACCTTGTAAGCTGTAATTATAGAAATCAACTATTTGTGTCAGATTCCACTAAGAAAACAATTAGAATGTCCTTGATGGTACAATTCCTAAATAACAATGCTTATTTATTAATATAAACAACATCTGTCTTCATAAATTTTATTTTGCACATTATTTACAAGATCTTTTGACCTATTTTTGCATGTCACCATATTACATTGCAAAAAACAAGGATTTTGTGTTTGTATGCTGTTATGCATACTGAAAACTCATAAAAATTCTCTATCTTGATCCCAAAAACTGAATAATATTGACATTATGAATATCATATTTAGTCAGACAGATGTTTCCAGTAAATTGCAACTCAATTATGACCATATCCTCCTTCACTATTAAAAGTTCAACTTATTCCATTAACACCGCCTTTCACACACATATCACAGTCCACTGTTGGACATAAACCTCACCCAAGCTGTAGTACAATGTTGTCTCCGTGGCCTTTGCCATCCACCCTTGCCCAGCCACCTTTAACTGGCTTCAGGGAGTCTGAAGAGACCCTTTTATCAAGCAGAATCACAAAGGCCAGTATTGTCATGGTTACAAAATAGAAATAAACTAAAAAGTAACATTTTATATTTAACTAGTTGATAAAAAAACAATTTGGACTCTGTTCCTCATTAGTTAGAACTGTAATGCTTGTTTCCACACACTGGATTGACTGATAGGAGACAAGAATGCAAAAAGAAACAATTATGTGTTGTAATCAGTGTATAACTTAAGATGTTTCTGAACGCGCTAGCGCTAGAGCCAGAGAAAACTTAATTCTCATTCCGCAGTCTCTTCTGAGAAAAGTTTGACGTAAGCCACCCATGCACAGATTCACCCAGACTGCTCACACAGTCAATGCATGGTTAACTGCACCAATTCGCCATGCAGTCGCAGCTTGAACAAGTTGTTATAGACTTTTAAGCAGTCCTTGTATGGCCGATCATACTCATTTATCAGCTTAGTATTTTGTAATCTTGGTATAGCATTTTATTAACAGTTTAAAGAATGTTGTAGTTCTTTTAAGATACTTATTAAGGATAATAGGTATAGTGTATGCCTGTAATCCCAAAGGGTTAGGCAGAAGTTTACTCAATAAGTACCCACCCACATTTTTCTTCAGTCCTAATAGTCCCATGTGTGGGTGTGAGCCTATTGCCATCAACTAGGTACGATAATAGATTCTTGGTAATAACCCAGAGTTTGAATTTTTGGGGTGTATAGATGATGAAAGGATTGTCCATAATTATTTTGGACTGGTAAAACAGGTCCCCGATTAAAATGCCTATCCCTATTCAGTAGAGATTATAGTAGATAGTAGTATTCAGAGATTATACACATTTATATTGATACAAAATTATACAAATAGATACCGATTTTGGGGGAAACCCAAAACACAGCTCTTCCAATATTATCAATATTATTTGTGCAGGTGGTATTACTAAATCTATGGAATGTACTGACGCTAGCACATCAACCTACCTCAATCTGTCCAATCCCAATCGAATTTAAACCAATAATCAAATGTTTTGAAGGCTTAGAGTTAACATTTCATGATACAAATTTATTTTTATTCAAAAAAGGAAAGATAGATATAGTAGTTCAATGCAAAACATATTTGTATGAGAAAAATCGTTTCCTTAGACTAATTCTGGGTTTGCTTAAATAAAACCATGCTTTTAAGGAATGCAACTCATCTCATTGGGTAGTTAGTATTCTTGGTCTATGACATACTTGGACTAGTTTTGTTAGAGGTTGCTCTGGTGGTTCACAGGTCCAAACAGAATTCCCGTTTACCTTTGACAGATTGGGGTAGTTTGATAAGCTGGTGACTGTACTTTTCTAATCTGGCATAAAAGTCTTGTCAATCTGATAAGTTAATTCCTTCAACAAACAAAATTATTTCTGTTTATGTTAACACTGATGTAACTATTGTTTATTTACTTTGGTGTGAGTTCTGATAAACAGGTAAAGAGGTTTTTAGTACCTATTTGCAATATTCAATATTCTGATGTAATGGTTCAAATGCATTCCGAAGCTACAGCTTTTATTATTTTTATTATGACTCAATTATTTGTTTTTTCTTTTTATTAAATACCAACACAGGTATGCAGTGTAAAATATTTTGTGTCTGTGAAATGGGAATACCTAAATGAATATTTACATTTTAAAATAGAAATAATAAATATTTTTAGTGGCATTCCAAGATAAAATTATCTGTATAACCCTGGCTCTTGAACTAGGAATTTTTGTATCAGAAGAACAACCTCAAAATATAAAGGAAGCATACAGTAAATAAAAATGGTAAAGATAACATGGAAAGTTTATTAAAAAAAAAGCTAACTAAATAATAAATCACAGATATAAATAAAAAGAAAAAAAAATAAAACAAAAAAAAAAAATTAAAATATATTTTTATAAAGAATTTTTGGTGGGATTAGGTATATCTTTCCTGAACCATTATTTTAGTACCTTCTAAATCCAGAGCTACATAAAAATAATAAATTCAAAAGCTATAAGGTTGAGGCTGCAAAACAAAGCATATGGAGCAATAAAATTGCCCTTTACACTTGAAAACATTATTTAGACGTTTTTTATTGTTTGTTCAGTTGCATTCAACAGGCAATTTAACTGTGATTGGACCTTGATTGTGCCAATAAAATATTATTATTTACTTTGTTGCATCTGAGGGTCTAAGAAGGCCACTTTAGCAGAATCATAATATGAATTGCGATAAAGAATAATTGAAAATTTGTATAATGATATGCATATTATATTCTTTAGCTCAAGAGCTATATATTCCACTAGTTGTTTACCGCGGATTCGCCCGCTGCTCGGCTTCTATTTGGTTGTAGCATATTGTGTATACTATCTAACACAACAATAATTTCTCAATTTGAACCAGAAGTTCCTGGGATTAGATAGATAGAATACTATTATGCACACCATACAATCACAGCTGTAATTATGCAATCCACACTATATATTTATCACACACATGTCATGTTTGCCATTACAGTTGTTAAAACTAATGCGACAAAGTAACTTAAAAATATATTATATTAATAACTATACCTTACATGCTACACAGTATGTGGTCCTTGTGAACTCACTCAGTGTACAGTTGAATACGTCTATGACCTCCGCCACCATGTTGAGAGTCCGCAAATATCTTGTAAATAGAGTGAAACAATGACCGGTCTTATCCTTTCAACCTTTGCTTAGTGTGTTCAACCAAAGAAACTCTTCAGCTTTATAAAATAAAGTATAGATTTTACGAATTTTATCCCAATTCATATTATGATTCTGCTAAAGTGGCCTTTTTCGACCCTCATAAATGTGCATTTCCACAGTAATAAGTCCCAGTAGTATTTAAAAACCGAATTCAACGAACTCCCAAAACTATGCAAAAATTAACTACCTTGATACAAACTAATGGATTAATCTTGTAACTAATAAAGTCACTTGCAAACTTTATAACAGTAGATATAAAAGACAACTAGAGGTTATTCAGCAATTTTATGGCAGCACTTAAATTCATTTGTGTAATAATGTTACAATGTGTGTCACCTTTGGCCTTGTTCAGACGTGGCGGTTAATGCGCGATTTGCTTTTACTAATTTGAGAGAGCTTTTGTAATCTAGAATATGCGAAGGAAAAACGACCTTAATGTGTAAAAAAAAAACGAATATTATATCAACCTAGGGAAATTTAAAAACAGTCCCATCGTCGTGTCCCGAAATCAAGTCAATTAGGTTTAAATTAGGTTGATAGTCAGCATTTCTTTTTCTTCAATAACGCATCCGCTCCTGGCCGTTTTCTAATTAATTCTAGTGAGCTAACTGAGAAGATGTGGCAGAAAAATGTCCCCAGCAAGACTTAATTATGTTAGGTTAGAAGCACCTGTATTGGAAACCTTTTTTTTTATCGTGGTAATATCATCAAATGAGTCCTCCCACCCAGGGCAGAGCGGGAGGGACTGTCAGATTCGTACTGACTAAAATCCACGGTGTCCTTCAATAGCCCTTTACGTACTGGGGTCACGGTAATCCCTTGGTCCCGCGACCCCAGCAGGGTATTGGAAACCTTAGCAAAAATTTCGGTTGTAGTAATTTTTAATACGCCAATGTCCATGTTAAGTCATCAGGCAGAAATGTTATTTTACAAGCGCCTAGTAGCTAATTTCGCCCGTAAAACGCTCAGTCAGTACGGGCCTTATAAGTTAAAAGCTAACTGTTCGCTGTGTTTGTAGACAACAAAAGTCAAGCGACAATGTCTTCTACGAATTTGTTTTGCAAATGTTGGACGTTCGTTTTGTACGTTCACTCCTACGTAGAATGTTCACGGAGCCTCGGAGAGGTTCATTTGTTTGCTAACCACGCCTTTGTGCGTAGTATGGTCGTGGGTCGAAGAGGATCTTTCTTCCGTTACCTGCAGTACTGTTTCTCCATTTTCTTATCCATCCAAAGATGTCTTGGAAAAATCGCTTTTGGCGATAAGACATTGTTTCACCGTAATTGTAATCTACCTACGTTTTTATACAAAATTTCTTTGCCGTTGGCTGCTGTGGAATGAATCGCAATTTCAGCGGCAGAAAATGCGATTTTCGGGGACATTCGTCTACCTCTCAGTCTTTTAACTCTCGATTCCTGAAGCTCTTCTCAAGGCTTCATGTTCAATTGTGGAGGTCAGATAGGCAGTCGTCCATGTAAAATACTGATATTCAGCTGCTTCTGATTAGACTGGTAGCTGATCTCAACATATTTGGGCTGTGCAGATGATATACTTATCATCTTTTCAGAGCAAAGTATTCCTGTTTTTGGGGTGACAAGTCATCCTACAAGTCCACCTGCGGTGAAGCAACTGACAAACATACTTGATTGACTAAAACAATCCTTTTTTAAGACATTCCCGCGATATAAATGTGGTTTTTAACTTGTCTTTTGACATACATCCATCATATAATTCCATAACAGTTTGGCATTGTTAAATGATAAATGCTTCAACTTTGTACCGGTCCCAAATGCACTTTCAAATTCTATCTGATATCTCAATACTCTCAAAAGAAGTTTTGTAACTTCACTTTCAGGTCTGGAATTTTGTGTATGTGAGTTTAAAAGTTTGTAAACGCACCCACGACAATGGTGAAATTCCTAGTGTAATTTTCAAAGAAAAATTTTTTTTAAACAAAACTTAAAAAAGTCTGGAAATGATTTTGCAAAGTTCATTTTATTATAGTTCAAAGCTTAGACGACATTTTATATTTACCTACTATCAAAATTTTGTCAACAATAATTTAGTGGTCGCGGGACTTACGAATTACCGTGACCCCGGAACGTAAAGGGCTATTGAAGGACACCGTGGATTTTTGTCAGTACGAGTCTGACAGTCCCTCCCGCTCTGCCCTGGGTGGGAGAACTCATTTGATGATTTTACCACGATAAAAAAAAACAGTAATTTAGTAACAACAGTAATTTAGGAGACGCGGGACCGTCTTTAAAATGCACCGGGTGGACTTTTAGACAGTAAGTCTCACAGTCTCTTTTGCTCCAATCAGGCCAGGAGCCAGGAGGACTCATTTGATGATTTAGACACCCCTAAAAAGGGTGGGAGGATTCATTTGATGATTTTACCACGATAAAAAAGAAACAGTAATTTAGTAACAACAGTAATTTAGGAGACGCGGGACCGTCTTTAAAATACACCGGGTGGACTTTTAGACAGTAAGTCTCACAGTCTCTTTTGCTCCAATCAGGCCAGGAGCCAGGAGGTCTCATTTGATAATTTAGACACCCCTAAAAAGGGTAATTTAGGAATAGCCACATTTGTGACGCGTTTGGGTAAAGTTTCATTTATTTTAGAGTAACAACGAATAATGGACTCAATATTTCATCTATAAAACACGCTCACCAAACATGAAACCTCCATCGTTCAAGCCTCCAAGGCTTACCGTTCATAACTTCAGCCAATACTTCGATATTGACCATATCTCTCAAGTACTTACGTGCAAACGTGAACCGGAACGTCGAACTTTGACATAAGTAGGTCAGCGTGAAAAATTTAGATCCTGATGCTATTATTGAGGTTCTATTTGAGCTTGCAATCGTTGAAAGAGTGTCTTTTGTGAACTGGATTTGTTACTTAAATGGCTTACTTAAGGCTCACCTAGGTTTTACAGGGGTTTAAATTTTTGACCTACCGAGTGACTTAATAAAATCTATATCCGTGTAGTCGTTCGGAAATTATGCACGTACAGACAGACTTAGCGACTAGGTAATATCTATACTAATATTATAAAGCTGAAGAGTTTGTTTGGTTGAACGCGCTAATCTCGGGAACTACTGGATCTAATTGAAAAAATAATCATCGAGGAAGGAAACAGCCAGTACATAGTATAGAACAAAGTCAAGAATAATGATTCATTAAAAAGGTTTAGGTTTTAAACTTTCCTAATTAATCACTCTGACTATTGATGAAAACCGCAAGTCTCAACCACAAAACTGTGCAGCAATTCTTGAGTTTATCGCGAACAGACAGACAGAAGCGGCGGGGACTTTGTTTTATAAGTAGGGAAAAGACCTTAACAATTGTGCTGTCAGGTCTACACACGCTTTTGGAACGAACAGCTCGGGAATTTATGTCCTCCGACTGCAGTTCTTATTTTGATAAATCTAAAGTTCAAAGTTCAAGCTCTATCAATCAAATTGAGGTCAGGACCTTCCGCTCCCAGGGCCGAGCGGACTTCAGCGTTCCCGCGCAAACTGTGACGTAAATGAACGAGCCCGAAAAGGCCCTGACCCGTGCTTTGTGGAAGCGTGGATAGAGCTAGTACAATGGTTGGTGACATGATGTCAAAAACATCGAGATTTCTGAACTACGCTTTGTAAACGGACCCGTCACGAAGGGAAAGACATTTTAAATATTTATGCTCATTTACGTCTGCGTCGCGAATTAAAGCCTTTTCTGGGGAATGAAAAAATTGACTGCGAGCAGGATTTGAATTTTGAACCTGCCGTTGTGACTCGGTTGGTAAGAGCGTCCAATGTACTAGTTGGGAGTCTCCTGTTCGCTGAAGGTTTTGTCTTTCCTCAGAAAAAGCTTTGAAATACATTTATTGGGCTGAAAAGTCACGCTTTACGATACACGTTTTGGGGTTTAAAAATCAAATAAGTCCTACAGTTCTGGGTGGAGCTTCTGCTCCAGCTACTTCTGCTACTAACAGACTCTTACTGACTAGGAAACCATCCTTTTCTGTCACAGTCACTTTGCGTCAGGGGCCCAGTGCCCTTTTAAGACAGTCCTGCGAGCTCGGACGGAACCCATTAACTGGATTGGTCAGATTGGCATCCGATTTGACTGGAATGAGAGATAATTTTTCTGAATATAATCATTTTCTTTATGTTTTCAGTCGGAACGCATTATGGAAGAAAATACGATCGTCCGTGATCTCATCACAAAAATTCTCGATGAGACCGGACCTTCAGACGGGTGCAGGTGAGTTACATTATTTTTTCTAGTATGTAAAATATCCCGGGTCGACAGCGCGTTGTGTTCCACGCGCGCCTCAAAGAGTGTCAGCATAGTGACGGGGCCTGTAGAGGGCCAAAGCCTGCCGGGGTCGCGGGACCAAGGGATTACCGTGACCCCCGTACGTAAAGGGCTAGTGAAGGACACCGTGGATTTTAGTCAGTACAAGTCTGACAGTCCCTCCCGCCCTGCCCTGGGTGGGAGGACTCATTTGATGATTTTACCACGCTAAAAAAAAAGTATGTAAAATATAGGGTTTTAGTATTATTGAAACAATAGCATAAGCCCACTGCTGCTGAGACACAGGTACTGCAAATAATCTTGTAACCAACAACGTTCTTAGAGTTTTTAGAACCGGGTTGCATGCCCTAAACTAGAAATAAATACTAAGATCCACTACACGGGCCCAGTGCGGGTTGGTAGATGTCACATGTCATAGAAATGTTTGGTTCTAGGAACAGATCCTATTCCTCTCGATATTTTCCTTCACGATCTTTAATACCTCTTCAGGATCTGAATACCTGGCGACCGGGTGGTTGCCTGGACTTTGAGAGTGGGTACTCTCAAAGTCCGGCAAGAAAGTCTAGTAGCAAGGCTGCGTATTGTCCACGGATGCGGTTTAACCAGTTCTTGAGGGATCATTGTGCTAGCAGCTGGGGGACCCACTGTGTAAACACATTGCACCGAAAGTATTATATTTTTCTTTAACTGTCGTCACAACACTCCATACTACTTTCTTCACACTTTCAAAAAGGGCATAGTAAAGTTGCAAGCACGGCAACGTAGAGGCAGTACAGTCAGATTTAGAGAAAATTTCTCTTTGGTACAGATGCCACTGCCAAAGGGTGTAACTTTTTTCTGAAGCTTATCGTATCTCCGGTGCAGACGTCCATAGGCTACGGGGACCAATATCCATAAGGCGGGTCTATAGATTGTTTGTCACTGTTATGGTGAAAAAAGAACCGTTTAAACAGTGGAAAAAAGTCTAAGCAGACGATGAGTAGTTAATGCTGTACACAGTACCTGCCATTGTATTGAGATTATAGGGATCTAGAACGTTCTTGACGTCAATGCAAGTGAATATGTCGCACAGGAAACTTCCCATTATCGTACAAAAGAAATTGATCTTGCGTTTAAATTGCAAGTGCATATTGCATAAACTGTTTGATGTAAGTTCAGGGTATCAATAAGTCAAAAGTAAAACCGTTGAGATGTTTTTAGTCTTTTTAGTCGTATTCCATTTTTAAAATTTGTTTCTTAGCTTAATGCCACCCATACACGATCCAGTTTACCGTTTCCAGCGCGTAGAAAGCGGCTTGCGGTGTGAATTCTGAAGGCAACTGCTTATGTAGATGATCTGATCCGATCCAGCCTGTCCCTTGCTGGCCTCTGGCAGGACTTGCTGGCTCCATTTATTTATATTACCGCCGAAGGGAATGGAAGCGAATTTACGTAACGAATTCTTCTGTGTTTACTATTGATTACTGTTGAAGATTATAAAAGTGACGTCACGGGCAGACGCCATGACACAAACAAGTGTTTTGGCGCGAATTTCTATATTGCAAATAAAAAGTAATTCTTTTTAACAAAATCTTTCTGTATAAACATAATATTTTTCAATATAAAGTAGGAATTTCAATATAAAGTTTAGGAATTGGTCTAAGTCTTTGAAAATTAGTCATCGTGTCTACTAAAATATATAAATAAATCACCGTGTCTAAAAATAAAATTTTAACAAGTTTAATGTCACCTAAATTAAGTATGCTGTTCATTACCACAACTATTGTGACGGAAATACCAGCGGCGATGGATCACTAATGAATTAAAAATGAATGAAAGGTGCATAATTAACAAGGAAAGCCCCTAAACAGTAAAAAATCTGCCCGCCTTTTCCCAACTATATTGTCAGAATATCAGTATTTAATATGGAGCGACTGTCTATCGGAACCTCTACAAACTAGTAACTGGGTAATACGATACCCCATGGTAAGACTGGTTGTCAGACTTTTAGAACTTCTGACTGAATAGTAACGACTGTCAAAGACCAACAATGACAGCCGGCACGACTTTACGTGCTTTCCGAGGCACGGAGGAAACTCGCTATTACAGATGGTCACTCATCCACAAACCAACCTCAGCAAGCGCGGCTTAACCCGGAAGATAGGTATTTTTTCTTTCGGTGTTCATAGATAAAGAAATAAATATCTGCCAAGTCAACCAAAGAGAAGTAGAAATTCCGACAGTCAATAACCACGTGTCTTAAATCTTTAAGAATACTCTACAATAGCTTTACACAATGCCAAATAATTTACGTAATACTCTTTTTTAAGAACGACATTTTAAGGGCGCCGCGACCTCTAGTTATCTCTTCTTTATCAGATATCAAATTGACCATAAAAATAAGAACGTGTAAAATGCTGCATCGTGGTTTTATACATATAATCATTTATTTGGCGTCAGTCATCCGAAGTAATATTATAAATGCAAAAGTGTGTATGTTTATAACGCTTTGACGCCTAAATCGCTGAACCGTTTTCAATTAATGTTACAAACATTTGAAGATTTATAGGATCCTTTTTTTTACGTTGTAAAGTCATCGAACGAGTCCTGATGTAATGAGTTTATGGGATCGTGGAGACGGTTATATGCTATTACATAATTTAGCCTATTGCAGTTCACTGCTACACATAGGCCTCATCTCTCAGGAGCTATCTCTCGCTTTTATCATTCAGCCACCGTCAGCTACCTTCAGGTCATCGGTCCATCTTGCCGGGGCACATCCCACAATACGTTCAAATCCACACTAGTCTTCCCACTGCACCTTTATCGGTTCTCCTGAAATTGAAATAACTAATGGGTGAGGCTCCGAGTGTCAAGTAAAATTTGGCTTATAGATAGAAATTAAGAGGAAAGGCATGTCGTTTAAAAAAAAAATTGGGAAATTCAACTACTACCCGCTCGAAAGGTTGAAAGGTTATAATATGAAAAACTGTCACGGGGCGAAGGTGTTACGCGTGGCGAGTACATGAATATGCATTCGACAGAATAAAGATCAACGCACACTTATAACCACTGAATTGGATCAGCATCGTCTCAACTTGAGACGCTTGAGATTCTTAATGTAAATTCATACTGCAAGCTAATAAACAGCATCTTATTCTTGGGGGCTTGTTAGACTCTTACCGCCTTATTACAAAAAGGGGTTTAACTAAAAACCCAGGTTTAATCTTGTAAAACTACGGTTTAAACAAAGATTATTACAAATCGTGGTTTTGCGATAAACCATGGTCTAACAGTAGTAGCTGTCAAAGGTATGTCAAAGTTTCTCATAGCAAATTTTTCATTGTGTTGTAGTTTTTGTGTTATTTTCATCTAAAATGGCTTGAAACAAGGTACATTTAATTGTTATTACTCATTGTGGATTTAATTGTATAGACAATCGTTCAAATGGCGGTACTAAAGTCGACGTTTTATCTTAGTTTTGTAATACGGACAAATTTAAACCATGGCTCTGCAGATAAGCCTGGACTTGATAGACCAGGTTTAAACCAAGGTTTATTTAGTTTTTGTAATAAGGCCGTTATAGTCAGTCATACGCCTTTGCTTGTCTCAAGCAAGCTTCATTGCACGAGATAGTAGTGAAACGCGAGCCCAACTTTAAAAGAGAAAGATCCACACAGGTAGTCGCCAGTGTTCTTCTACCCAATCGTAAGCATTGTGATGTTTAGCCCGAAGCGTAGCGTCCACCGACAAAGCGCAACCGAGACAAGGTTACATGCTCGATGAGTCAATAAGCCGAGGCGATGCCTTGATGATCCCGTGTTGTGCTCATAACTGTGCGTTGACCTTTAAACTTAATCAATGTAGTTTTAATGTATAACATTATAATATTTTAATTTGGCCCACTGACCTGACCCCCATGATTGTTTACGTTTCCATATCTTTGGTTAAAAGTCGAAGAACAAAAAACGACGCGTACCAAGCAAGACTAACCATAATTCATAACATCGGCAACAGAATACGCTTCTTTTTTTTTCGTGTTAAAGTCATCTAATGAGTCCGCCCACCCAGGGCAGGACGGGAGGGACTGTCAGACTTGTAGTGACTAAAATCCACGGTGTCCTTCAATAGCCCTTTACCTACCGGGGTTACGGTAATTTGTGAGTCTCGCGACCCCTGCAGGAACAGAATATGCTTTGCAGAATTCATTACTACCCTGTAACTGGGTCGTTGAAGTCTGATAGGCACTCCCTCTATATAAAATTCTGGTATTTAGTTGGTGGCTAGATGAGGCCCTGGCATTAGGCCATTGTCCTTTGTCAGAGACACAACAGTTAATTAATAGGCACTGTTTAACATTCATTTTCGTTGCGATTGTACACACGACTATACAACAAGCTAAACATAACCAGTTTATCGTGGCCTCGCTTTGTATACTCTTTCCGAACATTCAACCGTCAGCGTATTCTGGTTTTGTATAGCTTCATCTGTAGCCGTGTATGCTCAACCATGTTGTAAAAATATTATATTCAAAGAATACAAGTCAAAATCGAATAAGTCCGTCAGTTAGATTATCAAAAAATATTTGTCACGTATTTTTTCTTTTGTTACGTAAACCAAGAAGACGAGGAGCTCGTGGCTAAATAATTACAGCCGCACAGGCCGATCTTGCGGGTTAAGCCGCGCTTACCGAGGTTGGTCTGTGGATGGGTGACCATCTGTCATAGCGAGTTTCCTCCGTGTCTCGGAAAGCACGTAAAACCGTTGGTCCCGGCCGTCATTTGTAGATCTTTGACAATCGTTACTGTTAGTCAGAAGCTCTAAAGTTGTCTGGTTAACCAGTCTTACCATGGGGTATCGTATTACCCAGTTACTGGATTGTGGAGGTCCGACAAGCAGTCGCTCCATGTAAAATACTGGAAGCCGACCCCAATATAGTTCGGAAAAGGCTGGGCATATGATTATTACGTAAACCAAAATTGACTAAGATACGACTCTTTAAAAATTGCCAATACGTCACAAGCAAGTTCAGTTTTACTTGTTTCTGACGTCACGAGCCCCCACTGAAATTTAGATGCGTTATATCTTTGTAAATATGCATTAATGCAACAAAAGAAAAAATACGTGTCCTTTTTTTTAATTTTTGCTGACAAAATTGTATTTGCAATTTATTGATGCGGTCAACGTGCCTATTGCAAAGAAACATTGTGAAGAAAAATGCTTAATAAAACTATTACACTTTTATACGCTGATGGGTCGATAAGATTGTCGTGATATTATAACACGACATGACATTTTGACTTGTTGCATAGAGCTTTGTAAAATTAAAATGTCGGTAAGTTTTAAGTGCCATATTGCATGTCAACGCCTTAGGAAATAAAGGACACCATTCAAAATCAAAAACAAAAGTCATTATTCAAATTAGGCTGATTTATCAGCATTTTCTGAAGGTCAATTTTTACATAAGACAGTCCCCCAAAGCGCCCCCCTTTCGACACTTCCTATTGTTTTGGCTGGGAAGAAGAAGTGGCGGAACAAACTCCCCAGAAACACATCTGTCTGTACGGTTAGAGGAACCAAGATTGTATACAATTTAATAGAACATTCACATTATACATCAATCCGAAATTATATCCCAACCGTGACTAGAAGGCGCAAAAGATAAACTAGGACCAACGTAGTAAATAACAATTTAATGAAGAAGAAATTAAATTACAATTCTATATTATGTAGTTTAGTTTAGTTTTATTTTAATTTTGTATTTTTATATTTATGTATACTTAGGAATAAATATATAATTTATGAAGAAAATAAATGATTTAAATTACAAATAAAAGAACCAAAGGTCAGCAAGTCGACCAGTCACCACAAGCAGCACCCATTCATCACACCAACACACCTCTGCCCAACTCTTTTTGTATTACAAGCGTGATGTTACATTATTCTTAATTCCTTTAAGTCGAGTTCTAGCAATGATTATCATTATTTATGTTATTCAAATGTATGAAAATTACGAATCTTCATACTTGTATAACTTGGCCGAGAGCAATCTTACATCTTTTGTGCCATAGTAACTATTGCTCCAAATGACTAGAACTACCCATATATACAATTTTGTTTTCTATGGCACTTTCAGAAATGGCCCAAGAATCTATAGAGCCTGAATGATCTCCTTTGCCTTTTTTGGATGTTAAGATTTTAGTGCCCCTTGTACTCCAGTGCCGCGACATTCCCGCTATCCATATCCTTGAACCAAAACTTCAAAGACATGCAACATTCATCTAACTTAGACAGGGCCAGTGTTCTGTATTAGGTACAGTCGAATTCCTCTTACAGGGAGTTCGCGTACCGTGTGGTTTTAATATGAATTAATGTAGTTACTTTAGCGTAATTGACTGGTAGTTGTTCCGGGTCTGGGTGTTTGTACATGTGAGTTTCTATGTTTATAAACGCACCCACGATGCAGGTGAAATTCTTAGTGTGGGCCAACGTTGAAAAAAAAAAGAAATAATGAACCTCGTCTGCTGGATAAGTACTAGAGGACGCTATACTGAGAAGCTGCAATTTTCTTTCCTTAAAATGCTTTTAAAAAGAATTAGTTAATTTATCTTGCATTCGACAGTAACCTTTTTATTTTTCTTTTTCAGCTCCATACAACCACCGGATAAAACTCTAAACAACATCCAAGCGAACAGCCAGTATCCTAAAAATGAAGCAAACTCATTCTTACCACCGCCTTTCTCCGCCAATTCATACCAGAACAACCAACTGTTCAACTTCAACCAGTCCGACCAAAACGGTTACAATTTCAACTTACAAAACGGTTTTGGCAACACAAACGGTTTTGTCAACTACGAGAATGATGTCAACACGTTACTTGGTATCGACACCGTTACCGATACATCAACAGATACCGTAACTCAGGAACAGTTGAACCTACTAAGACTTGCTGCCCAAGAAATAGGTGGCGCGCAGTTCACAACACCACCAAACACCAATAAATACGACGAAAAATACAATAACTACAATTTCTTCGAACCTAACCAAAGAAATTCGTTGCCTGAAGCTAATATGTTCTCAGTGAACAATTTCAATAGACCGAACAGCTTGAACCTCGATATGAACTTCAACACAAACTTTGAAACCCCATTCAATAATGCACAGAGGTTTCCTAACAAATACGAGAATTTCCTCAAAGATCAAAATCAGGACGCGGAAATACTATCATATTTGAATCAATTAAACATGTCCGCGGACAGACCTCGTGAAGAAAACGGAATAAATAACGTGGATATGAGGATGCAAATGGATTTAAATGGACATTACCCGAACGAGGATTTCCGACAAGAGGAGAGGAACAAAATGTTTGTGAACAGGAACTTCCAACAAATGCCGCCTAATAGAAACTTTGGGGAGAATAACTTCTACGATAATATGATGGCCCAAATGAGTGATAGGAGTCCGATGGGTCAGAACTTCGATTTTTCGAATCAGCCGACGCCTGTTTCGGCGGCGAATTCAATGAACTACAATCGGTCGAATGGGTACAATCAAAATGAAATGATGCAGCGTCGTGACATGAATGCTATGATGCCGCGCGAAAATTTCCAAGGGAATATGAATGATAGGGCGAACTTTGAGAATCTCAATAGGGAGAATATGCAGCAGGCAGCTATCATGCGACAGAACCAGGAGTTGGCGCGACAGATGAGTTTGTTGATGAGGAGTAGACCACCGCCTAACCAGTTGAATGTTGATGTGTCGTTTCTGCACGAGAATAACCCTTTTAACCTCGGTAAGTTTATTTTTATAAGGCTACAATTTAAATGCTTATCAATATTTTTTTTGTGTACCAAAATGGATGAATGCTCACCATATCTTAAACTCGCTTTAGCAAGATTTCAGGGACACCCCGAAGTTCGTTTTGGTTAGGATCCCTTAGCGCTTCGTCGACCTTGCTTAGGTCTGTTTTTTTTTAATTATTTACAGAAAATAGGTTAATTTGGTGCACATTTATTCATTCTGGCAGGTATTTCGATTTTTTGGTTTTAAAGTAGGATCTTTTCTGGTAGGCGTTTAAACACAAGCCTTTTTATAATACTACCAGTTTAGTCTATCAATTTCGGTCAGAAATGCTCTTGCTGATCGTGACCTGTTAACTTCAAAGAGTCTTCAAGCAAAACGTTAGATAAAAGGTTGTGCATATATGTTGTGTCACATCTCTGTGAAATCGCGTCCTGCGATCGATAGTTGCCCGATAGTCCCCAGATCCCCACCACCGACTCCGCACGTAGCATATATTGTGACTGCCCCGTAGGTCTCGTGGTCTCAAGCGCGACTGCTTATCGTGAAAGTAAAAAAGAAAAGGTTTTTATTAGCCACAAACAGTACAGAACAACAACATTGAAACTAAACAAAACAATATAATGAAGAAAATAATAAAACTGAAATAAGTATTTAACAAATTTAGTCCTGTATGAGTCCAAAAGGCCCATGGCCCATGCATGTGCTGCGACATATTGAGAAAAAGTCGTCGCGTTCATCGTGGGGTTTTCGGTTCGGTTCTCGGAACGACCAAGAAGTGCTATTGGGTTTTCCTATTACAATTTCTCAGTAGCAAGCCGGTGTTTGGAAGTTGGCGGTAATAATACCCCTCGTGCTTCGGAAAGCACGTTAAGCCGTTGGTCCTGCGCCTCTCTCAGGTAGTGTCGAATTGCCGTCCTACCGGTCTATGAGAGTAGAGGAACCGAGAGTGCACCTGCGCTTGCGCACATACATGTGCCCTACAATATCTCCCGCGCAGATAGCTAATCTCGCCTTAGATTATATTATGACACAGTCCAACAGTTATAAATGTTTTCATGAGGATCGTTAAGTATAATTTACTCCAAGATTTCAATTCTTAGGCCCACTTGCACCACACATCACTAAACGGGTTTAGCGCTAAACCTGTTTAGTGGTTTGTGGTGCAAGTGGGCCTTACTGTTCAATAATGCATTAAAACAAAGTCACATTGAATATTTGCTCAAAATCATTGCTTATTTAATAACTGGCCTTGATCAAACACTTTTATTATTCGATGAACGCGGTATAATGTAGATAAGTACGTAAGTTCTAGTCAGTTTTCTTTGTTGAAGAGTTCAAGGTGAGAAATATAGATTCTTTGTCATTGTACAAAGCAGAGATACGTTTGATTTACATATAAAACGTGCAGTTGCGACATTTAAAAAAGATACCTACACATAACTTTATTTTTGGGTTGTAAATATCATCAAATGAGTCCTCCCACTCAGTGCTGTACGGGAGGGACTGTCAGACTTGTACTGACAAAAATCCACGGTGTCCTTCAATAGCCCTTTAAGTTCCGCGACTCCGGCAGGCTTTTTAAACCTCTTAGAGCCCCCCTGAGAGATCTAAAAACCTGACAGGTCAGATTACTGACAGATTGCACATGCCCGCAATAATCTTCTATCCAAGGAGATGGCATATGAAAGCAGAAATGCACAAAGCTTAGAACACAAAACCCTTATAACACAAAGTATAGCTCAGTATATAAATGCATATATAGGTAGATACTACTGAGAAACTCCCGATGGTAAACCCAATAACACATATAAGGGTACATTTCCCCATCAGATTTATCACCCTTTTTTTCAGCATGGTAATATCATCAAATGAGTCCTACCACCCAGGGCAGGACGGGAGGGACTTTCAGTCATTCGAACCGGCTAAAATCGACAATATATAATAATATATATTCCACAACTATCACACAGCGCCATCTAGTCCCAAGCTAAGCAGAGCTTGTGTTATGGGTACTAGATAACTGATAAACATACTTATATATTTCTAAATACATACATATTATAGATAAATTACACCCAGACACAGAAGAAATGATCGTGCTCATCACACAAACATTTGTCCTGGGTGGGAATCGAACCCACGACCTCCGGCATAGCAGTCAGGGTCACTAACCACTAGACCAACAGGCCTGTCAAAAGCCCAAGTAACCAGTTTAGGCAGTACCGCGACCAAGTTTTGCCATTATTAAATATGATTCTTAAATTTCCAGGTCTGGGCGCGCTATTAGGCCCAAGTCCACCGGTCCCACCGCCAGTGTTGCCATCACCAATGCTAGATCTACCTCTTTTGGCACCGTTTTATGCAATGAGGAATATGAGGTAAATACTTAATAATTTTTGTTTATTGTGCAAAGGGAAAAGCTGATTTTATCTAAATGTTCAAAATAATGATAATGATTACAGACGAAGCTGCAAGCATAGCACTAGTTTTCTAAGCACACAGTATTTAATGACATCAGCAATGTAAACCATTTGTTTGTATAAAATGGCGATTAATACAATCCGCCTGCGACACGTATACCATAATGTTTGTTTCCAACTGGTCCAAGCATTTTTAATGACAAACTAAAGAAAGTTTGTAACTAAAAATGCTTGGAACTAATTTTAATTTAAAAAAAAAAAATAAGCAATAATTATGCAAACTTATCGCCGCGGATCATATATTATGGTCCTTCGAGCCGGATAATGTCATTCTTCCGCAGATCAATTGTCCGATCGAGAATTTATCCCATTGCGAATGTTTATTTTAAGCGTAATTATTGCACTTTCATACAATATTTATTTTAAGAAATATTTCAGAGAACAAACTGTTTGGACCATCTTTTATTTATTTTGATCAGATTTTCCATTACATTAACTTAATTTTAATAATAAAAGATATTTATTAATTGCAAGGTTTGTTTCTTGTCAATTTTCAAATTGAATACATTCAATATTGTCAACAGAAGCGCTGCCACGTCCTCGGGTATCCTACACGCGCGTCTGGACGCCTGCTACGAACAATGGCGGCAATTGGAACGTGAACGTAAACGTACGGAGGCCCGGCTGGCGCTGGCGTACCCCGGGCGGGCTGTGTCCTCGTCCAACTCCATCCCCGTGCCCAGACTGCCGCCGTGTCCCACCAGGGTCGACCGACTCACTGTTGATATGTTGAGGGAGCATACTAAGGTGAGAAAGTACTTGTTTTATAGCCTAGTCTAATCTTAATTAGAAAAAAAATGGCGTCGGTGTCTTAAATCTTACCTTATTGCTATTCCACCAATTCGCACTAAGCGTTTCCAAACGTCTTATAATGCGGACAGCGAAGGAGTTGAACTCTCTGCCTGCGAGTGTGTTTCCGAACGAATACAACACTAATCTCTTCAAAGTTAGAGTGAACAGGCTTCTTCTGGGTAAGCTCGCTCCATCGTCGACCTTGTCTTAGTCACTCCTGACGTAGACTAAGGTCAAGAGCAATGCCATAAAACATTTAAAAAAAAATGTGTTCAGTGCCTAAAATGTTCCATGTGCCTAAATGTCCCGTGTCTAAAGTACCCCATGTTTAAATTGTCTCCCGTGTCTAAAGTAGCCCCTGTGTATAAATAAAGTATCTTATGTATTTAAAATGGCTCTAGTATCTAAAATTTCCTGTTCCTAAAATGTCATATGTGTTAAATGTTAGAACTAAGCCTGAATAAATGTCTGAATAGACCCAAGTGTCCCATATGGCGGTCGCGGGACTGTACGAATTACCGTGACCCCGGAATGTAAAAGGCTATTGAAGGACACCGTGGATTTTAGTCAGTACAAGTCTGACAGTCCCTCCCGCTCTGCCCTGGGTGGGTGGACTCATTTGATGATTTTACCACGATTAAAAAAAAACAACAAGTGTCCCATATGGCAATGTCTAATTTCACTCGTGATGTCTGTCGAAGCAGTTCCAATGCTGCCACTTCGAACATTAGCTTTAGTCAGAACGAAAACGAAGCACAATCAACAATGTACAGGCCTGTCGGTCTAGTGGCTAGTGACCCTGACTGCTATGCCGGAGGTCGTGGGTTCGATTCCCACCCAGGACAAATGTTTGTGTGATAAGCACGATCATTTGTTCTGTGTCTGGGTGTAATTTATCTATAATATGTATGTATTTACAAATATATAAGTATGTTTATCAGTTGTCTAGTACCCATAACACAAGCTCTGCTTAGCTTGGGACTAGATGGCGTTGTGTGACAGTTGTCGAATATTTATTTATTGTCATCAATCAAGGAATAAATACAAACATTTTCTTCACCAGGTACTAACATTAATGGGTAAAATGGAGACCTTACGAGCAAGTGTCTGCGTGGCACAAAACAAGAAGCCAAACAAACCTGAAGACACAAAGATCACAGTACTGAAGCGTGGTCAGGACGTGTGCGACAAGGAGGTCGGGCTGGACCCGGCGACCTTCGACCCTGCGTCTTGGAAGGAAGATATCGCACACTTGTCTGAGATGTAAGTAACTTACCATAACATATTGTAAAGAAAAAAGTAATTGCAAAAAAAAATAGTATCCGGCTCGAAGGACCAAAAACTGTCGGGATTTTCGCCGTTGACGATAATCATTCGACGTATTTAAATGTTGTGGGCAAAGAATTCACACTAGCAACATTATTTAGTTGTTTATTTGTTAACTTTTCGTCCGCAGTGCCCCGCACAGTGAAGTGGAGAGTGCGATGCTAGCGTGGCGCAGTGCGGTGGGAGGTGTGCAGGCTGCACGACGACGAGAGCTCGCGCCGCACCACACGCACCGCGCGCAGCGACCTGACCGTATGTATACATTCTAATTAGGCACAACTCTGCCCGACCCTTATGGGATTACAGGCGTGATGTTATGTTATGTTTAATTGCTTGTTGAAGTCGCTAGTTTTAGCAATACTTATCATTATTGTGATTTCTCGGCACTCAAAAATCAACAAATGACGATTCATCGAAGATAGTATAACATAACCGAGAGCAATCCTACAACTTTTGTGCCACAGTAACTATTGCTCCGAATGACTAGTTATACCGATAGGTTTTCTTTGACTTCAAAAAAGGCCGAGAAAAAATAATGTCATTTGCAAGCGATACGTCAGGCGACCGAGAAATCGTCTAGTGTAAATGCCCTAATGTTTTCTACGTAGGAATTCTTATTCAAATAAACACACAGTAACATTTGCCATGTGGTATAATAGTTATTTATGCAACTGTTGTATAATCAGGGGTATTAAAACACGAATGTGGGTTTATCACACGAGGCGTAGCCGAGTGTGATAATAGTATCACATGAGTGTTTTAATACCTAATTATAACAGTTGCATACAAGACTTTATCTACAATCATAATGTGAATCCTCTATAAAAGATTCTCATACCATAGGGTGTTGTACAGTGTTGTAAGAACTATGTAAATTCAAGAAAAGTCTAATTGCGAAGCATGTAAAATAAACAAACCTTAATAAGTAAAAGAATTATTTATTGTACGAATTAGTCTTCAATCTATTGTTCTTTTTTTCAAAATTTTAGCGATCTGGTGGTGAAAATGTCGTTGCATGAGAATGTTCTTTTTTTTATAGTTATTTATGCAACTGTTGTATAATCAGGGGTATTAAAACACGAATGTGGGTTTATCACACGAGGCGTAGCCGAGTGTGATAATAGTATCACATGAGTGTTTTAATACCTAATTATAACAGTTGCATACAAGACTTTATCTACAATCATGAATTCTCTATAAAAGATTTTCATACCATAGGGTGTTGTACAGAACTATGTGAATTCAAGATGGCGGGAAATAACACGATAAGACGAGAATCCGAAATTACGAATTAGTCTACAATTTATTGTTCTTTTTTCAAAATGTTAGCGATCTGGTGGTAAAAATGTCATTGCATGAGAATGTTCTTTTTTTGAAATTCATTATAACACGCGTTTGGATGATATAATGATCATTATAGCATTGAGTGTTTTAATGTTGGCAATAAGCTAATTGTTATAGGTTCTTTTATTAATAAACGTATGTCTCCCGCAGCCATCCTCCAGCTAGCCGAGGCAGTGAAGCAGCTCAGTATGTCAGCTCGTCGTGCTCGCGCGGCCATGTGGTGCGACCTCACGCTCACGGTCGCGCTCGCGCCCGAGCACTCGCCGGGGCCGGGCGGCCGGGATGTACTGAGGGTCAGTGGCATCCACATCATCAGCCCGAACACGTCCACTGATGAACATAGGCGATTCGTGCGATTTGCAATTTCTACTAACTAACAATGAAAATCGTCCTTGCTACTACGATATAATGATGCAATTGGCTATTTGACAGTTTTTTTTTTTTCGTGGTAAAATCATTAAATGAGTCCTCCCACCCTGGGCAGGGCGGGAGGGACTGTCAGACTTGTACTGACTAAAATCCACGGTGTCCTTCAATAGCCCTTTACGTTCCGGGTCACGGCAATTCGTAAGTCCCGCGACCCCGGCAGGCTATGGCCCTCTAGAGTGCCCGTCACTCTACTGACACTCTTTGAGGCGCGCGTTAAACACAACGCGCCGTCGACCCGGGCATGGTCCATGGTCGGACAGCGAGTCACCCATTACTCGCTGCCCGCATGCCCAATAGTGGATGATTAGTATAAATATATAGTTTAACACTTCTTGTTGCAATTAATCGATGCTGCCAATATGCCTAATCAAATCGCGGCAACTATACGCTGACGAAAATCCTATCACATATAGGGAATACTCGCGGCGGTTATTCGCTGTGTATGACTGAAGTTTAAAGCCTTTGTCAAACAGACAGGCGTGACTAATGCGAAGCGTGACGTTTTCATTTGTAATGTATGGAATTGTTTGAATCCAGTCACATAGAAAAGCGAAAGCGATCCGATAGCGTGACAGAATTATCGGACTGATGTCTCGCTTCGGTTCAGTATCGCTACGGAAACGCTTCGCTTTCGCCTGTCTGTTTGACAAAGGCATAAGGGCTAAAATTAAAAGTATATATTCCAGGTGGACACTACATCTCCCAGCTCCCCTCCCACGCCGGTGGTGAAGTCTCCCGTCACACAGGACAACGCCAGCGCTGGGAAGGCTACCGCTGGATCAACGCCAGCTGCTGATAGCACTGAGGTATTTTTTTTCTTTTTAAACATTGGCCCTAGGAATTTGTTCTGTGTTGTTAATGGGCGACTCGCTGTCCGACCATGGACCATGCCCGGGTCAACGGCGCGTTGTGTTCCACGCGCGCCTCAAGGAGTGTCATCATAGTGACGGGGCCTGTAGAGGGCCAAAGCCTGCCGGGGTTGCGGGACTAACAAATTACCGTACCTAAAGGGCTAGTGAAGGACACCGTGGATTTTAGTCAGTACAAGTCTGACAGTCCCTCCCGCCCTGCCCTGGGTGTGAGGACTCATTTGATGATTTTACCACCATAAAAAAAGGGATTTGTTCTATAGTGTGGATGCGTTTAGATCCACATACATAAATAGCCAGACTAGAAACATCTGTAGGCCATAGTTCTACCATCAGGGGCCGTTTTTGACGTCTCAAAACCAGGCTTATTCCAGTGAGTGAGCGAGGTGGCGCTAGACGACTTGCATAGCTCTGTCTTTTTCTCTCACTGGAACATGCCTGGTTTTGAGACGTCATAATACGGCCGCTAGTAGAGAGAAAAAAGTAGTTATTTCTTATGTCACTCAGGACCAAAGCAGCTTTCAACTGGTGAAAGAGTGTAATCGGTCCAGTAGTTTCGGAGCCTATTCAATACAAACAAACGATCAAATCTTTCTTCTTTATAATTTTAGTAGTAAGTAAGACAAACAATAAAAATAGAATGTTTTCTTTTTACAACAATAGCAGCCCTTTTCGCCCGTATTTACCTGTTTTTTTGGGTTCAAATTTTCAACCTTTCCAGTGGTTTTTTCGATAACAATCATACATAATGTAAAATTTGTTCTGACAATAAATTACACAACAAATATAATGATCCAATTTGGTGAAGTTATTCGGAAGCTATGCGCATGCAAACAGACTTTAGCAACTTATTTAAATTAATAGTTTAGATTTCGAAATATTTCAGCTATCTTCAGCCCTTCCATACGTACTAATAGGTTACAGAATGCCAATTCTTTCTCTTCTTTCATAATCAATGTTTGCCTAAAAAAGAGTTCACGCAATAATAAACCTTAAATCCTTTACAGGAAAAACCAAAACCCGCCGAGCAAGCAGCGCAGCCCGCGAAACCAGAAACCAAAAACGAGGCATCGAAACCTCAAAAACAGACTGAGAAAACCGAAAAGAACCAACAGAGACGCACACAGAACTATAGGAAGGTGAATCAACGTAGCGACTTCTATAAGAACCAGAGGTATGACACACGGTTCATGCATAACCGACATCCTTACCACTATCTGGCCACCGGACCTATAAATTAAAACCTCTTTTGTAATTATATTGAACCTTATTTGTTCGAAAAGAAAAAGTTCTACCTTTATGGTCGAAAATTCAAACCAGTATTTAAGAAAGGAACGGACGTTAAGACCTCCTTTTGCGTGTGATTGATTAAAAAGGTTTAATATGCTGTGAGTTGATGACTTAATCGGCAAAAATAAGTCCATGGGGACGAAAATTCTTATGATAGATCTGTATTCGCCATCTTTATGATAGGAAATTGTGTGATAGCTGAGCGAAGCCATTGCTGTAGAAAGTTCTAGATCTGGCTTTGATTTAGTCACAAAGTATCTAATTTAAATTGATGTTGCCTTCGTTCCAGCCTATTTCTAAACAAATGTGATTTAGCTTCGGCGTGTATGCTAAAAAGGTTTTTGTGATTAAGACAAATAAGGTTCAATATTGCGCGCTGAATTTACTTCCTATATGTGATAGATACCTTAATAATATGATGTAAACGAGTCTGTTTACGCCTTACAATTGAAAACAACTATAGATGTCTTTAAAATGACCTTAGGACTGACTTTGAAAATGGAATTGCTGATACTTCCAAAAAGGTTTTCGTTTTATAAAAAAAAGGATTTGACCTCGATACTGCCATGATAGAAAAAACGCTTATAATATGTGTGTGTGTGTTAAGTGTAAAAAAATATATCTATAGTTGGTTTCAAGCGGTTTTCGGAGCGTAAAAACGATGGTTGAGCAAAACGAGTTTAAGTTGAGCATCTACCTTATAAAATCATGCTTCGCTCAATTTTTATTCATAAAATAGTACATCAACGGTTTGGCTAAATAATAGAGTCTATTTTAACACTTTTTTAACATTTTCTACTAAAGAAATATACACGCTCAAATATCGTCACAATTTTATGCTCTGTTTTCGTTTCACGTATTGCTCAGTTATCGCGTTTTGCTAAACTGTCGTACAGACAATAAACGAAAATGTTTTCTATCTCGTTTGTTATTAGGTTTAAATCAACATTTTAACGCATTGCTCCGTAGCCTGATAGCAACGCAAAAGCATTTTATCATGATATTGACAAATAAATGCGCCTAGAGTAATTAAAGTCTGAAATATAGTTCAAAAAGATATTTAAACTTTAAAATAATTCAGCTATAATCATATTAAATGTTAATAGATAAACGTTTTAAAAAATATATCGATGTTTTTAGAATTAATATAGCATCTGTGTGCTTTGGTACCCCCTTTCTGCGTAGTTTTTGGATCAGCCGTATCGAATTATGAGCTTAATGTACCTTACCTTTAGACCAATTTTCTCGTATGCCATATACAAAGTTTTATTCGAACTATATTTCAAACTATAATTGCCAGTACTTGGGCCAATTTGCAAGGGAATGTTGCAATCATAATGATATCATATCAACATACAAATATTGTAGGGATTAGGGTTACACTTTTTATGATTGAACTAACTATGCATTTATGTGCGCCTAGTACACTGACGTGGTATATTTGTGATGGATTGAGCTAATAATCCTTTAAAAAATTATTGAATGAACAATTAAAGCAGTGACGATGACATTTAAGTATATCTCTCTCTTATAGCCGACTCGGGCCAACATTACCCGAACGTGCTTTACATACCCGAAGGAAACAGTTCCTTCTCGTTCAATAGCCACATAATAAAGTGCTTAACGCGCTTAAGATTTTACAAAAGAAATAAATTTTGGCATTAAAAATCTACTACATTCGATTTTTTCCACTTTCATAAAGATAAAATTCTAGTTGTGTCTTGAGATTGTATTTTTATTTAATTTTATATGCTTGCATTGCGGACATTTCACATAAAAAAGAAAAAGATACCGCTTAGGTGAACAAAAAGGTGTGCACAGTCATAAAAAGTGTACCCAAATAAAGACTAAAACAGGTAAAATAGAGACCATGATTATTATATTATGAGTATAATAATAATAAAGAACTACATAATTATTACTCAGTGTGTAGGTTTAATAATTGCCAGTATCAGAATTGCGTTATTTATTAATTGTGCTTAGCTGGATTAATGTTTAAAGTATTATAAAGGGGCGTATTGTGGTGATACTTGCCAAAATAATCGGTGTGAGCGAAGGGTGGCAACCCCTAGACACGGATTTGAGAAGTGTGCACGATTTTGAGGTCAGAACGCTTTCTGAATAGCATAAATGTTTTAGATGCGTTAGAATAGGTGTTAGCACGCGTGGAAAAGTCAAATAATCGAATATTTTTATTTATTTATTGGAAATCTTTATGCAATACAAAAAAAAAGCAATTAATTTTTTTAGGTTTTCATCTAATTTCCAATTTTCACTTAAAGCAGTTTCTAGTCACGTATTAAACAAAGTATTTTTATGGATGAATTTGTTAGAAATGTTCGCGGTAGTTCGCTCACACCGAATTCATAAAAAAAAACCCTTTAAAAATGTGATGTTTCTACGTTATTACTAGTTGACACTATTTTAATATATCAAATTCGTGCGAATAACAAAAAGAAAGTATATGAAATGAAGTTATGAACTATTAGCGTATAAGTGTACCACTTTTTATTTATTTAATATTTGAGAAAAGGAAAACATAAAATGAATTTAAATTCGAATGAATTTGTATAGTTGATAGTTAGTGCTTATTCGGATGTTGGGATGTACTGAGTCGATATTTAGGGCGGTACTTTAATATCGATATAAAAAATATATAAATTATCCCCATTACAGCTTGGTATTTAAATAATTGCTTAACAATGTAATGGGTATACGTTTAATTTTTTAACAGTCGATTTATTGATGTTATCGCCCATGAATATGAATAAGGTTGAAAATGCTTCGTAAGACGGGTTGGCTAGTTTTTCGTCAATTCTTTATAAATTTTAATTTGTACTGTAGCATTTTAACCCTTAACTCACTGCTACGGTACAAAGAAACGTTATTATTAGTAAAATATATGCACCTGTGTTTTGATAGTTAAATTTACGGCCAAAATGAATTGACTTGCTGAATAGTCAGTTCAAAATAATATTAGGTTAAATATTTTTCTGTAGTCATTTTTTGCATGGACGCTCAGATTTCGTGTAACTCCGGTTTCTCATAACGAATTTCGCATTAAATTTCGGAAACGGACTTCGGAAAATATCTCTGATTTCGTAAACGGTATTTGTAATATCCGGTTTCCGAAATGGATTTGGTAAATATCCGGTTCTTGAAACGGATTTCGTTTATATCCGGTTCATGTAACGGATTTCGTTAATATCCGGTTCTTGGTACGGATTTCGGATAACTAATTTTACATACAGTGCACAAACTGCTAATGCAGGACGTAACCAAAATGATAGGGTAAAATAAAATCTTCCATCTTAAGTTTGTTAGTATGTAAGAACAAATATTAGTTATTATTTAAATATTATTATTTTTCACATATTATTAATTGTTTAAAACTATAGTAATGCCGGTTTCTGCGTGAAATGCTTAATAAACTTGTTAAAATGAGACGATTAAACATTTAAGGATTGCTATACACTTGATCGGGTCGGCACGTACGATACGGCAACATTGTTTGAGCAATAAAATTATTACCTCACTCGCGTTTCATTCGGCTACGATCGGTAATCTCTTGGCGTCTACCATTACAAAACTATATTCGGTTCGGCACAATTTTAGCTCAACCGAAATTATCGAACCTTGCCGCCATTCGGCTTTGCCGAATCTTGACGACAAATGTGTAGCATTTGAAATTGGTTTTTTGTCTACCAAAATATATCTTCGCTTATATCAGAAACCGGTAGTTACTTTAAAGATTTATTTAATCAATTAGGAGATGGCTATAGATTTTTTATTATTAATATTCGTTGATTGTAGTGCCTTTCTATATAAATGTGCATGCATTTTAAGCCCTATGCAGTGTTGTACAAGCATTCAAATAAGTTGTTTGAAAAACCGTTGATTTTTTCATAGTTTTTTTTAGTTATACCTTACTCGTGATGCATTTCCGTGTGCAATAAGCTTTATTTATTTTTTTAAATGCACTGGTAGTGCTGATTGTCTCTGGTGGGGTTGGTTTAAAAAAGGAACGTGAAATTTGTGCGAAAATGTTGCCAGACAAAAAAAGCGCGAATTTTTGGCTTTTAAATGTTTTTATCGCGTAAAATTGCTCTCAAACATAATTTTAAAAAAAGCTAAATGTTTTTTGGAGACCTAACCGACCCTAACCCCAAAATGCTTCCAATATTAATATATTAAACAGATATTAGTACAATCAATTCGCACTTAGCGTTTATAGAATGTAGTCAAAGATATTCTTCTTAAAGAAAAAATATTTAGCACAATATTACAAAAAGAAGATGTTTAGTTTTTTAGCGAATTAGTAGATAGTTAATTATTTCACGTCCTATTAAAAGCTGACTATATTTATAACTGAAAAAAGATTTTTTACTACACTGTTTTCCGATGTTGCCATATTATAGAAACTATTTACCTCAAATCACTGTCTTGCAAAGTAGAAAATTTTCTATATTATTTTATTTCTTCATTTTTCGTGCGCAACGTGAAGGTGAACATGTCATTAATGTTTAAAAATTTTATTATTTGTTAAATGAATTCTTTGGGTCTTGGCTACACTGAATTGCGATGCTATAATATAATGACGCTTTTAAAATATAATATGATATTATAGCTAGTCTGTACTGTCCCACAGTTGGCCTTTTTTGATTGGTAAAATGTAATTGGGATTTGATTGGATAAATTTAATTATATTAAGAAATAATTTATTTAAACTTTATTATAATTTATGAGGCAGTTTAATGAACTAAATAAAGGCTGCGTATATGACTGAGTGGAACTCGCATTTCGTTTGAACGAAATATGTATAAAAATATTTATATTAGTGCAATATCGAACGATAAATGTCGCAACGCGACAATAAAATATTTCACTTTTTATTATTCATCTGATTTTGCAATACAATGACTTTTATTCTTGTTGACATAAGGTCCAAGTCAGAAGATAACAATTTAAAGGATTACTGTAGTTCATATTTCTTGATACAGATGTCGCCACAGTCGATTTGTATCGCTTAGCTTCGCATATTCAGTGTAGCCGACACTTTATATTACGTATTTCAATTTCCGTTGGACATAAATGAATTTATTTACATAGTTTATATTTAGGGTCAAATGAAACTGGCTAGCGTGACTTCAAACGTGATCAAACATACAATATAAAGGTCAACGTCCTCTGATACTATAATTTGGCAGTAGAACATTTTTATTGTTGATTGTTATTCTGCGAAATATTTTCAAACACATTAAAATATAGGGGCCAGATTATGACGTCTTAAAACCAGGCTTGTTCCAGTGAATGAACGAGGTGGCGCTAGACGACTTGTATAGCTCTGTCTCTTTCACTCATTGGAACAAGCCTGGTTTTAGGACGTCATAATACGACCGCAGGTCAGCAACCTTCGGTAGTAAAGTTACTTAAGTTTATTTTATCGTTGTCTCCCTAGCTAATTTCCTTTGTCCTTTTAGAAAATCAAAAAGGCTATGAGTTGCTTGTATACCTTCTAGACTTATCCTTAAAACGAGAAACCTTTAAAGTGCCACATATAGATTCCTTTTTTAAAATAATTATGTCGCTGTCCGGGGCGTTGTTTCAATTCAGAACCAAATATTGAACTGTATACGTAATTTGAACGAAAGATAATATTTGGAATAATCTAAGTAGAGAAAGCTACCTAAAAGGCACTTTTTTTAAATATTGAATTGCCATACAATTCATTACATGGAATATTCTATTCTATTGCTCAAGCAATAGGGTAGATAATAGACAAAAGTATAATTATATCGCAATTTCTTATTAAAAATATTCCGTTGTGACCTTTTTAGACGCACATTCGTCTATTTCTAGCTTGTGTAGGGAGGAAATTGATTCGAAAAAGGATTGATGATTTGTTTTATCAAGTTCCATTATGCCAGTGGCAATTAGGACTCCGTTTAGTGTTGCCAACATTTAAATATAAAACCGTTGCCAACCATAGTACCACTTGCATGACTAAACGCATTTCGTTCATTCGATTTTTAAAATATTTACGTCAAGAGTGTATAAGTTACTTCTAGGCAAGCGTGCTTAACCGTCAACCACATCTCACGCTTACCATCAGGCGAGATAGTGGTCAAATGGTAGCCTACCTTTAAAAAACACTCTCTCTTGTACTTTCAGAGAATCAGAGAAGCTTAAAATACTATTAGCACTTCTTATACTAAACGCGTTTAACTTGCGGTATTTTAAAGACCAAAGTGATACAGATCAATTAAAAAATATTTGTATGAGTGCCACAAAATCCATGACTAAAGCCTTTGTCAAACAGACAGGCGTGGCGAATGCGAAGCGTGACGTTTTTATTTGTAATGTATGGAATTGTTTAAATCCACTCACATAGAAAAGCGAAACCAATCCGATAGCGTGATAGAACTATCGGACTCACGTCTCGCTTCGGTTCGGTATCGCTTCGGACTCGCCTGTCTTTTTGACAAAGGCATAAGTGAGCCCATTGGGCCTATAGCATATTATCTGTATCATGTCAGCTAACCACAAAATGGCTGTGAGACTCAACGCCCCCACGACAGGCAAACCATGAAAGCCCTTTATTTTAGCTCAATAAAAGTTTCCTTCCGTCCATATAATATTGGAATTTTTCATAAATTAAGCTTCCCTTGAATTGCATTTTTAAAACCAGTCTCAAAACATGCTTTTTCATATTCTTCCACAATAATTTCTATCTTCTTTTTAAGTCCTTCGTAAAGGCTAAGCTATATTTTTGTTAAAAAAATAATTATAACCTAAAAAATATTATTTCTGATTTTTCAATGACCAACGCTTATAACAGCATATCTTATAAGAATATTGTGTGATATAACCTAATTATATTTAAAAAAATAATATTGTCCTTACTTAGTCCTTAATCGAGAAAAAAATATAAAAAAAGTATACCAAAACTATTCAGTACTTAATTTAAAGCCAATAATGAACGCTTATGATAAGTAAGAATGAGTGTAAAGAGAAGAAAAATCCTAAATTTTTATCAGTAATTCGTCCTACAGCTCCTCCTAATGCCATCCGCTATTTATATTCTCTCAAAGGCTTGGGACACAACGGTGTGGAAGTAAACATGGTTAATTACGAAACTCCGGATGGGTAATGGAATACCGGAAGGGTAGCGGAACTCCGGAAGGGTAATGGAACTCCGGACGGGTAATTCCGTCCACAATTCCAACGGAGTGCCGCCCAGATATAGTACTTTAGAAACGTCTTATGGAAATTTAACTGTTTTACCAGTCTGGGTAACTGAACTCCGGATGGATAATGGAATTCCGGAAGCGTAACGGTACTCCGGACTAGTAACGGAACTCCGGAAGGGTAATGGAACGCCGGACGGGTAATTCCGTCCACAATTCCAACGGAGTTCCGCCCAGAAACTTAGAAACGTCTTATAGAAATGCAACTGTTTTACCACTCTGATTTGTCCCTAGCCAAAGAGTATACAAAACGGTGCTAGATTGCTCGACGAAATAAATGACTGACTGAATATATGTAGCGGGTTGCTCCCTATAGTAATATACTCAATTGTTGCTTCAAATAATTTTAACTATACGTAAAGTTTGAGTATTTTACTATAAGACCTGGATTTAGGGCCGTTTTTCAGAGTGATTTGGCCAGAACTTTGTCAAATATTTCAAGGTCGTTCGCCTGTTTAACCTTATGCGTTTGAAGATAAGTCCAGCGTTAGTATATTAAGGCCCACTTGCACCACAATCACTAAACGGGTTTAGCGCTAAACTGCCTTAGAATATCACTGTATCCCTGTCAAATTGTTTGAAGTTGACAGAGACAGAACGATGTTTTAAATCAGTTTAGCGCTAAACCTGTTTAGTGATTGTGGTGCAAGTGGGCCTTAGAAAGGCTTTTCTCCTATCTTAGTGAAATTACGACGATATTGTCTTGTTGATAAGTTTTAAAAACCTATACTGAATTTTGATGATTGACTTTAAGTTATCACTCGATAAGAAAGCTCCTGGTCCCTTTAAGAATGCTACAATTATATTTATTTATTGATAATAACGTACACATAATGTTATCATACCTTAATGTATTTGAAGGATGTTCAGGTCAATTCTCTCTAAAAAATAATCCCTCAAATCTCAGGCTAACCAATAGGCATTAAACCTAAGATACCTTACAAACGCTAGAATGTGTAGCTAGTAAAAGAAATGCATGAATAATCATAATAGCCATTATTTTTTATTTTGTTTTGTTTATAAATTAGTCAACGTTTAGATCAATTTGAGATTTTAGACGATATAGACTTCGCAAATATTTTCGTACGTAAACGTCGATACACCTGATATGTAATCTCCTTTATGTACTTACAACCTTTCTGATTTATGAGGCTTCTTTCACGTTGTCCCGTTTTCAAATTATTCTCTTTACAACTTCAGGCATAATATTAATACTAATAATTTGGTCTTAAAAAAGGATCACTTTTATCGTTGAACAATGCAATTTTATTTTCCACAATTATCACACAACGCCATCTAGTCCCAAGCTAAGCAGAGCTTGTGTTATGGGTACTAGACACACTAATACACCAGTAATTACTGATGACGGTAAAAATCTCGTGACAATGTGAAATTACCTAAAATTTGATCATGATTATCTCTTAAATAGCTTACACACTTACTTTCTTTTAGTATGTAAAAAATAAAGGCAGTATACTGCATAAAGGTCATTACAATTTGTATAGAAACACTTGGGTTGACGCTAGCTCGGTTTTTTAAATGTTGCTCAACTCCTTTTTAAATAACTATAGGGAATAATCGCTTTTATTAAATTAGCATTTTCTGCATTTTTATATGGCCTAAACATATCTGCGATCCCCTTTATTTATAAGTTTTAAATTGCATTTTTAAGACCTTTACATTTTAATTGTTTATTTTGTAATATATTCTCTGTTCATTTCATGATGATCTTATGACAAAAATGCCTTAATTCTAAGTAAAGAGTTAGTTATTCTTCGGCTTACAATAAAATCTATAAAAATATGTATCTTGTGTATCAAAAATCATAAAATGAACAGAACATACAGGGAACTTACAGATTGAGATGTTAACAGATCTTAAAATTGTCTAAAAAAAATATTACAAAAAATCAACGACCAAAATTAAGCGTTACCCAAGCAACAGTTTTCCCAGTGTTTCTAATAAGGTACTCAAAGATTTCTCTTCTCACAAAATAATGGTTTTGCTCCTAAAATCCTGTATGTACAAATCGTGTGTCTCATGACTTATCGCGTTAGAGAATTCAGCTAGATATGTTTTTATTTTTTTTATAGGAATGTGTAGTCACACCTAGCAAGACTGGATAACGGTTCTCTTTATTATTTAATTCTTTGTGTAGCTTCGCGGTCAAGTCTCGACTTTGTTGTTAGGGCGATATTACCCGCATACGATCCGGTATTACCCGCATGGGATTCGATATTACCCGCATGCGGTCGATAAAATAGAATACATCGATTACGCTTTGAACGTACCGTATTGTTGCTATTTGTTCGATAAAATATGTATATTCGGGTTTCGTTGATTGATGAACAGACTTGTACAAGATTAGACGTGTTCATAATGCATCAATATTTGCTTATATTTAAGATCGACGTTGACCAAGGTAATGCATAAGTTGTGTGCGGGTAATAATGCCCGTAAAATAATTCCCGAGTTTTAATAATTTAAGTTTTAACAATAATGTTCCTCGAATTTTAAACGCCGTGTCACATTAAGCGACGGTTTGCTATATGTCGCATTTATTTAAATATATGACAGTGCAGTCATAATTAATTTATTGGGTTAGATTTTTTTGTTGGTTGTGGTCAGATTTTATCGTTCATAACGCTTCAGTGTTTCTCGGAATCTCCCGAGTAATTTTTATGTGAATGTGGATCAATCTTAGAGCTTTATCAAATTTGATAATAATTTACGGATGAATATTTATAAAAAATAAATAAATAACCGAACAAGTAAAAATAAAACTCGGTAGGGAAATACTTAAACTCACTGTTTAGATAGATATTCCTGCAAAATTGTGTAATGTAGTTGGTTTTTATCTATTTTAAAATGATGCTAGTTGTGTAGTTATCGGTCTGAGAGCCGTCGCCTGTAGGTGAGGTTAGATATAGGTGGATACGGTCCTAAAGCTTATAGTACGAATCTGATAGTTACATGTTTTTAAATATAACCGTATAAAGAATCCTCGTTTAGATGAAAATGTAACTATTTAGCATAATAATCGGTGTGTCGGTCCTTTCTTAGGTGACGGATAGTTATAACCGCCACTACATGAGCCCATGAGCACAAATACTCTTTAAACAATTCTTATTAAAAGAGTTCTAATCACTTTTTGATACTGTGGATTCGTAGTTACGTTGGGTGTGAAGCTATGGGATGTTTATTTTTTAATATTAGTTGCAAATGATAGTATTTTATAGTTGAATGAGTGTGGACAATAACGGTGGTTAGTCCTATTAGATAGTTTATTGTGATATATGTTTGAGCCAGTCGTCGAGTCGACGCGTTCGGTCTGCCACCATTTTAAATCTTACTCTACTAGTATCTTAAGTTTAACATTGCTTCTACGAGGTTTTGCCGTAACACGTAGGCAGATTGTTTTTTTTTCTATTGGGTATTTAGTGGATTTGATATTTTGAGCCATTGTTTAGTGTGTATAGTCTACTAATATTTTTGCTACTCGTCGATACGCATACAGTGAATAGTTCTGTCCAATTTATAGGAATGGCATCATGAATTTTATACTTGAGGACCAAATCTGGTTTTTTTGTATTCAATTGTGAGTTGAATAAAAAAAAATAAAGGTTTTAATAATGAAAAAAAAAGAGGTTTATTAAAAAACCGAAAAAATACAGGATTTATTTTGCCAGTTCCTCTTAAATGTAAGTGAGAATTTCTAAAATATTTTTCTAGTTGATAAGTGTTGGTGAATTAATTTTTTACATATTTTAGGTAATTGGTGTATGTACACAAGTATTAAAAACAGGTTTTTGAGCACGGGGGAAAAATTTATTATTTTTTTCTCTTTCCTTTTTTTCTGTAAGGAATTGATAGCGCCACTTGGATTTGTTAGGACATACGTAAGTTTGTAAATGTGGTGCTAAACACTACTTGTCGACACCAATAAGTATATTTTATTATAATTTAAGTTATAAGTGACAGTGTTTTAATTCAGTTAAACAAGACAAATGTATTGGGATGTATTGTATTAAGTCATTATAATATGTTCAGTGTTTGAAAATCTCACTACATTTAGTCCGGTTTCAGTGAACGTCGATTTTCAAATAATTTTGCCATAAGATTGTATAATGCCAGCCATACACGATCCGGTTTACCGTCAAGATTACCGTGACGTGCGATAAGTCTAGCTAAAAGTCTACTTTGATCAAGCTTACCGTCAAGTTTAATGCACTCTTGGCGGTAAACTGAATCGCGTATGACTGACATAGGTAATACCAAAAGATTGAGCTTATAAATGTGCCCGCTCTCGATTGAACGCTACGAGAGATCGCTTGAGATATTCAATGCAATTTTTTATTCAGCATTTTTTTCTCAAACACTGCCACTGTTGATAATGCCCATGTAAACTGCATTCTGTTTTTATTATCATTGTTTCTTGTTATATTTTTTGTTGTTTTTAGCAAAGCTTTGTAGGTGCGAACACTATTATAATAATATTTAAAGAAAAAAATAAACATAGAATGATGATCGCTAGTCCTTATCTCAATGTATAACTTTGGATCTGTCCGTTTAAAAGAAAAAAAAAGTAATAGGTGTTTTTTAAGATACTTAATGAATATATATTTAATGGATACAAAATATTACTGTCTGTGGTGAATATCGAATTTTACGAGCTTATTAAAACTTAATTCCGTGGTATCATGAAGGAAATCGTATAGTGGTGTGCTAAAAATGTATAATTTGATAATGCACGTCTCCTTTTCAGCCACCTGTATAAACCAAAATTATCAAAAGAAACAGCTGTTTTATAAAAAAAAAACTCTTCATGCAAATGAGATGTCCAATTTAAAAAATATGTTACAAAAAAGCTGTTTTCTTTTGGCAATGTTGGTTAAGCACATTTTGAATGTAACTCAAATAGCTTTAAGTATACGAGAATTAAATGTATGTTTATCCGAATGTTAGCTTCGTCTTGTAGAAAATGCACAGAATTTTGTAAAAAAAAATCATAGGAAATTTTAATAAAAAAAAAGGTTTTAACTTAAATGAAAGGAGTATAACTCGCTACAATGTCTTTCCTATGGTAAATTTTTAGTATCATGTTACCACCTAAAATTAAAATACGTATATTGAATGTCCAACCTTTATTACTAAAATAAATTAAAAAATGTCCTCAAAAAATATGAACTATTTTATAATTGGCTCATTTTTGTACTCGCTTGTAAAAACCATTCGACATTCTTACCTCAAAAAGACGAATGTTTAGAAATAATTTTATTTTTTTATAAAAAATGGCCGCTTCTTTAACTAGAGTAGTTTGAGACGCGCATTATCGAAAAGCGGTTTAAACACTAATTTTTCAAGAAAGTTTGTAATGAAGCTATTACATAAGATGCCAAGTTTTGCTCGCATTGGACCAAGGATAAAATAAGATTAGCTCACATCACATGTCATTGCTAACGGTACCTATAGCATTTTACATAGATGGTTTAAAATATAATAAAAAAAATATTTTGAAGATGTCTTCTGTCCTCTCTTCATGTTAGAACGTGTATACATACAGTAATTTTGTGATTAAATAAATGTTAGATTAAAACGCGGCATGATGATCAAGTGACAGACTGATTTTAGGGCACGATTATGGCGCGGCGGTTGTCGCATGATCTGCTCTTCGCAGTATTATGATGTGGGTAGTTATGTGCAGTTTTTGACATTTAACTTTATTTTGTTTTTTTTTTTTAAATTTGCGGGTATGACACTTGAGGACGGTAGGGTGACATGTTGGAAGAATTTGCGGGTATGTAAAGTAAAATTTTCGTATTATATTGACCAAAGCATATCCATACGTGAGAAGTAGTGCAGTGTTCACCTCTTTGGAGGGTACATAGATTTTTTAAGCATAATTATGCGGCTATGACAATGTTGGGTGTGTAAGTCTTCGTAATGTTGAACAAATTATATCCGACTGAAGAAATGCAGTTTTAGTCTTTTTTTTAAGGATTTGCGGGTAAGGCAATGTTGTTGATGGTAGAAAGATTTTTTAAAGCAGTTATGACAGTGTTGGGTGTGTAAAATTCTTCGTATTATTGACCAAAGTATATCTATGAATGGGAGTCTAAGATTTGGCTAAACGATTGAATGAGTTGGAAAGTGATTTGATTGATTAAATTATTCTGTAATGCTATGGTTTTTTAAATTATATTGATATATTCAAATTGACTGCAAGAATGACATTAAAATGTAAAGGCCAATTATTTTGCAATGGTATTTGAGAAGTATGTGTAGAATGCCACAGCGAGATAGATGATTATGGCAGCTTCCCGCTAGAAAGAGAAAAAGTATTACGCTTAAATATTTAACTGCCCGTCAGATAACCATCGCTAAATAATTATCCTTTCCTGTAACTTTTTCAGAGAAGCAAGAAAAAAAAAACACACCCCATTTTCATAAAATTATTAATATCTGACTTAACTACATTATGCACTTACGCCTTTTTTCCATGGGAGTAGGCAAAATATAAAATTCGATGATACCTAGATCCTTTTGTTTCTTGTTATTCATATTTCCGTAATATGAATTGAATGAAATGAGGGTAGATGATTTTTTTCTGCTTTTCTGAACTACAGATGAAATAGTTGACACTTTTGGACAAAAAATGAACTTCACTTTACTTGATTAATCGAATTTTATTTAATGAATTGACTGGACATTTTTTTTGACTTAAAAATAGTGAGATACAATTGCACATGACTACCCTCCTAATAATAATGTAGAGAAAAAATAAATATCCATTAGTCGTATCGGTGTTATGAATCTAGTTCACAATTTATATATTATAAAAAAATAAATAATAGTTTAATATGCCAACTGTCTTGTTCAAATGTTGTGAAAATATAAGTGTTAAATGTTGTCCTCTTATCAACATAGGATATTGTTTATATCTGGGTATTGAGTAGTAAATGCTAGATGCATTCTTATTTTTTTCGTACTAATGTTTTGTTACTGTTTTGGCACTGTATTAATTACCTTCTGACAAAAAATATATAATGAATAAAATGTTTTGTGAAGTTTTATTTATTTTGGACCCTTTTTTTCTTTTTAATGTTTAACAACTGTACTTTTTTTTTTCAGCGTGGTAAAGTTATCAAATGATTCCTCCCACCCAAGCCAGAGCGGGAGGGACTGTCAGACTCGTACTGACTAAAATCCAAGGTGTCCTTCAATAGCCCTTTACATTCCGACGCTTTTTTACGCTAGTCTGCGCTAGTACGCTTGAATCCTTTATATTTTCTTTCAAATTAAACAATCTTTCGTTAAATAATTTATTAACAATATCTACAAACAACTAACTACAATGCACTCATTCTTCGAACTTCAACACAACTTTCCCCAACTTTCCTTTAGGCACATTGATGGACGACAAAGTTTCAGTAATAATTCCTGTTGCTACGGTCACATTGTTCTCTCTGACCGTGAATGGTTGGCCTACGGTCATGACCATGTCTTCTAGAAGGGTCAGGTATACCTCTCCGTGGTCACCGGGCATCATCATGTTGACTGAGGGATCTGGAAGAATAATCAAGTCCACAAATTGCCTTACGACTATAAAGGTAATGAGGAATTTACACTGTAGATTTTTCGATAGCTTTAGCTGTTTGGTCTGCCTTATGGCTTAAATCGACCGTCTAAATTACAGCTATAATAGGCAGCAAGCGATGAGATTGGTATGGATGAATCGGTTAAGGTGCAAAAGGCCTAATTCGAAAATTGGCAACCTAGTCGCAAAAGGACAAGTTCTCAAAATAGGAAATTATTTAAACGCCTAATTGGCTATTTGACTGAAAAATTATAATTAGTCCGTCACTTAGATTATCAAAAACTATTCGGCCCGTATTTTTTCTTTTGTTTCGTAAACCAGAATTCACTGAGATACGATCCTTTCAAAATTGGCAATACGTCACAATTTAGTACAATTTCTATTGAATTCTGACGTCACGAGCAATGTGAATATTGATTTTACAAAAGAAAAAAATACTTGTCCGTTATTTATTTAAACTCTAAATGACGGACTAATTATATTTGTAATTTATAGCTTTCAAATAGCCAATTGTCAAAATGGCAAATTCTCTAAAAGCCTAATTCCCAAAATGGCAAATGAACAAAACGGTTTTTTTTCTAGGTACATTTGGTAGTGCAATTCTTATAAATCTAAGAATTCTTCGCATAACATGAAACAACTTAGTTGAACAGAGAGGAAAAATCTTATATTTATAAGAATAACGTAGAAAAAATTCAATAATAATGTTCCATACAATAGAGGTGAGCCGATTGCCATCAAACCGGTACAAAATCAGAACCCCACGAACCATACTTCATCAAACTGAGATAATTACTAAAATCCAAAATTAATATTTTTATTTTAATGGAAACCCTGAAAGGCTGATCTAAAAGGAGCACTTAGAAAGATATGGGGGAGGCCTTTGCCCAGCAATAGGACACTAACTGCTTAAAAAAAAAACGCTTTCTTCGACTTTGTGATAGGACATCTATAATTTAGGGCACAGAAATTCAGTCGTTTGGTTAGACGAAAATCAGGATCAAGATTGCGACGGACGGACATTATTAATTTCCAAGGTAAGCCTAGAACTATTCGGCTGACGATCTCCGGCCACCGTAGGTGCGGGCATGCGAGCTGCGAGTAATGGGCGACTCGCTGTCCGACCATGGACCATGCCCGGGTCGACGGCGCGTTGTGTTCCACGCGCCTCAAGGAGTGTCAGCACAGTGACGGGGCCCCCTGTAGAGGGCCAAAGCCTGCCGGGGTCCCGGGACTCACGAATTACCGTGACCCCAGTACTTAAAAGGCTATTGAAGGACACCGTGGATTTTAGTCAGTACGAGTCTGACAATCCCTCCCGCTCTGCCCTGGGTGGGAGGATTCATTTGATGATTTTACCACGTAAAAAAAAAACAAGCCTATAAATTAAACTTACCCAAATCAATCCTAACTGCAATATTCCAAGTACCGCTAAACATTTGTTGAGAATACTTCGAGAATATCGGCTTTCTCCTTCCACCTTCGTTTCTCGTTAGGAAGTATATCTTCGCTTTATAATGGTTGGTTAGGAAACAACTCTTGGCGGCTGTGAGGAGCATTCCAGTTTCAACTGATTTTAACTTCATGCCACGGAGTAATACTCCCACATTATCGCCTGCTAATGCCTAAAAAATATAATGACTTTGATTTCTGAAAGGTTATGCAGATTTGTATCTAAAATACAATCATGTGATTAGTTATCATTTAACAGCAGGAGAGGCTTTTCTTGGTCCAGAAAAGAAGATCTAGTTCAGATGTACTCGCGTTGATTCCCCTTAATACAAAACATACCTTAATCGTATTAGATAAAGTTCATTTTGTATTAACTTAAAAACACATACATATTTTCAAATAGTACCAGCATTATTTTCACTAAACAAAACTCACCTCAGGAACACTCTTCTTAAATATTTGAACATCAGAAATAGTCGTCTTAATATTATGTCCAAATCCTAAAAGATCAGCTTCATCATTTTTCTTCATAATACCTCTTTTGATCGTGCCAACGACAACTGTCCCTCTACCTGGGACTGTGAACGCATTGTCTATGGGCATTAGAAAGGGCGAGGTTAGGTCTCGGACTATGGGGGGCACGTATTCGTCCATTGTTGATAGGAGCTTGCGTATAGATGGTACACCTGAAATGTAAGAAGGTTCATAATATACTCTACTTTAAAGGCTATGTTTGTAGTGGGGTCTATCAAATCGATCGCAGCGCCCGTGGCAGATGTGACAGAGATGTGCATTAATTAACTTTTTTATGTTTTATTTAATTTGTAATGAAAAACAAGCCCAAAATATTATAGTTGGCAAGAATTGGTAGGTGATACGGCTCACTAATGTGATCACTAGGTGGCGCTGTCGTCGCGAGAGTGTCTGACACTTTTCGAGGGAAGCATGCTGAGGGTCTGGGACTTTAAAGTATGACATAACGTGTGTCTGACATTCTGTCCAAGAGTGGGGGCTCGTGACGTCAGAAGCAAATACATAAAAACTGTACTTGCTTGTTTGTGACGTGACGAACTGTAATGGCAGTTTTAAAAGAATCATATCTTCGTCAATTTTGGTTTACGTAACAGAATATAAAATACGTGCCAAATATTTGCTGAAAATCTTAGTGACGGACTTATTATATTTTTACAAAAAGAGGGATGTCGTAGACTCCGGTGAATGATGCTGATCGCATGAGTTACTAGATACTCATCATCATCATCTTCCTGCCCTTATCCGATTTTACTTGTGGTCGGCGCAACACGTTTTTTTCTTCCATTCCCCTTCTTCAGACGTCACAATTTCATTTACTCCTTTTTCTTCCATATCATTCCTGATATAATCATGAGTTACTACGTACTATTATACTAAAAAACTTACCAAATTCCGATTGGTCACCATTCAGTGCCTTTAACGCTGAACCACAAATCATAGGCACGGTGTTCCCATCGTAACCGAAGTCTGACAGCAGTTCTCTCATTTCAATTTCTACTAGTTCTAGTAACTGAAACATTATAATTCAAGTTTTATATGAGTTCACAATAAAACCTTGTGGCCGACCTACCGCCTAGCCACCGGGTCATTCGCCTCGTGACAAAGTCTATTGCACCCAAAACCAATGTAAAGAAATTCAAGTACAAATGTATACAAGTGTAAATGAAAGTGTGTGTAGTATATTTGTTTTAATCGCAAAACGATTCAACGTTCCCACTGTGCGAATTTTGGCTGCAGCGATATACCATAGCCAGGTGGTTAATGCCTCATTGAGTGGTCCCAAGCATGACTTACCACTGAGTGTGATGACTTTCTCTGATAACTTTTGAGACTTATGTATCCGGCACGTATGTCAAGTTTAATTAAAAACATTTCAGTCATTTCGAAAAATAAAGATTTGTTGTATAAGATGCAGTTCAGCATACACAATCTTATTAACGCATGCTAAGCTAGTCTTACACTGTTGGGGTGATTCAATAATCAATTCTTTGACCTGAAAAACTGATTGTGGTTGGGAATATTGAAGGCCAACAATTGCACAGACGTTCACCAACTCGATGGACTGATCAGGTGAAGGAATCATTGTCCTCTAAATTCTACTCAGTAGTAAGAGATGTGCGCAGCACAAACCTTTGGAGGACAATCATCCACTCCACATGCAGCACCGAAGCTGACCACAATCCTCAAACATGAGGGACCAAGTACAGAGAGAGAGAGATTTGCCAACACCAACCACAATTTATTATGACTCACCTCATTATCAACTAAATCAGCCTTATTAATAAACACCAATATATACTGGATCCCGACTTGTTTGGCCAACAAAAGATGTTCCCGTGTCTGCGGCATTGGTCCATCGTTAGCGGCCACCACAAGTATGGCTGCGTCCATCTGAGAGGCTCCCGATATCATGTTCCTGATGAAATCTGCGTGACCAGGGCAGTCTGTGTGTGCATAGGAACGTAGTTTTGTGCTGTATCCGATGTGGGCTGCGTTTATTGTTATGCCTGGAAACGCAAAACTTAAATACTTTAATGTTTAGTATTTTATTTTGTTTATGACATGCCTCTGACAGTATTTAAATTCCTCAAAAAGGAACTACCTAACATTTTATTTCATATTTAAAAAAAGAATTTAATTTAAAAAAAAGTAGTTCAGTGAATGAAAACATTAACTTTCTACAATATTAACTATGAGAATTGTTTATGAATATGTTTTATTTACAATTACCAAACACTACAGTTACATCACAACAATAGTATTCACACTAAACTCATAAATATAACCCTCTTACCTCTTGCTTTTTCCTCCGGCGCTCTATCAATCTCATCATAAGAAACGTACTGTGCCAGTCCATCATTCGCTAATATCTTTGTAATTGCAGCAGTCAGGGTAGTCTTCCCGTGGTCTACGTGACCAATAGTTCCTATATTACAGTGTTTCTTTTCCACAAATTCGGCCTGTGGTTTCGTACAATAACTATTGCAGGAAACTTGAAATATACCGACGTATAACCTATTTGTGGGAAGGAAATTGTGTTTCAAAGGTGCCTTAGTTGTAAAACTACAGTATATAGACCGTAATATGAGTCTTCCACTCATTTTCTGTAAATTTAATTATATTATTCCTTCTTTGGCAATGAACTCTGCGCATTGTAGGAGTCTGTGACAGATGACAGATGTCATTATGCCATGACTGACTAGGTCAGTGACAAAACGCAATTTCATTTGGTGGCAATGTCGATAACATCTATACGCGGCACACTGATCGGTATTTTTTTTTAACTTGTCGTTTTTCCATACTTCAGTACCAGAGGTAGCTTCTAATAAATAACACGTATTAACATTACCATGAGACTCGTATTCATAATGACAACCTTAATCAAATCTCAAACTTTTCCAATTTCGAAATTTTCGACAATCTATCGTGGCCATATGTCCCGTCACTAAAGAAATCTATAACGTTCGGGTAAACGCAGAAGTCTTTGCTTTATATTTCTTTCAATTTGATTTTATTTGTTGATAGTAATCATTTGGCTAGGCAAATATATTTAATTTAGAACAGCTATTACTATTTCAGCATCTTACTACTTAAGTATTTAATATGATAGTTAAAATATTCCGTCACAATTGTAAATCACTGCACTGTTCAAGAGTGAAAAGGGGCGGTTCGTTGAATGTCACCATGTGTCACACACACAGGCCTAATATAAGAATTAAAAAGATGGACTGCGCCTTCCCTAGCCAGCTGGCAGATAAAATTGGCCATACTCAGCCAGACTCTAGAATGAGAGCCACTACCTATCTTTTTCCTGTAACAGAACCAGCACCCGTTCTTCGATGCCCCTCTTTCTAGCCGAGTGGGGTTAATTTTAGGCAGCTATTGCGCAGCTTATATTTTAAGTCTATGGCCACAGGCACCCATAGGCTTAAAGTATGAACTGAGCAATAGCTGCCTATATTGAACCATTCTCTAGAAAGAGAGGAAACAATTATTTGCTTTTAAATCTCTGCGAATAATTTTGTCCCTCTCTTTCTAGAGGGAACAATTTTATTTGCGAGTTGGCTATGGAAAGCGAAACCCATCTTGTTAAGTCTTTGCGTTTGTGGTCTATGCAGACAACAAAAGAGAAAGAGATGGATGGAGTTTTGGCTATGGCAATTTGGACATTTAGTTCAGAAAATTATAGTCCATGCTAAAAGTCTATGGACGAATTCCTTGAATGGGTCTTCCTTGTAAGAGAAATGAGTAACTCCCCTAGTTTAGTTTTTTGAAATGAATAAGATATTTTAGGATTTCTGACAGGAGAGAAAATATAAGAAAACATCAATCCCAGTAAAATGGGATAAAAACAGGATAAAAGCCAAAAAATAAAAACAAAACATTTCATAACAGCATTTATTACATTAAAATATCACAAATTCAATAAAACAATTTTGCTTCTAGCGACGACAATACATATATATTTTTCCAATAAATAAGTTAACAATGAATACATAACCGAATAAGCACAAGTCACTATGTAACTACAAAATTAATACAATAAACGATACTTTATCGTATCACGAAGCTTCTTAAATCTATTCGAGCTACATGAGTTTCACAGTACGATTTTTATTAAAAAAACTACGCTATCACATACATCAGACTAAACATTTCCTCTCTTCAAATTCTATCCATAGATTATAAAATGTCCAGACTCCGTGTTCAACAGTAGCGTGCAGTGGTTCCAGACTAAGGGTAGGCCAGGAAAAAAAAAAAAACTACATTCTCAATACTGACGATGCGAATGGAAGAAAGCTTCGGCCCACTTCAAAACTTATAATTTAAAACACTCACCACATTCTTCACGTAAGATTAATAATCACAATATTCTGACGATTCAAATAGAAGATCTGTCACCTCAAATATCTTTCCAAGTGGGTGATAGTTACAAAACACGTCACTTGCAAGAATAACTCTCGAAGATTGAAATTGTTGGATTAATTCTACTTTTGTTTTACACTACTTTTTGTTTCAAAATGTATTACTTATAGCTAAATATGATTAAATAAAAACAAAAGTGCAAAACAACTAATTTTAGCCGGCATAAACTGACACTTGCACACGGAGTTGCCAGTATTAATTTACACAATTCCCCAAAAACCAAATTCGAAATAAAATTCTTACAGTTTTTAATTATTATAATAGGTCTTTGCTATTCCTTAAAATATAACATTTAATTTGAAATGTATAGATTTGACAATACTACTCCGTTTTTTTAATTGTCTTTATTAGTCTTTTACGAAATTGTCGTTTCTGTGTGTAATCTGTTTCCCGAATTGGCAACTCTGTTTATTTTACCCGTGCGTTTTCATTCATAAAACGCGTACTCGTGAGCTACAGCGTAAGGAGCTGCGTAGTAATTTATACATGTGTGCGGTTTCATATACACGAAAATATGAACACGGATGCACACATATGCATGAATTATTGAATGAATTTTAGAATTTTTGAGACCACAGGACCGCTTGCCTTCGGTTATAGTAATCTGGACGTGATGACGTCACACGGCGGCCGCGCGGAAATTTGCTAATGCATTATGTGAGGCGTTATGTTTTATATTTTTGTTTTATTTTATTACAAGGTTACAATAAATGCGTTTGTTTTATTTATGCGATTTTGTGGTAGGGTAGGCTTGGCCTAAATCAGTACTATGAGAGACCGCCCCTGGTGTTCAAAACAAAACATGTGTTTTTCGTGAAGAAACTTTTTTTATAAATGTGTGAGTGAATACCACGCACACATTTAAATATTTTCCTTGGAGATTTTCACTTGTTTTACGCAGGAATCGAACGAAGGGGATATTTGTTCTTCCGTTTTTTTGACTTCAATTCTTAGTAGCCTACTAGGAATCTGGACATTCTATACTCGTAAGTTTCTATCCTCTTACTAATTTAAAAAAAATTGACTCCATAACTATAAAAATAGACACTACATCAAACTACATAGTATACTGTTAATGGTGAGATACATTTATATATTTATAAAATAAATGAATATATTAAACATTGAGAGATTACTGAAATGACTACTTACTATTGTCATGAGACTCAAAACTAGCGTTCAACAACTAATGGACCTACCCCACGCACAAGCTTCATCACATTTCTGCCCGCGCAAGCTTCTCGCATAAAACAAAAACGACGGGTTGCACTCTGGGAGTGCCGGCAGAAGTGAAAACTTGATAGTAATAAACACACACGAACATTCGCGCAAGCGCCCTGCGCCGTCTTACGAATTTTCGATCAGGTCACGTGTCCTTTTTTTTTTTTTTTCCTGACGCGACTTTAACATTTTTTACCCATTCCAAAAAAGTGCACAACGCCGCTTAAGAAGTTTTCACTTCAAAAAAACTGTACAAGGAAGGTATTACCACACGGCACAGTTAAATACGCGCAGGCCACATTCTGGTCGAAATCGTCGGCGTGGAAAGAACAATGTTTCCCGTTGATGAATTATTTTATCTGCAACCATTTGTAGTGTTTGCTAGTGAAAAAAAAAGGAAAAATGCAAAGTTGTGCAAGGCAAAATTTCAAGCAAGTCGAAAAATGCCCGGCGCTGTGGGGTTGGCGCGTGATACACTTTTACCAAACGCACGCACCGTGTACAAACTGGCTTGCGCAGGCAAAACTGTGGTGAAGCTTGTGCGTGTGATAGGCCCGTAATACCTACACAAGATCAAAATCCGAACTAACGACGACATTATGTTTCCAATTCATTTGTTCTCAGTTCACGTAAGCGCCCTTGCTCATAATGCGATTCGAGTAATTTCTACTAACTAAAAATGAAAATCGTCCTTGCTGCTACGACATAATGATTCAATTCGACTCTCTTACATCGTCGTGGCAAGCCTGTTTTGTTTATCAATGTACCCATAAACAACTGCTCGTTTTATATTGGTAGCGCGTTTGTCGTAGTCGTAAGGATGATTATCACTTTCAGTTGATTGGCGCTCTTATCGGGTCAAAAGATCCATAAACAGATACCGGCGATAAATATGTTAGTCTTTGGAAAGAGATAACCAGCTATAAAGGCGTTATCTCTGTCACACTTACACACTACCAATGTGACGTTCGTCGTTTGTTCTGGATGGTTAGTGAGTCGTCCGACATTGATAGAGCTCTATGAAGTCAAAACTAGCCGTTTATCTTTTGCCGAAGGTAGGTTTGCAATATTTTCCACCTGTATCTTAGCAGATCGTTCGCGATTCTGATCTGAGCGATAAGCGGCGGGGCGGCGAAACGGCAGCACAGCTGTCCGTAAGTGTCTGTTTTCTGGTGTCGCATTTATTCATTCGCTTTTACTATTGGTATCGCCACGCACGGCCCTGTAGCGATGGATTTGGGCTTACCGCTTGCCGGATCGCGCTAACGGCCCGTTTACGACTTTAGTCTAAGCGGGGAGAGGTGCGGCGAAGACATTACTTTGTAAGTACGCGAATTCGCTACTAGCGGCGCGTCGTGGCGTGTTCCAAACATTTCTATACATTTGATCTTATCGCTCGCCGCCCCGCGCTAAGTGACCGCTTATAGCGGCAAGGTTCCATGATAACTAGGTTAATAGGCTACGCACAATGGTATGTTAGTATGACGTGGTAAGTAGATTAACACTAAACCATTTCGCTGAAATTTTCACATTAACATTTTATAAATGTCCATTGTAATTGTTTTTATAACATACCCATTCACTATTACGTCTGAAAGCGAGAGTGGTTTCACTGTGGGAAAGAGACATAGCTATGCGAGTCGTCTGTCGCCATCTCGTTCCCACACTGGAATTACTCTCTCGCTTTAAGACTTCATGGTAGGCCAGCAGCTCACAATTATTTTACCAATGACAGCGGCAGATAGAACCTTAAAATGACGATTATAAGGTTCATTTTGAGTATAGTAGTGCGGAGCTGATGAGCCATCAGTTATGCAAAATCAGAGGTAAAATAACTGTGACAACACAACATCAACTATGTACAGACGTCAACACATCCACCTACCCCAAACTGTCAAATTTCTTTTATAGATTTTCAACCTTATCAATCACAATAGAGGTTAATGTTCGATTAGTAAAATTTGACAGATTGGTAGGTTGACCTCTATCTATACAATCAACTTACAATAATTTCGAAAACCTAGTAAATAAATAATTGACGATTAGAATAGTGAATGGGTATATTATGCAAAACAGTATGATTTTCCTCGCAGTTCATTTGCTGGTAGGTGGCGCCACGGGCGGTGCGGCCTCGTCCAGTAGAGTACCGAGCTGGGTCGCGTCTGTGACGGGCAGCGAGCAAGCGTACCGTCTGCACACGTACGCTGTTGGCGCGTCACCTACTGAGCGCATACGGCTCAGTACTGCGGGACATATAATGACTTTATAATTTCTATCCATGCCCCACTCCATTGCCCCACGCTAGGAATTTCTCCTCTGTCGTGGGTGGGTTTACAAACATAGAAAAACACATACACAAACACCTAGACCCGGAACAACTTCTTGAAGATCATACAAATATTTGTTCTGTGCGGGGATCGAACCCACAACACGTTGCGCAGATGTCGATCGCTCAGCCAATGATGCCGTGCTGTCAAAAGTGTGTGGTGTTTTTTTAATAACTAAGGGTTACACCACTCACACCGCCAGTGGAGACTTTAGTCCCCAAACTAATTATTGCAAAAAAATTGCAAACAAAATTAGGTAATTAGATCCGGTGTTATATCGGTTCTTTAACAGTATTTTTAATGTTGAAATAGCACACGTAGTTTGAATACGCCAGGCGATTTCATTAAATTTGACAGCTGTCAATTGTACCCACATCTCTTGGGGAAAATCAACCTTATGCTACTGTTAACACGCTATGCTGGGTTAATGAGCTAAACTCACGTATGTCGCACATACCGGCGGGCGACTCAGCGGCGGGGTCCGCCACGGCCAGCACCCGGCCCGGCAGCAGGCGGGAGCGGACCGCGCGCACCAGCTCCAGCGTGCGAGGGTCCGAACACCCGCCCGCTATCAGGACCTACAGTAACAATAGGTATGTTGACACCATCAATATTACAAAGGCCCATGCAACTTTTAGTATGGACCTTGGCATCAATTTTTTTTTTCTTTTCGCCAGTGATTAAATTTTGGCCACAATTAGATTACTACCTAAAAAGTCCATAGAAAAAAAAATTAAGTTTCTAAACCGTAACCAACCAGAGATATGGCGGTTTTAATTTTGTTCTAATCAGGAGTGATTTACTCCCGATTAGAACAAAATAAAATCCGTTATATCTCTGGTTGGTTACGGTTGAGATTTTTTTTTATATTTTTTACGAAGTTCTTAGGTTGCGGTCTACTAATGGCCAGCATTTCATTACTGGCGAAAGAAAAACAAATTTTGATGCCAAAAAGTTGCATACCCTTTTAATTAGTCCGTCAGCTAGAGTTTTAAAAAATAATCGACACGTATTTTTTCTTTCGTTAAACCAATGCATATTTACAAAGATATAACGTATCAAAATTCGAGAGTGGGGACTCGTGATGTCAGAACGGTTTAGGCGGAAAAAGCCTAATGTGTAAAATGGCAACCTAGTCTTAATTCTCAAAATGGCCATTTTTCTAAAAACCTAATTCACAAAATGGCAAATTTCCTACTTAATTCTTAAACTCTAATTCAAGATTTTTTCTCTCTGTTTAACTAATTGAAGTTGTTTCATGTTATGCGATGTATTCTTAGAGTTATAAGAATTATGATCCCAAATGTAGAAAAAAAAGAGACCTTTTAGTGCCGTCAGAAGCAAGTAAAAACTGTACTTGCTTGTGACGTATAGGCAATTATTAAAGAGAAAATCTTCGTTGGTATAAACCAACGAAGATTTTCTCTTTAATAATTGCCACGAATAAAATATTTGACACGTATTTTTTCTTTTGTTACATATCGACGATGAAGAGTCAATAAATAATAACTGCAAAAACGCAACTTTACAGGAGGCGAAAAAAACGTTTCAAGTCCGTTTAATTATTTTTTAGTATATTTGATTTTTTAAATGTTTTATGTAAACTGACTACAATATTATGCTTATGACTACAATATTAATATATTAATCAATGATTTTATTAGTTTTTAGATATATTTTAGATAGATTTTATTAGTATTTATTGCCATCGTAAATGACGTAACACCACTTAGTATATATTGCAATAATTGTTTATCTTGCAAAATTAATAAGAAACAGACCTAAGATCTTTGTCAGCATGTGCATTACTCTATTTTACAATAAATAATGCAATAAAACAAAAATGGCCAAAATGTTAGATATTATATATTGACTCTTCATCGTCGATATGTAACAAAAGAAAAAATACGTGTCAAATATTTTATTCCGCGATCCCGGCAGGCTTTGGCCCTCTATGGAGACCCCATCATATAGCTGACAGCTCTTTGAGGCGCGCGTGAAACACAACGCGCCGTCGAACCGAGCATAATCCATAATCGGACGGCGACTCACCCATTACTCGCTATCCGCATGCCCAAGTACATTTTCACATTTGCTACACGCTGTTTCTCTTAATTTCTTACATCTATGCAACAAATGATTTGAATACAAACATACCTGAGTAGGAGAATCATTATAGAACATTAATGCGGACATCATTTCTGGCAGCGAGGTAGGTGCTTCGTTGAGTCTTTTAGAGAAAGCCTTCAGCAGTGTCATAGCTAGCTCGCGCTCCTGATCTCCGCTGTCCTTGGTGGCGCTCTTGTCTGCGTAGGCCGCCAGACGCTGTAGGTTATGGCAGGCCACGCTGTTACCTGAAGGCTCCGCTCCATCCTGGTCTGTAATCCATGATACAAGGGGTTTGTTAAACTAGACTACTGTATCTATAAGCCCTTCATCATCATCCTGTCCGAGATCATCCACAAGGTATATGGCTTTTCTGTCTGTTCGATTCTGCGTTTCTCTTCTCATCCATCTTTTCTCTGCGATTTTGATTTCGATTAACTAACGCATTTTTGGACGGCCTTACCCCTCCAAAAAGATAAGGTTAATTAGGGCCGAAGATGAGGTGAAAAGATGGACGAAAAAGAAACCTTTTTGGACGAACCTTGGTCATCATTTGCTCAAAAACTAACTGCATCTGCCATCACCGCAGCGGATATGAAATTTTGATCTGAATGATATCATTGTATTAAAGGAGTGCATTAATGTACTTAAGCTTTACCTTCTTTAAGCCGTAAAACGACACTTTCATCTTCCGCAGAGCAGGTGTAATAACCGCCATTGACACTATCCCAGAACAGCTCATTCTGCTTGTGCTGCAGTTCACGCGCCCACTTCAGCCAACGGTAGTCCAGCGACGCCTCGTACAGGTCTAACAAGCCTTTGATGAGGAAAGCATAGTCGTCCAGAAAGCCCTTGATCGGTTCAGTACTGCAAATAGAACAATATTAACAACGAAAATTATTGCAAATCGATTTTTGGAAAGATTTTACGGCTAGTTTCAGCTTCAGGTCACATCACATAATTATGTAGTGTGCGACACAGATAAAGCTCTACGAAATCAAAATTTGCCTACATTTAAAGCAAAAAAGATTTTAACTTACGTTTGGGCGATTGATCCATCTTCACCTCTATAGCAAGAATGTAATAATATCTTCTGTGATTCATCATATAAATGTTTTCGTATGAACTCGGCAGCTTTGATAGCATCCTCCACAAACTGCTTCTCCCCTAGCCCTTGACCAGCTTGTGCTAAGCCAGCTATCATCAAGCCATTCCAGGAGCATAGCATCTTGGTGTCTAAATGCGGGCGAGGACGCTTTTGACGCGCATCATACAATATCTCGACACATTCAGATATAACTTGATTGAATTGCTCCATAGATAGTTCGTATTTCTGAGCTGTGTCCTGCTTACTACCGTAAACTATCAAAACGTTGCGATTGGTGAGCTCCCCATGAGGATCACTCCCCGGAGAAACATTTCCATCTTCTTCAACATTGAAATAATCACAGAAAATGTCCAAATACGATACAGAATTAATTTTTTTATCTTCCAATAAAGATTTTAGTTCCTTATACTCCCAAGTGCAAAACGCTCCTTCTTTCTTATGAGCAGCTCCGACTTCAGGGTACGAGTCAGCATCTTCAGCACTGTAAAATCCCCCAGATTCGTGTCTCAGATCTCTGTTTACGTATTTGATGATATCTCGAACAACTTCGGCGTAAAACTCATCTTTTGTCGCGAGGTAAGCGTCCGTATAAGCGACGGTCAACTGCGCCTGATCATAAAGCATTTTTTCGAAATGCGGCACATGCCATTCATTGTCGACGGAGTATCGCGCGAAACCGCTAGATATGTGATCGTGAATACCACCCTTAGCAATCTTCGTCAAAGTATACAGACAGATATCCAAGCATTTTTTACCTTCTGCATTATTTTTGTCACGAGCATAGTAATGGAAGAGAAAATTAAAAATGGACGCTTGTGGAAATTTCGGTGCATTTCCAAATCCACCAAATTCTGGTTCATAATTCGTCATATATCTGCGAATGCATTTCTCCCAGGTTGCTTCTCCGGGAACGGAATTAGAGCTGTCCGCATCCACTAAGGAAATCTTCTTCAGTGCATCCATGATACTTTGACCTGCTTCCAGGAATTGTTCTTTATTAGCTTTCCACTTACTAGCTAGTGAAAGTAGTATAGTTTTGAAACCTGGCCTTCCCCAGCGGTCTTCAGGGGGGAAGTATGTTCCGCCAGTGACAGGGCGTAAGTCTGGTGTAAGGAAAACTGACATGGGCCATCCACCACCACCATTTGTGGCCAGTATGAACAACATGTAAACTCGATCAATATCGGGTCTTTCTTCACGATCAACTTTGATGTTGATGAAGTGTTCGTTCATAATCTTCGCAACTTCTTCACTCTCAAATGATTCTTTCTCCATGACATGGCACCAATGGCATGTGGAGTATCCTACTGATAGAAATATAAGTTTGTTTTCTTTCTTGGCCTTGTCAATGGCTTCTTGACCCCACGGGTACCATTGGACAGGGTTGTGAGCATGTTGGAGTAAATAGGGAGATTTCTCGGAGATTAAACGATTGGTATGCTTTGGTTGTTCTGTAGGGGGAGCATTAGGTGTTGCCATTATGATCTTATTGTCACTCAAACTCCTTGTAAGAGGTGGCACTGCTATATTAGTTGGTCCGAATGTTGATAGCCTAAAAGCATGAAGACTTTTTTTAGGTTTTTTTTTAAAAAGGTTAAAACATATTACTCAAATTCTGCTGTCTGTCTTTCTCTCCGTGTACTACGCTCATCCTAAATTTGAGCTAAAATGGCTCAAATTTAGGACGAGCTACAAGTATTCTTGCTACAAGATGAAATGTATGATTTTATTGCTGTGTCTGTTAATAAAGTGAGAATAGTAAAAGTTTCTGCAAACTAATTTGTATCTCTTTGATGGAAAATTACCAGTACTTAGCCTATAATTTGTTGCAAGCGATAAAAGTTAACAATTATATATTTGTTTGAGTAAATAAGGACCAGTCTTTGGCTGGAGCATCCAGCTTCATAATAATGACTTTTAATCTGCTTTCCAATCCTATCACAGAGTCCTAAGTAAGCCATCAATGCTTTTTTTTTGTTTTTTAATGTGGTAAAATCATCAAATGAGTCCTCCCACCCAGGGCAGAGCGAGAGAGACTGTCAGACTCATACTGACTAAAATCCGCGGTGTCCTTCAATAGCCCTTTACGTACCGGGGTCACGGTAAATCATAAGTCCCGCGACCAAGCTATCAATGCTTAGATTATAAAATGTCCAGATTCCATGTTTGAAACAAAACATAAAATTTTTAGTTCCATATTACAGAATGTCGGTCAACACTCATGCAGTACTTAAAACTAGATTCAACCAATCAAATTGGTTGAAGCTAGTTTTAAGTAATTCTTGAGTCTTGATGGATTGTGATGTTATTTGGGCCTTAGTGAAGGCACTTTTTAAATGTTTTCTTTGGAGATGTTCACTTGTTTTACGTAGGAACTGAATGAGGGGCGTTAATTTTTCTTCCCTGTTTTTTGCTCTGTGGCCTATATATATTTATAAATATACAGACTATAATCTAAGCTTATCACAGAGTCCTATACAAGCCGTCTATGTTGATACTTATAAAATCCACAATAATTTATTCATCAATCAATAATTACATAACATTGTACACTGATACATAATCCATGCAAACTATTGTATAATTCAAGTACCTATTGAGAAGACATTCATAAACCCTAATGCATAAATTATGACAAACAAGAGACAATGATTCCCTTCTCTCTGAATCATTGTAAACACGACAAGTAAACAAAAACAAGGTCATACTAACAGTATTACTTTTTAGGATGCAAACAGGCAGAATACAACTGTTTAAGGAAAAATAGTAATTAAATGGTATAAAGTATGTCAAAACTATAGTATAGGTACCTTTTCGGCAAGCCTAAATCCCTTGGACTGCACACCGGGTTGGCAACGAGTGCTTCCTTCGTAGTATTTTGATTCAAATTGATACTTTTCAACCTATTATCACCCGTCGAGAGACGCCGCAACAGCAGAGCAGCACGCCCAGTAGGCATAATAATTTAACTTTTGAAGAAAAATCGCTTTCACAACACGTAATTTCGCTTTATTTTTGTTTTTCTTACATAATATTCAATTCAATTCAATTCAATTTTTGAGGTTATGGCTCCATCGGTACTTGACGTTCGATGATTTTGCCAATGTCAAGGTATGATAAATTAAGGTCGTAAACTGTTACACAACTATTGATCAGTATTTGTAGCGGTGGCATCCATGGGTCCCCATGCTAAAAAAGGACAAAACATTTTTGGTTAGTAGAAGTAAAACAACACAAGATAAATGTTAGAACATTGAACAAATAAACCAAATATAAATATCGCCTACAACTGGATTTTATTAATGCTAATAAATTTATAAAGGATTTTAACTGCAGGGGAATGAGCTAAAGATAATAGAAAAGGTATGTTAATTGGGCGGGGAATATCAGAAGGGAGTAAGTCGTAAAGGGGGGTGGTTAAACGAGGACAGGAAAAAAACAAGTGTTCCAGAGTACCCTCCTCCAGACCGCATTCACACAAAGAAGAGTCCCTCACATGGATTTTGGCCAAAAAAACTGGTGTGCAAACAAACCCAAGTCGGAGCCTAATTATGACAGAGGTGGCTAATTTGCTAGAAAATTTTAGTTTGCTGAACCAACATTTAGATGGAATGAATGGTTGGATAGAGCCATAAAATCTTCCCTTCAATATTCGAGTTTTTTGCCAAAGCTCATTCCAACTCTTCATCATATCGGGTTTAACAAGACAATGCAGATCTCGGGGGTAACAAGACGAATGAGATTCGATCCCATTCTGAGTAGCTAACTTGGCAATTGAATCCGCATTCTCATTACCAACAATTCCAGAGTGGCTGGGGATCCAAGCCAAGATAATCTCTATGCCTAAGCAGTGGCATCTATACAGGAGTTGTTTTATCTTTAGGATAAGGGGAGAATTGTTACGAGAGCGAAAAGGTGATTTTATTAAATCCTGTAAACAGCTAAGAGAATCCGAGAGAATAAGACTTTTGTTGAGTCCATGTGATTCAATGTAGGAGACTGCTTCCAAAATAGCTATTGCTTCCCCTGTGAATATAGTACCAAAAGCAGAACTACGAAAATTTAGAATAATTTTATATTTTGGGATCCACACAGCTGAACCGACGTTACTATTATCTGACAACTTAGAAGCATCTGTAAATAATGTCAGCCAATCATGCCAGTCCTCCGCCAGAATCCTATTGAATTTGACATTAGCATTAGGGTCAAGTTTGGATATACCAAAGTTAAAAATAATTTTTGGTTTGAAGATTAAGGAATCAAAATTTACTTCAAATAAGGGGTTTTTGCTTAACTGGACTAAGGAAATGTGCATATTATTAAATTTACTGAAACTGTTAACGAGGAGTGGAGGACTTTTATGAGACCAATAACGAGATGATGGGATTAACTGAAAAAGTGTACGAAGAAGAGGGAGAAGAGGATGACATTTATTCTGAATGACTCTATAAAAAAATCTGTCACAGAGATATTGTCTACGTAAGTGAAGGGGGGGCTCCAAACATTCTACCTGAAGGGCATTAATAGGTGAACATTTCATAGCACCAGTGATAATACGCAAGCACTTGGATTGAATCCTTTCCAGTTTGGCAAGAGCTATTTTATTGCATGGTTCCAGCAAAAAGGTTCCATAATCAAAGTGACTACGAACTATGGCGTTATAGAGGATTTTCTGGGAAGTTGGATGAGCTCCCCAGCGGACTCCAGAAAGGGCACGTAAGACATTAACACCTCTTTCGCATTTCTTTAAGATGTAGTCCAGATGATAGAGACCAGATAATTTTGAGTCCAGAATGAGGCCAAGAAATTTTACTTTGTCACCGATCAAAATAGGTTCATTTTCAACATAAAGGCTAATAGGGGGAATATTACGCTTACGAGAAAAGGCAACTGCATTACATTTGGAAACTGACAAACTCAAGCCGTGATCGGTCAACCACTGGTTTAAGTAGTAGAGAGCAGAATTTAAGCGAGATGAGGCATCTGAAAGGGAAGCTGAACTAGAGTAGAGAGCAATGTCGTCGGCATATTGCAAGATTTTGCAGAAACAACTCACTGAAGACTCCAAATCGTGTGTGTATACATTATAAAGGATGGGGCTTAAGACCCTGGGGTAGGCCCTTCCACACTAGACGGGATGGGGAGAGGGAGTTTTGATGACGAACAGAAATAGAACGGGACATAAGGAGATTACAAATGATGGTGACCATCCTCACAGGGATACTCAGCTGTAGCAACTTTTGCCTGAGTATTGGAAGTTGGACATTATCATAGGCTGAAGCTATATCTAGAAAAACACCAAGAACACTTTCATTTTTGGAAAAGGCAATACGGACATCAGACATGAAGACACTTAGGCTATCTAGAGTTCCCATACCCCTTCGAAAGCCGAACTGAGAATTGGATAAGATGCCTTTACTTTCTAAGATCCATTCAAGCCGGTTCTTGATGAGATTTTCCATAATTTTAGCCAAGACAGAAGAGAGGGCAATAGGACGATAGGAAGTAGAATCTTTTGGGTCTTTCCCAGGTTTCAAAATTGGGATGATTATTTGGGTTTTCCAAGATTCTGGAACTTGGCCCGTAACGAAAAAGGAATTGATTAGGTTTAGAAAGATTAATTTACAGTTAGAAGAAGATTTGGAAATAAAGGAGTAGGGTATTCCATCAACACCCGGAGCAGAATCCCGAAGATGATCTAAGGCACAAATAAGTTCTGAATAAGAGAAAAGGTCATCAAATCTATCAGAGGAAGTGGAAGGAGGAGGAACTGTAGTGGGAAGGCAGTCAAAGCTAGGAACAAAGGGGGGGGCTAATTTGGATATAAAGTCATCCAACCAGGTTCTGTAGTCATTCGTAGAAACATCGGGAGACTGACTGTCACAAGCTCTACGGTAGATTTTAATTCTTTTCCACACAAGGGAAACTGGAGAACGTGGAGACAGTGACTCACAAAATTTGAGCCAGCCACATCTTTTCTTTCTTGCCAATAACCTACAGGTAGTTGCAGAAATCTTTTTAAAATTTAAATATGCAGGCATATCTAGACTAGAAGAGAAGGACTTTTCTGCTTCTTTACGTTTACGGACGCCCTCAGTGCATTCAGCATCCCACCAAGGTGGAGAAGGTATTAGGTGACGGGCAGAGTTTTTTAAAGGGATTGACGAATCAGCTGCTCTCAAGAGACACTCAACAAAATCACTGTAGAGGATTAGGGAGTTCGATGAATTTATTTGGGGAAAATTCTGAAGTTCTGCGTCCAAATGGGACAAGAACTTAGACCAGTCAGCTTGGGGTAAGCGATATTTTTGTAGGGGTTGGATGGGAGTAGAACGAGGGTGAGTACTTGGAAAAGAAATTAGGATAGGAAAATGATCACTCCCATATGAATTAGGGAGAACAGACCAGGAAAGAGTTGATACTAAAGAAGGGGAAGAGAAAGTAAGGTCAGGAACACTTATATTTTGGTTAGGAGGAACTCGACGGGTAGCAGATCCATCATTAAGGATACAAAGGTTGCGATCATCTAAAAGGTCTAGCAAAAAGCTGGAAGAGGGGTCATTACAGTGAGAGCCCCAAATGGTGTGACGGCAATTAAAATCACCTAACACAATCAAAGGACCAGGAACAGAAGAAAGGATAGAGTTAAATTCAGACAAAATATTAGCATTGGGATGTGGAATGTAGGCAGATACATAAGATATGTTCATGGCTCTAATGGCCACAACATGTAAACCAAGATCGTGATGAGGAAGAGGAATCTGGGAAAAAGTGATAGATCTGCTAACCAATAGGGCGCAACCCGCCCGTCCGTCATCTCTATCATCCCGAAGACATGAATAACCAGAAACCCTAAAAAGAGATCCAGGCCTGAGCCATGTCTCTGACACAGCAAAGACAACGGGTTTGTATCTATTTATGAGATAGATTAGATCATGTTTTTTTGTGCGAATTGATCTACAATTCCACTGAAGGATTTTTTCCATTTTGGCGAGTCCAGGATTCGAGGAGTTGTTGAACTAATACAACGACATTGTCCGGTATTGCGTCACTAAATTTAGACAATATATTTATAAGGGAGCAAGTCAGAAGCTCTATCAAATTGTCATTAGGAGTGGGAAGGGGAGTGGTTTCAGCATAAGAGGAATTCAGAGCACAGCCATTAGGCTGAGAAGAATTAGGGGTATAGGAGAACGACTTATGGGCTTGGGTGTCATAGGACTTGCCCAATTCTGGTCTAGGTCTTGGGGAACGATAAACCGTTTTGGTATAAGAGGTTTTAGCAGGGGATGCATATGGAGAAGAAGAAGGAGTGTTAAGAGGGGGCGAGAGGAGAAGGTCTACGGAAGGAAGAGCTTGAGATAGTTTAGATTGGGAGGGACCTGCTGTAACATTAGAGTACGGTAATTTACGGGGACGGGGAAACCTTACTGAAGCCTCACGGTAGCTTAAGTTTTCTTGAGACATTACCATTTTAATTGACCTCTGTCTTGAGTGTTCTGGGCACTTATTATCAATGGCCTTATGGCTTCCACTGTCACACAAAAGACATGAGACCTGAGAGTCGGGAACATTACAGCTATCTCCAAGGTGAGGTTGAGCGCAACGGTAGCAACGGGGCTTAGATCTACACTGAGTGCCTATGTGGCCAAATCGCAAGCAGTTGCGGCATTGGATAGTGGGGAGATGATAGATAGAAACAGGAAGAGAGACATTGTAGCAGAAAACTTTCTCTGGGAGAATCTGGCCAGAGAAAGTAAGCACTACAGTTGAAGATGGAGACCAAGTTACAGAGTCCTCTTTTTTGTTTTTAAAATTAAGCCTTCTAGCCCTAATGACTTCTCCACAATTACGAGGGGTTTCTATACCGATTACTAGCTCCTCCAGTGTCCAGTCGGTAGGAATATCCCTGACAACTCCCATGCGACTTACATGAAAGCGTGGGATAACTGCAGAGTATTTGTTTTCCATTAGAATGGGATTATTAACAAAGTTGTTGGCATCACTGAATGTCATAAAGTCAATAGACATCCTGTTACGGCCCATAGACCTAACACTGCCTTGGACAACACCTTTAAAACCTTTATTGAAAATAAATTGAGCAAACTTAAGAGAATTTATGGTTAGGCCTTGCTTAGGGTCTGTTTCCACTCTAGAGACAAATACAGTAAAGGGTGCTCTGTCACTCTCGCTATAGAGCATTTTAGAGTCGTTCTCAAAACCTGGCTTATTAAATACAGACTGAATTGAGTCAGACGGCGGCTTATTTCTTTTCGCGTCAACAAAAATTTCAGGAACTCCGGGGCGCTTCCTAACTTCGGGTCTTAAGTTATCAGTGTTTTGGGAACACTCCACAACCTCCATATCTGAAGGTGTCCCTCCACCCCCATCAGGGGGTTCTTCGGCACTCATTTCCTAAGGAAAAAGCAAAAGCAAAAAGCTTAAAATACTAACCTTATAACTATATATTCAAACCAGACAACACAACACTTAAACAACACAATAGCCACAACACTAAAAACAGATTTTGTTATCAAAATAATATGAGAGGTTAAGAAACGCGTGCTTAATCTCACCAAGACAATAGCAAAATCCTACATAATATTCATTGTGATATCCACGACGAAACCAAATATTTTTGATGCATTTGACGTTTATTTTGTAGTGTTGCCAATTAATAAGAAATAAAAAACAATCGCTATTTATTTTTCAAGGGGTAATCAAAGTATTTATTGAACTTGGCTAAAAATTAAAAGAAAACATAATATTGACGATTAGAACAATATAATAGAAAGAAAAAAGATGTTACCTTATTTATATTATACGACAGGTCTACTCAGCTAATCACGGATTTGTATATTTTCCCCCTTTAACTTGAGGGGTATCGGTGTATCACAAGTTGTTCCGGTGACCTGTCGCCATTTCATCCATCCCGAGTTGATCCGGTGTGTTAGATCTCGGCTTACATCGCCATCTCCATGGACAAGCGACCCGAGGTACCGGAAATCGGAACAGACTGATAAGGGCGTTCCGTAGGAAGGTTCAAGAGTAACGGGCACAGGCTAGTCCTGTGCCCGTTACTCTTTAAGCCGTCTACACACTCGCGCGCGGTGCGCGCGCGAAGCCGCGAAGCACCCGCGTAACATGAGTGTAGATCCGATTCGCATATTCTTCGCGGCTTCGCGGCTTGTTCGCGCTGTGTTCCCCGAAAGTTGTCGGTTTTTTGTCCCGCGACAAAGGGCTCGCAGGCGCGAAGCGCGGCGCGAACGCGACAAGACTCTACATTCGCGGGCAGCTCAGTCGCGTCGCATAACTATAAATTGCCAAAGCGCAAAGTAGCCCCGCAGCTGCTGTAGTGGTTTCACTGTCCATACCGACTACAAATAAACTATGTTGATCGATTGAAAAATTGAAAGATTAGGTAAATATTAAATGCTTAGCGTGCATACGCGTCAAGAGCGCGAACTATACTGTGAGTCCGGCGCGAACCACTGTGAGTGTGGACTGTTGGCAGGTCTTGCTTCAATTCGCGCCGCGCTTCGCGTCGCGATTCGCGCCGTGATTCGCGTGCGAGTGAGGAGAGGCCTTTACACGTTACGAGAGACTGCCAAAATCGCAAATCAAGTATTCTGTTTTGGTTCTGCTTAATTTCAGGCTAACGTTTTCTAGCCTTTGCCACCACACCTCCAACCTCTAGGTCCGTAAGTAGGTCCGGTAGGACCGCTCTCGGCAAACAGCATAAACCAGCATTCATTATCATCAGGAAAAGGTACGGGGCTGACAGTCAACCAGTGTTGTATTTATGGGTGTTGTATAGAGTTACCTACTGGTGATTACTCGTGACGCCAGAAGCAAGTAGAAAACTATACATGCTTATTATGTTTTGACAATTTTAAAAGCGTCGTATCTTCGTCAATTGGTTTACTTTTTAATCAAAAAAGGTGTCAAATTAAAAATTGAGTGAATAAATCTAATTCGTCCAAATAAAATAACAAAAAATATTTGACTTAAATATTTTTTGTTATTTTATTGGACTAAGTAATTAAATTTATTCAGTCAATTTTTGCGATGTGCAATGTGTGACTGTACTACGATATGATCAGGGATATTTTTCACAGTATAAATAAAACCAAGTAGTAAACAAAAATAATGTTGTTTTATTTGCATATTATATTTACACTATTTACAAATTCGCTTAAATTACTTAAAGTAGATTTTCCTCTGTTGAATTACGCTAATGTTTACAATAACAATTAATCAGTCTTTCAAAAGAATACAAATTATTTTCAGTTAAATTAAGTAATAGTAGTTGTTTAATTGTAAATTAAACTTTTAATCGACTTCTTCCACTGTCGGTCCATTATGTTGTTGTTGATATCCTCCGTAGCCACCAGGCATTCCTCCAAAACCGCCAGGCATGCCACCGGGCATTCCGCCGGGCATACCTCCGAAGCCTCCAGGCATACCTCCGGGCATTCCTCCTGGCATGCCACCGGGCATTCCGCCGGGCATACCTCCGAAGCCTCCAGGCATACCTCCGGGCATTCCTCCTGGCATGCCACCGGGCATTCCGCCGGGCATACCTCCGAAGCCTCCAGGCATACCTCCGGGCATTCCTCCTGGCATGCCACCGGGCATTCCGCCGGGCATACCTCCGAAGCCTCCAGGCATACCTCCGGGCATTCCTCCTGGCATGCCACCGGGCATTCCGCCGGGCATGCCACCGGGCATTCCGCCGGGCATGCCACCGGACATTCCGCCGGACATGCCACCAGGGTTTCCCGCACCCGCACCCACACCGTGCATCTTGCTCATGACGGGGGAGCACACTCGCTGCACGTCCTTCAGCTTGTGCTCGTACTCTTCCTGCTCCGCCAAGGTGTTGTTGTCGAGCCACTTGAGCGCCTCGTCACACGCACTCCTCGCTGTACTCTTGTCCTGCTCCGAGAGCTTGTCTCCGGCGTCATCCAGCGCCTGCTTCACGCTGAACACGTACGCTTCGAGCTGGTTCCTCGATGCTACGCGCTGCCTCTGCTTCTCATCCTCGTCTTTGTATCTCTCGGCGTCGGCGAGCATGCGCTCGATCTCAGCCTGTGACAGACGTCCCTTATCGTTCTTAATAACGATGTTCTTGCTTCGGCCGGTGCTGTTCTCTTTGGCCGACACGTTGAGGATTCCGTTCGCGTCCAGGTCAAAGGTGACGTCGATCTTAGGGACGCCGCGTGGTGCAGGTGGAATGCCGGTCAAGTCGAACGTGCCCAATAAGTTGTTGTCCTTCGTCATCGCTCGCTCGCCCTCGTACACCTGGATGGTGACCGCCGGCTGGTTGTCAGAGTACGTGGTGAATGTCTGTGACTGCTTGCACGGGATCTTAGAGTTGCGCTCGATGATCTTCGTCATCACGCCGCCAGCGGTCTCAATGCCAAGCGACAGAGGGGCCACGTCCACTAGTAATACGTCCTGGATCTTCGCGTCTTGTTCGCCGCTCAGGATAGCTGCCTGTACAGCCGCGCCGTATGCCACGGCTTCGTCGGGGTTGATGGACAGGTTGAGTTTCTTGCCGCAGAAGTAGTTCTGCAAGAGACTCTGCACTTTCGGAATTCTGGTGGAACCTCCTACGAGGACGACATCGTGGATCTGGCTTTTGTCCATCTTGGCATCTTTGAGCGCCTTCTCCACGGGGTCGAGGGTGCCTCTGAACAGATCTGCGCATAGCTCTTCAAAGCGCGCGCGGGACACGCGGGTGTAGAAGTCGATTCCTTCGTAAAGCGCGTCGATCTCGATGGTGGCTTCAGTGCTGGACGACAGCGTGCGCTTAGCGCGCTCAGCGGCTGTACGGAGGCGACGCAGTGCGCGAGGATTCATGCGCAAGTCCTTCTTGTACTTGCGCTTGAACTCGTCCGCGAGATGGTTCACTAATCTGTTGTCAAAGTCCTCGCCTCCGAGATGTGTGTCGCCCGCCGTCGCCCTCACTTCGAACAACGAGCCTTCGTCGATGGTTAGGATTGACACGTCGAACGTTCCGCCGCCGAGGTCGAAGATGAGGACGTTCCTCTCGCCCTTGAGGTTCTTGTCGAGGCCGTACGCGAGCGCGGCTGCTGTGGGCTCGTTGATGATCCTGAGCACGTTGAGACCGGCGATGGCTCCCGCGTCTTTGGTGGCCTGGCGCTGAGAATCATTGAAGTAGGCTGGCACTGTGATGACCGCGTCGCGTACGCTCGTTCCGAGGTAGGCTTCCGCCGTCTCCTTCATCTTTGTCAGCACCATGCTGCTGATCTCCTCGGGCGCAAAACGTTTCGCTGCACCCTTGAACTCCACTTGAATCTTAGGTTTGCCGCAGTCGTTGACCACCTTGAAGGGCCAATGTTTCATGTCTTGCTGAATCTTGGGGTCGTCGAACTTCCTTCCGATGAGTCGCTTTGCATCGAACACTGTGTTGCTGGGGTTGAGGGCGACCTGGTTCTTGGCTGCGTCTCCGATGAGGCGCTCCGTGTCCGTGAAGGCGACATAGGATGGTGTTGTGCGGTTGCCCTGGTCATTGGCGATGATCTCCACGTTCCCGTGCTGCCACACGCCGACGCACGAGTATGTCGTACCAAGATCTATTCCTACAGCTGGCATTTTATGCTTTTCTTCTTGCAAAACTTTTCACAATAAACTTGATGAATAATAGTAGTAACGTATAACGTCGAATGTATCTTGCAAGTATAGTAAACTCCTCCGGTTTACACCGAACTCACTTCGTCTGCTTTGTATCGCGTTTCAAATAGAACTGAGTTCCCGCTGACCGGTCGCTGCTTATAAACTCAACAAATAAGCTTCGCGAAATTTCTTGATCCCTCTTGACGTCACTAGAAGCTACCAATCACAGAACAGTATCGAAAGAATAATCTAAAGAGGCCAGGCGTTTCGACCAATCAGAGCGCGTGTGGGAAAGAGACAGCAGTATACTTGCTATCTCAAAAGGGTTGTCACTGTAGAAATTTTCCCGATAACCGGGGAGATTATTAGAATGAATTTGAAAGTTCTTACATTAGTGACTGATATTGGTTAAACGATTTCTGAATGTGAATTCTAAAACGTTTGCCTACCATGGCTTTGTGGTGTTATTTTATACCTACGGATGTGCGTTGTCAAGTGTAATCAGTTGTAATTATGTTCAACAACTGATATAATTTTACAATATCGTTTAGGAAAGCAGCTGTGAATAGTAATGTAATCCATACTACAATAATTTTCTGTAAGTATATTTAAATCCAACATCAATCGATTACATAATGCATGTTAATGCCAAAGGAAAAGGAAATACAAAAATACATACATTTTGTTCTAAAAACGATTCCGTTGCGTTTCGGAGATTTTACTTTACAGGCTGGCAACTCAGACGGAGAAATGTCTAGAGCGTTCCAGACTTCACGCATGCTCACTGCCCGCTGTCTGTTATTCTAGAAACCGCACGCCTAACTCGTAAGAGTAAAAGAGATAAGAATAGTCACCAAGTATTTGGTTATCGTGGTATTGGGATTGTTTACTTTTTTTTTTAGAAAACAGCACATTATCAGATAATTAAATGCTGAGCAGGTTTAAAGGGCCGATTACACTGCGCTACATCTAGTGCACTAGCTGGTGATCTAGCTAGGGCCCTACATAAATGGCGTTCTGATTACACTGCACTTCGTAGGGAATCCTAACCCAGTCTAATACAATACACCAACCATGACACCCGTGCTTTCAAAATTTCAAAAAATTGGCATTGCTCTCGCTGTAACTTTTTTTAGTGTTTTCATTGTGGCATCCGGATCAAATTTCTTATATATTTCCAGTAAAACTTTAAACCCTTCATGCCGGCATTCTTTATTCTTGTAATCGGGATTATTTTTATCCCATAAGAATGGCATCTCTTTGTATAAATCTAAAACACTTAATAAAGTTTCTTTTTTCATAGTCATTTTGCCAATTAAACGCACACAAACACTCGCATCGGTCGGGTGCCGCGGCGAGACTGATCTTCCTATGTAGGCGCACTACCTCCCTACTTGTGATTACACTGCACTACATGTAGTAATGTAGGCGATGTAGGCAGGTCGGGCTCTCCCTGCCGCCCTAAGTTAGGGTCCTACATTCCTACATACATTTACACTTCACTATATCTAGTGCCCTACATGACGTAGTGCAATAGATGTAGCGCAGTGTAATCGGCCCTTAAGCACCAAGTAATGAAGGCATCAAAGTATATTTTATCTTAAATTGTTTGGTTATTATTTTGTTTGATGATTTTATGCATGACTAGCGAATGTGGCCTGCGCTAAAATATGACATTAACACCTTTTGTATACCACATTTTATGCAAAAAAAGAATACTTACTTAAGTAGGTACCTACTTTATCACCTGACCTAATGCAAAACTAGGTAATGAAAGAATTTGACTGACTGCAATTTTTGTGTTTTTTTAACCGACTTAAGAAATGAAGAGGTTCTCTATTTGGTCGGGGTCAATGAGTCGGGGTTTTTTGAATATACATTAATTAATTACTATTAGTTTAGATGATTATTTTAGAAAATAATTTTAATGACTTTTAACATAACACATACCTAACATTACGTACTTATATCACGCTTGGAATTCCCAAAGACATATTTTTACAAAAGGTTTTAAATCTCTTTGGTAATCAGAAAATCAATAATGAAACAAACATCTGGAAAATGTTCGTCAATGACTCAATTTTGTCCGTTACTAGTATGATTAAAAATCTACTCATCCTTATTACCAAATAAAACGCGAGGGTGAAACACACACTTGTTTCGGTTATATTCTAGAAGAGTTACCGCCGTGTCACCCGAATCAATTATACGGGGCCCCCAAGTATCAAAGGCCCCCGACGATTGGAATAAAAATAAAGACATGAAATGTTGCTCTTAAACGAAAACAATAGCTCAATTCTTCAAAAAGGTTATAGGTATGTAGTTGTCAGAAATGAGATACGATCAGTCGATCAGCATTCTCAATTTTCTAGCTCCCTTCAGAATTCTGTTAATGACATCAGTAATCGTCGCGGGACTCATGAATTACCGTGACCACGGTAGGTACATAAAGGGCTATTGAAGGACACCGCGGATTTTAGTCAGTACGAGTCTGACAGTCCCTCCCGCTCTGCCCTGGGTGGGAGGACTCATGTGATGATTTTACCACGTTAAAAAAAAAACTCTCAATTATCGATATGCAGGTCGTGCTGGCAAGATTCCTTCCCAGCACCGCCACGCTAGAATTCCAGCGGGCAAAGAAGTTGATGAAATTGGAGTTTGTCTAATAATTTTTACTCATTGTACTCCTATTTAATTACTAGTAAATTATCGTATATTGTTAGAAAATTAAAAAAGAAATTCTGCATGAGTTTCTTTACGAGTTTTTATATTTGACATTAGATGACGTTTATCAAAGGCCCCTTTTTTGCTATTTCTAATTAGGAATGAATAATACAAAAATAACTAATGACGTTGTTGGAAATCCTTGGAAGTGCACGAAGTTCGTGCATTTCCATTTGGCCTCTTTTCTGTGAGAGAGTGGGTTGGTAGATGTCACATGTCTTCGAATTTTAGGTTCTAGGAATTGCCGTGCACTCTGTGTCCCAGCAATGGGAGCATTATAAGCTGATGATGATGGATGATGATTTAGATTGCGAATAACTCGCTATCGAAAGTACTTATTTTGGGCGTCGGTGAATTTCCGTCCATGCGCAGGAATTTCTCTTCTGGGTGAGCTCCTTCCCTCATAAAGGTCACAGCTCATTATAGCCACCCGGTACCCACCGCGCACCGCCTCGTCGCACGGCGTCCACTCGTCGACAGGTGGTCCACTGGTGGACGCCGCGTTATCACCAATAAACGACGCGCGGTTAACTAGTGGACCCCGCGTGGTCAACCAGTGAACGCCGCGTTGTCAACGAATTTTTGAGTAAATCATTCTCGAGCAGCGCGCGTTCCACTCGGGACCCGCGTGTTGGCATGTGCAGCTATCGCAAGGCCAGGCAATACGAGCAGCGAGTTACCATCGAGTGGTCCACCCGCCGTCCGTACGTGGAGGGCTTACGATCGAGGCGATCCGGTGACGCTACGGAGTTGATATAGTGAGCGCAGACCCATACAAGTCCATATAAAGAATACTAGCCGCAGGAGGCGAGGCGGTGCGGAGTGGGTGCCAGGTGGCTCTAATGAGCTGTGACCTGAAGCTTATTTTATTTCTGGGCCACATTGAGGCCAATAGTACAACCCAATTAAAAAAAAAAAGAAAACCTTTTAGAAATAAGTAGACATACAATTTAAATTAACAACTTTATTTTCAAATAGTATAATTACAAGCATGTCACAATGTACAGTAGACATCTCTAGAGCATCTACAAAATTATCTTTCGCGTCATCAACTTCAGTTAAGTATAATTGTGACTTAAAACTATTTGACAAGAATATTATTTTAGCTGCTAGGATCCATTTTGAACAATGGTCGCGGATTTTCATTTAAAATAAAGCTGCGATAGGATAGTTTGGGTAAAACAACAGAAGCGCCCCTAGCGGTCGATCGCAGAACTAGCTTTGGGCAGACATTTTGAATAGTAATGTCATTTATCAGCCATTTTGGTTCTGTTATTCGACATGTATTTTTTGCCAAAAATTCGAGCCCTTTTAAAACATTTACTGCCTTATTACAAAAATTAAATAAATCTTGGTTTAAACCTGGTCTATCAAGTCCAGGCTTATCAGCAGTCATGGTTTAAATTTGTCCGTATTACAAAACTAAGATAAAACGTCGACTTTAGTACCGCCATTTGAACGATTGTCTAAACAATTAAATCTACCTTGTTTCAATCCATTTTGGGTAAAAAGTAACACAAAAACTACAACACAATGAAAAATTTGCTATGAGAAACTTTGACATACCTTTGACAGCTACTACTGTTAGACCATGGTTTATCGCAAAACCACGATTTGTAATTATGTTTGTGTAAACCGTAGTTTTACAAGATTAAACCTGGGTTTTTAGTTAAACCCCTTTTTGTAATAAGGCGGTTAGTGCCAGAAAGAAACAGAACTATATAGTAGATATGATGCCATCTCTTTTTCGCGACTGAACAATATTTAATTTATGAATATGGCTACTTCTAAAATCGACCAATAGAAGGTTTCATTAGATGGGTTTTTAATGAATGGCAATATGTTTACACCAAAATAAAATAATTTTGTATTTATAATTATGTCATTCAAAATTGGAATACATATTTGAATAGTAATAAACATAAATTACAATAGTAGGTACATTTATCTAATTTTGTAGATATGTACAGATGCCGCCAGCACATCAACCTACCAAAATCTGTCAAATTTCTTTAATAGATTTTATACTTATCACATTAGTGGAAGGTTAATCTTCGATTGATAAAATTTGAAAGATTCAGGTAACCTGCTGGCGTCTGTACTTAAAAGTATTATATTTATGAACAAGTTTGCGAGTATATTATACCTCTAATGTTTCACTGTCAATTTGAAAGCGATCTTTATTTTTGACACAGTAAGATTGAAGTTAGATTGTTGCTGTTGGAGGTAATAAAAAAAAAATACTGTGAAATGTCTGTACATACATGGGTATACAAATTTTTGATAGTACATACAAGCTGATTCGAAGCATATTTAAAATAATTGATATAATTTTGACGTAGCAGTATTTTGTAAAATAGTTTATCTGTTAAGCAATAATTATGATGATAATCAATTTAATTCCGTACATTTTCTTTTCATAATATTACATATACAATATTACATCATACTTAGACTACATCATAAAAATATCCCTTGCTGAATACTGTAACAGCATCTTAGATAGAAGCATAGATTTCTATCTTATGGTCTTATGAACACTTTACCTATTTATTATCTGTGGTGATAATACTACAGATTATGCCAGAAGAATTAAAAAAAAAAAGAAAATAATCTTCTGGCGGTCGGATGACATTGACAAGAAAAACAAGATGGCGGAATTAGGTTAATGATATTTAACTACCTTAAAAGTAAATTTTGTTCTGCGTATTTTATTTCTTAATTTAAGTGTGACATCTTTTATTCTTGTTTTAACTATAAGAGTGTGTATTCATCTCCAAATATGCTCCAAATATTTCTATGGATTAGACTGTATCCATCAAAATATGAACAGAAATCAGCGAAAAGTAATGCACCTCGACGTTATAAGGGACTAGCCAACCCGGCAAACTTCGTTCCGCCTAAATTTTTTTAAATTTAAACGGTAAATAAAAAAAAATCTTGTCACATACATATTTTTCTTGTGCACTAGAATTTTGTAATCCGTAGCATCGGTAATAACATGCTCATGTACACAATAAGGTAATTAAATTCCCTATCTCAAAAACTACTGAACCGATTTTGATGGAACTTGCAGTATTCTCTAAGTTAAACGACATCTACCACAAAAAAAAGAATTACTTAAATCGGACTTGTAGTTACGGAGATATGCGAACGATGAAACAGTCGATGCCCACTCCTTACTGTTAAGGAGTTGTACCTTTCATCATCAGCTCAGCTACATGAGATGATGATTACCATACGAAAGTACTTAAATTACTCCATAAAATTTGTGAAAAACGATGTGGGCCCATAAAATTTGAGGTTACAAATCTCAAATTTTATGGGCCTCCATTTCTCCAGGATCCAATGATCAGATCCTGAACTTGGTGACTATGGGAGCATTTCAAAAATATCTCCTTTCAAACAAAAAAAAAACAAAGAATTTTGAAAATCGGTCCATAATTGGCGGAGTAATCGTGTAACAAACTCAAAAAAAAGAAAACATACCGTCGAATTGATAACCTCCTCCTTTTTTGAAGTCGGTAAAAAAAAAATACTCTGACGCAAGGCGACGCAAGTCTCCGATACCTTATAATTATGACTTTGGTATCCATTGACGCGTGCCTGTGTACGAACCATTATGGATTTGTATTGGGATAGTCGCCTGGATACCAAAGTCGTAAGGTATCGGAGACTCACGTCGCTTTGTGTACGAAGGGGCTTAGTGCTCCGTGCGACAGAGATAGCGCTTTATGAAGTCGAATCGAGCAGATGATCTCTTTCCAAAGGCCGATGTGCAATATTAAAGCCAGTAGTGGCAGTCAGTGTCCAGTATTGCCTGACCCCTTTTCCCAATTCTTCTTTTATAAAAATGGGTCAATTTATACAAGTCATCCTGAACGTATTATTTGAAGCAAATTCGTCGATATAAACACACACTAATTTAGTATTACCTATGTTATTTATTGTAATTAATTAACAGTCGTTTTCGATTATATTTAGCAAATCGCTTTAAAAGGTTTAATTTAAAGCTTTTTTTAAGTATTATCTCGCTTAAGTCTGATTTAACATGTTTTATTGATATACATTTTCGAAACACTAAAGGTACGTACACTGTTTATAGAATTTAGCTTACATAAAAAAAAAATAGATTGGCAACTGTTAAATTAAAATTTTGATTCTTGTCATGTAACGAAATATGCAATAATAATTCTTTTAAAGTAACAACTCGTTTTTAAGGGTACAATTCCAAAAGTGCAAACTTCGACAGCAGCGGCAATTTAATTTGAGGAATAATAAAAACAAAACCACAAAAGAAAGAAACACCATTTTAACCAAACCATTCGCTGATTATTCTATCTATGTATGTTTGCATGTATACCACTATATCGTCTGTATATTTGTATGTATACCACAATTTTGAATGTATGTTTGCATGCATACAACTATTTCGTATTTTTGTTTGTATGTTTACCACTATTTCGAAAATATGTTTGAATGTATACCACTATTTCGAAAATATGTTTGAATTTATACCACTATTTCATAAATATGTTTGAATGTATACCACTATTTCATAAATATGTTTGAATGTATACCACTATTTCATAAATATGTTTGAATGTATACCACTAGTTCACAGTCTATACAAACAATGGAAGGTGCAATACTTCCTGAACTGGGTCCGTGAGAGGTAGGGCGCGTTTCATTGCTTCAAAACTCGGTAGTGTAGAGTGAATTCCACGTTGGACTTCCAAATGAAATGGCGGACTGTACGTAGGTCCATGTTGGGGTCAAGTACCTGAAAATATTATAATTTTGTGATGTATGAAGTATCATGGAACTTAAGAGCGCGTATTCTGAAAGTTGGCAATGTCGCAAATAGTTGTCAAATATTAACAAGTTTTAATTAATTTGGCAATGTTAATGTATGGAAATAAGAAATATGGTTCTGTAGTGTAATTCAGTGTTTTAATTTTGCATTCCTATATCATTCTTTTAGTGCACTACAGAAACATATTTCTTATTTTCATACAGTAAAATTACCAAATTAATTAAAACTTGTAAATATTTGACAACTATTTGCGACGTTGTCAATTTTCTGGTTACGCGCCCTTAAGATACAAGGTTTTTTCTCGTTTCATAAGGATGGAATGTATAAAGTTACAGGGAAAAAAGAAGTAATAAACAAATTAGAGTGCTACAAAATTTATGAAATTGACTCGCTTCAAGTTGTAAATTACTTTACAATTGGTCTTTTACTATAGGCCTCATTAGTAAGCTCAATATAGTCCAACGAGCTATGAAGAGGGCTATGCTCGGAGTCTCTCTGCGCGATCGACTTAGAAATGAGGAGGTTCGTAGACGAACCAAAGTTATCGTCATAGCCCAACGAATTAGCAAGTTGAAATGGCAGTGGGCAGGCCATATAGCACGCAGAACTGATGGCCGATGGGGCTGTAAGGTTCTCGAATGGAGACAGACCACGCACCGGCAAGCGCAGCGTAGGACGTCCACCTACAAGGTGGGCAGACGATCTTGAGAAGACCATAGGATCACGCTGGAAGCAAGCCGCTTCCAACCGGTCCTATTGGAAGTCTATAGGGGAGGCCTATGTTCAGCAGTGGACGTCTTACGGCTGATATGTTGATGTTTCAAATTACAGATAGGAAAAAGCTCATTTGCATAAAGTCCAAATTAATAATTATTTTGAGACCCCGAGGTTAGCACGAATCTCATGCACGAGATTGTGATTTCAAATCCGGGCGAGAACAGACGGTGTCCGGCATTGTATGATCCATCTTATATGGCAGAATAATGTTAAAGTAGGTCAAGTAATGCTGGCCAGTGACTGTACCAATGTATAAATCTTCGACATCACGACTACATCAGTGTTTCATAGGATTATTTTCCCATTTACCCCTTTCATGGGTATAAGGTTGCACAGAAACAAATCGCTTGAGATTAGCCGTCAGCTATTTATCTTTTAAAACCTGCAACTCTGACAATCAGCCTCACCAAGGTGGTTACCCAGTTACTGGGTTGTGGAGGTCGGACTTACCTGATCACAGCACAGCAACTCGACCCTCTCCTCCGGCGCGTCGTTGCCGCCACTGTTCTCGTCGGCGCTGCCTCGTCCGCTGCCCGCGCTCGCTCCGTTCACGTCACCGCCCCCCACTATCTTCTCCACCACGTGTTCGGCTACTTTACGGCATTGGATGAAGTCGTTTGCTACTAGACGATCCTGAAAAGGGCAAAATTATAAAAATATTGCATATTTTTTAATACGTGGTGACACCTTATCTCCAAACTTTGAAAAAAATAAAATGGAATACCAATATTATTGCGCGTCACACACGGCTAAGATACTATAATATTTTATCATTAGATACCATATCGCTTGCCATACAGTTCTATCTTAAGATACCAAAATTTGAAGTATATATTATCTTCGTCGTGTGTGATGGTCCATTGAATTGTATGGTAAGCGATATGGTATCTTAAGATAAAATATTATAGTATCTTAGCCGTGTGTGGCGCGCTTATGTGGCAGGAAATAACTAATCTTAACCTATTAGATTTTAGGTACATTTTCGTACACGTACTATGATGTGTCATTTTAAAACAACGGTTAATCACAATAGGTGGAAACACAGACATTCTAATTAGCTTGAATTAAATAATTAAGCATTTGAACGATGCCGACTGCCAGACCCAAAATGGTTAGATCGGTCAAAATTACACAATGTGTAATTTTTCGCATTTTTGATGCAATTTTAACATAATTTTTTCGTAACCGTTTCTTTGAGAGTGATATCGTGAAATGTAACGAAAGTGTGTAAACGGAAATGCCTCGCCGTCGCCTCCTTCTGCGAAGCAGTCACGCTAGCGAAGGAGGAGGAGGGCGCCGTAAGGGAGAGGACAAGCTCACAATCCCTGACGGGGCCCCCTTAATGGTCCCTGCTATCATTTGTAGATCTTTGACAGTCATTACTGTTAGTCAGAATCTCATAAGTCTGACAACCAGTCTTACCATAGGGTATCGTATTGCCCAGTTACTGCATTGTGGAGGACCAATAGGCAGTCACTCCATGTTAAATACTGATATCCAGCTGCGTGTGGTTTGACTGGAAGATGATCCCAATACAGCTAAGCAGATTACCGAAATCTAAAATAGGCAGTATCCAAGAATTGGTCGCGGGACTGAACGAATTACCGTGACTCCGGAACGTAAAGGGCTACTGAAGGACACCGTGGATTTTAGTCAGTACGAGTCTGACAGTCCCTCCCGCTCTGCCCTGGGTGGGAGGACTCATTTGATGATTTTCCCCGATAAAAAAAAAGTATCCAAGAATTGACAGATCTTATAGTAGTAGTAGTCCCGAAATAATGTGGAGTCTGGTGCTGGTGATGTCATTACACAGCATATAATGTTTTTCCATCATCGTACATACCTTCTTCTGTCGATCCTGCTTGCTTTGACAGCTAGAATGCGGTAATAGGTAGAAAGGCAGCTTGTTCAGCTTTGGAGCCGCCATCTCTATGGCCACGTCAACCACCCAGGAAGGTACCGTCTCCACGAGGAGGTTGCCTTCCGTCTCACCGCCGGCGTCGCCAACCTGGAAATATGGAGTTAATGTTCTAGTAAGTTTTTGTTTGATAGAAACGAAATGATTTTCCACTTTTGTTTTGTTCTGATGATCATTCTTGCCAATGTCGGATTTGTCCTAGTTTAGAGGGAATCCGTGGAGAGCCCGAGGGGGCTTCATTTTTGTTTTTTTTTTTAAACTTTGCTCACACTAGGAATTTTTCCTGTATCGTGAGTGCGTTCATAAACAGAAATTCACATACACAAACACCCAGACCCGGAACAACTACTTGCACATCATACAAATATTTGTTCCGTGCGGGGATCGAACCCGCGACACGCTGCGCAACAGTCGATCACTTTGCCACTGCGCCAACCGTGCCGTCAATTTCTATTTGTAATTGGGGTTTAAAGAGATGAGATCATACAATTATTTGTTCCATGTGGGAATAAAAAAAACTGTAATACAGCAGTCATTCGCTCGATCATTAGCTAACAATGCTATCAAAATCTCATAGGTACATCTGGTCACACTTAACATTCAGATAGGTAGGTACTGTCGAAAACAATTATAGCAAGTTAACAATGAAAACAATAGCCAGCAAACCCCATTATAGGAACAACAAATGATCATAAATGTTGCCAAAAGATATGTGGTTTAAAAATATAAAAAATCAAATGGTATGAGAGATGAGATCGGTTTTTGTTGTGAAAATGTTATTATTAAATAAAAATAATATTATTTCACGAACCTGCAATCTATAAAGTGTCCTTCCGCCAACTTCACTAAAGATCAGAGGTGTATGTTGCGGTACACTAAAATAATTGTTTCCAATCACCCTCTGTCCCGCCTCATTCACTCTGTTTGGATGATTCCAATGGTCCAACAACGCTTGCAGTAATAATGCACCGAAGTTAACTTTCTGATCGTTTTCTGTTGTTAAACCAGCTTCTTTAGCACTAACCCATGCACTTAAGCAGTCCGTCTCATCCTGCCCCAAATGTATTGTCAACATTCCAGTCTTCAAATCTACGTTAAACCAATTCGGCACATAAACCATTTTGAATCTTTTCTTTACTTCTTCTTCATAATCAACTTCTCCTAAGTCTTCTAGTTTACAGGCTTTTAAAACGTCATATAGGGCTACATTGTTTGCGGTATCTTTCGTCACTACATGTCTCTTATCGTTTAATACTGTGTAATGCTTGATAGCAGGACCGCCCGGAATGTGATGTATAGGTTGTGTTTGGAACACATTGTTCGTATTATAATTGTTTTGGTTATACATGTCTAGGGAATTAAGAGGGGGCAATTTCCAGCACCGGACATCAGATTCAGATGTTGATACCCAAACTCCTGTATTATCTGCCGTAAAACATAGTTTGAGTATAGGAGCAGTTTCTTCACAAACTATCATAAAGTTATCAGGGTTTCTTAGTTCTGTTATAATGACTAGTCTATCTCTTCCACCAGATATGATGTGGGTAAAGTTTTCTGTTGCTAATAACGCCCATACTGCTTCTGAATGTACTCTTATAGTAGAAACGCACCGTTGTTGCGATAAAGACCACAATTTTATTGTTCCGTCTGAGCTGCCTGACACACACTGCGTTCCATCTCTGCTTACAACTAAGGCCTTAACATTGTCTGCGTGTCCTTTTAACTTCATAAGTCTTGAACAGTTTCTTGGGTCCCATACCCGGAGAACTTTCTCTGTAGACCCGCTTACTAGGATAGTTCCAGGAGGATTCATGGCCAAACTGTATATAGACTCCTTGTTACCAACGAGGCTCGATGTGGTGACTGTATTGTTACTGGCAGTCAAAGCTGTCAAAGTGTTGACATCCCAAAGGAAGATTGCTCTATCAAGACCCGCGCTGGCAACCTGTTCCTTGTCTTTAGCGTACGCTAAAGTACGTACATAGTCTTTATGAGTCCGTAACGTGGACATACAGAATCCTTTGGGAGCATTCCATACCTTTACTGTCGTGTCTGACGAAGCGCTAATTAAGTTCTTACCACCGCAACATAAAACGATATCGTTCACCCAGTCAGTGTGGTGCTCCATACTCTGTACATACCGGTCCTGGACGCCAGTCGCAGTACTCCATACACGAATAATTCCATCCCGACCGGCCGAATACAATCGGCCCTGTATTGGATCAAGTTGCAATGAACTAACACCATTTTTGTGCCGCCGTTCCTCCTCATCTCTTATCACGAACGACACTTGAGTTTTCTTACGCATGGTGCCCATTTTCCGACATTTTAAAACGGAATTTGACTAATATTTCTCACACTTTTGTTACAAAAATCGCAAAATTCTTGAGATTTGTTTCAGAATTGTTTGACATTTGCGTTTGACAGGTGGAGGAAAATGGCTGGTTGGCCGTGATTGGTTGAAGTTTACCTACGTAAATATTGTCCAATCAGGATACTGTTGTAAAACTGCGTTCTACGGTGTTGTTGAAATTACTTCTCGATTTAATGCGTTCGTATTTAATTCACTTTCAAAGCTTATTTTATGAGTTTTATGATCATTTTCATTCATCAATACAAATCACAAATCAATTTGAGCAAAAATAACGAGTTATAATTATCACAACAACTTACTCTTCGGTTAAAATCAAACATTATTGTTCGCAACATAAACACTGATTAAAAATTGCGTCACTGGGTCATCTTAGATAAAAGAATGATAGTAACAATTCGTAAAAATGCTTACAGATGTGCACAGACATGTCATATTGAATCAATCAGTTCATCCAACACGATTTTATCACTCTATTCCTGCACTAGTTATTGATAAATTTCGATAACATAACGCAATCCAACACTTCTTTCACTTTCCAAGATAATGAAGACGTAGTTATGGTACAATCCTCCGGCAATGATATCCACTGTTCCTCGTTTCTCTGGGTCAAGGTCAATAATCGCAATACCTGTGATATTAGTTCCTACTGGATATTCTAGGTCAATTATTTCTTTTCGTTTAAAAAACAACAAGCCTTGTTTTTTCACTTGTCTATAAGTCATGCGGGCACCAAAATGTTTTCCTTCAAATAAATCGTAGCACGTAATCAAGAAAACTGTTGTGATATAAAATGCACAGAAGCAAAGGAATTTCATGATTTCAACGTAGAGTAAACACGTTTATTTATGTCAATGTCGTTGATAAAACTGTTTGTTGGAAATTAAAAGTGCTCGTGTTATTTGAGACGGTTTAATTAGTCATAATTTAAGGGTGAGCCATATGTAAAACGGTTCCACAGATATGTTTTTGCAATTTGATATAGTATATTCAACATCATTGAATTCTCTCTAAGTATTACAGTTTAAATGGATTCTGAGCAGGATAAATCTTTGTCTTCATAATGAGCCTATGTTCCCTCTGCAAGGATAAAGGCAATCCACCACACAGGCGAAGTACGGGTTATTAGATGTCACAATAGATTTTCAAATTTTTGGTTCTATCTAGGACACTTTTTAAGTACAGTGATCTATACATATAATAAATCTGTAGAAGGGTCAATTCTGTACATTGAAAATAGCGGGGGGTGTTGCTGGATCGATACCAAACCCAAATATGTGATTAAAAATTACAATTTTGTCCGCCTAACCGCGAATCTCCTTAATTATTATAGGCTTAGCCGTATTTGGGTCCAATAGATATTTAAAAGATGTCATTGTCAGAGTTACTCAAAATGGAGAAAAAACCATCCACGCGAAGACCGACATCCGCGCGGACGGACTCGCGGGCGGAAGCTAGTATTGAAATAAATTCGCAGAGTACCTAATGCGATTGCCTGGATTTAAAACCACGGTCTACCACAGAGCTACCACTGCTCTCTCCCTAGTAATAATAGTAGTAAATTGATTTTGGGTATTATTTCAATGTCGATAATGGTTTGTCAAAGATGAATAATTACTCTGCGTTGCGCCTCTACCACTTTGCACCGGCCCTAACGCAGTAAATCTTGACACAGTAATCACATAATTTTCCGCAGCTAAAGTTCTCGTGTCTTAAGCTAAACTAATGCCATTACATAGTGCTATAGCGTTTTCAGAACTTAAGAAGGAAATATATGCAGTTTGCTTTTAGCACAGGTGTTAATTAATTACGTAGTTTAGTAGCTAAATGTCTTTCTATGAACGGATAATTTAGATCTACAGTTAAGATACCTTCACCTGCTTTTTGATACACCTTGCTTTTCGTTTTTTTTGGGGTATGTAAAGGGCTAATTAAATATGAGCCCTCCGCCTTGGATGGCCAGATTCTTATTGAGTAAAAACTATCCGGTTTATTAACATGTCCTTTATGGTACCTACTACCTAAAGGGCCGCAACGCCCTTTTAAAATAGTCTCGCGACTCAGGTAAATGTTCCCTTTGTCTAGCAAATCGACAATGCTAGGATGATAGTAGGTATTGCAAATGGGTCACCGTAAGTGACCATTTTGGTACACTAATTCAAGGGGTTTCTGTTTGGAGTTTCTTTGCTTTATTTTAGTAATGAAGTCCGTAACCGAGCCTGCTGACTTAGCAAACAAAAGTGGCAGTAGGCTGACCAAGTGACCATGTTTGTCGAACAACCGATGGCCCGTTGAGCAGACGCTGGGGGGACGCCCCCAGGCCGGTGGTGCCGACGAGTCCTGGAGTGTGTGAGTTCGCGTATCGACAATCGAAGTGTGGTACTCTTCTTAGCTAGATGGACCGATGAACGTAAGAAGATGACTGGCAGTGGCATAGAGTCGATGTGGACAACAGTGGAACGGCATCCACGGCATTTTTGTTTCTCTTGGTAAAATCATCAAATGCAGACCCAGGGAGGGACGGAACGAACTGTCAAATCCAAAGAGTCCTTCAAATCTACGGAGCCTGGAGTTGTGCCCGGCTGATAATAGGCTCATCACCTACTCTTCCACTATTCTTTTCTGATTAATTTCATTCTGCGGGACACGTCGAGCTTCATTGTCTCAGCGTTTTTCTGATGATTCCCACTGTTGATTCTGGCGCATAGGAGTTGGTTTGAGAATAGTGTGGCGGGTTTGTCCCAATAAAAAAAGGCTCATCCTCTTTTACATGAGACATAAGCATAACAGGCGCGAAATCGGGGGTACTGTACATACTAATTAGGTACACTTCTAAATTACCCTGCGAGGATGGCGAGGATCAAAGAAGTGGTGTTATAATGTTTATTGTCTACCCCTTAAAATGATAGATAAACCAAATAAATTACAATAATAATTATGTTGCTTTATATCAAAACAATATTAACATAATATAGGTACATTCAAGTGTATTTGTTAACATAATTATTATTTGCCTAGTAATTAATACCTAAATTACTGAGATCTTATTTTATTCAGTGAATATTATTAGAGTAATTGGATCGTGTTATACTTTGCCACTAAGAACTTGTTATTATGATTTCTAAAATGAATTAGCTGATAGACAAGCCGAGTTTTCACTTAGCGCTCAGTTCTGAACTATCAATTGAATGTTTGTCCGGTAAATTAAATCTTTGGAGCAAGCGAACGAATTCGTTTAGCGATGTTACTAGTGTAGAACTCCTCGGCCGCTCGTTTTAAAGAATCAAACGCGTGGTAAACGCGGTTTAAACGCGCGTATGAAGCTCGTTCGAAACTCGTGAAGTGCGTTTCGTGGTTTGTAATTCACGTTGCTGTCTGTAATCGTGGTAGCTACGAACGACGCGTTTATATCGCCATACAGTCTGTGAAATGCGCTTTCAAGCGCTGTAGATTCCACATACGGCTCCTGTCAAAATTTTTCGTAGGTGCCAGGTGTCGGGCACGCCGCAATCGCGGCGGTAAGACCCCTTTTTGAGGAGTGGCTGGATAGGCGTCACGGCGTCCTGACCTACCGCATGACGCAGGTCCTCACCGGACACGGAAGTTTCGGGAGGTTCCTGTGTCTGATAGGGAGGGAAGAAACGCCTGGGTGTCACCACTGCGAGGATCGTCCGGAGGACACGGTGGAGCATACGGTGCAGGACTGCCCCGCTTGGGCAGAGCACCGCCGTGTCCTCACGACGGCGATAGGCGGAGACCTCTCGCGCCCGGCATTGGTCGAGGCCATGCTGCGGGGCGAGACGGAGTGGGAAGCGGTCGCCTCCTTCTGCGAAGCAGTCATGCTCGTGAAGGAGGAGGCGGGCCGCCTGAGGGAGAGGACAGCGTCCTCCCTCCACCCCAGCCGCAGTGGTAGACGCCCACGGCGTCGGACGTCGCAAGACGATCTCCGGCCACCGTAGGCGCGGGCATGCGGGCAGCAAGTAATGGGCGACTCGCTGTCCGACCATGGACCATGCCCGGGTCGACGGCGCGTTGTGTTCCACGCGCGCCTCAAAGAGTGTCAGCATAGTGACGAGGCCTGTAGAGGGCCAAAGCCTGCCGGGGTCGCGGGACCAAGGGATTACCGTGAACCCGGTACGTAAAGGGCTAGTGAAGGACACCGTGGATTTTAGTCAGTACAAGTCTGACAGTCCCTCCCGCCCTGCCCTGGGTGGGAGGACTCATTTGATGATTTTACCACGATAAAAAAAAAAGGTGCCAGGTGTCTTGATCGCGGGACTTGCGAATTACCGTGACCCCGGTACGTAAAGGGCTATTGAAGGATACCGTGGGTTTTAGTACGGAGGTCTCATTCGATGATTTGACCACGTTAAAAAATAAAAAAAAGGTGCCAGGTACCGTTTACCGAGGTATTCCATATTGGGTAATATCCCAGATGGAAAACAAACTGAAAACTGTGAAAAAGATGGATGAGAAACGAGTGTAGCGGAGATGAGAATGTTAAGATGGATGTGTGGAGTGACAAGAATGGATAAAGTAAGGAATGAGTTTATAAGGGGAAGTTTGAAAGTGGTGCCTGTTATAGAAAAAAATGAAAGGGAATCGTCTGTCTTGTTATGGACATGTGATGAGGAGGGATGACACTCATGTGACTATATAAGAGAGTGATGAGTGTGAATGTTGATGGATGGAGAGGAAGAGGAAGGCCAAAGAAAAGATGGATGGATTGTCTAAGGAATGATATGGAAGAAAAAGGAGTAAATGATACTGTGACGATTGATAGAGGAGAATGGAAGAAAAAAATGTGTTGCGTCGACCCCAAGTAAAATGGGACAAGGGCAGGAAGATGAGATGATGCTGAGAAAACAAACTCAATTGCGGCTTTTGTTTAAACTTATTGTCTTCACTTGTGTTTTAATAATAAAAAACAAAAGACGATGGCAACAGTCTACTCCAACTCTTGAATTCAACATTTCACTTCACTTTTAACTTGATTCTCATCAATATAAAAGTTCAACACAATTTATAAAGCCGTTCGAGCTACAGTAACTGTTTATCTTCATGATTTGTAGCCAATCCTTTCTCGATTAAAGTCAGCAGTCGAGTTTTAATCGATTGAGCAATTATTCCGAGTTGGCACTGGATTTTATTCGATTATTTGTTCGGGCGATGATTGTTTTTTCGATGCAGGTTTTTGGTTATGAAGACATCGTTTATTGTGTATCCAACCTGTTATTTTTATCATTTATTCATTTTTTTACCTATTTGTTTACATTTTTAAATATTATTGCAAAAAATAAATAAAAAAAAGACATTTAAAAATATAAAAACAGTGGCCCACCAGCATCGGGAACAGGGTCCAAGGTGCCAGTGGTTAGGGGTCTAGAGAGAGGAACCTCCCCACAATGCGCTTGTGTCCAAGAGAACTGCTTTCTGCATCAAGCCCTTGAGCCAGCAGCACAATGAGAGCCTCTTAAGGTGTTGGTCGAGGCTCTTCGCAATTAGTCCATTGACCGAAACGACTATCGGTACAATGACTGCTGAGTCCACGTCCCACATGTCGACAATCTCGTGAAGATACTTGATTTTTTTATCATTTTCAACTTTCACGAGATTTTCGTCATGAGGCATGGCGCTCTCGGCGATCTATCACCACTTTATCAACCTAACAACAATACAACCTGTTTATTATTATGTAGATAGAACAGAAAATTCTGGAAATTTTATCATGTTGTAGAATGCACGAAACGACATTTCAACTGACTGGGGTCACACTAAACGGGAAATGCCGCAAATCACTGCGATAATCGACTTTAAACGTCCTTATTTGAGATATTTTATAATATTTTCCCCGGTGTGACCCCTACAGTCACGGGACCAAAATTGATGACTGATTAGGCTTTATTTATTAATTTATGTACCCGCAATTTTAGTCAATACGAGTCCGACAGTACCTCCCGCTCTGCCCTGGGTGGGAGGACTCATTTGATGATATCAACACGCTAAAAAAAAAACCCGCCATATACAGAGTGAATTTCCCGGGTGTGGATGGTTATATCCGAATAAATTGTTAGAACATATTATATCTGTCTACCCTCTTTTTGTGTTTTGTCTGCTCCTAATCTAACAATTTATTTTCATCCACCCGCATTCTCCAGTTAACCCGCGGTCATGGCGCTTGCAACAGCACCGAAATATCGGGAATTCAAGCAAATAAATAATCATGAAAGATATCCCGTAAGTGACATTTTTTATTGAGCCCCTTCGTACACAAGGCTATGCAAATCTCCGATACCTTACGACTTTTGTATCCAGGCGACTATAGCAATACAAATCCATGGAGATTCTTAATCAGGCACGCGTCAATCACAGGTAATAAAAACTAATTTCCAATTCTAAATGGCCTATTGCATCCTATATCACCAAATAAATTGCTAAAATTATTTAAGTCCAATCACACGGATACAATACAACTATCTCTGTATAGAATAGAATTGATTCACTGTAGAAATCCACACAGGACGAAAGTAAAGGGGTCTTCACATGTTATGTGCGGGTCGGTCCGATGCCGTTGTCGAACCGGCCAAAGTACCAGTCGAGTCTAAAGGCGTGTTTTTATTGCTTCAGGTCCTCCTTGTTGTTCAACATAATCTTATCTACATAATAAAATATAAGTTTTTGCCGTCGGCTTCGCTCGTGTTAATTTAGAATTGGGCAATCAATTCGGATTGTTCATGTAGCGCCATCTATTATCATATTAACAACACCTATTTTTAAGATGATAAATATCCTATGTCCGTCGCTGTTTAACTTACAACGTATATGCGAAATTTCAGGATGATCAGATAAGTTATTTGGGCATGAACAGGCAACACACAAACTAACATTCGCATTTATAATACTTACTTTAAGTTTTTTTTTTCATTGCCCCACTTTAGTAACTGCTCCTGTATCATGAATTAACAAATATTTAAATTCACATACAATAAACAGCAAAACCAATTTCCAGAATAAACATAATTTATCGTTTAAATACTGCCGAACCGAAAGTGCCTCCTTGTACAAGCCCCTTAAGCTACAATGTCTTTTTTTCCGCTTGAACAAATCTAAAGGGTGTACTGTATTTCGTGAACATTGTTACTTTTAAAGGTGAAACAGCTTCTTCCCTTATATCTGTTATCTTGCTAGATAAAGGGAATTGCGTAAGGCCATCTTTGTAGCCTTTTGGCTCATGTGTTATTTATTAGTTTTTTTGGGACTTTAGTTATGTTCTAGACAGTTGTTATGTTGTATGTGTTTCTTTAATAGGGTTTGTGTACTGATTCGTTTTAAAGGGCTTATGACTTTAATCGTGGGACTGTTTCATCAGGTAAACGTGACTCATTTGACGATTTTGAACCTTAAAAAAAAAGAACTTATGGCTTAACTAGCTCTTCCCGGTGCACAGCTCCTATTTTAGTCGTAGCGTGCGTTTAGTATAGCATTTTATACAAATGTATGTATAGCTTATAGCCTTCCTAATAAATGAACTATACAACACATCTCAGGAACTACTAAACTATGAATTGAAAAATTCGAACCAGTACTTCCTGAGATTAGCGCCTTCAACCTATTAGTTTGATAACAACAGCCGCTCGATCGATGATCTTCAGGGTTAAGCAAGGCTTCCTAAGGTTAGTTTGTGAATGGGTGATGTACAGGTAGTTGATGACGTACTCGATTGTCACCTCTTTCCAATAGTTTCTATCTCTTTCTTTATGACTGTTGGCCTTTAAGTCGCAAAATATTCGCGAAGTACTTTAATTTTGCACGTTGCAGATAAAACCAAAGATGGCTACCATTCAGCAGGGATTGGTTTCCGACACGAAATGAAAACAATTTTAATGAAAGGATTGAGCAAGCTGCCTCCCCTTTAATTTTATACAGACCAAAACTGGTCACATTATATACGCCACCTCTTCGTGAGTCCACAAAAGTCATCAACCTTCCCCAAAACATGCAATATCATCATGAAATCCATTCGCACATCGGTTCACTAATTAAATGAACCACACCATGAGAGTTTATGATCTGAAATAATTTACGGCATGCCGCGATCAACAGTTCTCTGACGTAATTACTGTTAAAGCGAGCCATTCGAGAATAGTGTTGGGAAAATCGACTAATGCGGGGGAAACGACTAAATTAAGTTGCCGATTAATCGAAATTGAAGTCAGGAACTGCCACTAACTGCTTTAATTGTGTAACTGTTGAGAGTGCTGTGCATTGCGAGAGAAGTTTACTGGGTTTATCTATCAGGATTTTTCTGTAGCAGCCTGGGTATTGGATCTATGTTTGGTCAATGACTTTAAGCTCATTTTTGAGTGGGATTAAAGCATATCCCATGCAGTTGTACCAAAGGGATAGCAAGATACCTCTGTTTCAAATTTCGGGGATTACTGCCATGACACATGATTTTTTTTTTAAATTTTTGCGTCTGGGCTCAAAAGTTATGTAGTTTTTTTGAAGTGAAAACTTCTTTAGCGGCGTTGAGCACTTTTTCTGTAATGGGTATAAAATCTTAAACTCGCGTCAGGACACTCGCGTCAGGACACGTGACCCTGATCGAAAAAGCGTAGGACGGATGGAGAGTAGACAGCTATCCCCTCTCTACGGCGCGGCGAAAATGTATGCCTGGGCCTACTGTTTCGTTTAGGCGGCGCAGGGCGCTTGCGCGAATGTTCGTCTATGTTACAGCGTGTCACGAATCGAGGTCGAGGTCGAGGTCGAGGTCGACCGTGTACGATAGCGCAATAAATGAATATTGTATTCTACCACATAAATGATAGTACTTTTATACTGATAAAGCAATTGGTGCAAAATTATTCCCTAACCATTCCAAAATATCAAACATGCTCAACGTTAATAATCAAGTTTTCACTTCTGCCGGCACTCCCAGAGTGCAACCCGTCGTTTTTTTATTTGCTGAAACGAGTATCAAAAGATAAAGAATTGCAAAAGATTTACTGACAGTTTATTCCATTGGCTTAACTTTTCTGGCAATTACCAATAGTGTAAAATACGTATGAACTGGATGAAGACCACGACTAGGCAAACGTAGTGTAAGATCCCTGACGTACAGGTGGAGCGACGACCTGCGTAAGTTAGCCGGCAGAGACTGGGTGATGAAAGCTCAAGACAGGGCTTAGTAGCGTACTCTATGTCCAGCAGGCTGATGAAGATGATGGTGATGTTATAGACGTCAGAGAGACAGTACATATACTGTACTGGTATTCTTGTGTATCTTACTCGTACCATAATTAGGTTGGGAGAAGACTAGGTAGATGATGACGATCAATTGTATCGAAAAGCGTTTAGTCGAGTTGTTCACCATTCGATTAATCGAATAGTCGATCAATTCGATAGTTTGTAGAACACTAGTAGAGGATTAGTGTAGAGCAATGTCAATTGTTGCATTTGGTGGCGGCGTCAATTGTACGCAGTATTAATTGAACCCACAATAGCAAATTGTTTGGTCACGATTATTGTGGTGATTGACTAAGCTTAGGGTGGTTCTGACAGATCTATCTCCAAGGTTTAGACACGGATGGTGTGTCGATGGGTGACCATGAGATAGATTCTATCATAGCAAGTTTAGGGAAGCACGTGAATCCATTGGTCCCGGCTGACTATTGTAGATCGTTCGAAAGTCTGACAACCTGTCCTACCAGGGGGTACCGTATGAATATTACCGAGTTACTGGGTTATGGAGGGCAAATATGCAGTAGCTCCATGTATAATACTGATATTGGATTATTTTTATCTGAATCCGGTTCGAGTGCCCACCCCAACGTAGTTGGGAAAATACTAGACGGATAATAATGACGTCTGTACTATATACGAGTAGATAACGTTACATTAATACGTGAATTTAAAAGGTAATTAAATCGTCAAACTGACATGGGTGTCAACATTATAAGTATTCATTTACATTTTTGTGGTTATTCTCCGAAATCAAATTATCACGCACATGGTTTCTATGGTTCAAATTAAAACTTTTTTCTCACTTAAAAATGAGACGCATAAACATTTTTAGGCTTACCGCTAAGTTATGCTTCTTACTTAAATCAAAATCTTAATCAGACCTACTTTGTAGGCACAAAGGCTTCGTCAAATCGGAACAAAATGCTGTAATCCATCCATAATCTTAGTACAGTCCTTTGAAATTTAGTTTGCCTCTGACAACTGCGATTCAGAAGCAATCTTATCACGAAAAAAGCAAAGATCATTGCCAGTATTTAATAATTGTCTAACATCAACTTTGCAACAAAACATGCAGATAAACCTAACAGGAAACCTACATTCACGAGACACATTTAAGTAATACAATAATAACAGAGAAGCTTTTTCCGATTTAACGGGCATTTATTCAGACTGATTGCCATTGAGAAATTCTAGATGGAAAACCAAACAGTGTTTTACCCGGAATTGAAATCGAAAAATGTCACTCTAAGAACCTCAAACAGAATCTAAGCTTTTTTTTATTACTTTGCACTGCGTATGTCAGTCCCATCATATCAATATATATTTAATATACATGTAGCGAACATAATAACTGTCAACAAAAACGACACCAGCGCCATCTCTGCAACGACGGAAGAACTACATCAGAATGATGTCTACATCGCGCAATGAAAGTTATCCGCGAGATTAGAAAACATAGAACATTCCGACAATGAATGTCGGGCAGAAAGCCCGCCAGGCACAACACCCGTCTGGTCGGAAGGTGTCTTCCTTTTCACGGGGTATTGAGGAACTTTCCACTCTGTTCCTCCTACCCCCATATATATTTCATTTAAAAAATTAAATAGCCGCCATTCACGGGGTGATATGAGTGAGGAATTTTTAATCTTAAAGTTATGACAAAGATCTATGTGATTTTGACAGTAATGACATTTCAGTGGTAAAACTGCTGTGTGCAGACTGTACTTTGGAACAAATTACTGCTGATCAACAGTACTTGGATAGATTGGAAGTGTTGGCTCGACTTGATTTGAATTCCAATCTCAGTATAGACTCAGAGATTTTAGATTTAAGCTAAAGTTTAATATGATCGAGATTCTTAGTTGAAGGCTCCGTTGTTGTTTGTTTTTGATAGAGTTGAAATGAAAAGAGTTTAGTTTTGTCTCTGGACGAGTCCTTGTCCGTGGTGCGAAATGCTTAGGAAACTTTTTGTTGTATTTCTGATGATTGTTGATAGTTTATTACTCTATGGGTTATTATCATTGAGTGATCTCAGAAAGGACATGGCTAACGTGTTGTCATCCATATTTTGACACTGATTTTTGAGGGATCGTTCATATCATGAAATATGCGATAGTTGTCAGGAGGCGATAGGCGGCAGCCTCCCGCATACGATATAGGAAGGAGCAGAGGCATGAGAGGCAGTACTGCTGCGATGAAGGAGGCGGAACGCGTAAGGAAGAGGCTATCCTCCTTTTCGCTTCTCAGCTGTCGTGGGAAACGCCCAGGGTCACGTGAGATCGTAAAACGATTACCGAAGAAGCAGACACCGTAGATACGGGCTTGCGGACGGCGAGTAATGGGTAGCTCACCGTCCATTCAAGGACCTAGTTCGAGTCGACATCCGGCCGCTTCAAGGTGCTTTCAGCATACTGACGGGAGGAGCCAAATGTCTGTTGGAGTCGAGCTTAGCCTTAAAATGTAACAGCAATCTTGGAACGCAAATGGCAACTAAAGAAACAGATTGAAAATACGAGTAAGTCAGTCAAACCTGACAGTTCCTTTTACTCCACACAGAGTGGTAGGAATTCATCTGAAGACTTCACAAACTCCTGAAAAAGAACTCGGAATATTCAATTAATCCGATCTTTTGTAGACTGGTTTGTGTCTCGCAGTTCTTTGTTATAGATAATTCACCATTTACCATGCAAATGGTTCTAAACAACATACGATCAACGATGGAATCTGGTGAAAGCTATTTGCTTAAATTACGTTAGCATGAGATTGATCGTTGATTGATTTCATTTATCCCGCTTTTACGTGATAAATTTCGTGTTACATGCTAGCAAAATTCACAACCAACACGCATTATTATATATCCACACATAAATATTAGTTGGCACCATGAGGTCTTGAAGCCAGAGTGATTCCAGTGTCTGAAAGAGACAGAGCTATACAAGTCGTGTAGCGCCACCTCGTTCCCACACTGGTCCAGCTATGCTATTCTCAATAAGAAATCACATCGCTGGACTCTACGATGTGCTCTTTCACGCGACGGCTTTGAGATCATACAATTGCGAAGCGCGAGCGCTCACCGTTCGAGCTGCACGATTCTAAAGCATCGCTGTCAGTAGATTAGTGCATAGCAAACAAATAAAAAAAATATTATTATTTATTATTATTGCCATCCAACGTGGCACTGCTGCCAGCGTTGCGGACACTTATCCCGTTGACAGCGATGTGGATGAATTTTTTGACGCTCTTTGTTAGTTACTTTAAGTAAATATATGGCTATTCGGGGACCGACGTCGGCAGACGATCTCCGGCTATCGTAGGCGAGGGCATGCGAGGGGCGGGTAATGGGCGACTCGCTGTCCGACCGTGGACCATGTCCGAGTCGACGGCGCGTTGTGTTCCACGCGCGCCTCAAGGAGTTTCAGCATAGTGACGGATCCGCCCTGTAGAAGGTTAAAGCTTACCGGGGTCGCGGGACTCATGAATTACCGTGACCCCGGAACGTAAAGTATATAGTATATAAGTATATAGTGTATGTATTTAGAAATATATAAGTATGTTTATCAGTTGTCTAGTACCCATAACACAAGCTCTGCTTAGCTTGGGACTAGATGGCGTTGTGTGATAGTTGTGGAATATTTATTTATTGAAGGACACCGTAGATTTTAGTCAGTACGAGTCTGACAGTCCCTCCCGATCTGCCGTGGGTGGGAGGACTCATTTGATGATTTTACCACGTTAAAAAAAAAAGTAAATACACCTTCGGGGGTACCATTCCCTCATTTCCCAAATTTATGGCTATAGTCCAAGCAAACCAAGCAGCAAGTGAAAGTAAGTGAAACGGCGAGGAATAACTAGTTTATAAACGTGATCGTTTTTGAGAATGTATGGACATTTGTAAGTTACTCTTTCACGCAAAAACTACTGAACGGATTTGGATGAAATTTGATACACAGATGGTTTATAACCTGGATTAACACATAGAATAGTTTTTGTCCCGTTTTTATGTTTCCGTGGGATAATTTTCAAGTTCTAGCGGGTGAAACCGTTGGCATTAGCTAGTAAGTAAAAAAATAAGTTAAAAATAACTAAAATCCGACTAACGCGTTACGCTCATTTGATACCCATGTTGACACTGTTAAAAACAGGCAAAGTAGCTAGTAAAAGCTATATAATGTATTCCTACATATTTTAAAAGTGCTGATCAAACCCTTTAATTTGATACCCACGTCGATACTATTTATTATATTTTTCGTAATGACTTCTCATCCCCTAGAGAGCGCCATTTTGGATTTGGTGACAAGTCACCTACCCTATAACCAGCGGACAACTGAGACGCTTCTAACAAGACCTCATTTGTCATGTAATGATAAGTAGTTTAGAAGTTATGAGGGAACAAACAAACATACATACATACCGGTCAAAATCATAATCCTCCTTTTGGCTTTGCCGTAGTCGGGTAAAAAAGTTAGAGGTCCGGGGGCGGACTTACACTCCAAAGGGCAGGAAAGGTTCCGAAGAGGTTTATACACGCTTGAATAAATGCGGTTCTAGCTACAGAATAACTCAGTATAATGAACAGTTAAAAATAGATTTCTGAAAATATCAAGGGCATTTATTGGTAAGTAATGGAAAAATATGGCATAAATTCTTGAGCTGGAAAAAACATACAGGAATTCAGAACACAAAGCTAAACAGGGTTATTTGAAAAACATAAACAACATTTGTTATGAAACCAATATTGAAAGATCAATAAAAATAATTTGGCGTTTCAAACAAAATAGGATATTTTCCGTTGACAATGTACGAATCAACTTTTTTGATCTTTTTGTAAGTATAAGTATTGTAAGTAGGTATTGTATTTATTTTTAGGCTATTTCAGAATTTTTGTTTGTGTAGTTATTTGTAGTGCACCATTGACTACCGTCTCATCATCTGGGTGTCTTATCAAGTAACCGAGACCCTGGAACGTAAAGGGCTATTGAAGGATCACTGAGGATTTCAGTCAGTACAAGTTTGACAGGCCCTTCCGTCCCGCCCTGGGTCTCATTTGATGATTTTACCACGATAAAAAATGTGGCTAATTTTAATAATAATTTCCTATTTGAACTGATATCTGCAAACACACATCGTGAGAATCAAATTCAGGACTTCATCGAAGGGCGATTGTGCACTACAAGGAATTTTACTATCCGGCAGTCCGATTTTTTATCCGATTATTTTATTTTTGGTCCGATGTCTGTTCCATTCCGGAACGGACATCAGGTTCAGAGTAATTTCGCGTGCGTGGTGTGTAGTTTCAAAGACAGAGCTACCCTAAACTGAGGCGTATCATCCGAGTAAAGACGGACAAGTGCACAAGCCAATCATCCGTTTGTTTCATGTCACTTCGGACCGTAAAAAATCGGATGTTCGGACAGTAAAATTCCTTGTAGTGCACAATCGCCCGAACTCAACTTAATACCAGAACTGTAATCGATAATCTCCAATAACCTACTTCCACACCTTATTCAGAGTAAACGACACACACGTCGATTCGATTAGATTTTAATCGATTTCTTTCTCGATACGACGTAATCGAATAATCTTGTGTACAGTCACGAACGCTAGTATCAATTTACAAACAAACATTGCGGTGAACATGGTTCTCGTGGCGGTAAACGCGACTGCTGAGCGTGGAGGGTCCTGAGTTCGATTCCAGAGTCGGACAAAAAATGCTATTGGGTTTTTGTATTAGAATTTTTTAGTAGGTGCCTCGGAAAGCATATTAAGAAACCGGGAAATGGATCAAATTTAACTTGCAAGATTTGATTACAGACAATGGGACAGGTGAAACTAAATAAAAGCTTGTCAAAATTGAAAGGGGAATAGACGATGTAAGTGTGACATTGCTGTTCGTGACTGTACCTATTGAACACAATGCCTTTTAAAAGGAGTATTGGTAAAAGTACATCATTTATTATGGGCCTTTGTGGACGTAATTGAATTGTATCAAGATGTATCCCTGAAGAATTGCAGAGGTACTACATTTTGCAGAGCATTGCTCCTCCCCATGTCTCTCACTTCGAGTATTACGCAAACAATGAAATAGCGAGCGAAGCGAGCTAAATTTTTATTGCATTCTTCTTCAGATAGGTTTCTTTATTACAGGTGTCAGAAATTTCGGGGGCGTTTGTACCTCAAAACCTACAGTTTATTGTCATTATGTTTTCGTTCCGATGTAAGGTGACTCCTGAGACATGATGCCCAAAGCAATTGCTTAATTTGCTAATGGGTAAATCCGGAACTGCCCAGAAGACGTGTGCTCCCAGTCACTTTTACAAATACAATATGTTAGCTCTACTTTCCTTGACATATTTCCACAAAATCTTTTATTAAGAACAAAAATGACAAATTGACAAACTCTTTAAAGGACCATTTTTCATCCAAAATGTTTGCAAGCTGTTACCCATGTTTCCTTATCAAATAATAAACCGGGACATACTAGCTTCGTAGAAAATATATGAAGCGAGTTTGTTGGCAATCATTTGCACTACTACATACATAGTTTTATACTTGTCTTTGTCTGTGTGTGTGCGTGGTGGGGTAACATCTGTCAAATATGTGTGAGTAGTTTTTGGAATATTAGGATCTTTTCGCGGGGAGGATGGTAATTAAGCTACTGAAACGTGGTTCTTTTTGTTTTTCTTGGTAACGTCATGAAATGAGTGCTCCCTCCCTGGGTGGAGCAGTTGAGTGACCGTACTGACTTACCATAAGAATAACCATGGAGTTTCTTGTCGGTTTTTCTTCATGGAATTTACCAACCCGAACCGAGCGATGACAGCTTCGGAGAACGAGGTGAAACCGGAACGTAGTACTGAAATGGATTGTGAAGTCCTTTTTTGAGTAGCAAATCATTAAATGACTCTTGTTCTGGGAGGAATAGAATGAATTGTCAGATTATTACTGAGTAAATTCCACCCAAGGTTTGAGCCACTACTAACTGTTTTTAGCTTTTATCAGTAAGTGCCATCCAACGTGGCACTGCTGACAGCGTTCTGGGCACTTATCCCGTTGACAGTGATGTGGATGAATTTTTTGGCGCTCTTTGTTAGTTACTTTAAGTAAATATAAGGCTATTCGGCGACCGACGTCGGCAAACGATCTCCGGCCAGCGTAGGCGCGGGCATACGGGCGGCGAGTAATGGGCGACTCGCTGTCCGTCCATGGACCACGCCCGGGTCGATGGCGCGTTGTGTTCCACGCGCGCCTCAAGGAGTGTCAACATAGTGACGGGGCCTGTAGAGGACCAAAGCCTGCCGGGGTCGCAGGACTCACGAATTACCGTGACCTCGGTATGCAAAGGGCTATTGAATGACACCGTGGATTTTAGTCAGTACTAGTCTGACAGTCCCTCCCGCTCTGCTTTGGGTGGAGGACTCATTTGATGATTTTACCACGTAAAAAAAAAGAAAGTAATTAGCTATTTAGTACAATGCTACGACCAATAAGAGCCGAGGAACGGATTTATAACCGCGGGGTATAGCTATTGTTATTATATGAGCGAGGTCACGCACGTGCCAGTATTACGTATCCAGTAAAGAATACTAATTTAGAAAAATTTACAGCATTACCTATAAATACAGATACTCTTTCTGATCGAGCTCTTATCCGTGTATTTCCTGACTTAATAAGGTTACGTGAAAAAACAGGATCAAAATATTCTTCGAAATGAAATTATCAAAGTCACAACATCATTATTTTTAACTAGAAACTCGTACGAAGATATTTTTCCAAACAGTTCACAAATAACGTCAAACTCAAAGGTATTCCATATTCGTATATTCGTGAACATACAGCGTTACATCGCTTTTGCAATTTAAGCGATTGCCGCGACGTCATCGCTGCATGATTATGATTGAGCTTTCTCGATTTAAAATCGAAAATCGAACGAGAGGAATTCTCTGGAGAATGTTCCAAATCTTTTCTGTATCGATATTCGTTCTGGTTTTGAATTTTTTTCAACTGTCCCATTTTTATGCAACGACGATTTAGCTGTTTGTTTTTTTTTTGTTGTTTCTTGAGCGAAATTCAACGACACGCTCGTTGAACACGACGCACTGTCGACACTGGCATGGTCTATGATCGTACGGCGAGCCTTTTACTCACCTGTTACTCGCCGTCCACATGCCTGCGCCTGCGGTGTCCGGAAACTACCACGCGACGTTTCACGTCGGCTGGGTTGCGAGGAGGAGACTGTCCTCTCTCTCACGCATTACTCCTCCTCCTTTACTAACATAACTGCTTCGCAGAAGGAGGCGACTGCTTCCCATTTCCTTTCACCCTACAGGATGACCTCAACCAACAGGCTCGAGAGCTCGCAGCCACCCGTCGCCTCCGTGAGAAAATGGCGGTGCTCTGCCCAAGATGGGCAGATCTCCTCCGTGTCCAGCGATGTAGCTGATGTTCGTACCCCACAGCGGTAAGGCTAATCGTTTATTTTTTAATTTCGTTTTTAAGCCATTAGCTTAGTAAATAGGTCTAAGATTCATGGTATACAACCTCCTCTAGGTTGACCTGCGAGAGACCACAAACAATGTAAGAAAACTTCTGGTAAACACGGTTACTATTCATAGGCAAATCCTAACAGGGCAAGATTGTACTCTATGAAGTACAAAATAAATTATTCAACACAGTGTACGTAGACTAGACGCGCCTGTTTACCAAGATACTGATATTTGTATTCTGTAATATACAAAAGTTTCTCTGAAAGTTTGTGAGAAGATGCACATAGGAAATGATTTTTAAAAGGTTGAAAGAAAGTCTATGGTAGAAAATATAGGTACTATGCTTTTGTGGTGTGAACAAACCTGCGCTACCTTTTCTAAACGTATTTTCAGATGACAGTTGACAGTTGGGGCTCATTGACGTTTCCGTTTATATCGTGTGGGTCCTCTTATGCTAGAAAAGATTATAAAATGTCTAGATTTCGTGTTGGAAACAAAAAGTAACGTTTAAGTAGTTAATTTTTTATAAAGCCATTGTCAAACAGACAGGCGTGGCGAATGCGAAGCGTGACGTTTTTATTTGTAATGAATGGAATCGTTTAAATCCAGTCACATAGAAAAGCGAAAGCGATCCGATAGCGTGACCGAACTATTGGACTGACGTCTCGTATCGGTTCGTTATCGCTTCGGACTCGCCTGTCTGTTTGACAAAGGCTTAAATGTGAGTGAGCTCCACGCTCACATTTAAATGTTTTCCTTAGAGATTTTCACTTGTTTTACGTAGAAATCGAACGAGGGGTAATTTTGCTACCTTGTTTTTGGCTTTAATTAACAGTGGCCTACTAGGATTCTTGACATTCTATAATCTAAGAATGTACACATCTTGGTCGCAATCTTAATTTCGATCTATATCTGTGTGATTTGAATTGAGCTAAAATGTTAATTACGAGCGACCATGCGACGTATGCATGTGACGTGGTTCACTTATAAACATAAGTGTCAGTCCGGATCACATTTCACTGCGAAACTGATTAATTTGAAGTATCTCTTCGAGCAATTCGACAGTGGTTACGGAGTGCGCCCGCGTTTCGAGGCTAGTGGAAATATAAACCGACCCATACCCTACCCTTTCTCTATTATGCGACTATGGATAGGGGTCAATCTGAGTCAACACGACATTGACGTCCAACTGTCAACTGTCACTTGAAAATAAGTTAAGCAAAAAGTCACAACATGGCGTGATCAAACCGTTTTTCTACTGTCTTAAGCCTCTGTCAAAAAGACAGGCGTGGCGAATATGAACCGAGTCCGAAGCCATAACGAACCGATACGAGACGTGAAACTGGGTGCAGCGAACCGAAGCGTGGTAGTTGTATTCGCCCCCTTTTTATGAACGACGTCAAACAGAGCAAACACGCCTTCGCCACGTCTTCGTATAGGTTCGGTCACGCTATCAGATCGCTTTCGCTTTTCTATGCGACGGGATTCAAACAATTCCAAACATCACAAATAAAAACGGCACGCTTCGCATTCGCTATCGCCTGTCTGTTTGACAAAGGCTTTATTACTTTGTCTACTCAGTAGTATTATTCAGATTTTCTTAAAATATAGTTCATACTCATCCCTACAGCGTGATCGTGAGAGCATTTCTGTTGACTGACGCAAAATGTGTAGTTACAAACCAACGATATAGATGTCGCTACATGCACCAAGAAAACGGAGGTTTTAAATTCATGAAGTCGTAAGTAGGTTGTATGTTCTCAATAGCTAAAGAAGAAAGAAAAATAAGGTTGTATATTGGTTGGTGTTGGTGGTAAATAAGGTTGTAAAAAAATAGTTATAATTAATTAAAATCTCGCTAATATAAAATAGCTTAGGCTCGCGGGCGGTGCTATCTACGTGAATTTCGACAACTTGCAAATCAATTAATCCGCCTGGTAGAGGGAGAGGACAGCGTCCTCCCTCCACCCCATCCGCAGTGATAGACGCCCACGGCAACGGACGTCGGCAGACGATCTCCGGCCACCGTACGCGCGGGCATGCGGGCGGCGAGTAATGGGCTACTCGCTGTCCGACCATGCACCATGCCCGGGTCGACGGCGCGTTGTGTTCCACGCGCGCCTCAAGGAGTGTCAGCATAGTGACGGGGCCCCCTGTAGAGAGCCAAAGCCTGCCGGGGTCGCGGGACTCACGAATTACCGTGACCCCGGAACGTAAAGGGCTATTGAAGGACACCGTGGATTTTAGTCGGTACGAGTCAGACAGTCCCTCCCACTCTGCCCTGGGTGGGAAACTCATTTGATAATTTGCCACGTTAAAAAAAAAAAAACAAAAAGGTGGCCGGTAACATTTGGATGAAAGTAGCTGATGATCGATTGAAATGGCGTGTGATAGGAGAGACCTTTCTTTTTTCGTGGTAAAAAGACAGTCCTGCGAGAGAGGTTTAAATAATAATGGACACGTATTTTTTCTTTTGTTAAATCAATGTATACTTATAAAGATCAGACTGTTGGGACACTGTCTTCCCCTTCTACACTGGGCAAGCCAGTGTGGGTTGATAATATTGAAGTTGAAAAAAAAAGAATAAGAAAAAATGTGGCAAAATGCCAAAGAGACTGGCATGTCTCTAGGCAAGTTGAGAACTCATGTGTTGGCTTTTTCAGCAAGACCGTCACAGACGCAAGTGAGTAATGGGTCACTGGCCGACCCATCATGGGCCATGCTCGGGTCGACGGCGTGTTGTGTTCCACGCGCGCCACAAAAAGCTGTCAGCAATATAATGGACCCCTTAAAGGGTCAAATCTGGACTGTCTCATCAGGAATCCGTGACCCTGGAACTTAAAGAGCTGTTGAAGGATCACCATGGATTCTGGTCAGTACAAATCTGACAGTATGTGTGAGAGGATTGATTTTACCACGTTATATAAAAAGTTTTTAACTTCTCGGGCGCGTTACGTACACCCGGGTGTATATAAGCGAAAACGCCCCAGCGCCTTACGTACACACGTCTGTACATAACAGACAGTCGCTCATTGGACTTTGATTTTTATCATTTTCAATTATAAATCGCCCGAGAGGTTAAATCTCTCCATTTTTTATTGCTTTCCATATGTGACAAAGATGGTAAAGACAAGTATTAGTGGGATAGTAAGAAGTTGGGATTTATTATAACCTCTGTAAGGGGAGGAAAGCCACGGGTAGTAGCTAGTAGTTCAATAAACTAAAAATAGACATACATTTTCAAAAAAAATAATTTTAAAAGAATTTAATTTTATTTTTTTATATCTATAAAATATAAAGGGTCCTACTTGGCTAAGTTTCTTCTATAAAATGTTTATGTTTAGAATTCTAGTTACAGAAAATTCACTGACGAAGAAATTAAATACTTCCTTTTTCAAGGAAAGACGTTGTTTATAAAGTTGAGATAAGAGGAGAATGAGAGAATGGAATAGCTATGAATAATAATATATTGCACCATTATCTCTCTAAGATCCTAGGTATTGCTAACGGCTTCGTCCGTTAAAACTCGAAAAATATGCTTCGAGAACATAAAAACGGGGTAACTAACTATACTATACTAATATACTAACTATCCTATGCGTTAATCCAAGTTTTGATCTATGTATCTCTGTTTCAACACAATTATGTACGAGTATTAAGTATTTGTTTAATCTATATGTGTTTGGTCGCGGGACTGTACGAATTACCGTGACCCCGGAACGTAAATGGATTTTAGTCAGTACCAGTCTGATAGTCCCTCCGCTCTGCCCTGGGTGGGAGGACTCATTTGACGATTTTACCAAGTAAAAGAAAAAAAAAACTGTGTTTCAAACATCTATCTCCAAATCGTTCAGTAGTTTTTTAAGTGAAAAAGTAACAAACATCCATCCGTTTATCTATCCATTCTCACAAACTTTCACATTTATAATATTAATAAGAAGGTACGTTGTATATGAATGTATTTTGATTCTCATTGTTAAGAGCGCGTATTCTGAAAGTTGGCAACGTCGCAAATAGTTGTCAAATATTAACAAGTTTTAATTAATTTGGCAATGTTAATGAATGGAAATAAAAAAATATGGGTCTGTAGTGCACTAAAAAAATGATTAGGGAATGCAATAATTAATATCGTAACAACGAATAAATAGTTTTCGATGCAAAAAAAAGTATTTGGACACTTTCCAAATGCTTTTTTTACACCTAAAACTGTTACAACATCAAATTCAGTGTTTTAATTGCATTCCTATATCAATTTTTTAGTGCACTACTGAGCCATATTTCTTATATTCGTACAATAAAATAACCAAATTAATTAAAACATGCAAATATTTGACAGCTATTTACGACGTTGTCAACTTTCTGGTTACGCGCCCTTAAGGTACTTCAGTTTTTTTTTTACTTTTTTATTCTTTGCCTCTTAGGATTTCCTCTCTGTGTCTAGAATGCGTTTACAGACATTTAAACTCACACAAACACCCAGACCCGGAGCAACTACTTGTAGATCATACAAATATTTGTTTTGTTAGGAATTGAACCCGCGACATAAAGCGCAGTTGTCAATCGCTTAGCCACTGCGTCAACCATGCAGTCAAATATTCTCTTAAATCCACTTGTATCTACTTAAACACACTTTGTATTTCAATTGCCCTGTACGTTCCATGGCCTCGGTAACCTCTTAAAACATTCCCGCAACCGCGGCCCTGACCTTACAGTATCCAAAGAATCACGACGGCCCAGTGTATTGCATAATATGTAAAATACCCGAAATATATTTTCTTTTACCGTCCTTTTTCGTTTGTCCGAAAATTCTCGCAAAGAATCTTGGTTCAAAACGATGTGACACTTCGTTCAGTCCCGCCCTCCTCATTCGATGATCCCCAAACACTATTTGGTTTCCCTCAATTTTCCCAAAGGGTTGATGTATCAATAAAGAAAAAAAAAACTACGAAAAAACTAGTGTCCGAATAAATCGGAGATAAGTTCCGAATTTCCCCGCTAGAGGGCGCACCGAGATCTACGCACAGTCGTAGACACGCGCCCGTAGCGGCACGACGTAGCGCGGCTCGTAGCATCGGCGTAGCAAGGACTACGCTACAGTGTTCTTAATTCGAACGAGTGACGTGTTGTGGCAGATGTGTTTTTTTTTTCGAAAGTGACGTAAAAGTAGCTGTGACGGTAATTCCAAGTGAAAAAAGTTTTGACAACTTCGTGTTTTGAGTGCTTTGTGGATACAAAAAGTTTGGTTGAGATCTGTTTTTTTTTTAATATTCAAGGCATTTTTGTGTCGGATAATGTGTTAAGTGGTAAGTTGGAATGTTTTATTTGTTTTCGACGATGCTTTCATATTAAATAGTTGCAGGGCTTTTTCCATGAAGACTTTTTGAAATGTTTTTTCAGAAGGATTCTTAAGTACAAGTTATGAATATTTAAAACTGTTTTTAAAGCTGGGTAATAAAGGTGAATTATTAAAGTGTTTTAATAGGCACGTAATTAAAAAGTGCGAACATTTACAGAGGGCTAAGTGTCATAATTAATAATTACTGTCTTTATCTAATTAGGACCAGGCAATTAATTACTAAGAGAGATTCAACAATTATGTGGGAGCGTTTCATGGGATTATTTTTATTTTTTCGTTTATTTTAGGGTTTATTCAAATGATGATATACTTAATGTTAAAAATGTTTTGTTTTTCTATCTACTACAAAGCTGTTAGTAACTTCAAGTTCCAAAATTAATCTTTTTTTTTTAATTTCTTTGAATTGAAAAAATAATAGTAATAAAGGTAGGGTAGTTTTAGTAATTGATATTGCTACGAGCTGTTGCCAGCGGCTCCGCCCGCTAAAAATCGAAAATTATCGGGATAAAACTATGTGTTAATCCAGGTTATAAACTATCTGTGTACTAAATTTCGTTCAAATTCGTTCAGTGGTTTTTGCGTTAAAGAGTAAGAAACATCTATCCAAACAAACTTTCACGTTTATAATATTAAGTAGGATTGCTGATTTTTTTTCAAGTTTAGATATATTTACCTGTCTGGGTCCCGGGACTTATGATTTACCGTGACCCCGGTACGTAAAGGGCTATTGAAGGACACCGTGGATTTTAGTCTGTACGAGTCTGACAGTCTTATCCGCTCTGCCCTGGTTGGGAGGACTCATTTGATGATTTTACCACGTTAAAAAAAGTTTAGATATATTTGTATAAGTAAAGAAATAAATAAATACTTAACATGGCATTGCTTTCTTCGAATTCAGTTTTTTTTTTAACTGAATGTGACGTCTTTAAAAGGAAGGTAGTCGGAGTATTTAAGTCAAGAGTGACTTCTAGGCAAGCGTGCTTCACCGTCAATCAAATCATTGTCTTAGCCATCAGGCCAGATTGAGTGCTCAAAACGCGAGCCAATCGATAAATAAAGTTTTCAATTTCCAATTCAAAAATCGTAATATTATCCTTCGATAGAAAAATTTAAATATTTCATCAAGTATTCTTCACTCATAAATTTCAAAATTCTGATCATTTCTTTCAACCCCGTCTGATAGTCCCGCGACCCCGACAGGCTTAGGCCCTGTAAGGGGGCCCCGTTCTATTGCTGACAATTCTTTCGCGCGAGTGGAACACGTCGCACCGTCGACCCCCGTTCCGTTGTACCCCTTTTTTTCTTTTTTTTTAAGTAGTAAAATCATCACATGTGTCCTCCCACCCAGGACAGAGCGAGAGGGACTGTCAGACTCGTACTGACTAAAATCCACGGTGTCCTTCAATAGCCCTTTACGTACCGGGGTCACGGTAATTCGTGAGTCCCGCGACCATCCGTTGGACCCCGGGTCCTGAGTCCCTTAAAAAAAAAACATTACCTTGTTTTTAATTACAATGATTCGCAGAACAGGATACTGAATATTATTCATCTCATATTGTTCATATTGATAAAAAAGTAATTTCTCGATAAATGCGATTCTCTCTCGGGAAATATTCGTGCTATTGTTGAAGATTAATCTGCCAATGATCGTATCGGGATGGACTGAGCGTAATATCACGCTTTTGATTTTGTCTAAATGGTAGGGCAGAGGTGTTTGTATACGATTTCATTAAGCCAGATTTTAATTAAGATGTAAATCGTTTGTAATTTCATGATCTTTTTTTTAAAACAAAAATCCACATTGTCCTTCAATAGCCCTTTTCGTTCCGAAGTCACGGTAATTCGTACAGCCCCGCGACCGAGTCATTACCATAGGTCGGAATTAGGTAGAGTTATTCATGTACTTACACTGATTTCATACAGCGAAAGAATAAAGTGGATATGCCCCAAATCCCGGAATTACTTTATATGAGCAGAAAAATCCTGTGATTTATGAAATAGAAATATTACTTTAACACAATTTGTTTGTCTAATATATCTCTGAATTTGTTATTAATATTATACTTTTGTAATACAGTTTTCCACACGAGCTTGTCTATTAGAAATCCCGGGAAGATCCATACTATTATGAACATTTCGATGCAAGTACTTAAATAACTCTACCTAATTCCGACCTCTGTTCATTACCTAAGTCTAGCGATCAACCAGTGCGTTACGTGACGCCTGGTTCCATTACCGCCCCTAAAAATAATTATTTGTAGGATCAATAAAATTAGCTATCCTTCGGATTGTTTGCACCCACGATACAGGAGAAATTCGTAGTGTTAGGCAACGATTTAAAAAAAAAGAAACCTGAAATGAATAAGGGCATAAAATGGCTGAAAGATAAAAATGAGATTCGCTGATGTGAACAATTTACTATGCTCAGCGTGCGCATTCGTGCGAGAGAAAAATGTAGAGTAAACGAAAAGGCTTGTTAAATTGAGAATATACGTTTTACATATAATATTAACTTAATTTTAGTACTTTATTTACGTCTGTCAGCGGTACTTATTATTTGTGTTTGTTTAAAAAATATGTAAGGCAGTTACGTTTTCGAAATAAAAACGTCTCTTCAAAAGTCATATATTTATTATTTATATTATTTATTTATTTATTATTAAATGAGTATTTAAAAGATTTTATCTAATAAATAACTTTTTTTTTTTAAATATAAAACTACTTTTATTTTTTATCGTTGTAAAGTCATCAAATGAGTCCTCTCACCCAGGGCAGAGCGGGAGGGACTGTCAGACTCGTACTGACTAAAATCCATGGTGTCCTTCAATAGTCCTTTACGTACCGTGGTCACTCTAACTGAGAAACAGATTTTCAATGTATTTATGTAGTAAACTACCCTATTTTAGTAAATAAGGACTGTTAGACTCTCTCAGACTTTAAGTCCACCCTGTTCTTTCGGTTGTCCTTTACGTACAGGGCCACAAATCAAATCATTTATTTCAAGTCAATTACAGCCAATTACAGGCACTTTAGAATTGTCAAAAGACATAAAATAAAACTAGTAATAAAAATAGTTATGGTGCTACAGTCCCAGTCACAAGACATAAAAACTGTGAAAGTACCGTAGATGCCCATTCCAATGCGTAGATCTCTATGGAGAAGAACGGGCAAGAAACTCCATGGATACTCTTTTTCCATCGCCAAAATTATTATTATTGGTTAAGACAGTCACGTGAACCTTCCTGGCGTTTAACTTCATAGAGGCGCCGTCAGTTTTACCTACTGACAGCTCTTTGAGGTGTGAGCTTACATCTTGAAAGCCACTTATCTTCAAGTAAGTCGATTATCCCTCATTAATCTGCAAGCGTTACTGCAAGCACAGTTAATAATGTATGTTAGAATGCATCTGAATACGAAAGTAGCTTATGTGGGCTTTAACGTGTGCTGGGTGTATCTTCGCTAGGTGACCGGTAATGCGCGGGCATGCGGGCGGCGAGTAATTGGCAACTCGCTGTCCGACCATGGACCATGCCCGGGACTTATGATTTACCGTGACCCCGGTTCGTAAAGGGCTATTGAAGGACACCGTGGATTTTAGTCAGTACGAGTCTGACAGTCCCCCCCTGCTCTGCCCTGGGTGGGAAACTCATTTGATAATTTTACCACGTTAAAAAAAAAAAGAAAAATGTGGCCGGTAAAATTTGGATGAAAGTAGCTGATGATCGATTGAAATGGCGTGTGATAGGAGAGATCTTTCTTTGTTTCGTGGCAAAATGACAGTCCCGCGACACCGGCAGGCTTTTACCCTCTAATAAAAGAGCTGTCAGCAAGCAAACGGGGCCATTTGCTAATTGAACGCATGTGGAACACGTCGCGCCTTCGTCCCGCGCATGGTCCATGATCGGACGGCGAGTAACCCAGTATTCGTCATCCGCATGTACGCGATAGGAGAGGCCTAAGGGTTGATAATGATGATGAGTGTGTCAAGTGTGACCCAATTATATTTCGACGCTGGTAGACTCAAAGCTCCAGAGCTTGAATCATCGACACCGAGTTGCCAGTCTTGTTTGTTGGAATTGCAGTGATTCCACCAGACATTTTCCAACATTGGACTATAAGTCGTACGGCAATGCGCCATCAGTACATGGTGGACATCCCACCCTTACATATAAAGCGTTATTTTGTGCGCACGGCTAAGGAGCGGAGTTTCTGCAGGGGTTTATGTTTCCTTACTACTTTGGGGTCTTCATGTAATGAGTGAATAAGAAATAGGAAACTTCTAAGCAAGCGTGCTTCATCGTCTACCACAATTTAAATATACTTACAAGCTTGTTCCTACCTTTATTATGTCGATAATTATCCCTCAAGGTTGTCCTAAAATTAATCCTAGGAGTTAATCTAGGTTGGTCGCGAGACTGTATGAATTACCGTGACCCCGGAACGTAAAGGGCTATTGAAGGACACTGTGGATTTTAGTAAGTACGAGTCTGACAGTGCCTCCGTAAAAAAAGAGGAGTAGTAATCTAGGTTACAAATTATCTACTCACGTAATGTGAATGGAATTCACTACCCGCTTCTGTGTTACCGAACGAAAAATATTAAAATTTCGATGCATTTTTTTAAAGTTTTATTTTTATTTTACCCATTTCAGTGGGTACAGGCATTATGTTGTGTGATTGCATAAATATATAATAGCAGCAAACGCCGACGATTTGCTGTAATTCATTGAAGATTTCCCTCGATTTCTCCAAGATCGAATCATCAGATCCTGGCCTTATTACCTTAAGACCATCTGTAAAGTGTACCCTTCCAAAAAAAAAAAAATTTTTTCAAATCGGTTTAGGCGTTATCGAGAAATCGGTAAATATCCATAGAAAAAAGATTCCAACGAATTTAGAATCTCCTCCTTTTTTAAATCGTTTAAAACATACTGAATTCAATGTCGCCGGGGCAGGAAAAAAGGTCACCGGAAGACGCTGGATGCAAATCGCTTCCAACCGGTACATGTGGAGATCTAAAGGGGAGGCCTATGTTCAGCAGTGGACGTCCTATGGCTGAGATGATTATGATGATGAGTATTGAACTTCGTATCTGAAAACCAACGGAGGCATTTACAATTAGGGTAGGTTTAATATCAAGTTTAATTTTAGATCCACAGACACAATGTTAAACATGTCTAGACAGAGCATTTTTTTTGGTCGAAAAAAAAAACTCTTGAGTTATATCCAATAAACAGATAATTTAATTTAACCTACTTACTGTTCTACCCTTTTACAAGTGACCTTTTACTAGCCTACATTTAATTTTTAAACACAAAAATTAAGCAGTCCATTTCACATTTTTTCATTTCAACATCGCTCATTAAAATGTTGTCATAATGTTGCCATCATATTCGTGTGTGATGTTTTATGAAAACTCCTTTTTTTTTTTCACGTTTTTACAACTGTGTCTATGGTTACTTTGTTGGCAACACAGCTGGCGGCCATTTTTGTAAACTTTTTTTGTGTATTTTCTGACATAATATTTGTTTGAGCTAGATTTTGGAAAGGATCATCCTTTTTTTGTTGTGAACGTTTAGGGTGACGAATTTTTGGTTGTAAGATAAATAAAATAGTTTTTACATAAAGTTACGCCCTTATTACGTGCGAGTAAGTTGAGACGTAATACGAAATCTATTACGATCTTTACTTAGGCCTGTAGGCCTATCATGACGTCTTTAAGCGAGGGTTATTCCAGTGTGGGAAAGAGACAGAGCTGTACAAGTCGCCTAGCGCCATCACGATCTCACACTGGAATTACCCTCGCTTTAAGACGTAGGTAGGCCATCTGAACTCCTGTTTCGCATGTCGGTCGAGAACGTTGCGAGGAAAATATTTTAAATCCTAGTACGCTGACGTCGGTCGCGTATGGTCGGAGAACTGCCTTCTGAATCAGGCCTTTGACCCAACCCCCCGATGAGAGCCTCGAAAAGTGTTCGTCGAGGTTCTTAGCTATCAGGCTATTGTCCATAACGGCTATCGGCATAATGATAGCCGAGGTCACATTCCACATGTCGAAAACCTCGCGCACTAGGTCAAGATATTCGTATTTTATTTGTTTATCTTTTTCAGCTTTCACGAGGTTCTCGTCATGTGGTACATATAACATAGATTATGATTTCGCGGCGCACTGATCTGTCTATCACTATTATGTCAGTTTTTACTTGCTTCTGACGACACGAGCCCACATTCTGGAATTAGTTGTGTTGTATTTTTGTAAATATGCATTAATTCAACTAAAGATAAGATACGTGTACACTATTTTTCAAAACTCTTACTGATGGACTAATTAAAGCAATTTATTGATGCATTCGACATTCCATGTCATTCGAGTAAGGGAGCTTACACATGATGCGACGCGACTCGTGCGATATCGTGTCGATTGCAGATTCAAGTCGCATGTATTTAATAATGGAGCGTTGCGATATAACTCGACCGTAAACTACATAAATCCACCTTACTACTAGGACATAAAGGCGCTGCAAACAAAATACAAAAGATGTCGCCAGTGACGAGTAGTTGCGCAATCAAATTTCGAACAGAGAATCAAGAGCAAATTCATTAGCAAGTACATTCAATTCGATATCGAGCAGAACTGTGAGCGATATCGTCAATCCGTGCGACTCCATTAGCAAAACGCTAGCATACATTTTCTTCGGCCGGACGCTTGTGTGATATCTGACCGATATCGTCAATCAATGCAATTCTGTGTCGCGTCGCGTCAGGGGTAAGCTCCCTAACCATGTAACAGTAACAGGTATGCATGACACTGACATACGAATAATAGACAAAAAAAGGGAACGACAAAAACTGATAGTAGACATTTTCGAAACAAAATACAAATGAAAATCACAGAATGGCGATTCCAAACAAATAGCAGTCGCGAGTACGCGTCCAGTCACTGTAAGGCCCGGCGCCCACTATCGGTGGGCATCGGTGCGGCTCGGTACAGCTCGAGCGCTTTACGCCGGCTTCGGGCGGCTTAGGGCGCCTTAGAGCTCCGTCGGGCGACTTCGGGCGGCCTCGGCAGCCGTAAGCATGGCTAAGGATGCCGAGGCGGTCTTCGGGTAGCTCGGGTGGCATTTTTGGATCAGACACGTCGTAGAACAGTCATTTCGATCACCGCACGCGCCTTCATTATCGTATCGTACAAGTAGACGCAAAATAACTTGGCAGTCCTGAACATAGGCTCGAACTTCTGCGCATGTACATTCGTAAAGAAAACTGTTATTGGCATTTTTTTTTTAACCAAAATACTAATAAAAATGTCCTAATACCAAGTAAAAATAAAATAAATATCAAAACAATTTGAGACTAAAAACTACAAAAATAACTTATGAATAAACAATATAAATCCACCATTATAAATACACACACATAACTGTTTTCACGGAACGTTACGAGTGACTGCTCTGCGATGTTTCTGCAGCCAGAATTATTCTTAGGCTACCCAAAATCAGCTACGGCGTCCTTAAGCGCGTTTACGACTGCCGAGGCAGCTCTCAGGCGCCCAAAGCCGCCCGAAGTCGCCCGACGCAGCTCTAAGGCGCCCTAAGCCGCCCGAAGCCGGCGTAAAGCGCTCGAGCTCTACCGAGCCGCACCGATGCACACCGATAGTGGGCGCCGGGCCTAAGTGAAGGATGTCAAATTCAAATTCAAAGCATTCTTTTTTCAAATATACCAGTTAGAGGCAGCTTTGAACTGTCAAAAATATCCTTACAAAAAGATGAAAGCTAAAATCTCTCACAGAACACAAATAACGATAAAATAATTGTGGCGCTAGACGAGTGAGTGACGTGAAATAAATACGCTGATGTTTTTTATCGAAAATACAAGTATTCTTTAACACGTTCGTCTAATATACAATTTGTATCCCTCGTAGATATAAACAAATTCAAAATATTGAATAATATTATATGGGACATGAATATTTATAATTTTAAAATCGAATTTACCCATTTACTCTCGGTACTCACTACTTTCGGTACACTAGTTGTATTTCTCGTCATGTTACGTAACAACCACTTTTTTTTGTCGTAGTGAAATCACCAAATGATTCCTCCCACCCAGGGCGGGACTGTCAGAATTGTACTAACTAAAATCCTGGTAATCCTCCAATAACCCTTTACGTTCTAGAGTCACGCCTAATAAGGCAGTCCCGCGTCCCCAGCCGGCTTTGGACTTCTAATGCTCCCGTCAGATTGCTGAGAGCTCTTTCGGACATGGTCCATGATCGGACAGCGAGACACCCATTAATCGCCGTCCGCATGCTCGGTGTTACAAACACAAGTTTAAAATTTGTCATTTTGAGCCAGGGCAGTGGTATTATAGGAAAGGACAATGCCCCAGGATGCCCCCAACCCAAGTCCGGCCCTGGTGCTAATAAACCACAGTTTGTACACGCTAACAAGTTTCCAATAAGTGACCTTAATACTGAAATGTGTAATTAACTGGAAATTATACGTCTATTACCCATTATTTATCGATGTTTCACGGTAAACGATATCGGTTTTCTGGCTAATTTATCTGGATAGTTTACCGAAAATGTTTTTGGACATTTTGGTTGAATGCAAGTACGAGTATTTTAAGCGTGTGTGTTAATTTAATAATAGTCACAAAATGGTGTATGTTTTTTTTTCCAGTAGAGTATTGTATTCATTGTTTTTCTTTAAATTTCCCAACACTAAGATTTTCTCTTGTGTCGTGGGTGCGTTTAAAAACACACGCAAACAGAAATATCCAGACCCGGAATAACTGTAGATCATACACATGCTAAACCTGTAAATTATCCCACGTTGAAATAAAATTGGGATAAAAACTATCCTATGTGTTAATCCAGGTTATAAACTAAATGTGTACAAAATTTCATCCAAATCTATTCAATGGTTTTTGCGTGAAAGAGTAACAAATATAAATCGATTCTCATAAACTTTCGCAAATATAATATTAGTAAGAGTAAGATGGAGCAACTGTCTATCTCACCTCCACAACCCAATAACTGGGTAATACGATACCACTTAGCTGGGTACTCACTTACCAGTGTTGCATGTAACAGATACGGTATCAAATGAGTACGTAGGCACGAGTTCGCTGCGAACCGCTCGCGTGTAGAGCGCTGTAAGCTCGCAGTGACCCGCCGAGCGGCGCACTATGGGCCAGATCCGTGCGTACCGTCTCAAAAATCTGTAACTTTTAAGTTAATTGAAATAAATAGTTCAAATTTGGCACGTAGTATCTCGAATATATATACAATCCAATTATGTAACACGTTTTGTCAAATATTGAATTTATAATATTTAAAAAATAAAACAAAAATAGAAATGTATTTTTTTCATATTAAACCATAGTTTGTTTAGCTAATTCAATTACAATTTAATGATATTACTTCTGTAAATATTTTTTTTAATTATATATATATCTAACATTTAATTAAATAACAAATATAATATAATAATTAATTCTTAAAATATATTTTAAAATTAATGTAACACCTACTTCCACTTAAATATCTAAGAGTTTCTTGGCTTCGTCTAACAATTTCTTGGAAATAGTCACTGATGTTTTTCTGGTACTTGATACATAAGGATCTGATGTAAATAGAAGACCATGAAATACGTTTTGATTCGTTGCTGATTTAGAGCATTTTCTTGCGTGATACAAGCAAATTTTTTTGTAATCTGTTTCGAGATACTTGGGCATCTTCAGATAAATTACCAATAGGCAGAACAGCAAAATATCTAATTGTACTTTCCCCATGTACTCGTATTTAGATGTTATGTACTGAAGAAGGCATACACGTACAGTTGTACGGTTGTGAGAGTATATTCACCAAATGTTTCTGGATTTACAGCAATATGGATGCCGAACTCTGGAGAATAACAGAAACCTTTAATAAGTTCCTCGTGAACTCCTGAATTTTCTGAAATGCAAGAACATTTCACAAAAAAAAGGCTGAACTGTATTGCCATCATTGCTGTTTCCACTTCCTTGTCAGGGCTTATCAACGTGCAATCCCATTCGACTTCTAAATAAACGTTGTACAAGCTTTTTCTTGTCTTCTTTGCTTTTTTTATCTTCCGGAGTTCTCGCAACAAAGGTTGTTTGAAATATGACAAATTAACCTCCACATACCTGATGCAACGTAGACAAACCGTATTCGTATACATTTATATTATCTGGCTTTGATTTAATCTCCTACAAATTATTCATTTCGCTTTTTTTAGCCCCACACACTGTACACACAGATCCAGAATTTGTGTCAGTTGGAACTTGTGTAACTTTTCCATCCACCATAATTAGGAATAGCTCGTGCCTTATTTCAATGACCTGTTCATCCTTGTGGATCTTTGAAGTTAACAAATTTTCAAATTGAACCCTAATATCACCAACCACTGATCGGTTTTCTCGGGCGTGTTTTTTGCAAATTATGAATAGAAGAACAAGCCGGATTTTTCCAAATAACTTCATTCGTTTCTGTGTCAGCTAGCTTTATCGGTATCAAAGATTCTTTAAATAAATTTAGATGTGAGACAAAGTCACTCTCATCTGTTAAAACTTGTTTATACTCATGTTGTCCCGATGAACCAACACATCCCACGTGGTAAACAGTGTAAGAGACATTCTTGCAGATAATATTATTGAAGAATTATAAGTCAAAAATAATCTAACTGTCCAAAAATCTCATCAATCACAACTTAAAATATTTTTGTTTTTTTTTTGTATTTTCCCCCCATCTGGGATTTTTCGATTTATTTCAAGGGGGGCAGATTCGGGCAGAATTTTTTTTTTGCCCTGTCTTCTATATAAGTTGCTATAAGTAACAGTACCAAAATTACGTCATGGGCAGACACGGCTAACTGTCAAAAGTCTATTTGAAGTTTCTAATAAGGTTAAAATTTGAAGTCCCGAAATAAAAATTCTATACCTTTCCAGTTTTTACAAAAAGCTTCACTTAAATTATTTTGAATAAGAGTACTTACTAACGATTCTAACCATATATCACACTTATACATTTGCTGTGAAATTAATGAAAATATGATCATGAGAACTGAAGGAATTGTGTTCTACATTATTCTCATATTTTTAACCGTCAACTTGCAAGCCTTAGTCTAATAGTAAAAATCAATAAATAATGGATTTTAACTACTACGTAATACGCATTGGACATTTAGTTAGACATGTGCATTAAGGAAATATTCAATATCGAACATTACCAAAACCTATTTTTGAGACGGTATGCACGGTACTGGCCCATAGTGCGGCGGTATCACTGCGAGCACAAAGGCGGCTCGCAGTGTGCTCGGACGAGCCGTATCCTTGCAGGTTGTTACAGTATTTGATACGTTACATGCAACACTGATACGTGAGTACCCAGCTCACGATGACAACCTCCTTACGATAATGTACCAATTTGTGAACTATAACATTAGGTGCCAACTTTATGGTCAGCATTATAATAATGGTAGTGTCTACATAATATTGCAATAATGGTAATGTGAACGCATCAAGGAAATGTGTTATTTTTGGTTCCAGGACCGTATTTGGGTTAATCTATTCAGGTGTTGGACTTTCATTCCCATTTTGGTTAATAGGTCATTTTGAGCAGAGGTAGCTCAATGGTGACTGCCCCGACTTATGAGTTATAGATCAGTAAGGTGTATCACTTTGTGTCATTAATTTCATCAACATTGCTCTCGAAATGGTGATTGCGGCGTGCCCGGTTTGGGGTCACGCTTGCGTTAAAGTTCAAGTTTCTTTTTTTATTATATTGAAATTTCTAAGGGGTTCGACTGTTTATGCGTGTGATTTCTAATATTTGTTAACGATAAGAAAGGAATTCAAATAGAAAGAAAATCAATAAAACGTTACGATTCCCGACCTAATGTCTAACTCCACACAAACATGAGCTTTCTGAAGAATTACTTTATTAAAATGCGCAACCCAAATCGAGTATAACTCATGATACATCGGCCGCCCATTGATGTTACCAACATTTTTGGTAACTAGGGTAGTGGGTAAGATTCTATCCCTAAGGTTGGGGCTCCAAAAGCAGCGAGGAAGGCGGTCTTAAAAGCACTGCTGCATTCATCATCATCAACAGCTTGATAAACAAACAAACAGCTGGCTCTAGGCCTTTCCAATCGCACGCCATTCCACTGGATCACCCGCCACTCTTAGTTCTGGATTCGAATACAACCAGGTGCATTTGTTTATTTGTGTCATTAATTTCATCACCATTGCTCTCGAAATGGTGCAGGAAAACATCGTGAGGAAATCGGCTACTAGAACCAAATTACTAGACGTCTGACATCTATCAACCCGCACTACGCCCGCGTGGTTGATTATGGCCCACTACCTTTCAAAGAGAGGAAGCCTGTGTCCAGAGTCCAGATGTAGGAATATTACCCGTTAATTGGGGCTTCGGCTAAACATAAAAGAAATCGTTATTATTCAAATTGGCACACAAATTGAAAAAAAGAAGATGTTGGCTGAATACATAATCCTCTCTTTTTAAGTCTTTTAAAACAACTGAACATCAAACGAAAGTTTGTAATTCGAACAGTTATTAAAAATTACGAACAAATGCATTCTTAACTCAAAAGTATCGCATGACTGGAAACTCTTCGAAACTTAAAAGTGTAAACAGCTTTCTACAAAAATGTAAATCCAGTACTTATCAGTACAATTTATTTTTAATTTCCCATAGGGATGTTTCACATTTTTGTTTCGGATATAAATAGATGGCCGGAGAGAATTTTCTGCCGGTAAATTGTTACCGATAAAATGCAATGATTCCAATCTGAGTATTGTTTTTTTTTAATGCTGCTTTTGTTTGTGAGTTCTACTAAATATGTAAAATGCGACCACGAAGGTTAAAGTTAGTGTTTTTCAGTCATCCTGCATAATGTAGATTTTCCTTAAAAAAAAAAACCTTTTTTTATTCAATGATAAAGATAAAGATATAGGGCCCGTATATGACACGTATCTCGCTTGATGAAAAAATGCGATCAATTGCGAGAAGTTCAAGTGTCTTACACTTTAATATATTTTTTAGTAATAGGGGCTTTTGCCCTTTGGGTACGGAACCTTTAAAAAAATTACAAAATTGCATTATTCGTTTCGGGTTTACCCCGTCTCATTTTTTTTAGCGTGGTACAATCATCAAATGAGTCCTCCCACCCAGGGACTGTCAGAATTGTACTGACTAAAATCCACGGTGATGCTTCAATAGCCCTTTACGTTCCAGGGCCACGGTTACCTGATGAGATGGTACCGCGCCCCCTGGGATTATCCCCTACATACAAACTTTTACCTCTTTATGATGTCAGTTTAGATCTTAAAACCTTAGTACTAAACAAAACAAACTTAGTGTTAAATAATAAAAATTTAGTTCTAAATAATAAAAAAAAATAGTGCTTAAAGCGACAAAACATAGTGCTAAAAACCACAGCTTAGTTGTACTTTATTATAATAGAGAAAGTTCTAGAGTCATGCCCTCTGAATTGCCAGACGCCTCAGCACTTTCTGTGTCACTTTTTGCATAGTGCGTTCATTGCCTTATGGCGTGGATAGAATAAATAGCCGACTGTTATAACCTTTTTGGTGCTTAATGTTGTATATTTTATGTATATTATTATGTGTAAACTTTAGCACAACGTTAGCAATAGCTATTTAGTATGGTACATTGCGTTTTTAGAAAGTTTTAGATGTATTTTGCAAAGACTCGTTTCTTTATGTATATTTTTTGAATGATTTATTTGTATCTTGGTGTCTATGATATTGTTTTTTTTTCTTTCTATGTGTTATATCATATATGAGTCCTCCCACCCAGGGCAGAGCGGGAGGGACTGTCGGACTCGTAATGACTAAAATTTTCATTGAATGAAGGAATATTGTTTTAGGAATAATAATATCTTATAATGTTATGTCACATAGTTTCATGTCAAATCATAACATATTTATTTTTATTTTCGTGTTCTATCTAAACCAAAGGTTGCAATCTTTTATGGGCTAAAGGGGAACTATTATTAATCACAAATTAAAAATGTATCCTCTCTCTAATTATGCTCTCTTGTTGTAATACTAAGATAATTAATAATTATAATTGTATTGTAAGGAGGCACCTCTCTCAGGAGCCCTGACCACCGGCGGTTCGGACCCTGTTCCGGATGCTGGTGGACTGCTATTTTTTTAATATGATTTTTATTTATTTGTTTGTAAAAATATTTCAATAAGTAAAAAATAAAAATAAAAAAAGTTCAATATTTAATAAATGTTTTTTTTTTCAAAATAGAGGTACATATTTCTTAACACCCTTTTTTTTACGTGGTAAAATCATCACATGAGTCCTCCCACCCAGGGTGGGGCGGGATGAACTATCAGACTTATACTGACTAAAATCCACGGTGATGGTGGTGGTGGTTCCAGGGTCACGGTAATTCCTGATGAGACAGTCCCGCGACATACGTAGTTGGGAATAGCTAGTCAAATGATGTTTTACATTTCATTAATCGTAGATCAGAGAGCAGTGCAGCAAGAGCAATGGTGGCCCCGTGGCGTGGGTTTGAACTCAGCCAGGCGCATTACTTTGTGGAATTTTTTTCATCACCAATGCTCTCAAAACATCGTGAGGAATCCAACATGTCCTAGTACCAAAAATTCGAAAACATGTGACATCTACCAACCCGCACTGGGCACGCGTGGTGGATTATGGCCCACTCCCTCTCACAGAGAGTAGGCCTGTGTCCCAGCTGTGGGAATAATTGTAGGCTGATGACTAATCGTGGATGAAATAGATTTCTAATCTGTTTAAAAAAAATAAAACCTTTTTATTAAAAAAGAGACAAAAACCTGTTATGTTCTACGTTTGAAATTCAAAAACTCAAACAGAAACAAAATATACAAATCAGTCTTCTTTTTTTTACAGTTAAAAAAAAACATGATTTATCAGCCAGTTCCCTTAGGGTTGATTGTAATTTAACGAGTATTAAAAGGGATGAGTCTCAAGCGGAAGAATGTAATGACCCGAATTTACCCACAGACCACAAATTGTACAGTCGAGTGCATACTTTTCAACGGGAATCGCATTTCCATCGCATTTTGATGAGCGTTAAATTGTTCATTGGTTTTGATTGTACGATTTGTGGTTTTTATTTTTTAATTAAGGAGAATGTAATTATTTTTAGTGGAACGTTTAGCGGAGTGGCTGAGCGATTGAGTCTGCGCTACTTGTTCGTGGGTTCAATTTCCGCATAGATTTTTTTTTGTATGTTCTACATGTTGTTGTTCAGGGTCTGGCTGTTTAAGAATGTAATTTTTATTGTTTGTAAACGCACTCACGATACAAATGTGATTCCTAGTGTGGGGCAATAATGTTTTTTTAAACGTTTTCTCCTTGTTTTATCATATTGTCTACAATATTAATTTTATTGAATTATAATGAGTCTACTTGTCCGGCACATAAACGAACTGGTTTTTCAAATAACCATAATGCCTTTGTAAAAATAAAAGGTGGGCGCGTTTACAAAATAATAAACTCACATACACAAACGTCCAGACATGGAAAAAGTACTTGTAGGTCATAAAAATATTTGCTTCGTGCGGGAATCCAACCCGCGACACGCAGCGCAGCAGCCCAATCGCTCAGCCACTGCGCTAATCGTACTTTGAAAATATAATGACGTATTTATTGTCAATTTGGACACTAGATGACAGAAAATGGTCAGCTCGATCTCACAAGAAAATGACGATGAAGTTCGCGTCCGTCGTCTCTACTATCATAAGAATAGTTTTAAATATTTTTGGTATAAAATTTTTAATATTCTTTTAAAAAATAAGTAATCCGCTTAAATAGTTTTATTTGGAAGTTTTTTAATCGGCTTTGTCACTCGCATTGAAATAACTTATCAATAAAAAATTTAGATGGATTCCAACGTTTTAAATTTTAGATAATATTTGATGCCCAAAACCTTTTCAGTACCAGTCTCAAAAGATATTCTTTTTTCTCATATTTTCGAGTGTTAATACAAAACTTATGTACAAAAAGAAAGAATTCCAAAAGCTTTCTTTTTTTCTCATTAAATATTCACCGAAGTAGGTATTTTTATTCTACAAAAGAACACTTCTTTTACACTTCGCAAAGGCAGTCCTTTTCTAAAAGATAAATAAAAACGAACATAGACCACTCTGGGTACTCTCGCCCTGATTGCCTTTAAGCTAAATGAGAAATCGTAAACTTTTATCTAAGACCCAAGTCAAAGTAAAAATTCGGGACAACTTCGTTTTGACAGACAGGTACACCTATTACTTATTTATGGAGTCGACTGTACTTACCTACGTAATACGAAAGTCACAGTTGGAATATCGAAACTAAATAACATGTGCGACGATTTTGGAAATATGTATCTTTTCGTCTATTAAATAGAGTTAGATTTTAATTAAGAGAGTTAGATTTTATATATATTGGCGGTTAGCGCAGTGGCTAAGCGATTGGACTGATGCGCTACGTGTCGCGGGTCCGAACAAATATTTGTATGACCTACAAGTAGTTGTACCGGGTCTGGGTGTTTGTGTATGTGAGTTTCTATGTTTGTAAACGCACCCACGGCAAAGGAGAAATTCCTAGTGTGGGGGCAACGTTTAAAAATAAAGAGCTTTTCGAAGCTTAAATCAACAGTGACGATCACTAGAGTGAGACGGAGTATCGTTTAGCAACAGTACCTAAATATAGAGCAGATATGTACTGTTAAATTTTCAAAGCTCGATTCAAGTTCGTTCAGTATAGCCAAAGTTGCCTTGAAGATATCGCTATCAGCGATAAGACTGCCATTGTTAACATACAATACTGATGTTACAATGAGGTGAAGTTTGTAAGTTCGGGTGTTGAGGATAATCTTCGAAACTACTGATCCGTTTCTGACAATTATTTGTCTAATGAAGAACTATATTATTCGACTATATTACCTTCTTGAAGTCCCGGCTCCGTACCGGTGAAATCTCTACTATATTATGCATGTTATATCACATTTAAACCTTTCTCTTAAATCACTCTATTAATTAAAAAAAAACGCATTAAAATCCGTTGCGTATTTTTGAAGATCTAAGCATACATAGGGACAGACAGACAGCCGGAAGCGACTTTGTTTTATACTATGTAGTGATAAGTAGCCTATAATTGTATCCAAGGTCCTATCTATGGTCGCGGGACTGTACAAATTACCGTGACCCCGGAATGTAAAGGGCTATTGAAGGATACCGTGGATTTTAGAAAGGTCCTATCTATCAATCATTGTACCAAAACTCATCAGTCGTTTCAGCGTGCTTTAATAGCATGAACAAGTGACAAAAAACTTGTTTTCACATTAATTTATAACATATACTTCTCAGCTTTATCCCGCGGCCTCACTCGTGGAATTTAGAATTTGACAATCAACTCAGGTTGCATTCTACTTGTAATTAATTCTATCCATATTCGAAAGATACGTAGAGCCATCTTTTATCATGATTATGTACGTGTTCTCATCATCATCTGTTCCTTGGGAACATTCTTGTTTTCGGAATGAAAGGTACTCTATTTTCGGGGATCGATTCAGTTGTTTAAGTATGTTTTTTTTTTATAGTGGTAAAATTATCAAATGAGTCCTCCCACCCAGGGCAGGGCGGGAGGGACTGTCAGACTCGTACTGACTAAAATCCACGATGTCCTTCACTAGCCCTTTACGTACCGGGGTTACGGTAATTCGTAAGTCCCGCGACCACGGCAGGCTTTGGCCCTCTACAGGCCCCGTCACTATGCTGACACTCCTTGAGGTTTAAGTATGGTAACAAAGATATTTAGACGTCAATTGATCTTAGTGAAAATGGAGGCCAGTAACAGCATACCGTCTAACTATTCACATACCAACGGTCGTCGACTATGCAATATTGAGATCGCAGTTCAAACAGGCTTTGGAATATTGTAGTACCCGCTTGACTCCCATTGTTGTGATGACCCGTAAATGGTACGGTAACTTGATATTGGTAGTTATGTTGTTGTATTGTTGGTCTACACTATTGACCACGAGCTACAAAGGGTTAGGTTCATCCACCCCGCTGCCCTTGTCCCGGCAACGGGGTAAATGGGAAAAATAAAATATAATTAATAAAGTTTATTTCAATGGAGTGTCAGTGCTTAATTATTGGGAGCTCATAATGACGCCATTATATTTTAGTAAATTACTAAAGTCAAAATCAAAAGGTTTGAAATTAATGATAAAGCATTTTGACATAATTGTAATAGACTAAAGGCCTTGGATCGTGTATGGCTGGCAGTAGAACCAAAGAAGCGAAAATAATTTTAGGTATAAAACAAGTGACGTGCATAATATGATATTGAGATTGCACTAAAAACAGGCTTTGGAATATCGTAGTACCCGCTTGACTCTCATTGTTGTGATGACCCGTAAATGGTACGGTAACTTGATATTGGTAGTTATGTTGTTGTATTGTTGGTCTACACTATTGACCACGAGCTACAAAGGGTTAGTTTGATCCGCCCCGCTGCCTTTGCCCCGGCAACGGGGTAGATGGGAAAAATCAAATGCCTCAAAAATGCTAGCAGTAGTGGTTTCAGAGAAGTAACCCCCTTTGGTAGTTCTTTATGTCATGGCAAAGGTCTACACAAAAAAGTATAATACCGAAAGCAAAAGGTATAAGTGTCAGCTTCATAACAGGGTCCCCAAGCGGGTTGCTGAGCGCTGATTTTTAGATCAGATCGTGGACTGCAACTTCACAGTGAAAAAGGAAAAAAATTGGTATATTTAGCAACAGCAGATTATTGTATTCATTTGTAATAGTTTTATTGACCCCGCTAGAGTGACGAATTTGATAATGTGAATGACATAGAATTAAGGACTTGGTCCCATCCGCCCCGTTGCCCTTATCACGTCAGAGGGTTGAATGGGATTAGCATTGTGTTTACCGTATAGTTGGTCAGTAGTACGACAAAAGGATACAGAAAATTTAGGGCCCCGAAAAACGAAAAATGTTGAAAAAAACAAATAACTACAACAAGTCCTATGTTTCACTACAAAACTAAACCATTCCCCGTCCCCAAGCGACGCAATGAAACACATCGTTCAGAAACGAGCAAAAAAAGTCTGCCAACTATCCAACTTCAACCTACATAGTTGTTTCGAACCAATAGTGCCGAAAAATTGCGACGAAACTCTGGGGGAACGACATGGATCGGTTTTCTGGTGCGAATTGACACCAGTTCTCACTTTGCTGTATCAATGGCCATCAGTGGCAATTGGGAATTGTTTGTCTGTTACCGACACGTGTTTTGAGTGGACGTTTATTTTTGAAAGGTTATACGGTGGCGTTTAGTTACGAAATTGTGTTTTGTTTTTGTTGGATTTTTATTAGATTTTCGCTCTCCTGCGACTGGAGCTCGTGGCTAAATAATTACAGCCGCACTGGCCGATCTTCTGGGTTAAGCCGCGCTTGCCGAGGTTGGTCTGTGGATGGGTGACCATCTGTCATAGCGAGCTTTCTCCGTGGCTCGGAAAGCACGTAAAGCCGTTAAAAACAATCAGAAAAAGTGTGAAATAACTTTCCTTCAGAAGTCGGTTTTGCCACCGACTTCGCTAATCCGATTTCGATGAAATTTTCATGGGACTATTTTTGAATTGTATCTTTTTTCAAATCGGTTGGCAAGCGACGGACTTATGCGCGAACGTACTCAAAAAAAAATTAACATTCGAATTTAGAACCTTCTTCTTTTTATTGAATTCGGTTAAACATTTAAGCCTTTGTCAAACAGACCGGCGCGGCGTGGCGAATACGAAGCGTGACGTTTTTATTTGTAATGTATGGAATTGTTTGAATCCCAGTCACATAGAAACGCGAAAGCGATCCGATAGCGTGACAGAAGTATCGGACCGACGTCTCGCTTCGGTTCGGTATCGCTTCGGAAACGCTTCGCTTTCGCCGGTCTGTTTGACGAAGGCATTAAAGATTCGTTCTTTTTTTCTGATATGAGTGTGTTACAAACGTCAATCCATTCATCCATCCTCAGTAACTTTCACGTTTATAATACTAGAAAGATATTCGCTACTTATTCATTCATCTTGACAGAAATAAAGTGACCTCTGTTCTAATTACATGAAGTGCAGCGCGCTCATTCCGTTGTAGACGGCAAATACTTGATGACGTATTTCGTACTTACATTGAATCTAGAGCGCTTGACTGCAGCATTGTTAGCCTGTGTTTGTAACAAACTTTTGGAGTACATTTCGTTTTTTTTTAATGTTGTAATTAAAAGATTTTGACAATTCAATCGTGACATAACAAGCTTTCGTATGTAATGTGAACGTTCATCCGTCATGACATATCATGTTTATTGTCTTATCGTCACTGACAGGGCCCTTGCGAATAAGGCCCTTAACACAATAAACATGGTCACACCCAATGACGTTTATACATCATTGGTCACACCCCTATTCTTCTTCAAAAAAACCCGTAAGGATATCCTTAACCAGGTGTAACATATACGTTACACTGTTGATACAGGCCCATGAGAAAACATAGCGTGTACCTACGTAAGTGCCTGTAAATTGTACCGGCCAATTGAGGAAAATGCTCCAGTTAAGGCTCTTACACTTGAGGGCCCTTCATTGGACGGTATTTCACCCAATTTTTTGGGCCCGAAATTAATGAAGGGGGAATTTTGGAAGGGATTTCTTTTTTCTATTAGCGGGGTGCATTGGGGTTGAAATAGCTTTTAGGACGTGTACTTAAGTGTATTTTAAGAGTACGTCTAAGGCGCCTTGGGGTTCTGAAAATATAGTATCACGTCTTTATTATTTAATACGTTGGTAGATGCGGATGAATAACTATATACTATATATGTTACGGCTAAAGGTCGGTGTGAACGTAAACTTAAGATTAGCCGGCTAAACTTAGGTTTATCTTCGAGAAGCAGCTAAAGTTCGATAACATGTTAGTTTGCGTCGTGATATTCCATCTTTAGCCGGTTAATGTGCACATTAACCGAAACGAAACGGCTAAAAATGTAAAATGTAGAAGGAAATGGAATGGTCTTGCTTTCGCGGGGCGTCCACGCTTCCCAGCATGTCGACGGAGCCCCGCTTCGCGGGGCTCCTACTTCTGGGTGGTTTAAAAAAAAAATAACCACGAAGAGGATGGCGGGGTCTTTCAGACCCCGCCATCCTCTTCTAACCTAAATTGTCCGAGTCGGGGTGCCAGCGAGTCCCGAGCTCGCTTCGCTCGCTCATGTGTAATGAAAGTGATTATTTTTTAATAAAGTTTTCGTGTCAAAATAGTAAACATTATTACATTGTTTCCTTTTCCATTTCCTTCTACATTTTTAGCCAAGGACCTGCAGCTACACCTAAGTTTAGCCGGCTAAAGATAGAACAAACTAACATTAACATTTCGTCGAAGATAAACCTAGGTTTAGCCGGCTAATCTTAAGTTTAGGTTCACACCTACCTTTAGCCGTAACATATACATATAACAATATGGTAGGAAAGTCGTAACTGTACATTTAATTTTTTTTTAAAGAAAACATGGGGTGTGATCTACAATCGATACCGAAGCCATAAATATAGTTTTTAGAATTTTTGTCTTTGTCTGTATGTATGTCCGGGATAAATTCAAAAAGTACTATATGGATTTACTTCAGATTTGGCACGAATATTATTAAGAAGTCGGGTCAACATATAGGCTACATATTATCACGCTATCACCTATTTTTTTTTTATCGTGGTAAAATCATCAAATGAGTCCTCCCACTCAGGGCAGAGCGGGAGGGACTGTCAGACTCGTACTGACTAAAATCCACGGTGTCCTTCAATAGCCCTTTACATTCCGGGGTCACGGTAATTCGTTTAGTCCCGTGACCCCGGCAGGCTTTGGCTCTCTAGAGGCCCGTCACTTTGCTGACACTCTTTGAGGCGCGCGTGGAACACAACGAGCCGTCGACCCGGGCATGGTCACTGGTCGGACAGCGAGTTCCCATTACTCGCTGCCCGTATGCCCGCGAATAACTATAGTGAGATTGGAATTGAATCCTTCTGTCAGGTGTCAAAAAATCCTTCTGTCTTGAATCATAATTTATTTTATGTTATTTATACTCGTATTATGAATATTGTTTATTTAAGAGCGTGCTATTGTTAGAAAAAGAATATGGCGTTATATAGTTTCAATCTTATCCTGGTCGTATAGTACCGTATTTCTCGACCCACATCGTTCCTTTTTTTCTTCAATTTCCACAACGGTCTATTATTTTTACGAAGAAGGCAATAAATATTTCGTATGACAGCAATAATGTTCCTTCTCAATATTTTTGTCATGTAACTCCTGTCTTCCTACCCACATTATTCGCGACTTAAATGTAGGCTGCTCCCGGACGCTATATACATACAAAAACTAGGAACTTTAATTGCTTTCTCAGATATATTGTAGGGGCGAGCAAATTGATCTACATTATAAAAAGTTTGCGGCCCTCCTTATACGTTCGGTCGGTCGTTTTAAGGCTTGGTTATGTTGAAAGCGGTAGCGAGTGTCGAATAGTTTAAATGACAAACAGCCTTACTACAAAAACATAAACATCTGTTGAACGCTTTTCTAAAAAAAAGTGTAACTGCAAAACGACCCTTAAGTCAAGGAGAAATGTCATTTTGACGTTGACAGTTTTTTTAGACAAGTTTTCAACCGATGAATGTTTTCGTGCTGATTCAAAGTCCAGTTTTAGCTTAACTTAAATTGAAGACTTGTGCGACATGGATCATGACCTGGCGTCAAACCGGAAATGGTTCATGATTGGACGAAGAGTCACCCATTACTCACTCTCCGCATGCATGGTCTCAACCAATGCCTGGCGCGAGAGGTTGCCGTCGCCTTCTTGAGGACACGGTGGTGACAAAATTCCACTTGAAGATCACCCAGCGAAATGAAAAAAATACTAGTGGATGACAAATTAGAATTTCATGAGTCCATTCAATAATTTAAACTGATTTGTCACCCGCTCCGCTCCCCGCTACCTCTTTCAGTCTAGCATAGGTTTTAATGTATGGCCTATTGGATAGCAGCCAAGTTGCAGCTTGTCATATATCACCACGCTATTGTGTTAGCCGTGGGCATGAACAGAGAAGTGGGTAGGTAGGCCGTGCTTATGAAAAGGTGTTGATTAAGTTACTTAGATGTACATGGTCGTTTAATAACTGAGAGGAAGTTTATTATGTAATGGGTGGTTCTTAGTTTTATTTAAAACTAGCTTTTGTCAGCGGCTTTGCCCGCTTGACCCCCCTCCCCTTATTGCTATGTCACTCAGGACCAAAGCAGTTTTCTACTGGTGAAAATTTTTCGAAGTCGGTTCAGTAGATATGCGGAGACCTCTCGCGCCCGGCATTGGTCGAGGCCATGCTGCGGGGCGCGACGGAGTGGGAAGCGGTCGCCTCCTTCTGCGAAGCAGTCAAGCTCGCGAAGGAGGAGGTGGGCAGCGTGAGGGAGAGGACAGCATCCTCCCTCCACCCCAGCCGCAGTGGTAGACGCCCACGCGACGGACGTCGGCAGACGATCTCCGGCCGCCGTAGGCGCGGGCATGTGGGAGGCGAGTAATGGTCGACTCACTGTCCGACCATGGACTGCGCGCCTCAAGGAGTGTCAGCATAGTGACGGGACCCCTGTAGAGGGCGCGCCGTGGTCGTGGGGTACGTAAAGAGCTATTGAAGGACACCGTGGATTTTAGTCAGTACGAGTCTGACAGTCCCTCCCGCTCTGCCCGGGGTGGGAGGACTCAACAGGTTCCGTCCGATACAGACTTCTAAAAAGTATCTTTCATTCCGTCTACAATTTGTTCGTAGGGGAACAGTGTGAGGCGGTCGCCTCCTTCTGCGAAGCAGTCATGCTCGTGAAGGAGGAGGCGGGCCGCCTGAGGGAGAGGACAGCGTCCTCCCTCCACCCCAGCCGCAGTGGTAGACGCCCACGGCGTCGGACGTCGCGAGACGATCTCCGGCCACCGTAGGCGCGGGCATGCGGGCAGCGAGTAATGGGCGACTCGCTGTCCGACCATGGACCATGCCCGGGTCGACGGCGCGTTGTGTTCCACGCGCGCCTCAAAGAGTGTCAGCATAGTGACGGGGCCTGTAGAGGGCCAAAGCCTGCCGGGGTCGCGGGACCAAGGGATTACCGTGACCCCGGTACGTAAAGGGCTAGTGAAGGACACCGTGGATTTTAGTCAGTACAAGTCTGACAGTCCCTCCCGCCCTGCCCTGGGTGGGAGGACTCATTTGATGATTTTACCACGATAAAAAAAAAAAAAAAAAAAAAAAAAAGGGGAACAGTGTATAAGACGGGGACGCGGGGTATGATGGGAAATCACACACTTAAGGCAAACTTAACACAATACTAACGTAGCGCAAGCGTCAACAGGACGCCATTTGTTAATGGCGGCTTGCACATAACGTCCTGATGGCGCTTGCGCTACGTTAGTGTTGTGTTAAGTATGCCTAAAGAATATGTCCCCATTATACCTCGCGTCTTATACACTGTTCCCCTACCACTTTGACTGATCCTATAATCAAGCCTTATCAGAAAATCTACTGAGAAATCTGTTTTACACGATACAGTATAACTAAGTAATCTCCTAAGTCGACATGAGAATCGACAACGTAATAAATCGGAGGTCAAATAAATTCTCAGATAACATTGACTACAAGGAAAACATCGTGAGAAAACTGCTGTCCGAAATACGAAATAGCCAACACGTACGAGTAGTAAGCGATTCTCGTTCCTTTTTCTGTGTGGCTAAGCATTTTTACCTTTAGGATTTTTTTTCTGTATGGCTAAGCATTTTTACCTTTAAGGACGTTTTCTTGGAGAATGCTTTAGATAAGCTAGATTATTGATTTTTTTAGAATACCGTACCTTAAAGGAAAAACCGGCCAAGTGGGAATCGGACTCACGAACGAAGGGTTCCGTACCATTAATGCGTTTCATTATGGGAGCTCCATAAATATTTGTTTTATTTTAATTCAATTATTTATTTTTAAGCGTTTTTTTTATGAATTTTGTCAAGCGTCTACCTGTTGCCGTTATCAATATCGAGCAAAAACTGTACGTTGCAAAAAAACAGTGCAAAAAAATCACGTTTATTATATGAGAGCCTTCTTTGACGGATGTTTCTAAATTGGATGTCTTTTTTTTTTTTTTTTTGCGTGGTAAAATCATCAAATGAGTCCTCCCACCCAGGGCAGGGCGGGAGGGACTGTCAGACTTGTACTGACTAAAATCCACGGTGTCCTTCACTAGCCCTTTACGTACCAGGGTTAAGGTGATGGGTAATTCCCGCGACCCCGGCAGGCTCTGGCCCTCTACAGGCCCCGTCAATTTGATGACACTCCTAAAAAAAAATTGGATGTCTTTAAGATACAGATAGGAAAATTGGTTAATGACAAACATCGGGATAGCAACAGAGATAGGTATCAATCTAAACGTAAATCAACGCAATAAAAGGTACACTTTCAAGCGGTTTCTGTTCTCGCAGAATCATTTTTGAATAACATGAGGGCGAAGCCGCTGGTAACAACTATTTCAAAATAAAAACTGAATGTTATGACACCGATCAACAAAATACCGAAATTTGGAATACCGAAACCGATCGGTTATGTGCCTGGAGTTTTTATGCTAAAAGTTTGAATTCACAGACCGTCACACGATCATCGTTAAAATTACGGAATTTAGGTAACCTATAATTGAAACACAGCATGCATTATTTTAGGTAGCATTTTGAATATGTTTAAGAGCCTTATTATCACTATCATACGTTCATACCTGGGTACGAACAAAGTAAATATGATCGACCATGGAGAGTAACCATGGAGTTTCTTGCCGGTTCTTCTCCATGGAATCGACCAACCCGAACCGAGCACGAAGAAAACGTAGAAAAGAAAGAAAACGTAACGCAGAAAACGTCTACAGCAGGTCTGTAGACGTTTTATAAGTGCCCTCATGGGGCTATGTGAAATAAAAACTTTTGATTTTGATTTAGACCAAAAAAGTTACTTAGGGTCGATGCAACAAGTTTGCAAGGGGACGCAAGTCTCCGATACCTTAATTACGACAACATTATTTGATTTGAATTACATTATTTGAATTGACAACATTATTTGATTTGAACAAACTGCCTCTCAGTCGTCATATCATTCCTCACACAATCCATTTCTTCTATAATACAATGATTTACACTTGATTTCAACATGAAACTAATAAGATTATTCATGAAATCCCCTCTCATAGAAAAAGAAATATATCTCCTCAGTCATTATTCTTCACCAATAACGTTATTGACTATAAACCCGTTACATATTCAACGAATAAATTCCGGAGTAATGTAAAGAAACCATCCTTCTTTGATTCTTCGTCTACAAAGAATTGGACGTCCCTATCCTTAGGGTACCATTAGCTTTCAATTAGGATAGGCGCACGGTAGCGTGGGCGGTAGCGGGTGTGGTGGCGAGCGCGAATATGTGTTCACAAATTGTTGTAGCTGCCAGCAGGTGACAACATTGCTGAGTTTTCCCACGACTTAGGTGACAACTAAATATTTCATCCACGGATGAAACGTCATCCTTCAAAAAATGTAAGGCGTCGTCATTCGCAAGTCTTTGGGAAAATAAAAGCACAAAGCATGGCTTGATATTTAGTAGCTGGATTATTTCAAGATGTTACTGCCACTTTGGAACACAAAAGACAATTTAAAGAACAGGTTGATTTTAGTCGGTTAAGTCTGACAGTCCTTTCCGCTCTTGTGGAGCAGGAAAATTTATTTATGATTTCCCAACCTAAAAAAATAATCTGGTGATCTAGGATTTTAAGTTCGTTTAAAATAACACTAGCCGATATAACACGTTAATACTAAACAGCTACGCTAAGCTAAAAAAAACATTAACGAGACTGATTAATCATTCATTTCCTTTCTTAGCACCATCGTTTGGAGCGTGTAACTTTTGATATCTCGCCACCGCCTCCGCTAAACTCCTCACCCTGATCACGGTCTAACGAACAGGGATTTACTGATGTATGGGCAACAACTACCCACGCGCTAACGGTATTGTATTGTAATGTCGGATTACTTACGGCTTTATACAAGATCGATTATAGTGGATATTTTATGTGTACGAACTTGCAAAACAAATTTTCATATGCCTAGCCTTTTCCCGATTGTTCACAGTCGAACTGGTTGCAGCTGAATATCAGTATTTTACATGGAGCGACTGCCTATCTGTCCTCCACAACCCAGTAACTGGATAATGCGATACCCCTGGTAAGATATTCCAGCTTCTCTCGAACAGTAACGACAGTCAATGATCTACAAATGACAGCTGGGACCAAAGGTTTTACGTGTTATTCGAGGCACGGAGGAACTCGATGTGATAGATGTCACCCATCACCCACAGAACAACCTTGGTAAGCGTGGTTAAACCTTGAGATTCGACCTGTGCCGCTGTTTTTATTAAGTAACTTTGCTTTCGGGCACGCCGCAATCGCGGCGGTAAGACCCCCCTTTGAGGAGTGGCTGGATAGGCGTCACGGCGTCCTTACCTTCCGCATGACTCAGGTCCTCACCGGACACGGTAGTTTCGGGAGGTTCCTGTGTCTGATAGGGAGGGAAGAAACGCCTGGGTGTCACCACTGCGAGGATCGTCCGGAGGACACGGTGGAGCATACGGTGCAGGACTGCCCCGCTTGGGCAGAGCACCGCCGTGTCCTCACGACGGCGATAGGCGGAGACCTCTCGCGCCCGGCATTGGTCGAGGCCATGCTGCGGGGCGAGACGGAGTGGGAAGCGGTCGCCTCCTTCTGCGAAACAGTCATGCTCGTGAAGGAGGAGGCGGGCCGCCTGAGGGAGAGGACAGCGTCCTCCCTCCATCCCAGCCGCAGTGGTAGACGCCCACGGCGTCGGACGTCACAGGACGATCTCCGGCCACCGTAGGCGCGGGCATGCGGGCAGCGAGTAATGGGCGACTTGCTGTCAGATCATGGACCATGCCCGGGTCGACGGCGCGTTGTGTTTCACGCGCGCCTCAAAGAGTGTCAGCATATTGACGGGGCCTGTAGAGGGCCAAAGCCTGCCGGGGTCGCGGAACTTACCCATTACCGTGACCCCGGTACGTAAAGGGCTTGTGAAGGACACCGTGGATTTTAGTCAGTACAAGTCTGACAGTCCCTCCCGCCCTGCCCTGGGTGGGAGGACTCATTTGATGATTTTACCACGCAAAAAAAAAAAAAAAAAAAAGTAACTTTGCTTTGGCTGATCTTTATAGCATTCTGCCGTGGTGCCTTAAAACCCGGGTGTTACATCAGTGCGTCCTCCCAGTCCCAACCTACGGAGCAGTACAGTGGAACATGACAGTCAAGCTGGCCCTCCGACTTCATGTCACGCTGCCTGCTATGGAATGGTGCTTAGGATCTCGCTAAGTGATAAAATCCGGAATGAGGTCTAAAGCCTTTGTCAAACAGACAGCCGTGGCGAATGCGAAGCGTGACGTTTTTATTTGTAATGTATGAAATTGTTTGAATCCAGTCACATAGAAAAGCGAAAGCGATCCGATAGCGTGACAGAAATATCGGACTGACGTCTCGCTTCGGTTCGGTATCGCTTCGGACTCGCCTGTCTGTTTGACAAAGGCATAACGGCATAAGACCAAATTTATAGATATTGTTCGAAACTGTAGCAAGCTGAATTGACAGGTGGAGTAGGACGGTTCTCGTAAACGTATTTGGGTCGCCCTTGGTTGACAGGCCTGTTGGTCTAGTGGTTAGAGACCCTGACTGCTATGCCGGAGGTCGTGGGTTCGATTCCCACCCAGGACAAAATGTTTGTGTGATGAGCACGATCATTTGTTCTGTGTCTGGGTGTAATTTATCTATAATATGTATGTATGTATGTATTTAGAAATATATAAGTATCTTTATCAGCTGTCTAGTACCCATAACACAAGCTCTGCTTAGCTTGGGACTAGATGGCGTTGTGTGATAGTTGTGGAAAAAAAAGCCCTCCGGCAAGATGGACCGATGCCTTAAGAAAGTAACTGGCAGCGGCTGGATGAAGCGAGAGATAATGCGCAGTGTCGCTCTTTGGGGGAGGCCTATCCAGTAGTGGATGCAATAAGCTGAAATGATTCTAGCGTCACAGAAATAAAGTTCATAATCATTACTCAGTAGTAAGCTTGCTTTGTTTTTCGTTTGTAAAAGGGTGACGTCCCAATTCTGACTTAAGCTCGCCTTTGTACATAAACTGTCTTTGTTACAATGGCAGCGTAATTTATGTGTGTAAAGTAAATAAGAATAACAGTAAGTGAAAAGGGTCGGGAAATGTACTAACAAGAGATTTTTCAAGGTTTCTCTTGAGTTGGAAATGTTATGCTCAAGAATAAACACAATTTACATTAATGATGTTTATTGGTCTCAATCTAGTCAAGCAAAGATGAGGCCTAAGATGGAGCAAACCCACACTAACTAGAACTCCTGCAAGCCGACAGAATAAAATTAAAAACTGTTTCAACGATCGAGATTATTTTTTAGCTATTGCATAATTTTTATCGCAGTCCAAAGCGCGGCGACCGAATCAAGAAATTCCGTAACGAAAATAAACCTAACACTGTCACTGTCACATCTGTCATGTCAACGTGAATGAATATTTTGTATGAATGATTTTTTTTCTTGACTTTTCACTTTATTGACGTGGCTGACCATAGCATAATTAGTAGAGAAACTTCCCATAGAGCAACGATGGGATGATATTCTCGTTATATATTCGCGGTAGGAGATTTTTTTTTTTCATAAATGAAAAAAACTGTATAGATCTATAATTAACTTTTTTTTTGTTAGACCTACCAACTACTCCAAAACTTTATCGCAAAATCAAAGAGTCAACAACACTATAGAATTTCAACTAGTGGCTCGAAAAAGAATATAATTCACCGTCATAAAACTGTCAGTGGGCTAGAAGGATCGTAAACTTACTCAATGGACAAGTTTAGGCTGAGCAGACGTGCTTCTAACATCGGCGATCAGCGACGACCTCATCACGACTTCGGGTGGTGAGACTTGCGTCAAGCGACTGGCGCGTTGCCTTCGTATTTTAATGACAATGAGGATGTCACAAGTTGAATGTTTTTGAGACGTAAGAATTTTATGGTGAATGTATTGGTGGTGGGGACGATTGGGAATTTTTCTTCCCGTTTGTCCCCAGTGGGGGCAATCGGGTTTTTTCCCATTTGTCACCAGTGGTGACAAAACCAGTGGGTGTGCAAATGGGAATAGACGCATTTTGAAAGTTGTCGAAGTCGCATAATTATAGCATTCAGATATTTTTCTGCTTAGATTATTTAATCAATTAGTATATTTAATAATCTATGTATCTATACTATACTATAATAAATCTGTAGAAGGGTCAATTCTGTACATTGAAAATATTGAAAAAATAAATAGCGGGGGGTGTTGCTGGATCGATACCAAACCCAAATATATGATTAAAAAAATTTTTGTCTGTCTGTCTGTCTGTTTGTCTGTCTGTCTGTTTGTGTAGGCATCACGTGAAAACTAACGGTTCGATTTCGATGAAACTTGGTATAATTATTCCTTATTATCCTGGGCATAACATAGGATACTTTTTATCCTGGAAAAATACGTAGAAAAAAAAACTTATTTTTCAGTTTTATTAATAGACGTTGTTCTGTAGAACCACGAACACACGTTGCAGTACCCGCAGTGGATTCAGCGCCGTAATATTTATAAGATGTCATTGTCAGAGTTACTCAAAATGGGGAAATAAACCATCCACGCGAAGACCGACATCCGCGCGGACGGAGTCGCGGGCGGAAGCTAGTTGTTAAATAATAATCTCAGTTGTCCTTTATACACACAAATGTAACTGTCTAAGATTCGATTTTGTATAAAAACAAAACGACATTAAAAATTGTATCATTCCAGGTGGCACACTGTAATGTTCAGTTTTCCTCAATCATTGATGTAATTTTCGAATCTGAGCTTCTAAAAATGCTTCAGGTGAAGGAATACTTCGAGAGTCAAAAGTATTTATATGTATAGCATTAAAACAGCTGTAAACATTCGGCCACGAACAACACACATATTGCGACAGCCACAGCGTTAAAACAAATGGATGAAGTCTTAGACCATTCCGCGAGTGCATTGCCTGGGAAACAATTGACACGCACACTTCGCTTGATGCAAGTCACATCGTACGAGGGCGTGAACGGGGATTAAATCACTGATCGTCGACTCTAAAAGAAGCACGTCTGGGGTTGTGCCGGTCGTAAAATTCCCTGGGACCGAATCACCGCCATAAAACGCCAGTGATCAACCCTAGTACAGTCTATATCTAGATAGTTTTACCTTTAGGCTTGCATCGCTGATAGTACCATTCTAATATTGATGCTAGTACAAATAAGGTTATTTTTAGTTTGCTATCACTGTTGGTGTGTGGTGTTATTGAGGAGTTCGTGGTAAAATAATATCATTTAAGCTTCGTGTATCGGATTTTTCTCTGTGCCTCACAAAGCTTGGTAAACCGTTATGCCCGGCTGCCATTTGTAGATCTTTGTCAGTCGTTACAGGTGCCCCAAAAGTTTGTCAACCAGTCTTGCTATAGGGTATCGTATTATCTAGAATTAGCTGGGTTGTGGAGGTCAGTTACGCAGTCGCTTCATCAAAAATACTGGCGTTCAGCTGCATAAGGTTAGACTGAAAGCCGTCCTAAAACAGCTGGGAAAAGATTAAGCAGAAAAAAAAAGACAATTTGACACTTAAATGTCTAGTACTCCTCCGCAACTGTGTCACCCAGGAAAGTGCCCAGAAAACTGGCAGCATTGCCACGTTGAGACATTAATGATTTATCCTAATAGTAAGGTTGGTGTTAGTCTGCAAATGTCAATCAGGTAACACAGTTATGAAAGGACTGTAGCTGAAGAAAGGTTTACCCGACTATCCCAAAAGGAGAGGATAATGTTTTTATTGAATTCATATAGATATATAAAATTTGTTACGGTTTCATATTTTACGAGTGTTTTGTTGTTAAACGGAAAGTGTCGTTTCGTGATTTTAGTGCGGTCAATATTTACAGATATTGGGGTAAATTGTGTTTGTTTGTTTGATACAATTTTATGGCTAAACTACTGAACCTTTTTGGGGCAAATTGGGTAGTTGCATAACTTGGCATAGATGACTGATAAATAGAACCCAAAAGAATAGTGACCCAATGGTTTGGAAATAATTTATTACAACAAAATTTTGTTAAATATATTTCACCATCAATGTTTTCAAAGGCTTTACTTACTAAATTCATAGTACTTACTCTCAAACGATGCTTCGCTTAAGTTCACTACCATAATTTATTTATCAAGTCTAAGTTTAGACGTTGACTACGGAAGCGCTGTCAATTTACCGTTTCAGTTTGACACCGCTACAGAGAGTGCTGCAGCATTTCGCTAAAGCGGCTGCAAGGCAAGTTTCAAGTACTTTTGCAAGCCGCAAACCTCGACGCAGTTCTAAATCTGATAGTAGTATAATAATGATGAACTTTAAGAGAATTGTGGGTTTATGGTTGTTTCAATGTGAGCCGTTTTTTGGGGTTCCGTACCCAAAGGGTAGCCTAGCCTTTTCCGAAATATATTGAGGTCGGCTTTCAGTCGAACTAGATGCAGCTGGATATCAGTATTTTACATGGAGCAACTGCCTCCATGTAACCCCATAAACCTCCACAACACAGTAACTGGGTAATACGAAACCCCACGGTAAGACTGGTTGTCAGACTTTAGAGTTTCTGACTAACAGTAACGACTGTCAAAGATCTACAAATGACAGCCAGGACCAACGGCTTTACGTGTTTTCCGAGGCCCGAAGGAAACTCGCTATGACAGATGGTCACCCGTCGACAGACCAGCCTTGGCAAGTGCGGCTTAAACTAGATGAAGTAAATGATTTCTTGACGGTTGACAAGAAAGAATGATAGAAAACAATGTGTTGCGCCAGTCGTCACCCACAACAGTGATTTGAACACTCAAATTTACATTTTGAGGGCCATTTCCATCAAAGCTATTGTTTCCAATAAACTACATAGGGAAATACCGCTAATGCGATCCGTAATTAATGCCATCCCAAAATATCTGAAACCAACAGGCATTTCAATCAATGTTTGTACGAGACGCCAGCAGGTTCCCGAACCTGTCAAACTTTACTAATCGAACATTAACCTTCCACTATTGTGATAAGGTTGAAAATCTATTAAAGAAATTTGACGGATTGAAGTAGCTTGATGTGTCCGTACTTCAAAATATTGCATACAAATTATAGTGGTTTCAAAAACAACTACAATTGAAATCCATCTCAATGTAAATACGAAACGAAAAATAAACCACAAAGATAAAATACGATAGTCCGAAGTTTTTGTTAAACCGCTTTCACCCGATACCGGTATCAACTGGATATTGCCGGCCGCCGGCGGTTTCAGCCGGTTTGAGCCGGTTATAACCAACGTTTGGGTTACCAAAAATGTTTGGTAGGTATTGTATGGAATAGAGTGTAAACCTTATTTCGGATACTTTATTAGAAAATTAGACCTTAATACAGAACCTTTTTGGATCGTTTTTTGATAGGCACTTGTTCTTTTATATGTTTTGTGCTTACTTAGGTTTGAACGTAATTACTCGAGCCTAAATGGATTTTATTGTGTAGGGATATCGGTACCGGAGACCTCTCGCGCCCGGCATTGGTCGAGGCCATGCTGCGGGGCGAGACGGAGTGGGAGGCGGTCGCCTTCTTCTGCGAAGCAGTCATGCTCGTGAAGGAGGAGGCGGGCCGCCTGAGGGAGAGGACAGCGTCCTCCCTCCACCCCAGCCGCAGTGGTAGACGCCCACGGCGTCGGACGTCGCGAGACGATCTCCGGCCACCGTAGGCGCGGGCATGCGGGCAGCGAGTAATGGGCGACTCGCTGTCCGACCATGGACCATGCCCGGGTCGACGGCGCGTTGTGTTCCACGCGCGCCTCAAAGAGTGTCAGCATAGTGACGGGGCCTGTAGAGGGCCAAAGCCTGCCGGGGTCGCGGGACCAAGGGATTACCGTGACCCCGGTACGTAAAGGGCTAGTGAAGGACACCGTGGATTTTAGTCAGTACAAGTCTGACAGTCCCTCCCGCCCTGCCCTGGGTGGGAGGACTCATTTGATGATTTTACCACGATAAAAAAAAAAAAAAAAGGGATATCGGTACCAATGTTTTGTATAACAAATGAATGTCCAGCAAAAGTATATGCGCAGTTTCTTTGCAGTTCATTGCAATGAGTGATTTTGTCCAAATATCTGTGATGATGTACATAAAGTGTGTTCCTAATGCCCGGCCACACTGACGAGACATACCGTTGAGGAATCAACAACATTTCTCGTTCGTCGATAACAGACTTTAACCGTCTTGCTACAAAAAAGTGAAACATATTCCGTCTTATTACAAAAAACTTAAACATCTCTGAGTTTCTATGTTTTTAAACGCACCCACGATATGGAGAAATTCCTAGTGTGGGACAACGTTATGTTTTAAAAAAAATGACGGGTTGCACTCTGGGAGTGCCGGCAGGAGTGAAAACTTGAATAGTAATAAACACACATGAACATTCGCGCAAGCGCCCTGCGCCGTCTTACGAATTTTCGATCAGGTCACGTGTTCTGACGCGAGTTTAACATTTTTTACCCATTCCAAAAAAAGTGCACAACGCCGCTAAAGAAGTTTTCACTTCAAAAAAAATACTCTACATGGAAATAGTAAGTATAGAGTTAGTTTAGTAAAATAATTGTTCGTCTATAGTATAATACAAACTAACATTTCAATTCGGAAACAGAACATACTTTGTAACATAACACTACTGGCAAATTTAAATTGCATTTAGTTCAATATTATGTTGAAAGTTGGTAAATCAACGCTTATTACGGTCAAAACCAGAGTGTCAAGCGTACTATTGTGTTCATAATATAATCAATTAATTGGTATAAATTCATTAGTGGATGTCAGTGTACCGGTACTAGGTCAGCCGTGGATTTTATAATGTATGTGCGGTTTACTATGCTGCTATAATACCTACAATATATATGTCTATGACCTACAAACTTTCGCTTAGTAAAATTTGTACCGAATAAATTAATGTCATTGCAACGCAAATTCGATTTGATTCAGAGCCCAGGTGGCCTACTATGACATCTTCGTGATGTGGTTCCGCTCAGGGAATGAGATGGCTCTAGATGACTTGTATAGCTCTTTCTCTTTCCCACAGCCTAAAGACTCATGCTTTAAGACGTAGGCTACCTGATCTCGTTAGGTCTCTCCCTATTATGGCCTAATCATCATCTGCCTAGCCTTTTCCCTACTATATTGGGGTCGGCTACCAGTCAAACCAGATGCAGCTGGATATCAGTACTTTACATGGAGCTATTGCCTGTCGGACTTCCACAACCCTGTAACTGGGTAATACGAAACCCTATGGTAAGACTAGTTGTCAGACTTTAGAGCTTCTGACTAATAGTAACGACTGTCTGATCTTCAAATGACAGCCGGGACCAACGGCTTTACGTGCTTTCCGAGGCACGGAGGAAACACGATGACAGATGGTCACCCATCCACAGACTAATTTTTTTTTCTTTATCGTGGTCAAATCATCAAATGAGTTGGGAGGACTCATTTGATGACTCGCAGGGCTTAGAGGGAGGGACTGTCAGACTCGTAATGACTAAAATCCACGGTGTCCTTCAATAGCCCTTTACGTACCGGGGGTCACGGTAATTCGTGAGTCCCGCGACCCCGGCAGGCTTTGGCCCTCTTCAGGGCCCCGTCAATATGAGGACACTCTTTGAGGCGCGCGTGGAACACAACGCGCCGTCAGTTGTTTTTAAACAACGACACTCACCATGTTGATTGTCGCTCAACTAATAGCTTACGGCTCGTTCACGGCCTTGCCGCTGTAAGCGGTGAATTAGCGCGGGGCGTCGAGCGTTAATATCAAATGTATAGAAATGTTTGAAACACTCCATGAGCCGCCGCCAGTGACGAATAGTCGCGTACTTACAAAGTAACTAATGTCTTATTCGAGCCACCCGTCACTTCGCTCACTGCTTAGACCAAATAAATAAATAAATATTCTACAACTATCACACAACGCCATCTAGTCCCAAGCTAAGCAGAGCTTGTGTTATAGGTACTAGATAACTGATAAACATACTTATATATTTCTAAATACATACATTATAGATAAATTACACCCAGACACAGAACAAATGATCGTGCTCATCACACAAACATTTGTCCTGGGTGGAAATCGAACCCACAACCTCCGGCACAGCAGTCAGGGTCACTAACCACTAGACCAACAGGCCTGTCATGTCATGTCAAGTCGTGAACAGACTGTTAATCGATAAAGGAGATCGCCCAAGTCCTATTCACAGCGTATCGGGTCAAAATGAAGCTAATAAACAAGCCATTGATCAATGAATTTCTAACGTCCGAGCTTAATTACCTTTCAATTGAGAGGCGCGAACTCTGACCATGTATAAACATCATTTAATATTGCACCCCGGGGTATCGTATCGGAGTTTGCTAAGTAGGTAATTATGAGCTGTTAATAGCGTACTTATACTCGTAAACGGCTGGGCCAGTCTCTTTTCATATAAAGGCCGATTAACACATCCACATGTAAGTAAGTTCAACTTGCGTACTTACTTAATTAACTTACAACTTACTATAATGATAATTAATAAATATATGAAACTAGCGCTCCGCCCGCGACTACGTCCGTGCGAATTTCTACTCTCGGCTCTCTTTATGGGATACTTTTGGAAAATCCAAATCAATATCCAACAAAAATTCTAGAATCAACCCCTGAAGGGTGGAATTTCGCAAAATCGCGTCAGAGGTAGCACCTACGTTTTAAAAGGACCCTTAAGCAAAATTAGGGACTCCTGACTATCAAGCCCAGAACAACCCCTTAAGGGTCGAATTTCCGCATGCATGCGGGCGGCGAGTAATGGGCGACTTGCTGCCTGACCATGGACCATGTCCAGGTTGACGGCACGTTGTGGGCCAGAGACTGCCGGGGTCGCGGGACTAACGAATACTGTGACCCCGGAACGTAAAGGGCTATTGAAGGCCACCGTGGATTTTAGTCAGTACAAGTCTGACAATCCCTCCTGCCCTGCTCTGAGTGTTTGAACTCTTTTGATGATTGATGAGTTTGACGTTGACAGTTTTTAACTTTTTTTGTGGTGAGACGGCTATAGATAATAACCTGGATTAACTTGTAGAATATTTATATCCCGGTATTACTTTCCCGTGGGGTTATTCTCGAGTTACAAGCAGGTGGAGCCACTGCCAACAGCGAGTTTCTACTGAAAACTAATCGCACTAAGACCTTCAATCGAATATCCCCGTCGAACAAGTATTTACACCCCTTCAAGGTGTCTAGCGATGAATAAGCAACTTACCAAGCCAATGCCAAAGCCATGAACCCATATATCCCACTATGATTTTATCAAAAGATTTACAACAACATAAATCGAATTGTGAAATGACTAATGCTACCTGGGTTTTAGGGTTGCCATTTTTCTGGATTTGTGGATTTATTATGTCCTACTTTTTGGTTCATCGTAAAGATTTGTGCACCTTTCTCAGTTGGTCGGCCAACTTTATAAGATTTATTTTTTTTTCTTTTTATTTTTGGAGTAAAAAAAATGAGTAATGCAAATTCCTATAAAATAATAAATAGAGAATATTTGTTTTATTTAATTGACGTCAAAAATAAGTACTTTTTTAAGGCATTACCAAAGGACAGTGAGCGAATTTGGTTCAAAAATGGCAAAGAAGAATACTTTTTTTAATATGGGTATGAATATGAATAAATCTTCATCGAATAACAAAAAAGAGCATTAAAATCAATTCAAGTGTTGTTTAGTAACAATCATTGAAGGATTGATTGAAGTCTTTGCCCAGCAGTACAATATAAAAAGCAATAAAAAAAAACGACGGGTTGCACTCTGGGAGTGCCGGCAGAAGTGAGAACTTGAATAGTAATAAACACACACAAACATTCGTGCAAGCGCCCAGCGCCGTCTTACGAATTTTCGATCAGGTCACGTGTCCTGACGCGAGTTTAACATTTTTTACCCATTCCAAAAAAGTGCACAACGCCGCTAAAGAAGTTTTCACTTCAAAAAATCATCAATGCAGACCCTTCTAAAAAGTCGTTTTCTTAGACAGGTAACCCTACCTGGAGTGTGATTCTAATTGTACGAATACCACAAATAAGGCATTGACTTGGATTCGTACCAAAAAGCTTCGGCTTAATGGTCACATAAAGAGAATTACTTTATTTGAGAACGCGTGTTCATTGGTTTACTTTCAAAAGTTGCTACTCATGGTATTTTTCATGTAGTATTGTCAGGTATTAGTGTGAGTAATGACATTGCTTCTATATTGGCTTTTTCTATTAACAATGACATGGTTGGCGCCGTGGCTAAATGATCTACTGTGTCACGGTATCCTTTCCCGCATACTTACAAATATTTGTATGGCCTACAGCGGGTTTAACTATTACTTAGCAATATTCCTAATCATGATTCACTTAACGAATGAATAATAGAAGAATAGCCAATGACGTTGCTGAAAATTCACGAAGTTTTAGGAAAATTGCTAAAAAGGCCACGTTTTAGATCCATAGATCTTTATTCCGGGTCTGTTTATGAATGTTTATTTTTTTAATTTAAAATTGGTGTGTTGTTAGCCTCGATTTAACCTCTCGGGCGCGTTACGTACACCCGGGTGTACATAAGCGAAAACGCCCCAGCGCCTTACGTACACACGTCTGTACACAACAGACAGTCGCTCATTGGACGTTGATTTTTATCATTTTCAATTATAAATCGCCCGAGAGGTTAACCTAGAAACAAAAATGAGGCCTAAAAGCACAAAAAGGAACTGGAATTGCCCGGCGATATTTTAATATTTAGTTCTCTTGTTGACTCATAGTTGTCGCTACTTGATTTTTTGTTGAAAATATAAATAAGTCACCAACAAACAGTTCAATTTTAACCCCACTTCACCCTTCATCCAAAAATAATGAAGACCATTACAACGTCACGCCATAGATAAACTACAGAACAGACACTTATAAACCATTGTTGTTGAATACCTTCGACCCCCAACCTCGTTATACGGACCCTATTAGAAGATATTGTTAGAGATTTCTAAGCTAAAGGAGAATGGGCAAAGTAGGTGGAAATGTGTTATTTTGTCTCGTAAGTGGGTCTTTCAAAGGCGGTTTGTGGTCTAGTTACACTGAGGAGGTACTTAGGCCTCGATGTTGAAGTGTGAAAGGGTTCGATAAAATGGAACATATATTATATGTCTATATATTTACCGTTTGTTCAACAGTGTCTGCTTTTTTCTGAAGGTACTAGCCGTCCAACATCGGTAACCATGGTAACGTGGGAGGAATTGATTAGACCCTAAGCAATTTAATTACTGAGCCTAGAGCAAGTCGACGGGGCCTCTAGAGGGCCAAAGCCTGTCGGGGTCGCGGGACTGTACGAATTACCGTGACCCCGGAACGTAAAGGGCTATTGAAGGACACTGTGGATTTTAGTCAGTACGAGTCAGACAGTCCCTCCCGCTCTGCCCTGGGTGGGAGGAGTAATTTGATGGTTTTACCAAGTCCATGGTTACTGCGATGCGTTTTGTAAAGTGAATACGCGTATTTATTTGTATTAACGCATATTAAAATATTTTCCTTGGAGATGTTGACTTGTTTTACGTAGGAATCGAACAACGGGGTTAATTTTTCTACCATGTTAATGGATTCAATTTTCAGTGGCCTGCTAGGAATCTAGAAATTCTATAATCGAAGGTTTTAATTAAAAAAATGAAATATCGGGAACACAAGATCATGAATAATCAAAGAAAACATCCCGTATTGAAAGGGTCTCCCACGCTTTAAGCAAAATTTTTGAAAATGTTGAAATGCCAAGTCAAAATCACAATATTTTCCTTGAAATGAAGCAAATATTTTGTTAGTGAAATAATAAAATAAACGTGTTTGAATAATATGGAGCTTCGAATCTTTCTCGGGAAACCAACTAGCTTGTAAAATGATGGAGTTCTTATAAGATCAGGAGTAGGGTTACCACGACTCTGGAAGTTTGAAGGACTTTTCTAGTATAACATTGAGAAATAAACTTTTAGTGACAGAAAGGGGTGTGCAACTTTTTGGCATCAAAATTTTTTTTTTCATTTCGCCAGTAATGAAATGTTGGTCATTAGTAGACCGCAACCTAAAAACTTCGTAAAAAATAATAAAAAAAATCTAAACTGTAACCAACCAGAGATATAACGGATTTTATTTTGTTCTTATCGGGAGTAAATCACTCCTGATTAGAACAAAATTATAACCGTCATATCTCTGGTTGGTTACGGTTTAGAAACTTATTTTTTTTTCTATGGAATTCTTAGGTAGTAGTCTAATTGTGCCCAAAATTTAATCACTAGCGAAACAAAAAAAAAAAATTGAAGCCAAGGTCCATACTAAAAGTTGCATGGGCCTTTCTGTGTTTACTTTTTTCTTCTCTATCTCATAACATGGCTCTATTTTGCGTGCAGCGACCAAGTAGCCTATTATGACGCTTTAAAACGTGAGTCTTTAGGCTGTGGAAAAGAGACAGAGCTATACAAGTCGTCTAGCGCCATCTCGTTCCTTGAGCGAATCCACTAACGCTAAAGACGTCATGGTAGGTCATCTGGCCCTGTAGCCAAACGGCGAGCGATAAACGTAAACGCTCAGAAGTCTTTATTAGATTTTCAACTTAATACCAAAGTAAATAAAGTTGAAAATTCTTTAAAGACGGTTGATCGATATCGAACGGAACGAACGACAACGCTCTGTAATCTGCAATATATTTTCAACTTTATGCGTTAGGATATAAAGTTGAAAATGTGTTACAAGTCACTGAGCGGTAACGTTAAGCGCTCGCCGTTTGTCTAGGGGCTCTGGTCTGCTAACCGTGACCTTGGAACGTAAAGCGCTATTAAAGGGCAGGCGTTTAGTCAGTACGAGTCTGACAGTCCATCTCTCAGAGTGGAAGAACTCATTTTGATGATTTTACAACGATAAAAAGATGTATTGTAAGATTTATTAATGACTAGCACTTTGCCCGCGACTTCGTCCGCGTGGGTTACGTACTTTCTTAATACCCCCTTTTCACCCCCTTAAAGGTTAAATTTCCAAAAACCCCTTCTTAGTGCTCCCCTACATTATAATAGGAAGCCGTGTGCAAAATTTCATATTCCAAGCCCCAGTAGTTTCGGCTGTACGTTGATATGTCAGTCAGTCAGTTCCTTTTAAATATATAGATAAATAATAATTTTTTACAATATTATAATACGCATTGAAACTGTAAAGTAGATCTAGACACGTGTCGATTTATAGGGCTCAAAGTTATGTATTTGAAAAGCTTTATACCTTTGAAGATGTGCTAGAGTGTGTAAGAACCCACTAGCTTCATCTATCATTTAACGACTAGCTTCTTCCCGCGACTTATTTCGTTTGAAGTTTTTAGCCCATCCACGCTATACCTACTTTTTCCAAAAATTGTGACAGCTTGGCTAATTATAAATGATATTTTAATAACATTTTTTTTTACAATTTTTATTAAAACGTTGCCCCACACTAGGAATTTCTCCTGTAGCGCGGGTGCCTTTACAAACATAGTAACTCACGTACACAAACAACCAGACCCGCAACAACTACTTGCAGATCATACAAATATTTGTTCCGTGCGGGAATCGAACCCGCGATACACAGTGTAGCAATCGAATTGCTCAGCTACTGCGCCAAACGTGCCGTCAAAATAATAAATATAAATTATAGCTTATAGTTCTTAGGAATAATGTTGTTAGCAAAAAATAAAAATAGAAAATGCAAATTGACACTACAGACTTTTTGTTTTTTAGTCATTGAATATTGGCACAGGTATATCGCATCAAAACTCGGGAGTGGGAAGCTCGTGACGTTACAACTATGAAAAATTATAACTAAAAGTTACGTATTGTGAATTTTAAAAGCGTCGTATCTTCGTCAATTTTGGCTTACATACAAAAATATCTCTATCTCTACCTCTTTATTATATTATTAGAGATCAAAGCAGCCCTTTTACTCCTCTTGTTTCATAATCAAATATAATGGACCTACTTCTTCTGAATATTTACTAAAATAAGCTCTAATTGACCTTTTATATTTTCGACTGAACCTAACTTTATAAACGTTATTAAAATATATAAAATTAGCTAGACAGTAGAGACTCTAATTGCCGTCTTTGTAATTGCTCTAGGATTGTTTAGAATAATTAGAAAATTGCCGGGAAGAAATGAGTTTACATTAAAATGAAACTAATATTATACATGCTTAATTTTATGTTTGACTGAATGGATCGATGTTTGTTCCTCTTTAAAAAAAAAACACTAGAAAGAATTTAGATTAAATTTATTACAGCTAAATAAATACAGCCGCACAGGCCGATCTTCCGGTTTAAGCCGCGCTTGTCGAGGTTGGTCTGTGGATGGGTGACCATAGTGAGTTTCCTCTGTGTCTCGGAAAGCACGTAAAACCGTTGGTCCCGGCTATCATTTGTAGATCTTTGTCAGTCGTTACTGTTAGTCAGAAGCTCTAAAGTCTGACAACCAGTCTTACCGTATTACCCAGTTACTGGGTTGTGGAGGTCCGACAGGCAGTCGCTCCATGTAAAATACTGTTATCCAGCTGCATCTGGTTTGACTGGTTGCCGACCCCAATATAGTTGGAAAAAGGCTAGGCAGATGAGATAATTATTATAGTTTATAAATACGTATCTATATTATCACATAGGATACTATATCCTTGTTTAGCTGTCCTGCGGGATAATTACCGAAGTTCAAGCCTCGTGCAGACACATGCGATTATACGAGCGTGACGACATCACTGTTGCCGCGCGCGGTTCCTTGCCGCATTGCTGTTCACACAGGAGCGCGAAAGCACCGCGCCGCCGTGATGAGGTATGCTAATTATGCTGAGACTAGACGGGCCGGCCCGCGACACAGCGCGCGCGCGGCGCGCGCCACGCGGCGCGTTGCCGCAGGTCCAAGCCCTGCCAAGAGAGGTGAACCCAATCGTAGTACGTTTAGATTGGAAATTACATTGGCATCTTGCGCCAGCGCGCGTCACGCGCGCGCGGTTTTATACGCGGCGGGCGGCGAAGCACCCTTAAGTGCCACAGAAATATAAACTCTAAATGTACTAGGGTAAGGACACGAGGAGCCGGCGCGCGACGGGAGTGCGAGCGGTGCGCGCGCGCGGCGCGCGTGACGCGGCGCGTTGCCGCAGGACCACGCCCTGTCAAGAGAAGTGAACCCAATCGTAGTACGTTTAGATTGGAAATTACATTGGCATCTTGCGCCAGCGCGCGTCACGCGCGCGCGGTTTTATACGCGGCGGGCGGCGAAGCACCCTTAAGTGCCACAGAAATATAAACTCTAAATGTACTAGGGTAAGGACACGAGGAGCCGGCGCGCGACGGGAGAGCGCGCGGTGCGCGCGCGCGGCGCGCGTGACGCGGCGCGTTGCCGCAGGACCACGCCCTGTCAAGAGAGGTGAACCCAATCGTAGTACGTTTAGATTGGAAATTACATTGGCATCTTGCGCCAGCGCGCGTCACGCGCGCGCGGTTTTATACGCGGCGGGCGGCGAAGCACCCTTAAGTGCCACAGAAATATAAACTCTAAATGTACTAGGGTAAGGACACGACAGGCCGGTGCGCGACAGGACCACGCGCGGAGCGCGCGCGCGGCGCGCGCTACGCGGCGCGTTGCCGCAAGACCAAGCCATGTCAAAAGAGGTGAACCCAATCGTAGTACGTTTAGGTTGGAAATTACATTGGCATCTTGCGCCAGCGCGCGCGTCATGCGTCAGCGCGCGCGTCACGCGCGCGCGGTTTTCAACGCGGCGGGTGGCGAAGCACCCTTAAGTGCCACAGAAATATAAACTCTAAATGTACTAGGGTAAGGACACGACGGGCCGGCGCGCGACATGACCACGCGCGCGGCGAACCCAATCGTAGTACGTTTAGATTGGAAATTACATTGGCATCTTGCGCCAGCGCGCGTCACGCGCGCGCGGTTTTATACGCGGCGGGCGGCGAAGCACCCTTAAGTGCCACAGAAATATAAACTCTAAATGTACTAGGGTAAGGACACGACAGGCCGGTGCGCGACAGGACCACGCGCGGAGCGCGCGCGCGGCGCGCGCTACGCGCCGCGTTGCCGCAAGTCCAAGCCATGCCAAAAGAGGTGAACCCAATCGTAGTACGTTTAGATTGGAAATTACATTGGTATCTTGCGCCAGCGCGCGCGTCATGCGTCAGCGCGCGCGTCACGGGCGCGCGATTTTCAACGGCGGCGAAGTACCCCTAAGTACTACAGAAATATAAACTCTAAATGTACTAGGGTAAGGACACGACGGGCCGGCGCGCGACAAGACCACGCGCGGAACGCGCGCGCGGCGCGCGCACTTACATAACCATACGTAAATTTCTTTTAGTTTTTCAGAGGGTTCATTTCTTGTTGAAAGGTCTGGTAGACTTTTTGTTAGGTAGTCGTCAGCTGACATTGTAGACAGGAACGACTCATTTAGTGAATCATTTATGACGGATTTCTTTTTCCGTATTATTATATTACCGTAATCCATTCTTGTTTGATAGGTATGCAGAAATACAGAGAAATAACAAAAGTCTAAATGCAAAATTTACTCCACTGAGATTCGAACTTGAGCTCTGTTAGAACGTTTCATGTAGCAGGGGTACCAAATGCGCTATTTGTGCATGAAGTTTGATAACGAAATAGCCATTAAGTTACAGGTAAATAAAATCGTTAAAAGAGGCATTGAGTAGCGCATCGTTTGAATTTGAACTTCTTAAAAAATGCTTAGATATTGTAGTTTTCACTTAGTTTAAGGTTTGTCACATAATATATAGTTCACTTTGTTTAAAATATTTAAGAGTATTTTTGTGTTTTTGGGCGTGCTTCGTGAAATGTTTATGTTGATTATCACTAAATTCACTTGTTTATTAACAAACTTCTTAGTAAATTGTTTTTGTTTAAGTTTATTATACACTATAGTTTACACACGTTGTTGCAAACGTTTTCTGGCAACTATTGTTCGTTTACGCACAAGTTAAATAACATTCTGTACACTTTTACACTGTTTTTTTTTACTATTTTTTATAATCTTAAATACGGAGCGCACTTAATATTTGACAACTACTTATTATTTTCTCTCCGCAGGGCAAAAATATTTATTTTTGTAATATTTCTGAGAAACCTGTCGTCTCCATCCACAACTGAATTACATCGTTATCGTTATAAAATAAGGTCTAATTTTTTTTGTGCACAATTTAAGTGTCGGCTAGATCAAAAGGCACGGCATACGGGCGGCGGGCGTGCTATCTGTATTTCAAATAGAGGACATAAATAATAAATGATTTGTTATTTTTGTTTCATATCAAAACGATTTGTATAAATTTATTTTAGTTTTTTTTTTGCTCTAATTAATGCATTAAATTAATTCCTTAATATTTTTTTGAAGTTTAATTTTCAATGTTACAATTTCCGAGTTCAGTCGCGTGAAAGCAAACTTTTCGAGAGTTTAAATTTTTTATATAATATTCTATGTTTATGCAAAATTTCAAGTTTATATCACAGTATAAAAATCATACAGTAAGACGACGCCGTTGATCTTGTGCAAAATGCCGACATCGTCCTAGACAGTAACGCATCGGCCAGGGTTGTCACAAATAAACAATATTTATAAAATTATTTATTAATTGCAGATCAATATCGATAGCAGTATTATAATAAAACAATATTTCATATTGATATAATAATGAAAACAATTTTTAACCCGCTCTTTACTGCATGTATTATTAAGGAGTTGAGTGTGACAATATAAAATGCAGATGAGGCGTAAACAAAGAGATTTAAACATTGAACTGATACAGAATTGATTTTTAGTGCTGGTCTGTTGGGAAATTTGTGATGAAGGACCTGCTAATTCATGGTCTCTTTGAGCTATTTTTCGTTTTTTTCTGGGTTTATTGTGTAGATCCAATTTTACGTCACTTGAAATTGTGACTTTATGATCGGTCTGTGTATGGATGGAATCTTTAGTTGGTAAAAGTAACGTTGGTAGCTGTTTTCTTCAAGGATTTCTTCCCGTACATACCATTCTCAAAATGCAAACTGCAAATATATATATTTTTTGAACTTTCGAAAGATCTTTCAAGTAAATTCGGTCTTCTACAAGCTTCCACCCATAATTTACATCTGAAATGTTAAAATACAATACAAATTAATAATTATATTCAAACCGAAAAGGAACATACATACATACATACACATACGAAAGAATTTGCTACAGACCACCAAACTGAACAACTTTTACTACAGGACCAACTCGAGAGAGATTTAAGTTATTTAGATGGCATTTTCGTAACCAGCACCCCAATTGAATACAAAATTGACACCCATATCAAATTATAAAAAAAATGACGTCGTCCGCCATCTTGGATTTCAAAAAGGATGCCTTTTTCGTAACAAGCACCCCAATTATACTCAAAATTGACACCCATATCAAATTGTAAAAAAAATACGTCGTCCGCCATCTTGGATTCCAAAAAGGATGGCTTTTTCGTAACAAGCACCCCAATTATACTCAAAATTGACACCCATATCAAATTATAAAAAAATACGTCGTCCGCCATCTTGGATTCCAAAAAGGATGGCTTTTTCGTGACAAGCACCCCAATTATACTCAAAATTGACACCCATATCAAATTATATAAAAATGACATCCGCCATCTTGGATTTCAAAAAGGATGCCTTTTTCGTAACAAGCACCCCAATTATACTCAAAATTGACACCCATATCAAATTATAAAAAAAATACGTCGTCCGCCATCTTGGATTCCAAAAAGGATAGCTTTTCCGTAACAAGCACACCAATTATACTCAAAATTGACACCCATAACAAATTATAAAAAATGATATCCGCCATCTTGGATTTAAAAAAGATGGCTTTTCGTAACAAGCACCCCAATTAAACTCAAAATTGACACCCATATCAAATTATAAAAAATTACGTCCACCATCTCGAAATTCACCCTTAGTAAATAATAAAAAAGTCCACCATCTAGACACGGAACATACAAACAAACACTTTCACAATTATAATATAAGTAGGATTTCCAAACAGATGGATGCCCTTGCGATAACCTTTACATTTTTTTTACCGTGCGCCGGTCGACCATTTTATGTGTCCGTTTCGACCGCGCGGCCATGGCGTTTTTTTTAAATAAAAATATCCCAAGTTTTTGTAAAAAAATGTAAAAGTCGATTGCCGAAAACCATAAATTTGTCAAACCTATGGTTAAAAAGTTATAAGGGTTTGAACGTGGCCGCGCCATCGAAACGCGGCGAACCGCGCGGCCATGGAGCTCTTTAAAACTAAGCGTCGCAGAGACCTGAAATTTTGGGAATTGTTGATTGAATTTGTAAAAATATAGAAAAAAATCCTGTGTGTATATTTTAGGAGCTATAAGGCTAAAACCTCATGGCCGCGCCATTGAAATGGTGACAAACATGTTATCGGCGATATCTCGCTGAAAAAACATCGCAGACGTCTGAAGTTTTTTGTAAAATACAGATTTGATTTTGTCAAAACTAGTAAAAATACAACAAAAAATCCTAGGTTTATATTTTAGGAGCTATAAGGCTAAAACCTCATGGCCGCGCCATTGAAACGGTGACAAACATGTTATCGGCGATATCTCGCTGAAAAAACATCGCAGACGTCTGAAGTTTTTTGTAAAATACAGATTTGATTTTGTCAAAACTAGTAAAAATACAACAAAAAATCCTAGGTTTATATTTCAGGAGCTATAAGACTAAAACACGAGGTTTTAGCCGCGCCATCGAAACGTTGATAATTTCGTTTTTCGCCAATATCTCGCTGAAAAAGCATCGCAGAGGTCTGAAGTTTTTGTAAAACCTAGATTTGAATTTGTCAAAACTAGCAAAAATACAACAAAAATCCTAGGTTTATATTTCAGGAGCTGCTGAACAAAATCTTCAATGCCTCTTGAATGTGTCGATTAGGATGACCACAGATTATTATTTACAGAGAACGTTCCACCTATGTCCTAGTGTCAGCCAACAATCTGTGATTTATGTGATTTTTAAAGAAATGTATGTCTTAGTGTAATCGAACAATCTGTGATTTTTAAATAAATGTATATGTCTTAGTGTACGCGAACAGTCTGTGATTTAAGTGATTTTTAAAGAAATGTATGTCTTAATGTAAACGAACAATCTGTGATTTTTAAATAAATAACAATATTTTTGTACGTACCTTATTTTTCATTTTAATTTAATTCGAATCCTTGAGAGATAATTTCTAATAAAAATAGATGCAAAATTCTCTGTAAATAATAATCTGTGGTCACCCTAATCGACACATTCAAGAAGCATTGAAGATTTTGTTCAGCAGCTCCTGAAACATAAACCTAGGATTTTTTGTTGTATTTTTGCTAGTTTTGAGAAATTCAAATCTAGGTTTTACAAAAAACTTCAGACCTCTGCGATGCTTTTCCAACGAGATATTGACGAAAAACGAAATTATCAACGTTTCGATGGCGCGGCCATTGGGTTTTAGTCTTATAGCTCCTGAAATATAAACCTAGGATTTTTTGTTGTATTTTTACTAGTTTTGACAAAATCAAATCTGTATTTTACAAAAAACTTCAGACGTCTGCGATGTTTTTTCAGCGAGATATCGCCGATAACATGTTTGTCACCGTTTCAATGGCGCGGCCATGAGGTTTTAGCCTTATAGCTCCTAAAATATACACACAGGATTTTTTTCTATATTTTAACACATTTTTTACAAATTCAATATACTATTTCCCAAAATTTCAGGTCTCTGCGACGCTTAGTTTTAAAGATCTCCATGGCCGCGCGGTTCGCTGCGTTTCGATGGCGCGGCCACGTTCAAACCCTTATAACTTTTTAACCATAGCTTTGACAAATTTATGGTTTTCGGCAATCGACTTTTACATTTTTTTACAAAAACTTGGGATGGTTTTTATTAAAAAAAAACGCCAGTGTCGCGCGGTCGAAACGGACACCATTTTATTAGCGTTATCAACGTGGTACGACATTACAAATTAAATTAGGTATTTATGCACTCTACAATAACAAAACAGATTCATTTACCTTTCTTCTGTGCGTGGAAGCTGATGAAACCGCAGATCTTTATTTATGTGAGATGAAGACTTGCAATCACTCACAGCGCACGTCGTACGCACCATTTCAAATTAACAAATAAAAAATAAACACGCGTTAGCCCTGAATAATATGTACCGAACTACTAACATCGTTTTGTTCGCAGTTCGGTATCGGCTTACCCGCGTCTCGCCCCTCACACCCCGCACGATTGCCCTGTCTAGACGTCTTCGTTGGACGACTGTATTGTTTTTAGACTGTGTTTATATCTTAAAAATCAAATAAGTTAATAGATTTTTAATCAGCAAAGACCCATTCGTTCCATCGTGCAGCCACGTGCAGCGCACCGCGCTCTTTGATCTAGCCGAAGCTTAAAAATAATGCACATTTTTCTAATATTTGGTTTGCCGCGCTGCTATGCAAAAATATCAAACGACTATACAGCTTACAAAGAAGGACTTACAGTTCAAATCTCATTGTCGATTTGTACAGCACGCGCGGCGACGCACGGCGGGCGATTTTGTTTGAAGAATCATCGGCAACTTCAAACAGTTACGCGCGCCGGGCGTTTTCGTTTGAAGAATAATTGGATGAAATTTAGACCTTATTTTTATACTCTTTGCAGTGTAATTCAGTTGTGGATCGAGACAAAAGGTTTCTCAGAAATATTACAAAAATAAATATTTTTGCCCAGCAATTTTTTTCGGCATCCTTTGAGTGTACGTTCGTGTGGATGACGTTGGCATTGAAAATACCTAGCTTCAGGGATCGCGGTTCAAGGACGTTCCTAGTTCTAGTAGCCATTAGACTAAACAAGATGGAGGGCCTGAAGGGCATCTCCCACCCCGGGGTGGGATTTAAAGATTAACGAGAAATCCTCGGGACTACCATTGGAGGCCCTGAGTTGGGCTGCCAATTGTCTTGTCGAGGATCTCAGGGTATTTTGGTAGTTGGAGGTTTCGTTATGTCAGTTTTACATTGCTTGTTCAGTCACTCAGTAACAGACTGAGGTGGTTGTAAAAGAGCAATGTATTTAATGCAAAAATAATACAGTCGTAGTAATACAGGAAAACAAGCATAAAGTAGTACAAGTCAGATAAATTTTACGTCTTGTTTTTTTTTCGTGATTTTTAAGACAAATATTGTAAAATACTTGTACAAGTTACCTGTGTTTAGTGATGCCAAGGTTTCTAAAATTTTTGTTTTGGCTTCTATTTTTGCACGAAATCAATGAACAAGACGGTGTGTATGTAGATAGATGTAGTAGATATGTGAACAAAAAAGTGAATGATTTGACATTATTGTGATTTTTTTACCCATTATTTGAAACTATAAAGGCTTTTTTTTAACGTGGTAAAATCATCAAATGAGTCCTCCCACCCAGGGCAGATCGGGAGGGACTGTCAGACTCGTACTGACTAAAATCCATGGTGTCCTTCACCTTCAACAGCCCTTTACGTTCTGGGGTCACAGTAAATCGTAAGTTACGCGACCCCGGCAGGCTTTGGCCCTCTAGAGGAGGGCCGCGTCATTTTGCTGACACTCTTTGAGGCGCGCGTGAAACACAACGCGCCGTCGCCCCGGGTATGATCCATGGTCGGACAGCGAGTTGCCCATTACTCACTGCCTGCATGCCCGCGCCTGCGGTGGCTGGAGATCGTCTGCCGACGTCCGTCGCAGTGCCGTCTACCACTGCGGCTGGGGTGGAGGGAGGACGCTGTCCTCTCCCTCACGCGGCCCGCTTCCTCCTTAGCGAGCATGACTGCTTCGCAGAAGGAGGCGACCGCTTCCCACTCCGTCTCTCCCCGCAGCATGGCCTCGACCTATGCCGGGCGCGAGAGGTCTCCGCCTATCGCCTTCGTGAGAACACGGCGGTTCTCTACCCAAGCGGGGCAGTCCTGCACCGTATGGTCCACTGTGTCCTCCGGACGATCCTCGCAGTGGTGACACCCAGGCGTATCTTCCCTCCTCATCAGACACAGGTAGGTACCTACGTCCTGAAACTTCTGTGTCCGGTGGAGACCTGCGTCATGCGGTAGGTCGGGACACCGTGACGCCTATCCAGCCACTCCTCAAAGAGGGGTCTTAACGCCGTGATTGCGGCGTGCCCGAACTTTAAAAACTTAAAAAAAAGAAACGAGGAATGAAAAAAGATTTTTATTTACTTATACGATGATTGTTTTTATAAGTGTAACCGCGTTGGCTCAATTACTGAATTCAGAACGCTTTGTCCATTGTCTCAAAGTCTCAGTTAGACTCAGATAAGAACTCCGAGCACATTGCACACAAACGCAAATCCGATACGTAATACACGTACCTATACATACAATATCCCGAGCGTGGCGCTCACTCGTACACATTTATAAAAACTGGCCAAGTGCGAGTCGGACTCGCCCATAAAGGGTTCCGTAGCAGCAAGTAACATAATATAAAAGTTCTTATAGTTGGTTGTAACTTTGAAAGGTAAATTGCGGTTTACGATTTATGACGTATTTAAAAAAAAAAACGAATTACTTGATCTCGTTCAAACCTATTTTCGCTGGTACTTTGCATTGTAATGTACCTACATCATATATTACATTTTTTTTTAGTTTTATTATTATCTTATTTTAGAAGTTACAGCCCCCCCTGTAACTTCTAAAATAAGAGAATAATAAAACTGGACACATTTTACCACTTTGGAAGTGTCTCTCGCGTAAACTGTTCAGTTTAGACAAAAATGAAATCAGTAACCTCAATATCATTTTCAAAGACCTATCCATAGATACCCCACACGTATGCTTTTGTATTTTTTTTTAATTTCTCCCAAGTTCCCTGTAATCTATTTTAAAGTACCTACCTACTTTTTAGTTTTTACAGGGAACTTGGGTTTTGTGTCGGGGGTTTTTAAAATTATTAATTAATTTTTTTTTTTCAATTGCTGAGCGGATGCTCAGCACCACGTGGACGCCGACACGGCCCCATGCCACTTCTTCTGTTTTTAATATTTTTATATAGGCTTTGTATTATTAAGCTATTTGCCCTAGCGGTTTAGGTTAATTTGTGTAACAACGACTATTTAGAAACTTAAATCAGCGAAGCATTTCTAGTCGTCTTTGTATTAAAGTTGCTTTGAAGTCGCTGAATATCGGTAATTCGGGATCGAATCCTGGGTTTTTTCTTTTTCACTTTTTGTTTTTCTTTTTTGTTGGTTTTATTTATCCTGTGAGTTTCAAGTAGTTTAAATAATTTTATGCATACTTTTGTTTCAAAATTATTAACACTTTTTATAAAAATAGTGTTCAATAGTTCTCTGGGATATCTATGCTGATTTAAATTGTAGGTAGGTAAAAAGTCTAAAGCTCATTTAATTGAATGCTAATGATGCCAAAACAATTATCTTTCTGTCATTGAGTAAAACGCCATCTGTTGCAACAAGCTGTAAACAAAATGTTTTATCATTCTGTTCGATCGAATGGAAGAGTCTGCAGTTTTCTTTTTTATCAAAATAACGTGATTTATGAATGTAAATGGATAAATAAGCTATAGAAAAGAAATTTGAAATTTTTACTCATCTTACTTCAACCAGAATCCGCTGTTAAACGCGTTTTATAGTGGTCGTTCAAGTCGTAACAATTACCTTTACTGCCATCTTTGTTTTTTTTTCATCACTCATTATAATTTGTTTGAGTTGATACCCCATACCTACAAAGATAAATGATTAAGTATGTAAACCTACGCGGATTATAGGTGTGATGTTATGTAATGAGAATGACAATGATTACTACTAAATAACATTATTTACGTACTTACTTTATGTATACGCCTATTAAAGAAGTCGGGGTAAAATAATTAAATTGACAAATGAGAAAAGTTATTTATTCGACGATGAAGAGTCAATATATAATATCTAACATTTTAGCCATTTTTGTTTTATTGCATTATTTATTGTAGAATAGAGTAATGCACATGCTGACAAAGATCTTAGGTCTGTTTCTTATTAATTTTGCAAGATAAACAATTATTGCAATATATACTAAGTGGTGTTACGTCATTTACGATGGCAATAAATACTAATAAAATCTATCTAAAATATATCTAAAAACTAATAAAATCATTGATTAATATATTAATATTGTAGTCATAAGCATAATATTGTAGTCAGTTTACATAAAACATTTAAAAAATCAAATATACTAAAAAAATAATTAAACGGACTTGAAACGTTTTTTTCGCCTCCTGTAAAGTTGCGTTTTTGCAGTTATTATTTATTGACTCTTCATCGTCGTATTGCTTTATCAATACCTAACTAATTAAATACCCATACCAGCATTAGATATATTCTTCAAAAACTTTTCGTTTCTTTCCTTTGGAATTCGTACCCAGTTCCTGTAATTTGTCTTGAGTAGGTACCTACCTACCTAATTTTATCATACGATGCGGTGAAATAGACATAGATCCATCCTCAATCAAAAGATTTCATGACTGAAATCAGATTATAGCGTCATCTATACTAATATATTTTATTGCAGAAAAGTTTGTTTGTTTGGTTGAACGCGCTAATCTCAGGAACTTTCTTATTTTTGTGTTGGATAGTCCATTTATTGAGAAAGGATATATATAACATCACGCTATCACCAATAGGAACGGGGCAGCAGTGAGAAATGTTTCAAAATCGGGAAAATGTATTCCTTTTCGAGAGCTGCCGTTGCGTGCGCTGCGTAAACGGTTAAAGATACGCAAAAAATATGTGTTACGGAATTATTCCTCACGAAAGTTCTAAAATAAAGTCCGCGAAAGAAAATATCTATCATTTAAGGTTAAGTCATTATAACCTTTTTTATCGAAATCAAATTTGTTTTAAAGTTATGTATTATTTGCGAAGGGATTTTCATAAACATGATATTAATCCTTCTCCAAATAAATACTTTAATCATCAGAATCATTTAATTTTGAACATAATGAACATCTTATGTCATAATTGCGGTAAGATCCCTCTTTAGGCAGTGGTTGGAGATGCGCTACGGCGTCCTCACCTTCAACCTGACGCAAGTCCTCCTGGACACGGTTGTTGCGGGAGATTCCTCAGGGATTCGGCGACAGGCGAGGGGAATGGGGAGCAGTCGGAACGCGTGAGGAAAGGACATCCTCTACCTATCAACTCAGCCACGGGTTAACAAATCGTGGGGCATATTCCAGCTGCGTGCGGACGGGGAGTAATGGGTAGCTCGCCGTCCGACCAAGGATAATGCCCCAGTAACGGTGCTTCGTGTTCCCCGCGCTGCTCAAGGGAACTGATGGGGACAGGAATATAGGGCCAAACGCCTAACATGACGCGGGTGAAACCGCGGTCAGAAGCTAGTCCTTTAAATAGTGATATAAGAACGTCACGTCAACTTGGTTCTATACAAAATGATCTACAGGTGGCCTGATTCGTGTCGCCTGGCGTAACGCGTTCGTCGCGCGTCAATCCTGCCGCAAACCGTCGCAATAATAATCAGAAACGCGATGCGCCGCGCCGCTTCAGAGTGAACAGATGTGGGCGTTTACATAGAAAATGGACTAAGTAGGTTTTTTCAACAATCGCCACGCGCGGATAACCGCGTGTGTCTGCAGGAGGCTTCATGCGAGGAACGCGGCGGGCATAAGGTAGTTAAACAATAAAAGCAGCTCCTTTCCCACTCTTGTTAACTCACTTGTAATAAGGATTTTCAATTCGGTTGTTTATGATATAACTCATTTCTTCTTAATATTAACTGTTAAATAACCTTTAATTATATCGTTGACTGTAGCTAACTATATAAACGTTATTAAAATATATTATCCAGACGCTCCAATTGCTTTCCTCCTAGTTATTCAAGGATTGTTCAAAATAATTACAGAATTGCCGCGAATTTGCTGTTTATATTAAAATTTAACATGTAAAATAAAGTCGTATTTTTTTTTGCTATGCAGAATCAGATTTGCACTAACCGGGTTGTGGATGGGCAACTCGCTGTCCGACCATGGACCATGCCCGGGTCGACGGAACGTTTTGTTCCTCGCGCGCCTCAATGAGTGTCAGCAGAGTGACGGGGGCCCCCCTCTATAGGGCCAAAGCTTTCCAGGGTCGCGTTTACGAATTACCGTGACCCCGGAACGTAAAGGGCTATTGAAGGACACCGTGGATTTTAGGCAGTACGAGTCTGACAGTCCCTCTCGGTCTGCCCTGGGTGGGAGGACCCATTTGATGATTTTGCCACGTAAAATAAAAGCTGGGTTGTGGAGGTGTGACAGGCAGTCACTTCATGTAAAATGTATTTTGCTACATCCCATTAGACTGGAAGCCGACCCCAACGAACTTTGGCAAAGAATAGGCAGGTGATGTTGCTCATGATAAACATTGATTAGGGAAACATTGTTTGATACATTCATCATCATCGGCCTATAATGTTCCCACTGTTGGGACATAGGCCTCCTCTCAGTGAGAGGGAGTGGGCCATAATACACCACGCGGGCCCAGTGCGGGTTGGTAGATGTCACATGTCTTCGAATTTGATGGTTCTAGGACATGCCGGTTTCCTCACGATATTGATGTATGAAATTGCTTAAGACGTAGTCAACAGACGCCAGTACATCAATCTCGGCCGAATTTCTTTAATAGATTTTCAACTTTATCAAAAAAGCATACGGTTCATGTTCTGCATGTGGTAGGTTGATGTGCTGATGTCAGTACGATTAATTATTATTTGTTTTTGTACAATCGTTTAAAAAATTAATGACGTCAGTTCAAAAGAATAAAATGGCAAGATTGTTTTAATTTCACATATTTTGATGTAGCGCCCTCAAAAAATATAATGGTAGTTTCAAATTAAAAATGTCGCAGCACATGCTGAGATAGGAGCCTTTTGGCCTCGCACAGGACTAATTGTTGTTTTTTATTGGTTTTACCTTTTGATGTTTTTCTTGTATATATTTTGTTTCCTTTGTTGTTTTTATTCATGTAATTTTTTTGTTCTGTCTTGTGTGTGCCAATAAATCTCTTTTCTTTCTTTCTTTCTTTCAAATATTGTTAATATCTCCACTTTTTGTAGGCTCTTTCAACAACATAATCTAACCACCAAAAAGGTTAATACCCACCCAAATACAAGGTCTCCTTTTGTCTTGCTTTTCAACACCAAACCACATAATAATCCAGGACTTGTCCACAAAAACCGGCACGTATGGCGACCCTAGCTTAAATCTAAGCTCCTTACATTTCCCGGGATCACAGTCGGGGGGAAAATATTAATAGATTTTACAGATGGTTTTCCTAGTACCATGGCTTAAGATTTCTAGTATCATAATTTGTTTTATTATTGGAGGCGAAAATAATCTTTGTATCCGATTATCTTTACGTCGCTTAGCTATAGGGCAGTATCCCGTGGTTTTCCTTTGTTGTTTTGTTTACAAGGGCTGCGGGAATGATCAAAGGCGTTAACGCGGCTTTTGAAAGCAATCGAAGGAAAGGAACACCGCTACATCCAGTGCAGAAAAAAATATCTGATCATTACCACCCTCAGAACAAAGTCTTTTTCATTACTATGAGTAAAGTAGGTGTCTGAAAGTAGGTCGTTGCATGGCTGATGAGGGAGTTGAAAGTTAAGCTTTGCAGCCCTAGGGAGAACCGTTTTCAACTGACAGCTGCCAAAAAAAAACTAGTTCCATTTTGACATTTCTATTGAACCATATTCTAACTCTGTCTGTCATTTACATTATCAAAAAATATTAGATCCGTATTTTTTCTTTTGTTACGAAAATCAATATTGATGGCGATACGACGCATTCAAAATTTGCCAATTTTGAATGCGTCATATCTATATGTCCCAATACATTTAATTTTGATTTTTAATGATGATGATGATGAAAATTCATAGATTTTACAAAAGAAAAAATACGTGTTAATTATTTTTCAAAACTCTAAATAATTAACCAATTAATGATTCGTAACTTATTGATACTGTCAAACAGCCAATTGTACCCCCAAATACATGAATTTATTCTCGATCATTCGACAGCCGTTAGGTTTAATATAAACTTGTAACAGACGCCAAATTTGCAAACTTATATGTGTGATTACGAGTTACAACCATGTGTCCCAGATTTACTCAATATTCCGAGTTCCGTGTTTCACTGTTCCCAGTTTACACAGTGTACTTAGTAGTTGAAGTTTAGGTTACCTACTATTATAGTGGCTAGTATTGTTTCTACAATTATTTATGTGTTTCAAGTTGTGTGGTTTGGAAATTAATTAATTGCCCGAGTGTGACATTATTAGTCTCGAAGAGCTCGTGGCTAAATAAATACAGCCGCACAGGCCGATCTTCCGGGTTGAGCCCCGTTTGCTGAGGTTGGTCTGTGGATGGGTGACAATCTGTCATAACGAGTTTCCTCCGTGTCTCGGAAAGCACGTAAAGCCGTTGGTCCTGGCTGTCATTTGTAGATCTTTAACAGTCGCTACTTTTAGTCAGAAGCTCAAAAGACTGACAAACAGTCTTACCATGGGGTATCGTATTACTCAGTTACTGGGTTGTGGAGGTCCGACAGGCAGTCGCTCCATGTAAAATACTGATATTCAGCTGCATCTGGTTTGACTGGTCGACCCCAATATAGTTGGGAAAAGGCTAGGCAGATGATGACATTATTGGTCTCGTGAAAGTTTACAATTTTGATGTTGCATTTGTCAGAGAACGCCATTTATTCTGGGATGTTGATGAACACTTCCCAGTGTTTGCCGGGGTCGCGGGAGTGTCTGATCAGGTAACTGTGATCCTGGAAAGTAAAGGGCTGTTGAAGGATCACCGTCTATTTGTAGTACAAGTCTGATAGTCCCTCCCATCCTGCCCTGGGTGGGAGGACTCATTTGATGATTTTACCACGATAAAAAAAGGAGGGCTTAGTGTAAAGTTAAATCCATGTTTGTGGGTCCTGTCACCCTTGTCCAAAAGGGGTGTAAAAGGTTTTTTGTTAACGTAGGCAACGGCTCTTCATTCTTATCTGTCATCAGATGACAGCCGCCTCTTCAACCATCGCTCCGCTGGACTGGCAGTCACTAACCAGTGCCACTCGTACTCATCATCAGTTCCTAAAAGCTTGGTAACAAAAAAAAAAATCTAAAGTAAAATTGAACTAAACACTCTTTTACGTAATTAGATTAAAGATTAAATTAATGAGGTCGTTGGTTCTTCTTCTGTATAAAATGTTATTTCGTGAAACATGTTCTTGTTTTTATAAGTACAAATTAATTAAACCTCAAGAGATCGGGCTGTTTGGGAACAGAATTCCCGGAAAATTACATGTAATCTCAATTAATTTTTGATCAATATTTTAATAACGTTTCGAATTTTGCGAACACTTCGCAATTCGAAGAACTCGATTGGGGTAAACAAAGCCTTTAAAACGGACAGTTTAAATTTTTAAATTTTGAGCGCCGCTAACGAATCAAGAAATTCCGTAACGAAAATAAACCTAACGTGTCACTGTCACATCTGTCATTTCAAAGTGAATGAATAAAATTTGAATGACTGAATTTATTTCTTGACATTTCACTTCATTGACGTGGTTGACCATAGCCTAATTAGTAGAGTAACTTCCCATAGAGCAACGATGAGATGATATTCTCGTTAAATATTCGCGGTAGACGATAATTTTTCTTTTTTTTTTCACAAATAAAATTTATAATAATTATAATTGCATAAGTTGATAAAAAGTGCTATACAATAGCTTTACCGCGGCAGTCCCCGAGTGCCACACGTATTTTTTTATGTTATTTAACTATAAGGACAAAGTTGACACAAACAATATGTAAATTCATAAAACATGACGTATTATTTTTATTTTCAAAGTAAATCTACGACGCAGCTAATACACACATACAATATTTACTTGAAGGTGACTCGGTAACTCTGGAACATTAAGGGCTATTAAAGGAACACCGTGGATTTCAGTACGAGTTTTACAGTCCCTCCCGTTCTGGTCTTGGCGGGACGGGTCATTTGATGATTTTACCACGATAAAAAAAGGTGAATCCACATTATGTGCGTAAATTATTTTTTAATAATACTTGTTAGGTATCCTGTTGAAGTTATTTTGTTAAAATGTTTGTTTATTTAAGAGCGTGCAGTTGTTAGAAAAGTCTGTATGACCTTTCCTGTAAATTTTATGAGTAATTGGACTGCTGCGCTGAGAGTCGCGGGTGCGATTCCCGCACGGAGCAAATATTTATATGTATGATCTACAAGTAGTTGTTCCGGGTTTGGGCGTTTGTGTATGTGAGTTTATAATAATGTTTATAAAAGTAGAATACAGAAGAAAATTATAGTGTGGATCAAGGTTTTTTTTTAAAAAAAAAATAGTGAATTTTCATAAACCCGGTATCACTCAACCATCTAACTCTTAACTTGAGATGTAAGGCTTGAAATGTCCATAAATTCAACCCGAAATAGTTGCAAAGTTCTTGTTATAAAGTTACGGAATCAACGGAGTTTTGGAATCGCAATCAAGACTGATTGTCCGAAAACGCAATGTTCTGAATTTGTGGAGTTTATTTTATCATTTATGTTGATTCAGTTGACCCTTGATTGCACTTGTTGATTTTCGAGCAGCCGACACCTTTATGCCGTGTCTATAAAGCCTGCAACATGAATTTCATTGACTGAAACAGGGTACTACTTTTTCTTTTATCGGGGTAAAATCATCAAATGAGTCCTACCACCTAGGGCATAGCGGGAGGGACTGTCAGACTCGTACTGACTAAAATCCACGGTGTCCTTCAATGGCCCTTTACGTACCGGGGTAACGGTAATTCGTGAGTCCTGCGACCCCGGCAGGCTTTGGCCCTCTAGAGGGGGGCCCCGTCATTTTGCTGACACTCTTTGAGGGGCGCGTTGTGTTCCACGCGCGCCTCAAGGAGTGTCAGCATAGTGACGGGGCCTGTAGAGGGCCAAAGTCTGCCGGGGTCGCGGGACTAACGAATTACCGTGACTCCGGTACGTAAAGGGCTAGTGAAGGACACCGTGGATTTTAGTCAGTACGAGTCTGACAGTCCCTCCCGCCCTGCCCTGGGTGGGAGGACTCATTTGATGATTTTACCACGATAAAAAAAATGTCAAACTAATATGACGTTTGACATTAGATTGAATTTTTAAAACATATGATAAGTATTCTAGCGCTGATGTTGCTAATCCTAAAGTTTAATAAAATACTATCCATTGAGATTAAGAATATTAACTGAAGCTTGTTATAATATTTTTTTTACGACATATTTGTTCCAGGTTTATGGACTATGGTCGCGGGACTCTCGAATTACCGTGACCCCGGTACGTAAAGGGCTTTTGAAGGACACAGTGGATTTTAGTCAGTACGAGTCTGACAGTCCCTCCCGCTCTGTCCTGGGTCGGAGGACTCATTTGATGATTTTACCACGTAAAAAAAAAGGTTTATGAACTATGCCCATTGTTCTTAGTTAATATAGGTACTCGCATTTTTTGCAATGCAGGCATGTGTTTTAAACACATTAATGAAATTAATTTATGTGTATTAAAGGTTCAGTGCTCGTTCCCCGTAGGTGATAGCGTGATCATATGTAGCCTATATGTAGACCCGACTTCTTAATAATATTCGTGCCAAAGTTGAAGTAAATCCATCTTTCGAGTTTATCCCGGACATACATATAGACAAACAGAAAAAAATTCTAAAAACTATATTTTTGGCTTCGGTATCGATTGTAGATCACACCCCAAGTATTCTTTAAAAAAAAAATATTGAATGTACAGTTTTGACTTTCGTACCATTTTATTATATGTATACCTAGATATGAAGTTGATTTTTTATTAGCTTATCCGAACTCAACAACTGAACGAATTTCAATGAAATTTGACACTCTGGTAAACCTTGACCTGGCCTAGGAAATTGATTTTATCCAGGAACGTTCCTGGAAGATTATTTCCGACCTATACGCGGCGAAAATGGAATAAGCAAGTTAGAAATTGGTTATCAATTTCTTTCAAGAAATTATTGTCATTGAAAGTGTGTTACAAAATTGGGTTACGTGATGACGAAAAATTTGACTCGAAGATGAAAACAAGTACCTATCTCGATTTTTTGCATTTTTACAGAGGAACTTATTGATATTTGTCTAAAAAAATGTCGGCATTTGACGTTGATATAAGGTCTGTTTTGCTGTTACACTTTTTGTAGACAAGTATGCAACAGTTTTTTGTATTAAGTCTGTTTACATCTTACTATGGTTATTAGAAAGTTGATTAAAAAGATAAGAAAGTTGTAAAACCTGGTTTTGTAGACATAAACAGTCTTACTACGAAAACTTAACCATCTCTATAGATCCAAGCTTTACAACTTTTTAATCTAATTAAAATCATGACTAGAATCTTGTAGTAAACACTAAACATACAAGGACTTGCTTTACGGAGCACTCTCGAGGGTGTTGCAAAATAGAATAATTATGAACTAGGACAAGGGTTCCCAAAATGTTCCCCACGATACCCTGGCTTGCGTGCCGCCGTGTTTTATGCGCGCCTCAAAGAGCTGTCGCCAATCTGACGGGACCTTAAAGGTGCATTCAAATACAAGAGTCACGTCACCGTCACGCCACCGTCACGTCTCCGTCACGTCACCGTTGCGTCACCGTCACGTCTCTTTCACGACACCGTCACGTCACAGTCACGTCATCGACAACGGATCGGTGACGGTTTGTGTACGTATCCACAAACACCGTCACGTCGTTCGTCAGTCACGTCGCCGGTTTGACTGAATCATTGAACAATGACATCAGTCAAGTTACGGGTTGGTCACACGTGTAGCAATGACGGTAGTACGACGCTGACTGAACTGAGACGTGGCGATCCCGTGTGAGTGGGGATAAAAGTATGAAACTTGTATGGAAACGTTATTTGACGTGCCTGACCGGTTAAGTCAGTAGTAGTACACCACGTCCGGTGACTGACCGGTGACTGACGTGTGAGAACAAAGTCATACTACTCCTTGTATGACTTTGTTCAGATACAGACTATAGAAACATTTTTTTTTAAACCGGGCCGGTGACTTGACGTGACGGGTGGCCATTTACACCTGGTATCGACGATTTAGGGCATCGTGACTGGAAAAGTTTGAGAACCCTTGAACCTAGTGTAATCTACATAGCCATTAGACAAGTTCATACATTAGACAAGGAACACCCTTTCTTAGGAGCTCTCATAATTTATGAGAGCCCAATTTCAGCGGCTTAAGGCGAGTTGTGTGATCAGTAGTTAAACTATTTGTTAAATACGTCGTAGTGGAACAGTGTATAAGACGGAGACGCGAGGTATGATGGGAAATTATACACTTTTTATTTTCTACTAACGACAAATACAACAAAGCAGCCTTAGTATTGAAACCAAGTAAATCAATTTTGGATTTACATATATTATACTAGCTATTACCCGCAACTTCCCTCAAGTTAATTTAGAATTTGGCATTCGATTCGGCGATACAATGTAGATATGCCGTAAGGAATGAACAAGGAACTTGCAACGTTCGTTCAATCAAATCACATCAACCAATTTCGACGAAACAAAGATACCTTTCGTCTTTAACCGACGCAGCAAGTCAACTGTCCAAGGAATCGACGGCTGAACGAGCTGGAAATTGTACAGTCAACTTCATGTACTTTCTATGATTATCCTTTATTTCAGGCAACAAAGGCACATTATCTATATATATAAAAATGTTATGTTGGTTTGCTTCAAAAACTGAAAAAGTTCTGAACTGATTGAGCTGAAATTTTAGCATGATACTCGTAAATATAATCCGCATCAAGGATTGTTTTTATCTATTTTTTGCATCAGTCGCACATCCGTGACCGCGAAAGTTTTTTGGTGCAACAGCGAAGCGTGGCAGGGTACAGCTAGTAACTTATAAGTATATAAATGGTAACCAGATACAAATATATATATTTTAAAACAATAAACTTAGCACACGATATGACGGCATCGTATTACGCCGTGAGGTGTTGCGTAGTCGGCCTCAGAAAGTTTCTTGAGGAACGACCTCCCTTAAATATCTATACTAATATCTTCTATACATATAATAAATCTGTAGAAGGGTCAAGTCTGTACATTGAAAATATTGAAAAAATAAATAGCGGGGGGTGTTGCTGGATCGATACCAAACCCAAATATGTGATAAAAAAAAATTTTGTCTGTCTGTCTATCTGTATGTGCAGGCATCACGTGAAAACTAACGGTTCGATTTCGATGAAACTTGGTATATTCATACTTTATTATATTATCCAGTTCTGTTGAACCGCGAACACACGTTGCATTACCCGCAGTGGATTCAGCGCCGTAATATTTATAAGATGCCAATGTCAGAGTTACTCAAAATGGAGAAATAAACCATCCACGCGAAGACCGACATCCGCGCGGACGGAGTCGCGGGCGGAAGCTAGTTATAAATAAAATAAAATGCCTTTTATTTCTTGCAAGTTTGAAACAGAGTTTAGAGAATTAAAATAGGCTATAGGCTATATTGACAGGCCTGTTGGTCTAGTGGTTAGTGACCCTGACTGCTATGCCGCGGGTCGTGGGTTCGATTCCCACCCAGGACAAATGTTTGTGTGATGAGCACGATCATTTGTTCTGTGTCTGGGTGTAATTTATCTATAATATGTATGTATTTAGAAATAAATAAGTATGTTTATCAGTTGTCTAGTACCTATAACACAAGCTCTGCTTAGCTTGGGACTAGATGGCGTTGTGTGATATTTGTGGAATATTTATTTATTTATGTAACATCACGCTACGACTATTAGGAGCAGAGTAGTGGGGGTGAAACCACGAGGTACAGTTACTTCTTGAATAGAGACTATTTCAAGGTCAAATTGCTAGATTGTCATGCAGCTGACTGTAGAATGTTCTTGGTCTGGACACTTGCCAAGCTCTGGAGTTATTGTATGGCGCTACCGATTTATGTGAAATATATAGGTAATAGATTCCTCCGTGGTTTTCTTGGCGGTGCGTAGGTATCCTACTTTCTCGTAGTTTGTTGAAATTGTTTCATATTAAAATAGCTTTAGCGCCTATCTCAGCGGACGGTCTGGACGTCAGCGTTGTCCTTGCTCCTGTGAGCGGTAACTTAGCGCGGGGCAGCGATCAAATGTATATAAATGTTTGGAACACACCACGAGGTGCCTGGCGAATTCGCGTTCTTACAAAGTAGTGCTTAGACCAAAGTCGTTAACTGGCGTATGGGTTATTCGCTAACAATGTAGCTTTCTACAGGTTAAAGAATTTTGATTTTGTTTTACTGTTTAGCGAAATGTGAATTTACCATACGGTGCTCATACTTCTGCCCGCTCCTATGGGATTACAGGTGTGATATTATGTCTTTATTTGTTTTGTGGAATATCTTATAATCACTAACTTATTTTTTTTTGTTTCAGGTAAGCCATTCTCCTGAATTTTCATGAATAACTTACAACGGGTTTGAAATTTTTAACAAGTACAGTAAGTTTTTAACTTAGCTTTTTAAAGTTTTAAATGTCTACGTTTAAGTTATTGAAACTATTTGAACAAAATAGAGGTGAAGCAACTTAATTCATTCTTTGAACGATTAATGCCAGCCACAGTAAGATCCAGCGCTGTAAACTTAACGATTCGTGTATGGCTTGCAGACCCATTTCAAGGTTACCCATTCATTACTGGACACCCTGTAAGGGAACAGTGTATAAGACGGGGATGCCGGGTATGATGGGAAAACACACACTTAGGCAAACGTAACACAATACTAACGTAGCGCAAGCGCCAACAAGACGTCACATGCAAGCGGCCGTCAACAAATGTGTCCGTATCATACCTCGCGTTCCCGTCATATACACTGTTCCCCTATAAGTTAAGCGTTATTCTTGTCATTGTCTTGCAACTGCTAAAGTACCAAGTTTTATAGATTCAAGCACAAAATACTATCTCTTGTCTCCCCATAAAATAAAACCTTTGCATAAAATTAAAACAAAAATAAAAACATACCATAAAATCTTCCCTTTTCTCAAAAAAATAAAAACAGAATCATCTAAAAATTTAACGCTCAACGAAACGCGTCAGCTCCGATTTACGATAGCAGGGGCAGAAAGTGTGACGTGATTTATTTCAACGTCGACGTGAACGTCGTGACGTCACACTGATTACGTCATTAAGATAAGAGTCATAAAGACTGAAGTCCGTTGCGTGAACGTCATGTTATATACAGGGGGTTTGGTAGAAAGTTGACAGAATTTTCTTAGGATGCAGGGTACCGGGCACGCCGCAATCGCGGCGGTAAGACCCCTCTTTGAGGAGTGGCTGGATAGGCGTCACGGCGTCCTTACCTTCCGCATGACGCAGGTCCTCACCGGACACGGAAGTTTCGGGAGGTTCCTGTGTCTGATAGGGAGGGAAGAAACGCCTGGGTGTCACCACTGCGAGGATCGTCCGGAGGACACGGTGGAGCATACGGTGCAGGACTGCCCCGCTTGGGCAGAGCACCGCCGTGTCCTCACGACGGCGATAGGCGGAGACCTCTCGCGCCCGGCATTGGTCTAGGCCATGCTGCGGGGCGAGACGGAGTGGGAAGCGGTCGCCTCCTTCTGCGAAGCAGTCATGCTCGTGAAGGAGGAGGCGGGCCGCCTGAGGGAGAGGACAGCGTCCTCCCTCAACCCCAGCCGCAGTGGTAGACGCCCACGGCGTCGGACGTCGCAAGACGATCTCCGGCCACCGTAGGCGCGGGCATGCGGGCAGCGAGTAATGGGCGACTCGCTGTCTGACCATGGACCATGCCCGGGTCGACGGCGCGTTGTGTTCCACGCACACCTCAAAGAGTTTCAGCATAGTGACGGGGCCTGTAGAGGGCCATAGCCTGCCGGGGTCGCGGGACCAAGGGATTACCGTGACCCCGGTACGTAAAGGGCTAGTGAAGGACACCGTGGATTTTAGTCAGTACAAGTCTGACAGTCCCTCCCGCCCTGCCCTGGGTGGGAGGACTCATTTGATGATTTTACCACGATAAAAAAAAAAGGATGCAGGGGGCGGGTGTCATATCATAGTTTTTGTCCCCAGAATCTATTTAAAATCGAATTTAGTTATAGATTTTTTCTTCTGTTTTATATAGAAGAAAAATTCTATTGGGTATTCTAGGTATATATAATTATGCGTATCTAAACTCGACAACCGAGTAAGTACTGCGCAATATCGCTTGGTACGACTCCAAAAAATTGTGTCATTTTTCTACCAAAACAGCCTGTATAGGAAGGGGACGAAACGAAACGTAATTATAGTCTTGGCACTCGTATTGCCTGACGTAAGATAAATTTTAGATTAGAAAACAATTTGTACCTAGAACTAAATACGTTGATGTGGATTATTGAATGATTTCAAATGAGATTTAAACCTACTTCATCAAAAAGGCTTTTAATTTTTTATTTACTACTCGTAGTGTCCGAACAAACTCGAAGCTGAGCCGAAGTTATTACTAGCGTCCCTCTAAAACAGAAAACAAAAAGCGAAACTAAGGCTAATTCTGGGCCCTGAAAAGGCTACTTCAATAACTATTTAAAGGATAAAATTCGGGGGTTTTCTCGTTTGAGCAAATATTTTTCATAGTACCTATGTTAAGAACAACTATTGTATTCTCGATTGAGTAACTATCAAAATTATTATGACGGGTTGCTCAAACACGAACGGAAATATAATTTAAATCTATTCCCGATGCTCAAATTCTCCTGCAGCGCAGTTTTAGCGGAATGAATTCTAATGATCTCCGAAGAGATATTAACAATATTGACTGGACTCCTTTGTTCAGCAGCGAATCAATGGATGATAAGATCAACATGCTGACGGACAACCTTGTGCAGCTATACAATGTCCATGCTCCTATACGTGCTATTAAAATTAAACATCTTCCAGCACCATGGCTAACAGATGAAATTCGAATTGCTATACGTAGAAAAGCTGTTACAAAAATGAAATTCAAGCGTCAGCCTACGCAATCGAACCGAGAAAGTCTTATTGATGCTCGCAATCACTGCAATAAGGTGTGTAGAGATGCTCAACGACGCCATATCCATACTTCAGTTGAAAACGAAGATCCAGCTAAAGTCTGGAAATTTCTGAAATCCATGGGAGTTGGAAAATCACGTCAAGAAACTATTCCAAAAAATTTAAATATAGATCTACTGAATCAACATTTCTCATCTTCGTCTCACTGCAATGGGGCCATGAAAGCAGCTACAATTAACTATCTTTCAAACCTTCCAACTCCGGATCACCCCCCATTTCTTTTTAGTCAATTCACTGATTGTGATGTTAAGAAGAGCGTAATGTCAATAACATCTAACGCTGTTGGTGGCGATTGTGTCAGTCGGAAAATGATACACCCTGTTCTTGATGAAATTCTTCCTATCCTATGCCATATCCTGAACTACTCTATATCCTCTGGTGTCTTTCCTTCAATGTGGAAAGATGCTAAAATCATACCTTTACCGAAAAAATCCAAACCCACTTCCTTCTCAGAATACCGTCCTATCTCCATCTTGCCTTTCCTTTCCAAAGTCCTAGAACGCCTTGTCCACAATCAGCTCAATGTTTTTCTCTGTAGAAACAGTTTGCTCAATCCCTTTCAATCCGGTTTTCGTCCTGGTCACAGCACCACCACAGCATTAATTAATGTTACGGATGACATAAGGCTGAGTATGGAGAAAGGCAATCTGACTGTGCTTTGCTTACTGGATTTTAGTAATGCATTCAATACTGTCGATTTCGATATCCTGCTCGCCTCGCTTCGCTCGCTTAACATATCTCCAACAGCGATTGACTGGTTTCGTAGTTACCTGTATGGCCGCCGGCAACGTATTTGCATAGAAGAGTTGTGTTCTTCTTGGTGTTATACTTCTGCCGGTGTACCTCAGGGTGGCGTTTTATCTCCTTTACTCTTCGCAACATTTATTAATTCAATTTCCTCGAAACTTCTTTCTTCCTACCACCTTTATGCTGATGATTTGCAAATCTATAAGCAAGCTTCTCCATCAGATCTTGCTGACGCAATACAGATAATAAATAAGGATTTGGCATCGATTTGCGAGTGGAGTGACGCGCACGGGTTGTTGGTAAACCCGTTGAAGACTCAGGTCATTGTTGTTGGCAGCTCGAGGATGATCCCCAAAATAAACTGGTTGCAGCTACCGCAAATCCAATTCAACGGGACTGCGATACCCTTAAGCAAGAAAGTAAAAAATCTCGGGGTTTGGATTGACGAACATCTTTCTTGGGGTCCTCAGCTGCAAGAAGTAAGTCGCAAAATGTTTGCATCTGCTAAATCCTTGAGACGCTTACGGAACTTTCTTCCAACCGCCACTAAAACTGCGCTTGCGCAATCCCTCCTACTTCCCATCCTTGACTATGCTGATGTCAGTTATCTTGATCTTACTGAGGCACAACTTGATAAACTTGAGCGACTTCAAAACTTTTGCATAAGATTCATATTTGGCCTTCGTAAATATGATCACATTTCTGAATTTCGTGTTAAACTCAAGTGGCTTCCCATACGTCTTCGCCGGAATTCTCATATCTTGTTTCAACTCTACAGTATTCTGTTCAATCCTAAAACCCCCTCTTATCTTAAAGAACGTTTCAAGTTCCTTCATGACACACATAATAGATTTCTAAGGTCATCGGAAAACTTGAAGCTCGAAATGCCAATGCACTCTAGCCGTTTTTACGACAAATCTTTTACTGTCGAAGCAGTACGCCTATGGAATGCTTTGCCCATCTCAGTAAGGCGCGCTCAAAGCTTATCCATTTTTAAAAATCTGGTCAAAAACCACTACCTTTCCTCTTGAACATGTGACTCTAACGCTTATTTGCGATATTTCAGAATTATTTTTTTAGTTTATATATTTTGCTTAATTAGTTTATATTTTTTGTGTTTGTATGTGTATTTTTGTATATTGGTAAATTGTACACCGTAGACTACCTACAGTATTGTTTCTCCTTTCTTTTTCAAATCCATCCAAAGGTTGTCTTGAAAAGATCGCTTTTAGCGATAAGACCGCCCATTGTGTCACCAATTGGCAAAATCTGTATCCAATTTACATGTATCTGTAATTCGTATGGTGTGCATAATAAAGAATATTCTATTCTATTCTATTCTATTCTCAAACGGGAATACCTCAAAATTCGTGTGTAAGTGGTCTGCGGACACATTAAATCTTTTAAAGTCCCAATTTTGGACGAAACAGCTACTTCCATTGAGTTTTTCCTTCAGTCAGAAATATTACTACGTCATAATGTAAAAGCGTTTCATAAATGTATCCGCTCATCCGCGCGGACAGGCGGATTCGGTGATTCAAATATAGGTTAGCGCTGTTTGTCACTGTGTCGTGTTCACCAAACAAAGATGATTATCGATAAATTATCAAACACCTCTATGACTCTAGAAATAAAACTGAAAACTCGTCAACCGACAACTTTGACAGCTGCGTGTGTAAAACAACGGATATTTGTTGAGAGACCTGCTGGTCACTGCGGATGAGAACCGTGTCGTCTGAGAATCGTCTGACATTTTGGGAATGAAGATTGACAAAGGGCAGTTGAGAAAAACAGTTTCGTATGTCTACAACAACTTTGCAGGATTGACACTGACATTGAGCTTTCGATTCTCGAGGACTTTAGAGAGAATGGAATGGATTTTCGAACGCAAATTCCATAGGACACTTAAACGGTCATACAGACCGAAATAAAAGAGGGAATTTGATTTATATTACGTGTTGACTTCTATATGGCCTATTCTATAAATAAAAAGGTCAAGGTCATGCCACTGAGCTCATAAACATCCGGGCCAACGGCAAGCAATAAAAATATTGATACTCAGTTACGCAAAACGGAATTCGCTTCGCAAAAATCCCATAAGGAAAAATATTCCTAATGTAATTGCATATCTGTGTAATATTAGAGGTTTTTTCTTTTTACACGAAAAAAGGGAATAAATATATTAGCCGTTAAAATATTACATTTCAATCCGGAGAACAGGATAAAGCCATTGTCACTGTTTTTACGATTCATCTATACATTTATGGTTGCTGAATAATTTTGGCCGAGAGCTCTCTTCGCCTCTCGAGACGTCCCACAAAACATTAGAACACCGAGACTAAACGAGCACTATACAGAGTGAGGGTGGAGAACTTTTCAAGTGAAGCCTGCTCAAAACTATAATTAATAGCGAAAAAACGACGGGTTGCACTCTGGGAGTGCCGGCAGAAGAGAAAACTTGAATAGTAATAAATACACACGAACATTCGCGCAAGCGCCCTGCGCCGTCTTACGAATTTTCGATCAGGTCACGTGTCCTGACGCGAGTTTAACATTTTTTACCCATTCCAAAAAAAGTGCACAACGCCGCTAAAGAAGTTTTCACTTCAAAAATGCTCGAATACTCGTAAATCTCGGGTCTGATTTTAATGAGAATTTAATTTGAATAAAATTGCATCACTGTTTTTTTTTGTCAATTGCATCTGGTGGTGTCAGGCATCAAAATAAGGATCGAATTCTGGGAAGTATTTTTATTGTTCAGTGGCTATGGCTTTATTGGACCAAATACTCGTAAGCCGGGTGCCAAAGGAAGTGGTGAGTAAGTAAAATATGCTGTTGTTTAGTAGTAGTTGCATTGAATTAAATAGCAAATAAATGAACTCTGAACAAGTTCTTTGGAACCATTTGAATGTTTGTATTAGTGAAAATATCCGAAAGCAAAAAAAAAATAAGTGGCGGGTGTATTTCTGTGACTAAACAGGCGTATAAAATGGAGAATAAATAACATTCGGATATAATTCACATTAATATATTTCAGTCCACATTTGAACAGATTCTTACTTTGAAAATAAGCGGCAGAAGTTTCATTTTAGGCAACCCACGATATTTTAGTTAGGGTTATTTCTGGTCGCCGCAACAAGTTTTCTTCTTCCATTCATATCATTCCTCACAATGTCCATCCATCTTTTCTTTGGCCTTCCTCTTCCTCTCCATCCATCAACATTTATACCTATCTCTCAATAAAGCCTTTGTCAAACAGACAGGCGTTGCGAATGCGAAGCGTGACGTTTTTATTTTGTAATGTATGGAATTGTTTGAATCCAGTCACATAGAAAAGCGAAAGCGATCCGATAGCGTGACAGAACTATCGGACTGACGTCTCGCTTCGGTTCGGAAACGCTTTGGCCTGTCTATTTGACAAAGGCATAAATGAAATATTTTTACGAAGGTAAATCCTCATCATTATACATGGCCTATGCGAACATTCCATTTATTATTTACTCGGTGTATGAGACGAAGTTATTAACAAATCTCATCATAAACTATCGTGGTTACCCAAAAATCTTACTTAGAGGAATTTAACTCCAGCCAAAAACAGACTTTGAACATACAGATATAAGACGAATAATAGCTAGTTACAAAGTGGATTTTCTGCCTCCTAATTTCATATTAGAGCCTTCCCAAAAGCTCTATATACAAAGACGGATTCATTCATTTCCGTTAGGTTCTCGTGATGATGATAACATCTTGATGTTCGCGTTTGAGTACAAAAAGCGTTTTGTGAGAACAAAGATTCGTCGGAGTTTTCTTTGACGACGCAATGTTTCACACATTGGTAAGTGTCGGCAATTATGTCTTTGTGATACTGTAAATGCTTTTGAATTGGTCATTAAGGTTTCTGTTTAATGGTTTTTATGTAATTTTAGTACATGTGAATGAATAGTTTTTTTTTTAATGTGCGATAGGCTCTCGTTAGACGATTATCTCTGCCGGGGTCGCGGTACTGTCTAAATCGGTAATAGTGACCCTGGAACGGAAAACGCAAATTGAAGGAACGCGGAGAATTTTAATCAGTACGAGTCTACAGTCCTTTCGATTTACACAGGGCGAGAGGCGTCTAATGATTGTATATCTATATATTGGTAAGCTGCAGAAAATCAAAAAATATGGAAATCTCACCCCTTTTGTTAATGACATCACTACCAAAGGGGATGAGTCTTCTCTAAGGTTGATTGTACCACCTAAAATAATATAAAAGACAATTTTCTCACCGGATGATAACCAAAAATATGGTCGACGGTGAAGCACGCTTCTCTAGAAGTAACCTATTCCTAGACCCTAAGGTTTTAGCGACGGCGCGTTGTGTTCCACGCGTGCTTCAAAGAGTGTCAGAAAAATGACAGGGCCCTCCCTCTAGAGGGCCAAAGCCTGCCGGGGTCGCGGGACTGTACGAATTACCGAGAACCCGGAAAGTAAAAGGCTATTGAAGGACACCGAGGGTTTTAGTCAGTACGAGTCTGACAGTCCCTCCCGCTGTGCCCTGGGTCCCACCCAGGGCACTACTCATTTGATGATTTTACAACGATAAAAAAAAAAGGTTGTAGCTATCAGGAAACATATATTTCGGCAGGTGATTCCTCTCTTTAGCTATTCATCACAAGAGTTCTATCTACAAAATATCTGATCTTCATTTACCTGCATAACCAACCACTCCATGCCACGTTCCTCTTGATACTCCAACTTTTCAAGGTCTGAGCCACTGTACCTTTTATTCACGGCGGTGAGCATCAAAGCTTGCAAGTTTCACCCTTGAACTAGTTACCTCTTTGTTCACCTGAGTGCTGTAAACTGTTACTTTTTTTCTCTTCGGTTGGAGAGTTTTATATGAAAATGTTTCATTTTTTTGTGGTGAAAGTGCATTGGTGGTTGGGATTTTTTGTAGTGGTTGAAAGTATGGCATATTGGGGTATAGTATATTGGGGCATTCATATGGGCGGTCTACTTATCCGTGCGGCAAAAATCGACTGTCTAAGTCCAATCTTATCGACTACAGGCCATAGTTTTTGGATGTTTGTTACTCTTTCACGCATAAACTACTGAACGAATTTGGATGATAAATATTTGGGACAAACCCAACACACTATTCTCAAACCACTGCAACTGAAAGCCAGAATCAACAGTGGCAACCATATCCATATCAAATATAGCAGCTCACAATGTAGGACCCATTAATATTAGTAGTCTTTTTTACCCGTGGTGCTAGGCAACTGGGCTTCTCCCAGTTGTAATGTCCCTTTGTGCCTATTGGCCTTGTTTTGTTCTGTCTCCTGCTTGCATGGAGGGAAGTGGAAACATATATTTTTTCCTACTCCTCCACTATTCTTTTCTGATTAATTTCGTTGCAGGATGCAAGACAGGTAAATTCATTCTCCGGGACACGTCGAGATTCATTGTCTCGGCGCTTTTCTGGTGGTTGGATGATAGATAGTTTATAACATGGATTAACACATAGAATAGTTTTCATTCCGATTTTATCTTCCTGTGGGATAATTCTCTAGTTTTAGAGGGCGAAGCCGCTGGCTACAGCAAGTTAAAGTATATACAGTTAATCGGCTCTTAATTTCCAACGATTTTCCTTACTACAGAATACTTAGGCTGCCCCAAGAGACATGTAAGATACTATTAATTAGTCAGTCATAGTTTGCGGTAGCTACTGCAAAAATCCTTATTTCCCTAGAGCCTAGGAGGTCAGAGCAGACCGGTCGGCATTAAATTAATACTGCAAACATAAGGAGGTTTAGAATTGTGTAGTTGTTATGGGACAGTAGATTACAATATGCAGTTACTAGGTGTTGCCTTCGTGATTGAGTTACATAGATCCAGCTATCCATTCCTATCCAAATTTTATCATTTATCACGTACGAACATAACATTACTTAGTGGTACGAAGAAGCGACTCGCCGTCCGACCATGGACCATGCCCGGGTCGACGGAGCGTTGTGTTCCACGCGCGCCTTAAGGAGTGTCAGCAAAATGACGGGGCCCCCCTCTAGAGGGCCAAAGCCTGCCGGGGTCGCGGGACTCACGAATTACCGTGACCCTGGAACGTACGTATTGAAGGACACCGTGGATTTTGGACAGTACGAATCTGACAGTCTATCCCGCTCTGCCCTGGGTGGAAGGACTCATATGATAATTTTACCACGTTAAAATAAAAAAAGGCGACTTGAAATCATACTCAGGATACTGACGGAGCTGCCCCACACCCTGCGCACCATGGAAGCACACCTTTCGCATAGAGTTGTGTAGAATCAATCTACAGGCGCATCCACGACCATCTCCGATGCGCTACCGAAGCGGGACAAGTCAACTAGCATCCTTAACGCGTTATTATAGACATGACATGGCAAAACGAGATAGCACTAGATGTCAGTTTCTGAAAAATACTTACACAAGCTCATAAGGTAAACGCTGACAACTAATCTATATCACACTCTATCACCACCGCTTTCTAAAGTACTCCTTAGAACGGTCGCAGCCCCGAAATCTCGAGAAGCCCCAATAATTTACTTACGCTCACTTTTTTTGCTGATACCCCAAATCTTCTCCGACTTTTTTTTTTAATACGACTTCATCAAATTCGTCTGTCACGAGGTCGAGGCTTTAACCGATATGCCACCGAGGCCATTATTTATTGCAAGCCCGAGCGAAGTGACAGTGACAAATATATTTTTGTCTTGAATTATCTCTGCCATAGGTTCGGACATAAACAGGGTTTTTTTTCGAAAGATAGAATCCTGTGTTTATTGAAATTTTTAAAGCTCCAGGTACGTTAGTTCATGTATAAATTACATTTGGGCAAGCTAAGATGTTGGCTGAATTTTGGGTGAAAAAGAAAGGAAGGGACGCAAGGTTGGATAAGTAAATAATTTTATTTGGTAACGCTATGATTTTTTTTTGTGCAAATATCATTTTGTTAGGGGCTTATTTCTATTATTTCTTATATGGTATATAATATAAAGGGAAAAGGAAAATGCTATCTTCATAGGGATAAGCTTATTTCATGGCAGGGTGTATTTTTCAATAAGGCGTGGATGGCTATATCTGAAACTATGAGGAATATCAAAAAACGTTGAATTTTTTTTAGAAAGAAACAATAATACTGGCCAAGCAAATAACCTGCTGATTTTGGCAAAAAAAAAATCAAAACCTGTAAGTACTATTACACCATTCGATAGTGTTGCTAATAAGGATCAAACAAATTCTGATATATTATGATATATATTACATTTTTTTTTGTAAAATCATCAAATCAGTCTTCCTACCCAGGGCAGAGCGGGAGGGACTGTCAGACTCGTACTGACTAAAATCCACGGTGTCCTTCAATAGCTCTTTACGTTCCGGGGTCACGGTTATTCGTACAGTCTCGCGACCAGCTATACATACATGGATCAACTAAGTGAAGTATTGTTCATCTAGAAAATTCTATTTTATGCTCGTAAGCAAAAAATAGCTCAAATATACAAGAGCAAAATGATGGTCCGATTTGACCAAATTGGCAACCAGCCCATCTTGTGTTAGGCGCTAACTTCTGCCAACAATTTGTGACACCTCATGAGAGAAGTGTCCAAGTCGAACGAGCCATTCGTACAGCAGACTTATTTTTAAAAGTTTGACTCAAAGTCAAACTTTAAAAAAAAAGTATCGTGAAGTGTCGTGAAAACCAGCAACTTAGTTGTGGAAGTCAGACAGGCAGACTTGACGGAAATGTTTTAAAAAGTTGCCGCGGAACGTAAGGGACCATTGAAGTTACAGGGTGAGTTTTAGCGATGATTCCTGATTTCCACCCCCAATTTGACCCCCAATTCATCGTTGGGATTTAAACCCACGGTCATCAGCGTAAAAATACCAACGCTTATAACTCTCAGCTATTCAGACAGCAGAGACCGCGGCGATACAAGTATTATGTATTCTCCCCTCAACAAATTCATTTAAATGGAGTTTAAAGTGCCCTATTTTTACCATCGCTTTTCTTCTCATTTAGAGTCAGTTTAAGTTCCTTCTTGCTTCCTCAAACTGGTCTAACTTTCTAAGTGAGCAGCTTAGCCAATTCAAAAGTAAAAATGCAAATAGTTTTAGTTGTCATAAATGGTTTGTCTTTAAGTCTTTGGCAGGGAGTTTTATTATTTCTAACTACTCTTCGTGTCACTGTAATTATAAGAATATCAAACTTTGTTGGGCTTCTACCACACGGCGTAATTTAAACGCGCTGATGACGCGCGTTTCAGGAACGCGTGTTTTCTGCTCCGTAGAGTAACGCGAGTAAAACGCGCGTTAAATAACAACGCGCCAAAGAAGCGCGTTCATAACTCGTTTGAAGCGCGTACAAAAAGTCAGATAGTGTGATCTCAACCGACGCCATCGTATAATTGACGAAGAGTTTCTGACCAAAACGCTGGAGCTGCTAATAAGTACAGCGCGTTTCACGATCACCCCGTGTGCTTAAGTTACAAAAATGCGTCTGAATCTTGTTTGCAGGGCGAATACGTGTGACGTCTGCCCGTTTAAAAAACGCCGTGTGCTAGGTGCTAGCTAAAAATTACGAAGTTCTGGACTAATACAGTCCAGAACTTTGTAATTTTTGTGCATCTTTGGAACAACGTAGAGTAAAAACTTATGTCTTTAAAAAAAACTTGCCGACTAGGAACGTCTCCGGTGTCGTGGGTGCGTTTATTAATTGTGCTTCTATCTGTAACAACGTTCTTTCCAACTTTCTTCACGCCCTCAAAAAAGGCGTGATATGCAAGGTCAGCAAAGCGCATTCGATATTTTATCTAGTGTTGCAGGTGTCCATACACTACGGTAATAATTTTTAGTTTGATATCTCCACTTGTTTTGCGAAAAAGGATATTGACAGACGGACAGACAAGCAGCCGGGCAGACAGACAGATGAACTATAAAGTGATCCTGTAGGGTATAAAAAGACTATATCTCCAATCTTAAAAAATTCTTTAAGAATTCTACCAATTTATCTAATATACCGAATAGTTTTCCCTCAGTTCACATCAATCTCAGCAGAATTGGAACCAGCAATATTTCACATTCAGCTATTATTAAATTCCAAAGCATTTGTGTGGGCGGAGAAAAAATGCATTTGTCACAATGCCACTCGATTGAACAGAGGACTCGATATCTTTCATTCGATTCGAAGCGTCTACTGCTCGGTTCCAATCGATTCCGAAGAATGCTCGACTTGCCTTTTTATACAAAAAAATATTCTGTTGACTAGAATTGTTGGGTTTTATGTATTTTTGATGGGAGTTTTACTTTTTTAGGTCGAAGAATGAGGGTTGGAGATAATTTTTCTTGACTTCTAAAGTAATTGATCAAAAGCGTTTGTCGAGTTTCGTTTAATCAGTTTACGAGTTTTTGAAGTGTTTTTTTATGTTTGGCGGAGTATCACTGTTGTTCAGACAAGTGTAATAGAGAGTAATATCAATGCGTTTTAGCCGTTAGTGGCGCTACAAGCGCATAACGTAAACAACGTCAAGTGAGCTTCGAGTGTATGTCAAGTTAATCATTTAGTAAATTGACATTATGCGCTGGTAGCGCCATCTGAGCCGAGCTTGGCGTGAAACTTTCCATTTGGGTAGTAAGCAGAAATTTTATTGTGGGTTGAATGTCGTTCAAAATTATAATTTAGGATCAAATGGACCGGGGTTGCGGGACTGCCTCCGGGGTTGCGGGACTGTCTCCGTGGTCGAGGACTGCCTCCGGGGACTGTCTTATCAGGACTCATTTGATGATTTTACTACGATAAAAAAAAAGATCCGCTTCCCGGTTTCCGATTGATTTGAAATTTTGCACAGTTTTAATTAATTTGGCAATGTTATTGTACAGAAATAAGAAATATGGCTATGTAGTGCACAAAAAAATTGATTATGGAATACAATTAAAACACTGAAATTTGATGTTGTAACCGTTTCAGATGTATAAAGGCATTTGGCAAGTTCCCAAATACTTTTGTTTCACATCTAAATCTATATATTCGGTGTTATAATATTAATGATTGCATTTCCTAATCAATTTTTTAGTGCACTACAGAGCTATATTTCTTATTTCCATACAGTAAAATTGCCAAATTAATTAAAACTTATAAATATTTGACAGCTATTTGCGATGTTGGCAACTTTCTGGATACGCGCTCTTAATCTACTAATATTTTCTCAGTACCGTTATCTTAGATAACATATGGCTTTGTCCACGTAATGTTCTCTGTATTTTAAAACAAAGCTAAATCATAAATCTTGGTTGGGATCTGACAGAGTTAATAACACATATCTTATACTCAAATCTAATTTAAAGCGGAGAGTTATAAAATGATGAATTTGCACCCTTGTGTTGAAAATGAGCTGTCGAGACTTAAATGAGAAACTTAATTATCTGAAACAAACATTTTTTTTTTTTTAGTGAAAACTTCTTTAGCCGCTTTGTGCACTTTTTTTAGAATGGGTAAAAAATGTTAAACTCGTGTCAGGACACGTGACCTGATCGAAAATTCGTAAGACGGCGCAGGGCCCTTGCGTGAATGTTCGTGTGTGTTTATTCAAGTTTTCACTTTTGCCGGCACTCCCAGAGTGCAACCTGTCGTTTTTTTTAACCGGTGCGTTTAGTACATTAAACATTAACGTATTATTTTAAAGTTACATCAAAAAAGTTGCCGGTCTAGAATGGACCAGAACTGTAAGAGACAGAGATGGATGGAAGTCTTTGGAAGAGGCCTTTGTCGACGGATAAGCTGTTGTTAAGAAAACCGATAGTCGGATATAAGCGTATGATATTGTAAAGTATGTTAACAGCAATAAAGCCTTATTTTATTTATTGTATATTTGATTCTGGTGTCAAATTTCGTATTGATATTTTTGAAAACCTCGTATCTTCTTCAATTTTGGATTACGTAACAAAACAAAAAAGAATTAACCGACTTCCAAAAGGTTATAACTAACTTTTCTTTCGGAAGTCGGTGGCAAAAAACAACAACGAAAAAAAAAAAACTAAGCCATCGACTTCCGAAAGAAAAGTTAGTTATATTGTAGGTTATTTTACCCTTTTTTGTGGTTGTTTTTCAAAGCGGTTAACTTTTTATTGAGAAAGTTATTTATTTTGTAAATTACTTTAAACTTTTTGTGGTTGTTATTGAAGTCGGTTTTTTATAAAGTTTTTTTGAATCGTAACTGACAATCTAATTAGATTTTTTCATTCAAATGCCCTAATGATTGTAACATAGTTATATTCTTATTCTTATATAGTGTTAATCCTAGCAATGATGATTCTGTCTGAATACTTTTTTACGGTATAATGTATCGCGGTTAGTACCCCAGAATGGGCTTAAAGTGTGGAATTGGCAAGTAGGGGTCGTTTGGACCCCACTCGGGACACGATTGACGTGACCCCACTCTTATCTAACTTAATTGGAAGGGATCGCAATTAGGATCCCCACTTTATTTGTATTATTTTAGTGCGGGAAAGACAGTTCAATTTAGATTTTTCAGTTCCTTTTTTAGGCTTTACGAGTAAAACACAGAGGCACGAGGAGCTCGTGGCTAAATAAATACAGCCACGCAGGCCGATCTTCCGGGTTAAGCCGCGCTTGCCGAGGTTGGTCTGTGGATGGGTGACTATCTGTCATAGCGAGTTTCCTCCGTGCCTCGGAAGTCACGTAAAGCCGTTGGTCCCGGCTGTCATTTATAGATCTTTGACAGTCGTTACTGTTAGTCAGAAGCTCTAAAGTCTGACAACCAGTCTTACCATGGGGTATCGTATTACCCAGTTACTGGGTTGTGGAGGTCCGACAGGCAGTCGCTCCATGTAAAATACTGATATCCAGCTGCATCTGGTTTGACTGCCCTGGGTGGGAGGACTCATTTGATGATTTTACCACGAAAAAAAAGCCTACCAGGTAATAGAACTCGTTCCCAATAAACACAACATACCACAGCCATTACATTATTAATATTTCACCGTGTTTACGATTCGGTGTTAGGAACTCTTTGGGCATCGCTCATTTTTGACAAGGCAGCCATCAAATATAATTGATTACCAAGTTGCCAAGCTTGGCTAATGTGTGGGTAAATTCGTTTGGTAACCTGTTTTAGCTGTTTTATATAATATAGGTTGTTGTGGGATACGGTTAGTTCACTGAAAAAGTCTAATTTGTCCGTCCGACAGATTATCAAAAAGTATTTGATACGTTTTTTTTTCTTTTGTTACGAGTCAATCAAAATTGACGTGGTATAATTTTTAGTTCGTTTAAAATCATTTTTTTGAAGTGAAAACTTCTTTAGCGGCGTTGTGCACTTTTTTTGGAATGGGTAAAAAATGTTAAACTCGCGTCTGGACGCGTGACCTGATCTAAAATTCGTAAGACGGCGCAGGGCGCTTGCGCGAATGTTCGTGTGTGTTTATTACTATTCAAGTTTTCACTTATGGCCGGCACTCCCAGAGTGCAACCCGTTGTTTTTATTTTTTAAAGTTACTTTACCCCAAACTAGAAAATTCTCCGGGGTTCTGACAAAATAAACCCTGCTCTCGAATATGTATATTTTTGTTACGTGGTAAAATCATTAAATGAGTCCTGCCACCCAGGGCAGAGCGGGAGGGACTGTCAAGACTCGTACTGACTAAAATCCACGGTGTCCTTCACTAGCCCTTTACGTTCCGGGGTCATGGTGATTCGTACAGTCCCGTAACCCCGGGCATGCCCGCGCCTACGGTGGCCGGAGATCGACTGCCGACGTCTGTCGCCGTGGACGTTTACCACTGCGACTGGGGTGGAGGGAGGACGCTGTTCGCTCTCGAATATAAGCTTTTTATATTTTTCATAATATTCATAAATTACAAAAATAAAATAAGTGTCCATTATTTTTCAAAATTCTCTTTAACTGACCAAATAGATAGACTTAATAGTTTTGCAATTTATTGATGTTAGAAACTAGCCTATTATCTATAACTAGGTTTGTGCCTACAGTTAATTAATTCCAAGACATAACTTGCCCTAAGAAAACATAAACATAATTTCAGCCAAGAAAACCCAATTAGTTTTCAATTCACTGTGAAATATTGAGTAACTCAATGTTAGTAAATAAGTGACGTCACAGATTGCCATTTCTGTATGAAATCTATTGGGAAAAGCGTTTATGAAAACTAGATTATGCCAAAGGCTTTGCTCTCGTGGAGTTCGTTACATGTCCCAGGGGATTATAATATCGGGATAAAAAGTAACTTATGTGTACACTTTTATAATTTGAAAATTACACCAATCTCTAAATCCGGGTTTTCACTAGCGTATATGTCGCAGAGACATGTTTTTTTTATTTTACTTTTTTATTTAAAACGTTGCCCCGCACAAGGAATTTCTCCTGTATCGTGGGTGCGTTTACAAACATAGAAACTCACATACACAAACACCCAGACCCGGAACAACTACTTGCAGATCATACAAATATTTGTTCCGTGCGGGATCGAACCCGCGACACATAGCGCAGGAGTTCAATTTCTCAGCCACTTCGCCAAACGTGACTTTTATGTTGCATGTCCCCAGGATTTTGTGGTACAATGTCGCTCAACATTTTTGTCTCGCTCACACTATCCAATTTTTACTAGCATCGACTTGCGACAAGTTCCGCTACCCATGGATATCGCCAGCGAAGTCAGGTGACATTGTGGGACTCGTATGTTTTACGCGACCGACAGATTTGGGACATGTGTTAATATGCGGCTTAAAAATGAAAGTACCAAACTTTTTTTTTATATGGGACCAAATGAAGTCTATTGCCGCGAACAAAAAAATAATCACGCTAATACGCCCAGAAACCACTGAGTAATCGGAGTTCATACTTTTTTTTTGAAGTGAAAACTTCTTTAGCGGCGTTGTGCACTTATTTTGAAATGGGTAAAAAATGTTAAACTCGCGTCAGGTCAGGGCGCTTGAATTGCGCTTGGCGCTTGGGCGCGCGAATGTTCGTGTGTGTTTATTACTATTGAAGTTTTCACTTCTGCCGGCACTCCCAGAGTGCAACCCGTTGTTTTTTTTTACGTGGTAAAATCATCACATGAGTCCTCCTACCCAGAGCAGAGCGAGAGGGACTGTCAGACTCGTACTGACTAGAATCCACGGTGTCCTTCAATAGCCCTATAAATTCCGGGGTCAAGGACGGACGACGGGATCGGAGTTCATACGTAGAAAAAAATTTAGCCGTCCGATTTGAGAACCTCCTATATTTCCCCACGTTAAAAATTGTGTTTATCATTATATCAAACTCCGTGTTTATGAAAGTACCCACAGTTTACGCTTCATTGGTTACGAATGTTGTGTGTGAACATCGTATGGCTGTCCTGTGTTCTATTTTTGGCTCGTAAAAAGTTTACACGGGTTTTCGGCTGGCTAAATAAGCAAGTCAAATTTTCGCCTTTTTCTGGGTGCCGAGAACACCTTATTTAAACAGATATGGTTGGTATGTAGTGGGTGCAACCAAGGCTCTACCTTGGCTCTTTTTATATCTATGCATTTCTGGTTTTTGATTTGATTTATTTTCTTGTTTTGTCATTTCAGACCCCATCTTGATGTGGTAGGGTTACAGAATTTTTAACTTTTTTTTTATCTTCAAAGTCAAATCTTTTATTTTAGTTAGACCATCAAAGAGGCACTTTTGAAAGTCGATTATTAAAATTAAAGGAAATGGGATGGGAATGGATTGATTCTACACCCATTCGCAAGGGTAGGTTTGTATGGAGAAGAATGGGCAAGAAACTCCATAATTACTCTTTTTTCAAAAATGTTTCACAATGTTTTGATATCACAATTTTAAAAATAAATGTAAATGCGATGTATCCATAAAGTCTAGACCATTTAAAGGACAAAAAAAACAAACAGAAAAACAATAATTACACAGCTATAAGGTACACAGTGTTCACATTTTCCCAAAATATTGCAATTATAACTATTATACAAATATAATATAGGCAGTGTGTGAGCATTCAAATTTCAACCAGTTTGATTCTGCTTAAGCCCTACATTGATCTTTTGATAGCTTACTTAGCCGGTTATATAGTATACTACTTTTGAAAAGAAAATCAGTCATAGATTTCAGCAAGGCATACCCCGTGACCTAAACTTTCTAGAAAACATGAAAGCGGTGCGCCATTACACGGTAAGGTTGACATTTATTTCAGTAAAAATTACGTCAAATTGGAAAAATAGAATTTACTAAACTATTTGTTCAGCGACCTGTACCTCACCTTCAAAACTACCTAATAACTCCTTCTACAAATAAGTTTACTAAGCTATTAACTCACACATTCACATACACACTCACACACAGACAATTTACATGTATCACTCAACTTTAAATGCAGTTAGGTAGTTTGATGAAGTTGTGTAGTACTTAATGGGTCCGTATGTCACTTAACAACTTACGCAACTGTCGTTTGGGGAGTAATGATGAAATGAAATGATATTTGTTTATGAAGAAACAGCTGAAACAAACGCGGCTGGCGCTGTGGCTTAATGATTGACTATTTTGTTGAATGTCATGGGATTGATTCCCGAACATATATATAGGGTGTATTTGACAGCCCTTCGCAAGCTTTAAGGGCAGTTGTAAACGATGCCGCCGTCGCGTCGACACCGCCCTGCACCGCGCCTCTTTGCTGTGTACCTTAGAGGCCGCGCCGCCAACTTATTATAAAAACGTAACTTGCTACATTTTAATCGCGATTTGTAATCCCTCGATCAGAAATCCATGGTAACTGAAAAGTATTAAGTAAATCCGCAAACGCAGTACGTGTTCTTAAGCGATTTTGCATTTTCAGCTAATCTTTAATCGCATGCGTTTTATCATAGTTCGTGCTCAGCCTTATTCACCTAATATTTTACACGACATAAAGTTGTCGCGTCGTAATATTGCGACGATCACATTAGCGACTTTGTAATTCTTTGATATATCGACAGTGTACGTTTCAAACGTCGTATGCGGCAAATGGTGCTGAAGAATTTTCGACTTTCAGTGCTGAGCTGAACGTTGTTAATGCTACAGCACGATTAAGGTGTTTCCGTCATTTCAAACCTCCTTCGATCTTGACACCCGAGCGAAGGGACGCTGTCCGATCTTTTGTCACGATAACTGTTAGTGGTTGGTCACATCTGCGTGTGGTTTCATGGTGTGAAGATTTGTAACGGTCAATGTAAATTATGGACCTTTGTTTTGGCTGGAAAATCATTATTAATTTTTATCCTTTATTTCAGGCAAATAAAGGCCTATAAAACACAATACACATATAAATATAAAACAATCATAAAGTAATACATATTTTAAAGAATGTACTTAAAAACTACTGCACACGAAGTGAGGGTGTCGTGTTACGCTGCGAGGTGTCGTAATCCTCCCGGGATTGCAACACCTCGCACCTCGCAGCGTGTAACCTGTAACACACCCTGGGAAGAGTGGCAGGGACTGGCCTACAACAGACCCTGTTTATTCGGTCGCTCGGTGCGTTCTAAGGCCATTCTGCTTAGACAGTCCCGCGACTTCGGCAGGCGTTTAGCACCATGAGGCATCGTCAGTTAGCGAATACCCCCGGCGCGCCCTTAATACTACGCTTCGTCGATTTGGGCCCTGGTACTTGATTTGACGGCGAGCTACACATTACTTCTCATCCGCAAGAGGCATATACATGGCAATGGTATTTCTGAAAAAAAAAACGACGGGTTGCACTCTGGGAGTGCCAGCAGAAGTGAAAACTTGAATAGTAATAAACACACGCGAACATTCGCTCAAGCGCCCTGCGCCGTCTTACGAATTTTCGATCAGGTCACGTGTCCTGACGCGAGTTTAACAGTTTTTACCCATTCCAAAAAAAGTTCACAACGCCGCTAAAGAAGTTTTCACTTCAAAAAAAACAACATTTCAGCATACAGGATGTAAAGTGTTGATTATAAAACCGTTTTCATAACTTTACGCACATCTTACCGGGAACATTGTTTTAAAATAATTAAAGGAAAATTGTTTTCCGGCTCCGGCTTCCCGGTTTCGGATTGAGCTGAAATTTTTCAGGTGTAGGTTTTTCGCGTGACAATTCAATATTATGGCATGGAGCTGATCTGGTGATGGAGCTGGGAGGTGGCTGGATCTGATAAATGAAATTTTGACGAGTATTTTAGATTGTTATTATTTTTACTAACAAGTACGTAAAAAAAGTTTTTTTTCAATAAAAATGGCCAATTGCGAGTAGGTCTCACGCACGAAGGATTCCGTATCACTATCGATAAAAATGGGGAAAATATTTATATCTGGTGTATGGGAGCACCCTAAATTTTTTTTTTTTATCTTAGTATTTGTTGTTATAGCGGCAACTGAAATACATCCACAATTATATTATGAGTATTGAATATTGAGTATCATCTATGAATATTTTAACTGTCCAACTATCACGGTTCATAAGATACAACTTGATCATAGACGGACAGCGGAGTCATAGTTACAGGGTCCCGGTTTACCGTTTGGGTACGAAACTCTAAAAAGAATATCTTGTTAACCTCTCGGGCGATTTATAATTGAAAATGATAAAATACAACGTCCAATGAGCGACTGTCTGTTATGTATAGACGTGTGTACGTAAGGCGCTGGGGCGTTTTCGCTTATGTACACCCGGGTGTACGTAACGCGCCCGAGAGGTTAAGTGATTAACTTGTTACAAAAAAGTATATACCAAGAGAGAAGATAAATACCCATTCATGTTAACAGTAGAAGTAGCAACATACCCCTTTTATAATAAAAAAAAAACCATAAATTATTTATGTTTTTTTTTTTAACAAGTGCAATAAAACTTTGATGTTTACCGCAATTTTGTTTGAAGTGCCGCATACAATCACGGTGCGACCTATATAGAGAGGATGGACGCTTCTAGCATGCAATTTATATATATCTTGGATGACCTGAAAAGGGCTTTTCAATCGTGAACGTAGTATGGAAATTATGTAATATATTTTACGTCATATTTTGTATGTCTTTACTCGTACATAGCGAAAGGTGCCATATTTTGTATGTATGTCTTTACATAGCGAAAGGTGGCAATGTGTGCGGCATGGTTTAATAATGAATGTGCAAATCAAATGACAGTATTTTTTGTTAGTTTTTTTTTGAAAACTTGCTGTTGCCAGCGAATTTACCGGTGTGTAACTCAAAATTGAATTTAGATTGCTTTCGACACACTAAAACCGTAAAAAGACGGATTTGGTAGATAGATTTGGTAAAACTCTGTAAATTATATATCCCTTTATTTTATTTATAATTATGTGGAAATTTTTAGATGGCCTTCAAATATGTGTGAATAAAGATAAAAAAAAAATATTTCATACTCTAAAGAGTATAAAATAAAAAAATAAGATTTAAGATTCTTTTCCTATTTTGTTATATAAAAAAGTATACCTATTTAGGATTTTTCCTTTCATCTCCACTCAAATGAAAATTTGACTTTTAAAAACTACCCGCGAATTTTTTAAGATTGAGCTAAATGTTTTGTTTGTGACTATTGGATCGTATGATGAGCAACAAAAATCCATTAAAACTTTCACTTATTAAAAACTTTTCAAAAAGAATTCTTTAAACTGATTTTTAGCTTCTTAAGTACTACTTAATAAATTTTTGTAAAAAAATTTGGTAAATTTTTCAAAACTATAGACTTATATACTGGCGGCCCACCACGACTTTGGTTATACTCAAATTTTTGACTAACTCCGTTGATTTTCAAAAAAAAATTCTTTTATAATAATCATAATCTTGTAACATAAAAATTCGATTAGCTGCACTCGTTCGGAAGTTATGCGAGTACAGACAGACTTGGGTGACTTTGTTTTATACCACGTAAAGATAAAGAAGATAGACTTTTATACCCGTCTGTACCTATACCATTGTGTTTAGGTCTAGACATAATCCTCCTTTTAACCTCCAAGACACTTAATGCCTATCCTTTAGGCAACATTTAGGTTTCCATTAGCCTATATAGACACTAAATTCAATGATACTAAAATAGCAGCCATTTTTTACAATTCAATTCAAATACTTGAAGTGAATATTCATCTTTTTTAGGGTTTTGAATAAAAACTGGAATTTATTAAGCATTTTTTATTGCGACCCCTTTTCATTAGGTTTCTATTTGCATATGCAAAACGTACTGTCTGAAAGTTTTTATTTGCTAGAATTTTATATGACGTATTTTTTTAAATGATGTAGCTTTTACCCGTGGCTTTGCTCGCCCCACCTTTAAGCAAGCATTTTCCTGCATGTGTGCATATGCATGATTTCCTTTCCTGCATGTACATATGCATGTGTGCGGGAGGGTGGGACTGCATCCTTTTTTCTTTTTTTTTATCGTGTTAAAATCATCAAATGAGTCCTCCCACCCAGGGCAGAGCGAGAGGGACTGTCAGACTCGTACTGACTAAAATCCACGGAGTCCTTCAATAGCCCTTTACGTTCCGGGGTCATGGTAATTCGTACAGTCCCGCGACTGGGACTGCATCCAAAATTTTTGTCGCGGAATTAAAACTAAAAAAAAACCATAAAGTTTAATGAAACTATAGAAAAGGGTTCCTTGTTCACTATGGAATCATAAATTAATAACCTAGTACAATGCCATCATAATACACCTAACCCTGCCACATTATTCTATAACCGTAAGACATTATTCTAATTATAATCTCACACAAGACTCATCCAACCTTCACATAGGAAGCAACGCCCTTATATTTACACAGTTTACACCCCTATATTTTCATTAAAATCTCAATTTTAATTAACTTAAGTACATACTTCAGATATACTCCTACGTAATTATAATTCGTTCTTAACGGCTCATTTATACGAGGTAATTTTCTCGCCTCGAATGCGAATAAGCGTTTATTGAATACAGAATGAAATTATGATACGTGTAAATGGCACTTATGTGGGATACGTTCGAGATACGATAGTGCCTTTTATAAATGGGCAAAAGAATCAATTCTTTTATATTTTGTTTTAAAGTTTGTCGTTTAAAACTGCCTGTTACTGGCGTTTATAGATGGTTTGACTGTATTGAATCTATTAGCTCCGTGAATCATTAATTTGTGTAATTTATTTTATCACTTTTGCTCATAAAATGGTGAAGGAAAACTTCGTGGGGAAACCGGCATGTCCCAAAACCTAAAATTTGATATCATTAATTGAATTAGTATCAACTCACACTGGGCTCGCATGGTGCCATCCTCTCTCACTGAGAGCCCTGTAATTAAATAAAAATAAATAAAATAAATATTCCACAACTATCACACAACGCCATCTAGTCCCAAGCTAAGCAGAGCTTGTGTTATGGGTACTAGATAACTGATAAACATACTTATATATTTCTAAATACATACATATTATAGATAAATTACACCCAGACACAGAACAAATGATCGTGCTCATCACACAAACATTTGTCCTGGGTGGGAATCGAACCCACGACCTCCGGCATAGCAGTCAGGGTCACTAACCACTAGACCAACAGGCCTGCAAATTGGAATTGCAATTCTATTGGAATTCAAATTCCTTATTTGTTACTAACTTTTTTATATCAAAGTCTTTGTATGTATATTTCAAATACGAATTAATTCGAAACAACAAAAAAAAACCTGTTTCGACGGGGCGTCGTCAGGTCATATAATAGGGGTCCTGTATGTCCCCCCCCTTCATTTTAGGTTATTTTATGCCCTGAATATAATAATAGAAGTCCCGCCGAGCGGGGCTCCGTCGACCCTGCTTAGGTGCAGTATAATTATTGCAAATGATAATGCATAATAATTATGTTCACTTTACAAAACAATGTATGTGTGAATACACATAATTTAGAACTATACGCGAGCATATATGGAGAAATTTGGGTATACATTTCTGTTTAATATTTATGTTATGTGTACAGTAATCGCTAGACTTCCCGCCTCGCGACGAGCGAGTAACCATCCCCATACAAACGAGTCTTAATATATTTCTAATTTAATAATGTAGTTAATTAATGTGTTAATTATTATATTCACGCAATTTTCGTCTTTATTGTCTTTTCAGCAAGGCTTTGTTTAATTTGTCTCTTTTATTTACACTACTGGGCGTTGTTCAACCGAAATTAAGTAGGTTTCTATTAAAACTTACTTTTATATAATTTGTACTTAATTTTTTCATTAATTTTCTCCGTCAATAAGTACCTAATTAATCTTGGTAACTAATGTTAATAAAAAGGCCTTTAAAATAAAAATAAATAAAACTTTTGAATAGTCCTTTTTTACGATAAATGTTGAAAAATAGGTTAATAAAGATGTAATCATTATATCAAGAAAACTTTGTCTAGATGGGTACCATAAATTTTGTTAGTAAAAAATTGTATTATAATAATTAGTAAAAAGTAGATAAAAAGTGGAAAATATTAGATTGGGAGATAACTTAAAGAGTCTTCGTTTTAACGGCTTTATTTATTAGGGTCCTGGGTCTGTTTTATCAGGTAGACATCGCCCTGAAATGTAAAGGGCTATTGATGGACACCGTGGATTTTAGTCAGTACGAGTCTGACAGTCCTTTCCGCTACACCCAGGATCTTGGAGAAATCGAGAGAACTCTTCAACAGATTACAGCAAATCAATGGCGATTGTTGCTATCACATATCTATGCATTGTTTACGCAATCATACAACTTAATGTACCCACTGAAAAAGGTAAAATAAAAAGAACTTTTTGAAAATAGGGAAATTGAGTTCGAAAAAACCAAAAATTTAAACTACTCGTAAAATACCTTTTAAGTCTTTGTCAAACAGACAGGCGTGACGAATGCGAAGCGTGACGTTTTTATTTGTAATGTATGGAATTGTTTGAATCCAATCACATAGAAACGCGAAAGCGATCCGATAGCGTGACAGAACTATCGGACTGACGTCTCGCTTCGGTTCGGAAACGCTTCGCTTTCGCCTGTCTGTTTGACAAAAGCATTAATGAACAGTTATTATTGGAAGTCGATGGCAAACGTCAAAGAAATATGAAGCAAAGTCACCACACGGGTAATGATTATTTATTTTTAAGGTATAAATGTAGAATTGCAAAATAAATAAATTCTTCCAAAAAGTTTGCTTCCAAAACTTTTTGGGACGACAAGCCCCCTCTGAAGACTTCAAGAACTAGATTTAAAGTAGCCTCTTTTGTCACAAAGGAGAAAAACATAATTTACCACCTTTTCAATCAAACTTTAACCTTGCCTGCGAACTAATAAAGTACATAATAATCCGTCCATTATAAAGTTAGTGGTGTCCGAGGTTTCCTTTGTACTGTAAAGTAGAGTGACAGACAATACTTCTTTGAAGGTAAGTAGCTACTCTCTGATCTCTTTGGAAGTTGTTGAGAACGAGTACTGGTAACTATTATTTTGATGGTACAGTAAAAAGCTGTTTTGAAAGGGATGATATAAAGATTCGAATGACGTCATTGCGACACACGCTATTTCGAAAAAATTTAAGAGTGGTACGCCAGTTCGAAAACACATTAAGTCGAAAACCGCTATATCGAATGACGTTGCCGCGAACACGCTTTTTTGAAAAACTGTTTGTATGGTACGCTAGTATAAAAGTCTTGGTATCGAAATCCACTGTTGCAATGTACGAGTAGCATATTCCAATCTTAATCTGTCTGCCGACAGGATCTCGCCGTCTAAGGGTTACTTACTTGTTTACCGTGACCCCGGTACGTAAAGGGCTATTGAAGGACACCGTGGATTTTAGTCAGTACGAGTCTGACAGTCTCTCCCGCTCTGCCCTGGGTGGGAGGACTCATGTGATGATTTTACAACGTAAAAAATCATAACCCTCCTTTTGACTACCGTAGTCGGGTAAAAAAAAGAGGGACCCTGTTAGATTGCTAACAGCTCCTTGAGCCGCGCGTGGAACACGACGTTCCGTCGACCTGGGCATGGTCTATCATTGAACGGCGAGTCACCCATTACTCACCGTCTGCATGCCCTCGCCCGTCCGCATGGATAGTCCGCGCAGGGATGTGTGGACGTATGTTTATTAGTCAATCACGTCCGAATGGCTGAACAGATTTGTTTGAAAAGTTGGTGCAGAGATAGCTTATGGTCTGAAATAACAAATAAGATACTTTTCACCACTCTATTACGTACCCGAACACACAGGCAAAGTCGATAACAAAAACTAGTGAAGTATAATATAAAAAGCTTACCACCAATGAGGTAATGAAATAAACAATTTAATTCTAATAAACCATAAACACATACAAACTTAATAAAAACAACAGTAGGAGAAATAAATTCAAATTCGCGAACCCCGTAGTACCATCGTCAAAATTAGCATATCTCTCTATAACACTACAAACTTCAAAATTACTGTTATTACTACCTACAAAATTATAATTAGATACTGTAAAACAGTGGAGGCACTGTACAGATAAACGAGAAGAAGGTTTAATCTTTATTTACAAAACTGCAATACTTTGAAACTTTTCTGGGGTCGAAACGACCCAGACTACAGTCGTTTCGACCCCAAAGCCTTTTACGTCGAAACGACTAGCGATTAGAATTTTCATGACAATATTGAGAATCTAAGAAACCCCCTACACTTAATAAAAAACTGATAACCTTGAAATGACAACCGATTTTGTTAAAACATGTCTAAGAAACATTGCTAGAAAACTTGCTTTCAAATATATAGAATACTAGATTTTTTTATGCACAATTTAGACCTTATATTGTGCATACAAAGAATCTAGTATCCACGAGAATTTAAGAGAAAAAAAAACTGGAGAGTCTCACGTCGCGGTTCTATGCTTTGGCATACAGTTTGGGAACCACTGAAAAGCCTTCGGAAATTAAACAGTAATAACCACGATAATGATTATGAGTTTGTAGGTCGTTGGGTCGAAATTTCGAACCCAACTAACTTTATTTAATCATCTCTGCCTTCTGAACGCGAAGGAAAACATCGTGAGGAAACCGGTATGTCCTAGAGCCAAAACTTCGAAGACCTGTGACATTTACCAACCCGCGCTGGGCCCACGTGGTGGTTTAGAGCCCACTCTCTCTCATAGAGAGGAGGCTTGTGTCCCAGCGGTTAGAGCAGTATATAGCGTGAAGACATTATGTATGCATTTTTTTTTTAAATTAGTCTGCACTGTCCCACTGCTGAGCAAAGGCCTCCCCAATTCCTTCCAGGAACTCTTTTCCTGGGCCACTTCGAACCAACCCTTATGGTATGCGTCTAGGTCGTCTCTCCACCTTTTTCTGGGTCGGCCTCGGCGGCGCCTTCCATCTCCCAAATATTACAAGCTTTTATTTACCTGTCCCGTTGTTTCTAATCAAAATCTTGCAAGTCCCGGTTTCCGATTTAACTGAAATTTTGCTCGTATAATGTATATCGCGTGACAATGTAATATTATGGATTACATGGAGCTGATCTGATAATGGAGCTGGAAGGTGGCCATAGGAACTCTCGAACATCGAGTTTAGACTCGTTTGATTCGTCTTGACGAATACTTTATCTATCGTAAGTATTATTTTAACAATTATGCCTTTGTCAAACAGACAGGAGAAAACGAAGCGTTTCCGAAGAGATACCGAATTTTTATTTGTAATGTATGGAATTGTTTGAATCCAGTCACATAGAAAAGTGAAAGCGATCCGATAGCGTGACAGAACTATCGGACTGACGTCTCGCTTTGGATCGGTATCGCTACGGAAACGCTTCGCTTTCGCCTGTCTGTTCGACAATGGCATTAAAACTTGTTTTTGAAAAGAACAGTTTTTTAAATGACTAATTTGTTGTTCGACCACCATGATTGAACCTTCTGCTATCTACATTTTCCATGACTTTTACATTGCGAGCATCCCAGTAAAGTTATAATTAGTCCATTCAAAATTTTAATCATTCCTCGCAATGTGAATGTTAAATTTTAACATAAAGTAATGCGACAATAGGACCCTTTGTTAACTTGAAATGATAATGTGTATCTAGTTAAGAATAAATTAAAACGTATTTTGAATGCCTTATCTTTTTACTCATTTATCACCCTTTTGTCTGTATGTGGGTGGAGAAATATAATAGGGTTAAAGTAAATAAATTAGGGCTTGCAATTGTTTTTCGATTTAGTGGTTTGAGGGGGGAGAGGTGGGGTAATCTGGCGATATGTGGGTGTACATAAATAAGACAGATGTAGTACCTGGCTTAAAATATTGTTCAGTTTTCTACCTTCAAGGTAGGCATGTTTACTTGTTCAAGTCTCATAAAATGTTGTTGGGGTCACCGCATAAAATGTTTTTTTTCCATACTCCCATGCCAGAGGTCACAGCATCATTTACTGTTCTGTCTTTTATACCATTCCTTAGACAATCCATCTATCTTTTCTTTGGCCTTCCTCTTCCTCTCCATCCATCAACATTCATACACATCACAGTCTTAGTTAAATGATAAGTTAAGTTATCATCCCACCAAAACATTAAATGTAAAAAAATGCCAAGTCTCTCGATGCAGTCTTTCCATCGTAAAAAGTTTTGAGATCTCATAGAAGCCAAGTCCTATTCAAATTATTTTGTAGTTATAAATCAACATTTAGTAATTGTATCAATAGTTTTCTTTATATTATAATTATAGTGACTTGGCAATGAGCACAAGAAGAAACAAAACGGCATATTTGGAGTTGAAAGTCACACACCGCATGCGTAAACATTAATATCACAAAATTAATTTTCTTTTGGTTTATCCGTGTCGTCCCAACCGAATTTCGGCAACGGCAGTCAGTCTCATCCAAGACTAGTAAACTGCGCAGGACATAAATTATAATGCACAAGAGTGTAATATTAATTCAATTGGCATGTAATTTCGAACTTAAGCTTGTTCTAATGCCTACTATTATTCACCGAAAACCTAAACTCCTAGCTTTGTCCACGTCGAAGATATAGGGGGGGCGAAACAGCCGCGAATCGCATCGAGAAAAGATGGTACGGCCGTGCCCGTTTTGCTCGAGACTTGGCTGGGGCACTGCCGTGCCCCCAGATATGTCCGTACCAAGACAAACAATTTTGATATGTGTATGCAAGGCAAAAATAAGGTTTTCTCGAATAGATAGTGAGGATGTAATTAAATAATTCATTAAATCTGTTCATTTTTTCATTCGTCCACAATGTTCCCACACCTCAGAATAAACCTTCTCTTTCTATGCGAGGGATTGAGTTGTATTCCACCACGTGAGGTCAGTGCTAGTTGGTGGATGTCAAACATTTCTGGAACATTCCAGTTTCTCACGATGTATAAGTCCTTTCGTACACATAGCGACGCAAGTCTCCGGCACTTAATGACTTTGGTATCCATTAACGCGTTTCTGTGGACGAAACTCCATGGATTTGTAAGTAAAATTTTATTTGTTTAAACATGGTGTACATGATACATTGCATGCAAGATAACAATGAGATACAGATAAGTTCTAACATGTTCAGCCGCATATCGTGGCGTACAAATTGGTAGAAAGAGATGGTGCATAAACCCTGATAATATTCATCAAAATTAACATTATAAATTATGTGATTAATTTTTTAACATATTCAGGTTAGGTATCATTACAATTCAGCAAACATAATTCTTGGATAAAATTAAATGTCAAAATAGTCATTAATTAAATAAATTAGTCAATAAAAATAATTCAAATTCCAAATTACAATTATTCAAAAAATAAAATAACATGTCAAAAAAAAAAATGTAATGTAATGTACTTAGATAGTCACCGGGATACCAAAGTCGTAAGATATCGGAGACTTGAGTCGCGTTGTGTACGAAGGGGCTTACCGTTTTGAGAGCAGTAACAATACATTGCACCAAGATTTTGTCATGGCTGTGTTGATAAATTCGCAACTTGTAAAAGTAATAAAGTCATGGTCCGTACCATTAGGTATACCAAATGACAACAGCCCTTAAAATTATCCATGGTCGTACCAATGCGTCTGATTTGCATGCGGAGCTGTGTCAATTTTTTGTTCCGAATAATTATAATCGCGCCAGGAAGCATAATTTATTTAATGTCCCATTCTGTCGCACCGTGACCCGATCCACCTCCCCTATACCGCGTATGCTGACGATTCTCAACGCGCTTGTGGAGACCAACCCTGGATTGGACTTGTTTGCTGATGAATGGAAGACGATCATGTTGGAATGTTGGCGGTTCTGTGAGACGACAGAGTGAAAGAATATATTAATTTAGTATTAATGGCTAACGCTGTACTAAATGTTTATTAAATAAATAGTTCTGATTTGAACTGAGCCCGCAGCACGAATTCTACGTATTTGGCGGTACATCATACTTGAAGTATTACATAAATTGTATGGGAAATGAAAAAGCACATCTACTGTATGAACGAAAAAGTAATTTTATCCATCAAATTAACGTCAAAGTCTTCGTTAACGTGAAAACTCGTGATAAAGCCTCTGAAGTCACACAAACGTGATCAAAGTTGCTAGAGAAATTCCACAGACGTCTCGAATATCAAAATCTGAAGCCAACAAAATGAAGAGTTCTTGAGTATTAATTTCAAGTAGATATAGTTGTCTACAACATTGTTCATAACATGGATAAACCCTTGATGAAACTGGCGCAGGAACGTTGGGAAATTGGGAAAGGCAAAGTGGTATTTATATACTACTAGTTGTTGCCAGCTACTTCGCCCGCTACAACTTTTGTTTTTACGTGGTAAAATCATCACATTAGTCCTCCGACCCAGGGTAGGGTAATTCGTGAGTCCCGCGACCCCGGCAGGCTCGTCCTCTACAGGGGGCCCCGTCACTATGCTGACACTCCTTGAGGCGCGCGTGGAACACAACGCGCCGTCGACCCGGGCATGGTCCATGGTCGGACAGCGAGTCGTCCATTACTCGCCGCCCGCATGCCCATGGCCCGCTACAATTTTTTTAAGTTTTTTTTTTTTGCTCGCTACAACTCAAAAAAAAATCCACAGGAATATAAAATTGGGATAAAAACTATACCATGTGTTTTTTACGGTTATAAACTAGCTGTTTACCAAATTGTATCCAAATCCGTTCAGTGGTTTTCGTGTGAAAGAGTAACGAACATCCATCGATCTTCACAAACTTTCGCATTTATAATAGTAGCAAAAAAGATATCCGTCAGTTTTGCTTGATAATTCAATTTGATCCTTATTTATTCACAAAAAAAAATACAGGCAGGTACGCTTTACTCCTAAAATTTCGTACAATAGTTTGGCGGCAAAAACTCTCAATCCCCTAGAGGCAGAAGTGTTCCTAGCGATTCCTCTAAAAAAGGGACTCTGATGGATAGTTTACACGTCAAGATTCTTCGTCTAGTCAGTGATTCGTCAAGTTTGACGTGAAGAAAAGACAGACAGACAGAGTTACTTTCGCATTTATAATATTAGTTTGGATTTCTGGGAATGAGAATTTAATATAGAGAATTTAATAGTTGAACTATTTAATATTATATTTAATATGAGAATTTAATAGTTGAACTATTGATCAAAATCACTCGCATTATGAGACATAATTGAATGTCGTGTCGTTCTACTTGCGCTACGATACGCCACGACACAAAAGTATGTTTCCGCCTTTCTATTTTCTGATTATAGTTTGTAAGTTTCATACCACTGAAAATATTTTATACCAGCTGTTTTAATTTTCCATGGAATAAATGCCGTCCATACTTCAAGTACGTTGTACAGTAAAATACGGATTGCTTGTGCTAAGGTCTCTGTTCTTCGGGCATGCGGGCGGCGAGTAATGGGCGCCTCGCTGTCTGACCATGGACCATGTTCGGGTCGATGGCGCGTTGTCTTCCACGCGCGCCATAGAGTGTGACGGGGTTTTCCTTAGAGGGCCGTAGCCTGTCTGGGTCGCGAGACTAACGAATTATCGTAACCCCCGAACATAAGGGCTATTGAAGGACACCGTGGATTTTAGTCAGTACAAGTCTGACAGTCTGTCATGCCCTGCCCTGGGTGGGAGGACTTATTTGATGATATTACCACGATAAAAAAGGCCTCTGTTTTTAAATAAGAAATCATTTTTTGATACATGCTGTATAAATATTAGATTATCCCGTAACCGATTTTTTATTCATCGCGTTAATCGAAAAATTCTACAGGCCTTTGTGTTTTATTTTTTGTACTGATATTGATACTCGTATTATAGTATGGCTTTCCGTTTATTTTGTACGGTTCCTCATTTAAATTCAAAGTTTCCAGGAAGGCAAAAACTTGATACATAATCTGCCTAGCCTTTTTAAATAAATTTTAATCTATCTATATCTATATATATATATATATATATAAAAGGAGAACTGACTAACTGACATATCAACGTACAGCCGAAACTACTGGGGCTAGGAATGTGAAATTTTGCACACGGCTTCCTATTATAATGTAGGGGAGCACTAAGAAGGGGTTTTTGGAAATTTAACCTTTAAGGGGGTGAAAAGGGGGAATTTTGTTTGTATGGAAAATCTTCTATCGATTGAAAAATCAGCCTTCGAATTTTGTAGAGGAAAGTACGTAACCCACGCGGACGAAGTCGCGGGCGAAGTGCTAGTATTTCATACGAATTAATAATTGCGTCACGACTTGTACAACTTGTTTGTGGAAAGATCAAATCGATATTTACGAAGACAATGTATCAAAATTCGAGAGTCTCGTGACGTCAGGACTCTTTAAAAATTGTTCTAAGTTGTGACGTATTCCTCAAGGAGTGTCAGCATAGTGACGGGGCCTGTAGAGGGCCAAAGCTTTCCGGGGTCGCGGGACTCACGAATACCGTGACCCTGGTACGTAAAAGGCTATTGAATGAAGGACACCGTGGATTTTAGTCAGTACGAGTCTGACAATCCCTTTCGCTCTGCCCTGGGTGGGAGGACTCATTTGATGATTTTGCCACGAAAAAAAGGTGGACACCCACGGGCCGACCTTAACAAGCACCTGCTTAATCTACAACCCTTCCAGTTATACCTAAGTCACGAAACCCTCATGACTTTTATAAAAAAAGGTAAGTGGAACACTCTTTTATCTTACATTTTGCAGGCGCCGTTTTAATAAAACGTTACATTTTTGAACCCTTTGACGTTCAAAATTTTGCCGATCTTCTTTAGGCGGGAAATTCTGGGCGCCATGACACCATTTGGTGTATAATTTTGAAGAAATAACGTTTATCCTTAGTATGATATTATGTTTTACGGAACATGTAGGAAGGATACAAAATATAATATCTTGTGTCTTTGTAGAATAGATATTATCCGTCTTACCACATGACAGTCACCGACAAAACGACATACGAATAATAATTAATAATGAATTTTTGAAGTGAAAACTTCTTTAGCGGCGTTGTGCACTTTTTTTGGAATGGGTAAAAAATGTTAAACTCGCGTCAGGACACGTGACCTGATCGAAAATTCGTAAGACTGCACAGGGCGCTTGCGCGAATGTTCGTGTGTTTATTACTATTCAAGTTTTCACTTCTGCCGGCACTCCCAGAGTGCAACCCGTCGTTTTCTTATTGACGTTTCACTTGATTGACGTGGCTGACCATAGCCTAAATAGTAGAGTAACTTCCCATAGAGCAACGATGGAATGACATTCTCGTTAAATATTGGCGGTAGATGATAATATTTTCTTTTTTTTTCATGAATGTTATAAATAAATAATTATAATTGCATGAGTTACCGCGGCAGTCCCCGAGTGTCACACCTTTTTTTTCAATTCGAACCAGTACTTCCTGAGACTTAATTAATTGTCTTTACTTATTATATGTATATATTTTTAAATATTTTTACAAAAAGAAAACATTTAAAAATATAAATAATAGTGGTCCACCGGTATCGGGAACAGGGTTCAAGCTACCGGGGTCAGGGCTCCAGAGAAAGGAACCTCCTAACAATGCGCGCCGTGTTCAGAAGAACTGCTTTCTGAATCAGTAAAGGAAATCCCTTGATCCAGCTGCCTAACGAGAGCCTCCTTAAATGTTGGTCGAGGCTCTTGGAAATTAAGCCATGGGCCGACACGGCTATCGGCACAATGATCGCTGAATCCACATCCCACATATCAGCAACCTCGTGAGCCAAATCAAGATACTTGAGTTGCTTATCTTTCTCAGATGTCACGAGGTTCCTTGAACAAACTATTATTATCTTTATTAGACCAAAACAAACTCTTCAGCCATATAACATTAGTACAGAAATAAAGAGTAAGTGCCTTATAAACCAATATATAAAAAATACCTTCCTGATCTTACCTACTTAGTAAAGAACATTTTAAAGGCTCATTTTAAGGCCTTAAAAGCAACTACAATCTAATTTTATTCGCCGAAAAGGTCATTTCTTTTGTACGGTGAGTTAAAAGTCTAAATTGTATCATTATACGGGGCTAGGAGAAAAAGTAATGAGCCGGAGTGACTGCTTTGGCCTATTTTATAGTGAGGGCGTGCCAAAGTCTTGTTCAGACGGGACAAGAGGGGTTTGACTATGATTCGAACAGCCATTTGGTAAACCATCAAATAAAGCGACTTTCACGTTTTTGTGACATAAAATAAACGGGATCAATTTGATCGTAAAAACTAATTAGAATAAAAGACAGAAAGAAAAATTATTAATTTTTTCTACAGACACGCATGCTAAATACGGCAAAAAACAGAGAAATTAATAACTAACTAAACATTCATTCGTACAGTAGCTTTTTCCATACAATAAACGCAGTAAATACTTCAAGTACGTGTATAAAATACATTGTAGGTATATCAAATACAGAAAAATATACAGTATACAGTTCAAAATTTTAATTAAATTTAAAACAATTACATTTTGAACGAAACAAAATTAAACAACACTTAAGAGCCCTTGATCCCTCAATAAATCTAAAATAATTAAGTAAGACATTTCAATTTCGTATTATAAGCAAGACTGTAGTATTAGCGAAAATAATAACATCGCAATTTTAAGAAATTGCAACTCTGTTTATAGACTCGAGCCAGTAACTGTCTTAGTACGCTAATGCCATCTAAACGTACCTTAGCGCTGAAAGAACGGGCACGCCGCAATCGCGGCGGTAAGACCCCTCTTTGAGGAGTGGCTGGATAGGCGTCACGGCGTCCTTACCTTCCGCATGACGCAGGTCCTCACCGGACACGGAAGTTTCGGGAGGTTCCTGTGTCTGATAGGGAGGGAAGAAACGCCTGGGTGTCACCACTGCGAGGATCGTCCGGAGGACACGGTGGAGCATACGGTGCAGGACTGCCCCGCTTGGGCAGAGCACCGCCGTGTCCTCACGACGGCGATAGGCGGAGACCTCCCGCGCCCGGCATTGGTCGAGGCCATGCTGCGGGGCGAGACGGAGTGGGAAGCGGTCGCCTCCTTCTGCGAAGCAGTCATGCTCGTGAAGGAGGAGGCGGGCCGCCTGAGGGAGAGGACAGCGTCCTCCCTCCATCCCAGCCGCAGTGGTAGACGCCCACGGCGTCGGACGTCACAGGACGATCTCCGGCCACCGTAGGCGCGGGCATGCGGGCAGCGAGTAATGGGCGACTTGCTGTCCGACCATGGACCATGCCCGGGTCGACGGCGCGTTGTGTTCCACGCGCGCCTCAAGGAGTGTCAGCACATTGACGGGGCCTGTAGAGGGCCAGAGCCTGCCGGGGTCGCGGGACTTACCCATCACCGTAACCCCGGTACGTAAAGGGCTCGTGAAGGACACCGTGGATTTTAGTCAGTACAAGTCTGACAGTCCCTCCCGCCCTGCCCTGGGTGGGAGGACTCATTTGATGATTTTACCACGCAAAAAAAAAAAAGCGCTGAAAGAAACCTTTTACTAAATATAATTTTATAAATATTTTAACGTTCGTGATGATAACAAAATTATAATGAATGGGTCTATACTTATTATGTGTCTACATCAAACGCATATTTTTTTTAAACGTTGTAATGTACGTTTGGTGCATAGTTATATAAAAATAATGGCTTTTTGCTGAAAAACTTTATATCTTTAGCGATAAAGGTAAAGTTTCTACAGTACAGTCCAAGATCCATTTATTAAAAAAAGCGGCTAAGTACGAGTCGGATTCGCCCATGAAGGGTTCCGTAGAAGCAAGTATCATCATAATATAGAAGTTCTTGTTCCTTGCAAGTTTGTTTTATATTTGAGTTGATTGAATGAATGGTAAACGACGGTTTACGATCTATGACGCATTAAAAAAAAACTAATTACTTGATCTAGTTCAAACCAATTTTCGCTGGAAGTTTGCATTGTAATGTACATCATATTTCAGTTTTATCATTCTCTTATTTTAGAAGTTACTGGGGGCGGGGGCGGGTCACATTTATCTTTTGATTTTCATTTCTAAGTTTGGGGCACCCCCATAATTTGTTTTTTTTTTTGTGTGAAAATCCTAGTTCGGTTAACATAATACATCTACTTACCAAGTTTCAACAGGATAGCTCTTACACTTTCGAAAAAAAGTGGCTGTGACATACGGACGGACAGACATGACGAATCTATAAGGGTTCTATTTTTAGCCATTTGGCTACGGAACTCTTAAAATACGTGTTGAAGGCTTTAAAAGCTTTCGTTTGAACGTTAACATGGAAAATTTTGGTGTTTTTTTCTGTAAGATGGCAGTATAATTTTGTTTGATTTTCTTACATTCCTTTCTTTTATTATTCTGGTCGTTATTTTGATTTATTAATCGCTGTCACCGCAATAACTTGGATGATCATTAAAATGACTTCGTTTTTGCGCGTATTACAAAGGTTTTAAAATATAATAACCTCAATTATTGAATGATTTAGACTTATTTTGATCTGACGGGGCCCCCTTAGAGGCCTAAAGCCTGCCGGGGTCTTTGAGGCCGGGGCCGGGGGGTTTTAGTCAGTACCAGTCTGACAGTCCTTCCCGTCCCACCCTGGGCGGGAGGACTCAGTTGATGATTTTAACGTTAAAAAAAAGACTTATTTTAATCACTACATACGAGTAGTATAATATATAGTCGCTTCCCGCTGTCCGTCGGTCTGTCCCCATGTATGCCTAGATAAATAAAACTACGTAACGGATTTTGATGCGGTTTTTAAATAGATAGGATAGAATAGGAAAGTTTATATGGATAGAACATGCATAATATTGTAGAGATTGCACCCGTGCGGAGCCGGGGCGGGTCGCTAGTGATATATATTATATGAAAGTCTGTGTGTATTGTACTTCTATTAAGAAAAGTAAATACTTTCTGTCCTGTAATATGTGTGCTCAATGTTATTTTTATGAAGTCTCCATGTAATTTATATCTACGAAGAACACGATTATGCTTTTTGCCCTAAATTGGACTTAAAACTTCTATACTAGAATAGAATACACTTTAATATGCACACCATACAAATTACAGGTACCTACAAAGTAGAACTTATAAATAGGGTGACACAAGGTTTTATCGCTAAAAGCGAAATTTTCAAGACCATTTGAAGAGGAGGGAGAAATAATCTATACTTCTTACTTATTTTCGATAAAAAAAATGCGTTATAACTTTGCTTTCACTTAGTGCACTCATGCTCCTCAGATGCTTGATTGGAACATTGTGTTACGATACGATTCAGTTCGGGGTTCGAATTGCTTCATATACATATCCCCCAAATATTGTCACGTATCTTACTGGAATCGTAATCCCTCTGACTGTCTCGGCAAATTTCTAGATTTCTCGGAATTATTCTACGAGTATAATCTGACATATCCTTCTTTTGAAATTGATCATGCAATGGGGGCAATGTGACACGATACTCGTAACATCCACCGATACCAGTTTTGGTATCGATAGCAAAGAAAATCGTGTCCTGTTATATCGATACTATTATATATAAAATACTGGATCGAATCGTGCACCACTACCCTTAAGTCCCTGAATGTTAATTGAATAATTAGAACGAAAAAAAGGGTAAGTAAAGGCGTCGACGTTGGCACGTGTTAAAGGATAAAACGTGAATTAACCTTGACTGGTTATAAAAAGTTTCTTTTTCTTTTTTTAACGATGTTGCTGGGTAAACCTAACCAGCTAAATGGCCTTACTTTTAAAAAAGCGAAACGTTTTAAAAATAGGTGTTAATTTCGCACATTTTTATTTTTGATCCGGTTCCAAGGTTTGGTCCTTCGATCTGGATTAAAAACCCTATTTTAAATTTATGCTAAAACCAGCATTGAGGTGTGATGTTAGGGAATATTTTAGAATATTATGCAAGTTACTAAACATGGATTGTAACTTAGTGCAGCCGTTGCACGCTTGAAATAGCAGGATAAGGCTAACAACTTCCGTGCGTAGAATACTATCTCGTAAATTTGTTCTGGAGGACTGACGTTGCGGGTAGTCGTATATTTTTGCATAGTTTTGTCATTTTGTTACTTTAGATATAAAATATAGTCTTTGTTTTTAAAACTATATCTAGTTGAACTGTCAAAAAAGTGTCAGCATAGTAACGGGGCCTGTAGAGAGCCAAAGCCTGCCGGGGTTGGGGGTCTAACGAATTAACCGTGACCCCGGTACGTAAAGGGCTATTGAAGGACACCGTGGATTTTAGTCAATACAAGTCTGACAGTCCCTCCCTGCACCGGGTGGGAGGACTAATTTGATGATGTTACCACGATAAAAAAAAAACTAGTTGAACTAGGTTACGACAGAGGTTTTACTTAAACGAGCTTACTGATGACGCGATCTGACGCAATTTGACAGACATTTTATTATGATATAAAAGGTGCTGTTATCTACGGGTAGATGAAAAATAAAACACGCTCGCCACGAAGACGTAACTCATTCGAATTGCATCATTATATCGTAGTAGCAAAGGTGATTTTATTTTTTAGTTCAATTGCAAACAGCACGAAAGGAGTCATGAATAAGCTTGCTAAGGACCCAGTTGAGGCCCGAGAGTCCCCGAGGCTAGGGCCCAGGCTACACTACTACTACACAAAGTGATAGTCCTTATTGGAGGAGGACTCATTTATTGGACAAGAAGACTCATTTATTGGAGTGTTTTTATTGGAGGAGGATGATTTTAACAAGAGTCCATAGGTACTCGTATGTAACGTAAAAAGTAACTAAAATGGATGCACTAATAGGTAGATACAATTTTAGTTACCGTTATCCAAACTAATATTATAAATGCGAAAGTAACTTTGTGTGTCTGTCTTTCTGTCTGTCTGTCTTTTCTTCACGCCTAAATTACTGAACCGATTTGTGTGAAATTTGGTACAGACATAGTTTGGAACTTGAGAAAGGACATAGGATAGTTTTTATTACAAAAACAAACAAAAATCTGCCGGAAGTAATTATTCCATGCGAACGAAGTCGCGGGCAAAAGCTAGTATCCCATATATTTGGGGGCGCGCCTATTGCTATCAACCGGGCACAAACCCAGACTTCGTGACTGCTACCGAGACATTCCTAATTAAAAACCCTATAACACTTTTCTGAACCCTAGAGTTAAATCCAGGACTTCTTGCATAGCAGTTGAAGTCATGTAAAATCCACCAACTTGTAACAGACCCATGTGTTTGATTACATTACATTTCTTCACTCAGAAAGGTTTTTTTTTATCGTGGTAAAATCATCAAATGAGTCCTCCCACCCAGGGCAGGGCGGGAGGGACTGTCAGACTTGTACTGACTAAAATCCACGGTGTCCTTCACTAGCCCTTTACGTACCGGGGTCACGGTAATTGGTACAGTACCGCGACCACGGCAGGCTTTGGCCCTCTAGAGGGGGGCCCCGTCAGTTTGCTTACACTCTTTGAGGCGCGCGTGAAACACAACGCGCCGTCGACCTCGGCATGATCCATGGTCGGACAGCGAGTCGCCCATTACTCGCTGCCTGCATGCCCGCGCCTACGGTGGCCGGAGATCGTCTGGCGACGTCCGACGCCGTGGGCGTCTACCACTGCGGCTGGGGTGGAGGGAGGACGTTGTCCTCTGCCTCACGCGGCCCGCCTCCTCCTTTTCAAAATTCCTACCTTTTCAGAAAGGTAGGACTTTTCCCACCTCTCTGAGGATCCCAACAAATTAACAAAATAAGTAAGTTTATGCTAAAATTCTGAGCAGTTAGCGAATTGCAACAATTTCTCAGTCCTTTTCTGTTTCTGTGTTGCCAGTCTCTTTGAGAACACTGGCATTCCAAACTAGCAGTAAAACAAAACAAAAAAGAAAACTTTACTACCCTAACGACTCATCCAACAAGACAAAGGAAAGACTTTAGTCGACATTGGACACGGAAAATATTTCATTTGTATGCAATTTCAAACGTCGGAGTTTTTCTTGCGATTCCACCCCCGATATTACAGCAAATAAATTGAAATATGTACGGCGTATTTTAAAATCGTATTTTTCTAGACACTGACACATGATAAATGACGTTTCTAGAATTCCAATGTGGCCGCTACACTGAACTGTTCGATTTGAATTTTTAATTTTGGATGGAAGTTTTCTGCCAAAGAGGTTAAATGCTTCCTAGTTTGTGGAATCAGTTTTGTTACGGATTTTAATTGTAGTAGTTTCGTCTCCTAATCTTGTATTAATTATAATAATTTAAAACAAAAACGTGTCACTGTGTTTGTGATTGCACTCCTCCATTTGACCTATTTTTAATGTTTTTTTTTCTGTACGTGTGAGATTATTAAAATTGTTTGACGTCAGGAAAGTGCTTTGCTTTGCTGTCTTATTTTAATCAAAATACTGAAGCTAAATCATTTAATGATTTATAAAAAGCACATTATATACAAATGAAATAACTGGGTTTTAAAGTCGTTAAAAGCAAAACATGTTTTCTCAGAAAAGTTAAGATGACGTTTACATGACAGCTCTTTGACGTTTATCTGCCACAGGCGCCATTTTGATTGTGTTGATTCCAAGTTATAATATTGTTTACGTGTGTTGGAGTGTTTATTATTAGTACGCTGTAATCACAAAAAATATACACAACTACAATGTTGCTTTTCAAACCATTATCTGCATACCTTTTTTTTTTAATTATGTTGGGATTGGCTTCCAATCGCACCAAATGTAGCTGAATATCAGTATTTTACATAGAGCGATTGCCTATTTGACTTACGTAACCCAGTAACTGGGTAATACGACCTTCGAGCCTCTGGCTAAGCCCTTCTTACACAAAGCGATGCAAGTCTCCGATCTCTTCCAACATCGGTATCTAAGCGGCTATTGGAATACAAACCCATAGAGGTTCGTACACAGGCACGTTTCAACGGATACCAAAATCTTAAGATATCGGAGACTTGAGTCGCCTTGTGTACGAAGGGGCTAAGAGTAACGACTGTCAAAGTTCTTCAAATGACAGCCAGGACAACAGCTTTACGTGCTTTCCGAGGCACAGACGGATCTCGCTATGATAAATGGTTACCGATCCTAGTATTAAGCTACCAAGCGCGGCTTAACCTGGAAAGTCGGTCTGTGCGACTGTTTAAAAGAAAAAATAGGAATCACAAGAACGTATTTTTTTTTACATAATTCAAATATTCAGTCAGACTTGACTGACTAAAAACCACGGTGTCCTTCAATAGCCCTTTATGTACCGGGGTTACGGTAATTTGTGAGTCCCGCGACACCGGCAGGCTTTGGCCCTCTACAGGCCCCGTCACTATGCTGACACTCCATGAGGCGCGCGTGGAACACAACCCGCCGTCGACCCGGGCATGGGTCATGGTCGGACAGCGAGTCGCCCATTACTCGCCGCCCGCATGCCCTGAACACTTGTCTAAAAAAATATCAACCTCAAAACGGCATTTGACGGTGATATAAGGGTCGTTTTGCAGTTACACTTTTTTTGGTTCAACAGATGTTTAACATTTTGTTGAACGACGGTTAATGAACCCTATCAACAGATAGGGTTCATTAACCGTCGGTTGCCATTTGCGCTCCAAAAACAAGGTGACATATTCCTAAATATTCTCTTCGCAATACTATAACTCAACAATATTTGAACCGTAAAATGGGCCCAAGAGAGTCCAAATACTAACATAAAATTTGAAAACTCATAAAAAATTTAAATCCTCGCTGGAATTGAATGAGACGTTATTATTAAAATAGGGCTGTCACCTAAAATTATCCGAGTAGGCAATTTGCCCCGCAAAATTGAAATTTAAAGCTATCCAACGATGAGGATAGTGAAATGTAATTTAATAATAGAAATAGACTTTGTAATTTCATCGCAGTGGTCCTTGGACTCGTATTGCGACGAGCAGGCAGGCCTGTTGGTCTAGTGGTTAGTGACCCTGACTGCTATGCCGGAGGTCGTGGGTTCGATTCCCACACAGGACAATTGTTTGTGTGATGAGCACGATCATTTGTTCTGTGTCTGGGTGTAATTTATCTATAATATGTATGTATTTAGAAATATTTAAGTATGTTTATCAGTTGTCTAGTACCCATAACACAAGCTCTGCTTAGCTTGGGACTAGATGGCGTTGTGTGAAAGTTGTGGAATATTTATTTATTTATTTTAAATATTAACAGCGGTAAGGCCTTTAGCCACAGCCCCCTCGGCCTTATCACGACATTTCACGGTTTTGTGACATTAAAGTAAACAGGGAATATGACGTAAATTAACTTCCTCGTACGTACAGTCACGAACAATAGTATGTATACACTAAGCAGTATTTAAAAGCGATGTTCTGCTACCATTATTGATTAAACTTTTGCCTTTTCATTGGACTTCTATTTTGGAAGCCATAATATTACGAAATATCTTATTTCAAAATGGAAAACAGTATTTCACGAGTTAATTGCGTTTTAATTTTGTTAAGTGTATAACATGTTATTGCTTGTGACTGTACATTAGAGGCGTTTTTCATTTTTCATACAATTATGCCTTTGTCAAACAGACAGACGAAAGCGAAGCGTTTCCGAAGCGATACCGAACCGAATCGAGACGTCAGTCCGATAGTTCTGTCACGCTATCGGATCGCTTTCGCTTTTCTATGTGACTGGATTCAAACAATTCCATACATTACAAATAAAAACGTCACGCTTCGCATTCGTCACGTCTGTCTGTTTGACAAAGGCTTTAACGTCATAATACTTTCAGTATGCTACACGGTAAAGTACGGAAATCTTGTGCTATTGCCTCCGATCCGTGCCACCGATATTATCAAGAGAGTTATTCTTTACTGCGTTAATGCTAAATTGGAACACTACGCTTCGTCGACCCGAATCTAGATCCTGATCGTACGCCGAGGATGTTCTCAATCTCACGTATACCGCCTCCTTTTTGGGAAATCCTAACATTAATCTGTTCATCTGTCATCGTAATTAATAAACATATCTTTAAAACTTATGCCGCCTTATTACAAAAAGGGGTTTAACTAAGAACCCAGGTTTAATCACACAAACATTATTACAAATCGTGGTTTTATGATAAATCATGGTCTAACAGTAGTAGCTGTCAAAGGAGTGTCAAAGTTTCGCATAGCAACTTTCTCATTGTGTTGTAGTTTTTGTGTTATTTTCACGCAAAATGGATTTTTAAGGTAAATTTAATTGTTATTACTCATTGTGGATAATCGTTCAAATGGCGGTACTCAAGTCGACGTTTTATCTTAATTTTGTAATACGGACAAATTTAAACCTCTTCAGATAAACCTGGACTTGATAGACCAGGTTTAAACCAAGGTTTATTTAGTTTTTGTAATAAGGCCGAGTTTGTTTAAAAATAAAATCTGTTGTGATTTTACCAATTTTCTTTGTAGACGAAAGACTTTCCGAGAAATTAGTGCATAAATAACATCTAAAGCTCACCCATCTTAAAGTAAAATAACCTCTAAATCAAAGTTTATAGCGTCTATTTTATTAAATTCACTCCGCTATCTATAACCGTGATTGATAAGTTAGTTTTGGACGTCTCAGTTTGATAAGAGGTTTTTTTCGGGCTCTTTTATGAGGCAATATTTTTTTTCGGGCATCCGATTTGGATCTCTTCAATATTGTAAGATGAAAGAACCATTTGTATCTATTACGCCTACTAAAATGAAAAATCTGATCAGTTATAGTTGCCCAGGGGTTCTGTAGAGAGTTCATATTTTTTTATTTAGCAATTTTTTGTCATCGTAACATCATCAAATGAGTCCACCCTCCCTGGGCGGGACGGAAGGGACTGTCAGACTCGTACTGAGTAAAATCCGTGGTATTCCTTCAATAGCTCTTTACATTCCAGGGTCACGGTTACCTTATAAGACGATCCCCAACTTCATTTAAGCCTTTGTCAAACAGACTGGCGTGATGAATGCGAAGTGTGACGTTTTTATTTGTAATGTATGGAATTGTTTGAATTCAGTCACATAGAACAGCAAAAGCGATCCGATAGCGTGACAGAACTATCGGACTGACGTCTCGCTTCGGTTCGGTATCGCCTCGGAAACGCTTCGCTAGCGATAGGCTTGCGTTTGACCACTAGCTTGCTTGATGGTAAGCGAAAATGTGGTCGACGATAAAGTGTTGTATGTATGTGTTGTGTGTGATGTCTGACTGTATTCAAGTGTTTGTACATTAATAACAGAACTGGCAAGCAGCACCGCGTATAATATTACACGAACCTTTTTTGACCCCCCCATTATACAAAAACTATTTCACATAAACATTTCTTTGACCCACAGATAGTTTAGAGCCTGGACTAATACATAGGATATCTTTTATCCCAGTACAACTTTGCCGTGGGATTCGTTTGACTTCCGCAACAACCAAGTCCTGGATAAAAGCAAGTCTCGTATTCTTGTTCATTCATATTGTATCGTCATGTATCTAAGTTTTCTTTGTCTCACAGCGGCTCAAAGCCTGTATTGTTTTGTTACAACTTCTATAAAGTTACAAAGTGATTGTTATACTGTGCCCTTCGCACAAACATTCGTTATGGAATGGAGTTGTGGGCTATGAAACGAACGGAGTATTTCTGTCTCGGCGAAATCGTAGAAGAATTTACTTGATTGTCTACTAAATTACTTTTAGCACGAAAAATGTATAAGGCAAGGTTGTGGGGGGTGTGTTTCGGCATGAGGGCGGCGAGTAATGGGCGACTCGCGGTCCGACCATGGACCATGCCCGGATCGACGGCGCGTTGTTTTCCACGCGCGCCACAAAGAGTGTCAGCATAATCACGGGGCCCCCCTTTAGAGGGCCAAAGCCTGCCGGGGTCGCTGGATTCACGAATTACCGTGACCCCGGAACGTAAAGGGCTATTGAAGGACACCGCAAATTTCAGTCAGTACGAGTCTGGCAGTCCCCCCCCCCCTCTGCCCTGGGTGGGAGGACTCATTTGATGATTTTACTACGCTAAAAGAAAAGGTTGAATGTGAATACATTTTTAGGATCAGTATCGCTTTTAGCAGACCAAAAAGAGCTTTATGTCGTTATAACAAAAACGAAAAAAAAAGGAAATTGTGAACATGGCACCGAGTTAAACTAACTTTTATTACGTCATGGACACAAAGAGGTCTTTGATCGGCATAACTCAATTCTCTGTAGTAATTGTACTTAAGTTCTAACGCGGTACTCTAATCCGGCTAGACTGACGATCCTAATTAGATTCAAAATCTCATTAGATCTTTAGTAAAAGCCATGTTCCATTACTGCTACCTACCTGTTCCTATTTAATTTATTAAAAGAATATTGGAGATCTTGCTAGGTACCACAATTTATTACATACGTAACAATACACCCACATTTCTCCATCTATGTTTAAGGCCTTTGTCAAACAGTCAGGCGAGTCCGAAGCGATAACGAAATACGAGACGTCAGTCCGATAGTTTGGTCACGCTATCGGATCGCTTTCGCTTTTCTATGTGACTGGATTCAAACAATTCCATACATCACAAATAAAAACGCCTCGCTTCGCATTCGTCACGCCTGTCTGTTTGACAAAGGCTTAAGTGATAGGGCGTGCCAATAAACACGAACCGCATACAAATCCCGACTCTAAGGCTGATAGTAAGAAATTCCTTTACAATATTGTTCTCTAAAGCCTATGAAACCAGTCTGATGGTGGAAACGAGATTATAGATACCCAATTAGGATTAAGCTAGGTAAGTGTATTTAGTACTTGGCTGTGGTCCAGCCTCTAATTGTGTGGTTTGTGACCTGCAACTTTGTTAGGTTATCCGTGGAACTGTAGGTGGGTAGCACAAGCAGTGATGTAATCGGGACAGTGCCCCGGGGCCCCTCAATCCACTGGGGCCCGTCGCCCCCTTGAGTTAGTTTCGAAAAAGAAACGTCGAACGCCTCGAAGTGACTTTGCGAATTTCTCCCACCTTTAGAATACTTTAACAGCTTGCAACGCAGCTATTTGCATGGCAATTCACTTGTTTGAAATTATGTTGTAACATTGACATTATGGTCTCTAAATAGCGCGCTTGAACGTTCCTTCATTTAAAAATAATTATTTCAATGACGTCTGATCTCAACAACATAAAAATATTATAAAATAACTAGAATTGGAGATGACCCTTGCCCAGCTGAACAGGCTAAAGAAAAATTTAAAACTGATAGCTATAGCTTTGGGATCTTTAAGTCATAAATGGATAGATTACTTCTAGGTAAGCGTGCTTTACAGTCGCCCAAATTATTGTTAACTATCAGGCGAGATAGTGTTCAAACGCGAGCCATAAATAAAATAAAATGGTTACAATGGGCCCCAATTTCTTCTTGCTCCGGACCCTCATAGCTACGCCACTACAAGGTAGTTAGCAGGGCAATAGATTTTGTTTACTTGAAGTTGTGGAAAGGTCAGTAAACGTGGGATGCATTAATGAGTATGAAGTTGTAAATGGGGATTAGGTGAATGGGTAGTTTTTTAGTATTGTACTAGCGACCCGCCCCAGCTCTCCCCGAGTGCAATCTTTACTGTACTATCCATGTTTTATCCTATAAACCTTTTTGAATCATTCTACTTAATAAACAACCGCATTAGAATCCGTTGCGTAGTTTAAAAGATCTAAGCATACATAGGGACAGACAGACAGCGGGAAGCGACTTTGTTTTCTACTATGTAGTAATGAGCAGAGCAAACTCACGTAAGAAGGTAGGGGGGTCGCGTGGTTGTCTAAGTAACTTACCGTGAGTCTGGAATTAAAAGAGCAATTGAAAAAAGACGCTCCATCCAGGGCCGGTGGAATCATTTGATGATTTTTCCATATAACAAAAAGAGAGAAGAGCTCGTAGCTAAATAAATACAGCCGCACAGACCGTTCTTCCGGGTTAAGCCGCGCTTGCCGAGGTTGGTCTGTGGATGGGTGACCATCTGTCATAGCGAGTCTCCTCCGTGACTCGAAAAGCACGTAAAGCCGTTGGTCCCGGCTGTCATTTGTAGATCTTTGACAGTCGTTACTGTTAGTCAGGAGCTCTAAAGTCTAACAACCAGTCTTACCATGGGGTATCGTATTACCCAGTTACTGGGTTTTGGAGGTCCGACAGGCAGTCGCTCCATGTAAAATACTGTTATCCAGCTGCATCTGGTTCGACTGGAAGCCGACCCCAATATAGTTGGGAAAAGGCTAGGCAGATGATGACCATTTAACAAAAAGATAATGTAGTGGTTTTATAAAACACTAGCACTTTTCCCGCGACTTCGTCCGCGTGGGTTACGTACTTTCCTTATTCCCCCTTTTCACCCCCTTAAAGGTTAAATTTCCTAAAACCCCTTCTTAGTGCTCCCCTACATTATAATAGGAAGGCGTGTGCAAAATTTCACATTCCTAGCCCCAGTAGTTTCGGCTGTACGTTGATATGTCAGTCAGTCAGTTCTCCTTTTATATATATATATATATACTAGCGACCCGCCCCGGCTTCGCACGGGTGGACATTTATTTTTTAAGCTCTCTCACAATTTTAAATTCGTAATGTCTTTTGAATGGATTGTCCGATTGGAATAAAATAAAAAGTAATTTATAGCTATTGAAACAATCTTGTTCAATAAATAGTTTATTTGGATAAGGATTAGTATTTGACGATAATATGATCAATAAACATAGGCTAATAATTTTAATTACTTGTATTCTATGGAAAAGTGGTAATAATGGCTAAAATATAAATGTTTGGTTTATACTATCGCGGACTTTTTTGTAGGCATTATTGAGTTCTACAACTTTTCTATAGAAGTCAACCATACATCTCTAACCATTTAGGCAGCGTTCGCGAGAATCGTTATCGTACGGCAGTTTTTTTGACGCCTTACTCCACAATTTTCACTACCACGAAAAATCCTATCTATTTTCCGGGATAAAATATAGCCTATACGGATTCGGAAGAATCCCTCTAAGTAATGGTAAAAGAAATTTTGAAATCGGTCCAGTAGTTTTTGAGCCTATTCAATACAAACATACAAAAATACAAAGGTTTCCTCTTTATAATATTAGTATAAGTATAAGTATAGAAGTATAGACTAGCACTTTTCCCGCGACTTCGTCCGCGTGGGTTACGTACTTTCCTTATTCCCCCTTTTCACCCCCTTAAAGGTTAAATTTCCAAAAACCCCTTCTTAGTGCTCCCCTACATTATAATAGGAAGGCGTGTGCAAAATTTCACATTCCTAGCCCCAGTAGTTTCGGCTGTACGTTGATATGTCAGTTAGTCAGTTCTCCTTTTATATACCTATATAGATATATATATATAGATGAGACAATATAATACTTGAAAACACTAGCTTATGCCAGCGGTTTTGTTCACGTGGAGTTATTTAATTATCCCAGAAGATTGTAATATCTGGTTTAAAATTTATAATGTATTGTATTGTATAACGGGCTAGTTTTCGTAACACCACGTCATATGAGAGTTTTTACGATTGTATCCTACCAATCATTCATCATTGCACTAGAACGGTTGAAAGAACTTTAATGAATTATGGCACAGAGGTCGGTTATAACCTGGATTAATACATATTTTTTCCTGTACTATCCCAAGGCTGGGCAAAGGCCTCCCCCAATTTCTTCCAGGAGTTCGTTTTCTAGGCCGCTTTGAACCAGTTCTCGTTGTATGTGTCTAGGTCGTTTCGTCTCCTTTTACTGGGCCAACCTCGGCGGTGTCGTCGATCTCCCTGCATCCATTGTGTGAAAACTTACATATTTTTTTTTTATCGTGATAAAATCATCAAATGAGTCCTCCCCTCCCACTCAGGGCAGAGCGGGAGGGACTGTCAGACTCGTACTGACTAAAATACAAGTTTTCCTTCAATATCCCTTTACGTTCCGGGGTCACGGTAATTCGTGAGTCCCGCGACCCCGGCAGGCTTCGGCCGTCTAGAGGGGGGGCTCGTCATTTTGCTGACACTCTTTGAGGCGCGCGTGGAACATAACGCGCCGTCGACCCGGGCATGGTCCATGGTCGAACAGCGAGTTGCCCATTACTCGCTGCTCGGTGGAGACTTACATAGCATAAATTTTATCCCAATACGAAGTTCTCTAGGGAGAATTTTCAATATACACGCGGACAAAGCTGTTGGCAACAGATAATTGAACAAATATCTATGTCAACGTTTGTAAATACAAATTATATTCTCAGGTCCTAACTTGTAAACGTGTGGGCAATTTAAAAGCCACGCACGAGTGACCTTGCTTACCGTTGGCTGAACGTTTAGTTGGCGGTTTTCCACGCTACTAGCCAACTAGGATACCTACTATGGTTTCTTTTTTTTTATCGTTGTAAAATCATCAAATGAGTCCTCCCACCCAGGGCAGGGCGGGAGGGACTGTCAGACTTGTACTGACTAAAATCCACGGTGTTCTTCAATAGCCCTTTACGTACTGGGGTCACGGTAATCCGTTAGTTCCGTGACCCCGGCAGGCTTTGGCCCTCTACAGGGGGCCCCGTCACTATGCTGACACTCCTTGAGGCGCACGTGGAACACAACGCGCCGTCGGGCATGGTCCTTCCACCTTCTATGTAGTATAGTTTATTAGTGACCCGCCCCGGTTTCTCATAAGTTCAAATTTTTTATCTACCGTAAGATGGGGATACTTTGATCAATTTTTAACTTTATATGACTGTAGCATTCTCATTTTTAGCGAAATTATTATTATTTAAAAGTATAATAGTCGGTTTTTTGTGTAGATTTGGATAAGCTAATTTTAACATGCTAAATTTTAATAATTTAAGAAAAAAAAAAATTAAATGTAAGCGATCAAAGTAAAACCGTGAGTGGGGATACTTTGATCACCCATGTTTTTACTATGGAATTCGAAAGTAAACCCGAAACGAAACGACGGAAAAAAAAACAAAAAAATCGACCGGTAATTTTTCATTTTATAAGCATTTTAATGCTTTAATGCTGCTTGTGAAACTTTGATCATTATAAATAAAACAGATTTTACTCTAATCAGTCTTTATTTTACGACTTAGGAACATAATTTGTTTTTACTTAGAAATAAGCAATAGTTTAACTATCAGATCACAGAAAATTGTATTCTAATCAGTTCTTTTCTTATTTTTAAATTATATTATTAAGTACAATGTCTACTGACTAAACAACAATCAACATTCCTTATTAATTGGGCAGTATTTCGAATATTCGTCCTTGTGCCTTTTTAATATAGAATATGCAATCGGGGCCTGGGAGATTATTTTGGAATCTAGCAACATGTCGGCCTTGTCTGTCTAAATAAGCTTCAACAGAGATTTTTCTTCGGTATGGCTAAAAATAGGTTGTGCACCTGGAGTTCTAGTAAAGTTTCCTTTATATTTATTGTACAAGGGTTAGAGTTCCAAAGGGAATATCATATTCTCTGGATGCAGCCCTTAAAGACATAGCTCCTGTCACTACTCTTGACAAAGCTTCATTTAATAATTCGTCACTGTAGTTTATATATCTTCTCGTACCGGTTTTTTTTTGTAATCTCGCGGCATGATGTTTCTGAAGCAATAGATTAATAATAATATATAAAGAATCATAAGAATCGGATAAAAGTAGTTAACCACACCCTTACTTTAAAACGTAGGGTTACTTCGATCACACGATCAATCTCACCCAGCCTGTTGATCAATGTCACCCCGCGTTAATTTTTTGCCAATAACACAAGCAAATTTTGAGGTTAGGAAATCACAATATTTTTTTATAGTGCACAAATTAAAGTTAAACTAACCGAATATAAATTACATTATGCCTAGACACAAAGCGAATTAGTTACGGACAAAGTTTTGCGGGCTAAAAAAATATATTAATATGTAGTTACTCACCTTTTCAATTGTTTTATGCAAAACGAGCCGCCGCACTCGCCTATGCTTCTAAGGGAAAGATGGCTGACAATCAGTGTTGCCAACACGAAAAGAAAAAGTCGGGTAGTGCGTTCCGTTTTCTCAATATTTGCACTTAAGTTTCTAAAAGAAGTTTCGATCAATGTCGCCCCGCGATTTAAAGTAACCCCATTCTACGGTACCTGCTGGATTTTCCGAAGATTTCGTACATTAAATCTTTGCTTAGACGATAACCGTATTGCTTTCTAGAGTCAAGAGCTACCTCATAATTATTGATATAAAAAAATCAAGTGCCGCAATCTCAGCTGTGTGAATAGCTTAATGGTATAAACGTTGGTTTGTTATGCCAATGACTGAAGCGGGTTTGAAACCTAAATATGAACAGGTTTCTTTTTGTTTACATTTAGTTTTTTTGGGTGTTTCTCTATTTAAATTTAATACCAAGTCTAAACAAAAAAGAAAAAGATAAAAATATGATTGTACGACTCACGGCTTGATTTGGAGCCCGCTATCAATTCTCGCCAACATAAGGCCCTCATACACATGTGCGCTGTACAAAGATTTGCAAATAACCCATTTCTCAACTCTGTCTATGAATAATATCACAATCTAGCCTGTAAATTAAACCTGTATTTGAGTCCCTTTTAAATTAAAATACCTTGCCGCGTAATCTTCTTGAATCTCTTGAGAGATAAGTTTTAATATGGACTGTGTTGCGTAATTTTGTGGTTAAATGTGTCATGTGTGTGAGTGTGTTTATGTGTGTGTGTGTGTGTGTGTGAATTTCAGTGTGGTTTTAGTAGAGAGTCTAATTAGTGAAACTTGTTTAGATTAAATTATTTTAGTATGCTCTTGTTTCTCTAAGTTAGTCCCGAAAAGGTTTGAGGTTTTTAGTTTTAGTATCTGACTGTGCGCAGACGTATAATTTGTGATAATTGCGACGACATCTCTTATAACTCCTGACGTAAAAGGATGGGTCTTATGAGTTTGTGTGCCTGCCTGTGAATCTGTGTGTTTCATAGATCTTCAAATAACTTTTTAGACGCGTTTTTTTTATTGAAGTGTAAACTTCTTTAGCGGCGGTGTGCACTTTTTTGGAATGGGTAAAAAATGTTAAACTCGCGTCAGGACACGTGACCTGATCGAAAATTCGTAAGACGGCGCAGGGCGCTTGCGCGAATGTTCGTGTGTGTTTATTACTATTCAAGTTTTCACTTCTGCCGGCACTCCCAGAGTGCAACCCATCGTTTTTTAGGGTTCCGTACGTCTGAATACAAAAACGGAACCCTTATAGGATCACTCGTGTGTCTGTCCGTCCGTCGCTTACAGTCAATTATCTCTGAATCTATTAGACCGATTAAGTTGAAATTTGGTACACATATCAATTCCTGTGACCCAAACACAGAGGTGTGACGTGAGCAGATGAAATCTGTATATGGGGGGTCATTTTTGGGGGGGAAGGGGAAAATTAAAAAAAAAAATTCTGAAAACTGCATCGTGTGGCATATCAAATGAAAGGTGTGTTGAGAAGATCTTAAATGTATTTTTTGTAATTTTAAAATAAATAGTTTCCAAGTTATTCAAGAAAATAGACGAAAATTGACCATTCCCCCCCCCTTATCTCCGAAACTACTGAACCTAAAATTTTGAAAAAAATACAGAAATTAGTTTTCTCCTTATAGATTATAGGAAAACCTATAAGAAGTCCATGATATTAAAATAACATGGTAAATCAATCAATATTGTGCGTACCAACTTACATTTTTTTTTTAATACGTCATTTATCGTAAACCGCAATTTATCTTTCAAAGTTACAACCAACTTTTATATAATGTTACTTGCTGCTACGGAACCCTTTAAAGGCGAGTCCGACTCGCACTTGTTTGAATACTTAACTTGATGTGTTCTAAATGGTTCAAGATCAATATTGTTGATTACATAGATTGGTTCAGGCGTTTGATGTTCAACATGTCGTAGGTTACTTATATTTTTAGAATATTTAGTTATACCTAGTTATTATTTTTAATCTAATTAGCAGGCTCCTATGCCAGCTTCATTCAGGTTTTACTCTTGCTTCACCTTTTTTATTTCAGAGGCCTGTAGGGTTCCCCAAAGGCGGTTTAGTTAACACTGACATAAAAAAGGTGGGTGGGAGGCGAGTAAATCTGACATCAAAAACAGTCACCTTATAAAATAACTAGCTGCTGCCCGCAACTTCGTTCGCGTGGAATATTGACTTCCGGCACATTTTTGGTTTTACCCACATAAAAACTATCCTATGTCCTTTCTCAAGTTCCAAACTATGTCTGTACCAAATTTCACACAAATCGGTTCAGGGTTCAGGGTTCGGTTTTAGGCGTGAAGAAAACACAGACAGACAGAGTTACTTTCGCATTTATAATATTAAGTTTGGACTAGCTGCTGCCCGCGACGTCGTTCGGTGAACGCTATACAGCACCAAAAATACCTACGATAAAGTTCACTGCTCGTTCCCCGTAAGTGATAGCGTGATAATATGTAGCCTATATGTTGACCCGACTTCTTAATAATATTCGTGCCAAGTTTGAAGTAAATCCATGCAGTACTTTTTGAGTTTATCCCGGACATACAAACAGACAAGTAGACAAAAATTATAAAAACTATATTTTTGGCTTCGGTATCGATTGTAGATCACACCCCAAAAATTAAAAAAAAAATTCAATGTACAGTTTTGACTTTCCTACCATTTTATTATTATATATAGATTCCGATCCAAATATACACCTACAATTCCATCAGCAATATTCATGAAAAATTATGTAACTAGGTAACTACCGAAGTTATTAGAATATTCCAGAATCCAATAAGAAAACGCGAAAAAAAGAACCTAAGTAATAAAAATAATAATTTCCTTCTCTCGCAAAATATCCGTGATAAAAGGTATAACATCTCAAATATACCCAACAATGGAGGCGAATGATTTCTAAAGGAAAACAGTTGCTAAGTCCCACAAAAATAGTCGAATAATAAGGCTGTGTTCAGACGACACGCGCGTCAACAGCCGCGCCTAGTTGGTCCGCACGAGGCGGGCGCAACGCGGACGCGAGCGTGAGTGCGGTTAGACTTTGTTAAATACAATTTCAGATCTATCGGTGTGTCATAAGACTCCAATTATATATGTCGTAGACCGATCGTTGAATCAGCCACATCGTGATATGCTTAAGCAGACCGTCATCCGCCGGTACTCCATGATCTGTCCAGTTAGGCGGATTGACGAGCGTAACGCAATAACGTCGATCAGATCGACGAATACAACGTATTTTTAGTAGATACTACTCCTCCATCATCTAAGGAATGATATGAAAGAAAAAGGAATAGATGATACTGTAACACCTGATAGGTGGGAATGGAAGAAAAAATGTGTTGCACCGGTCGGTAACATACAAGTAAAATGGGATAAGGGCAGGAACAAGATGATGATGAATACCGTTTCGTATCCAGAGATTGCGCGTTGACTAGGACAGGTTAGGTTAGAAGGGGAAGGAATGATCGGCCGGCGACATATACAAAATATTATAAAGCGAGTAAGACGCGACGCGTGGCGACCACTAGGGCGCGTGTCGTCTGATCGCAGCCTAAAGAAAAACGATATCGTAATTATTATAGAATAGACCCAACGCCAGATCTCTTTTGTAATGGGCCTCAGAATATCACGAATAATATAAAAGGAATATTATGTAATAGACTAGTGACCTTGAACTGGTCTGACGTAATATGAAATTATAGCAGAATACAAGGCCAAGATATTTTGGTTTTATTGCTACTTGAAGTGCGGTCTGCTGGACAAAATAAATTTGAATGAAATGTTTTCCTAGAGCTAAACTATGGATAGCTCGCCGTCCCATACAGGACCAGTCTGGGGTCAGTTTTAATGTTCTACGTATGCCACAAAGACGTAAATTTTTGGACGTCAAAGTCCCGGCCACCCTGTATACTAGACACTACGAAATGTGCGTATACCCCAAGCTACTCCTCTATTTAATCTTTCGGAGATTAAGGGTGTGATTTTTTGTATAATAAAAAAAAAAACATAAATATTTTCTCAAGGATCAAAGGACAAACTTCTTGAAATAATACTGACCGTTTGTTTTTTAAGGATAAAAATGTAAAAGCAATATCAGAAAGGAGGGAATGTCTGTGACGTAGAAATATTTGCCTTGTATCTTGAAATATTCCTAACATTTTCTTTTAGATTAAAACAATACCGGTGTGCTAGCATACTCAGACCATTCCCGTCTTTATTCACATTTTATATCTTTACTAGTTTTTGCAAGGTGCCAATGTGAGGCCTGAATTCCTTTTTTGCTGATGTTGGTCGCTTACGGTCGGTCGCTTACACTCAGTCACGTACGCTCGGTTGCGTACGGTCGGTCGCGTATTTTAGTGAAAAATAGCGCTCCTCAGTATGTATGTAATTTAGGACACAATGTATGTTACGTACGAATTAGCGTAAGAGGAATTCAAGCCTGAAAATATGGCAAATTATTTTATAATTCGATAGTCGTGTATAAGTACTCAAAAGAACTATTAACTTGTAGCCAAATCTTTTTCTAAGTAACTCACGCAAAATCCATTAAAAGACCAACAACTTACGAAAACCATTAAGTCTCAAAATAGACCAACAGAACAGCTCGACAAACTACTCCGCTCGAGAAATAACAAACATAAAGAATTTTATATCAATAAAAACTCCGCAATAAATAAAAAAAGAAAAAAGCCCACACATTCTCCGAGCGAACTTAAATTGCTGTTACCCTATTTCGAAGTTGTTAACTGCGAAATTATTCATGAAATGTTACTCCAACTCAGCTGTGATTTGTCGTTTTGCGAATCACACTAGTAGGTATGCGTGCCGGCTGCGAATCGGGGTTGACACCCGTGTTTTGTTTTACAATGCCTTTAGAATCGCACCTGTGCCTTTTGGAGGTTGTCTCTTCATAAGCGATTCGTGAGAAGCGATTTTATCTAGCATCTGTTTTATTTTGGGTATGGGAAATGGGAAATCATCAAATAACACGGCTCTATGCTCTGGATGGAGGGGAAGGAAGTGTCAGACTCGTACTGACAATAACTCAAATAACTATTTTGAACATATCCCAAACCCTAGGTCTATCAGACCAAAACGTAGTTTTCATTCATTATTGTGAATCACACTAGCAGGTATGCGTGCCGGCTGCGAATCGGGGGTGACACCCGTGTTTTGTTTTACAATGCCTTTAGAATCGCACCTGCGCCTTTAGGAGGTTGTCCTTTCGTAAGCGATTCGCGTGTAGCGATTTATCTGTTAGGACGTTTGACGCTGCGCTTGTAGCTGTGTAGGACGAAGTGATTAGAGCTTGTTTATAACATTAAAATTTTGTGCTCCTTTTTCTTTCTTATTTCTGTAAGGAGGTGGCCTACCCTTTAGCCCCACCTTTTACCTACCTGCCTTTTACCTTAGTCTCTGACAAGGGTTTAGATGTATTCCTCCATCGACACCGATGTCAGTGGTGTTAAATATAAAATACATGTTAAATATTAATTAAAGTACAGATTTAATGCATTGATAAAAACACGTTGGTATTTTGGACTCACAAAACCTCGTGCATGAAAGGTGAGGTGTTAAACTTCCATTTATAATAACTAAAAAGGTTGGTGAAAATGTAAGTGTGTCGACTGTAAGCCGATTTTCCGTCAACAGTGGGACCAGTGCCTTAAGTTGATTTCAGACGCTTTACTTTTTGTTCATATATATATGTGTTTCATTTAGCATCCTTCACTCCAAGTGACATCTCTGAATACCAATGAACCATGAATGCAAAAAAAAAACAGCAATGAGATATTGAATTTCGGCGTACGGCCATTTTCATTTGTGCTACGAATATTCGAAAATGTGGGTATAAAATACTATGTGTAAACTCATACTATGGCCTATAAAATATTTGTTTTAGCTTCTATTATTGTAAGAAACCACTGAACAAGACGGTATTGTTAAATGTTTTATGATCGCGGTTGAATACGCGACCGAATAGTTACACACTGGCTCGATTCTGAAACATAACAAACGTGTCTCCGTCGAATGAGCCGCCGACAGACAGTTTCGTCTATGATTTTTCAACGACATTACCTTTCAACTACTAACGATTCGCCGACACAACTATTCATTCATGAACGATTCGACGACGAACGTTTCGCCGACAGAACGATCAAGCCATGAGTGATTCGACGACAGAATCTTTCGATTCGTCGAGAAAGCTTATTAAGATATGCCCCATTTTTATGATTACTGAGTGTAACGCTCAGAAACTTCAATACGCAGACACGCCGCTTTGCCACTTCTCTTGTCTATACATATAATAAATCTGTAGAAGGGTCAATTCTGTACATTGAAAAAATAAATAGCGTGGGGTGTTGCTGGATCGATACCAAACCCAAATATATGATTAAAAATTTTTTTGTCTGTCTGTCTGTCTGTTTGTGCAGGCATCACGTGAAAACTAACGGTTCGATTTCGATGAAACTTGGTATAATTATTCCTTATTATCCTGGGCATAACATAGGATACTTTTTATCCTGGAAAAATACGTAGAAAAAAAATCTTAATTTTCAGTTTTATTCATAGACGTTGTTCTGTAGAACCGCGAACACACGTTGCATTACCCGCAGTGGATTCAGCGCCGTAATATTTATAAGATGTCATTGTTACTCAAAATGGAGAAATAAACCATCCACGCGAAGACCGACATCCGCGCGGACGGAGTCGCGTTCGGGATCATAAACGAAGAAAATTTCTTTAATCGATTTTCAACTTTATCACAGAATAGAAGGTTCATGTTCGATTATAAAAAGACAGTAATTACCGAATCTACATAGGCGAAATCGCAGTCATAAACTAGTTTGATTATTCAATCATTTAACTCTAAATTCCATTTGTATGTCTGCCCCCTAACTTCAACATCATCTAGTTTTCGCTTTCTACTTGAAACATGAAGCGTTCTGAATTCTGTTACCAAGCGTCTACATGTTCCATTTAATTTAATAGAAATGTGGTGGCTTCTAACTCACAATACATATGTAATAGGTATAAATCTGTGCAGATGACTATTAAAGTACGCTGTTGGATTATCAACTTTGACAGTCAGCCTTCAAAGTTCGAAATTCAGCTGCATGTTTCTGTTGAGGCATTTGATTAGGAGTAGAATAGTGATAGTAAACGCGATTGTCATATACAGCATGTATTTTCAGGAGTTTGCATTGAGATTGAGATTTTGCTTTGAGGTCTCCATTTAGGTATCATCATTATTATCATGAGCTTGTATTTGTCCACTGCTAGACATAGGTCTCTCCCAAGGTACGCCACTGAGCCCGGTCCTGAGCTTCCGTCATTAAAATATCCAACATGAACATAAAATCGGGATAAAAACTATCCTATGTGTAAAAATGCGGGCAGCGAGTGAGCATGCGGGTAGCGAGTAATGGGCGACTCGTTGTCCGACCATGGATCATGCCCGGGTCGACAGCGCGTTGTGTTACACGCGCGCCTCAAAGTATGTCAGCATTATGACGTGGAGGGCTTTAGAGGACTACAGCCTGCCGGGGTCGCGGGATAATGGTAGTAGCCATTCAGTTGTTTTAGTGAAAATGGTAGCTCTCAGAAGTCAAAACAATCGCCTTACATTCAAAATCCTCAATTTTGAGCTGTGATTGGTACAAACAATGGAACAAACAATTTCAAAGAATCACTTTTCAATAGAAGTATTTACGCAATTATTAAAACAATTTGATACTTATTAATTAAACAAACCATTGGATACTAGAAATAATTGGTGTCTAACAATTACAAATGAATACACGGTGAATTTAAGCGGTTTATTATTAAACAATAGGCCAAAAGCTTGTAAAGTTATATATTTCAAAAGATATTTTGAAATATATTACTTTGCAAGCTTTTGGCCGCGCATTCTATTGCGCGGCAGTCGAAAATTATATCACGAGAACATAATATCGGTATAAAAGAATAACTAGCTAGTAGGTACTACTTCACCACCGTACGCATTAATCTGCATTTTCAATTTATTTTCCGTCTCTTTCTATGGTGCGGTGTTGCATGCCTGTGTTCAGATTGGTAGCGGTACGGAAAAACGTCAGTTCGTTACTTAACTCAGTATCCTATTTCGGCGTGCAACGCATACATGTTCTACGCTATGTGCGAAGTAGCTGGTGGGGACTCTCAAATCGATTGCTGTTGTGGCAAAGGTGTGAACTTGACGTGTGTCAAGTTTATTATGCACCAGAACTTGTTTAAGTATTTTTTTTTTAATGAAATGGAAGAAAATGTTTTTCATAATATTTAGTTGGCAAGTATTTGCTGATTTTGTTGGTTTGGTTGTTTTCCATTCATATTCTCTTCTTTATAATGAACACGCACCTTCAAAGAGAATACTAAAAGGTTCAGACGATAACCAGTCCCTCGTTGGAGAACGGACAACCCTTGCTTGTTGCCTGTTCTCCAATGACACGCACCGATGCCTTTTCCTTTGACACGACGCGGTCATTGGTCCCAAGAAAACTCGATATATCGCCCTGTTTTTACCCTCGTCTTAGTCAAGTACCGCGTACTGAAGATCTTCCTCCCCAAAATGAGCCGCCTTGGCCGACCTGGAAATCTATAAACAGTCCCCGTACCCTGGTAGGCCGATGAAAAGAAAATCTGCTCAGGTGGAAATGCATTGGTAACTCTGCTCTGGAGTTTAAGTGTGGTGCTGCTCCACAAACTATGAGGCACTTAATATCGTGTCCTTCATGCCCTGCCGATTGTTTGTTACAGGAGTTGATGGAAGTTTCTGAGAGCGCTAAAATCTTGGCCCAATTCTGGTCTGACTCGATATTGGTTGTCATCGACACGATTAGAAGAAGAAGCCAAGTACCGTGACTTATGAACGCGCTGATGCCAGTCATATCACCGATGATTATGTCGCATATCGTCGTTTTTCTGGGACTAAAGTTTGCTATTGACAGCGCCACGATTTTGCTCGCGCTGCACGATTGGAGGATCTCAAAGCCTCGTCGAAGAGCATATCGTAGAGTCCAGGCATGATATTTCTTTTTGATAGCATAGCAGGTGACTCGCCATTCCACTTACGTGGAGCTCATTCCCTCTGCGACGCTATGTGACTTAACTATAAGGTTTATTTTAGATTTCATTGATAATCTTGCCACATCTCCCCTTTATAAACCGAAACTGAGCTGCGACATTCACTGCTTAGTTCCTGGGTGTTGATGATGCTTCCACATCCGCCCCATTCGTAGCTCTAAGAGCTCGTCGACTCGACGTCGAGTCGTGTCTCATGCGCGCCTCAAGGAGCTGACAGCAAAATGACCTTACACGGGTCAAACGTCTGCTGAGGTCGCAGGATTATTTTAAAAGGATACTGCAGATGTAAGAGTCTGACAGTCTCTACAGCTCCACTCAGGGCAGGGCTAAAACAGATCGCTGGTGCGTGAATATCGTGGCCAAATAGAATCAATTTCAAGTAGCAGGTTTCCTCCCATTGTATTTATACCCTTAACATTTATTCCCAAATCAATCTATTATTTAAATAACAATTTGAACTTGTTAAAATGTTTAGCAAACTTCAAAATTGGTTCTTGATTTGATGTTAAATCTGTTCTCAATAACGACTCGGTCAACTTGACTGTTAAATGAATGGTAAATAAATGAAGAGCGCGATTGTTTCCATTCCTTTTACGAATTGCTGTTGTAAAGAATGAACGATACAAATGAATTTCGGGGTAAAAAAGTAATAAAAATGTGGAGTGACTTTCTTTGTTTGAATGAGGAATAGCAAATGTGTGTTTTTTTATAAAGGTACCCAGTTTTCCTTTTTTGAAGTGAAATCTTCTTTAGCGGCGTTGTGCACTTTTTTTAGAATGGATAAAAAATGTTAAACTCGCGTCAGGACACGTGACCTGATCGAAAATTCGTAAGACGGCGCAGGGCGCTTGCGCGAATGTTCGTGTGTGCTTCCAGAGTGCAATCCGTCGTTTTTTTACTGTCAATGGCGTCGGTCTTTCGTCTTATAATGAGTACTGATATTTATTTTTTCTTTATTGAAACCACGATTATAGATAGTTCAAAAACAAAATTATAAATTACTTGGAGCTTAGATTATAAAATGTCAGGAGGTCTAAGCACGAATGCCCGTGATTTAGGCCTTAGGCCGATTTTAGTTCTTGACCGACCATCGGTGCGTACCATCGTTCCTAACGACACGCATAACCGATCGTCAGTTTGTGTGTCAACTTTAAGTGCTTTTCTGACAATGCAAGCAAAACGGCCTGGTACAGTCACAAACACGTATACACGAAATGGACGCTTTATAATTTGTTTCTATCTTCGTAAACGAATAAGGAACAGAAGACATAGATATCACGAACACCCAATCGTCGCCCAAAGAGCACTTCAAGGGTTAAAAATTAGGTACATAAATCACTACAAAGTTAAGATAAAATCAAACAATATCATTCAAGTGTTGAACTATTAGGTTCGTTTATTTTTACTATGATATTTTACGGTTGGCCCACCGATCGGTGTAGCATTGAACGCGTTAATATGTTTCCATAGCGCGTCAGTCGACCGACGCAACTGTAATAATTTTGCTATAAGCTCCTAAATCCCCTAAAGTGAGTCCAGTTAAATTATTAATTATTCAATATTTCCCGTAAACAACGTCTATTATTATCTCATGCAAGTTTAATTACACAATAAGGCTAAATTACGGCATATTAATTAGTTAATTGCTTTTAATGAGGAATTTCGCTTCAAAGCCGCTTCCCTTGATTAGAGTTTGTTAGTATAATTTGATGATATTAGAGGATTTGCTGTTATAGCTTTGATGAATTTTAACCCCTAAGAGCAAGAAAGGGTCTCAAAGAAGGTATTGCTAATTGGTCATCCGTCCAGTTACTGACCTTGAGGAAATATACTTAAGGGCCAACTTTATTACAAAAGTGGAAGGGTAACACGACAGAAATAGATTTTATTTAATTGAGCAGTAGAAGCCTTCAATTACAAACAGGATTTATATAAACATACAAAAATAGCCCTCCTGGTAAGTAACCAGGCTGTACTTGCGACCGCCCTCTTAAGGCGATGTGTTCCCGTTTTTGCCTGTTTTAGAATTCACTTTTGATAGGCAAATTATAACATTTTGAATCTGAAATAAATATATATTTAGGATACATTCTTTCTCTTTACCATGTACCCGTTCAATACACGATGCAATACAATTTTCTCGATAGAAAAAAATACTGAAGTTACTTCGATTTGCAGTTTTTTTACAAGTAAATTTCATACTAAACGAGTACTATTATACTCCATATTTTATAAATAATATCAATTTATAGGAAATTAATTTTAGAATCGATTCTACCCGATCGTTTTTTCATTGAACTTATAATTTATTTTTATCGATTATTTCAAGTAAATTTCGATCCACGCGTCGCTTCTCAGTGTCCCGCGAGACGTTACCGAGGAGAGACCTGTGCCAAATTTTTGCGCGCGCGCTTCGCTGCTTTTGTTTGTTTATTTCTCATTGTGTAGATAATTTGTATTTTATTAAGACAATTTATATTTTTGGTTTGGTGAAAATGACAAATAAAAGAAATAGAATAAGGGCTAAATCAGGTTGAAGGCGAGAATGAAAATGTTTATACAAAATGCATAGAAAAGGATGACATATTTTGGGAAACCAAAATGAATCCGAAATTAATATTTTTTTATATGAAATGCTTGCTGCCCGAAATAATAGATAGCAGAAAGGCACGTGGCATGCCCATTAGAAATTTATCCCTGCAAGATAATAAAATTGTTCACCCTTATGATAATGAAAACGTTGAACCTAATGATTTGCAACTGGGACAAAGCACACGTCAATTACATTTAGAGGATTTTTAAAGAATTTATATATGATAAGTATTTGTCCGAAAAAAAAAATCACGTGCCAATAATATAATCAACATTAAATAAGAAATATAACTAAAACCGATAAGTAAGTTTACGGTTTTGAGGTTAGAATAATATAATTTGCTTGAAAATACTGCATATAAGAGTACACTCATCGTTATTTTACCTGCAAAATTACTATAGCAACTGTAGCTATTGTCAAATATAGTTTGATTTGTATTATGTTTTGTTTTTGTTTATTCAAAAATGGCGATAAATGTTATACAGCCTAAAGTGTATCTGGAGGGTATTATAGACCCTGTAGCTGTACTACGCAGTTTTAGGATTCGATTGTACAGCTATTGGCATTAAATGTTTTTTATTTTTTATCGTAGTAAAATCATCAAATGAGTCCTCCCACCCAGGGCAGGGCGGCAGGGACTGTCAGACTTGTACTGACTAAAATCCACGGTGTCCTTCACGAGCCCTTTACGTACCGGGGTTACGGTGATGGGTAAGTCCCGCGACCCCGGCAGGCTCTGGCCCTCTACAGGCCCCGTCAATTTGCTGACACTCCTTGAGGCGCGCGTGGAACACAACGCGCCGTCGACCCGGGCATGGTCCATGGTCGGGCAGCGAGTCGCCCATTACTCGCTGCCCGTATGCCCGTGCCTACGGTGGCCGGAGATCGTCTGGCGACGTCCGTCGCCGTGGGCGTCTACCACTGCGGGTGGGTCGGAGGGAGGACACTGTTCTCTCCCTCACGCGGCACGCCTCCTCCTTCGCGAGCATGACTGCTTCGCAGAAGGAGGCGACCGCTTCCCACTCCGTCTCGCCCCGCAGCATGGCCTCGACCAATGCCGGGCGCGAGAGGTCTCCGCCTATCGCCGTCGTGAGGACACGGCGATGCTCTGCCCAAGCGGGGCAGTCCTGCACCGTATGCTCCACCGTGTCCTCAGGACGGTCCTCGCAGTGGTGACACCCAGGCGTTTCCTCCTTCCTTATCCGACACAGGAACCTCCCGAAACTTCCGTGTCCGGTGAGGACCTGCGTCATGCGGAAGGTAAGGACGCCGTGACGCCTATCCAGCCACTCCTCAAAGAGGGGTCTTACCGCCGCGATTGCGGCGTGCCCGGACCTCGGTTGCGACAGTCGCCCCCTCCATACTGCCCTGAGATCGCGCCGGAGCTCTTCCCGCCGCGCCTCGACCTGTCGAGGCAGCGGGGATTCGCCCCGGCGCTGCGCCTCCTCGCGCCATTCGTAGACGCGCTGGAGGGCAGTCGCCTCCAGATCCCAGGGCAGCAATCCGGCAAGGAGGTTGGCCGATTCGCCGGCGATCGTGCGGTATCCTCGGACCATTCGGATTGCAATGACCCTCTGGCATGCGACCAGCTTTAGTGGTCGCGTCCGAATGCTCAGGGCCCACACAGGGGCCCCGTAGAGGGCCATGGACCGCACGACACCGGCGTACAGCCTCCGGCAGGAGGCGTTTGGCCCGCTGAGATTGGGCAGGAGTCGCCTGAGGGCGGCTGCTGCCCGGTTCAGCTTCGGGGCCAAACGGGAAGCGGGCCAACAAAGGAAGTGCTCCCTAAAGTTCCACCGGCTGTCGAGGACGAGTCCCAGGTACTTCATCGTCCTCCCGACGCTGATGCGAACCCCCTCCACCGTAATGTGGGACTCTGAACGTGGCGCGTTCAGACGGCCATGAAAGCACATGGCCTCTGTTTTGTGCAGCGCCACGTCGAGTCCCAACTGCCGGATCCTTTGAGCGACTGTCGCCACCGCTTGCGTCGCCAGGTCGGCCGCGCGCCGCCTGGTGCGACTCTCCCTCCGCCAGGACGAGCGTGTCGTCGGCGTAACATATTACGCCGACGCCGTCAGGGAGGTCGCCGCGCAGCACCCAGTCGTAGCCGATGTTCCACAGGAGCGGCCCCAAGACCGATCCCCGTGGAACACCGCACGACATCTCTCGCCGGTTCCACTCTCCCCGGTGACCGGGGTAGATGACGGCCCTGTCCGTCAGGTAGTCCTCGACCGTGCGACGGAGGTAGGTCGGCACCCGGTGATACCGGAGTGCCTCCCTGATGCAACTCCAGGGCAGGGTGTTGAAGGCGTTGGTGATGTCCAAAGACACCGCCAAGACGACCCTGCCCCGGGATACCGCATCCCCCGTCGTGAGGGCTCTTACGCGCATGATAGCGTCCACCGTCGAGCGGCCCCTCCGGAAGCCAAACTGGCTCTCCGAGAGGTCCGGGCCCACCCGATTCAGGTGCCCGACGAGGCGGTCTGCAATAACTCTTTCAAAGAGTTTGCCCACCTCGTCGAGCAGCACGATGGGCCGGAATGCGGACGGAGAGTCCGCAGGGCGCCCGGGCTTCTGGATCAGGACCAGTTTCCCCGTCTTCCAACGAAGCGGGAACTGGCCCCTCTCCAGGCATGCGCTAAAGAGCCCCCCCAGTCGAGGCCCGAGAGTCCCCGAGGCCAGGACCCAGGCTTTTCCTGGCAAGCCGTCGGGTCCTGGGGCGTACCTATTGCATTTGGAACAACAAACCTAGACACTAAAACATCAATTAATTTAATAGATCACAGTTTATTCTATTTCACATATCTACTCAAACAAATTTATTATAATAAAACAAGTTTTTAATGAATCAAATCTCTTATTTTATTTTTAAAATAAATCAATAAAATAAGTTGACCTACTGCCTGCTTATCTGTAATGTGACACTCCCCGCGACGTAAGCGCACGGCTCGCTTTGCGGTAATTGCAGGCAACTCTTGGTAGCGTTAAATGCCTATTTCGCTGGGTCTACCCGCCCTTAACCTATATCCAACATCAGATAATTAGGCACAATGCCAAGTCTACTAATTTATTTCCACCAAGTACGTGGTAATCTTTGTTAAAATACTTACACAATAAAACGTAAGAGAATTACGTAATGTGGGCGTTCGGACGACGAGTAGTGGGTGACTCACCGTCTGATCATGACGCGGCGTGCTCAATGCGCGCCTTTAAGAGCTAACAGCATCCTGACGGGGCCCTGATTAACCCTGGCGACCCTGGCAAGCGTTTGGTCTCCTTCAGGTGCACGTAGAACACTACGCGCCATTGAACTGGACCTGGGGGTCTACTTACTAAGTCTGTTATGGAAGACACGGATACGGATATGGATGTACAACGTAACTACTGTCAAAATCAAAGTTGCGGACGGACCTAACTTAGAGATAGGCCACGACTTAAGTCCTTTTGACGCAGCGCTACTGTCCATGTCATTATATAAAGTTGCATTAAAAAAATGTAGTAACACTAAGTTTTCCGCAGGTTTTGAGTTGTGACGCGGTCTCTAAGGAGCTATCGGTCATATCGTTATATCATTCATTCTTAGTTCGGGCTCGTTGTCAAGTGGTGTAGGAAACGCCCGTAACTAAGGCCGAAAGTACGGGTTACGTGCTTAGAGATTAGAGCCCCTGGTCTTTGGTCGGGAGGTGAGCTCATCATTTACTAAACACCTTACAGAGACATAAATTATAATGATCGGGGAAAAGAACAGTTAAGACAAACATCTGAACAGTGCCTTGTTTATTAAAAAATAACTAAAACCCGACTACGAAAACATCGCGCACTGAAAAGTATAAAACAAGAATAAGCCGTGGTCGTATGCCACCTGCGGTTGTTTCACACAATTTTTATTGGCTTGGTGGCATACGACCACGGCTTATTCTTGTTTTATACTTTTCAGTGCGCGATGTTTTCGTAGTCGGGTTTTAGTTATTTTAACTTATTTTTTAATTACACTATTTTGGGGTTATATTATTTGAAGTAAGTAATTTATGTTATATGTATAGTTTCTGAGTTGTGAATTTAAGATTTATCATTTGAGACCCATGTTGACACTGTTAGAAACAGAAAATTAGCTAGTAAAAGCTATATAATGTATATATATTTCGAATGTGCTCATCAAGCCCTTTAATTTGATACCCATGTCGATACTGTGCAAAAATATTTTTTTTTTCGGTAACGTCTTCTCGTCCCCTAGAGGGCGCCATATTGGATTTGGTGACACGTCACCCTATAACCAGCGGACAACTGAGACGCTTCTAACGAGACCTCATTTGTCATGTAATGATAAGTAGTTTAGAAGTTATAAGGGAACAAACAAACATACATACAAACATACATACATACAAACATACATACCGGTCAAAATCATAACCCTCCTTTTGGCTTTGCCGTATTCGGGTAAAAAAGCAAACATAAAGTTCGAAATTTTGAATGAGCGAAGAATAACTACAGACAATATTGTTAAAGAACTTATAACTTCCGAAACTTCCTTTCACTATCGTCACCGGCAAGTGCGATAACAATGAAACGCAAACAAAGACAGGAGAAGTCTGGAATAAAACGAGTCTCAGTCTAAAATCCAGACCGTAATCCTATTTGTATTCTAGAAGCTTCCAGAGAATTTGTGAAGCTGGATTCTGCTTACCGGGCATTGCTTTTAAGGTAAGAAATTCTGGAATATTTCAGCATTTTCGTCAGTTTGTTGTATTAAACTTATGAATTATTTGTCGTTGTTGTTAACTCGGAGGGAAAAACAGTTTTGACGTAAAAAGGTTTTCAGTAGTATTTTGCTGTTTTTTGTTTTTTTCTTTTGTCCTTGTTCAATCTTATTATGTTCCCTGTTTGGGTTAAACTTTTCTAAGCCTCATACGGCCCAAAAACATTGGGTTAACTAGTAGCTATGTGTTTGAGCCGTTCGAGGTCAGACTGCCAACTTTTTAAAGGTATCGCCAAGTTTTTAGTGGACCCTTCACGTGACCAGAAACTTTCTCCTATTTTTTGGTTGAGGAATCAGTCAGTATCGACTGCTTCAAGCTGCAACTGCATGACAAACTGTTAACTTCTTGTAGAAGTTTTTTATTTACGTGGATACACAATCAAAGACTTGAACTCGTACACCAGATATTATATTGTAAATAAAGTTACAGAATAAAAAAAGTACATGAACGACACATTGACGAATGTGAAAAAGTCATTCTAGATTCAAAATCAATTACTCCAGAATAGAACCAGAACCATAAATCAAACTGTGACTGTATTAAAAAAGGTCAACATTCAACACTTCCCCTCAATCACTGTTTGAACTCAGACATCACCGCTGGCTCAGTTGGCTTAAGAAAAACCTAAGCCCAAGTTCACAACACAGAACTTATGTTTAGGAGCACACAAAGATTTAGTTAGTACATCAGCCACCATTTCCTGAGTAGATAAATAATTCAACTTGATTACATGATTATTCACAGCCTCCCTAACATAGTGGTACCTGATATCTATGTGCTTAGTCCTCCTATGAAACACTGGATTGACACTAAGTTTCTGAGCAGACTGATTGTCATTAAACAAATCGACGACTAATCCAGAACTACCAGTCAATTCAGTAACCAAGTCCCTAATACAACGTGCCTCCTTAGCAGCCTCACTAAGAGCAACGTACTCAGCCTCAGTACTTGATAAACTAACACATGTTTGTTTTCTGCATTCCCAGGAAATGGTGTTTCCCCCATACTTAAAAACAAACCCCGAAAATGATTTTCGGTCGCGTACGTCACCGCCCCAGTCCGCATCTACAAACCCCTCAACTTTAACATGACCCGACCTACTAAACACAAGACTACCGTTTTGAGTTCCTTTAAGATACCTCAATACACGTTTCGCAGTCCTCCAGTGTTCCATAGTATGACACGTATTAAACTGGCTTAAGTACGAAACTGCATACGTAATGTCTGGCCGTGTAAAAACACTTAGGTACATAAGAGAACCAATCAATTCCCTATACGGAACATTACCTTCATCTAACACACTCGTATCAGTAAACTTAATGTTTGGGTCCAAAGGAGTCTGGACTGGTTTGCATTCCGACATACCGAAACTGTCGAGCAAGCGCTCAATATACCTCGCCTGACAAAGCTTAAGAGTTTTGTTCGTCCTGTCACGCTCTAATGTGACCCCGAGAACATGCCGCACCGCACCTAAGTCCTTAATCTTAAATGGTTTACGTAAACTCTCTTTCAGCTCTTCAGCCATGCGTGCATCATTGTAACACACAATGAAATCGTCGACGTACAAGGCAATGTAAACAACTGACTTACCATTTCTTTTGTAGAAGATACATTGTTCAAGTTGGCATTGAACAAAACCTGTCAGCAGAAGCACATCCTTCACCCTCTGATACCAAGCTCGTGAAGCTTGTTTTAGTCCATAGACTGCTTTTTTTAATCTGTAGACTTTATTTTCTCCACCAGGTGAAATGAACCCCTCCGGTTGAAACATAAAAATTTCCTCATCTAAATTACCATTTAGGAACGCCGTCTGTACGTCCAGATGGTCTATATCAAGATCCATGACTACGGCTATCGCCAACAACAGTCGCAACGAACTGTACCGTACTACCGGTGAAAACGTCTCAAAATAATCTTCACCATACTTTTGGGTAAAACCCTTGGCTACTAACCTAGCCTTATACCGGGCTATCTTCCCCTCGGCGTCACACTTAATTTTGAAGATCCATTTGTTCCGAACCACATTTTTGCCCTTAGGACGATCCACCAACTCCCAAGCCTCATGCTGATTGAACGAATCAATCTCCATCTGCATAGCTTGCTGCCACAAGTCGCTCTGCCCTGAACCTAGAGCTTCCTTAACAGTGCGCGGTTCAGCTGGGATCGCATCATGTGCGTACAAACCCTTAGGTTGTCTAGATCTAAGATTGTACCTCGGTTCCGGAGGTTCTACCACCTCCTCAACGCTATCTTCAAAAAACAAAGTGTCGTCGCCGCCATCATCACCGCTCGCTGACACAACCGGTTCAACATTCCTCGTTACCGGCTCTTCAGTGACAGATTCCCGAGCTGCATCACCAACCACCTCACTCTCAGGCACGCTTGACTTCCACTCACTGTTGGAATCGTCAACTTCTTCCCCTGAAAGAAATATTTCTATAGTGGGTGATCCGTGTCCAGTTCCTAGCTCTTTGGCTGGAAACACACTTTCATTAAATTTGACATCACGACTTCTTATAATATTATGTGTCTCAGAGTCATACAACCTGTAAGATCTCCCATTATCTTCATAACCGACAAAAATATATTTCTTACTCTTAGGTTGCAACTTATTTCGCTTAACGTCATGGATATGTACAAAGGCCTCGCAACCGAAAATCCGTAAGTGGTCATATTTTACCCTATTACCCGACCAAACCTCTTCGGGCGTTTTCCCACCTAATCTACTAGATGGAGACCGATTAATAAGGTACCCGGCAGTGTTAGCCGCCTCAGCCCACATCTTGTGATCCAAACCCGCGTGATACAACATACAACGTACCCGTTCCAAAAGAGTTCTGTTCAACCTCTCCGCCGCACCATTCATTTGGGGCGAATACGGAACAGTGACCTGATGCACAATACCCTTTAGTCTGAAGAATGAGCTTAGCTCTTTATTTACATACTCCGTACCGTTATCACTGCGTATTGCCTTTACCTTGGATTCACATTGTTTTTCAACGAGCCTAACAAAGTCCATGGTGACGCTAGCTACTTCGCTCTTATTTTTCAAGAAGTACAAGAATACTTTCCGCGAGTGATCATCTAGAAAAGTTAAAATGTACCGCTTACCTGAGTGGGACGCAACAGGAATGGAACACAAGTCTGTATGCACCAGATCTAACCGCTTTGCCGCTACGTCACGACTAGATTTCTTGAACGGAAATCTTATTTGTTTTCCAAGAATACAAACATCGCAATTATTTGTAATTTCTGCATTCTGAAAATCAATAACGTGTGACAGTGACTTTAAGCTGTCATAACTCAAATGACCCAACCTATGGTGCCAAGACTCCTTTGAAACCTCTTTATTTACACTACTTAAAGCTACCGCGTTAGTATGCAGTTTGTATACCCCGCCAACAGACCTAACACTAGCTATACAAGATTTATTTCTAAAAATCTTACAAGTAGACTCAATAAACTCCACTCTAAGCCCTTTAACTGCTAAACTATTTACAGACAGTAAATTAACACTCATTCCCGGAATGTACATCACTTCTTTAAGAGTCAAATCATAATCTCCGAGTTTCAAACACACATTACCGATACCAACACATTTCAAAGTCTGTCCGCTTGCCACGTTCACCTCTACACTTCTTGTAGAAAAATCGTATATCCAGTCTCGCCGTCCCGTCATGTGACTCGACGCACCCGAGTCTACGTACCACGTGTCAGCCAAGAACCGAGTCGCAACCATCGCAACCTTTTTCTGGGTACACTCCTTCTTAACATGACCAGACTTTCCGCAGTTCCAACACCTCGGCTTCTTCTCTTGGCGCCTCTTACCAGACCTTTTCTCTGACTTATCAGCAATCAGGCAATCTCCACCTTTGCAATTATCAGACCACTTCGTATTCTGTAGCAGTTTAGCCTTCACGAAGTCACTGGTTAGGTCGCTCACACTACTCTCCAAGGCCATGATCATTGGATCAAACTTAGGAGGTAATCCCTGAAGAATAATCGCCGCCAGGAACTCATCGTCAATCGGTTTATTTACAGCCGCCAACTGTTGCGACAACGACAAACATTCGCCAACATATTTGTCCATATTACCACCGAAGTCGTCTAACTTTACCGAGCACAGCATCCGCAACAGTTTTAATCTCCTGCCTATGCCCTTATCGTCATACGCCTTCTCCAGGCTCAACCAGGCATCCTTACTTGTCTTCGCAGTCATCACGTGGGACACGCATGAAGCGTCCACTGACAGGCAGATCTTAGCCAACGCCCTTTCATTCTTACGCCGTTTCAGCTCCGGATTGGACTTATCGCCTTCCGGATACCCGTCGATAGAACACCAAAGGTCGTCATGAATAAGCAGGTTTCTCATATTAAACTTCCAGAGGAGGTAATTGTCTCGCCCTTTCAGTTTCTCAATACAAAGCCCACTTACGCTTCCGCCTCCTGCAGACATAGTTGTCAGGTCTTGTTCGCTCATCATATCTTAGTAAAATTCCACTTCTTTGCGCACTCTGGGCCCATAACCCTGTTAACTTCTTGTAGAAGTTTTTTATTTACGTGGATACACAATCAAAGACTTGAACTCGTACACCAGATATTATATTGTAAATAAAGTTACAGAATAAAAAAAAGTACATGAACGACACATTGACGAATGTGAAAAAGTCATTCTAGATTCAAAATCAATTACTCCAGAATAGAACCAGAACCATAAATAAATAAATAAATAAATAAATAAATAAATATTCCACAACTATCACACAACGCCATCTAGTCCCAAGCTAAGCAATCAAACTGTGACTGTATTAAAAAAGGTCAACATTCAACACCTTGTTGAATGTTGTTGTATTAAAAAAGGTCAACATTCAACAAGGTGTTGAATGTTGACCTTTTTTAATACAGTCACAGTTTGATTTATGGTTCTGGTTCTATTCTGGAGTAATTGATTTTTGAATCTAGAATGACTTTTCACAAATCGTCAATGTGTCGTTCATGTACTTTTTTTTTATTCTGTAACTTTATTTACAATATAATATCTGGTGTACGAGTTCAAGTCTTTGATTGTGTATCCACGTAAATAAAAAACTTCTACAAGAAGTTAACAGGGTTATGGGCCCAGAGTGCGCAAAGAAGTGGAATTTTACTAAGATATGATGAGCGAACAAGACCTGACAACTATGTCTGCAGGAGGCGGAAGCGTAAGTGGGCTTTGTATTGAGAAACTGAAAGGGCGAGACAATTACCTCCTCTGGAAGTTTAATATGAGAAACCTGCTTATTCATGACGACCTTTGGTGTTCTATCGACGGGTATCCGGAAGGCGATAAGTCCAATCCGGAGCTGAAACGGCGTAAGAATGAAAGGGCGTTGGCTAAGATCTGCCTGTCAGTGGACGCTTCATGCGTGTCCCACGTGATGACTGCGAAGACAAGTAAGGATGCCTGGTTGAGCCTGGAGAAGGCGTATGACGATAAGGGCATAGGCAGGAGATTAAAACTGTTGCGGATGCTGTGCTCGGTAAAGTTAGACGACTTCGGTGGTAATATGGACAAATATGTTGGCGAATGTTTGTCGTTGTCGCAACAGTTGGCGGCTGTAAATAAACCGATTGACGATGAGTTCCTGGCGGCGATTATTCTTCAGGGATTACCTCCTAAGTTTGATCCAATGATCATGGCCTTGGAGAGTAGTGTGAGCGACCTAACCAGTGACTTCGTGAAGGCTAAACTGCTACAGAATACGAAGTGGTCTGATAATTGCAAAGGTGGAGATTGCCTGATTGCTGATAAGTCAGAGAAAAGGTCTGGTAAGAGGCGCCAAGAGAAGAAGCCGAGGTGTTGGAACTGCGGAAAGTCTGGTCATGTTAAGAAGGAGTGTACCCAGAAAAAGGTTGCGATGGTTGCGACTCGGTTCTTGGCTGACACGTGGTACGTAGACTCGGGTGCGTCGAGTCACATGACGGGACGGCGAGACTGGATATACGATTTTTCTACAAGAAGTGTAGAGGTGAACGTGGCAAGCGGACAGACTTTGAAATGTGTTGGTATCGGTAATGTGTGTTTGAAACTCGGAGATTATGATTTGACTCTTAAAGAAGTGATGTACATTCCGGGAATGAGTGTTAATTTACTGTCTGTAAATAGTTTAGCAGTTAAAGGGCTTAGAGTGGAGTTTATTGAGTCTACTTGTAAGATTTTTAGAAATAAATCTTGTATAGCTAGTGTTAGGTCTGTTGGCGGGGTATACAAACTGCATACTAACGCGGTAGCTTTAAGTAGTGTAAATAAAGAGGTTTCAAAGGAGTCTTGGCACCATAGGTTGGGTCATTTGAGTTATGACAGCTTAAAGTCACTGTCACACGTTATTGATTTTCAGAATGCAGAAATTACAAATAATTGCGATGTTTGTATTCTTGGAAAACAAATAAGATTTCCGTTCAAGAAATCTAGTCGTGACGTAGCGGCAAAGCGGTTAGATCTGGTGCATACAGACTTGTGTTCCATTCCTGTTGCGTCCCACTCAGGTAAGCGGTACATTTTAACTTTTCTAGATGATCACTCGCGGAAAGTATTCTTGTACTTCTTGAAAAATAAGAGCGAAGTAGCTAGCGTCACCATGGACTTTGTTAGGCTCGTTGAAAAACAATGTGAATCCAAGGTAAAGGCAATACGCAGTGATAACGGTACGGAGTATGTAAATAAAGAGCTAAGCTCATTCTTCAGACTAAAGGGTATTGTGCATCAGGTCACTGTTCCGTATTCGCCCCAAATGAATGGTGCGGCGGAGAGGTTGAACAGAACTCTTTTGGAACGGGTACGTTGTATGTTGTATCACGCGGGTTTGGATCACAAGATGTGGGCTGAGGCGGCTAACACTGCCGGGTACCTTATTAATCGGTCTCCATCTAGTAGATTAGGTGGGAAAACGCCCGAAGAGGTTTGGTCGGGTAATAGGGTAAAATATGACCACTTACGGATTTTCGGTTGCGAGGCCTTTGTACATATCCATGACGTTAAGCGAAATAAGTTGCAACCTAAGAGTAAGAAATATATTTTTGTCGGTTATGAAGATAATGGGAGATCTTACAGGTTGTATGACTCTGAGACACATAATATTATAAGAAGTCGTGATGTCAAATTTAATGAAAGTGTGTTTCCAGCCAAAGAGCTAGGAACTGGACACGGATCACCCACTATAGAAATATTTCTTTCAGGGGAAGAAGTTGACGATTCCAACAGTGAGTGGAAGTCAAGCGTGCCTGAGAGTGAGGTGGTTGGTGATGCAGCTCGGGAATCTGTCACTGAAGAGCCGGTAACGAGGAATGTTGAACCGGTTGTGTCAGCGAGCGGTGATGATGGCGGCGACGACACTTTGGTTTTTGAAGATAGCGTTGAGGAGGTGGTAGAACCTCCGGAACCGAGGTACAATCTTAGATCTAGACAACCTAAGGGTTTGTACGCACATGATGCGATCCCAGCTGAACCGCGCACTGTTAAGGAAGCTCTAGGTTCAGGGCAGAGCGACTTGTGGCAGCAAGCTATGCAGATGGAGATTGATTCGTTCAATCAGCATGAGGCTTGGGAGTTGGTGGATCGTCCTAAGGGCAAAAATGTGGTTCGGAACAAATGGATCTTCAAAATTAAGTGTGACGCCACTGTCACGTGACCAGAAACTTTCTCCTATTTTTTGGTTGAGGAATCAGTCAGTATCGACTGCTTCAAGCTGCAACTGCATGACAAACTACTAACTACGTCTTCTGCCTTCGGAACCGCTGGACCAGTAGAACGTCTTCGGGAGATCGGACTTCTTGACGCAGGTAGCCAGTCCTGTCCGTGTATGTTGATCACTGGCTAACTGGATAACTGGCTAACAACTCGAGCAGTCTATGTACGTTGATCACTGGCTAACTATTCAAGTATTCCGTATATGTTGATCACTGGTTAACTGCTCGAGCAGTCGGTATATGTTGATCACTGGCTAACTGCTCGAGCAGTCCATGTATGTTGATCACTGGCCAACTGAACAAGCAGTTCGTGTATATTGATCACAGGCTAACTGTTCAAGTATTCAGTGTATGTTGATCGCTGGCTAACTGCTCGAGTAGTCCGTGTATGTTGATCGCTGGCTACCTGTTAGAGCAGTCCGTGTATGTAGAACACTGGCTAACTGCTCGAGCAGTCTGTGCACGACTTTATTAGCGTTTCAGTTTAATAATTTCTCTTATTTTAATTAGCTTTAGTACTAACGTATTTGTCTAACAATAAGACACAGTCGAGGTCAAATTCCTTCGTTTATTTTCGTCTAGCAGAAACAACAATTATTTTCCTAGACAAACCTGGACTAATTACTAGAGATGTACCACTTTAATAGTAACAGAATAGTCGAAAGAGCTAGAAGGCCGTATTTTTGTGATTGGTGATCAGTTTCCGAATAGTCGGCTCGAATAGTTGAGATAAAATGTTCAATTATATATTTATTTTGTTCATATTGATAAAAAGGTTTTTTATTTCTATCCGTTTAGGTATAAAACGCAACTTTTTCTTTGTTAGCCAATAAATTATTCAGCAATTACTACAAGTAAATAAAAGTATGTTTTATGAATAAATTAAGAACCATCTCGATTCCATCACTTTTCAATATAAGAACCTTCATTTTTGAATAAGGGTTAATCTTTTAGGTATCCAAACATTTTGCAATGAGAACGACGAGACGGCAATCGGCCAAAATGTAGTTGGTCCATCTCTATTCTTTCCCAAACATAGTGAGTCTTCTCATTAAGAGGTTACATATACAATGGCCGTTTTAATTAATCTTCGCAAGTAATTAAGGGCTCTATTCTTCAGAAATTAAAGTCTCTTTCGCTAAGAACAATGCGGAGATGTTGAAGGTATCTTCTTGTAAATGTATCTCTCTTTGGTTATTTTAATACTAAAACAGGTAAGTTTGTGGTCGGTGTACTTTTAATTACTAATAAGTATGAACGGACAGGGCGAAGTTGTTGAGAGCTCGAAAATTTGTTGAGACTTTAGTATTATTATTTAAGCTGTAAAATATAGTTTAATTAAGAGTACATAGTTATAATTTATAGGGGTTTTAATTATGAATAATAAACATAAACTGTGAGCAATTATTATTTTATAGCGCAATGATCTTAATGGCATAACTTTTAGACACAGCTCTTATACAAAAGTTCCAAAATAAGTATCATTATTTAAGCTGGCACCGATTGAATACTCCTTTGAGCAACCTTGACGAAAATCGAATCGAATTTTTACAACTGGCGACACTGAACTCCATTTGACATAAAGAAGTGTCACAATGACAGTAATTCGATTCAATTCAAAGTCTAAGGAGTCTGGAGCACAAAGGAATTAGTCAGGAGTTAGCCGACCGTATACATTCTAATTTGTTTCTTATTTGCTGTCAGTCGTTTCGTTCTGAAAAGGGTTACTGTTTTCGGAATTGAAAAGTTTTAACGGTTGCAGTCTGGACGTTCTATATAAAACTTACTCAGTTCGTATCCATCATCTTACTAATATTATAAATATGATATTTTGTATGATTTGTTATTTATTCACTTTAGAACGGATTTTGATACTTTTTTTTTAAAATCATCAAAGTGTCGTGGTAAAATCATCACATGAGTCCTCCCACCCAGGGCAGAGCGGGAGGGACTGTCAGACTCGTACTGACTAAAATCCACGGTGTCTTTCAATAGCCCTTTACGTTACCGGGGTCACGGTAATTCGTACAGTCCCGCGACCCCGGATCTTGATGCTTGGCTCAGACATAGATTTTGGTCTAGTTCTAGACATCTTTTGATTAGAAAATCTTGAAATAGATGGGGCGGAGGGGAAAGTCTGACTTAACTGACTAACAAGCAAGCATTTTTTTGATTATTACCATGTATGGATGACGATATTAAGAAAAAATTTAACTGACTTCAAACAAACGCATAAAACTGTAAAATAAATTTTGTTTCCGAAGTCGGTGGCAAAATAGTCACTCTATTTTCTTTTTATGTCTTCATCCCAATATATTATTACTAGCACTTTGCCCGCGACTTCGTCTGCGTGGGTTACGTACTTTCCTAATTCCCCCTTTTCACCCCCTTAAAGGTTAAATTTCCAAAAACCCCTTCTTAGTGCTCCCCTACATTATAATAGGAAGCCGTGTGCAAAATTTCACATTCCTAGCCCCAGTAGTTTCGGCTGTTCGTTGATATGTCAGTCAGTCAGTTCTCCTTTTATATATATAGATTTTTTTTCACCAAACCTACACGTGTGGATACTGATATCAATTTTTTCTAAAATGCTTGCGCGAGAGACACTTCCAAAGTGGTAAAATATGTCGCCCCCGCTGTAACTTCTAAAATAAGAGAATGATAAAACTAAAAAAAATACATGATGTAGGTACGCATGCAAACTATCAGCGAAAATTGGTTTGAACGAGATCAAGTAAAGTTTTTTTTAATACGTCATAAATCGTGGACCGCAATTTAGCTTTCAAAGTTACAACCAACAAAAAGAACTTTTATATTATGTTACTTGCTCCTACGGAACCCTTTATGGGCGAGTCCAACTCGCACTTGGCCGGTTTTTAAAACTACCCAGATGCATCAGTTGCCCTTTACATTTGCATGGCCACTGTGCAGTTTTAAAACAGTCCTATATATGACTTCGGCTGATGATTCAGCCTTAACCCTTTCGTACACACCGCGACGCAAGTCTCCGATACCTTTTTTTTTATTTTTTTTTATCGTGGTAAAATCATCAAATGAGTCCTCCCACCCAGGGCAGAGCGGGAGGGACTGTCAGACTTGTACTGATTAAAATCCACGGTGTCCTTCAATAGCCCTTTACGTACCGGGGTCACGGTAATCCCTAGGTCCCACGATCCCGGCAGGCTTTGGCCCTCTACAGGCCCCGTCACTATGCTGACACTCTTTGAGGCGCGCGTGGAACACAACGTGCCGTCGACCCGGGCATGGTCCATGGTCGGACAGCGAGTCGCCCATTACTCGCTGCCCGCATGCCCGCGCCTACGGTGGCCGGAGATCGTCTTGCGACGTCCGACGCCGTGGGCGTCTACCACTGCGGCTGGGGTGGAGGGAGGACGCTGTCCTCTCCCTCAGGCGGCCCGCCTCCTCCTTCACGAGCATGACTGCTTTGCAGAAGGAGGAACCTACCTTACGGATTTGGTATCCAAGTTACTATCGCAATACAAATCCATAGAGGTTCGTCCACAGGCACGCTTCAATGGATACCAAAGTCGTAAGGTATCAGAGACTTGCGTCGCCTAGCGTACGAAGGGGATTAGAGTGTAACGGTGGCCCCCCTTAGAGGGCTAAAGCCTACCGGGGTCGCGGGACTGTCCCAACAGGTAATCGAGGCTCTGGAACATAAAGGGCTATTGAAGGATCACCGTGGATTTTAGTCAATGCCCCTGGGCGGGAGGAATCATTTTTGATGAGTTTACCACGTTAACAAAAAAAGTGTAAATGTGGTGCCACTCCACAAAATGTTGGCCATTCATAAAAAAATTGGCTTATGCAAATTGGTGGAAATGTAGCAGTATATTTGCCTAAAATAATGTTAATTTCGATTGTGTCAGTATTGGTTTACTTATGTGTACGTTATTATCAAAGAGATTTTCAACTATATCTATTTCATGTTACTGGCAGGTTTGACGTAGTAGTATCTACTAACGAGTACCAAATACGTAAATATATTATTAATTTGGAAATAGAATCCATATCTCAAACATGGTTTTAGTACATAACAATAATGGATATCTCGTGACGTTGCCCGCATATATCCATTTTTGTTGCTCGGCGTCTTTGAAAATCTACATTCAAAGTTTTTGTTTTTCATTTTATTGAGTATGGCCACCGACTTTCGAAAGAAAAGTAGTTTTACACATTTTTGTGTTTGGTTTTGAAGTCGGTTCCTTTTTTTTCGAAAAGTTTTTTATTTTAATTTAATTTTTGAAGTGAAAACTTCTTTAGCGGCGCTGTGCACTTTTTTTGGAATGGGTAAAAATGTAAAAAAATGTTGTTTTTCGGCGATTACCAACATACATTATAAAAAAATCAAAAGGCGGGATGTTCGATCAGTAATAAACTATTCGTTATATCTTATACATTTTTTTATTCTCAATTCGGACCGAAGATTCAGCCCAGCGTTCTAAAAAAATATATATGATTTTGATTACAGTTAGTTTAACTTGATTAAATAGCAGGCCCTAAAACATCAAGCAAGAACTAATATAATAAATTACTTTACCTACATACGACTACTAGGTACTAAGCAAAAAAAACGAATAAAGAAATAATTTTATACAACCCAAAAAATACGGTAAGTTTATCAAAATAAATCTACAAATAAGTAGGTTTAAATCTAAGATTATATCGTCACCTAATCGTTGAGAAATTTCAATGGCCGCATTAACTTTCAAGATGGCGGCCAATAATTATTTTTCTACGGTTTTCGAACGAAAAATATTTTTTGCTTGAATTCCTCACGAAGTGAGATGGCCTGATAAGTTCAAATTAATAGTTTTGCTTGTTTTTTGTATAGAATTACGAGCCATTTGAATAATTTGAGAAAATATTTAGGTTTCCTTTTAATGTGCCTTGTTTATTATAGTAAGTGAATACTAGTTCTTAATGTGTTTTAAATAGCATGTTAAATTGGATATCTATTATTTTTGTACCTACTTGCGATTTACGTACTTATATTTTTGACATGGACCTATTTTTTCTTATGTCGCGTTAACCAAAATTGACAAGATACAAGTTTTGTTTTTGATGCTGTCAACATACTTATTAGTAGGTATATTTTAATGTCAGTTATGTGCTTGGAAAAATAACACATATTTTAATTATATTAAAGTGTATATTCTTATTTCATTCACAGAACCAATAAATCAAAGAAAATAGCATCGCTTTCAACTTAGATATCAACTCAAACGTAAATCGTGTTATTACATAAACACTCTTTGAGAGTGCACTTACAGATAAAACATATTCAACGAAATAGCTGGAAAATACTTTCCAATATGAAAAGCGCTTTCCATTGAGTTTCAAGCTACTATTGATATATGGCCCGTTCACGACTGCAGGCGATGCGACTGTGCGACGCGACTCGTATCAAGGGACATACGAGTAGTCAGGTATCTCACCTGTTTCATTTTGAGTGAGCAATTTTGTATCGCGCGGGGTCGTGGCGTAACTCTTCACTTGCTATATTTTTTCTTTTTTGATCGCCATATAAAAACGATTGCGGGGCTGTCTCATCAGGTAACCATGGCCCTGGAACGTAAAGAGCTATTGAAGGAGGACCGTGGATTTTAGTCAGTACGAGTCTGATAGTCCCTCCCGTTCCACCCTGGGCGGGAGGACCATTTGATGATTTTACAAAAACAAAATTGAAGAGTAAAGGTGGCGGTTCGCACCACTACAAAGACGGGAGACCGCAACAGGAGACCGCGATAGGAGATCGCGACTGTTACTTAACATTAGGCAATGTATGAGCGGCAGTTCGCGAGCGAGACACAGACAGGAGACAGATACGGTCACGATCTCCGGTTGCGGTATGTCGCGGTCTCCAGTCGCGGTCTCCTGTCTCTGACGCGGTGCGAACCGCCACCTTAAAATTGTATTGTTTTTAATCTCTGTCTTATCGCAGTAGCATTTATGTATATTATTTATTTAAATTTATTTATTTATATTTCAATTAACTCACATACATATATAATCTATCCCACGATGCGCAATTTCACCGAACACTGTGTCGACAATACTGAAACCGTCACCCGCATGTCAGACGTTTTATTCAAGTGTAACGCCACTCGAATAAAGCGTTTGATTTCCACATAATTCTTTCATTTATTACCTCTGCACTCGCAATCACAACACGCGACTCGCATAAACGCCTAACTTGTGGCCAAGCATTTAAATTTAAATCCAAATGCATATTCCGTTCTAAGCAAAACCGTCGTTGTAGCAAGATGAATATCTTGGGAGTCGAGACAAAAACGTTACCCAAACATCTTGCAAACCAATTCAGTAATCAGTGAACAATGGTATGGAACAAGATTTTGTCTCCAGGTTCAGGGTTGGAGTATGAATGAGGCAAGCTAGTTTATTTAACTACTTGAAAAAAAAAACTATTTGAAAAGGCAATTCATAAAATAATTGGAAACATGGCTTTTGCTCAGTTTATTACAGAACTGGCTGCTAGTTTAGTTTTGGTTGGTGATGTAATATACGTCTCCGATATTAATAGTTCTAGGGTGTGGAGTGGTGTGACGGGGCCTTTAGAGGGCCAAAGCCTGCCGGGGTCGCGGGACCAAGGGATTACCGTGACCCCGGCAGGCTTTGGCCCTCTACAGGCCCCGTCACTATGCTGACACTCTTTGAGGCGCGCGTGGAACACAACGCGCCGTCGACCCACACAACGCGCCGTCGACCCACCGCCCAGCCCTGGGTGGGAGGACTCATTTGATGATTTTACCACGATAAAAAAAAAGGGTGTGGAGTTATTTTTAAGCTATTGCATAGTTTTATCATGGGCTTTGAGCGTGGCGACCGAATCAAGAAATTCAGTAACTAAAATAAATCTAACACTGTCACTGTCATGTCAACGTGAATGAGTAAAAATTGAATGAATGAATTTTTTTCTTGACATTTCACTTGATTGAGGTGGCTGACCATAACCTAATTAGTAGAGTAACTTCCCATAGAGCAACGATGAGATGATATTCTCGTTAAATATTCGCGGTAGGCGATAATTTTTTTTGTTAATAAAAAATGCTATGCAATAGTGGCAGTCACCGAGTGCCACACGTATTATATTTAATTTAATTTAGACTCGTGTTTGACCACCCCAAGTAAAATGGGACAAGGGCAGAAAGATGATGATGACTCATGTTTGGCCACCATATCACCTGATGGCAAGCAATAATGGTCGATGGTGAAGCAATTTGCGTAGAAGTAACCTATTCACTTTTGACTTAAATACTCCATTTTTCTGATGAATTTTATTCCTTTATTAGCCGGATTTGAAAGCAATGGTTACCAACGAGTTTTAATTATATTGCAATGTTTGCTATACTGAAAACTGAAGCAGAATATTTACAAATTGATCAAAGCAACGCTTTACTGACTTTAGAACATATTTACCGATGGTTATTTTGATCACGCATTTAATCACGCAGTCGTAATAAATCATCTCAGCAAGTTTGAGAAATAGTGATCAAAGACTCATGTTGAATTCAAAATGGTAGGTATCGATTTGAGCCACAGAGCTCTGCCATTGTGGTGCACAACGAAAGAGGCTAAAGATAAAGATATTTATGAAAAGACTTTTACGAACTCAAAGCTTGACTCGGCTGAGTTGGTAAAAGGCGTCTGAAGAACTGAATTGGAAGGCAGGATCAGTTCGCTGGTCGCGGGACTGTACGAATTACCGTGACCCCGGAACGTAAAGGGCTATTGAAGGACACCGTGGATTTTAGTCAGTACGAGTCTGACAGTCCCTCCCGCTCTGCCCTGGGTGGGAGGACTCATTTGATGATTTTACCACGATAAAAAAAAAGGATCAGTTCGCAATTTTTCTTTCTAAAAGAAGCAGCGGAGGCATTAATGCGGGGTTTGCGGGATTGTTTAAATAGGTATTGTATTGTATAACGCAATGGTATCCACAACTCCACGTCAAATGCGCGTATTTTACGTGCGGGTGGGAAAGAAATTATTCGATCCACCCCAGCTCCCCGAGGAAAGCCAGCAGCGCCTTCGTGTTGCCGACCATCTCGCGGAGAGTACCTGGGTTACCGAAGTACTTTGCCCTGTATGAAGCAATTTCAGGGCAGTGTAGGAGCACATGACCTGCTGTCTCGTCCGCCGCCATACAGGCTCTGCACAGAGGGCTGTCTGTGATACCTAGGACAAAGAGGTGTTTATAAGGTAACAGTGACTCTGGAACGTAAAGGGGCAACTGAAGGAATGGGGGGAGTTTTTAGACAGTAAGTCAGTCAGTCCCTTCCTCTCACTGAAAAGGTCTATGCTGATTATCATGTATGAGCAAATAGCGCTTTGACAGTGCGAAACTTCAAGTTCAAGTTTACGCTCAGTATGAAAAGATGACAATGGAGTTGTTCAAGGTCTCAAAAGACAACCGTGTTCTAAAAGAAGATCTCAGCAACATCCTGGTTTTTTTTTTTTATCGTGGTAAAATGAAATGAGTCCTCCCACCCAGGGCAGGGCGGGAGGGACTGTCAGACTTGTACTGACTAAAATCCACGGTGTCCTTCAATAGCCCTTTACGTACTAGGGTCACGGTAATCCCTTGGTCCCGCGACCCCAGCAGGCTTTGGCCCTCTACAGGCCCCGTCACTATGCTGACACTCTTTGAGGCGCGCGTGGAACACAACGCGCCGTCGACCCGGGCATGGTCCATGGTCGGACAGTGAGTCGCCCATTACTCGCTGCCCGCATGCCCGCGCCTACGGTGGCCGGAGATCGTTCTGCGACGTCCAACGCCGTGGGCGTCTACCACTGCGGCTGGGGTGGAAGGAGGACGCTGTCCTCTCCCTCAGGCGGCCCGCCTCCTCCTTCACGAGCATGACTGCTTCGCAGAAGGAGGCGACCGCTTCCCACTCCGTCTCGCCCCGCAGCATGGCCTCGACCAATGCCGGGCGCGAGAGGTCTCCGCCTATCGCCGTCGTGAGGACACGGCGGTGCTCTGCCCAAGCGGGGCAGTCCTGCACCGTATGCTCCACCGTGTCCTCCGGACGATCCTCGCAGTGGTGACACCCACCCAACATCCTGGCTTAGATGAGAAAAGCCGCAGCAGATGCCCATCACGCCCCACACTCTGCTAAGTGAACAACGAACTGAATTAAGTCCAAGTGATATCAAGGAATCTTCCACAAACTTTCCCAATTTACCCTTTCGTACTATAATTCCAGCGCTCTATAACCCATTGATACTCCAAGCAAAATTTCACATTAATCATAGTACATTGTTGGGAACAAATGACCGCCCTCCATTTGCTCCTCAATAATATTTCTGTACATCTTGCAATTTTGCTTGATAAACAGCGCAGACGACACGAATACTAAAATTGTTTGTTAACTGTTCTTAGTCGTGACAAATGCGCGAAGATGCGACAAAATTGTGGCATGTTTTGATAGCGTAAACGTAGGCAGGGCCGTATTTAACAGAGGCCCTGGGTACTTTAAGATGGGGTCTATGTCGTATGCCAAAGTGAGCTTAGTGCAAGCCTCTCGTTAGGTGGTTCGACGATATCGTGAGAGTCGCGGGCAACTGATGGATGTAAATATCCGATTGCTGTTTGGCTTGGTAGTCTAAAGAGGTGGCCTTTGCCTAGCAGTAGACTTCTTTCAGCTGATGATAATAATTAGAAATCGAATTCACTAACACAGACATACTTGACTTACTGAATACCAACCTTCAATTTTGTTTTAACTGGCAGGTTTTTTGTTTTAATTTTGACTGGCTTGTTGGTCTAGTGCAGGGATGGCGAACCAGTGGCACGCGTGCCATTGATGGCACGTGATATAATATTTTGGGCACGCCACAGATCGACAAAGTACGTAACACCCTATGAAATGTAAGAAACGAATGCGACTGAACCTAGCTACGGTGCGGAGGAGTTGTTATCATTGCTTTATTATTTTCCCAATACTTACTAACTAGGTGAAAATTATTGGATGGCACATTTATGGTCTCATTAAACATTTCATTACAAAAAATGGCACGTTGATCCATAAAGGTTCGCCACCCCTGGTCTAGTGGTTAGTGACCCTGACTGCTATGCCGGAGGTCGTGGGTTCCCACCCAGGACAAATGTTTGTGTGATGAGCACGATCATTTGTTCTGTGTCTGGGTGTTATTTATCTATAATATGTATGTATTTAGAAATATATAAGTATGTTTATCAGTTGTCTAGTACCCATAACACAAGCTCTGCTTAGCTTGGGACTGGATGGCGTTGTGTGATAGTTGTGGAATATTTATTTATTTATTTATTTAATTGCCTTTAAAACTGTTAGCTAAGTTTTTATTGGAAGGCCCTCTTATGAAGTTTGCAGGAACCGGGGCCCCATTAGCACATGGGCCCTGGGTTCATGTTTAAGAGGTGGCCCTGGACGTAGGCAGTTATTTTGTTGGAATAAATGGGATTGTCTTGTCTTATTTTTATTTAGTCCGACGGTTGTTTGTTTAACGCTGGCAAGAGGTCATTAACAAGGACGAAACGATTTGCGCTGTCCTTTTCTGAAAGAGTTTCAGAATTTATGCTGTCTAACTGGCGCTTTGGTAGGTACCTTTTTGTGTGGAAATTCTAATGGATATTCATAGTACTTGGGTAAGTTGGGTACCTCTTTAGGACCCCTATTATCATTTGAAACCGCAAGTAGGCTTTACTAAGGTAGTACATTTTTAGGGATGTGTGTTCGGGCTTGTTTCAAATGCGATTCTACTGGAGTCGGGAAAAGGGTGTAATTTTTTATTAGTGCTGACCTGGACCTGCCGGGGTCGTGGGATTCACGAATTACCGTGACCCCGGTACGTAAAGGGCTTTTGAAGGACACCGTGGATTTTAGTCAGTACGAGTCTGACAGTCCCTCTCGCTCTGCCCTGGGTGGGAGGACTCATGTGATGATTTTACCACGATAAAAATAAAGTGCTGACCTGGAGTCTGAATTTGTGCCTTTTTATGGGAATATGCTTGCATCTTATGATATGGGACTGCAATATTTTAGGTATTTTTATGTTATTTGCGATCTCGCAAGTATATCTCTTTTATGAGAGTATATTAAATGGATGATAATAAAATGAAAGAGTCATAGTTATAGAAAATCGATAATTATATACAGCCTGTTAGTGTAATCAGTCTTAAACTTGAAACCAGTGCTTTGGTATCACTTACAGAACGTAAATTCAATAAAAAAATAAAACCTTTTTTTTTTCAATAAAGTCTCCATTTTTCCCCAAAATTATTTCACCCTATTACGCAAAGGTAAAGTAGATCAAATAAGCCGCGAGCGCCCGCGCCGCCGCGTCGCCCGCGCCGCCGCGTCGCCCGCGGCGCGGGGAGACTGAGGTATGCGCGGGGCCCGCGCATACCAGTCTGCCGGCAGTGTCGCTATCGAACGCGTGTCTCGTAACGTACGCTCGCAGCGCAGCGCACGAGTAACCGCCGCGAGCGCGGCCCCACCGTTAATTTTTCGCGCAAGTGTTAGTGTTTAGTGATTATGTCGTACACAAACGAACAGTGGACCGAAATGGTTCGGGTTTACGCCGCGTCGGGTGATAACCTAACTTACATCTGGACTCGTCACGCAACAAAGGTAGGTATTTTTGCCTGTCCTAAGCCAGGAAAAGTATGAAGGGAAGTTAGTTACATCACAGGTTACCTGTATTTTATTACAATGATGTAGTTAGTTAAAACTTATGTAGGTATGTAGTTAAACGGACGGCGTTAACCTGCCGCACTGGCAGGTTAACGCCCTTTGCAGTGAATACGTAACTCGGGCGCATAGTATCCATGAATTAACGGACGGTGTAGGACAGAAACATTTTTGATTTTTTTAAAGAAAAATTCGTTTATTTATTTTTAAATTCAGACAAACATTTTTATAATTAAATCAACTACCTATGGTTTCAAGGTTAAGACTGATTACACTAACAGGCAGTATATTTTTTTAAAAGGTTGCCCCACACTAGGAATTTCTCCTGTCTCGTGGGTGCATTTATAAACATAGAAACTCACATACACAAACACCCAGACCCGGAACAATTACTTGCAGATCATACAAATATTTTTTCCGTGCGGGATTCGAACCCGCGACATACAGCGAAGCAGTCCAATTGCTCAGCCACTGCGCAATACAAAATTCTCTTTCCCATTTAATATTCACAGTTTACTTAATGTTTTGAATTTATTTATATCAATGAGGGATACAAGTTGTATATTATGTTTAACACGATACAGGTTACTTGTACTTTCAGTAAAAAAATTGCGTATTTTCTTTATGTCAACATCATTCATTAGCGCCTCTGAAACTAAAATAAGCTTGTAAAACCGTCGGATTTTCGACTGTCATCTGTCACCTACTACGCAGATTAAATAAAAAGCACAAAAAAATGAAGTAAAACGTGGACTAAAATGTGCATTCATTCGTTCAGTCTAAACCCGCCTTTATGCACCGTCAAACATATCCCCCAACTGTTCGTACAAATAAACACACAATAGGAAAACATTACGCGAAAATGAAAGAAAACAATAGAATAACGCAATTGTTTATTATACCTAACAAATTGTTACAATCAAATAGAGGGACGTGTAATTGGGGCGTTCATTGAGTTGATTATGCCGTGGCATAAAATAAATAGGAACAGAAGTGTAGCTTCCTACAAGGGGAGAGAAGAGGTTCACGCACACAAAGACGAATTTGTACAGTGATCATCAACAAATAACAGGCCCTGGTGGCCTAGCATAACATTTTAAAACGAGAGTAGTTCCACTGTGGGAAAGAAACAGAACTATACAAGTCGTCTAGCGCCATCTCGTTCTGACAGTGGAACTACTCTCGCTTTAAGACGTCATGGTAGACCAACCGTGTAGATTAGTGGCAATCGATAAACGTAAACGCTCAATAGTCCTAACCGTAGTAACCTAACCGTACAGACAGATGTGTTTCTGGGGAGTTTGTTCCGCCACTTCTTCTTCCCAGCCATAATACTAGGAAGTGTCGAATGGGGGGGCGCTTTGTGGGACTGTCTTATATAAAAATTGACCTTCAAAAAGTGCTGATAAATCAGTCTAATTTGAATAAATGACTTTTGATTTAGATTCAGACGTCATAAATAAAATAAATAAATATTCCACAACTATCACACAACGCTATCTAGACCCAAGCTAAGCAGAGCTTGTGTTATGGGTACTAGACAACTGATTAACATACTTGTATATTTCTAAATACATACATATTATAGATAAATTACACCCAGACACAGAACAAATGATCGTGCTCATCACACAAACATTTGTCCTGGGTGGGAATCGAACCCACCACCTCCGGCATAGCAGTAAGGGTCACTAACCACTAGACCACAAGTTTCAGAAACGTGTCTATGTAGGTGTTTGTATTCACTGTATGCGTCTGTTTTGCTCCTTGTATAGAGCTTAGTTGACATTCTGTGTTTCTCTGTTTTATGTTAAGGGTGTGCCGACAAAATACAGTATTGTGTGCGCCTTGGTTTATCTGAGTTGTGGATCTGGGTAAAGAAGTAATGGGAATGAATGTGTTGACAACTTGTGGGGAATATTGTGAATGATTGTGACTATTGTGTAGTTTTGGTAGAGATTTATATGTAAATAAATAATGGAACAAGAAGATTTGGTTACATTCACAGTTGAATATTGTTCTGGGCAGTGGACCCCAACAGATACTATACTGAAGGACAGTGTCTGGTATCAAATTGTTCTTATCCACAGGGATAAACTCAAACTCAGATCATTTATTTCAATTTCTGAATTGTCAAAAATGAGAAATTGTGATCGGTTGTAGTAGTACCTAGATATAGGCAGGTGATGCGGAAAAATGTGGAGTAATGTGATGTGTGGTGGGGTGAGGACTTGGAAAAAGGAGGAGGTCCTTTTTTATGTATGCATGTTCTCTGACTTCTCGTTGACGCCTGGACCCATTTTTTTTTTGTTCTTTACAGCTATAATAATTAGGACAGAATATGATGACGGGATCTAGGAGAAATCGTGGGAAGTCTTCAATATGCATTGTTCACGCCTGTTTCCACTAAAAATGAAACCGATTTCTTTTTTATTTTTCCGAAAGCAAAGTTAGTTTAATATTTTATTGTTTTTTTTAGACGTCGATTTAATTTCTTTTATAAAGTTTTATTTTATTTTATCATTCAGGTCCATAAGAAATCCCGTGTTCAACATTATTTTTGCTTGATTTATTTTTCTACGCCTCTCAATCTGAAGGTTTGGCCTAAAGATAATAAATTCATGAGGCCCATTTTGACAGCTTGACGTACAGCTGCCAGCATGTTATCAAACTACCCTAATCTGTCAAATTTTCTCAATTGAACGTAAACCGTCTGCTTTTGTGATAAAGTTGAAAATCTATTAAATAAATTTGACAGATCGGGTCAGTTGATGTCTATCATCTGTATTATCTATCTTTCACCATTAATGATTCTAACATATAAAGTTCTTTATAAAATCTGGGGGCACGGCAGTGCCCCAGCCAAGTCTCGAGCAAAACGGGCACGGCCGTACCATCTTTTCTCGATGCGATTCGCGGCTGTTTCGCCCCCCCTATATCTTCGACGTGGACAAAGCTAGGAGTTAAGGTTTTCGGTGAATAATAGTAGGCATTAGAACAAGCTTAAGTTCGAAATTACATGCCAATTGAATTAATAGTTTAGGAGTTACGGTCGATCAAAGTTACACCATTTTGTCACTCACTCACTGACTCACTGACTCACTGACTCACTGACCGATCATCAAAAATCTAAGGTACTTCTAGCAGACTTAGAAACTTCAAATTTTGCACCAAGATAGGTCATTAGCCACATATAAAGGAAAAATTATAAAAACATTAAAAAATAATATACCATAGAAAACAATTTTATATTTGCGGTTTGGCAAGAACATTATGTATGGATTTTGACTGCATTGTTAACTTTGTTCGTTGTTTAAGTATTCAATTGGATGAATAAATACATGGAATAGAAAAGAATAATAAAAATGTAATACATAGACTATAATTAATTGATACATAAAGTTCATAATTCATCCTAATCCTAATCCTAATCCTAACTATCCTAATCCTAACTAATATTATAAATGCGAAAGTAACTCTGTCTGTCTGTCTGTCTGTCTGTCTGTCTTTTCTTCACGCCTAAACTACTGAACCGATTTGTGTGAAATTTGGTACAGACATAGTTTGGAACTTGAGAAAGGACATAGGATAGTTTTTATTACAAAAAAATAAAAACAAAATATAAAATTTATGAAATGCTCTAACGGAGTATAGATAATTCCTTAAATTGTCAATAGATGGCAGTGATCGTGCAATGGTGTCGATCGTTACACGAGTTCGAATCATGTTATTATTTTAATTCATCGGAAAAAAAAAAGTAAAAAGGTATGAAAAAAATAATATCAAAATAATAAAACTTTTAGTACAAAGAAAATGCCCGAACGGAGTTTAGATAAATAATGCGAGTTGTCACTATGGATTAATAGATGGCGTTGGTTTCAAAATTGTATTGTCGGTTGTATGATAGTTTATGTGGACTGGTCCTGTTTCGTAAATTTTAATTTGTTCCGTTGTATAATTGGTGTTCCTGTGATGCTTATGAGAAACTATATAACTAAATCCACCAAGACTATATAACGGCATACGGTTACAAATAACCTATTTAGGACGGAATGTTATTAAAGCCGTTATTATGACTGTCACTATTCCACGCGAACGAAGTCGCGGGCAAAAGCTAGTTAAATTAATAAAGCTAAAACTCCATTGTATTGCGATAAATTTCGATTGTATGCGCGCTCGATAGATGGCGTTGTACCTGTCTGAATCGCGCTATGGTTTCGTTACCGAGCGCAGTATAAGTAGTACTTTAAAATAATTCGATAATTTTCATTTGATAGCGCCACCTACCTATGAAAAACCATTTCGAAACTAAAAAAATATTGTAGCTATATTCGGAGAACTTAAGTTAGCCGGATTAGATAGTAGATTTATTATTGTTACTGAAACAGTTATTTAGGCGAATAGTTTATTAATATAACATAGACATAGGTAGTTACAATATCTAGTTGTTTACGTGTTATTTAGTTTAGTTATATTTATTTTGTAAGTTAGTAGATTTATGTTTATTTAGCTCGTTGAAAAGAAACAAAAGAGATAGAGAATGGGTTCTAAGCAAAGCAGTAGCTGAAGTCCAAGAAATTATGAGGTCACCTAAAAAAAAAGAAAGAAATACACTTACAAAAAATAAATGAGATCCCACCAAAAACATTAAAATAATGTAAAAAAATGCCAAGTCTCTCGATGCAGTCTTTCCATCGTAAAAAGTTTTGAGATCTCATAGAAGCCAAGTCCTATTCAAATTATTTTGTAGTTATAAATCAACATTTAGTAATTGTATCAATAGTTTTCTTTATATTATAATTATAGTGACTTGGCAATGAGCACAAGAAGAAACAAAACGGCATATTTGGAGTTGAAAGTCACACACCGCATGCGTAAACATTAATATCACAAAATTAATTTTCTTTTGGTTTATCCGTGTCGTCCCAACCGAATTTCGGCAACGGCAGTCAGTCTCATCCAAGACTAGTAAACTGCGCAGGACATAAATTATAATGCACAATTGCACAAGTGTGTACGCAAACACTAGTGTTAGTGTACTCTCGGTTCATTTACTTTCATAAAGCGATGGCCCGTAAGGTACTTATTTTTTATTATTGCATTGGAGCATGTAGTCGGTAGTGATCTGATCACAGGTCTCGTCAGTAACATTTGCACATAATTCCAGGCAGCAAGCAGCTTTTAATTGGTGCTCATTGCCAAGTCACTATAATTATAATATAAAGAAAACTATTGATACAATTACTAAATGTTGATTTATAACTACAAAATAATTTGAATAGGACTTGGCTTCTATGAGATCTCAAAACTTTTTACGATGGAAAGACTGCATCGAGAGACTTGGCATTTTTTTACATTATTTTAATGTTTTTGGTGGGATACTATTGAACAGAAAACACCTTACCGAACGTATAAAAGAGAAGAGCTGTTTTCTATCTCACGTAAATCGCGCCAATCAACAATCGGAATGAGAAATCGTGGAACTAATTGGAGCAATCATTTCATTGCAGCGTTGGTCTGGTACAAAGACTGAAGCTCCGGGAAGATATAAGTGAAGTATTGCGCGTTATACATTTTCGATCAGTTATTAATTAATTTTTTCATTAGAGCCAACAAAGAATTGTTGAATGAAAGGATATGCCTGCGATGTAGTCTATTTTTAATTATTTTTCAAGATATAACAAACTACTTGCGTGGGACGAACTGCGAATGGGACCAACTGCGAAAAGGGCCAACCGCGAATAGTATCGAATTTAATTTAATTGTATAAAGTCTTGGTTCTTCTAACTGTACAGACAGATGTCTTGCTGGGAAGTGTGTTCGCTTTGGGGACTGTCTTATGTAAAACTAGCACTTTTCCCGCGACTTCGTCCGCGTGGGTTACGTACTTTCTTAATTCCCCCTTTTCACCCCCTTAAAGGTTAAATTTCCAAAAACCCCTTCTTAGTGCTCCCCTACATTATAATAGGAAGCCGTGTGCAAAATTTCACATTCCTAGCCCTAGTAGTTTCGGCTGTACGTTGATATGTCAGTCAGTAATTTCTCCTTTTATATATATAGATTGACCTTCAAAAAGTGCTGATAAATTAGCCTATTGAAAATAAATGACTTTTGACTTAAAATGTGAATAGGACCAAATGTGAATTGGATTAACATGAACCGCGGATGAGACGAAGTGAGACTGGTACGAATCGCAAGCGGGATTAGATATGTTGAAGCGTATAAGCAATCATATAATGGTAAAATATAATGTCAAATATGTCAAGTGCAATGTGATCTTATGCGATCGCGGGACGAAGTACAGTTAACTCTATTGTTGCATTATTGGTGTCTGTAATGTAGTCAGTGTAACAAAACAAACAGTCTTACATATTTTTCAATGTAATCAGAAACTTTCGACACCATTGCTGCCGTCCACTAACTAAAAGGCTGTTAAGCCACAGTTGCTCGTTTTTCACTTTTTAATGTAGTCTTATACAACTTTTGATGCTCTATCTTTTGGTCCAAGAGTCATTTTTCTATGATTAATAGTTTAGGAGATACAGGAAGATTGCTGTGCAGTTAAACCACATAAAATACACAATTAAAAATTAGGAAATGAATTTAAATAAATATAAATGAATTAAACATATAACATATTGTGCAATAACACTATGCCTACTTATATAATTTGCAGCCTTGTTCCTAGATAGCATATTTTTCAAGAGACATCAATTCACAATTTTAGCGTTTTCTCGAAAACTACTTTTTGCACCTAACGGCCTTTTAGTTAGTGGACGGCAGATTGAAATTCACCGGCGAGAATGATCGGGTTGGCCGACTGGTTTGCCTTTTTGCAGCAGACTAGCCTCGGTATTGGCCAGTTGGCCGAAGTCATAGTCGTTCCATCGTCGTTATATATGTTTGCAGGAAGAATTTTCACATAAGTGAAAAGGAAATAAAATAGTAATACTGTCGCACCTATGTGTAGAAATAAGTATAAATGTTTGTTATGTTATTGTAGACGGGGCAACCTTCCGTCTACTGATGAAATGTGACACATCCCATTTAACAGCCCTCAGAAACGTCGCTTGAATTAAGGGAAGAACGACCTTACCTTTGTAGATTGAGGAAAGAAAAGATAAAGAAAAAAAAAACAGATTTGTGAAAAAAAACCATTATAAACTCCACACATTTTTTTTTAATTACAGTTATGTTCAAATTTGTTTTTTATTGTACTAAGACTACAATTTTTTTTTCTAAGATATGGGATTTTTTCCCCCCAAAAAATGGTACCAAACAGAAAGCAAACCAAGAGATGAACATTTATATCGACAATAATTAATAATAGTGTAAAAAGCGATTTAAAATTTCAACAGAGTCGAGAGCCTGCTCCGTTTTAAAAAAATCGGTTAAAAAGGACCAATTTTGTAGATTGAGAAAGCGAATACATTGGATGTTAGTCTCATGAAACAGAGACAGATGATCATCGAGATTTTTTTTTAAAGAGGAATTGCATTATCGTCGTCTTGACGGGCTTTGATTACAAAATGTTTTTTCTAGCTTAAATAAAGTTTTCATCTCGTTTACTCTTACTATGATGAATGAGTCCTTGTCTCATTGTAATTATTAATTAGTGTCTTGTCTATTACCCACTTAAGAACCTTCAATATATCTGTATCAAAGGACTAAACAAGACCAGCCACGGATCTACTCGTACGATTTTATAGAACCGGGCAAAATTTGATAGTTTCAAAATTTAGGTTTTTTTACAAGCTTTTATTTACTTTCACCTGTCCCGTTGTCTGCAATCAAATCTTGTAAGTTAAATTTGATTCACTTCCCTGTTTCGATTGAGCTGAAATTTTGCACATATTTATATCACATGACAATGTAATATTACGAGTATGAGGATATGGAGCTGATCTGATGATGAAGCTGGAAGCCATAGGATCTCTGTATGGAAAAGTCGCAAACCCATCGAGTTTAGACTGGTTTGATTTTTCTTGACGAGTACTTAGGAGTCTATCGTACGTATTTTTATAACAATAAAAGCTTGTTTTTAAGAGAGAGAAAGAAGAACATAGAGTTTTAAATAACTAACTTGTTCGAAAGCCAACTTAGTGCTACAAGATCTATCCGCCAGGCGCATAGTTTTTTTTTTTCTAATATGCATCAAGCAAGTATGTTTATAAATTTGTCGCCCCTAGAAGTTGTCACCCAAGACACGTGCCCCGTCTGCCCCTCCCTAGATCCGGCACTGAACAAGACCACATTTAACAGTCCTGCGTCAAACTATCAGCGCTAGCCCCAAGCACAGTTGTCAGCACACTTTAATCTGATAAGCCCGGTCTGGTACACCGTTCCACGCAGATACTTAATCAAAAACAAAGGGGCTGGGACTTAATTGTGCTGAAATTTATGGCATGACTGTACCTTGTGTACCCGTTTGTTAGCTTAGGACAACTTATTAGAACAATTCGGTGACAAATGTACGTAATTACCTAAAGGGACACTGCTTGTATTGAGTGGATTTTTAGGGGACGTTTGTTACCCGTTTATTTTGGGTCGATTTAGTGGTTCTTTAGTACATTTTTGGTTGGAAAGGAAGTTATTTTATGGGAAATCTTAATTGTAATTAGAACGGTTAAGGGAAATGTTTAATTTAACATTAAGTTGTGGAATACTACGCTTTGTATATGTTTTTTTTCGGCTGTATAGTCCTCATGACAGATTTTGGCGGCCAACGGCTTAACCTGCTTTGCCAAGCACGGAAAAGGGAGCCAATTCACAGAAAATAACGAATAGTAGTTTTTTATTCTTTGTCGTGGTAAAATCATAAAATGAGTCCTCCCACCCAGGACAGAGCGGGAGGGACTGTCAGACTCGTACTGACTAAAATACACGGTGTCCGGTGTCACAGTAATTCGTGAGTGCCGAGACCCCGGCAGGCTTTGGCCCTCTAGAGGGGCGCCCCGTCATTTTGCTGACACTCCTTGTGGCCTATTTAGGACAATAACTGGAGTATTTAAACAAGTTTAAATTTTAGTTCATTTTTCAGCAGAACGGTCCTAAGAGGCCTTAAAAATGACAAACACGTTTTTAATACTTTTAGAATTTCCGCAATCTGCTTCTTCGGAATTGACATAAGTCATTCGTTAGCTTATATCAACGCAATATTTTGTTGGGTTCCCTCACTGCCGTCCACTAACTAAAAGGCCGTTAAGCCACAATTGCTCGTTTTTCACTTTTTAATGTAGTCTTATACAACTTTCGATGCTCTATCTTTTAGTCTAATAGTCATTTTTCTATGATTAATAGTTTAGGAGATACAGGAAGATTGCTGTGCAGTTAAACTACATAAAATGCATAATAAAAAATTAGAAAATGAATTTAAATAAATTTAAATAAATATAAATGAATTAAACATATAACATATTGTGCAATAACACTATGCCTACATATATAATTTGCAGCCTTGTTCCTAGATAGCATATTTTTCAAGAGACATCAATTCACAATTTTAGCGTTTTCTTGAAAACTACTTTTTGCACTTAACGGCCTTTTAGTTAGTGGACGGCATCTCAATATTTTCGCTTATCGAATATCAAGTTGCCCATTCATTTTAAAATAAGAACGATGAGCTGTCATCGAAGTAAGCATAGACACTCATTCCATTAAGATTTCCCGCCAAATGTTGGCTTCATTTTTCGGCACTTCGCCATTTTATAGATGCCTCTACTACCCTGTCCGATATTTGATAGTTCAAAAGACCATTCATAGATTGATTGCTTGAAAATATTCTTTAAAAGCTCGCTATCTATCTCAAGACCCAAACTAGTTGGTTATAAAAAATAAAAACGACATTCGAAAATGTTTTTATAAGTCTAGGGATGTATTCGAAATGTGCCACACGTATTAATTTTATTAAAACCGTTTCTATACTTACCTTAAAGCTTTTTCCTATTATAATTTTTTATAGTTTTTGTTTGATTTCTAACTCATGTTGTGCTGTCAGAAAAACCTTATGCGTATGCAAAGTTTCACAATAATGGGTTAAGTAGAAATGGTTGAAAAAGCTTTTAAGGCCCGTTCAAGACCTTCGTGAGCGATAACTTAAGTCTTTGTCAAACAAACAGGCGAGTCCGAAGCGATAACAAAGCGATACGAGACGTCAGTCCGATAGTTCGGTCACGCTATCGAATCGCTTTCGCTTTTCTATGTGACTGGATTCAAACAATTCCATACATTACAAATAAAAACGTCACGCTTCGCATTCGCCACGCCTGTCTGTTTGACAAAGGCTTTAGCGCGGGGCAGCGAGCGGTTAAATCAAGCGCTTTAGAATAAGCAACTAAATTACTGTAACTATTGTGATTGGGATTGCAGTTTTTTTTTTAATATTGCCCTATTTGAAAAAAAAAAGTCTTTGATATTTAAACTTAAAAAAGATACGGGGCCGAGCTCAAAAAACATAATTTCAAAAAAGAACAACTTGAACCATGCTCCCGCTTTTACAATAATAATTATTAATGCCATTAAAGAACCTGAATTGGAAAAGCCCGGTTCCCTCAAAGTAATGTACTAAAAGTTCTGTAATGTAGAACCGGTAGCACACCCTAGTCGTGATAGATTGCCTGAGAATATTCTTTAGAGCCCTATCAACTGATCACGATCAAACTAAACGGGTTTACCGCGCTGATGTGGTCACGTCTTCGGATAGTTGATCGTTACTCACGGTTTCATCTGGCTCGCCTTTTCCTATCTTTGCTAGGGAGGTAGGAATGGTCTTTGGTATAAAGAGATGCAGTTGGGTATCTGGATTTTGTGAAGGAAAATTGTTGAATTTTTCTTATGTTATAAATGATACTTGTGCACATATGTGAAGATAAAATATGCGAAAGGAGGAATTAGGAGCGCACGGCATATTTCGCAAAAACTTTCAACTCCTTATTTTTCAAAATGTTCGATCTGATTTTGGCGAAACTTAGGTTTAATATTTTTTCTCAGAGAGCATTTTAGAAATGCCTCATTTCAAAATATAAATGGCTATCTGTTTCTGTTGTATGGATTTAAAATCGGTCTATCCTTCCTATTACTATGGCTGTGGTTGTGACCACACGTCGTCATACGAAAAACACTTTTTAGGTAATTCTTTTTTTATATTTTATTCTTGGTATTTTATTCTAATATTGCTAAGATTTTGTATGCTGTTCTAGGCTTTGCTCGTATTAATTTACAATTTAGCAATCTATTCGAATAGTAAATGTGGCGCCACGTAATATCATATGAAACTTATCGTTGTTTTTCTAGGGAACAGTACGTTTTTCGGGATGAAAAGTACCATAGACCCGACTCTATACACCTGACAATGTATATGCAAAACTTCAGGATGCTTGGTTCAGTAGTTTAGGCGTGAAGTGGTAATAAACAAAAAAAAAATCTTTAGTTAGAATTAAATAACGGGACAATGAAATAACATCGCTAAGCGTATAGTCGACCTCGCGTGACCAGAGGGCTGGCCTATTTCTTGGTCAAAGGATCAGCATTGCCATCCAATGTGGCAATGCTGCCAGCGTTCTGGGCACTTTCCCCATTGACAGCGAAGTGGATGAATTTTTTGACGCCCATTAATTTTTTTATTTAGTCATTTTTGTAGGTATTTTTCTTCTATTTTAATTTAATAGTTATGACGTTAAAATTAAAGTAATAACGGGAAAAATGCCTTATCTTTAGTACCTAGTCTTTTCGTCTGAGAGCTTTAGATCTTTCACAGGGTTCTATACCTCTCTTCAAAGTAACTATTTCGTCTCTTGATATCTTAAAGGCTAAAGTTAAGTCCTTCGGTTCGTTGGCTTCCGTAACACAATTACTGAGCCAATTGAACCAAGATTCGGTTTGGGGTCGAACCAAATTTAAAGCCTTTGTCAAACAGACAGGCGTGACGAATGCGAAGCGTAACGTTTTTATTTGTAATGTATGGAATTGTTTGAATCCAGTCACACAGAAAAGCGAAAGCGATCCGATATCGTGACAGAACTATCGGACTGACGTCTCGCTTCGGTTCGGTATCGCTTCGGAAACGCTTCGCTTTCGCCTGTTTGTTTGACAAAGGCATAAGACACAGACTTAGTCACTGTGACGCTTTAGTTGTTGTGTGAAAATATTTGGTTATAGTTATTGTTTTTTGAGTTTTTAAATTATTTTATTAACATACACGTCATCATCTGCCTGCCTTTTCCCAACTATATTGGGGTCGGCTTCCAGTCAAACCAGATGCAGCTGGATATCAGTATTTTACATGGAGCGACTGCCCGTCGGACCTCCACAACCCAGTAACTGGGTAATACGATACCCCATGGTAAGACAGGTTGTCAGACTTTAGAGCTTCTGACTAACAGTAACGACTGTCAAAGATCTACAAAAGACAGCCGGGACCAACGGCTTTACGTGCTTTCCGAGGCACGAAGGAAACTCACTATGAATTCCAAGTATATAAAAAAAAAAAACTATTTCAGAATCCAACTCAAGTAAAGGTATCCGTTGTCTACTAATTTATAAAAATGTGGAATGTGAAAGAGAAAACTTTGAAATAGTTATTTCAATTAAATTTTAAATTAATACCCGAAGTTTTTTGTATTTCTTTTTATCTAGCCTTGTTGTCCCACTCGCGTTCAGAAAACTCCTCGCATTCCTTTCATTAAAGGCTCTGTATTAATATGAGTAGTATTATATTTATTTATTTATGTATACAAATACACAACGTCCCCTGCGCGTCGCCAGTCTGGCATAACACGTCACATAAATGTATTGATGACGCGTAGCAATAAGTGTTACCCTTTCAAAAAATCACTAAATATTGCGAAGAAGTTTCACTTCAAAATTCCATCAATTTAAAGAAGAGAGAACCCTCGACATCCATGTCATTATTCATCCACTAACCTCACTATAAAACTCTTCAATCCGCTTCAATCGATCAACCATCCGAGTTTTATCCCCTTTTGCATCTGCGCATCCATTGCATAGGAAGACAGATTGTTACCAATTGACGTATGCAGCCGTCTCAATCTATCACTCGGGAAAACTGGTGGAAAATGATTGAGAGCTATAATAAGAGTCAAATGTATTGCGTTTGCACATAAGGCGGGGTGATTGATTCGAGGATTTTGTACTAACGATGACCGAAGGACGGATTTGGTTGCTGCTATGTTTTTCTTTTATGTCGATGATATTGTCATAAGTTTCAAATATGGTATTAGAATTTGTATTAGTGTCACTACACTGGACAGTTTGAATTTTGTTCGAATAATTCAACCTCTTTAGATCTACACTGAGACATATTTTTATTATGTAAGTATTGAGAAACTATCCGGCTCGAAGGACCAAATTTTACTTGTCTGTATTTTATTTTTGGCAGCCAGACAATTTATTATTCAAATGTAGATTGATTTTATAGATATCTTTTCCATTACTGAAGTTATCTTAAGAGAAAAAGAGAACATCGAGTGCCTTACTACTGTAAAATGTCTGAAAATTATCGCAAAGATATAATTAAAGCTGTGTGGTTTGCAGCTAGACGATTATATTTTAAGAAAAACGACCAGATATTCAGCAAATTATATAAGAGTTTCAAACACTTTATGTAACCGATGTTCTTTGATCTTGATTTCAGACGATTTTACTCTTAACTTCAAATCAATACGTCTTATCTATAGAATGTCTGAGCACCCCTGCTAATTGGGTTTCAGATTTACAAACAGATTTATTTAGACCTTCTCAATTAACGCACCAACCCTTGCTTCTGACATTCGGCATAAACTTCGAAGTTTAAATCATATTATTATTTAGTTATCAACAAATTCGCGAAACTCATTTGCATTTTAGGGTTTAATAGTTCTACATAAAGTCTAAACTTCATGAAATAAAACTTATCTTTTATGAAATATGTTAATTAATAATCCCGGGAATTACCTCCGCATAATTTTCCGATGAATAAGCAATTTTACCTTCAACACTAGCGCCATTATAAATCAGCGGTGGGTTATGGAACTAACAATAGTTCTTAATAAGAATCTGAGGTTGGGTCCACGTGTTAAATATAATAGTATGCGTACCAATAGTGTTTCATGTTCGCGAGAGTAAATGGACCGCACCCGAGGGATAGATAACGAGTAATATATTTTGGCGGGTTTTCCAAGCAAACGGTGGCTTCGTACGCAATGCGGCATTACACCGACATCGTGTGAATGTTCCTTTTTTGAATTTTAAAAAGCTTATTTACGAAATTTGAGTTACAAAAGCAATTCGTACCTTTTTTTGTCTTTTCTTTTCGGCATCCAAATGGCGGTTGACATTTTGTTTTTAGAATTCGTTTGAAAACATCGAACGTTCTTTGTATTTAAAAAAAGGGTTCGTTGTGAAGTAATAAAAGCCACACGTGTCGAGGTTAAACTACGCTTATCGAGTTTGGGCCGTAGATGACTGACGATCCATCATACCGTATTGAGCTCCTACGTGTCTAGAAGAGCACGTAAAGCCGTTAGCTCTGGCTGTCATTTGTAGAATTATTATTGTGACAGTTGTTTCGCCTGATGGTCACCGCAGCTTATGAACGCCAGCAACATCAGAGTTACCGCCTAAGTGTTACCGACCTTACAACTTTATCTTACCTTACCCTTTTTGAGGATGAGACGAAAGGAGGAAGGAGTCTTGTTTCTAGAGTTTAAGATTCGGTGAAATGTGTTTACATCGTGGAATCCTCAACTGTAGCCATAATGACAACGGTCGTTACGAGAACTAAAACTTCCGACAACCAGTATTACGGCTTACCAAAGAGTGACGTATTGCCGAGTACGACGACCGACGACTGTATACCTGACCTCCGCAACCCGATTAGGTTGTATATTGATTCGGGTATGTTGACTTGCTGGCGTCTGTACATAATTAGGGGAACAATGTATAAGACGGGGACGCGAGGTGTGATGGGAAATCATACATTTAAGGCAAACTTAACACAATACTAACGTAGCGCAAGCGCCAACAGGACGCCATTTCTTAATTGCCGCTTGCAAATAACGTCCTGATGGCGCTTGCGCTATATTCCATTCCGGCTTCGTAGATTTTAAACGGCTTACCTTTTTTCGGGTGAACTACGGTCTAAGTTTTTTAGTATTCTCGTAGTAACAGAGGGAATTGCTCAAGTTTTTTGGTCACATATGGTTTCGGAAAGGTATTTTAAATTAATAAAGAATTCTGGCGGATCTGGCATAAAAATACCACATTCTAATTCGACAACCATAGTATTAATTGACCCAGTAAATGTGACCTTGGCATTATAAATTATGAAGACAAATTACGTTTAAAAAATGTAAATTAATTTAAAATGTAGGTAATTACATACTTTTTACTTTTATTTCAAAAATCATGATTGTTTATTTGAGATCGTCTAAGTATTTTAAAATCGTACATGATACACGTAATCGAAGTCGTCATTATGGTTCCAAGGTCATCTCATTCTTATTCGAAACATTAGACTAATTGGGCTGTGGAGGTCAAATTAAAAAGATATGTAAAATACTAGTGCCTTTTCAGTAACATCTGGTTAGTGTCGAAGGCTAAAATAGTTGGGAAAAGGCTAGGCAGATGATTTTTATTGCCATTTTGGCTAGACGAGATTATTTTATGTATTCAGTAGCAGTACTATACTTTATTAGTAATTTGAATTTATGTGAGGTAGTAAAATTCTGTGCGGTGTGCTAGTAGATAATAATTCTATTAATATTATTATAAAATTGAACGTGAAACGAAAGTTTGTAACGGTAGATGGATGTTTGTTACTCTTTTAGGAAAAACTGCTTAATGGATTTGGATGAAATTTCGTACACATATAGTTTATAACATTTTTTTACGTGATAAAGTCATCATATGAGTGCTCCCACCCAGGCCAGAGCGGGAGGGAATGTCAGACTCGTACTGACTAAAACCCACGGTGTCCTTCAATAGCCCTTTACGTACCGGGGTCACGGTAATTCGTGAGTCCCGCGACCCGTCACTATGCTGTCACATCTTGGGGCGCGCGTGAAACACAACGCGCCGTCGACCTGGGCATGGTCCATGGTCGGACAGCGAGTCGCCTATTACTCGCCGCCCGCGCCTACATTAATAGTTTATAACCTGGATTAACATTAACATTAATATAGTGTAGTTTTTCTCCCGTTCGTGTTCACAACAGCTAGTAATTTTATTTAAATGTAGATAACTTTATGTTTGTTACCACGCAAAACTATTCAACGGATTTAGATGTGTATCATACTGGTTACTATCTGGATCAACATATGGGATACCTTTTATCCCGGTATTACCGCATAAAATATTCGCTTCGAGTGAAGCCGCGGACTATAACTACCTTTTGGTAGTTAAACATACTAACATAGATAAGTATAAATAAAATATTCTTTACAGATCATTTTTTTTTGCGAAATTAATGTGGTTCATTATTTTTTGGCACAGAAATTGGAATACGGGCTGATTTCATGATTACCTACTTTATACGTACTAATACGGATTTTTGGTATTCGTTTTCTATAATAATATTCGAAATTAAGTTTTTTTTTTCTGAAATGGCTTCTAGCCAAATGTAATATTCTTTTTTTAGTAGTGAAACAGAATTTTATCACTAGGAGCGTTAATTTTCTATCTCGGTTTTAGTTGGTTACTCTACGGTAGTACCTAGTATGCCTACCATACAAACGCGGCATTGGATTTTTAAAGTTAAAATCGCTGCTGAGAGTACAAATTCCAATGGAGCGATTACATTTTGGTGTTGCTTAGTGAACGTGAAATCGAGCATTTTATGATACTTACGTGAAATAAGTTCATAAAATTTTATTCCGGGCACGTAAATTTTTTCTTTGCCAAATGTAAGTAGGTTAGACTACTCGTATAAGTTTTTATTAATATTCGCCATTAATTTTAAAAGGCTTGCATGTATTTTTTTTGCAAGTGTGGGTTGTTCTGTGCCAAATTTTGTGCTGAAAAATAATGAGATGTGTTAAATGGGTGTTGAGGAACAGTGTATAAGCCGTCTTATACACTGTTCCCTAACACGGGACGCGGGGTACAATGGACACACACACAATTACGGCAAACTTAATGGTACACTGACGTAGCGCCAGCGCCCACAGGACGCCATAAGCAAGAGGCCATTAGCAAATGGCGTGCTGTTGGCGCTTGCGCTACGTTAGTGTTGTATTAGTGTTGTGTTAATTAACCCCATTATACGCGTCCCCGTCTTACACACTTTTCCCTTATGTTTCATGCTTAATTCTGCATTAAAGTTCCGGAGTCATGCTAATTCGTGAGTCCCGGAGGACTGCGAAACATGGTGCAGATCTGCTAACCAGTCCCTTTATGAAGAGGGCGCTAGTGCGCTACGTAAACATCAGCTCCGCAATTAAAAATCTTTAAAATAAGTATAACCCACTTCTAAAACCTAAAAACTATGTTCAAATGAAGAAAAGTGTCTAACAGTGCCGTGATATAGTTATCCTACGGAAATTTCAATGACTTAATCAATAACGAAAGAAATTCACAGAACTCACTAGTGAAGAACAAAATAAACATTACTCAGTGATTGAAAGAAATAAACAGTGCTTTCTAACTTAATTTGGAAAAAGTAAGTGCTCCAGGATTGTAAAAACCGCAGTAAGTGCTTAACAGAAGATTAAATAAAAAGTGATTTATCAGTTATAAATTTAAAAATGGATATGTAAACAATGATTTGCATTAATATTGAACATACAACGCCATCTATCTATCCGTCGAAATAAAGTCCCAGTACCATCGACTACTTAACAGCGCCATCTGTTGCCAAAAATAAATAAACAGGGATCTACTTACTAAGTTGGATAACAGAGGGCAGCACCAGCCTTTTTGTTACTAATGATGGAAAACCGAGACAAAAACAACGCACTGATATGCGAAGGATGTCACCAGGATATCTCTAATAAGAGCCACATAGCTTGCCACGTGTGTGGACAACATTACGACCTAGAATGTGCTAACATCTCTGAAAAGCGACTTTCTAAAAGCGCTCTTAGCAATAAGTTGTGGAATTGTCCTGTTTGTACGGCGAAAAAACCAAGAAGGAACAACGAGAATATTCCAGCTTGCTCATCTACCATAGAAAATACTATAACCATCTCCCAAGATCCAAATGTCACTCTAAGAAAACCAGTCTCATCTAGAAAACAACCATCAACCGAACTGGAAAATAATGATGACTCCTCGATATACGAACTATCCGCTTTTGATGAGAGCCTCCTGGGAGACACGATACAAACCCATGCAGCGCCCCAAGAACGAGCGCTTGTACCCCAATTCACACTGGACCAACTTAGCCAACTATTGGATAAAAAACTTGAGAGAAACGAAAAGAAAATGCTATCGCTAATCAAAACAGAAATAAAATCTCTTATACAGGAAGAAATTAAAAATGTCATGGCGAATTGGATCACTGATATAACAAACAAATTTAATATTGTAAACACCACACAAAATGAACTAAACAATACTATACAAAGCCTAACAGAGAAAATAAATAATTTAGAAAAAGAATGTGATTGTTTAAAAAGTGACATTAAATCAATTCAAAACCACTGCAACTATAAACCTAAACACAACTATAGCAACAATGCAAAGAAATTAGTCATATATGGGCTTGAAGAATCCAACTGGGAGACAGAAGACGAACTCTATGACCGCATTCTATATGTGTTTCATGACAATATGAACGTGTATCTAGAAGGGCAAATTGATGAACTAACACGGCTTGGGAAACACGGACACCGAAGACCCATAGTGATGGAATTAACTAGTAAACAAATGACCAAGTACGTGCTTCAAAACAGACACTTTCTAAAAGGATCTGGAATTATGATTGATGAATTTTTGGAAAGTGAGGCACTTCAAAAACGAAACAAGCTAAGGAAAATGTTATACGAAGCTAGAAAAGAGGGACACCATGCAGTAATAAGAAATAATCTGCTTATAGTCAACGGCCAAGTGCACATGATAGAAAATGAAAACAATGGAAATGACACAATAAATAAAACAAACGAGATCCTTACAGAAAAAAGCCATATTAGAAGACCCACTGACCAAGCAAGCATCACTGAGATAAACGACCACAACAACTCCTTCAAGAACAACGCCACTACCAGTTGCAGCGTTATAAAAAACGCTACATTTTTAAATATCACCTTTTTTTATGGTGATTGTCATGCAACCTGTTTTCGGAAGCCTTTAGTCGAAATTTTTCTTTAAGAACTGAATCTTTTTAAGTTAGGAATTGGTTTTTGTTCGAGAAAAAATGAAGATTTTTTTAGTGTCAGTTGGATGTGTTTTGTTGGCCGTGACGGGGTTTTGCTGATTTTTTTGGGTGGAAATCACTTTTTGTTAAAAAATGTGAAACATTTTGAATTTAAAGTCGACAACGTTGGTTAAAAAATCATATGTGAAATCTTCTGTTTTTTTGCCGGAATGGCGTGATCTGAAAATTTTCCTATGTATCGGTAAGTTTTTACAATAGTTTTTCTTCTGCAAATTTGTTTATTGTTCAGTCCGTATTTTTGGTCTCATGTCGCCTGTTTTTTCTTATCTACATTGGGCAGGTGGCGCTGAGTACGGTATCACACACTACTTTATAAGCTAGCAGTCGGGAGCAACGCTCTACCGCGACCCCGGTGTGGTCGCGTGCAGTCTTTCCGGATCCTGAATTTGTCAGGCTCTTGAGCCGACAAATAAGTTCAAGCGTCAGATCATCGGAGGCCTGGTCCTGTTTTGACCGTGGCTACCAGCACGGTTCTCCGCGGCAGTCCTGCAGCGCGTCTCTCCATCCCGACAGGATCAAGCTGAGGATTCTTTATTTATTTAAATTAACTGTCTTATTTTTTGCTTTTAATGTTTAAATTGTTATTTTTATGTAAGGCACAGTAATACAACCCCTACACAGGGTATGTACGAGTATTTAGGTAAATAGCATCACTTTTTTTTTTCTTCCGAGGCGTGTTAATTGGCCAATTAGTTAGTTACCGCTAGGATCGCTCAAATATTTTTTCCTCTGATATTCAGGATTTTGGTTTTACCTCAGTAAATTAAATAACTATTGATTCGTACATTCTCTGGATAATCTGACATAATTGTATCGTAACCGAATTTTTTTTTGTGTGTGCGACCTAATTTTATTTAATTCAAAACTTGTACTTTGATAACCGGGCACAATTGCATCCTAACTGTATTTTTTTATTTACTTTTACAATTTTACCAATATCAAAATTATACGTTTTAAATAGGGGAAAGTTGTTTTCTTCTAGAATCCCGCTATATATGGCGCCCGAACTAATAAAGTAAGTATTTTTCTTGTCCATACTTCTTCTTATTTAAATCTACATCACATAATTTTTTTTTTTTTTGCAATTTCGAGGGTGGTAGCTCGCTTCAAGTGAGCTAATAATTTCTTCCACTGTGTGAGCTAATTCTTTCTCTGTTTATTCCTATTGTTGGTTTCAGGACTTTAACGTGATTACCCAAGTGACCAGTTTAAGAGTTTCCTAGAGCCTGGACTGTTCCCATGGTGATACATCACGAGCCCTGAACTACAGATACGATAACGAAGAACTGGCAGGATACTGTTCTTTGTTTGTTTGTGTGAGTTGTAATTTTTCATCACTTATATAAAATAATTTTGTGAACTATAAAACACACAACCCTCTTTTATTTCTCACCCAACAAATACATAATTTACCTGATTGTTATCCCTTGTGTTTAATTTGTTTTCCTTTAGCTAGCGGTTGTTAGAACCCGTAGTGCATGAGTGTGTTGTATGAACTTATAGGCGTCGTGTTGCAAAGGTAAGCTCCGTATGCACGGTTGTTGTCTGTTCTTAGTGGTGTCTTTCGTTTCCTAGCTTGGTGATTCCTGACGCGGCTGGTTACCTTATTTTCTTTTTTTGTGTGTCTTGTTCCAGCTTGTCTTAGGGGTACCGATATTTTTATAAGGAATCGTTCATACAGCTTCGTCAACCGTATTACTATTCTTTTTTTCTTGCTAACTATATACTAGTCTAGTATCGCTTGAATTTAGTTTACAACATGTCGGAAGATGAAAATTCTATTGGCGAGACTCCACGTTGTAGCAGCCCTATCATCTCTCGACCACATCCCACCACTCGTCCTCCTCCTCCTCCCATTCCACCTAGACTTTCACGCGTCTCCACACAGTCGGTTCTACCGTCACCGATCAGATCCGAAGATCCTCCACCTTTTGTCAAGCAGTTCTCGTTGACCAAGTGGAGAATCTGTTATGATGGAAACACGTGCGTACGTGACTTCTTCGCTAGACTTGAGGAATGCAGGGAGGCTGACTATATTACGGATTCCTATCTCGTAAGGCGATTCCACGAAGTTTTGTCTGGCATCGCTTTGGAGTATTATAGATCCATACGCCGACCGGGTCTGTCGTATGTAGAGATCAGGCAGGCATTTTTTAGTATGTTCGGTTCTGCGGATTTCGAATTTAGGACTGGACAGGAGATACGTAATCTTAGGCAGAAACCAGAGCAGTCTGTCAAGGAGTTTATTATTAAACTGACTCACCTTAATTCCAAACTTTGTAAGCCGATTGAAGAACCTGAATTATTGGATGTCATAACCCACAACATGTTGCCAAAATATACCCCAATTTTGTCCATACAGAAATTCCCTGATATTAATACTCTTATTGATACCGCTACTTATTTCGAATCTTTTATTAGAACACCTAAGGCTGTTGCTAGTCTTGACAGTGCTGCTCACCAACCAACCAGTTCTTCTCAGGCTGTCAGGCCCCGCCTTAATGAACCTAACCAAGGTGGTGGTAGGTCTCAGAGCTGCCCAAGTTGCAATCAGCACTGCTTGAAATGCAACAGTACTGGTCACTCTTACCGTTCTTGTCCTGTGGTAACAGGTATGATATGCTTCAAGTGTCGCACTCCCGGCTTTATAACTCGTGAATGCCCGAAGTGTAACCCAAAAAATGCCTAAAGCACCGGCGGCACGTTTCCTACCGTACAGTGTCACCGGTGATTACTATTGATACTATTGATAACCGTCCGTTTATCGAAATTTTATTGTGTAACCAGGTGGTCAAGGCTTTATTAGACTCTGGTGCACAGATGTCATTGATTAGCGTTAGTTTAATTCAGAAATTTGGTCTATCTTTGAACGCGAGTGATGCTTGTCCTCGTGTAATTTCAGCTAATAATTCACCGATCGATATCCGGGGATCTGTTTATCTTCCAGTCAAGTTTAATGATACAACTACTTTCCATGAGTTTTTAGTGGCAAGCTCTATGTCATCCTCTGTGATATTAGGTATCGAATTTTGGAATAAGTTTGGTTTGACATCAGTTTTTAGTCAAGCTTTTGATAAAAATATTAATGGTAATATGTACCTTCCCTCTGTTAGTTGCTCTCCACCTCAAATTTCCTCTGTTAGCGAGGTTCGATATGTCCATCCTCGTAACGTCCTAACACTGGATCAAGAGACGAGCCTTCAGCAAGTTATTAACGAGTTTGAAGTCATCTCGTCTGAGAGAATCGGCCTAGGAAAAACATCATGGCTGTCCCATAAAATACATACAACGGGACCCCCTATTCGCCAAAGTTTTTATCCTTTATCTCCGATTAAGTTGAAGCTACTCAACGAAGAGATTGACAAGATGCTAGATATGGGAGTGATTCGTCCTTCTCGTTCCCCATGGGCTAGTCCAGTGGTTATGGTTACAAAAAACGATGGATCAGTACGTTTCTGTGTTGATAGTAGGAAGCTGAATAGCGTGACTGTTAGAGATTCGTATCCTCTTCCCCGTATAAACGATATTCTTGACAACCTTCGTGGTGCCAGATACATAAGCTCCCTCGATTTTAGGAGTGCTTTCTGGCAGATTCCACTTGCTGATAAAGAGAGTTGTGAGAAGACAGCTTTTATTGTTCCACAAAGAGGTCTCTTTGAATTTGTAAGAATGCCATTTGGACTTACAAATGCAGCTTCAGAAATGCAACGCCTGACTGATATGATCGTCAACTATGAATTTACTTCTACTAGCGACGACTGCGTTTTCGGTTACGTCGACGATTTAATTTTGGTCTCTAAGGACTTTCATAGTCACCTGGCTCTCCTCAGGAAGGTATTAGCTCGACTTAAGGAGGCTGGTTTAACCATAAATTTAAAAAAGTGTGTGTTTTGCAAAAGCGAATTAAAATATTTAGGGTATATTGTAAATGAAAAGGGTCTTCAAACTGATCCCTGTAAACTTGAAGCTATTAGGGATTACCCTACTCCTACAACTGCCAAGTCGCTACGCGGTTTTATTGGTATGTGTTCCTATTACAGACGTTTTGTGAATGGTTTTTCTTCGATAATTGCTCCGCTCACTGCGTTAATCGGTAAGAGAAAAGGACGTGATCCTATAAATTGGGATGACGCTGCTGTACAAGCTTTTGCGAAATTAAAAGAAGCTCTGATCGAGACACCAGTTATGGCGTGTCCTGATTTCTCGAAGCCGTTCATTTTGCAGTGTGATGCATCTGCAGTTGGTCTAGGTTCTGTTCTAACACAGAAATTTGATGATGTTGAGCACCCTATCGCTTATTATTCGCGTTTATTTTCCAAAGCAGAACGTAATTATAGTACTACTGAACGCGAGTTATTGTCGGTTCTTGACTCCATCAAACATTTTCGCTGTTACTTAGATGGTATGAAGTTTTCTGTTATAACTGACCATATGGCCTTAAAATGGCTTCTTACCCTAAATAACCCTTCAGGTCGTTTAGCGCGCTGGGCAACAGTCATTTCTCAATTTACTTTTGACATCGTTCATCGGAAAGGGTCGCAGCACATTGTTCCAGATGCGTTATCTAGAGTTTATGCAAGTCTTATTACCTTTGATCAAGGTCCGGAGCATACTGACGATAGATGGTACAAGAAAGTCTATACAGGTGCACGTGATTTTCCCCAGATGTTTCCAGCCTATGCCATTCAAAATGGTATTCTTTTGAGGCGGATGCCTATCACATCCCCTTTGTCTTCTGATCCATGGCGGGTTGTATTGCCTTCTGAAAAAATTCCTTCCGCAATTTGGGAAGTACACAATAATTTTCCTTCTGTACACCCTGGTGTAACTAAGTCTTATCAAAAACTAAGGGAAACATTTTATTTGCCTAATATGTACCGCGACGTCGTTACAACGTTAAGGCAATGTGAGGTTTGTAAAGCATATAAGATTGCGAACACGCAACCTCGTGGTCAGATGTGTTATCCTAAAGTAGTATCCATGCCCTTACAGATGATCTCGGTAGATATTATTGGACCATTGCCTATCGCTTATTATGGGTATAAGTACATTTTTTCTATGGTCGATGTTTTTTCAAAGTATGTATGGCTTGTTCCTCTAAAGAGAGTGGACGCTTTTTCTGTTATGAAAGCGTTAGAGTCTGAAATTTTCTTTAATTTTGGTGTACCACGTTCTATTCTCTGCGACAATGCTACAGTTTTTCGTAGTAACCAGTTTCTAAATTTCCTTAGATCATTCCATATTGAATCACCTACATTTACACCATATTATACGCCACAAGCGAATACGGTTGAGCGTTATAACCAAAGTGTGGTTACATGCTTAGGTATATTGGTTGGTGAAAACCAAAGGAATTGGGCAAAGATGTTGCCTAAAGTCAAGCTTTATCTCAACTCATGCATCAATTTAGCCACAGGCTTCACGCCTAATTTTCTTATGTTTGGTAGAGAAGTACTAATGGATTCTAGGCGTGTAAATGGTCAGACTCAAAGCACTGATTTAGCGGACAGTCGAACTCGTCACGCCTCGAATCTGTCTTCTCTCAGCGAAGTCTATGCGAAGGTGGCCGATAATCTTTCTTTAGCTTTCCTTCGTAACTCGCGGGCTTATAACTCCAACCGGTCGGCTATTACTTTGAACGTGGGTGACACTGTATGGAGGCGAAATTTCTCCAGGTCATCGGGAGAAGATTTTTTCTCTGGAAAGCTTGCTCCACGTTTCGTTAAGTGTCGTGTGATGCAAGTTATTTCTAGGACTACCTATTTACTACAGGACTGTGGTTCCGTCCATTCTGGTACTTATCATATCAAAGATATCCTAAAATAAATTCCGTTTTTATAAACTATCTTTTTGTACGGACCCAAGCGTTTTTTATCGCACACCTTTTGATCCTTAAAATTTTGTCCGATAAGGTTGGTATGAACCAGGAACTCATTTGATAGTTGCGAGCTAACTCAGCTAAATTTTTTTGTTACAACAAGGTTGCATCGCACCTAGTTCCGGTAACTATTCACAGATGGCGTGATTACAATTTTTGTGTGTTTGGTCATAATTGATTTTCGAGTTTATAAAATTTTTATATTCTATTTAAATATGTCGAATATTGAAAATACATTACGCCTTGTTTTTCCCGTTGGAATGGGCAAATATGTTAGGTCAGTTTGTTATTACTTACGACTGAAGAACTTGAGTCACACCTTCGTCCTGTGTCGTTACTCTTGCTCAAGTCATTATTACTTATAGTCTTAAGTTCCTGTTTTGACTTAAGTTTCCCTGAACATTAAGTTCCACCTTGGGTAAAGTATCTCGTTGACTAGAGTGGTTTCTTAAAGTTCGAGTATATTTTGGTTTGACAAGAAACACAAGTTGGTTCTTTAACTTGAGTCTTTCTTAGCCTCACCGATTTTTTCCATTGTTTGAACTGGAGTTTATTTAATTTGTCTTTTGTCCAAGACTTATCTTCGACTCAAGTTTTGTTGCTAGTTCTTAGTCTTACTTTTTAGCTCTTTATGGTCACCTTGTTGGATAGAGTTCTATTTTAGGCTAGTATTTTGCTCTCGCATATTGTTCTAGTTTTTACCTAGTGGATTAATTTGAAAATAACTTAGATATTTTCGTTGTAAGTTAGGTTATCTTAAGGCTTGTTGATTCCTTGTTTTCTGACTGTTGTCAATTTTAGGTTTAGTGGACACTATACGGGCTGACACTGATAACGTGTAGATGGGAGTCCGGTTTCTCATTTATTCTGTATCAGCTGTACTCCGATGTCGTCTATGTTAGGTTTGGTTTAGGTCAATTATTAGGTATAGTGTTTTTTGGCTAGTCTAAGTTAATTTCCTCTGCTTTTTTCCCTTCTGCCGGACTTGTGTCTTTTTTTTCTTGGAAAGGGGGTACTGCAGCGTTATAAAAAACGCTACATTTTTAAATATCACCTTTTTTTATGGTGATTGTCATGCAACCTGTTTTCGGAAGCCTTTAGTCGAAATTTTTCTTTAAGAACTGAATCTTTTTAAGTTAGGAATTGGTTTTTGTTCGAGAAAAAATGAAGATTTTTTTAGTGTCAGTTGGATGTGTTTTGTTGGCCGTGACGGGGTTTTGCTGATTTTTTTGGGTGGAAATCACTTTTTGTTAAAAAATGTGAAACATTTTGAATTTAAAGTCGACAACGTTGGTTAAAAAATCATATGTGAAATCTTCTGTTTTTTTGCCGGAATGGCGTGATCTGAAAATTTTCCTATGTATCGGTAAGTTTTTACAATAGTTTTTCTTCTGCAAATTTGTTTATTGTTCAGTCCGTATTTTTGGTCTCATGTCGCCTGTTTTTTCTTATCTACATTGGGCAGGTGGCGCTGAGTACGGTATCACACACTACTTTATAAGCTAGCAGTCGGGAGCAACGCTCTACCGCGACCCCGGTGTGGTCGCGTGCAGTCTTTCCGGATCCTGAATTTGTCAGGCTCTTGAGCCGACAAATAAGTTCAAGCGTCAGATCATCGGAGGCCTGGTCCTGTTTTGACCGTGGCTACCAGCACGGTTCTCCGCGGCAGTCCTGCAGCGCGTCTCTCCATCCCGACAGGATCAAGCTGAGGATTCTTTATTTATTTAAATTAACTGTCTTATTTTTTGCTTTTAATGTTTAAATTGTTATTTTTATGTAAGGCACAGTAATACAACCCCTACACAGGGTATGTACGAGTATTTAGGTAAATAGCATCACTTTTTTTTTTCTTCCGAGGCGTGTTAATTGGCCAATTAGTTAGTTACCGCTAGGATCGCTCAAATATTTTTTCCTCTGATATTCAGGATTTTGGTTTTACCTCAGTAAATTAAATAACTATTGATTCGTACATTCTCTGGATAATCTGACATAATTGTATCGTAACCGAATTTTTTTTTGTGTGTGCGACCTAATTTTATTTAATTCAAAACTTGTACTTTGATAACCGGGCACAATTGCATCCTAACTGTATTTTTTTATTTACTTTTACAATTTTACCAATATCAAAATTATACGTTTTAAATAGGGGAAAGTTGTTTTCTTCTAGAATCCCGCTATACAGTTCAGGAAAACGTTCCTTTCGGAACTAAACACAGTATCTTACTCCAAAATATACAAAGCATTAAAAACAAGACTCATTTACTGGAAAACCTACTACAAGAACAACAATACCAAGCCATATGTCTATCAGAAACGTGGGTCACCGAAATACAACAGCCTTATATGCAGATCGACGGCTACGAGATCGCCGCGTCATACTGTCGACGACAGCGTCGCGGCGGAGGCGTCGCCATCCTGTTACCAACTGGAACTGTGTATACTGAGAGGTCAGACATTAGCGACTTAACTATAGAGTATATTATCGAATGTTGTGCGGTAGAATTGAAACCTAATATTCTTCTTATTACTTTGTATAGAGCAGACCGACAAATAGATCAATTTTTCACATTTATTGAACTATTACTAACCAAATTAAAATCACACCACTACAAAAAACACATAATAATAGGAGGTGACTTTAATATTAACGCTGTCCCAAGTTCCAATCACTACAAAAAACTAATGGCAATTATGCTTCAATATAATTTACATCAAATTGTCAACAAACCTACTAGAGAAACATCTACATCGTCCACTTGTATTGACCTAATTTTTACAAATAATAAAAATTTCTCAGTTTCTGTCGAGGATAAAGGAATCTCCGATCATAAAAGCGTAACCTACAGATTTGAACTGTTTTCTAGGTCACAAATTAAACCTATTTACAGAAAAATTCGACCAATAAATAACCCAAAATACTTCATACCTTTTAAACTTAAACTCAGAGACATAGAATGGGAAAATACTCTAATACCTACAAATAACATAAATGAAAACTACAACCTATTTGAAGACATTTTAAAAGAAGTTTTAAACTCCACCATCCCACTTAAACGTATAAAAGTGGTAAATTCTAGCAATAATAATAGATACATAACGAAAGGAATAAATAAATCATGTAAACAAAAAAGACTTCTAAAGACACTAGTAAACCAATCAAAAGATAAAGTACTAAAGCACCACTACAAAACCTACTCTAAAATTCTCAAAAAATGTGTAAAAGCTTCTAAGAAACGGAACTATTCACAGGAAATGGAAAAATCTAAAAATAAAGTGAGGACAATGTGGCAGATAATAAAACGCATTACACAAAAATCTAATAATAATTACCGACAAAACTTAAAAATTAACATAAATAATAACATAACAAACTGTCCCTACACCATTGTCAACACATTTAATCAATACTTCGCTTCCGTAGGCGCGCCAAACTTGCAAAACAATAGCTCACAAGCACACAACTCCCATACAGTTATTACATCCGCCATTAATTCCATGTTCCTGGAACCAGTAACAGAAAAAGAAATATTCGACATTATCCAGAACCTCCCTAACAAACACAGTTGCGGCATCGACGAGATACCCCCTACACTAATAAAAGCATGTGTTCAGGAACTCACCTCACCGCTAACGTATCTTATAAACCAGTCTTTCGAGGAAAAGACATTCCCATCAAAATTAAAAATTGCCATAATCAAACCCATACCAAAAAAAGGAGGTAATGCCAAAGACCCCAGCCAATACAGACCAATAGCACTTCTTCCAGCATTTTCAAAAATATTTGAAAAAGCTGTTACTAAACGTATGTGTACATTCTTAGAAAAATATAATATTCTCGACAACAACCAATTTGGATTCCGTACTGATCGATCGACAACTCTAGCCGTTTATAAATACACACAAGAAATACTGACCTACATCAAGGACAAAAACTATGCAATAGGCCTTCTGCTCGACATGACTAAAGCCTACGACAAAGTCTCACACTCCACATTACTAACGAAGTTGAATGGAGTTGGCATAAGGGGAGACGCACTTGACTGGCTCAAATCATATCTCGCTGATAGGAAACAGTACGTACAGATAGAACACCTAGATGACGACACCTGTGAGCTACAATATGTACGCTCAGATATACTAACAACAAACTGGTCTATACCCCAAGGTAGTGTAATAGGATGTATACTGTTCCTCATCTACATAAATGACCTGCCTAAAATATGTGACCATCTTTGTGTGCTGTTCGCTGATGACATCTCTATTCTCTTCAAAAGCCCTTCAAGTAATCTACAATATAACTCCCAAATTATTGAAACTTTTAACCAAATAAAATGTTGGCTTCAAAACCACAATCTTGAAGTAAACAACAAAAAAACTAAAATCATACAGTTTAAACCCTACCAAAAACAAAAAATTAACTTAACAACTATCACTAATCATCTTAAAATTGAAGAAGTTGAAGAATTTAAACTATTAGGTATAACACTAGACTCTCATTTAAACTGGAAAAAACATGTCGAGCAAACTAAAACAAAATTATCACAATTCGCATACGGGCTGAGTGTTCTAAAATCCAACACAAAAACTCACTGTGCTCTCTCTGCATACTACGCGTATGCCTACGCTTGGTTACGCTACGGTATCATCTTGTGGGGACACAGTGTAGATGCCAATGATTTATTTGTTGCCCAAAAGAAATGTCTGCGAATAATTTTTAAAATTAAACCTCGAGATAGTTGCAAACCCCACTTTATAGGCGAAAATATTTTAACCTTACCCTCCATTTATATATTAGAAATAGCCACTTTCGTAAAAAAAAACATAAATCTATTTAATTTTGATAAGAACGAGCGCCGCAAAACTAAATTACTCCTACCAGCACCTAGAATACAAATGTATAAAAATAGCCCAGAGTACCGAAGCATTCAAATATATAATAAATTGCCCGAAAGCATAAGGTCCAACAAGTCATTATGTTTATTTAAATGTAAGCTAAAATCTTTACTATTAGAAAAATGTTACTATAGCATCCAAGAGTTTATGACAGATAAATTTTGACTATTTACACAATTTTGCTTAGGTATTTTGTTTTTAAATATTTTTACTTTTAATTATTTTTATTTTAGTTATTATTCACGATTTTATTATATTTTGATTTTATTACTTTCATTGTGATTCTATGTATATTGATTTTGACTATTCATTATTTCTTTGTTACGATGCTAGTTATAATAATAGGTAAGTATAATGTTCTATAGATATATGTATATTATAGTTTTAAGTAATTTGCTGCGCCCTAACAGGGTAATGTGTCCATTAGTTTTTAAGTAAGTTTTTGTAAAGCTATGCTTGTAACTATGTGTCCATTGTGCAATAAATAAATAAATAAATAAATAAATAAATAACCCTTGCTTTCCAGAGCCGTGGTAACTCTTCAAAACATTCCGGAAGCCCTGACAATTTAACCTCGAAACGAAATACAAATTACTTACCAAATAAATTGTGACATGTAACGTTCTGCGTTTCACGTTAATTTTATTAATAATGATATATTCAAATATAATTGAATACTCAATTATTACGGGAAACACAATAATACATGGCAGTGTTAATAGTAATTAGTCATTTCATTTGTGGTTATTTAACCACAAGTGAGCGAGAGTTATTTGAAACCAGTATTATTATGAGGTGTTGATTGTAATTTATTGTTTTATCCATACATGTTGGTCGACTGAGCTATGCTTTAGTGTAAATCACAAATAAATATACACTAATATTGTTCGCTGGCATTTGACATAATTTTTCATTTGTTTATATATTAAATGTTCATTTTCAAGCCCACCCCTTGTGAAATTCGGTCGAGGGAAACTACGCAATGTCTTTTTGTCCGACATACCTTAGTGCATCAAGACGAAAGTCTTCGATCAATGTGTGTTACCAGTGATGACGTACGGCACCGAAACGTGGTCTTTCACTATCGGCCTCATTTCAAAGCTCAAAGTCGCTCAACGAGCTATGGAGAGAGCTATGTTCGGTGTTTCTCTACGTGATCGAATCGGAAATGAGGAGATCCGTAGACGAACTAAAGTCACCGACATAGCCCACCGGATTAGCAAACTGAAGTGGCAATGGGCATGGATGGGGTCGAAAAGTACTAGAGTGGAGACCACGGACTAGCAAGCGCAGCGTAGGACGTCCACCAACAAGATGGACAGACGATCTTATAAAGGTCGCCGGAAGACGCTGGATGCAGGTCGCTTCCAACCGGTACATGTGGAGATCTAAAGGGGAGGCCTATGTTCAGCAGTGAACGTCCTATGGCTGAGATGATGATGATGATGATTGCTCGTTGTTAACCGTCAAACCAATAAACCCAAATATTGACACAAAGTTTACCCGACGCTCGATAGATGGCGTTGTACGGTTTTCTAAATCGCGCTATCGAGATTCTCCGGCCGTAGTATATAGGTCGGACGATGTTAAACTTTTTTGAGAACAATTACAATTCTTTCAGTGCAAGTGACAAGTTGTGGTTTTATTTCTACTCCACTTAGTTACTCTTATCAGTGCAAGTTGTGTTGTTTCATCCCGGTTAATATCAGGCAACTCTTGATATTAAACATTGGTCCAATCGAGCCAAATTTTTGGAAACCACGGTCCTGGTGAGAGGACCACCTGTACTCGCAGCGGATTGTTGTGGCAAAGGTACAGGGATTCCGCGCTCCGTCATCAGCAGCGTGAGCGTGCAGAGCAACCCGCTTGAAGCGGCTTGTAGCGAGCAAGCCTAGTGCCAGTGGAATCGCAGCGCATCAAGTGAGGTCAGAGCGGACGTCACAGCATCGGTTGAAGATTGGCGTGTTCGTGTGTCGTCATATAGCACGTCATCTGGAATCAACGTGTGACGTCACATAGCACAGCACCTGGGTTCATCGTGTGACGTCTCAGAACACGTCACCTGGACTCCCCGTGAGAGTCACCGTGTGATGTCACAAAGCACGTGATCTGGAGTCATCGTGGGACATCATAGAGGGCAGCACCAGTACGGACAATTGTGTTGTGAGTGACAAGTGCAAACGTGAGTACATTTTAAACTGTTAACTAGTTCGAGGCCATCAGCAGCAAATTTGAACTTTATTCTCATCAAGATTTCAACTTGAAGTTTAAAAAGTATTATTGGACTTATAATAATTACTGTAGTATTGTGTTGCATGTTTAGTTAAGGACTTAGACTAATTTTATAAAAAAAACGAGGGAACGTGGTCTCTATGCCCGATTTCCTGCGATAGTAGTTGTAATTTAAAACACTTGTAAAATTTTCAAAAGTATCTGGCACTTAGAATAATTTTTAGAAGTTAATAGACAACAGCAATTAATTTAGAACTTAAGAAAATATTTACAAATTATTTGTTAGAAATTAAAGCCGAATATTTAAAGGTAATCGATAAACATAACAGTTTCTTGCATAGTTTATTGCTAAGTCTAGCTGGTTTTGGTAACAATCATATATTGATTTTACAATGGAGGGATTAATCAATGTCTTACAAAAAATACAAACTTCTATACAAAAAGGATTTATTAATTTTAAGAAAACTCCAAAGGAAAGACTTACGTTAGAATATGTAGAAACAAGAAAGGAATTACTGGAGCAAAACTGGTCGAATTTTGAGAGCATACATTGTAAATTATATGAAGGTTATAGTGCTGAACTAATAGGTCAAAAGGTAGATAGCATTTACGAATCAACTGAAGATAGCTATATAAATTACAAAGCTCACATGAAAACAATACTCAATAAAATGTCAGGAAAAGTGTCAGATCAAGAAAATGGTACAGATAAATCAACGAAAAAATCTAGTGTCTTTGTTAAATTGCCTAAGATTTCGATTCCTACATTTTCGGGTCAGTATAGTGAATGGGCTACTTTTAATGATTTATTTAAAGCTTTGGTACATAATAATGAGTCTTTGAGCGATTGTCAGAAATTACATTATTTGAAAGATCACCTTACTGGAGAAGCCGAGCAGTTAATTAGATACACTCCAATAAGTGACGCTAACTATAGTCAGTGTTGGGAAATTTTGGAAAAGCGCTATAATAATAAAAGACATTTAGCCGACTGTATTTTAAAACGTCTGTTTGGTCAAAAGCGTTTGATTACGGAGTCGGGTAAGGGTCTTAAAGAATTGTTTGACACAACCAATGATTGTTTAAAAGCACTTGCGCACCTGAACGTCGATGTGACTACATGGGACGTAATAATCATTCACATTGTATCGTACAAATTAGATTTTGAAACGCGTAAGCAGTGGGAATTAAGTATCGGTAACATCAGTGGCAATGAATTGCCAACCATGGATCAATTTAAGACGTTTTTAGAAACCAGGTATCGCGCATTAGAGTTCGTTGAACCAAATCGGTCTTCAGCTCACCAGGGTAAAGGTTCTACTTCACACGATCATAAAGCCTTGTTGGTCACGAATACATCAGCTAAGCGTTGTGAATACTGTCAGGAGTCGTCACACAAACTTTGTTTCTGCAAAAAATTCGCTAAACAACCGGTAGACGTGAGACGTGATTATGTAGCTAAGCAAAACATATGTTTTAATTGCTTAGGCAGCAATCACAACGTATATGCTTGTAAGAATCCTGCCACCTGTAGAGTTTGTAAGAAGCGTCATCACTCTTTGTTACACCCCGTTAGCGATGCCGACGCATCCGTTGATTCGTCTACTCCCTCAGCCAGCGATGAACCTATAGTATCCTGCCTTTCAACGGGCACCGTTCTAAAACCACGATCGGTTTTATTAGCCACGGCTCTAATAAAGGCCGAGTCGAAGATAGGTCACCCACAGACAGTCCGAGCCTTGCTTGATCAAGGCTCCCAGGCTTGTTTCATTACAGAAACTACAGTACAACTGTTAGGACTGAAGAGAGTTCCGGTGCATGGCGTCATCACTGGTTTAGGTAATAGCAAGTCCACCATAGCCAAGCATGTAGTGCAGGTCACTATTCAATCCCGTGTAGACCCAAATTTTCAGCTTCACTTTAACGCTTACGTGTTAAAGAAAATAACAACGTACCTGCCAGAGAAGGTCATCGAAACATGCAATTTCGACTGGGTTCAAACAAAGGGTTTGTACCTTGCCGATCCACAGTACAACACGCCCAATAGGATTGACATTCTGTTGGGTGCCGATGTATACAGCTGTATCATACAGGAAGGGATCGTAAAGAGTCCACATGGCACTTTGATCGCACAAAGCACCGCCTTAGGGTGGATCCTGTCTGGTACTGTTAGTACCGAAAATAAAATCAATTCAAAAAATATTAGTGTCATGCACGCCCAGATTAACGAAGATGATAGTCTTAGGAAATTTTGGGAAGTAGAAGAAAAGGCTAAAACAAACAATTTACTTACACCTGAAGAACAGAAATGTGAAGAACTGTATAGAAAAACTACAAAACGAGACGAAAGCGGTCGGTATGTGGTCAGGCTTCCATTTCGAGATGTGAATCCTCCATGCAAAGCAGGGAACTCACGCGGCATAAGTGAATCAAGATTCAAGTCTCTGGAAAAAAGATTAGGAAAGAATGAAAAATTAAAGGAAGAATATACAAAGGTAATCAAAGAGTACTTACTATTAGGACACATGAAGGCTGTAGGGAAAAATGATACAAAAAGACAAGAAGCAGTTTATTTACCCCACCATGCGGTTATACGAGAGGACAAAACTACTACGAAAGTTCGGGTAGTATTCAACGCATCTGAAAAAAACAATACGGGTGTATCATTAAATGATACACTGATGGTCGGTCCCAAGCTGCAGGCTGATTTGCGGCACACCATTCTAAAATGGCGCCGGCACACCATTGGTCTTGTAGCTGACATTGTTAAAATGTATCGGCAAGTACGGGTAGCTGAGGAAGACGTCATGTTTCAAAGAATCTTATGGCGAGACAGCCCGGACCTGCAACTACAAGACTTTGAGTTGCTCACTGTCACATTCGGCACCGCTTCGGCTCCATATCAGGCAGTTCGTACGCTTCAGCAGCTTGCTTACGATGAAGGCGATAAGTATCCACTGGCCTGTGATAAAGTCTTGAACGCGTTTTATATGGACGATCTGATGACAGGGTGCGACAGCGTTGAAGAAGGAACTGAAATATTCAAGCAAATTACAGCGTTATTGAAAAGCGGGGGATTTGAATTGCAGAAGTGGAATAGTAATTCAAAAAACATGTTAGAAGTTATTCAAGCAATGGAGAGGGATAAGATAAAAGAGCAAAATTTAGAAACAAGCACAAACACAAAGGAAAATCTAATAGAACACACAACAGAGGAAAATGAAGAGCGCAATAATATACAAATAAAGTTAGACAGTACAGTTAAAATCTTAGGTCTTACCTGGATTCGTAGAGAAGACGTGTTTCAGTATTCCGTTAACCTTCCGTCCGAGTTGACAGCTCCTGTAACAAAGAGAGCCATAATTTCCGAAATTTCAAAATTGTTTGACCCGCTTGGTTGGTTGGCACCATGTATGGTGTTGGCCAAAATATTTATTCAGAAATTGTGGCTCGCCGGGGTCAGCTGGGATGAGGAACTAAACATAGATTTAATACAAGAATGGTGTACTTACCGTGCCGAGCTCTCACTCATTACCAGAATTCAAGTACCTCGTTGGCTAGGAACCAAACCAACCGATGATCTAGAATTACACGGCTTTAGCGATGCTTCTAAAGTAGCATATGCAGCTGTCATATATCTACGCAGAGTCGACGTGGACGGACAGGTACGTGTTTCCTTGATGGTTGCGAAAACTCGAGTGGCTCCCATTAAGCAAATTAGCATCCCTCGTTTGGAGTTGTGTGGAGCGGTGCTGATGGCGCAGCTACTTTTGGAAACGGCTGAAATATTAAACATACCACAGGAAAAAATTGCCGCCTGGACGGATTCTACAGTCGTTCTAGCTTGGCTCAACAGTCACCCAAGCAGATGGAAAACGTTTGTTGCTAACCGTACCTCAGAGATATTATCAGCAACAAAACCTAGCCAATGGTTTCATATCTCTACAAAGGAAAATCCCGCAGACTGTGCCTCACGAGGTCTATTACCTAGTCTGTTGGAGGAACACAAAGTATGGTTTTCAGGACCGTCATTTCTGATGAACAAAATTATAGAATATGAAAGGCCAAAAGATCTTAAGATTAATTTAGAAGAATCTGTTAGAATACATGCTGCTATAGTTGCAGATGATTCTATTATAGAAAGATTTTCTTCATTGCCGAGATTGCTTAGAGTGATAGCATATTGTCGGCGGTTTTTAAAAAAGGGCAAAAATCAGGAAACGTATTTACAAAAGAGTGAACTAGAAGATGCATTAAATAGTTGTATAAGAAAGACACAGGCAGAAAGGTTTAATGAAGACTATTTACAATTACAAAAGAACGAACCCATATCAGTAAAAAGTAAATTAAAATCTTTGTGTCCCTATTTCGATAATCAAGGTATAATAAGAGCCAAGGGCAGACTACAGAACTCGGAATTAGAAGAGAAAACGAAATATCCTATATTATTACCTAGCGATAATCATTTAACAGAGCTTATTGTGGCAGATGCCCACCAGAAAACGTTGCACGGAGGTCCGCAGCTAATGCTTGGTTATCTGAGAACGGCATATTGGATTATAGGAGCAAAAAATTTGGTTAAAAAACACTTTACAAAGTGTGTAAAATGCGCTAGATATCGTCAAAGCACCCAGCATCAATTGATGGGTTCACTTCCAACAGTTCGTTGCACACCTGCAAGGCCATTTTTGCACAGCGGAGTTGACTACGCTGGTCCAGTCAAAATACGCACTACCAAGGGTCGTGGGCATCGTGCATACAAGGGATATATCTGCCTTTTTGTATGTATGTGCACTCGCGCCCTACACTTAGAAATTGTTAGTGACATGACCACTCAAGCTTTCCTTGCAGCATTCAGGCGATTTGTGTCCCGTCGAGGCCACTGCGCTAAATTATGGAGCGATAATGGCACCACCTTTGTAGGAGCATCCAAGGAGCTGCAGCAACTAACTGCCATAAGACCTAAAATAGCAGAGCACCTTGAATCCCACGGTACTGAGTGGCATTTCATTCCGCCGCATGGTCCCAACTTTGGTGGGTTATGGGAAGCCGGTGTGAAATCCACCAAGTACCATTTAAAACGGGTAATAGGCGAATCAACCCTTACCTATGAAGAAATGAGTACACTTCTAGCTCAGGTGGAGGCTTGCTTGAATTCGCGGCCGATAAGCATCAGTAGTGCAACTGATCCTGGTGAACTGATGCCATTAACTCCAGGACATTTTTTGATTGGAGAGCCCGTTTTAAATGTACCTGACTGCACGTATGACAACTCAAACGTAAGTTGTTTGACGCGTTGGCAATTCGTGCAACGAATGTTGCAATCTTTCTGGAGACGTTGGTCTTCAGAATATATTTCAAACCTCATGCATCGATATAAGTGGGCTAGGCAGGTACCGGAACCTAAGATCGGTGACATAGTTTTAATTAAAGAAGACGACTTACCACCGAGTCGCTGGCTATTAGGTCGTATCGAACAAAAACATCCAGGTGATGACAAAATCACTCGTGTAGTCACATTGCGTACGGGTTCTTCTGTGTTGAAAAGACCAACCTCGAAATTATGTATTTTACCAGTTGTAGATTAATTTACATAACATTTGTTATTTTGTTTTGCATGTTAAACTTTTACAAATTTTAACTTTTTTATAATTTTAGCTCAATTGTTATACACTGGTTTATTGTTACCATATTTTATTATTGTCTTATTTTACACTTTTTTACACTTGTTTATTGTTACCATATTTTTACTTGATATTTGTTTAAGCTCAATCTATATTTTTGTATACAACCCATTAAGGATTCGGAGAGCTATCGATTACAATGTAAATCAAACCTCTAGAGCAAACATTTATTGCATGCAATTTATTTCTTAATGTACTGTATACCTACTTCATGTATGTTTAAGAAGGACATTTCCTCACTAAATGTCCATGGTGGGCGGCATGTTAACCGTCAAACCAATAAACCCAAATATTGACACAAAGTTTACCCGACGCTCGATAGATGGCGTTGTACGGTTTTCTAAATCGCGCTATCGAGATTCTCCGGCCGTAGTATATAGGTCGGACGATGTTAAACTTTTTTGAGAACAATTACAATTCTTTCAGTGCAAGTGACAAGTTGTGGTTTTATTTCTACTCCACTTAGTTACTCTTATCAGTGCAAGTTGTGTTGTTTCATCCCGGTTAATATCAGGCAACTCTTGATATTAAACACTCGTTTAATATTTATTCTTAGGCTATTTTACTCAAAAAATGTAATTAGTCCGAAAGTTAGATTATCAAACAATATTTGACCCGTATTTTTTCTATTGCTACATAAACCAAAATTGACAAAGATACAACGCTTCTAAAATTCATAAAACGTCACTCGGTCCATATAATTTCACAGGCCTTATGACGTCATAAGGCAAGACTACACACTCCTAACTTTCGAAGCGTTTTATCTTTGTCAATATTCACTGATTTAATAAAACAAAAAATATGTGATTATTATTTTTCAATCCTCTACCTGACGGACTAAACGGAATTACCGTGACCCCGGAACGTAAAGGGCTATTAAAGGACACCGTGGATTTTAGTCAGTACGAATCTGATAGTCCCTCCCGCTCTGCCCTGGGTGGGAGGACTCATTTGATGATTTTACCACGATAAAAAAAAGGACTAAGAATTTATCATATATGTATACATAATGTTTTTACAGTATGTTACATGATTACCTGTATTTTTTACGTGCCTTCCTTCTACCATCTAAACTAATGGAGCGATTTTTCCAAACGAAGTATTTATCGATGTGGTGTAGTGATGCGTTCATTATGGAGTTAAGGTACCGGAAAGTTAAGCGTTTTAGGTTTTATTTGCTAGCCTATTTGCCTATTTTGCCGGCACGCCGCAATCGCGGCGGTAAGAAAGAAAATTTGAAGATTTGAAACTTTGAGGAATGGCTGGATAGACGTCACGGGGCGTCCTGACCTACCGTATGACGCAAGTCCTCACCGGACACGGAAGTTTCGGGAGGTACCTGTGTCTGATAGGGAGGGAAGAAACCCCTGGGTGTTACCACTGCGAGGATCGTCCGGAGGACACGGTGGAACATACGGTGCAGGACTGCCCCGCTTGGGCAGAGCTCCGCCGTGTCCTCACGACGGTGAGACGGAGACCTCTGGCGCCCGGCATTGGTCAAGCCATGCTGCGGGGCGAGATGAAGTGGGAAGCGGTCGCCTCCTTCTGCGAAGCAGTCATGCTCGCGAAAGAGGAGGCGGGCCGCGCGAGGGAGAAGACAGCGTCCTCCCTCCCCCCAGCCGCAGTGGTAGACGATCTCCGGCCACCGTAGGCGCGGGCATGCGGGCGGCGAGTAATGGGCGACTCGCTGTCCGACCATGGACCATGACCGGGTCGACGGCGCGATGTGTTCCATGCTCGCCTCAAGGAGTGTCAGCATAGTGACGGGGCCCCCTGTAGAGGGCCAAAGCCTGCCGGGGTCGCGGGACCCACGAATTACCGTGACCTCGGTACGTAAAGGGCTATTGAAGGACACCGTAGATTTTAGCCAGTACGAGTCTGACAGTCCCTCCCGCTCTGCCCTGGGTGGGAGGACTCATGTGATAATTTAAAAAAAAGGGGTCCCGTCAGGAATACGGTAGTATAAAGTACTTTTTTGTCATCACAATATGGCGCCAAGGTCATCCTAATCTTAGTTGAAACGCATAGTACCTAATATACCGTCTACGAACGTGACTTCCTTTATTTATAGAAACTTTTATCTTCATTTCTTTAATTTGTACCTGTGCGCTTCATAAAATTGGATTACAACAGGTTTATTGCAAACATCATTCAGCAGTTTCTTTAATGGAATCTAAATTATTAGAAAAATGGAAGTATCTAGAAAAACGATTCGCGGAGAAAAAATACAATCATCAACTGCCTAGCCTTTTTCCATCTATATTGGGGTCGGCTTCCAGTCGAACTGGATGCAACTGGATATCAATATTTTACATTGAGCGACTGCCTATCTGACCTCCACAACCCAGTAACTGGGTAATACGATACCTTATGGTAGTCAGACTGAGTTTTTGAGTAACAGTAACTACTGTCAAAGATCTACAAATGACAGCCGGGACCAACGGCTTTACGTGCTTTCCGAGGCACGGAGGAATCTCGCTATGACAGATGGTTTACCCATCCACAGACCAACCTCGGCAGGCGCGGCTTACCCCGGAAGATCGGCCTGTGTGGCTGTATTTATTTAGCCCCGAGCTCCTCTTCTTTAGTTTAGAATAAAAGTATAGAAATATAGTAAAGGTAATGAGAAACCCCTTCTTTTGTTGTGCGATATCACCAAATGATTACGGTCTGGGTGATGAAGAAAGCGCAGCAGTCCAATTGCTCAGCCACCGCGTTAACCGTGCCGTCAAAGATTTAGGTTGTGAAGGTCATATTTAAAAAATAGGTTACTAAATGATCCGGCTAATAATAAAGGGGACTCGGTATCAAAACAAAACTGCGATAACTTCAAGTAATCAGAATTATACTTACATAAGCAAGCACAAATTTCTGTTTGAAATTTCTGTTTGAAATTGCACGTAATATTTCTCAGCCCAGTCTTTTATCAAATTACATAGGCGCAGAAACGAAGCCTGTAGAAAAATGAGGGGTCCAAGATAAAATCATATTAAAATAAAGGTATAAATAACATGGCACAGTATGTATTACCCTTCGGGATTACGGGAGTGCCAACATCCGCATTCCCTGAAGGATTAAACAGGGTGGTCGTGGGCTGTTTTAGAAAGGCACCGCGGCCCTGCAACGCAAAGGGCAACTGAACGCAAGGGGTGTTTTTTTACCCGACTTAAAAAAAAAGGTTTTAAATTTGATTTTATTTTTGAAGTGAAAACTTCTTTAGCGGCGTTGTGCGGTCGCGGGACTAACGAATTATCGTGACCCCGGTACGTAAAGGGCTATTGAAGGACACCGTGGATTTTAGTCAGTACAAGTCTGACAGTCCCTCCCGCCTTGCCCTGGGTGGGAGGACTCATTTGATGATTCTACCACGCAAAAAAAAAACGACGGGTTGCACTCTGGGAGTGCCGGCAGAAGTGAAAACTTGAATAGTAATTGTTGGAAATATCTTGTGAACAGATTTTCGTAAAACTCGCAAAAATGGTTGACTTTTTATTTCAATAATTTTCCAATGTGACGTACATCTTTTATAAACAATGTTACCTAGCAACGAATGTATCCAGCATACAAACTTCTTTAAAAGTAATAAAGTCACACGAACATTCACGCAAGCGCCCTGCGCCGTCCTACGCTTTTTCGGTCAGGGTCACGTGTCCTGACGCGAGTTTAAGATTTTATACCCATTACAGAAAAGTGCTCAACGCCGCTAAAGAAGTTTTCACTTCAAAAAAGCGGCGCTGTGCACTTTTTTGGAATGGGTAAAAAATTTTAAACTCGCGTCAGGACACGTGACCTGATCGAAAATTCGTAAGACGGCGCAGGGCGCTTGCGCGAATGTTCGTGTGTGTTTATTACTATTCAAGTTTTCACTTCTGCTGGCACTCCAGAGTGCAACCCGCCGTTTTTGAAGTGAAAACTTCTTTAGCGGCGTTGAGCACTTTTCTGTAATGGGTATAAAATCTTAAACTCGCGTCAGGACACGTGACCCTGACCGAAAAAGCGTAGGACGGCGCAGGGCGCTTGCGTGAATGTTCGTGTGACTTTATTACTTTTAAAGAAGTTTGTATACTGGATACATTCGTTGCTAGGTAACATTGTTTATAAAAGATGTACGTCACATTGGAAAATTATTGAAATAAAAAGTCAACCATTTTTGCGAGTTTTACTAAAATCTGTTCACAAGATATTTCCAACAATTACTATTCAAGTTTTCACTTCTGCCGGCACTCCCAGAGTGCAACCCGTCGTTTTTTTTTACGTTTGTTACCTCATAACTGGTAACTGGGTGAACCGATTTTGGTGATTCTTATTTTATTCGATGTAGATGTCTTTCGTTTCAATCAGTCAAGACTGACAGTTTCTTCTTCTCCACCTCGGTAGAGCGGAGTAATTATAATTATTTATTTATTTTATTGATGGAAAAACAAGTAATAATAATCGCCCACCGCGAATATTTAACGAAAATAACATCCCATCGTTGCTCTATAAGAAGTTACTCTACTAATTAAGCTATGGTCAGACACGTCAATCAAGTGAAACGTCAAGAAAAAAATTATTCTTCAAATTTTATTAATTCACGTTGACATGACAGATGTGACAGTGACAGTGTTAGGTTTATTTTCGTTACGGAATTTCTTGATTTGCTCGCCGCGCTCAAAGCCTGCGATAAAAGCTATGCAATAGCTTAAAAATGTTTGTGTTAGATAGTCCATTTATTGAGAAAGGCTAAAGACTATATAATACCACGCTACTACTAAAAGGAGCGAAGCAATGGAGTGGACTTAATACCGGGGATCAGCTAGTAAATAATAAAATTAATGCTACTGGCTAGGATACCCGGGCATGCGGGCGGCGAGTAATGGGCGACTCGCTGTCCGATTATCGACCATGCCCGGGTCGTCGGCGCGTTGTGTTCCACGCGCGCCTCAAAGAGTGTCAGCATAGTGACGGGGCCTGTAGAGGGCCAAAGCCTGCCAGGGTTGCGGGACTCACAAATTACCGTGACCCCGGTACGTAAAGGGCTATTGAAGGACGCCGTGGATTTTAGTTAGTACGAGTCTGACAGTCCTCCCCCGCTCTGCCCTGGGTGGGAGGACTCACGTGATGATTTTAACACTTAAAAAAATATGGCTAGGTTCGTAACCCGCAACCTACAACCTATAAATTGGAGTCATTATCACTGGGCCACAACTGCTTTAACCGGACCAGAGAGGCTGAATTTATTGCTTAGTCTTTTATCATATTATTTTAGGATCAGATACGACCGGAAAAAAAGAAAAAAGGAAAAACCGGCAAAGTGCGAATCGGACTGTAACATCAAAAGCTCCGTATAAAAGTACTGTTGTAGAGGGTCATTTTATTCTTTCAATTGTTTATTATTATTGTGGACATAGTAACACATTTTATGACAATTACAGAATGTACAGATTAGCGATTAGATGACGACACTGTTAGCGCAATGGCTGAGCGATTGGACCGCTGCTCTGCGTGTCGCGGGTTCGATTCCCGCCCGGAGCAAATATTTGTATGATCTACAAGTAGTTGTTCCGGGTCAGGGCGTTTGTGTATGTGAGTTTATATGTTTGTAAACGCACCCACGACACAGGAGAAATTTCTATTGTGGGGCAACGTTTTAAAAATATAAAAAAAAATCCGTGTTCAAAACAAAACGTAACGTTTCGTGTGAAGCCACTTTTTTATAAATGTGTGAGTGAGCGCCACGCACACATTTAAATGTTTTCCTTGGACAGGTTCACTTGTTTTACTTAAGGGGATATTTTTTTTTTTGGTTTCACATCTCCATGGCCAATTAGGAGTCTGGACTTTCTATAAATAATCAAAGGTAAATCTTTATAACGACTCTGAAAGTTCAGGTCTGTGGTAAACGATCAGACATTAGGGCTTTAGTAATTTGTCGTTGGCATCCTGTGACTACGGATCTCTAAAAATGAGGGATCTCAGTTAAAATCACACCGCTATAACGTACGAGTAAAAAATGTTAGGTATAAATCGTGCGGAGATATAAAGTACCAAGGGATGGCCCTTCTGTTTTTGGTCTTTTAACAAATGACTAACACTTGGTCTTTTTATTCGGTTTATGTCAGATGATTTGACAGGTTTTTTATGCTCGTAATATTTTAGAATGATGTCTTCAATGTTTATCTTGATAGGCATCGTGGAGTCCAAATCGCAGAGTCTAGAAATTATTAGGATTTTTTTAATTAAAAAAAAAACTTTTTCGTCAAATTTGGTTTACGTACCAAAGGAAAAACACATGTCAAATATTTTTTGATAATATAATCTAAGTGACGGACTTTTTTTTTACGTGGTAAAATTATCAAATGAGTCCTCCCACCTAGGGCAGAGCGGGAGGGACTGTCAGACTCGTACTGACTAAAATCCACGGTGTCCTTCAATAGCCCTTTACGTTCCGGGGTCACGGTAATTCGTACAGTCCCGCGACCAAGTGACGGACTTAGAATTAATTAGATGTTTTTAGTAAAATGCCCTAATAAATAAACATCTAGTCAGATGATCTTCCCTTTTCAATGGAGTAACGTTACACCCTATACTTTATACCCCAAAATTATTACTAAAATAAGTTTCCGATATCTTTTACAATCCTCTCAAGTTAACCCCACTTCTGAATTAACGATCTCTCCATAAATTGTAACCAAACACTTTTGGAACGGTTGCATTCAACGGAACCCCATCAAATACCAATTGGCTTTAAGTCAACCGTGCCAAAAATATTATTATGACCGTACTGAAGAAGCGGATTGAGGGCCAACTGGAAGCACGCACCTTTAGTGAAGTTTCATACGAATTTGGATCTTATTTTAATGCAGACAATTTCCATTTTGCTATTAGCAAAATTTTAGGGAACGCACGTTACCTTCGTATCTGTTTTATACGACTATGGACCTTATTTTAAAGTTCATAAATTTTCATTTTGTTATAGTGGTATTTTTAGGGAACGCATCTGACTTTTTAAACTGTTTTATTCGAAGTCCGACCTTATGTTAATGAACACAGTTATGATTTCCTCTAAACAAAATGTTTATAGAACGCCTTACCTTATTGTATGTCTGTTTGACACAACTTTGAATCTTATTTTTACGTAGGCAATTGTCATCTTGCAGTGGTAGACGCCCACGGCATCGGACGTCGCAAGACGATCTCCGGCCACCGTAGGCGCGGGCATGCGGGCAGCAAGTAATGGGCGACTCGCTGTCCGACCATGGACCATGCCCGGGTCGACGGCGCGTTGTGTTCCACGCGCGCCTCAAAGAGTGTCAGCATAGTGACGGGGCCTGTAGAGGGCCAAAGCCTGCCGGGGTCGCGGTACCAAGGGATTACCGTGACCCCGGTACGTAAAGGGCTATTGAAGGACACCGTGGAAAAAAGGGAAATTGTCATCTTCCTCTGAGAGATTTTATTAAGAACGCAGCTAACCTTAGTACCTGTAACTGTTTTATATGATTTAGGACCTTATTTAAATGAAGCCAATTGTCATTTTCATATATGTGAAAACTAAAGAATGCACTTTACCTTGCAAAATACCTGACTGTTTCATGCGAATTTAAACCTTACCTCTACGCATTCAGTTTTCTTTTTAGTATACGTGTTAAGTGTATATCCTAAACTAGTTCTTTATCATTATTTTGCCCAAGCGTTCCTTTTATGATAGTGAGCACTATGAAAGAGTTTTAGAATTCTTAGCCCCTTCGTACACAACGCGACGTTAGTCTTCGATACCTTACGACTTTTGTGTCCATTGACATGTGCCTGTGTACTAACCTCTATGGATTTGAATTGCGAGAGTCGCCGGGATACCAAAATCGTAAGGTTTCGGAGACTTGTGTCGTGTTTTACGAAGGTGCTAAAAGGAATATAATTGGGGGTGAAAGTTTGTGAGGTCGTTAGTAATTTTTTTTCAAATATGAAGGTTAAAGTTACACAAGTAATGTTCAAATTCGTATGCAACACTCTAAGGCAAAGGGCGATCTGAAACTTGAGAGAGTCGGACCAAAAATTAAATTGTGATCATTTGAAATGACATCGTTGAGTTTCAGGAACGTATTTCTTTCAGTTTTATGGTCGAATTTGGTAGATAAACGGTTTTGAAACTTCTAACTTTTAATTTTGTAATTGTGGGTAGATTTATTTGTTCGTACTTTAAGATTCCTGCTCTTTTTATGGTTCTGTAGCCAAATGGCAAAAAACGGAACCCTTATAGATTCGTCATGTCTGCCTGTCTGTCTGTCCGTCCGTATGTCACAGCTACTTTTCTTCGAAATTATAAGAGTTATCCTTTTGACACTTGGTAAGTAGATGTATTTAATGAATCGCATTATGATTATCATACAAAACTAAAAAAATGGGGGTTCCACGGTTTCACCGACCCCCGCGATTGCGTGCCCGTCCTAAAATACCCTTAGGATGATTCTTCAAAAGCAAGTATAGGCATTTACTATGTAAATATCTTTGTAATGTATCTACATCAATATATTGCCTTGGTATTTTAACTATAAAGGTTTTTAGCAACGAATATTTTCTCAACGTATTGTTGAAGGATATGAAAAGATACATTTATTTATTGTAAGTGAATCGTGACTGTTGTGATAAATAAAGTACTCACAAACTTTGTTTAGAATAGATTATTTATGATAGACGTTGAAATAATAAATCAATTCCAAAAAAAAGCGGTAACTATGAAAATAGATTCAATAACACTGACTTGAAAAAATAATCTAAAAATAACTAAACCCGACTACGAAAAATTTGCGCAATAAAAAGTATAAAACTTTGAGTAAAGATTGTGTGAAACAACCGCAGGTGGCATACGACCACGGCTATTACTTAATAATTAGAAAAAATATTTATTCTCTATTTCTTAATAATTTTAATTATTAGTTTATAATTAGAAAAAATATTGGTCAAATGAATATTGTTCTCGTTTTATACTTTTAATTGCGCGATTTTTCGTAGTCGGGTTTTAGTTATTTTTAACTTATTTTTATTTACACTATTTTGGGGTTATATTATTAATTCTTTAATTTAATAATAAAAGCAAAGTAGCGAAGTAGCGAGTAAATTTCAAATGTACTCATTAAGCCTTTTCATTTGATACCCATGTGGATACGGTTTTTACGATATGTATACAACTTTACATCCCCTAGAGGGCGCCGTTTTGGATTTGGTGACACGTCACCACCCTATTACCAGCGGACAAATGAGACGCTTCTAACAACACAACACTTCATTTGTCATGTTATGATTAGTACTTTAGAAGTTATGAGGAAACAAACAAACATACATACCTACATACCGGTCAAAATCATAACCCTCCTTTTGGCTTTGCCGTAGTCGGGTCAAAAAGGTGGTTATCTCACTTTTCACTAAACTGATATTGATGTGGTTTTCAGAAATGCGGTTTACATTCTAGAGAAGGTTTTGGTATAGGTACAACAATAATGGACAATATATTTTTTCGGGATCGAACCCACCACATGCTGCGCATTCTCTATATCAGGGGTGGCCAACTTGATTAGACATAAGATCTACTGTTTACCAACGAAACCCTGTGCGATCTACCAACCGTGACGGAACAGCAATTGAAAAGTGATACAAGATGATGCTGCAGTAGTTGGTAATTACGTTGCGCAGTCTGATCTACTTATTTATATTTTTGCTTTGCCACGATCGACTGGAGTAATAGTCGCGATCGACCGGTCGATCGCGATCGACCGGTTGGCCACCCCTGCTCTATATTAAATGAAAATTCAGATGAGACAATTTATTCATAGCCATTTGTCACTATCTAAGCACTGAATATAATCTGGGACTTAACTATTATTGATTTATGTAAAGGTTTTGTTTACATTCTCAGTTATGATAAGTATCTAATGTTTTGGCGAGTAATGGGCGACTCGCTGTCCGACCATGGACCATGCCCGGGTCGACGGCGCGTTGTGTTCCACGCGCGCCTCAAGGAGTGTTAGCATAGTGACGGGGCCCCCTGTAGAGGGCCAAAGCCTGCCGGGGTCGCGGGACTCACGAATTACCGTGACCCCGGTACGTAAAGGGCTATTGAAGGACACCGTGAATTTTAGTCAGTACGAGTCTGACAGTCTCTCCCGCTCTGCCCTGGGTGACGTCCTTCCAACTGGAAGAACTCATATTTTGATGATTTTAGCACGCTAAAAAAACCTCACATCATAGACTTAAGGGCGCGTAACCAGAAAGTTGGCAACGTCGCAAATAGCTGTCAAATATTTACAAGTTTTAATTAATTTGGTAATTTTGCTGTATGAAAATAAGAAATATGGCTCTGTAGTGCACTAAAAATTGATTTAGGTATGCATTTAAAACACTTAATTTGATGTTTTAACCGTTTCAGGTGTAAAAAAAACGACGGGTTGCACTGTGGGAGTGCCGGCAGAAGTGAAAACTTGAATAGTAATAAACACAAACGAACATTCGCGCAAGCGCCCTGCGCCGTCTTACGAATTTTCGATCAGGTCACGTGTCCTGACGCGAGTTTAACACTATTTACCCATTCCAAAAAAAGTACACAACGCCGCTAAAGAAGTTTTCACTTCAAAAAGCATTTGGAAAGTATATTTGGTGTTACGATATTAATTATTGCATTCCCTTATCAATTTTTTAGTGCACTACAGAGCCATATTTCTTATTTCCATTGCCAAATGAATTAAAATTTGTTAATATTTGACAACTATTTGCAAAGTTGCCAACTTTCATAATACGCGCTCTTAAAGCTGTAAATCTGAGAATTACCCAACTATACCCGACTTCGCTGGCCTGAGCAAATCAATCGATCTCACCTCACATATAGCTTCATCGCTAGAAAAATGAACCAAACGCTTTATCACTGCCGGTTTAAAAGCTTTGTGACTGGCGCTGTCATTTGCTAGTTCTGACAGCATCAACCTAAGATCAACCTTGACGTAAAGAAATAAAGGCCATTGTTATTTGATGGGTTTGTCAGTGACAGCAAGCCAAAGGGCAATGAAAAATCATCCTTGGAAGTAAGTAAATAGAGATCATTTTGATAGTGATTTTGGACAGAAGTAAACGTTTAAAGTCACGCTAAGCGGTGGACGGAAAAGTTTGTATTTGTTGTCTATGACAACTGTCATTTGAAGTGTTTGTTCGGAGAGGTGTTGGAAAGATTTTGTCTATTATAGTGTGACATTGAGTTTGTGGTAACGTTACACTCTTTAATTGGAATTGTAACACAGTAAATAAAATATTCTAGAAGGTTTTGGGAACGAGTATACCTTTTTTTATCGTAGTAAAATCATCAAATGAGTCCTCCCACCCATACTATCAGAATTGTACTGACTAAAATCCCGATGTCCTTCAATAGCACTTTACGTTCCGGGGTCACGATATTCGTTAGTCCAGGCTCTGGCCCTCTATGGGGGGCCCGTTATCGTGCTGACACTCTTTGAGGAGCGTGTGGAACACAACGCGCCGTCGACCCGGGAATGGTCCATGGTCGGACAGCGAATCGCGCATTACTCGCCACCCGCGCCTACGGTGGCCGGAGATCTCTCGAATTAATGTACATATAGTATATTTTACAATAAGAAATTGAGTTTTGTTTAGGTGGTAAAATTATGAATTAAGTCCTCCTGTCCTGGTTGGAGCGGATGGGTCTGTCGGACTCGAACTCACTTAAATCCACCGTCTATCTTCAATTGCCCTTCTGGAACGTTAAGGGCAATTGAAGGAACACGGGTCATAGTTATCTTTACAGACGGTCATGCAACATATTACTTAATAGTTAATGAAATGACTTAAATGGTCCATAAAAATAATTCAAAAGATTTTTCAAAAGTAAACATCTTCAAGATGTTTGTACCCGTCCTAAAACAAAAACAAATTCAGATATTATAAACGTTTCATTCCATTTATTTTTGTACTTAAATCAGAAGAAAACACACCAACCTCTTTTCTAAAACCCATATCAAAGCCAAAAAAGAACACAGAATCAAAATTCACGCGCTTTTCAACGAAAGTCGAATGGAACAAATATTCAAATTCAAATGTTCCCGCCAATTCGTGGAAAAGCCGCGAAAACAAAAGACAACTACAAAGGAGTATTTGTGTTTGTCCCTATCGTCGTCCCGATTCAACTATCCTCATGTGCCTTGGAAAGTTTCCAAACGAAATATGAGCTAGTTGTGGGACAGCAATTTAATGTGGATGGCTGGTGTCTTAGGAGTGAGGCGATGAAATATAGCTTTATTATATCATACTGTGGTTATTTCAGCAAGATTGAGATAAACTTTCCGGTTTTCGTTTCATTGCAGGACAAATTGTGACTCTAAAGGGGTGCGGAACCGTGCTCCACCTGGGTGGAGCACGTTCAAAAGACTTTGGGCCCCGTGCTCCAACTAAAGCAAGTTATTTTTTCATTGTACAGTCAGCTTCAGAGAAATCTCACCACCTTTGATAGTGATGTCACTAACAAAGGGAGTGAGATTTCTCTGAAGTTGGAGTACGGGACCTAAAATCGAATAGTCTCCGTGCTCCACCCAGTTGGAGAAACTAGGTAGAGCACGGGTCCACACCCCTAAAGAGCCAGAGCATCAAGGCAAGCGTCAATCACTCTTAACAAAAAGAGAAAAATTTTAGCAACAGAAATATGTCTTTTCGTAGTCTACAATATTATGTCTATGTATACAGGGTGTCTTTTGCAAATGGCCGTGTATGGCCATATCTGAAACTACACAGAATAACGAAAGATATTTTCTTAAAAATACTACTTCATCTTCTTCGATTCTCCACTGTCGAAAGTCAAATATAACAGCAAGCGGTAACCGGAGCGACTGGTGGTGCGAATAAGACATTAGTTTAGCTCCCTTCAAAATGGTTGAGCTGAATGGTGCTGATACATGTGTCATGTTCGTGAACGGGCGCTGTCAGTTGGGGCTGGTCATCTCTTAGCTGCCACGGTTTATTTTAAATTATTTATTTCTGAATTGTCTTTGTTTTAATTTTTACTATGGACACTTTTAACTTGCTACATCGTTCTCACATAATGTATCTCAAAATGAATGATGTAACAAAGGTTCTGTAAAAAATTTGGTATTCTAAAAGAGTGTCCATGGAGTTTCTTGCCCGTTCTTCTCCATAGAGATCTACTCCTTGGAATGGGCATCTACGGTACTTTCACAGTTTTTATGTCTTGTGACTGGGACTGTAGCAACATAATTTTGTTATGTTAAATTATAATTTATTTGTCTTTGACAATTCAAAAGTGCCTGTAACTGGCCTACTTGAAATAAATGCTTTGTTTTTTGATTTTTGTTACCTATTTTTGAGGTACACGAATTCACCACTGGAGGCTTCTCGTGTCGTGTTTCAAACATTTCTATATATTTGATCTTATCGCTCGCCTCCTCGCGCTAAGTCACCGCTTATAGCGGCAAGGTCGTGAGCGGACCGTAATCGCGACGGGAAACGACGATATTTTAAATGTGTATCTTTTATAGTGTAGTAAATAAAGTTAGATTTTAAATCGCTATTGAAAGGTGCACGCGGCGTTACTGCGTCGCGTTGTGTCACGTCATCGGTGAATGTGTATCTTTTTGTGTAATACTCGTAAATAAAATTAGATTTTCAGTTGCTCTATTAAAATGTGCACGCAGCGTAGCGTCTTGATGTGAGTTGACCCTTTTTTTTACGTGGTAAAATCATCCTCCCACCCAGGGCAGAGCGGGAGGGACTGTCAGACTCTTACTGACTAAAATCCACGGTGTCCTTCAATAGACCTTTACGTACCGGGGTCACGGTAATTCGTACAGTCCCGCGACCAGCCCTATAACCTAGGTAACTTATATCCCGGACAAAATCTAGTCCTCAATACAATCACTTTACTCTTACTGTTCGCATAAAACGCTCACTCCATCCGCCATCATTAATATTGCTTAAGATGTGAGCAAAACATATTTATTATGCTTTGTAACTGCAAAACAGACGAGTAAAACTTCCCGTTATTATTTGATTAATATGTGTAGTTTAGATGTAAGCGTATTGTGGAGACATAATTCACGCCTAGAGGGATCAATTTTGGATTAGAAGCGTGTGGAGTTGATCCGTTGTTCCGCTGTTGTTTGAGGCTTGTGACTAATTATAATTAAGTGTCTAATAGTTGTCTGTACAACTCTGTTGGGAATGTTGCAGTACCTTTTTGTTTTTTTTTTTTCGTAGTAAAATCATCAAATGTGTCCTCCTCTTTAAACATAAAATGTGGGACCAAAACCCTTGCCCTTTGGAGCGGTTTTAAACTCTTTTTTTTACGTGGTAAAATCATCAAATGAGTCCTTCCACCCAGGGCAGAGCGGGAGGGACTGTCAGACTCGTACTGACTAAAATCCACGGTGTCCTTCAATAGCCCATTACGTTCCGGAGTCACGGTAATTCGTACAGTCCCGCTACCGGGAATGTTGGTACTTACTCGTGCATCGTGGGTGCGTTTACAAACATTCAAACACGCATAAGTCAGTCCCTGAACAACTAGTTTCTCAATTGTTTTTGAATAGCATCCAAAAAATCTTAACAGTAAATTTTAAATATTTATTAACAACTTTGTATGTAGCAAACAATATTTCTCCGTAAAGTATAAAGGTAAAGATTGAAGAAACACAAAACATGTCTAACTTTACAATGTTCAACATTTTGACGTCTTAAATCTTGTAGAAACTTCCATCTAACATCAGCTTTGTTGAGAAAATTCGCGAGAAAACCGCGAGTTTAAAATGTCTTGTTTTTCTCCCTTTTGGTATTAAACATCAACATGTTTATGAATATTGATTAAAAAAACACGTGTTAAGGCTTTCGTCTTTTTTTTTATCGTGGCAAAATCCCCAAATGAGTCCTCCCACCCAGAGCAGGGCGGGAGGTACTGTCAGACTTGACTGACTAAAATCCACGGTGTCCTTCAATAGCCCTTTACGTACTGGGGTTACGGTAATTTGTGAGTCCCGCAACCCCGGCAGGCTTTGGCCCTCTACAGGGCCCGTCATTATGCTGACAGTCCTTGAGGCGCCTGTGGAACACAACGCGCCGTCGACCCGGGCATGGTCCATAGTCGGACAGCGAGTCGCCCATTACTCGCCGCCCGCATGCCCGCGCCTACGGTGGCCGGAGATCGTCTGGCGACGTCCGTCGCCGTGGGCGTCTACCATTGCGTCTGGGGTGGAGGGAGGACGCTGTCCTCTCCCTCACGCGGCCCGCCTCCTCCTTCACGAGCATGACTGTTTCGCAGGAGGCGAAAGGCTTTCGGCTAATTTAGATTTTGCTAATATTCGTAGTCACTGACTTAGCTAAAATCGAAATTTGACTGTCCGATCATGGACCATGCCCGGGGTCGACGGCGTGTGGTGCTTCACGCGCGCCTCAAAGAGTGTCAGTACATTGGGACCCCTTAGAGGTCAAAGCCTGCCTGCTGAAGTGAAGCCTCATTTAGACGCTCCTCCTTGAGGAGCGCCTGGAGAGTGCCACGGCGTCTTCACCTTCCGCCTTGCGCTGACGATGCTTTGACAATACTGCCAGTCGTCACTTGTGAAATTATCCAAACTATATTTGCGACGTTTTTACACATTTGTGCGACAAACAAATGCTAACTTCTTGTTTCCTACGATTTTCTTGATACCCAAACAAAGACAAAATGTACCAAAATAATGTTTGTTTACACTAAAGGCTTAAAACCAAACGAATCAAGCGACACCAGAAATGAAAATAGAAAATTGAACTTAAATGTTATGTAACTAGGATACGAAACGCTATATCCAAGATATGTCGCTTGATACGTTATTCCTTATCGCCTTAGTTTACAAAGGTTGTAGGTAATTAGGAAGTTTTTCGTTAACTAAGAACCTTATCGCATTACAGACAAAAGAAAAGTTTCGGGGTAAACTCCCCAAATGGCTTGTTCTGTATTGAGCCTATTGAGTCGACGCTAATTGAAGACGTGTAGAACATACACAAACACTTTATATTGTTCGATAGTAATCATAGAAGCGGTTCACCTCAAGTTTATCACGCACTTGTAATCTATACTTCACTATCACTACATATTTTTTTACGTAGTAAAATCATCAAATGAGTCAGTGGGAGGGAATGTCAGACTCATACTGACTAAAATCCACGGTGTCCTTCAATAGCCCTTTACGTTCCGGGGTCACTGTAATTCGTACAGTCCCGCGACTCCAGCAGGCTTTGGCCCTCTGGAGGGGGCCCCGGACCCGTCATTTTGCTGACCCTCTTTGAGGCGCGCGTGGAACACAACGCGCCGTTGACCAGGGCATGGTCCTTGGTCGGACAGCGAGTTGCCCATTACTCGCTGCCCGCATGCCCGCGACTATCACTACATAGTATAAAACAAAGTCGCTTCCCACTGTCTGTCCCTGTGTATGCTTAGATCCTTAAAACTGCGCAACAAATTTTGTTGCGGTGTTTTTTAATAGATAGAGTGATTAAAGCTAGATTTTTCAAAGCACCATTTAAAACAGTGTAGTACGACAGAATTTCATACTCACAGTCCAATACCATCCACATTACGTCAACAAATGAACATTACAGAGATTTAAAAAGAGTAGTTGCCACCATTTTCCCGTGTTCCCTAAGATACAGCTTTCCAAGCAATGTTTCTTCTGTTATTTGATAGTGATAAATAAATGTGCTGTGACTCGGAATGTTCTAGAATCAAATACGCTACTTACCTTCGCAAAGAATCGCGGGAGAAATTCGACCATCTGTCTTGGAATGACAAAGGAATAGTGCGCTTTATGGGACTTTTAAAGAATCTGTGTGCTCCTGTGTGCTTTGGGCAACGTGTTGATACAAATCTTAGAAGAAACTAGTGTGATTCTTTCGATTTAAGAGCGCGTATTCTGAAAGTTGGCAACGTTGCAAATAGTTGTCAAATATTAACAAGTTTTAATTATTTTAGCAATTTTACTGAATGGAATTAAGAAATATGGCTCTGTACAAATCTCTGACATCAACACATACTAAATATTTCCTTTTACCCTTAAAACTGCTTATTACAGCAAAATTGTACGCCATTTTACGTCTCCCCAATTTCAAACAGAAGAATAAAATTACCTTCCATTCTCTCAAAATTGGAACTATGCAGAGATACCGTTGCAATTTAAAAGCAACAGCTTCCAATTTTGAAAATAAAGGAACGAAAAAATGGCTGCTTATTTTGAAATTGGAACGGGTGCAGAAAGGAGCGCTTCTGAACATGTACTGTCAACAAAAATATGTGTATGTAAGTTTTATTTTTGTACTTTAGAGAGAGTTGACCCGTGACAGCCTAATTGGTAAGATGTTCTAGAGTACTGATCCGGAAGGACACAGGTTTGAGTTCTGATCTGAAAACTGAATTTCTCTTCTACCTTCCCTCAATAAACTTAACGATTTATAATCCATAACATGCATTTTTTACGATTTAAAATCTAAAATTCTGAATCAGAATCTGATCCGATATCGATAGAGTCGTGTTAAGTAATCACCAATGCTATAAAAATGTTTTTCAACTGTCAAAATCCGAGGTGGACAGCGAATAGCCAGCGAATATCAATAAACCTTTTTCTTAAACTGTCCCAACAATACGTCTTTTTGACTAATTTTTGTTTGTAAATAAGGCACAAAATTACGCTAAATTCTTCATCTCTTGCGCCAATAAGTCGCTTCTCTTTTGTTTCTCAAAAGATGAAACGGTTGAGATTCAGACTGATTGTAAGGATTTTTATTTTTATCTTGGTTTGTGAAAAGATTGTTAGATATAATTTTCTTTGTGAATGCCAGTAGCAAGCAATGTTTATTTTTTTTTCTGTCGGAAAATTAGGGTTGTTTTTTGGTACATTTTATTATTGACAGAGACAGGCTGACTTGGCTTGTTTAAAATATTATACAGTGATTTTATTTATGAGATTTTGTGGGCAGGTTTCCTTTAAAGGCGTTTACTGACAGTACGCGATCCCTTCAGGCAATACGGTCTGATCGCATGCGATCTCTGTAAACTATGGATGTCCAAATGTGCTGATCGCATTGCGATCAGCCTTTGCAGGAAAAGCTAAACGCGTTGCGATTTGACGCCAGCAGTGAGAAAGCACATAATAATATGGACATCCATAGATAACAGAGATCGCATGGGTTCAGATCGTATCGCTGGGTCGGATCACCGGAACGGATCGCGCTCTGTGGGTAAAAGTCTTGAATAACCCGTTGAAGTTATAAGATACACTTTTTTTTTTATCGTGGGTAAATCATCAAATGAGTCCTCCCACCCAGGGCAGGGCGGGAGGGACTGTCAGACTTGACTGACTAAAATCCACGGTGTCCTTCAATAGCCCTTTACGTTCCGGGGTCACGGTAATTCGTGAGTCCCGCGACGCTGTTTTATAACGGGTTAGCATAATTATATCGATACAAAAATATCAACACAACTGTCGAAATATAGAGAGCTCATAATTATATTCATACAATCACGGAAGGAATCCTGTAAATGACAGTTTAAATTACAAAAAACAAATTCAACCACAAAATAAAGTGAATAATTATTTTGCTTACTCTATTAATGCTCAATTAGTTTTTATTTATAGTTTGAATATAATAAATACATGCTCAATTATTGAAACACCTTTTAATGCCTGCCACAATCAACAATTATTAACATTTAAATGCATTAAACATTTTATAACAGCATGTTTAATTAAACATGCTAAAATAGCATGTTAAACACGAGAAAGCAATTCTACAAACTATAAAACATGGAACAATACAATTCCACGAAGAGACATGTCTACAAAGACTGATCACCGTGCAGTAGACAGGATCCATTCGTTCTTACGATAGCAAGCCACTTATCTTATGCAACAGTAGTTAGAGTCAACTGAAGAAACAAATGGTTCTAAATAATTGTATTCCGAATGCAATTGTATGGTGCAATTGTTCTATTGCCGTAAGGATCAGTATTGCTTGCTCGGTGAAGCTTGTTGGTACAGATGTTTAGATGCATCTTTGTTGATCTAATTCTATTTTCTTTTTTTTTATCGTGGTAAAATCATCAAATGAGGCCTCCCACCCAAGGCAGAGCGGGAGGCACTGTCAGACTTGACTGACAAAAATCCACGGTGTCCTTCAATAGCTCTTTACGTACCGGGGTCACGGTAATTCGTTAGTCTCGCGACCCCGGCAGGCTTTGGATCTCTACAGGCCCCGTCACGATGCTGGCATTCCTTGAGGCGCGCGTTGACCCGGGCGGTCCATGGTCGGACAGCGAGTCGCCCATTACTCGCCGCCCGCATGCCCGCGCCTACGGTGGCCGGAGATCATCTAATTCTTGAATAGGCTATTATACTGACAAAAATGTATTTAGTCCGAAAGTTGGATTATCAAAAAATATTTGACTCGTATTCTTCTTATGGCACGTTATCCGAAATTGACGAAGATACAACGTTTCTAAAAAGCACAGTACGTCTCTCGGTCGGTATACTTTTACAGGCGTTATGACGTAACAAGCCCCCACTCCCGAATTTCGAAGCGTTTTATCTTTGACAATGTTCATTCATAAAAAAGAAAAAAAAATCGTGTCCTTTATAATTCAATACTCTAACTGACGGACGTAACAGATTATTCAGTACGCCTTTCAACGTATAGGCATTTCAAGAAGATCAGATCAGTGGATTTTTTTTTACGTGGTAAAATCGTCAAATGAGTCCTCCCACCCAGGGCAGGGCGGGAGGGACTGTCAGACTTGACTGACTAAAATCCACGGTGTCCTTCAATAGCCCTTTACGTACCGGGGTCACGGTACTTCGTGAGTCCCGCGACCAGATCGGTGGGCTCGGCTAGACGTAGACAGGTTAGGCGTGAAAATGTTATAAACAAACCTACTTTTTACCCGACTACGGCAAAGCCAAAGGACATATGATTTTGATCGGTATGTATGTATGTTTGTTTGTTCCCTCATGTCTTCTAAACTACTTATTATTTACATGACGTTAGAAGCGTCTCAGTTGTCCGCTGGTTATAGGGTAGGTGACGTGTCACCAAATCCAATATGGCGCCTTCTAGGGCGTCTAAGTCGTAACGTCGCGTTTTTTTCGTAGTCAGGTTTTAGTTATTTTTTCTTTTTTTTTTTAATAATATTAATTAGGATTCGGATTCAACAGAGCTTGTTTTCTCTGAAACTTAGATTAATAGTATAATTAAATAACACAAGCCAAGTGGCAATTCACTTTTTTTTTTAATTTCATTTTAAACGAAACTTAATACCTGAATCTAGAAAGATAGTAGATAAAATTGACTCAAGATATCCCTAATAAAAAATGCCCCGTAGTGCGGATTGTTATTTTTTTTTTTCGATTAACCTCACTAGTTAAATAACTCATGCTTTTTTTTTTATCGTGGTAAAATCATCAAATGAGTCCTCCCACCCAGGGCAGGGCGGGAGGGACTGTCAGACTTGTACTGACTAAAATCCACGGTGTCCTTCATTAGCCCTTTACGTACCGGGGTCACGGTAATTCGTGAGTCCCGCGACCCGGCAGGCTTTGGCCCTCTAGAGGCCCCGTCATTTTGCTGACACTCTTTGAGACGCGCGTGGAACACAACGAGCCGTAAATAACTCATCTTAGTGGGGATTTATGGAAAAATAAGTAACCATTCCTAACTGGTGGGCAATTGTCAGTGGGGTTATGTAGAAAAAAAAAATACTGTCAGTAAATCTATTTTAAATTAGACCGGTTTATTCTTTTTAAGTGAATATCACATTTATCTAATCATTTTCCTACCACACAAATCACTCCAGCAGACATTATGAAACCTCAGGAACATTATGTTCTACATCGCTGAAACCACAAGACTAATAAAGCTCTAGAACTTGCAACTAATTTAATCTAGCCGAAGTTCAGATGAATATGTTCCTGAAATTTGAAACCTCCTCGTCCTGACAATGTTTGCCTTCGTACAGTTTGAACTGTCGGACATATTTGAAAGGGATATCATATGTATTTGAAAAGTTTATTGATTTAAAATTTGTAACTTTGAAACTAATGCGCGGGCATGCGGGCAGCGAGTAATGGGCAACTCACTGTCCGACCATGGACCATGCCCGGGTCGACGGCGCGTTGTGTTCCACGCGCGCGTCAAAGAGTGTCAGCAAAATGACGGGGCCCCCCTCTAGAGGGCCAAAGCCTGCCGGGGTCGCGGGACTGTACGAATTACCGTGACCCCGGAACGTAAAGGGCTATTGAAGGACACCGTGGATTTTAGTCAGTACGAGTCTGACAGTCCCTCCCGGTCTGCCCTGGGTGGGAGGACTCATTTCATTCACTCAAAAAAAAAAAAACACTTTGAAACTAATGTTTTTATGATTTTATTTGAATTCTTGTAATTATGTTTTGAGACTCAAGATAAAACATAGAAAATTGTATTTTTGTTTCTTTCTTTTTTTATTTGAGATGGGACTCTAGTCCAGGTTAGGCTATATAACGCAGAACAGTCGATGCATTTCCGATTTTGCATTTACAGCAGAAGCGTTTTATAATGTCACAGAAGTCCTGACATTTTGCCGTCTTAATATTTTGACATTTTGATTTTGTGACATCTTGAGACCATGCAATCTCGATTGTTTGACATCTTGATACCATGTAATCGCCATTTTGTGATATCTTGAGAAAATGCAATCGCGGTTTTGTGACATCTTGAGAACATGCGATCTCGATTGTGTGACTGTGACGTTTCGGTATTGCGTCCATCACATCCATTTGCGAAGTGAGCGCCAGTAGCGATTTTTCATTGTCAATTGATGAATAAGAAAATAAAATTTATTTAGACCTTGATCTCCATAATTGAAATCTCCATAATAGTGAACAGTACTACTACTGTTACGCTTACCTACGTAAGCGTATAAAAAATTTAAAAAATACTTCTGGAGGTGAACTAAAACTCTTTCCTTTGTTCCAGATGCGGGGCCAGCTGTCCAGATGAACTCTATGGCTCCCAACTCCAGGGGCTGACAAGATGACGTCGGCTGGTCTTTTCGTCTTCTGCTCCGTGCTTACCAGGACGCTATGCGTTATTGCTCCACAGATACCAGGTAAGCTATGCTAAGCTAGTATTTTATTCCGTAAGGTCTATTTAACTGGTTTCGGTCAATACCGCCAATAAAATTATAGCACATGTGGGGTCGGAAACCAACCCCTCCTGAATGGTTGCCATTTCTGTTTTTAGGTAGTTTTGGCATTTGGACTTGCGGACGGGGAATAATAGGATAACTCGTCGTTCGATCAAGGGTCGAAAACTATTCTTCAGGAACTGTCCAGCAGCAACGCTTATTTCAACGTACAGCGTTAGTACGGCGTTCATTGTATGAGAAATGAAATAGAGCCTCTATTGAACGAGTGATGAACTATTTTCTCGTTTACTTTACGTCACAAGAACGTGAAAAAACCAGTTTGATACGGAAAACAATTTGATGATGAGAAAGGCGTGGCTCGCATCATTGACAAACCAGTTTTGTTTTCCGTGGTGTGCGCCGTATGGTAGACACAACGGTTTCTTTTGGTATATTTGACAAGTATACCTCTTACCTTTTCTTTTTCCTACTCCTCCACTATTCTTTCGTTACAGGATCCTAGATAGGTAAATTCGTTCTCCGGGACACGTCGAGCTTCATTGTCTCGGCGCTTCTCTGGTGGTTGCCACTGTTGATTCTGGCTTTTAGGAGTTGCAGTGGTTTGGGAATTAGTGTGGTGGGTTTGTCCCAACAACAAAAAAAAAAATTCTTGCCTGACTCCTGAGCACTAGAATCTTGACACTAAATTTGATCGTGTATGGCTGGCATTAGCCGTCTATTTGTATTTATTTATTTAACTATTTATGTACAGTGGCCAGCAGGCCAACCTACCCGAATCTGACAAATTTTACCAATCGAACATTAAACTTCCACTATTGTGATTAAATCGCGGGACTGTACGAATTACCGTGACCCCGAAGCTTAAAGGGCTATTGAAGGACACCGTGGATTTTAGTCAGTACGAGTCTGACAGTCCCTCCCGCTCTGCCCTGGGTGGGAGGACTCATTTGATGATTTTACCACGTAAAAAAAAAAAAATTGTTATCAAATTTGACAGATTGTCGTAGCTTGATGTGCTGGCATCTGTACACACGGGAAGGAAAATTACAGGAATTACATTATCTATATATATAAAAGAACAGGGTTTTTTATTAAGACTCGACTGCAGCCGAAACCGCTAAACGCAGATACTTGAATTTTGGACAGCAGTTGCAGTCTACCATGTAGGGGGGCAATAAGACGGGATTTTGCGAAAGTCCTCCTCTAAGGGGGTGAAAAGGGGTGAAAACTGTTGTATGAAAAATCTTATTCCTTGGGTTTATACATTTGAAACTTGCCATGAATAAGATCACAAGTAAATAAAAAGGATTGGCACTATTATTTTTTTAAAACTACCCTCCATTGGTAATCTAGACGATGTTAAAGTTTGTATGGAAAAATCATAACGCGCGAACCGATGAATTTGAAAATCAGTATTTAAATAATAGATCAAAAATAATTAAATACGTGTCTTTGGATTTTTCGAAAATCACCCCCCAAGTTGATGAAAAGGGGTATTCAAGTTTTAAGGTAAGGATATTAAACGCTAAACGTAGAAAGCTGCCTTTTGGATGGTAGTTGCCGTTAATAATGTAGGTGAGAATTAAGAAGGGATTTTGCGAAAATCCACCTCTAAGGGGGTGAAAAGGGGTGAAAACCTTTGTTTGTAAAATTATGCCTTAATAAAAATAAAAAAAAATATTAATTTGGGTTAAAAATTTGGAACTTGGCAGTAATACAAACGTAAGTAAATAAAAAAGATTGGCCTTATTAGTTTTTTAAAACTACACTCCTCTGGTGATTTAGATGATGTTAAAGTTGGTATGGGAAAATCATAACGCGCTAACTGATGAACTTGAAACTCAATATATAGAAATTAGATCAAAAATAAACAATCGCGGGTTTTTGGAAAATTGGTGAAAAGGGATGTTTAAGTTTTAAGGGAAGGATTTTTCTGCTTGCTTCGATAAACTCAAAACTTGGCATTAATAGTTTCCCAATCGAATAAAGGATGCGTAATTATCTATATTTAAAAAATCAAACCTAGCGGGAGAACATCGGAAAATCAGTTTGTCTACACTAATATTTTGAGTTCGAAGTTAGAAACACGCGCTGACGAAGTCGCGGGCGGAGTGCTAGTTAATACTAAAGTATTAGTAGTTGTATAGGGCGCTGTCTTTATCTTTTTGGGATATTATAAATTGCATATCAAATAAATAATCGCCTATCAATACATACTCATCATTTATATTCTTTTTTTACATCAAATAACTTAACTAAATGTTTTACAAAACTCAAACTGCAGATAATTCGAAATTATACATCAATATGACATTACTTTTTTTCTCATAATGCAATACAGTTAAATTTATTTTTGTACAAATTTTCCATATTTCATAGCAAAATAACTATCCCAGTCGCATATTAACCAGTAAGTACAACAAATCCTGTTCATCATATTTGTCTTAATTTTCAAGAAGCCATGCTCGTCGGGACTTGCTGGAACCCCGACTCGGACAATTTAGGTTAGAAGAGGATGGCGGGGTCTGAAAGACCCCGCCATCCTCTTCGTGGTTATTTTTTTTTTAAACCACCCAGAAGTAGGAGCCCCGCAAAGCGGGCTCCGTCGACATGCTGCTTTACTAAAGAGTTAACATGTATAATGTGCATTAAGATTATTAGCTGTGCATTGATGAAAAAGCTTTTGCTTTAGGAAAAATCGCTGTACGCTGCAAAAATAAATTGTAGTGTGTTTAGTGATATTTTGAGTTGAATATTTTGCTGTGCAATTAGTAATTTTGATGGGAATTCGGAATCTTATTGCATAGAAAAAGGATATTTTTTGATTTGCGTTTAAATACTACCCTATCTTTTTTATAGTTGGTACAAAAATATTAACTTTAAGTTATCACGACATTTTGCCTTTCAATTGGAATCGTAACTACATTTGCCTGGTTCGTATCTACCGTGATTACTGGTCGTTTCAGTAAAAAAAGTTCGTGAGAACACGCTTGTAGTTACTTGTATTGAAATTTTGGGGTTTTTGACAAAAGAAAGTGTCGTTTAACCGACTTCGAAAAAAAGAAGAGGATCACAATTCGTATTCTATTTTTATGTTGTTCCCCGATTTGTTAAAGAATCTTTAAGTCAAGGGTGAAAATACCATGGACCATGCCCGGTTCGACGGCGCGTTGTGTTCCACGCGCGCCTCAAAGAGTGTCAGCAAAATGACGGGGCTCCCCTCTATAGGGCCAAAGCCTGCCGGGGTCGCGGGACTCACGAATTACCTTGACCTCAGTATGTAAAGGGCTATTGAAGGACGCCGTGGATATTAGTCAGTACGAGTCTGACAGTCCCTCCCGCTCTGCCCTGGGTGGGAGGACTCATGTGATGATTTTACCACGTAAAAAAAAAGGGTGAAAAGCTTCCGTCGACCACATCTTCGTCTACCCTCAGGTGAGATAGTGGCCAAATGCGTGCCTATAGCTCAATAAATAAATAGGATTCGTGGATTTAGAAAATTCTTTATTTGTTTGAAAGAGTATACTTTATAGATGATCCCATGATAAACAGGTTAGGATCTGATGTTGGAATCTTAGACAAACCAAAGGAACTCTTCAAGAAATGACAACAAATCAATCCTCGATTGGTGCTGTTACATATATAATATGCATTGTTTCCGCAATCACACGACTTAATACCTAAGCATGTACAGTCCCGGGGTCGCGGGACTGTACGAATTACCGTGACCCCGGAACGTAAAGGGCTATTGAAGGACACCGTGGATTTTAGTCAGTACGAGTCTGACAGTCCCTCCCGCTCTGCCTTGGGTGGGAGGACTCATTTGATGATTTTACCACGATAAAAAAAAAGCATGTACAGTCACGAGCATTAGTATGTATACACTAAGCAATATTCAAAAGTGATGTCCTGCTACCATATTAATTAAACTTTTGCCTTTCCATTAAACTTCTATTTTGGAAGCCATACTATTACGAAATAGGTTTTATATCAAAGTGGAAACCACTATTTCACGAGTAAATTGCGTTTGAATTTTGTTAAGTGCATACATGTTATTGCTGGTGGCTGTACCTAGTAAAATATGTAAAAATCTAAAACTTTTTATACTGCATCCTGCACCCAAGCCTGGATTTTAATATCGCAATATTAAAACAAAATACTTTTCAGAACATTGAATGTCATAGATTTTCACAAACTAACGCCTGAATCCATAACTTAAAGTGAACAGTTATGTTCTCGGATAGGATAGGAAGAGGTGTAGGTAAATTGTTGAGTAATAATTTGAGCCATTCCAGTCAGAATTATTGTATGCCGGGGTTAACTTTCAAACAGATAATGGCAACAATAACTAAAAATGTCTATAACTGTAACACAGACTTAACTATATTTGTGGGTAATAGTAAGAAAATTAGAAAAGCAGACCTCACTAACAGTGTAGGTGAATTGTTAAAGTTGAATTGCCGTAAAATAATATTGTGTGCTTTCCCATACTTTGAGAGTTTGTCAAAAAGTCAGAACAATTATATTCACATGCTGAATAAGCATATATATTTCCTTGTTAGTCACTATAGTGACAAACTCAGCTTTTTTGATACCAATAGTTTTATAGATAAACTTAGGTCAACACGAGATACAGTGTATCTGCCTTTTGTATATAGACACAAAATAGCTAGGCTATTAGGTTTTTATATTTACACAGACATAAATAGTATGTCTAAGTTTAGTAGTAGTATAATTAACACCGAAGATATTAGTAATGGTACTAGTATTAGGGTGGTGACCACTGACTTTAGCAGTAGTGTTAATAGTGGAAATGTTTCTTTAAACTAGTTAGTAAGACAACAGAGGTTTTATTCAACAACAAGATACCTTCTTGCTCTGAAATACTTACATGCAAAAAAGGGGCTAAGCAGAATTCCTTGACAATATTCCATCAAAATATTCAAGGTTTCTCTTCAAAGCAACTAGAAATTGAATTGTTTTTAGAAAGGACAATGTACGATATTGTTTGCTTCACTGAACATTGGTTGAAAGACTATGAAATGATAATTTATTACGAAAACTACAATGTGTGCAGCTGCTATAATCGAAAATCTAAGATGCGTGGGGGTTCACTAATCTTAGTTAGAAATTGTTTAAAAGCTAAGTCTCGTAAGGACATAGTTGATCTATCGGTAGAACATTGCATTGAATTGTCTTGTGTTGAGCTAGATAAGCATGTAATAGTGTGCGTTTACCGACCCCCTAATTATCAAAACTACTCTATATTTGAGTCAGTAATGGAAGATGCTTTGGCGAAACTTGGAACTTGTAAAAAAACAATAATTATCTGTGGTGATTTTAATGTTAATATTTTGGAAAGTAATGTATATAGCAGTAGGTTTTTAAATCTCTTTAAATCATTTAATTTGTTGAATGTGTTTCATGAACCAACCCGAATTACTTTAAATACTGCCACATGTATTGATAATGTTTTTTGCGATTGCGAATGCTTAGATAAATCTATTGTAAATTACCTTCCTTCGGATCACAGCGGCCAAGCGGTTACTTTCGAGTCCAATATACAATTACAAAAAGTTCAAATACAAACTAGACAAATAACACCCAGCAACTTAGATAGATTTAATAATAACCTAATTAATAGATTAAATATTTCAGACCATATTTTTAGTTTAAACAATGTAAACAAATTGTATGAAGACTTTTTTTCAGTAGTTCGTACCACATTCAGTAATACTTTAAAACTTAAAATGAAAACGACTGGCCCAAAGTTTATTTTTAGTGACTGGGCAACGCAGGGTATTAGAAAAAGTAGGGAACGATTGTTTGAGCTGTACGGGCTTAAGCCTTTTATTAACTCAGAAACTTTTAACAGATATGTTGCTACTTACTCCAAAATTTTCAAAAATACTTGTAAGGTAGCTAAATCCATCTTCATTAGCAAGAAAATTAAATCGGCCGATAATAAGATAAAAACAGTTTGGAAAATAATAAATAATGAAACTAATAGAAATAAAAAACGTAGTAATAATTTAATACTAGAGACTTCACGTGGTCTCATTAGCTCAGACAAAGAAATTGCTGAAGAATTTGTAAATTTCTTTACCAGTATCCCACTTAAAACAACTGAAACTTTAAACTCATCTCCCTTGCTTTCTATTGATTTATTAAAAGCGAACGTTTCAGCCTGCCCGAACGAATTTAAATTTAAGCATATAAACCCCTTAGCCGTCATAAAAACTTACAAGCAAATCAAGATCAAATTAACTGAAGATCTATGGGGAATGTCTATCAAAGTCTGTACTTCAATTATTGAGACAGTAGCACCGTATTTAGCTTCGATCTTTAACTTATGTGTGGATCAAGGGGTCTTCCCAGATCTAATGAAATACAGTAAAGTAGTGCCGCTTTTTAAATCCGGGGATAGTAAAGACACCAACAACTATAGACCTATATCCGTATTGCCAGTTTTCAGTAAGGTGTTTGAAAAAGTGATGCTTGATCAGATGCTCAATCATTTTAACATCAATAGAATATTACACGAGCAGCAGTATGGTTTCACCAAAGGACGTTGTACCACTGACGCCGGTGTTACCTTATTAAAACACATATATACTGCGTGGGAAGATGCTCGAGATGCCATAGGAATTTTCTGTGATCTCTCAAAAGCGTTTGATTGTGTAAATCATGAAACCTTGCTCTTAAAACTTGAGCATTATGGCCTTAGTAAACTTGCGCTTAATTTAGTGAAATCTTACTTAAATGATAGACAACAGCAAGTACAAATAAATAGTGTCACTTCAAAGGGTTTACGGGTAGAAATGGGTGTACCACAAGGTTCAATATTGGATCCTTTTCTGTTTTTAGTTTATATCAACGATCTACCCCATTTATTCAAAAATCAACCTGAAATGGTATTGTTTGCTGACGATACTTCTTTGATATTTAAGATAAATAGACGCACCTCACACCTTAACGACGTAAATAGCGCTCTACTGCAGGTGCACAAGTGGTTCACCGCTAATAATTTAGTATTAAATGGGAAGAAAACTAAGTGCATAAGATTTTCTCTACCAAATGTCAAAAGTAATGATAGTGACATCGTATTGAATCAAGAGAAACTAGAATTCGTCGATAAAACGGTTTTCCTAGGAATCACGCTCGATTCAAGGCTACAATGGAGTCCTCATATAACATCTCTTGCAGGACGGCTGAGTTCAGCAGCATACGCTGTTAGAAAAATCCGCCAACTTACTGATATAGATACCGCGAGGCTAGTCTATTTTAGCTATTTTCATAGTATTATGTCATACGGTATTTTGCTATGGGGACGGGCTGCAGACATCGAGTCCATATTTATTCTGCAGAAAAGAGCCATCAGAGCCATATATAATCTATGTAGGCGCGATTCTCTCCGGGAATTGTTTAAGGATATCAACATCATGACAGTACCTTGCCAATACATATATGAAAACATCATGTACGTTAGAAAAAATCTGCATCTATTTAGTAAAAGAGGTGACAGACACAATTATAATACTAGAAATAGGGACCAATTAGTTCAGCCAGGTTTCAGGCTAGCTAAAGTAGACACATCTTTCATGGGGTACTGCCTAAAATGTTACAATAAAATACCTCCTCACATAATAGAACTGAATGAAACAAAATTCAAATCATGTATAAAACGCACACTATGTAGGCAAGCATATTACAAGTTGGAGGATTATATTAATGATAAAAATGCTTGGCTCAATGCTGGTCCTGCTCCACAACAATAGGGGTAAAGTTATTATTGGTAACACGCATAATTATTGAGGAAGCTGCAGAAGATTGTAAGAATATTATTGCATTGTATCGATTCAATTTCTTAGTATTATATAATTTTATTGCACATGTGTGAGTACTATGTACTACTTATTAATTATTATTGACTCGATTTTGCCCTGGTGGTTGAGAGAATGTCATGCTCACTTAAATGTCTCGCTGATGGTGGCACGTGTGTCGGATCATTTAGCTCCCTCCAAAATGGTTGAGCTGAATGGTGCTGATACGTGTGTCATGTTCGTGAACGGGCGCTGTCAGTTGTGACTGGTCATCTCTTAGCTGCCACGGTTTATTTCAATTATTGATTATTTTGTTTCTGAGTTGTCTTTTTTTGTATTTTACTGTGGACACTTTTAACTTGCTACATCGTTCTCACATAATGTACCATCTCAAAATGAATGATGTAACAAAGGTTTTGTAATAATTTTGGCGATCTAAAAAGAGTGTCCATGGAGTTTCTTGCCCGTTCTTCTCCATAGAGATCTACTTCTTGGAATGGGCATCTACGGTACTTTCACAGTTTTTATGTCTTGTGACTGGGACTGTAGCACCATAATTTTGTAGTATTTAATTATATTTTATGTCTTTGACAATTCAAAAGTGCCTGTAACTGGTCTACTTGAAATAAATGCATTTGATTTTGATTTGATTGATTTTGATTTTGAACATTTACAGCAAATTCCTGAAACGAAAAAGCGATTTTTTAATAATAAGTAATTTTCCGATGCGCGCAGATTTCAAAACAGCGACTCAAAATCTAACTTTATTTACTACACGAAAAGAGACACGTATTTCCAGTATCGGCGCGTCACGTCGCATCTTGCCGTGAACTGACCCTAAAACACCCAAATATAGACAGCCAACTGGTGGCCATGACAGATTTTTAATAAAGTTCTGTCTCTTAGAAACAAATGAAGTTTGAGGTTCTTTTTAGGGCATAAGTTCGGTACATTCTGTCTTCTCAATTATTCATTAATTAAGAAGACAGAACTTAGTATTTTATGTATTTGGCTTCCAGTCTAGCAAAACTTTAATTACACTCGGATCGACTTTCATTTGACTTTTGACGTCGCATCTAGGCCATTTGGTATGTGTAAGGTTAAGTCGGTATAGTTTTTTAGACTGCTCTTCATAATTACTGTTATAGGTATGTTTTATGCTAACTGCGACTAAAGTCCGATTTACACATCTATGAGTAAGAAAGTAGGTACGCAAAAACCACGTGTGAACACCACCCGGTAATTACATACTTACCGGGTGGTGTTCACACGTGGTTTTTGCTTACGCAAACGAGTAAGTTGCTAGTTAATTAAGAAAGTACGCATGTTTAACATATTGCTTACTTACTTATGGATGTATAAATCGGCTTTTATAAAAGTATAAATATACACACTGTTTTGCGTCGGTGACCAACTACAAAGTTGGTCACCGACGCAAAACCGTCGAATTGCATATCATCGCGTTATGAGCAGACCTCGTTCAAAGACACACGGCGCGTCGGGTGGAGCGGGCCGCTTAAAACAGAATCATACGGTGATTCACAAGGAGAGCCGGATTTAAACGCGTTTGTATGATTTGTGGCGAGGACGCCTCGTTTTTTTTATTTCACATAGGCCCATGAAGGCACTTATAAAACGTCGACAACCAGGTGCTCGGTTCGGGTTGGTCGTTTCCATGGAGAAGAACTTGGTTACTGTTTTAAAATGTCATTGTTGTTACAAGCAATTATTACAAAAAGTTGCTAGATTTAAGAGGCGTTGGACGCCGCAATCACCGTACACGGAGAAAACAATTGGCGCCGCGCCGCGCCGCGCCGCGCAGCACACAACGCTCGACGCGACGCTTATTTTTGAACGAAGCTAAAGGGCGCTACCGCTGTAATTAGAACTTTAAAAGGAGATATTTACCATGTTCATTATTTGATCATCCTGACATCAAACGTTTAGCCAACCAAATAACTACGGTAGGCAATTTTGTCTGCTCATAAACACCCACACATACTTGAAACAGTACTGAAATATTAGACATTCAAACAAATAATACGTAAACATGGTAATTTTCCTATTTTAAGTCTTATGATAATTTACTAAAATGATCTTTAATGTAATCGAAATTAGTGTAATTTTATTTAGTCGCTATGCTCCGCTTTCAAGAGAGTAAGTTCATCAATTCTAGGTAAGGGTGGGATTTACTAATCTATACATACTATACTAAAAAAATAAAGATTTGTATGTTTGTAATGAGTTAACTCAAAAACTACTGGAACGATTTCAAAAATTCTTTCAACAGTCAAAAGAAAGAAAGAAAGAAAAGAGATTTATTGACACACACAGGACAGAACAACAAAATTACAAGAAAAAAAAAACAACAACAAAAAACAAAATATATAAAAGAAAAACAACAAAAGGTAAAACCAATAAAAACAATTTAGTCCTGTGCGAGGCCAAAAGGCTCCTATCTCAGCATGTGCTGCGACATTTTTAAAATTGTCACAGGGCTGGTTTTCTGATAGGGCCCATAAAGCTGCATAGGTTCCGAGTGTCATAGACCATAAGGAGCGGGGAGGAAAAAAGGCGGGGACAGCGGGAAAAGCTGCTGGGAAAGCTAGTTATGATACTAAACACGTTTTCAAGATCCCTGTTCTGCTTAAACTTGTTTTCGGATCGATATTAATTTATATTTACGTCAAATATATTTCACCAGCACGTGTAGCTTGACACCGAAGAAATGCGCTTTGTCGACGGGAGAATAAACAAAATAACGGAATAGAAATTTTTTTTTTTCTATTTTCATGTTTATAATGTAGATAATAACTGTTTGTATTCTTCAGCCGTCTTTTTTTTTTTACGTGGTAAAATCATCTTATGAGTCCTCCCACCCAGGGCAGAGCGGGAGGGACAGTCACGCTCGTACTACACGTTCAATAGCCCTTTACGTTCCGGGGTCACGGTAATTTGTACAGTCCCGCGACCGTATCCGTCTAAGGATAGTATTAGTAAGGATAGTATTATTAGTAGTTTATATTATTTTATTTTTTGTATTGTATTTTATATGGGCCTCTGATGCCTGAAATAAATGAAATAATAATAATAATAATAAGATTGGGATCGACCTATCGTCACTGACAGGACTATTGTTGCCAATAAGCCTGACATCGTGGTGATAGATCGATCGGAGCGTCGCGCAATAATTGTTGATATAACGGTCCCGCATGACGAGAACCTCGTGAAAGCAGAAAAAGATAAACAATTCAAGTATCTTGATCTGGCTCGCGAGGTTGTTGACATGTGGGACGTGAATACAGCAGTTATTGTGCCGATAGTCGTGTCTGCCAATGGCTTAATTGCCAAGAGCCTCGACCAACACCTAAGGAGGCTCTCGCTGGGTAGCTGGGTCAAGCGCTTGATTCAGAAGGCAGTACTCCTAGACACGGCGCGTATTGTTAGGAGGTTCCTCTCTCAGGAGCCCTGACCACCGGTAGCCCGGACCCTGTTCCCGGTGCTGGTGGACTGCTATTTTTTATATTTTTAAATGTTTTTTATTGCTTTTTTGTAAAAATATTTAAAAATGTAATTTATAAGTGTAAAGATGAATAAAGAATAATAATAATAATAAACCCGCAGGGCAGCTTGTGGCGAGCTGTTGGGCAGTTGCGACCCCACGGACCTGATCTCCCGGGAGATATCTTGTTCCTCATCTCTGGCTTGCCTTTATTGGCCGGTCAGAGTGAACACTGACGAGGAACAGATCTCCCACCTCTTTCTTGCCTTTATTGGCTGGCTAGAGTGGAGATTCGCAAGAGCAAACGTGCTCGGAGGAAGGAAGTATTCCAGTAAGTGTTTGTAGGGATCGACCATACTTCCGGGTTCCTGGTCGGTTCTGAGAACCGTGGAATACCTCTCCACTCCTCAAGCACCTCAGGATATGTTACCCCCTTGTCGCTACGTCACCTAGTGCTAGCGATATGTTTGGGGGCCCATTTGTTGAGTGTGCAAGTCACCCCCTGCCATTGTATCTATGAATATAAAACATTGATTAGGCAGGGGCCATAGTTTTTCCATAGTTTTATATAAACAGTCCACCAAACCCACCAAACGCCATAACCCTGTCTTTTGTTCCCATATTCCGCAATAGTCCAACTCCAACCGGGGGTTGTCCTTGGGTATACTGTCATAGTGCATACAGGGATAATCGCCGGTTAGAGCCTCATTTCATTTAAATTGCCTAACGGGCCTCTGCAAGATGGCTTCGGCTCCTGGCACGCCCTCCAAAAGTCCGAGATTCCATTATCCCGAGATCTTAAGAGAAATATTAATAATAATAATAAATATAGTCGGGCAAAAAAGAAGTATCAGATTTTATAAATTTTTTGTTTTTTCTTTGTAGATTTATAAACGTGAAAGTTTGTTTGGATGGATGGATGTTTGTTACTTTTACACGCAAAAGCTACTGTAGGGATTTGGACAAGATACACAGATAATTTATAACCTGGATTAACAGTTTTTACTCCGATTTTATCATCGCATGGGATAATTTTCGAGTTATAGCGGGCGAAGCAGGTGGCATCAGCTAGTTATATATAAAATTGGTTATGCTACACGTGTTACAACATTTGGATCACGTTCTTGAAAACCTAGTTAAAAAAGGAGGCATTCTCAGCAGCGACAACTACGGTCTGAAAATTAAAAAGATACTTTAACCGTATAATCTTGGAAGCTCAAAATCGTTTGTGACTTCCAATTTTCGTCCAAAATTCTCTACCTGAACATAACGTAATACCTTCTACCATCATCTGCCTAGCCTTTTCCCAACTATATTGAGGTCGGCTTCCAGTCAAACCAGATGCAGCTGGATATCAGTATTTTACATGGAGCGACTGCCTGTCGGAACCCCACAACCCAGTAACTGGGTAATACGATACCCAATGGTAAGAATGGTTGTCAGACTTTAAGAGCTTCTGACTAACAGTAACGACTGTCAAAGATCTACAAATGGCAGCCGGGATCAACGGCTTTACGTGCTTTCCGAGGCACGGAGGAAACTCGCTATGACAGATGGTCATCCATCCACAGACCAACCTCGGCAAGCGCGGCTTTACCCGGAAAATCGGCCTGTGCGGCTGTATTTATTTAGCCACGAGCTCCTCGTAATACCTTCTACCATTGTTCTGTAATTAGCTATACGCATAAACGAAGGTTGAAATTATTGCCTATCTCATAAATTCCTTGGTCTGTAGACAGTTAGTTCAGATTTATTACGGGCCTTATTATTTATTGCTGGGCAACTAGAATTTTCTTGGTTTTTTTTTCTTCGTTCCGGCCGAGATTGCTTTAACCATAGAGCGTTGAAGATATAGATGTAACCGTGGGTGATTCGCCAGATTTTATTTTCTATTGTGTGGATTGGCTGATTATTTTGTTGTAATACTCGTCATTTTTTGTTGGCAAAAATTTGAAACATTAATAAAAAAAACTCATCAAATGATTCTGGCGACATTTTCCCTTTTTTTTTCGTGGTACTATCATCAAATTAGTCCTCCCACCCAGGGCAGAGCGGGAGGGACTGTCAGACTCGTACTGACTTAAATCCACGGTGTCCTTCAATAGCCCTTTACGTTCCGGGATCACGGTAATTCGTACAGTCCCGCGACCACGACATTTTCCCTTACGTAGTTACTAACGGAAGTGACAATGTTAAAAATCCAATTAAAACCACCCACCAACTTGGGACTATTCATTAACGTGTACGAAACTCTATGGATTTGTATTACGATAGTCGCCTGGATACCGAAATTGTAAGGTATCGGAGACTAACGTTGCGTTGTGTCGGTACGAAGGGGCTTAAAGCTCTATCGCTGATATGGGATAGACATCTCTATAAATCTTTAGCTCTGTGAATAAAACTAGGGAGAATTATTATTTACGATGTTTATTTATTGTCTTAGAAATCAGCAATATTGGAAGTTATTCAAATAATACTAAATGACTTTGGCATGATGTTTATTTGACCTTGGTGTATGGTTAATTTATATTTCTTTCTCTCTCCCTCTGTAGTCGGTCTCTCATGTCTAAGGATCGTGGTCAGTGGACATAAGGCTACACATTAAGTTAAGCAAAGCCAGTTAATCTTGGCCTCGCTTTACTGAGTTCTTTTCGTACAATGAAATTTCAGCTTACACTGGTTTTGTATAGCATGATGTGTTGCCGTGTGTACTAGCTAAGCAAGAATCCCGTAGCTTCAGCCGAAGCTTTTAATCTAAGAATATATAAATTCTTTATGTACAGACACCAGCAGGTCAACTAGTCGAATCTGTCAAATTTTACCAATCGAAAATTAACTTTCCGCTATTGTGATAAGGTTGAAAAGTTATTAAAGAAATTTTGCATCTCAGAAGGTAAAATGTAGCTGATCTTATTTATAAATAAATAAATATTCCACAACTATCACACAACGCCATCTAGTCCCAAGCTAAGCAGAGCTTGTGTTATGGGTACTAGACAACTGATAAACATACTTATATATTTCTAAATACATACATATTATAGATAAATTACACCCAGACACAGAACAAATGATCGTGCTCATCACACAAACATTTGTCCTGGGTGGGAATCGAACCCACGACCTCCGGCATAGCAGTCAGGGTCACTAACCACTAAACCAACAGGCCTGTCAATTGTCTGTTATTTATGTTCAATATCTAATTCTCTACCTACATTTAAGCCTTTGTCAAACAGACTGGCGTGGCGAATGCGAAGCATGGCGTTTTTATTTCTAATTTATGGAATTGTTTGAATCCAGTCACATAGAATAGCGAAAGCGATCCGATAGCGTGACGGAACTTTCGGACTGACGTCTCGCTTCGGTTCGGTATCGCCTTGGAAACGCTTCGCTTTCGCCTGTCTGTTTGACAAAGGCATTAGAGCAAATAAAAAATCTGATTCTGATTCTGACAGATTGTAGTAGGTTGATGTGCTGGCGTCTGTACAATGCAAATTACACTTAACAATAATTATTTATAATACCTATCGTAATCATACAATAATATGATTCAAAATATTTATTCAAACAAACAATTTTATTGTAAGTTTCGTAACATTTTTTTTGTTAAATACATTAAATCTATCAAAACCTATTATCTCTTTGTTACCATAAATGTTTTCTAAATTAATCCTTCATGTTTATTTACTATTGAATTGTCTTGTTAGAGATAAATAACTGAAATAAATAAATTATGTGTGCTAAATATAATAAATTATATGTGCTGGCGTCTGTACAATGCAAATTAAACTCAACAAAAAAAAAATATAATACCTATCGTAATCAAATAATAATATGATTCAAAATATTTATTCAAACAAACAATTTTATTGTAAGTTTCGTAACATTATTTTTATTAAATACATTAAATCTTTCAAAACCTATTATCTCTTTGTTCCCATAAATGTTTTCTGAATTAATCCTTCATGTTTATTTACTATTGAATTCTCTTGTTAGAAATAAATAACTGAAATAAATAAATTATGTCTACTAAATGGTTATTAATTTAGAGAAATGCCCACAATTATCAGCCCACATATTCAGCCTGTAACGTGGCTGAATAATACTAGCCACACAGATCGATTGACAAGGTTCAGCTGCCCTTGCCTAGTGTGTTCTATAGATGGGTGGTCATTTATTACATATTGAGTTTCTTACAGCTGTAATTTGTAGACCTTTGACGGTCGTTAAAGGTAGTTAGTTAGTAGTATTGTATAAGTTTGGTTATTAAAATACTCCCAGTGGCAGAAATAGTCTAAAAGATCTAGCACAGCCTTGAATTTATTCAGAGTTCCATAGTAGATGAAGCTTGGAATTCACGTCTCGGACATGCCCGCGGACAAGTCTGTGCAATGTTTGTTAATTTACGAACTTTGCAGTCAGCCTGACAGACTTGCCCGTTGCTCTTCCGGTCCTTTAACTGCCCAGGCACAATTATGTCCATACACCAAATAGCTGAATAGTGGCGACAGATATGCCCGTACAATCTGCCCGCGGGCATGCCCGTGTAGTGAATTCCCCGCTGGATTCTCGAACCTTCCCGAAACCCCTAGTACTCTTCGGAATTTTCTAAAAACTGGGTCGAAGTAATTAATTATAAGCAAATACAAACACTTCCCTATTTTCTTTAAACATTTTCTCAAACACCACTAAATAAGAATGCTTCTAACGGGCACACAATTTACCTTTTTCTCGAAACCTTTTTGAGCATTAAGTACAAGTTTTGGCAGCATTCGTTTCTGCTTCAGTACTCACTAAACTGTATTATGGTAGCTCCTAATTCCACCCTCAATGCGCCCCAGACTAACTTCGGGGAAAAAGTCACACTAATTAGCAATTACTTGGATTTCTTTTAAGCTTTCGGCGCTTCGCTCCCTTAATTTGTGATCTTTCTTAGAAAAAAAAAAATCGTATTTCTTTTGCGGGTAAATATTGTTCAATTTAGAAGCTTTGTCTAAGTAATTTAGTCTGTAGTAGATTAGATTTAAGTTGGAGGATAGTGTTCTTAGAATTTAGGATTCGGATTTCTAGAAAACAATTAGTCTGTGAATGTTTTCAGTGGAATTTCACCTGTTAAGAACAAGAGTGATGATAAATAGATAATCTTTTTAAAAAACTGACTGACAATAATTGTATTGATTAGAAATTAAGACCAAGAATAGTTCGCACAGATTGCAATCATCAAAAATTTGAAAACCGCCATTGAAATACTGGTACTTCTCTTAACCATACTGATCACGAAAAAGGATTAAAATCTTGGCACCGCGCATCTCGTCTTGCGTCATCGCCGCCTGACGCCCCGCGTGTGAATGAGACCTTATAGTGACGAAAGAAGTTACGTTTTTTTTTATCGTGGTAAAATCATCAGTGAGTCCTCCCACCCAGGGCAGAGCGGGAGGGACTGTCAGACTCGTACTGACTAAAATCCACGGTATCCTTCAATAGCCCTTTACGTACCGGGGTTACGGTAATTCGTGGGTCCCGCGACCACCGAAGTTACTTCTAGGCAAATATTCCGTTTTACTCCAACAAAGAATAATCATTCATGTGACAACACTAGAACATCCGAAAATAGACGTTAGTACATTTACATAAGATGCTTCTGAAAGTTCAAATTCTCAACCTCCTATTCCTATCTGTCAAGAAAATTTATTAATATACTTTATGTAATAACAATTTATTATTTCTACTATCCTTTGTAAGCCTTTATGGATCAAAGCTGTCTGCTGCCTATGTTTGGAAATTAATCAAGTCCTGCCTAAAGTATTTTTGTCTAGCTATTTTTCGACACCCACACAGGGCCTAGAAAATTGGTAATCGATTTTGAAACCTTTCGTTCATCTGCAACGTTTTAAAGGATGATTCCGACCTCGACAGCAAGCATTAGTACTGCCACAGCATTACTGCCACTGAAGTGCTGCGCAGTGCTGCCTGGCGCGCGAAACTTGCGGAGCCTTTTTTTTTAACGTGGTAAAATCATCAAATGAATCCTCCCACCCAGGGCAGAGCGGGAGGGACTGTTAGACTCGTACTGACTAAAATCCTCGGTGTCCTTCAATAGCCCTTTACGTACCGGGGTCACGTCAGTCTAGCCAGTATCGGGAGTCACAGATACTGGCTAGAGGTACAAAACGAACAAGATTATGAAATCTATTTTTCAGAACTAGATAACTTTCTATCAGAGATAAAAACTATGAAAAAGTCACAAAAATCACAGCTTCGCCACAAGGCTAGTCAGGGAAATACCGGCCAAGTGCGAGTCCGACTCGCCCATAACGGGTTCCCTAGCAGCAAGTAACATAATATAAAAGTTTTGCAGTTGGTTGTAACTACGAACTAAATTGCTGTTTACGATATACGTATTAAAAAAAAACTAATTACTTGATCTCGTTCAAATCAATTTTCGCTGGTAGTTTGCATGGTAATGTACATCATATATTTTTTTTGTTTTATCATTTTCTTATTTTAGAAGTTACAAGAGGGACACGTGTGTCCCTCTTGTTCGTAGCTACAACCAACTGCAAGAACTTTTATATTATGTTACTTGCTGCTACGGAACCCTTTATGGGCGAGACCGACTCGCACTTCGCCGGTATTTCCCTGACTAGTCATTTTGTGGCGAAGCTGTGATATTTGTGACTTTTTCATCGTCTTTATCTCTGATAGAAAGTTATCTAGTTCTGAAAAATAGATTTCATAATCTTGTTCGTTTTGTACCTTTAGCCAATATCTGTGGTCGTGGGACTCACGAATTACCGTGACCCCGGTACGTAAAGGGCTATTGAAGGACACCGTGGATTTTAGTCAGTACGATCCTGACAGTCCCTCCCGCTCTGCCTTTGGTGGGAGGACTGATGTGATGATTTTACCACGTCAAAAAAATAAACCAGTATCTGTACTTTTCTTTTTTGTTTATCAAATCTGCGACTTAGTGTCAGCCTTCAAGTAACTGTTTCACGGTATTTTTCTGTCTGGAGATTTTAACATCCATTTTGGATTCCAAATGGGTTTTAAAATCTCGTCGGCTTTGGGTTTTAAGATTTTACTTATGTAACTTTATCTTATTTCGTCTGCGTAATAAAGTTGTAACTCATAAAGTTAATCATTTAAAAAATATATTTATTAGGTTATGAATTGATAGGAATACTAATAATATTCACAATGTCAAAGCTCTTGCAGTGTTCTTTGGTTCTCAAGTGAGTCTTGGTCCAGGCTCTTGGCAATTAAGCCATGGGCTGACCCGAGTATCGGCACAATGATCCCTGAATCCACATCCTACATATTGTCAACTTCGTGAGCCAAATCAAGATACTTGATTTAAATAAAAAAAATTACTTAATGATTTATTTATTACTTTTCCCGCGACTTCGTCCGCGTGGGTTACGTACTTTCCTAATTTTCCCTTTTCACCCCCTTAAAGGTTAAATTTCCAAAAACCCCTTCTTAGTACTCCCCTAAATTATAATAGGAAGCCGTGTGCAAAATTTCACATTCCTAGCCCTAGTAGTTTCGGCTGTACGTTGATATGTCAGTCAGTCAGTTCTCCTTTTATATATATAGATTAAGACTTGTGCTCATCAGTCCGAGTAAAAGAAGTCACCAAAAAGAAACTAATTTCTCGCGAATGATGGGATGAGGTATCAATAATTTACAGTCGATTTATATTTTATTTGCACAATTAATACACCACTGGCTTTCGGTAGAGGAAAACATCGAGTGAAAACCTGGATTTAATGGGCCAAAGTAATCGAGTACTGTCATCAATGCCCGCTCTTCTGCTAAGTAATTACTTTATGGCAGACACTTTTGAAATTTATTACAGGCTGGCCCTTAATAATTCTTCTTTCTAGATTTATATCGCCTTAACAGATTCTTAAGATACTTACAATTTTCGTTGTTTATTTTGATAATACGTTTTTTTGTGGCGTAAGAGGCTAATTTATAATGTATTTTTTTTCTTAAAAACCTACGTTTTTTTTTTGCATTATAGGGCAAATATTGCAATTTTTATTTGAACTTATTTTGTTCATACAAAAAAATAAGTTAAAAATAACTAAAACCCGACTACGAAAAAATCGCGCACTGAAAAGTATAAAACAAGAACAAGCCGTGGTCGTATGCCACCTGCGGTTGTTTCACACAATCTTTATTGGCTAGGTGGCATACGACCACGGCTTGTTCTTGTTTTATACTTTTCAGTGCGCGATTTTTTCGTAGTCGGGTTTTAGTTATTTTTAACTTATTTTTTATTTACACTATTTTGGGGTTCTATTATTTGAAGTAAGTAATTTATGTTATATGTATAGTTTCTGAGTTGTGAATTTAAGATTTATCATTTGATACCCATGTTGACACTGTTAGAAACCGAAAATTAGCTAGTAAAAGCTATATAATGTATATATATTTCAAATGTGCTCATCAAGCCCTTTAATTTGATACCCATGTCGGTACTGTGCGAAAATATTTTTTTTTTGTAACGACTTATCATCCCCTAGAGGGCGCCATATTGAATTTGGTGACATGTCACCTACCCTATAACCAGCGGACAACTGAGACGCTTCTAACGAGACCTCATTTGTCACGTACTGATAAGCAGTTTAGAAACAGTTAGTTTAGCAGTTTATAACAAACAAACATACATACATACATACAAACATACATACAAACATACATACCGGTCAAAATCATAACCCTCCTTTTGGCTTTGCCGTAGTCGGGTAAAAATGATCTTGGACACGAAATGTCCTTGTTTTTAGTCTGTTATTATTTTGTGCCCGGTTATCCCCTTGAATGTTAAATGAAATGTCATCCGCACTTTGCGTCATTTGCAACAAATATCACTAATGACAGTTAGGGATGTAAACTTGGAAAGAAAAGTTTCCAATGGCGTTTACGAAAGTTTGACACTAATGATACTAATGACAGTTTTGGAAGAAAACTTCTCATTGGTATTGTGATGGTTATTGTAGCCGACGTATAGCATACGCTTGAAAACAAACACATATTTGTAACACACACACAATTGTAGGGTAACACTAGGAAATACGCCCTATTTGCAAGACGCTCTGTCATTGTACCTGAGGCTCAGGTAAATTTCTATGTTATAAGCAAACAGCGGCCACATCCGCGTATGCTTCCGAGCAGTAAGTTGGAATGCTAGAAGGACGGGGCGTTTTGTCAACTGGGGCGTATTACCTAGTTTTACCCTATATGTTTCCCAGCACGCGTAGCATGGCGTCGTAGAAACAGGTTTTGTCGGCGGAAGAAAAGACAAAATGACAGAATGAAGAAAGATTTTTACAGTTTTAAGCATGGAAATGTATAGAATTATGAAAAGAAATGTTACTATTCTTTAATGGTGTACCAGTGTCTGGGTGTAATTTATCTATAATATGTATTTAGAAATATATAAGTATGTTTATCAGTTGTCTAGTACCCATAACACAAGCTCTGTTTAGCTTAGGACTAGATGGCGTTGTGTGATAGTTGTGGAATATTTATTTATTTATATGCAAAGAAATTGACGATTTGTATTCAAATAACGATAAAATGACTTTGTCTATTCTTGGTAAAATAGAGATAGGATTAGTTATGCTACGCGTGCAGGACCAACACGATGCCATCACATAATTTTTACAACAGACTTGTTCAGAATTTATTTCTTAAAAAGTATTTAAATGACAGATTGGTTCACTTTTTGTACATTTTTAGGGAAAAGCATACGTTTTAATAAAAACGTGTTTTAAATATACGCGGTATTTGTACTGAACGTTTCTTAAATTTATCAATAAAAGCAATTGCATATCATTCAAATTATTAAAAAAAAATAACCTCAAAATTCTCTCCAACAGATTTCAAAACCGGTGACAAGAAAATCATCAATGGTCCCTTCTGGCACGAGGTCTTCACAGAAACATATGAGGACCACGAGGAAGACCCGTCCACCACTACTTCTGAACCCCTGCCTTTCTTCGAAGACGATGCTTCTACTAATAATGTGACAGCACAGCTTGGCAGTCGCGTGCATTTGCACTGCCGAGTGCATGACTTGGGGGAAAAGACGGTGCGTAGACCAAATATACCGTTGCAATTTCAGCTCTTAAATCAGGGTAGAGAGTTCAAATTTCATAATACATTAACATAATTACAAGGACCACGTGGAAGACCCGTCAACCACTATTTCCGAACGTCTGTCTTTCATCAAAGGCGATGCTTGTACTAATAATGTGACAGCACAGCTTGGCAGTCGTGTGCATTTGCATTGCCGAGTGCATGACTTGGGGGAAAAGACGGTGAGTAGACCAAATATACCGTTGGAATTTCAGCGTTGAAATCAGGGTAGAGAGTTGAATTTTCCATAATACATTAACATAATCACGAGGACCACGAGGAAGACCCTTCAACCACTATTTCTGAACGTCTGTCTTTCATCGAAGACGATGTTTCTACTAATAATGTGACGGCACAACTTGGTAGTCGCGTGCATTTGCACTGCCGAGTGCATGACTTGGGGGAAAAGATGATGAGTAGAAATATACCGTTGGAATTTCAACGTAATATTCAGGGCCGTGTATTGAAATTCCCAAAATGTTAAAAAGACCTTCACGGTCCTCCTAGCATTTCGGGAATTATTGTTTCAAAATAGAAGAAGAAGAAGACAGTGAGTAAACCACAATGGAATGAGTAAATATATAGTTAGAATTTCAACGCTCTCACCAGGGTAGAAGGTCGTAATTCTAATAATGTAATATTCCAAGAACCACTAAAAGAAGACGGTGAGAAGACTAAAACTGGAATTAATATATTTAATGGAATTATTAGAGCGATGGAGCGTAACGTATTGGGTATCAAGCTGAGCGATCGTATTCGAAATACCGCAATACGCTCCAAAACTAGAATCACCGATGTGGGCAACAAGACTGCCAGGTTGAAGTGGGATTGGGCGGGCCATGTCTATAGAATGCATCAGGATCGATGGGCTAGGGTTGTTACGCAGTGGTGCTAGGAAACGCTGGCGTGACGACCTAGACACCTTCATGACAAATTGGCTGGAGAAAGCCGCACACAGGGAAGAGTGGAAGGTTGAGGGGGAGACCTTTGCCCAGCAGTGGGACAACACAGATAAAAAAAAGGAATTATTTTGTGGAACGACTTATTACTACTACTATATTACTACTAGTAGCCGTTTACATGTTTACATTACATAAGGTATACGGTAAAATCATCAAATGAGTCCTCCCACCCAGGGCAGGGCGGGAGGGACTGTCAGACTTGTACTGACTAAAATCCACAGTGTCCTTCACTAGCCCTTTACGTACCGGGGTTACGGTAATGTGAAAGTCCCGCGACCCCGGCAGGCTATGGCCCTCTACAGGCCCCGTCATTATGCTGACACTCCTTGAGGCGCGCGTGGAACACAACGCGCCGTCGACCCGGGCATGGTCCATGGTCGGACAGCGAGTCGCCCATTACTCGCTACCCGCATGCCCGCGCCTACGGTGGCCGGAGATCGTCTTGCGACGTCCGACGCCGTGGGCGTCCACCACTGTGGCTGGGGTGGAGGGAGGACGCTGTCCTCCCCCTCACGCGGCTCGCCTCCTCCTTCGCGAACATGACTGCTTCGCAGAAGGAGGCGACCGCTTCCCACTCCGTCTCGCCCCGCAGCATGGCCTCGACCAATGCCGGGCGCGAGAGGTCTCCGCCAATCGCCGTCGTGAGGACACGGCGGTGCTCTGCCCAAGCGGGGCAGTCCTGCACCGTATGCTCCACCGTGTCCTGCGGACGATCTTCGCAGTGGTGACACCCAGGCGTTTCTTCCCTCCTTATCAGACACAGGAACCTCCCGAAACATCCGTGTCCGGTGAGGACCTGCGTCATGCGGTAGGTAAGGACGCCGTGACGCCTATCCAGCCACTCCTCAAGGAGGGGTCTTACCGCCGCGAATGCGGCGTGCCCGAACCTCGGTTGCGACAGTCGCTCCCTCCATACTGCCCTGAGATCGCGCCGGAGCTCTTCCCGGTGATTTATACACTGTATTATATTTAACTAAGTAGGCACAAAATGAATCAAAATATAATTATATAGGTTGTGTATGTAGGTAGGATGTTGTGTGTGTAGGTAGGCTGTTTCAACACATGAAGCACCCTACAAAATTATCTTGTTCAAAAGGTTCAGAGTAATACTCAACGCTACATCCTTTCTAACAAGAAAACTTTTAACCCCAACAAGACTTATTATCCTATAACTCAACCTGACGTGAGAGCAGAGCAGTGTATTACATATTATTATATTAAATCCTTGTACATACACATTATTATGCAGCAAAAGAACCACAAAATCCCATTACGCACTCGGAGACGCGAAGTTAAATATCTGTTCTATCTCACTTTATGATGCAAACAACTAGAAAACATAGAATACGTAAGTACAGAAGGCTCAAACGATGTAGGAGTAAAAATGCAAGCACTTTTATAGACACACGTACTGCACGCATTGCATGACATCGTCTAAAACAAGTCGACGAAAGAAGAGACAGAAAATACCACTACAAAAAGTGTAAAACAACTTTATTTTTCCGAAGTCTGTGTCAAAAAAGTCTATGAATTGAAAAACAAAACCTTTGGTGAAATAAAAAGTTATGCTCCCTGTAGTGAATGAAAACACACGCACACAATGACAAGCCTCACATACAGTGAGTGCAAGCGCACAAGCGTCTGTTTCTTTGTGATCGCGTGCTATCGGATTTTTTATTGTTTTTTTACGAAAAGTACAAAAGGTAGAATGGAAAGTAGAAGATTGGCTCCATACAACGAATCAAAACGCATTTACGTACAGCGAGTGCAAATGCACGTTGGGGTGTCATGTTATGTATAGTTGTGTCTTTTCGTTCGTTGTGTAAAAGCAACCTTTTATAGTTATTTTGTGTTGACAGTATGTTATATTATAAAAACCTCTTCTCCATGCATTAGAATTATGATATTTTTGAGCTAAAAAAGCTATAAAACTAGCACCTCTCTTCTTCTAGCACATGGTTTTATGCTTTATTGTCTTAAGCTGAGAGTGCTTTTTGCTGTGACAGTAATGTTATGATCCACTTCAATTTAAAATTTTAAAATTCTGAAGCTAGGATCCTTCCATTTGTTTACTGTGGTGTATATTTCCACTAACTGTTGTTAGACGAAATGTAGCATTTCATAAAAAAATAAACAAATCCATGTTTTTGCAAAACATACATAGTGGAGGAGAGAGAGGCAGAACCTCCTTCAGCTTTCATTTTATGTTTTTATTCTAATCTTTAAGGGCTTTTGACACGTGGGGCCCTGTATAATTACGGAGATACAGCTGATACGGCGGTAACTACGCCTCTGCCCGTTTTTCGTCTGAACGAGCACTAACTCTTCTTTTCTCCACCAGATATCCTGGGTACGTCGTCGTGGAGAAGAACTGCATCTCCTCTCCTTTGGTCGTCACACGTACTCAGCCGACTCCCGCTACTCTCTTGCCTTCGAACACCCCAACGATTGGAGACTTCTCATCCAGTACGTCAGTGAAAGAGATGAGGGGTTCTACGAGTGCCAGATCTCTACGCATCCCCCTTTGGTCAGGAGGGTACATCTTAGTGTCGTTGGTGAGTTGTTTTTAATTTTATTACGAGCTTATGCCAGCCCGGGTCGACGGCGCGTTGTGTTCCACGCGCGCCTCGAGGAGTGTCAGCATAGTGACGGGGCCTGTAGAGGGCCAAAGCCTGCCGGGGTCGCGGGACTTACCCATTACCGTGACCCCGGTACGTAAAGGGCTATTGAAGGACACCGTGGATTTTAGTCAGTACAAGTCTGACAGTCCCTCTTGCCCTGCCCTGGGTGGGAGGAATCATTTGATGAATTTACCACGATAAAAAAAAGGTCATGCTGCAGGCTTTGGCCCACTAAAGGGGGGCCCCGTCAATCACCTACTCACCTAGTACCATAAATTCGAAGACATGTGACATCTGCCATCCCGCACTGGACAGTTGGACACGTGTGGTTGATGTTGGTCCATTCCCTCTCATAGAGAGGAGGTTTGTGACCCTGTAGTGCGAACATTATGTAGCGTACATACCCGTCAACAAAAACTACACTAACGCCATCTATGCAACGACGGAGGAACTACATCAGAAAGATGTCTACATCGCGCAATCCAAGTTATCCGCGAGTTTAGAAGACATAGAACATTCCGACAATGAATGTCGGGCAGAAAGTCCACCAGACACAACACCCGTTTGGTCGGAAGGTACCTTCCTTTTCACCGGGGTATCGAGGAACTTTCCACTCTGTTCCTCTTACCCCCAAAGTTATAGACTGAGGATGCCAGCTTCTTCGCTTATGTGGTACTTCATTGACCCATACTACTGGGGTATAAAATGTTCTGTGTGTATGGGCGTTAGAACTATATGTACCTAGCTTTTCCATTTATAATACTAGTTACATTAGATTGACTTGTAATGAATATTCATAGAAAACCCTAATTGTTGTTACCGATTTAGACACGTTTATAAATACAATACAACCTACACAATTGAAATAATCAGTTCAGTAAATAACATAGGGTAACAATTTGAAAGGAATTGCTGCGATGAACTAATATGATAATTATTGTTACCATCTAGTACTCAATTTTATTAATCTATATATATAAAAGAACAGGGTTTTTTATTAAGACTCGACTACAGCCGAAACCGCTGAGCGCAGATACTTGAATTTTGGATAGCAGTTGCAGTCTACCATGTAGGGGGGCAATAAGACGGGATTTTGCGAAAGTCCTCCTCTAAGGGGGTGAGAAGGGGTGAAAACTGTTGTATGAAAAATCTTATTCCTTGGGTTTATAAACTTGAAACTTGGTACGAATATGAGTATAAGTAAATAAAAAGGATTGGCACCATTATTTTTTTTTATGCTACCCTCCATTGGTAATCTAGACGATGTTAAAGTTTGTATGGGAAAATCATAACGCGCGAACCGATGAATTTGAAAATCAGTATTCAAATACTAGATCGAAAATAATTAAACACGTGTCTTTGGATTTTTCAAAAATCACCCCCGAAGTTGATGAAAAGGGGTATTCAAGTTTTAAGGTAAGGATATTAAACGCTAAACGTAGAAAGCTGACTTTTGGGTGGCAGTTGCCGTTAATTATGTAGGTGCGAATTAAGAAGGGATTTTGCGAAAATCCACCTCTAAGGGGGTGAAAAGGGGTGAAAACCTTTGTTTGTAAAATCTTATACCTTGGGTTTATAATTTGGAACTTGAAACTCAGTATATAGAAATTAGATCAAAAATAATCAAACACGTGTTTTTGGGTTATTGGAAAACCACCCCCTAAATTGGTGAAAAGGGGTGATTAAGTTTTATGGGAAGGATTTTACAGCTTGCTTCGTTTAACTCAGAACTTTTAATAAATAGTTACCCAATCGAATAAAGGATCCGTAATAATTATCTATATTTCAAAAATCAACCTAGCGGGCGAATATCGGAAAATCAGTTTGTCTACACTAATATTTTGAGTTCGAAGTTAGAAACACGCGCTGACGAAGTCGCGGGCGGAGTGCTAGTCACAAAATAAAATACAAATGAATCGCTTTTTTTCTGATTCTTTTCGTTGCAGGATCAGATTTTATCATAGAGTCAAAGCTTCGTTCTGGTGCGTCTATCTCGCAGCTTTTTTCTGGTTGATTCTGCTTTCGGGAGTTGTAGTAGTTTGGGAATAGTGCGGTGCGATTGTTCCAAAAATCTCCACACAACGGTCCCTTCCGACGATCACGACTGTGCGCCGCCTCCTTCCAATTCTTAAGGATGAAATCCAGTTCATTCTGATATCTACTTCATGGTCTGCTAACCCTTGTTCTGTTCTTGTACTGTTTCCGGGCACCAGCCCTGAGCTTTGCGTGCCCACAGCTCTGACATTGAATTATGCTCAATTATGAAGAGACCATAAATTGACAATAGATCATAATATATTAATTCCACGAAAATGTGCCTTTTGAAGATTTATCCCGATTCACTTTCGCATTTCTATTCATTCTATTTTACAAGATACAAATAGATATTCACTTCCCAAAAATATATGCAAATTAATTCATGAATGTATATGTCAGGCAATTTTGAAAGCAATTGACAACCTCAGATATAACGTAACACAAGACATTAGGCGTGTACCCTTTCAAGTAATTAAGGGTAGATATCACAGATAACCTCCGCTGGATACCGCATACAAGGAAACTAATGCGCACCACACGTCAGAGCATTTACCATTACTTAAGTTTTTCTTGTGCTGTTTACATAACACGTTTTCTATTAAATAACTTTTATTCTCCAGTCAAATTCTAAAGCCTCATTTAGAAGATGCAAGAAATTACATACGAGTTGTATGTAAGTTCGTTGAAAGTAGTCCACATTGAGGACTACAAGCAATGAAATAAGTAGTCAGTAATCAAAACAATGCAACTGGCGTGCAATTTTCTGCATCGTGTAAATTGGCCTTAAAGTAGATTTCTAGAAACTGTTAGCGTCATTACGACTTTAGTGTTTGGTCGACACTGAGTGGATCAAGATCAAAAATCAATTTACGAAAAGGCTTACGCACTGACTTGTGCCTTGCCTTCTGCGGAATCTATAGGAGGTTATTAATGTGATAGTTACACACCACAGTATATTAGATCTAGATGTCAGTCTCTCGTAATAACAGTATCATCAGTCCTGTCTCAGAACTACAAGTTGTGGCCGACATCTCTGTTAACTGTTCTCAATTTGCTGCCAAAATTGTTATAGTATTGTCTTGTAAGGTAAGATTTAGGTGACGACAGTGAGGCAAATTGCTGTTGGGAATAGTGTATTCTAGGCCTAACTGCTTGGGCACGAGTTATGTATTCAAATGGAAGACGTCTTCTGAGAGTAACAGAGACAACAAATTCATAAGTAATTTGGAATATGATATGTTTTACCGCGTTGCGTTTTGCCTAGTGACAGTTTTAGATATCATGAAGCTTCTATGTTGAACTGGAAGAAACCGTTCAGCTTGAAAGGTTGTTGTGTACTTTATAAGGCAATCATGAGGATTGCTATGTGCGAAGTTGGTGATGGAGACTACGAAATTGATCGCAGCGCCCTATGTACGTGTAATTGCGTTTTATGAGCAAGACATCTTTAAATGCGTAGACTTAAAAAACAATTTAATCTATTCGAAAACGGCAACAGACGTCGTAAGACGATCTCCGGCGCGGGCATGCGGACGGCCAGTAATGAGCGATTCGCTATCTGACCATGGACCATGCCCGGATCGATGGCGCGTTGTGTTCCACGCGCACCTTAGAGCGCTGTCAGCAAAATGACGGGGCCCCCTTAGGGGGCCAAAGCCTGCCGGGGTCGCGAGACGAACGAGCTATCTTGACTCCGAAACGTAAAGGGCTATTGAAGGACACCGTGGAGTTTAGTCAGTACGAGTCTGACAGTCCCTCACGCCTGCCCTGGGTGGGAGGACTCATTTGATGATATTAACACACTAAAAAAAAGAATTTTATATTCAACAGTCAAGTTTCTAAGTTATAACACTTATAACACATAACATAGTAAACACGATTTAAGTCTTAATATAATCAGAATAACTTAAGTCCAATAATCATAAGAACAACAGACGTGGGATAGTTAAGTTAATTTTCTACTTAATCTTAAGTTAGTTTTGTTTATAGATAATAAACTTTATGTCTGTCTGTCTCTATGACTGTTCATTTAGAGTTATGACCTTTTTGGTACGTCACTGATTTTGGAGGTGAAAGAAGAAGATCTCGTTAAGGTGGATGCACTTTTAACAGCACCGAGGTGAGCTCAATCTTAATCGGGTGTGTGAAAGAGATAATGATATTATGGGCTACGGCTGTTGTGTTATTTAGACTTGAATTCCTCTTACGCTGACGTCAATCGGTGGCGTACTGAGGGGTAAGTCGTGCGTTCTTCTCGCTGACGCAACTGACGTCAGCGTAAGTGGAATTCAGGCCTAAGTTACGAGTCCTTAAGACATTACAACCTGAGTATTCAAAGAAATAAATCGATGCTGAAATTATTTATGGACACTAAATAATTTTATAGCTGATCGTCCTACTGTCTTTTTAGGTCACAGGTAAAAGATATATTAGTTCTCTGACGGATTTTATTTATTTTTATACAATATACCTAGTTCTTGAATTGAGAAGATGGTTGTTAAAAAGAAAGAAATTGAGTATGCAACGACCTGTGAAGACAAATCATATCGCTTGTTCCGATTAGGCGATGCCGATAAATCCGTAACATTCTTAATCTCACGACACAGATTATTACAAAATTATGTTTTTTCGACTCCCGCCCTTCAGCGTAGAAGGCTAATGCAGCTGCGCAGACAGGAGAGACCGTGGCGAAATTATTAAACATATAATTGGACTCACAAAACAGATTTTGAAAAGATGCATCATTTCACGAATTCACTCGCTAACGAAAGAATGAAACTCATTTGATGATTTTCTTAATATCATCAAATGAGTCTTTCCAACTTTATTTACTACGCGATAAAAGATACACATATTTTCTAATATAGTCGTTTCACGTCGCGTCACGGTTTGAATTGACCGTTACGGTCCGCTCACGACCTTGCCGCTGTTAGCGGTGACTAAGAGCGGGGCGGCGAGCGATAAGATTAAATGTATTTTTTTTTCGTGGTAAAATCATCAAATGTCAGTCCCTCCCGCCCTGCCCTGGGTGGGAGGACTCATATGATGATAATAACACGTCAAAAAATGGGGGCCCTGTCTGACAGCTCTTTGAGGCGAGCAGGCGGGCGGCTCTTCGGGCCTTCTACCCGAGCATGGTCCATAATCGGACGGCAAGGCATTACTCGCAGTCTGCGTGAAAGAACCCCTGAAGACAGACCACGTATGACACCTATTGCAATCTCGTCTGGTTCAATACTCATAACCCGTATCTGTTTTTGATCTGTACTCTCTTCAAAGGCGACAAAGATATTTCTTTGAAGATCGCGGCTATCTTTTGACAGTGTTCCTTTGTTGTGTCTGACACTATACGATTAGAGTGTCTCCGTTGTTCACTTCCTTAGATACGAAACGTGTGTCGCTGGTAATTCGATCGTGTTCTATTTTTGGAAATTGATTCAAAGAAAAATGAATCTAGGGAAAATTATTTATTTTTCTACGTACATGCTTTACAGACCTAATAAAATAAAATTATAAAAATGGCTTATTATTTATTGATAAAAAAAAAATCATAAAACTATTGGGAAGTTTGGGAATAACAAAAAATTAAAACCGATCTGAAAAGAGGAACTACACACGCTGTACCACAAAAATGCTGACTGAAATTGTTACATTTTAGAAGTCAATAAAATTTGAATTTTAATATTTAAATGTTATCTCCCAGTGGTTGTAATTCTAGTACAATACATTATTTTTATCGTAGTAAAATCATCAAATGAGTCCTCCCACCCAGAACAGAGCGGGAGGGACTGTCGGACTCGTACTGACTAAAATCCACGGTGTCCTTCAATGGCCTTTTACGTTCCGGGGTCACGGTAGCTCGTTCGTCTCGCGAGCCCGGCAGGCTTTGGCCCTCTAAGGGGGCCCCGCCATTTTGCTGACACTCTTTGAGGCGCGCGTGGCACACAACGCGCCGTCTAGTACAATACATTTAGATTTTTAATTTGAAAACAATAATTATATTGCATAATTATATCTTTCAATACTCCTAATAATGTTAATCAGCTTGGACCCTGTTCCATACACTGGTGGGTTACTATTTTTTTTTAAATATTTTTTTCTAGTGTGGGGGGAACGTTTTCATAAAAGAAAGAAAGGAAAGAAGAAAAAGAAAAAAAGATTCAAATTTTTAAAATAAAAATTTAATTTAACATGTCAAAAAAAATTAAGAGAATAATATTAACTGTATCTTTCATTTTTTTTAACATTGCCCCATAGATGGAATTATTTCTTCCTTTATCGTGGGTGCGTTTACAAACATAGAAACTCACATACACAAACACCCAGACCCGGAACTACTTGCAGATCATTCAAATAATTGTACCGTGCAGGAATCGAACCCGCGACACGCTGCGCTGCAGTCGATCGCTCAGCCACTGCGCCAAACGTTCATTCTCCTCGGAACGCGAATTTTCATAAAAAAGGAATACAAAGCCATGTACTAAATAAGGGTAACCCGCCTTTTCACTTTTCTTAAATCTAATATCATTAAAAAAATTACGAGCTGATTTACAACGATATAAATAAGAACCAAAGCAGACACGATACGGGAGTATAAAATCGAAATACAATTTGTAATGGAACCATCCGCTCCTTTGTGAAAATAATGTTGTATTTTTAAAGCTCACTAAATTGTTTGGTAAACAATATTAAGTCTTATTTTAATTGTATCATCGTGGAAACTGAATTTGTACGAAAAACAACTTACGTTGAAAAGTACCGTCGGTGCTCATCATTATAATATGACATCTTATTATTAGTTACTATACTCGTACAATAGAACAATGTAAAGTTATTCAAATAATGATGGTCTAGTACTACGCGACTACGATAACAATAAAAATGTCAATGACCTCCATCTGTCAACTGTCGCTTGAAAATTATGTTTAGCAGAAACAAAATATTTTCTTCTACAATGTTATTTATTACTGAAATTTTGCACGTACATATACCGCCTGACAATGCAATATTATGATGACATGGAGCTGATCTGATGATGGAGCTGGAAGGTGGCCATAGGGACTCTGTAATTAAACGTCGCAAACCCATCGAGTTTAGACTCGTTTGATTTGTGTTGATAAGTAGTTTATCTATCGTAAATATTTTTTTTTAAGAATAAAAGCTTGTTTTTAAAAAGAACATAGTTTTTTAAATGACTAACCTGATGTCGTAATTATGTCGTAAATTTTTATTTTCCGTAGGTAGACGCATAGTAAAATAAAATAAAAGGCTTGAATACACTTGAACTATTTACTGCATTTATTGTATGGAAAAAAGCTAGTGTACGAATGAGGAACTAGTTTATTCCGTCAAATTAACGTCAAAGCTCCAGTTTACTTTATATCACAAAAACGTATGAAGTCTTGCTAGTGACCCTCTTTCTCTCCAAAAGTTAGTGCATAAGATAGGTCATGGGTCAAATATGCATAGTGTTGTAACGGAGTAGGTATCCTACCACCTCCGTTGATTCGACCTCTTTTCACCTGGATCATTATTTATTTTTAAATGTTCCAATTTCGAAAGTCATTGTCATTTGTGTCATTTCCATCTCATTTTTGCTCAGTACAATTTCATCACGGCAAGCACGGCAAACACACACAGGGTGTGTGAAACTTATTATTTTTAAAAGCTGCTTCAGTTATAATGTACTTCTTACAGCTCACTGTATAGTTACAAAATCTTAGATTAAAAAGTGTCCAGATTATATATATGTATAAATGTACCCCGTCGTCGGTCCATTCCTTACATAGGAAACGAGTAAAGATCTCCAAGGAAAACATTTAGCGCCCGGCATTGGTCGAGGCCATGCTGCGGGGCGAGACGGAGTGGGAAGCGGTCGCCTCCTTCTGCGAAGCAGTCATGCTCGCGAAGGAGGAGGCGGGCCTCGTGAGGGAGAGAACAGTGTCCTCCCTCCACCCCAGCCGCAGTGGTAGACGGCCACGGCGTCGGACGTCGGCAGACGATCTCCGGACACCGTAGGCGCGGGCATGCGGGCAGCGAGTAATGGGCAACGCGCTGTCCGACCATGGACCATGCCCGGGTCGACGGCGCGTTATGTTCCACGCGCGCCTCAAAGAGTGTCAGCAGAAATGACGGGGCCTCTAGCCTCCGGGGCCAAAGCCTACGGGGTTGCGCAACTTATGATAAACCAAAACCCCGGTACGTAAAGGGTTATTGAACGACACCGTGTATTTTAGTCAGTACGAGTCTGACAGTCCTTCCGCTCTGCCCTGGGTGGTAAAATCATCGAATGAGTCCTCTGATTTGATGATTATACCACGTTAAAAAAAAGGAAAACATTTAAATGTGTGCGTGGCGCTGACTCACACATTTATAAAAAAGTGGCTTCACTTAAAATGTTTCGTTTTGTTTCGAACAGGGGATCTGGACATTTTTAAATCTAAGTACAAAATATTATCTGCCCTTTTAACCTCTCGGGCGATTTATAATTGAAAATGATAAAAATCAACGTCCAATGAGCGACTGTCTGTTATGTACAGACGTGTGTACGTAAGGCGCCCGAGAGGTTAAAGGGTGAACCCTTCATCCTTGGGGCTGAACTATTAAAAGAAATAACAAATCTGTAGTGGCTCTTTTATTAAACGTCCAATATCTCTTTCTTCATCAGTTTTGCTGCATCGTTCTCAAGAACTAATAAATATTCTTGCTTCCCAACTATCTGAGATAAATCACTGTTTTCATCGCTCAAGCACGCTTTGAAGCCTAGCACTTACCTACGTGAGATATACAATATAATTGGTTTATCGCATGGATAAACGCCCTTTGGCTCAATAAAAAATATTCTAGAGCTTTTACTTGAGAATACAAAAGATCTTGAAAATAAAAAACATGTCTGCCATGTCAAAGAGAAAAAAAAAACAAGTTGAATGATTTCATTGTTGAGTGGTAATGTAAAGGTAAAGAATATTTTCTTGCTTTACAATAAAATCGAGATTCAAAAAATAGAAAACTGAATAGCAACCTTTTTTATTGAAGTCCGCCCAACTAGCAAAAAGTTGCTTTATAAATGTCATTAAAGCCAAAAAAATATGTTTTATAAAGGCCATATTAACACCAATAAGATTGCGTTTGGGCACAAATTATAAGGAATTAAACCTTGTAGAGATTTTATAGTTACCATATAATAAGCTTATCCCCCTTAAACTCGTCATGTAAAGGCATATTGTATGGCTGATTAACTATAAATAGGTAAGACATTTGCTTTTAAGTAACAAATTACCCTTATAACGACAAATAAAATACGGCTATAAGGGCAATTGTTCGTATTGTAGCAAACGCAATACGAATATGAGAAGTTCATGATTTATTCAGGCGTCATTTGTCTCTATTCTTGATTTATAAAAGATAAAAATTGTCTGCATAAGACATTGACCATATCGCTCTTTTTTCGTATATTATACTGGAAGTTTATGTGGAAAAGCAGATTTGTGAGAACTGTGGGTAAGTTTTATGGCAAATTTTTAATGCGCCTCGTTAATTTTATCTTTTCAAAATTTTAAAAGCTATTTTATTTTTGTGAGTTCCTGTTAATTGCTACTCTAAGAAGGATTAGCAAATCTAATGCTTTTATAAGTCATTTAAAAGTCATGTACCCTTATAGTAGCAGGCTAGTACAGATATACTCAACCATATTGAAAAAAATTAGGGTTCAGTTTCCATTATTGTTTATAGTAACATTTTGTGAACACCTTTTAATTTGCACTCTTTTTTATTCTACAGAACCTAGACAGTACCTTACATGGATGTGGACCGTTTCATGACAAAGGACGACGGCCTTGGGAAATCACACATTTTATAATAAGACAAGAATGCTTTGGTCACAATCAGATTAATACGAATTTTCCATTGCATTTCATTATCACAAAAGAAAAAATAAAATATTTATTCCATGTAAACGTTATTTTTTTTTTAAATTCAAAGTTTTTGTTTCTCCTTTATATATCCCTATCACCAAGGGAGACATTTGTTTGATTTCGTGTACATTACATAGAATTGGCCAAAATTTATTTATATATTGGAACTTAAATTGGTAAGGTAAGTGATAACTTGTTGGGTATGTCAGAATGATGTTGTAAAAATTGGATTAATTGGTCCGTTAGTCCATTGTGCCAATAATATCCAGTGCCCATTTCAATTATTTTAATTTTAACTGTATTACTTTTAAGAAGTGTGCGTGCATCTGTTGGTAATGAATGGGGTACTAATTTATTTACTATTTCAAAAAGTTTATTTAATGCACAATGCGTAATATTATTCTCCACAGCCCAAGTAGCTATATCATCTCTGAACCCGTCCTTTTCTATGTCTTTCTTTATGTCACGTAACGGTAACGTTTTAAGAAATCTTCATCGAAAGTGTAATTGTCAATATTTTGTGAAAATAATTCTACGGAACCCATAACATTTTCTTTCATCTCTACCCTAGAAGAAGTAGCTGCTGAAGACAACGAATTTGATGAAGTCATAGCGTCGTATCTTTTCATCACCTTTCTTCTATAAGAACCAATTCGCTTTAGTTTTTTCCAGTCATTTAAATCCATTTTCACAGTACCGAGTCACTATTTTATTTACCGATTCTAAAATGTCATGGCTGACGATACGAACTTTTGTAAAAGCAAAGTCAAGCATACATATAAGAATAAAGTTCTTGTACCTGTTACATAGAGGAGCAGTCAACACTTTATATACTTATAGAAGCTATGTAGCTTGTCATTTTGCATTAGCTTTTATGCTGCATTCAAATAAACATTATAAGGGAAAAGGTTTTATATTAGCCCTATTAATTTTACAAATAGTATGAGACCAATGCGACTACAATGCTTAATTATTATATGTCTGAAAAGCCGTATTATATGCTTCTATATGTCCAATGCTTTATAAGAGACATTTACATTGGTTATATAAACGTATGTAAAATAAGGTAATAAGACCGATATACCATATTAGCCAAAAACACTTAAAACTTGCATTTATAAAGAGAGTTGTAAAACTGATGCCGTTATAAAACATGTACAAGAGTTAACACCTTATAAATCATTTGTTATATAGCAATTTTGCTAGTTGGGCGGGGGACCTATAATGAAACCAAATATTCTACAGAGGGCCCCTCTGCACTTTGTTGACTAATCCTTGATGCGCGTATGGAACAACACATCCTGCCGTAGACCCAGGCTTATTTCTGGCGGCGAGCTTTTCGTTTGTCCACACATTACGGTGGCTGGAATTCGCCACGCAATGTCTGACGCCCCGAGCGTCTCCAACAGCGGCTGGGTCGTGGGGTGGAGGATTGTCTCTCCTTCACATCTTCCGCCTCCTCCTTTGCTAACTTTACGGCTTTGTAGAAGGAGGTGTACCACGAGGGCTTGAAAAATATATTTTGCACATATATGTATTTTTTTTTGCTAAACGTATTTTTTAAAGACTTGTTTTCCCTTGGCGTTGGGCAAGTATGTCGGTCCTTCAAGATAGCTACGTTGCATCAATACGACGTAATTTAATGCAAAAATAACTCGTATTTGTAAGGGGCAAATATTACTACACACAAAGCACGTACTGACTATATAAAAACAACCACCACCATATTATGCACAATCTTTTCCAAGAAAAATACACCGATTCCTTTTTTAAAAAACCCACTTTATATTGTTTCAATGTTGCCAGCGGTAACACGTTCACTTAGAACAACTGCATTATATTAAGTATTCATCGTTTTTCATATTTTCTATGCATGAGAATGTTGCCACATATCACGGGCACGTTCCAACTGATATATTTACTTGGGGAGGTTACACTGGCAAATATCCTGAGAAATGAAATATGACCTTTACGTGAAATGTGTTTGAGGTTGTCTTGTAGAAAAATAATAGCTAGGGTTGCAGAAACTTCGTATTGTTTTGTTTTGAGTGAGATCGCTTCATCTCTTTATCTCTTTGTTTCTTCGAATTACTTACTTTTTGAAGTGAAAACTTCTTTAGCGGCGTTGTGCACTTTTTTTGGAATGGGTAAAAAATGATAAACTCGCGTCCGGACACATGACAGTTCGTGTGTGTTTATTACTATTCAAGTTTTCACTTCTGCCGGCACTCCCAGAGTGCAACCCGTCGTTTTTTGAAGTGAAAACTTCTTTAGCGGCGTTGTGCACTTTTTTTGGAATGGGTAAAAAATGTTAAACTCGCGTCAGGACACGTGACCTGATCGAAAATTCGTAAGACGGCGCAGGGCGCTTGCTTGAATGTGCTTATTACTATTCAAGTTTTCACTTCTGCCGGCACTCCCAGAGTGCAACCCGTCGTTTTTTTTAAATTAGCCTGCATTGTCCCACTGCTGAGAAAAGGCCTCCCCCAATTCCTTCCAGGAACTCTTTTCTTGGGCCCCTTCGAACCAGCCCTCATGGTATGCGTCAAAGGTCGTCTCTCCACCTTTTTCTGGGTCGGCCTCGGCGGCGCCTTCCATCTCCCGGCACCCATTATGTGGAGATCTTTGCCCAGCGGTCCTCTTGCATGCGACAGACGTGACCCGCCCAATTCCATTTCAGACTAGCAGCTTTAATTACTTACTTGTTTAAGCAATATTTATTACTAGCACTTTGCCCGCGACTTCGTCCGCGTGGGTTACGTACTTTCCTAATTCCCCCTTTTCACCCCCTTAAAGGTAAAATTTCCAAAAACCCCTTGTTAGTGCTCCCCTACATTATAATAGGAAGCCGTGTGCAAAATTTCACATTCCTAGCCCCGGTAGTTTCGGCTGTACGTTGATATGTCAGTCAGTCAGTTCTCCTTTTATATATATAAATAGATAAGCCGATCCCCATGGTTACACGCCCCTGGTCAGCTCCTATTAGCCGTAGCGCAATGTTATGCGCCTATAACATTCCTCGATAAATTGACTATCAAACAAAAAAAAAAAAGACGGCTTGCACTCTGGGAGTGCCGGCAGAAGTGAAAACTTCAATAGTAATAAACACACACGAACATTCGCGCAAGCGCCCTGCGCCGTCTTACGAATTATCGATCAGGTCACGTGTCCTGACGCGAGTTTAACATTTTTTACCCATTTCAAAAAAGTGCACAACGCCGCTAAAGAAGTTTTCACTTCAAAAACTCGATAAATTGTGCGCATAACTAATGAGTCGAATTCTCTGTGTTTCCTTGGGGTCTTGAAGACAAAAGTGAATAGGATACTTCTAGGCAAGCGTGCTTCACCGTCGACCACATCTTCGCTTACCATCAGGCGAGATAGTAGTCAAACACAACCTACCATGAACCAGTAGATCCTGGGATTAGCGCGTTCAACCAAAAAAATTCTCCAGATTTCTAATATTAGATTCATTTAAAACTTCATGCAACACAAAAGGTACATAGGCGGATTTAATGTCTGTGACGTTCTTGGCAGGTGCATTAAAAAAAAAGTAAAAACAATAATAGGATTACGAAAGCACGGTATTCTCATAAAATAACAGTGATTCGCCTTTTAATCTGTACGATTTTCACATCGAAATATTGTTTTTGTAACAGCCTTTTTTTATCGTGGTAAAATCATCACATGAGTCCTCCCACCCAGGGCAGAGCGGGAGAGACTGTCAGACTCGTACTGACTAAAATCCACGGTGTCCTTCAATAGCCCTTTACGTTCCGTGGTCACGGTAATTTTGCTGACACTCTTTGAGGCGCGCGTGGAATACAATGCGTCGTCGACCCGGGCATGGTCCATGGCGAAATTTTTGTTAGGGACCATATGTAGAATAGTTAAGGTGCCATTACAGCGGGTGTCCAATGTGAAATACCTCCTGCTCTGTGGATTTTTACCGCGTGAACTTTTCAGCGCGGATTTTAATCCACTTATTGGAACAAAACTCGTAATTTTTTTTTCGCACGTGTGTGCAACTCCATACAATTTATTTCCATGCCATGTCAGTTAAATTCGCAATGCGTGCTTAGCTTAATTTAGAAATTGCTGACTGCATTAAAATTAGTTGCGTAGTTAAAAAGAGAAACACAGTAAACAATTTGGGAGCGAAAGTAACTCGTGGATGATACTAAACAAGATGCCTACCAGATTATTAAGTTAGTTCAAGTTTTATCTCGATCATTGAATTTACCGTGAACTTAGTACTTAATCTGACTTAGTTCTTAAAATTAGGGTCTAGAGTAAGTTATTTATTTTACCTAGTTACCATTTGTTGTAGGTTTTTGTAGTGAAAACTTTTTATGGCGTGCTGAGTATTCTATTTTGAGGGTATTGAATGAGACTGAAGCGTCACGCTCGTTCGTGCTAAGTCAACTCGAATGCCTTTGTCAAACAGACAGGCGAGTTCGAAGCGAAACCGAACCGATACGAGACGTCAGTCGGATAGTTCTGTCACGCTATCGGATCACTTTCGCTTTTCTATGTGACTGTATTCAAACAATTACATAAATTACAAATAAAAACGTCACGCTTCGCATTTGCCATGCCTGCGTCTGTCTGTTTGACAAAGGCTTAATCGACAGACGTCTGAAATTATTGTCTGAAATTGATCTACAGTACTTTCACAAGTTTTTATGTCTTGTGACTGGGACTGTAGCACCGTAACTATTTTTAAACTATTTTATTTTACTTTTGTCTCTTGACAATTCAAAAGTGCCTGTAAATGGCCTACTTGAAATAAATGATTTGATTTTGATTGATTTTGATTTTGTTATTCAATCCAAATTCCGTCCGTTTGTTTTTAACGGCTGTTTCTGGTTGGACATCTTAAAGATTCGGATAGGTTTGATTGGTTACAGACAAAGATATCGTCGTATCCTACGAATAGTGCCCTAACGAACATAGGGGCTTTTTTTTATTGCATAATGCAATTCTGCTCATCATACCACATATAACCAGTTCAACAAAACAATTAAAAACGGTACAGGTTATCAAATAATTAGGTTTTCTAAAAAGCCACAATTTTAAGCACTACGTTTTCAACGAAGAATAAAGCCACAATCGCTGTTACGCACTCTATCTTCGCGAGTAGTGGGGGTGCGCGGGAGCGGGGAGAGCGTGCTAGCGCTGCTCGGCCACTATTCGGCGGAACGCGGTGATTGATAACTGCGGCGAGCGTAATCTGGTTTTTAACTAAATAACATTTTTGCCTATACTGCTAAAGTTTATTTAAGGTTGAAATTATGTTTTCTTAAATTGTACTGTATTGATTTTGATCAAATATCATAATATCAACGAGTTTGTACTTAATTAAGTCATTTTAATTACTTATTCAATTTTCAATATTGGGTACATAGAAAAAAAACCTCATGGTGATTGTGGCCGTGTTCTGTGGAATGGCTAAACTGCATTTGTATAGAAGAGACGAAGCCCTAATTACGTTTGTGTCTTTCTTCTACGTTCAAAAATGGCTTTGGCCTCAACATTTCCGCAGATAAAAGGCATAAAGTAACTTATTTCTCAACTCCAGCCCTACTCCACCTTAACACAACAGAGAATAAGGATTTAAGGGACAAAATGCGTATGAAATATAAAGTTTTTTTTTTGAAAATAATGCTAACCGAGCCATAAGATACCAATACACATTATATGAAACCACCAATACATGTTTGTTCATATTTAATTTAATTAAACACAAAAAACTGTCTCCTGAAAAGTAGCTATTATGCAGTTACGCCCTTCTTCGTAGGATACGACGATATAACCGAAGATAGCAACCGAGATATATTGTTAATTTTCAACCTAAGGGATCTAGAGAGGTATAATAAACGCGATCCATAGTATCGCAGGACGTCCCACACTACGTTTACTTATCTATAAGTGGTCTCCATTCTAGCACATGTCTGCTCTATCGATAGATCTGCAATCATCAACCCGCCAGCCTGGTAACTATGGCATCCCGAAAAAATGAAAGCAATATACAAAATAATATTTCTGCCTCATCAATTCAGTGACGCATTAACTAAAGGGATCACCGACATAATACGGTCGTGAGTAAATAAATATAAAATTAATAAAGTCGGATGAACTGCCAGTTGTGTTCATATTTGTTAGTCTGTGGTAGCGTCAGTAAATATCCTGTAAGATGAAATATGATGCAAACTCGACATCTCGTTTGTCGATTCAAGCGACGAGCGAGAATGAGGGGTCCGAATTCCAGGTCAGGCAGTGTCTCTTGAGTTTCAATCAGGAATTCCTCAGTAGCAATCACGGAGTCTGAATTTGCGCTCAGTTGATATCTATTAGGGTCGCTTTGTATTACACGGTACTTAAAAGAGACAAGTGAAACCTGGGCCTGTAGCCATGTAATAAACGATTAACGATGATTAGCCTTTAATAGATTTTCAACTTTATGTGCTTAGATATAAAGTTGAACATCTAGTGAAGATTGCATAGCGTTTTCGTTCTTTCCAGTCGCTAATGCTTAGAAATCTTTAATAGATTTTCAACTTTAAACTCTGGGGTTTAAAGTAGAAAATCTATTGGGGAGTAAGTAACTAGCGTTTACGATTATCGTTTGCGACATGGCTAGGGGGGCTGGAGTGTAATATAAGTACACTAGCCAAGTCTTCTGGGATTATAGTCCTGATTATTATGTAAGTATGGTTTTTTCAATAAATCGTCATCAATCGTCATCATCGTAATAAGCATGATGACAATACCAAAAAATCACATTATCTGTAATGTTTTTTTTTCATTTGATTGTAGAATGCGGAATTCTGTCAGTTGTAGTAATCAGCCATTTTTCGTGAAACACCAATCAGACCGGAATGACGTCATTTCTATTAAATTCTTCTCTGTTGTTAAGTATCGACAATCATAGAAGTGACGTCATGAGCAGACGCCATGATACAAGCACTCTTTTGGCTTGTGCTTGTAAATATCAAATTGAAATTAATTAATGTTTAGCAAAAACTTTTCTTTCTAAAGAAATAAAATATTTTTGACAATAAAAAACACATTAAAGAACAGTTTTTCAAAATTAATCAACATGCTTATTAAAGATTTATTGGCAAGAAGATTCGCATTAATAACTCTAGTATGTGATAAATAACTACCAAGTTATGACAAAAATGTTTACCAACTTAAATATTGCAACATAAATAAATAAATACGGTCACAAGAGCCGATGTGTTCCGACTGTCAGTTCTGTTCATATTTGTTACTCTGCGGTAGTGTTAGCAAATATCCTGAGATGAAATATGACGCGAACGTGAAATGTGTCTGTGTATGTTTAAGGGAGAACTGTTGGTATCGTACTACATCTTGTACATAAATATGTTTTCCACAGTGAACACATTGTCTTTATTATCTTTTTAGATTTAATATCGGAAAATTGTTTTTTGTCCGAACGATTTTAATACGGTTTTCTGAGTATTCAGGAAATATACTGCGATTTTATTCGCGCGATTTTTTCTGCTATAATTCTGTGATATAGGGAATTGTATGACGCAACATACATTGCAATAAAAATCGTGCTTTTTGTTCTAATTCTGAGAACTACAATTCGAGCACGGCAAAAATTGCAGTGTGTTGTCGGATTTAATCTCGAAAACCTTTGTAAAATTAATCTTAAACATAAATGCTTTTTGAAATTATAAAAAGCAGGAACTGGTCACTAAAATTGCATTGAGCGCTCAACATCTGCCGCGTCTTCAAAATGTGATTAACAAAGTCTAGAGCAGGAAGAATGTTTTTGTGTAAGCATCAAAGTAGTTAGTAAAATATAAAACGCACCTTTTTTTGACCGGGAAATCATAGTAATATGACTCCTGCCACTCTTTAGTGGAGTGAAAGGAACTGTCATACTCGTACTGATAAAAACCCACCCTGTTCCTTTATGTGAGTGAGTGACCTCTTAAGATATTCGCGCAACCAGTCACTACGTCTTGAAACCACTCCGCAAAGATTCTCGAACCGTTTCCTTACACTAACCGTATCCACTGGTTACAAATGACTCCCGGAACTTCTAGGTATTTATTGTACTTTTAAGCCTTTGTCAAACAGACAGGCGTGACGAATACGAAGCGTATGTTATTTGTAATGTATGGAATTGTTTGAATCCAGTCACATAGAAAAGCAAAAGCGATCCGGTAGCGTGACAGAACTATCGGACTGACGTCTCGCTTCGAAAACGCTTCGCCTGTCAAACAGACAGGCGAAAGCCTGTCTGTTTGACAAAGGCATTAGAGTCAATAAAGCTCAATTCAGAGCGAAAGAACCCCTTAAGTAACCCGTAAGTAACCTCTTCGGCTCTTCCACAGCCCTGGGCCAACACGAATTGATATCAAAACATTGAGTCCACACTGTCCTGATACCAATTCGCAAGTCTGTCTGTCAGATATTCGAGCCTCAGACTACCCGTACCGACTGTCTACGTATGATAGCTTTTTTTTTTTTTTTTTTTTTATCGTGGTAAAATCATCAAATGAGTCCTCCCACCCAGGGCAGGGCGGGAGGGACTGTCAGACTTGTACTGACTAAAATCCACGGTGTCCTTCAATAGCCCTTTACGTACCGGGGTCACGGTAATCCCTTGGTCCCGCGACCCCGGCAGGCTTTGGCCCTCTACAGGCCCCGTCACTACGTATGATAGCTGGGGTTACTTAACTTGCCTTCCGAGTCACGAAGGGTTTACAGTATACAGTGGTAATTGGCTATTTGACAGTAGGAATAAATAACAAATCTAATTAGTCCGTCATTTAGAGTTTTGAAAAATAACGGACACGTATTTTTTCTTTTGTAAAATGAATGAATATTTACCATGATATAACGCATCAAAACTGCAGAGTGGGGGCTCGTGACGTCAGAATTCAGTAAAAATTGTACTAAATTATGACGTATTGGTAATTTTTAAAGCATCATATCTCAGTAAATTTTGCTTTACGTCACAAAAGAAAAATTACGGTTCGAATATTTTTTGATAATCTTACTGACGGACGATTTAGAATTTTTCAGTTAAATAGCCAATTGTGTATGTGAATGTGAACATAATCTTTTATCATAGGAGGTTCCAATCCACGTACAAAATTCGACAGACATTGCTGAACCTCGAACACGGAACCACTATATTAATCCAAACTAATATTATAAATGCGAAAGTAACTCTGTCTGTCTGTCTGTCTGTCTTTTCTTCACGCCTAAACTATTGAACCGATTTGTGTGAAATTTGGTACAGACGTAGTTTGGACGGAGGACACGGTGGAGCATACGGTGCAGGACTGCCCCGCTTGGGCAGAGCACCGCCGTGTCCTCACGACGGCGATAGGCGGAGACCTCTCGCGCCCGGCATTGGTCGAGGCCATGCTGCGGGGCGAGACGGAGTGGGAAGCGGTCGCCTCCTTCTGCGAAGCAGTCATGCTCGTGAAGGAGGAGGCGGGCCGCCTGAGGGAGAGGACAGCGTCCTCCCTCCATCCCAGCCGCAGTGGTAGACGCCCACGGCGTCGGACGTCACAGGACGATCTCCGGCCACCGCAGGCGCGGGCATGCGGGCAGCGAGTAATGGGCGACTTGCTGTCCGACCATGGACCATGCCCGGGTCGACGGCGCGTTGTGTTCCACGCGCGCCTCAAGGAGTGTCAGCACATTGACGGGGCCTGTAGAGGGCCAGAGCCTGCCGGGGTCGCGGGACTTACCCATCACCGTAACCCCGGTACGTAAAGGGCTCGTGAAGGACACCGTGGATTTTAGTCAGTACAAGTCTGACCCTCCCGCCCTGCCCTGGGTGGGAGAACTCATTTGATGATTTTACCACGCAAAAAAAAAAAGACGTAGTTTGGAACTTGAGAAAGGACATAGGATAGTTTTTATAACAAAAAATTAAAAAAAAAAAAACAAAAATCTGCCGGAAGTCACTATTCCATGCGAACGAAGTCGCGGGCAAAAGCTAAATATTTATAATTTTATTGAATTGTCTTTTTTATGTTGATTTCCAATGGACGCTTTACTTGCTACTTCGTTCTCACATAATGTACTATTTCAAGTTGAATTATGTAACAAAGGTTCTGTTATAATTTTGGCGATTGAAAAAGAGTGTCCATGGAGTTTCTTGCCCGTTTTTCTCCATAGAAATCTACGCTTTGGAATGGGCACCTACAGTACTTTCACAGTTTTTATGTCTTGTGACTGGGACTGTAGCACCGTAACTATTTTTAAACTATTTTATTTTACTTTTGTCTCTTGACATAAATGGTTTGATATTAATTTTTAATTTTGACTATTTAACTAGAACATTCTCATCAACAAACAAGTAATATTATTAACAATTTAATCCCCTATCACTCGCAGAGCTTTCATCTCAAGATCAAAGGCAATACGTTTCATTTTATACCGATTACTATTTCAAGTGTTCAAACATGCAGAGAGCGAACCTGCGTAACGCGGAGACTTTTACAAAAGACAATTTCACGGAGTACAGAGGAATTGATACCGAGTCTTCTCGAGATAATCCCCTTCTCGCGTTCAATTACACGTTCCGATGTCAGCGGAGGGTATGGCATGGAGTGTGGAGTGAATGGAGGTTTATGTTCAACTCGCAGTTGTATGCACTGCACGGAGCTCTGTGTTTTATAGTAACAAGGATGCAACGGTTCATCTTCGATTTTAGTTCGTTACTTATGGTCGGCGTTCAGTCTAACCGGATGCAGCTGAATATCAGTTTTTTACATGCAGCAACTGCCTATCCGACCTACACAACCCAGTAAAATTGGGCAAGATTGATAACCAGTAACGACTGTTATACTCGTAGATCTACAAAATGACAGCAAAGACCAACGGCTTACTGTGATTTCTGGCAAGGAGGTAACTCGCTACGATAGAAAATTGACCGGTTCGTGCGGTTTTTTACTCCTCAGAAAGCATTTCAGGCGTCCCTACTTTTATTTATGTTTCTAAATTGCACTAAAACTGTATCAAAATCAAAAGTTTTTATTTCACATAGGCCCATGAGGGCACTTATAAAACGTCGACAGCAGGTGCTCGGTTCGGGTTGGTCGATTCCATGGAGAAGAACCGGCAAGAAACTCCATGGTTACTCTTTTAAAATATGGTATAGTTTTACAAACAGATTGTTACAATTTTTCGATGCTTAGATATGTGAGAAAAACGTAGGCCTGGTAACAAAGGGGAAGTCCTAACTAAAATTAGTGCTACAAAAGAAGAAATGTATATATATACACACGACTTACAATGTTCTCACATTCACAAACAAAGAGTAAGGAAGAATCTATACAAAAAAAGAAAGCTATAAAAGCTGGGTTAATTCTATAATGTCTTACAAACTGTAACAAATCTGAACTGGTATTAAAACTAAGGCAATATAATATTGCAAAACGAACACAATAATAATAAAAATAAAATAAAAAACTGTATACAAAAATAAAATGGAAGAATCCTATTATCCTAACCCGTGGATAAGAGAAAATAAGTGCTGCTGCTGAGCTGCCAGGGAAGCCACATGTGCAGATGGAACTATTGCCACACATCCTTGTCTTCAACTTGAGGAGATTTGGAAACTAAACCAAATATTAGTGTTACGATCATAACGATAGACAATGGAAATAATAATTATTATAGGATTCTATAGACAAAAAAAAAACTACTGATTTCATTATTTTAGAAACAGCAGCAGCAACGACTCTTTATTAAGATATGAATAAGTTTTAGTATAAATGAACATTAACGTTATTTCCAAGAACAAGGGAAGTAGTATTCAACCACACATTCCATCTTGTTAGCATTCCATTTACTATTTACTCCAAAGCAAAACGGTTTGTTCAAACGGTTCTTGAGACGGAGATTCTAACCATTCCTCGTACCTACTTTGTGACCTGAATTTGTCAGGATTTTGGAAATGCTCATCACGCTTGTTTTCTTCAAAATGATAGGCAGACGTGTCCTGCGTTTAGAGATTTAGTTTTGTTATTTTTATAAAATAGGTTTTATTAATCGTTAGAAAATCATAGAAAATTATTAATTGTAGTATAAAAAATTGCGTTACTAATATTATAATTAACGACAGTTTTGGTGGCAGTTTATCAATCTGTTTTTTCCCACTCAGGGCAGGACGGGAGGGACTGTCAGACTTGTAGTGACTTAAATCCACGGTGATCCTTCAATAGCCCTTTACGTTCCAAGGCCACGGTTACCTGATGCCGCCGTTATTGACATGAAAAAGATCTTTGTTTCATTTTAGCATGCTCTCTTCCATTATACTGGGCAAATATATCTCTTCTTTCATACGACTTCACGCTCAGGAGTTAATAACTAACAGAGTGGCCGAAATATTGAAGTACCTACATAAGAAAAATTTAGGTCCCACATGTTGTGTTGTATCTAAATCTCCCCCTCATGTTTGTTCCGCGACTTTTTATAATTTTCTAGTTTTTTTTTTTGTATAAACCAAAAAAAATAGAACACTACTTGAAAACTAAACCTACAACTACACTAAAACTAAAGTCGCACAACATACACAAAGATGATTCGGATACCGCATGGCACGAGGGACTTACTCGTATAATTTTCTTTTGGTCGTCAACAAATAAATAAAATAAATAAATATTCCACAACTATCACACAACACCATCTAGTCCCAAGCTAAGCAGAGCTTGTGTTATGGGTACTAGACAACTGATAAACATACTTATATATTTCTAAATACATACATATTATAGATAAATTACACCCAGACACAGAACAAATGATCGTGCTCATCACACAAACATTTGTCCTGGGTGGGAATCGAACCCACGACCTCCGGCATAGGAGTCAGGGTCACTAACCACTAGACCAACAGGCCTGTCGATGCAATGTTCCAGCTACGTATTTGTTTTTATTCTACAGCAACGTTTATAAATTATGTAGTAAGAATTGTACGGAATTCTTCGTGTAATAGTCAATCTCACACTTGTTAAGTTTTTAAGATATTGCTTTAGGTAGTATATAAGGTATTGTCAAGCTACCTTTTTAGTATCTCCCTAGTCCTTTTTTATGATTAGGGATAGTATCCCGGTATAATGGAATCTTCCAAGCGTGTTTGGATAAAGATAGCAGATTTTTGAACCATTGTGAACATCAGTTTGATAAATAGCCTGTAATATGAACGATCGTATAAAATTGATGGTATTTTTTTATAGAATAGTTTGGGAAAATAGTTGCGTACCTAAATATCGGTTGACGGATAGTGGCATCTCATTATAATGTCATAGGAGAGAGTGAGTAAGGAGTATGATATAAAAACAAAAAACGCGCGTTTTTGCTGTCGTTGCGCGTTTCAAACAAACGCGCGTTTCCATGACAAACATTATTAGTGTACAAATACGCGCGCTGTGTGCGCTTAGTGTATTTTGTTAATCTAAAGTACAACCGGACTTAGCGCTTGCAGGTGGTCTGTTCTCAAGAAAACGAATTGAGTAAGTACTTATTCTTAACAATTAAAAATAATACTATCACCTCTTCTCTCTCCTTGCCGGCCACCGTAGGCGCGGGCATGCGGGCGGCAAGTAATGGGCGACTCGCTGTCCGACCATGGACCATGCCCGGGTCGGACGGCGCGTTTTGTTCCACGCGCGCCTCAAGGAGTGTCAGCATAGTAACGGGGCCCCCTGTAGAGAGCCAAAGCCTGCCGGGTAACGAAAAAAAAAACAATTTCTATATTTTTCTTTTCCAGACGTATAGTAGTTCCACCATGGCTCGCTTTTGTTTTGGGTTTTGACATTTTCTTTACGATATATTTTTTTTATAGTCAACTGTGTTAATAATGAAACTACACAAAGCAAAGTTCCACTGGCCATCACTGTTCTCGAAACTTCTTATTTAATTTCAAAGAATCTCTTCTGGCCACATTTCACGTACGTTTCTATGAACTTCTTATCGATCCTCATTACAAAGACTGCTCACTCCCTGAACCCATTCGTTCGACCGAACAATTCACGGCAAAGAATAAGATATTCTTACAGAGGCGAATTTATTTTTAAGACATTCTATGTTGCCTACGTGCCTACACTACCCCACTAAGATTCATTGTAACCCTTTATAACACCACCGTTTATGCTGTAAAACGTTTGTCAGCCACCATGAGTCACCCATGGTGGCTATAGCTAGTACATAGCCACTAACACAGGCACGTACTACACTTCTAAAGTATGACCAAAACTTACGCTGGTGTCATGTCCTCCACGCCATACACGGTTTTCTAACATTAACAAACATTTTATAACGATTACATTAATGAAAATTAATTTGCTCGAAGTATTTTTTGCTGTCCAGACGCCAGCACATCACCTACTTCAATCTGTCAAATTTCTTTAATAAATTTTCAACCTTATCCCAATAGTGGAAAGTTAATGTTGACCTGCTGGCGTCTGTACCTACGTAATTTTTAATTGACAGTTGGCAGAACGGGGCCTCAACATGGTGTGTGTTACTTCTTTCATTTGGAAGCAATGCCATTTTTGAAGTGAAAACTTATTTAGCGGCGTTGTGCACTTTTTTGGATTGGGTAAAAAAAAATAAACTTGAGTCAGGACACGTGACCTGATCGAAAATTCGTAAGACGGCGCAGGGCGCTTGCGCGAATGTTCGTGTGTGTTTATTACTATTCAAGTTTTCACTTCTGCCGGCACTCCCCGAGTGCAACCCGTCGTTTTTTTTTTCAGATGCCAGTGATGAAAGTGCCAGTGAAACGATAGAAAACTTAAATATACAAAAATACAAAGAAACTGCCGTGAAGCTACGTCAATGCTTTTAAAACTCGTTGCAGAATTACAAAACGCTTTGAATTAAATTGCCACTTCTTAATCCCTCCGGAGTTTGAAGTTTCGCATCTATTCATACTTATCCTTTGCCCGCGGCGACTCGTTAGCAATTGTCGTTTGAGAAAGAAAGTGGGAAAATGGTGTTACAGGGAGGATTAGTAGGTGACTCGGCTTTGTCTGTAGCTTTGTTCAAGTAGGTCAAGCTTTCTTCGACTTTATTTAATACTAGCTGTTGCCAGCGGTTTCCTCCGAATGTAATACCGGGATAAACTGTATCTTATACGTTTTGCTCACAGATATTTCAAAGGCATTTGTCCTCCCGGGTCGACGGCGCGTTGTGTTCCACGCGCGCCTCAAGGAGTGTCAACATAGTGACGGGGCCCCCTGTAGAGGGCCAAAGCCTGCCGGGGTCGCGGGACTCACGAATTACCATGACCCCGGTACGTAAAGGGCTATTGAAGGACACCGTGGATTTTAGTCAGTACGAGTCTGACAGTCTCTCCCGCTCTGCCCTGGGTGGGAGGACTCATTTGATGATTTTACCACGATAAAAATAAGCTATAAGAAGAAATGATATTTTAAGTTGTTATAAATAAATTTCAGGACCGACCATTGAACTTGAAACTCCGTAAGATTTCAGTTCTTTTGTCATTGAAGTCAACAATATTGAACTTAGCTCTCACTTCACATTTATGCTTTTGATGGGATCTTTAGTTTAACTAACCATTGAAAAGATTAGAGCAAAATTACTTGTACAGTATTTTGTGATTTTTTATTCGTTCAAAATTACCTCCGAAATTGAAATCCAAATAAGAAATTATCACAATCATGTATCTTAATACCCTCACCATAACACAAGGCATAGATAGATAATATCAATAGCTCATCATACAAACATATCAAGGAGACGCATTACGAAGTACTGATGAAATTCAAAGTTTGTACTAATGATCGAAACTTTCAGAAGTTTGAATCCGACTTCAGTAATCTAATATTGGTGAATTTTAGTATACTATGATATTTGGCTTAATCAGAGTTAGTTTAAGTAATTATTCAGCCTATAGTGGTTAGGATTTTCTGTACTTAAACATAAATCGACATACATCGACATGCCTGTTGGTCTAGTGGTTAGTGACCCTGACTGCTATGCCGGAGGTCGTGGGTTCGATTCCTACCCAGGACAAATGTTTGTGTTTTGAGCACGATCATTTGTTCTGTGTCTGGGTGTAATTTATCTATAATATGTATGTATTTAGAAATATATAAGTATGTTTATCAGTTGTCTAGTACCCATAACACAAGCTCTGCTTAGCTTGGGACTAGATGGCGTTGTGTGACAGTTGTGGAATATTTTTTATTTTTTGTTTATTTTTTTTATTTTATAAATAGGGGACTTCTACGCACAAGCATTATATGTTGCACAGCTTTAAACCTACTAACTTTTGGGACTTACCTATTAGTTAATGATCTCATGTGTCAAGCCCTTAACGAAATAAGCTTTAAAATGTTGCCATGTTCCGACAAACTGGATGTTTGCCTTTACTTTTGTCTTACACGGGTTACATTTCTCGGCGTGTTCCAATTTGTTGCCCTGGCTGATGTCACCAGGTTGAGCAAAGTAGAATAAACTAATTTTTGAATTTTCCGAAAAATTTCTCACATACAAAATTAGTCCGTTAGTCCTATCAATGACGAACACAACTGAAAAAAAAATGTTTGGTGTAGTCGTTATGCATGGACAGACTAATAGAATCTTTCCGAGCGTGTGAGGTGAAAATACTAATTACCTCACATTAGTTTTTTACTGTGGTAAATTCATAACAAGAGTCCTCCCACCCAGAGCAGACCAGGAGGGACTGTCAGACTCGTACTGACTCAAAACCACGGTATCTTTTAATAGCCCTTTACGTTCCGGAGTCACGGTAATTCATACAGTCCCGCGACCATGCATGTACAGACTAGAGCAACTTTGTTTCAAACTATGATAAGATGATAACTTCTTCTTCTTTTCAGTGTTTGGCCACTCAATCTAATCTCAAGCTAACCTTCCATTTTTTGCTGTTTTGTGTCACAGCTATCCAGTTTCATCCCTCCAATTTCCACTTAGTAGATGACTCCTTTTTTACCCTGCTCTATTCTACTGCTTGACGAAGGTTCCCCACTAGTCTTTCTACTAGTAGACAACCTGTGTTTCATACTTCCAGTTCTGATACAATTATCCGGTTAGTTCCTCCCACCATCATCTTTCGTGGTCTGCCGGGAATGACTTCTACCTCGTATTAAAAGACAAACTTTTTAAATAATGCATTGTAAAAAGAGAAAGAGCTATTTACTACATTCTGCTTGCAATAAACTCTCAAATAATTTACGAGATTTTGGACTTTAACTACATGTAAAAAAGAAAAGAAAAACTGCTCTAGACATTAACTAAAAACGGAGAAATCAGGTCAGTGCAATTTGCTGTTACAACGCGGAATCGCTTGCCAAATTCCAAGTTTATTATTGCAATATCCAAATCAGGAATCGTCGTTTTCGAATGCAGAAAATTATAGAATTCCCAGAAAGGAACGAAAATTGGATTGTCGAAAATATTTTCATTTTTGTTTTTCTATTTCAGCTCCAACTTGGTAAAGCGAGTTGACAACGGCATTCGCGGAATAAAGAAAAATACATTGTAGCTACTTTTACTGTGAAAGTTTCCGCAATTGTCTATTTTTCTCGACTCGTGTCTGTTTAAACTTATTTGTCGTGGCTTTGCTGTTGCATTTTTCTTATGCTTATTATTAAATTCTTACAGAGTGTGACTTTTGTTATTATATCCACCGACGGTTTCTTTAGTTGTTGGGTGCACACCCAAACTTATTTGGGCATGATTCGGCACAATCAGTTTTTCTTTTTATATGCGCCGTTATGGAGACGATATTCGTTTGTTGTGTGAGGTGAGGATATGGCCGCCCTGTGGTCTCAGCCCCTAAGTACATTAACGCGTGCCTGTGACGAACCTCTATGTATTTGTATTGCAAAAGTCACCTGGATACTGAAGTCGTAAGGTATCAGAGACTTGCGTCGCGTTGTGTACTAAGGGGCTAACTGTAATTCAGCGCTAAGAAGATTTTTTTTCACATTTACGTTGTTCAATCACTGTCTTTTCTAATGAACATGCTAAATTGGCCCTTCTTGTGCAAGATATTACAACAATACTCCAGAAATTAGTCGTAAAAAATTCAAAAGCCTCACATGCCACCAACATACTCCCCTAAATCTCAACCCAAATTTATATACCAACAAACCGAAAATACGTGCGAAAACTTTCTTTTCAACTCCAAAAACCCAGAATAAATCTGTTTAATAAAACCTTAAGCAAAATGTATCGGGATATTTTATATGCCCGACGTGGAGTATCTATAAAAGCTGATTACAATTCATACGCCTACATGTGGGCCATATACGTGAATCACATACTTAATGGTATCGGGCTTATAAGGACAGAATTTTTGGGATTCGATATTAATAATATAGTTATGGTTGGAGCTTAGACACTTCAGTTGAGCCTGAATAGGTAGTTAATAAGCATTGATATGCCCGTAGAAGGCCTATTTTTAGACTTAAATGTGACAGAAAAAGATCATTTTGATATGAAACTAAGTATGTTTGAGAGGTGGGTTATATTACATTGAAGTTGAAATATAGATGATTGCTTTTATATATTACTAGCCTTTGCCAGCGGCTTCGCCTGCTCCCCCCCCCCCTTATAGCTTATGTCACTCAGGACCAATACAGCTTTCTACTGGTGAAAGAATTTTCAAAATCGGTTGAACAGCTCCTGAGATTACCCCCTACATACAAACAAACTTTACCTCTTTATAATATTAGTAAAAGTATGTTATAATATTATTTGCATTAATCAGAAAGCTGTTGTTACAACAATTAAATAAGAACAATTTTCATCGCCCTGTCGGTATTTATGCATGGAGTAGTGCTCTCACCTTTGGGACGGATCAATCAAATATCAACTCGCTGCACATTTTTCTTTTTTTTATGTCTTGGTAAAATCAGCAAATGAGTCCTCCCACTCAAGGTGGGATGGGAGGGACAGTCAGACTTGTACTACGACAATAGCCCTTCACGTTCCAGGGTCACGGTTACTTGGTGATACAAGCCCGTGACCCCGGCAGGGTTTGGCTCTCTAAAGGGGGTCCCGTCAGATTGCTAACAGCTCTTTGAGGCGCGCGTGGAACACGACGCGCCGTCGAGCCGAGCATCGTACATGATCGGACGACGAGTCGCCCATTACTCACCGTCCGCTTGCCCAATTCAATGCACTGGAATTGATTGAAAAACGGGTCAAAAAGCTTATCGACAACGATGCTCTGGTCGATTGAAAGCTTCAGAGCCATGAACCGAGTTGCCAGCCTGTCGGTTTTTTATCGGTTACATTTCGGAGAGTGTGCGATGGAACTGCACAACTTGATTCCTGTCCTGGCCCTTTCCATCATCAGACTACGAGAAATACGGCAATGCGCCTTCGTTACATGGTGAACGTATGACCAGTACGTACATATCGTTTTGCAAATACTTTTATTGTACTCACAGCTAATAAAAAAACTTTTTTACAAAAAAAAAACCGACTACCAAAAATACAAACGCCCCACCTAAAACCACTAAAAAGAGAAAAATAAACTACTATTTATCTATTTCAGAAAACAAAAATACGCGTATTTTTCAAACGAATTAAATAAAAAACTTATTACCCACCAATTCTAAATCAACTTACAATATTATTTTATTTAACAAACAAGATATTATGTATTTACAAACAACCTATAATGCCTTATTTACAAAATTACAATGTGACCATTCTTGTCGCGCGTTCGGTCGCAAGCGCAGGGTGATTTGGTGTGATTTAGATGTAGCGTGATGGCGTGACGGGGCTAGACGTGCGTATCCTATCGAATACCTATTTGGCTTGGCACCGACTTCAAACAGATCAGTAGGTGCCTAGCACACAACATTATAAAAATATTATAATTAAATTTATAGCTAATTAGGTTTAGACAAGAATGGTCACATTGTAATTTTGTAAATAAGGCATTATAGGTTGTTTGTAAATACATAATATCTTGTTTGTTAAATAAAATAATATTGTAAGTTGATTTAGAATTGGTGAGTAATAAGTTTTTTATTTAATTCGTTTGAAAAATACGTGCATTTTTGTTTTCTGAAATAGATAAATAGTAGTTTATTTTTCTCTTTTTAGTGGTTTTAGGTGGGGCGTTTGTATTTTTGGTAGTCGGTTTTTTTTTTGTAAAAAAGTTTTTTTATTTTTCCATTTTTTGTATAAATTATCGTAGGTACGTATGTATTCGGGCACGCCGCAATCGCGGCGGTAAGACCCCTCTTTGAGGAGTGGCTAGATAGGCGTCACGGCGTCCTGACCTACCGCATGACGCAGGTCCTCACCGGACACGGAAGTTTCGGGAGGTTCCTGTGTCTGATAGGGAGGGAAGAAACGCCTGGGTGTCACCACTGCGAGGATCGTCCGGAGGACACGGTGGAGCATACGGTGCAGGACTGCCCCGCTTGGACAGAGCACCGCCGTGTCCTCACGACGGCGATAGGCGGAGACCTCTCGCGCCCGGCATTGGTCGAGGCCATGCTGCGGGGCGAGACGGAGTGGGAAGCGGTCGCCTCCTTCTGCGAAGCAGTCATGCTTGCGAAGGAGGAGGCGGGCCGCGTGAGGGAGAGGACAGCGTCCTCCCTCCACCCTAGCCCAGTGGTAGACGCCTACGGCGTCGGACGTCGCAAGACGATCTCCGGCCACCGTAGGCGCGGGCATGCGGGCGGCGAGTAATGGGCGACTCGCAGCCCGACCATCGACCATGCCCGGGTCGACGGCGCGTTGTGTTCCACGCGCGCCTCAAGGAGTGTCAGCATAGTGACGGGGCCTGTAGAGGGCCATAGCCTGCCGGAGTCGCGGGACTTGCCCATTACCGTGACCCCGGTACGTAAAGGGCTAGTGAAGGACACCGTGGATTTTAGTCAGTACAAGTCGGACAGTCCCTCCCGCCCTGCCCTGGGTGGGAGGACTCATTTGATGATTTTACCACGATAAAAATAAGGTACGTATGTAGTAAGTTAACTTTGTCATTTTCTTTTAGTTACATTTAGTAATTTATAAAACCCTCTGTCTTGATACCCCATCTGATCAGTAGGTTGTTTTTTTTTCTATTTTTATTAGTGTAAATATCGTAGGTACGTACGTAGTAAGTTGAACTACGTCATATAACTTGAGTTATTATTCTGACTTTGATTTTGACTTTTAACCGTTAAGGAATTTTACCTTCCAGATTCCATCATCAGATCCTGACATGGTGACAATGGGTGCTCCCATTGTCACCATGTATACTCTTTCTAACCTCGGGAGCAATGACAGAGTATACTCTTTCCAATGAAAAAATAATTTTGAAAATCGGTCAACAATTGACTAGACTTTCTGAAGTTATTTTTTCCACTTTTTTGTGTTTTTAAAGTCGGTTTTATTTGTTGCAAATTTTTTTTTATTTCTCAATTATCTTTATTAGTTGTAATATCCTATACAAATATTTGCTATGCATTTATTTTACATTGTTATTATTAACAATATTTTTCATGGTAATAGGCTTATCCCCAATAAAATGAAACTTAACATACCAAACTGTCGAAATATGGGTATACTGTACACATCTGCGTACCCCCTCAGAGCATACAGGCATGATGTTATGTTATGATGTTGTGTAAACAATAAACATCCAAGCGATTGCAGCAATCACGACAGATTTGCTGTCTATTATTGAAGAGTTCCGTTCCATATCTCCGAAGTTCGTGATCAGATCATGACAATATTTCTATGGGACCAACTTGGAAGTATACCCTTTCAAACAAAAAAAGAATTTTTCAAATCGGTTCAGGCGTCTTCGAATAATCGGTGAACATACATAAAAAAAAAAAAAAAAAAATACATACAGTCGAATAGAGAACCTCCTCCTTTTTGGAAGTCGGTTAAAAAGTGGAATTCCTTGCCGGGGTCTGTGTTTACTGATAGCTATAACCTTGAGGTCTTCAAGTCACGAATAAAGTCTCCTTCCATTCTCCGTTATCACACGTCGCAGTATCGTATTTTTTTTATCGTGGTAAAATCATCAAATGAGTCCTCCCACCCAGGGCAAAGCGGGAGGGACTGTCAGACTCGTACTGACTAAAATCCACGGTGTCGTCGCAGTATCGTATAGTCCTTTTTTGTCATAACAGTCCTCATACAACTCATCATAATGACTCAATTAAACCTACAAAAAACTGGGAAAGGACATCAACATATCATACTGATGAAAATCAGCAAAAGTAAAACGATATAATAATAAAAATCAGCAACAGACACGAACGAATAGGGATAAAATCAAAGCTACCTACGTTGATATTGTAAGTGCTGCACAGTGAGTGATTGGAATTCTTTTATGAACGACAGTTGCAAATCTAGCCATTCGATTGAACCACTCAAATGATACTATATGACCAAAGTAACCATTTGTACTTTCATGCTAACAAAGTTGTTTTTTAGGCGCGAGTATTTGAATTGAAAACTGAGCAAGTGAAGGGGTTCAAGTATAGAATTCTGAGCGTAGCGATGTTTTTTTCAAAGATACGAGACGTAGAATAACTTTGCTGCCGAGCGCAACATACAACTTTTCACCTCACTACAGCGAGGAAATGCAGAATGCGGCCGGCTCGCCTGTCACTGTAGAAAATAATTGTATAGAAGATGTGTTCGAATTTTGAAAACACTTTCCGCGCTAGCGCGGAAAATGGAGGTTTGCGCTCAGATTTCGAATGACAAATAGAATCTTTCCGAGCGTTTGAGGTGAAAATAATATTAAACTCACATTAGCACTAGATCGAAGCCAAGATCGAAACAGTTAAAAGTCATGGCGAGACGCTTTTGCCCAGCAGTGGGATGACTCAGGCTTATCAGCCACTATATATATACACTATCGTAACAATAGTAAATATCTTTTCAATACACTTCCTAGAAAACTGGTACTTATCGCACTATGATTAGGTTAAACATAATCATAGCGTGCAATAAGGCCCAGTTTTTCTTGTATGAAAAGTTATTTTACACGTTTTTGTATTTTTTTACAAACAAAATATTTACAAAAACATTAATTTACGGTCAAAAACCACATGTCGATAAACCACTAAATATATATTAATAACACTGTTATTGAAATTATAATCTGTTTACAATTCACATTGGCGACCACCATACTTGTTTGCAAAATTATTCGTTACGACCAGATACTTTTCGACAATGTTTGCCAAACATCAAAACAGAAACGGAATTATTTATTTTTATCGAACACTTTACGAATACTGATAGAGGAGGAAGCTGTATAAATATGAACCGATATGTACGAGAAGAAGGGTTCAAAATGTTTTGTTCAGTATTTTTAGTAGAGCTCACAATAATATTTCAAAAAATATTGAGGTGCTGTTTGACGACACGGTTGGCGCAGTGGGTAAACGATTGACTGCTGCGTATCGGTCCGATTCCCGCACGTAACAAATATTTGTATGGTCTGCAAGTACTGGGTTTCCGGGACTAGGTATTTTTTTTAAAGGCTATGCAATAGCTTTACCGTGGCAGTCCCCGAGTGCCACACTGATTTTTTGAAGTGAAAACTTCTTTAGCGGCGTTATGCAATTTTTTGGAATGGGTAAAAAATTTTAAACTCGCGTCAGGACACGTGACCTGATCGAAAATTCGTAAGACGGCGCAGGGCGCTTGCGCGAATGTTCGTGTGTGTTTATTACTATTCAAGTTTTCACTTCTGCTGGCACTCCCAGAGTGCAACCCGTCGTTTTTTTTTTCTTGACGTTTCACTTGATTGACTTGACTGACCATAGCCTAATTAGTAGAGTAACTTCCCATAGAGCAACGATGGGATGATATTCTCGTTAAATATTCGCGGTAGGCGATAATATATTTTTTTTCATGAATGAAATATTTAAATAATTATAATTGCATAAGTTGATAAAAAATGCTTTGCAATAGCTTTACCGCGGCAGTCCCCGAGTGACATACGTATTTCTTTGTCGTAGTCGGATTATGTAGGCACGTGTAGACTTTAGATCGATGTTTAGTCAAGCCTGAAGTTACCGAGAAAATCTTCGTTTCTGAGAAATCTTGTTGGAAATATGAACTTTTTCGCTGAAGATGATAGCATCTTTAAACTAATAGTAGTTTTACAAGAGATTTCAACATTTTAATTAAGTAGTACACAGAAACCACTTCTAATATACACGGTCGTGGCATCAAGATGGGCCGTCTTTGACTTATGTTCGCCCCTAAGGGCCCAACAAGTGTCAAACGATGAATGAAAAAAAAATCTTAGTCTTAATTAAAACTTCAACATTATGCTCTATACTATAAAGTTGAAAATCTACTAAAGGTTAAAGAGCGTTTTCGTTGGTTCAAAACGTAGTCTCTATAAGAACTTTAGGAGAATTAAGCCCAACACTTCTTGAGAAACATTAGCTTTTCTGATACCTCTTCATACAAACACATACCAAACTATCGATTTAGTTACAAAAGCGAGTAAAAAAGAAGAAGAAGAAGAAGGCGAGAGTTACTGCTATCATCCTCAAATAAACTCAGTGCCCATAAAAATACGGGGCTCATACCGCCCTTTGGAAAGTACGGCCCTGATTTCACTTACATTGTGGTTTTCTAGATATTAAAGTATAATACGAGTATTCATAATTACTTAATTACTATGATAATTATGCTGAAATTTAAATTACCAGTAGGTATAGTATATACATTACTGAAACATAATATAACTAAACTATTACATAGCATCGAAACACTTCTTAACGTTCTCAGTTGAAAACGTGCCCATAAGACTGGCAGCGTTGTCAAGTTGTATGGCAATGTGTAGCTTCTGGTCAAAATAAAAGTCCTTGGACCACTCCGTGGGCGCCTTCCGCGGCGGCTGGGTCTTGAGAAGGAAAAGGAAGTATGCGTCCCGCCTCCTCCTTCGAAGATTGCTTCGCAGGAGGAGGTGACTGCTTCCCATTCCATCTCATCCCGCACCATGGACTCAACCAATACCAGGCGCGAAAAGTCGCCGCTGCCTATTGTCTCCGTGGCCCTTTTTTTAACTTGGCAAAATCATCATATAATTCCTCCCACCCAGGGCAAGGCAGGAGAGCCTGTCTGACTTGTACTGACTAAAATCCACTGTGTCCTTCAATATCCCTTTACGTTCCGGGGACTCGGTAGCTCGTTTGTCCCGCGACTTCGTGGCCATGGAGTTGTAAAAATAATGAATATCTACATTGTTTGAACTAAACAGTCGTAGTTAAAAGCTTAATAGTCTTACATATGGCTATTGTGCTAGTTTGGAGTTAAAGGTTAAAATGTAGGCCCTAGCTCCATGTAAAATATTGGTATTGAGCTGAAACCGTTTAGTCTGGTAATCGACCCAAACTTAGTTGGTAAAAGGCTAGGCAAATGAATGAAGATAAATGCTCTAGTCTACACTCACTCTACGAATCACACAGACCCTTAAAAGGGAGGGAAAACCTTACAAAGCTGGCAATTAAACAGAAATTAAGTACACGATTAATCCAATATAAATTTATTTATCAAAGACAAGGAAAATGGAACCTCTGAATTATTAAATAAAAACCCCTGTAATTGATAAAGCGTATATCATTCTAAGTAAATGGAACCCAAAGGTTACTAAGCAATAGAATCTAATTTAGAATATGTCCGTTAATTTGTTTAGGTAGGAATTGGGAAGGTATTTGTGGGAAAGAAAATAAAGTAATTTTATTTCTTAATTACAGGCAAAGTGTAGGTTGAAAGTGTTTAAACGGAATAGAATATTCTTTTTATTTTAGGTCAGAAGGTTATTCCCATATTTTTGAAACATATCCGCCGACTTTCGAAATTCTACTGCTTGTAGGTGTTATTTCTAACTGCTCCTGAAGTAGATCGACTGCTAGAGTAGTTTCATGTACAAGGATCATTGAAAACATTGAGATCATTGAGAACCGCAGCCTAAGTGCGGTTCCACTGAACAGAGCAGTGCGGAGCAGAGCTGAGCTGTGAAAAGAGGTGTTTCCACTGAAGCGGAGCGTACTACTGCGGCGTAATTTGCCTATCCTATTGCTAACTAAAATAAATGTCTATGTGCGTGAGTGAGCCGCCCCGCTCCGCACTGCCCCGACCGTCCACGTCGCTCCTCTTTCAGCGCTAGCCTAGTCTAGCCTGTTTTCCTGATATTTTAAACAATTCCACTCCTCTCCGCCAATGCTGTTTCCTTTGAAGCGGAGTGGAGAGAGATGTGGATTTTAAGCAATGAGATCGGTGAATCGCGGCACAGCTCATCTCCGCTCCGCTTCAGTGGATCCGCAGCCTAAATTCTAACGAATATTATAAATATAAAAGTGTGTATGTTCGGTCCATTTTCACGTCTTAACGTCTCAATAGATTTTGATAAATTTTGGTACAGAGATAGATGAGGTCCTGGAGATTGTCGTAAATTATGTAGGAGAGGGAAGGGCGAGGAAAAACCGCAGGTAACAGTAGTTAAGTATAAATAAAATTGTAATAAAACAGTTTCAATTGAATGAAATATACAAATAATTTTATTCAATTGAAATCATTTGTAGCGTAAATGGAATTGTATAAAATTGAATAATGTTTTGGGCTTTTATTATCTACGAAAATTTTATTATGCCCAATGTAAAATTCAGTATTTAATATACAATTATTTTTGGAACAATCGTTATCATTTTCCAATGTTATTTTGTAAATCGTGGTTTGAATGTGATAAAAACAGACTAGCTTTAGCTCGCGGGTTCACTCGCGTCACATTTGAAATTTATCCCACGAAAATAGCTGGTTAAAAATTATTTTATTATGTTAATCCAGTCCAATCTGCGAGCCAAATATCCAAATCCGGTTTGTCGTTTGTTCATCGGGTTTTTGTATGTCTTTTTTTGTGGAGTGTGAAAACCATCACGTCCTTGGTGGAGCAGAAGGGACTGTCAGACTCTTACTGTTCTGACTTAACTGTTCAAAAATATTTTATTAGTATTATTATTTACTACCCTTTGATACATATTAAGACTACTAGAGTCCGCGCCACAACTGGAAAAAGGCGGAATTTTAGAGATACAACATTTTGTTAATGCAATTTCATGTAATGACATTGACACTATCGCCACGTCAAAAGGACTTCACTCGTGGGGCGCCCCCTTAGGCCTCTGCCTCGAATCTTGCGGGCAGCGGGGAGGCAGCGGCGGCAGCGCGGGAGCGGCAGGATCTTAGGCATACATTCAAATGGAGCGGCCCTCGGAAACAGCGGCGCGGCAGCGGGGCGGGCGCGAACTGCGAGCGCCGCCGCCGCCGCCGCCCTGCTGCCCGCAAGATTCGAGGCAGAGGCCTTAGAGGCCTTTGCTCTTGAGTGGGACAAAGAAGACAATTCTAATCGCACGCAATCGTATCCTATCCTATCCTACTATGGTCGCGGGACCAAGGGATTACCGTGACCCTAGTACGTAAAGGGCTAGTGAAGGACACCGTGGATTTTAGTCAGTACAAGTCTGACAGTCCCTGCCGCCCTGCGCTGGGTGGGAGGACTCATTTGATGATTTTACCACGATAAAAAAAAAAATCCTATCCTACTATAATATTATAAACGTGAAAGTTTGTGAGGATGGATGTTTGTTACTCTTTCACGCAAAAACTACTGAACGGATTTGGATGAAATTTGGTACACACATAGTTTATAACCCAGATTAACACATTTTTTTTATCGTGGTAAAATCATCAAATGAGTACTCCCACCCAGGGCAGAGCGGGAGGGACTGTCAGACTCGTACTGACTAAAATCCACGGTGTCCTTCAATAGTCCTTTACTTTCCGGGTACACGGTAATTCGTACAGCCCCCGACCGACAGCCGAGCGACCCCGGCAGGCTTTGGCCCTCTAGAGGGGGGTCCCGTCACATTGCTGACACTCTTTGAGGCGCGCGTGGAACACAACGCGCCGTCGACCCGGGCATGGTCCATGGTCGGACAGCGAGTTGCCCATTACTCGCTGCCCGCATGCCCACGACTGCCCGCACGCCCGCGGCTGCCCGCATGTATTAACACATATAGTTTTTTGATATTTTTTATCCCAATTTTATAATTTTCGAGTTGTAGCGGGCGGAGCCGCTGGCAACAGCTAGTCTTCTATATATCTCTATACTAACTCTACAATTTTTGTCCACAGTGCCAAAGGTAGAGATCGTAGACGAGCGCGGCCGGCCTCTACAAGACAAGTTCTACAAGGAAGGCTCTATCATAGAGCTGCGCTGTGTAGTCAGTGAGGTACCGCAGCCTACCAGACAAGTGAATTGGAAGCATGGTGCTAGGTTGCTGAACTACGATACTAAGAGAGGCGGCGTGAGGTGAGTTCTATCTTATTCTAAAACTAGCTTCCGCCCGCGACTCCGTCCGCGCGGATGTCGGTCTTCGCGTGGATGGTAGATTTTTTTTTCTACGTATTTTTAAAGGATAAAAAGTATCCCATTTTATGCCCAGGATAATAAGGTATAATTATACCAAGTTTCATCGAAATCGAACCGTTAGTTTTCACGTGATGCCTGCACATACATACAGACAGACAGACAAAAATTTTTTAATCACATATTTGGGTTTGGTATCGATCCAGCAACACCCCCCGCTATTTATTTTTTCAATATTTTCAATGTACAGAATTGACAGTTCTACAGATTTATTATATGTATAGATTGGTCGGATCTTGGTTGAGTACGCCCTTATGCTTTTGTCAAACAGACAGGCGTAGCCAATGCGAAGCGAGGCGTTTTTATTTGTAATGTATGGAATTGTTTGAATCCAGTCACATAGAAAAGCGAAAGCGATCCGATAGCGTGACAGAACTATCGGACTGACGTCTCGTATCGGTTCGTTATCGCTTCGGACTCGCCTGTCTGTTTGACAAAGGCGTTATACAAGCATATGGCTGATGAGCCTTAGACACGATTATATAAACCAGTCACGGAAGTCTTCGAACCCCTTTGACACCAGAGGTATTGTCTGCACGTTGCCGACCAAAACGCGCATAAACCCGAAAACGACGACTGTCTTCCCACGCTTCACATTATTCCCAGAAAATAGGTTAATATTCGCGGAAGCCGTTGCAAACACAATAATCTTCAAAAGCAGCTCTTTGGAATTCCCCAGAATTAATAATTTAGCTTAAAGGAATGTTCGTGGTACTCAAACGGTTGATTCTCAATCAACTGTAATGAATATTTGAGAAGCTTATGCTTTTCAAATAGTTTAGATATAGAGTGGTTGATATTAAAGGTTATTTGTAACCGTAAAAATATTCACTATCATATTCCTTTACTTTTTTATTTAGCCTGCACTGTCCAACTGCTGAGAAAAGGCCTCCCCCAATTCCTTCCAAGAACTCTTTTCCTGGGCCACTTCGAACCAGCCCTCATGGTATGCGTCTAGGTCGTCTCTCCACCTTTTTCTGGGTCGGCCTTTCCTTATCTTATATTAATTGGAATTGACGGAATAGTTTTTCTTCTTCAATTCTCCCCTGTCGGACGTCACAGCATCATTGACTCCTATTTCTTTCATATCATTCCTCAGACAATCCATCCACCTTTTCTTTGGCCTGCCTCTTCCTCTCTTTTTATGAAAATTCAAACCCATCACTCTGTGGACAAAATTAAAAATGTCGCAACACATGCTGAGATAGGAGCCTTTCGGCCTCGCACAGGACTAATTGTTCTTTTTTATTGGTTTTACCTTTTGATGTTTTTCTTGTATATATTTTGTTTCCTTTGTTGTTTTTATTCATGTAATTTTTTTGTTCTTTCTTGTGCGTGCCAATAAATCTCTTTTCTTTCTTTCTTTCTGTTAGTCATTATAAGTGTCATTCCTCCTCATCACAAGTTCATACCCAGACCAACTATTCCCTAATGTTTTCTGTACCAGGCCTGTCTCTTTTATATACTCATTCCTAAGTTTATTCGTTCTTGTCACTCCACATAACCATCTCAACATTCTCAGTCAAAAATGTTTTACAAATGAATATTTCATGTAGATAAACGATATCGTATCTCAGCCTCCCAAAATTAATGGAGTGTAAAATTAGTGTATTTGTTTTGTACCCTGCTACCTCTCTGATTTAGCAGGCTAATATTTAATTAGTCGGATACGTTATAGGTAGAAGTTAACTAAGAAAGTCAAATAACATGAATTTATAAAGTCGACGCGGAGTTTCTAATTATAAGTAAGTACATTGATTTAGGAAGGCTGTTGTCTTACTAATTAAATAAAATGGGGTAGTAACTTTAATTTCCGAGGGTAAGACTTAAGTGGAATATTAAACCAAGCGTTCTAACCTACGATGCTCGGAACTGGTCGCTTCTTCGTTTTAGCGTGTCGATTAAGCATGTTGTGTATATTAAATTTGGTCCACAATTGAGCTACGTGAACACCGGTCACTGATGCAGTCACAAGATCGTCAAATTTACAGGTGACAGGGCTACGTTGCAGGATAGAAGATGGGCCATTGTTTGTGGAGACACGCGGCGTAAACATTTGAATGGTTCCACTCAGGAAACGGGATGGCGCTTGATGACTTGTATAGCTCTGTCTCTTTCCCACAGCCTAACTACTCACTCTTTAAAGGAGGCGGTTCACATCGCGACAGAGACAGGAGACCGCGACCGGAGACCGCGACAGGAGACCGCGACTGTTACTTAACATTAGGCAATGTATGAGCGGCAGTTCGCGAGCGAGACATAGACAGGAGACAAATACGGTAGCGATTTCCGGTTGCGGACTCCTGTCGTGGTCTCCTGTCGTGGTCTCCTGTCGTGGTCTCCTCTCGTGGTCTCCTGTCGCGGTCTCCGGTGCGAACCGCCACCTTAAGACGTAATGGTAGGCCGCCTGAGCCGTCCGTGAATCCCGATCTGTGGAGATTATCTTAGCTACGGTTGATTTGGGTTTGCAGTCTATTGAGAGATTTGCAAGTCGTCCTCGGCTACGCATAACCAGATGGATGATTTCAATATTAGAACTTTTAATAAGATTAAAACGTGTTTTCCTTGTTCGAAAGGTTTCAATCGAGTATAATAAGGATAAAATAAAATATTTGCCATTGATTCCACTGATTTGCCCAATAATATACTGTTTTATGTTTTCTTTTGATTCGCAACCAACTTTGTGGTATAATTTATTCTTTAAAAAAGCCCCTTTATTTAGATGTGTTATTAATTTTCTTCAAAACACATTTTTTTTATTGTCTCTTAAAATAGGGATTAAATTGCTTTTCATGTTTTTCAAATGAATATTTTCATCCAGTCTACGGCATACGGCCCGATCGTTTTCGCTTTCATCTAGTTATCACTTTTATTACATTAATAACAAGGAGCATTATTGGTTGATCGTTCTAATACCCCCTCAGGCTGTTATTTTATACCCCGTTAAAATTTAATGAATTATAATCGCGAGTTCCGTATACATAATTAATTAATTTTGCGGTGAGTTGTGTACACTTTAAGGGCGGATTAAGTGTAAGCTGCTTAAGGGTTGCCTTAAGACTTAAATATGTTTTGTGTAGACATAGAAGTAGGGTTTGGTCCGATTGAGAACTATGTTTCAAATTGTCACATTGAGATAGTTAGCAACTCGAAGTGATTGGGTCATTCAAAATTTAGTTCGAAATTGGAAGCACTATAGTTATTACGTAACGTACCTGAGGACGAGCTTAAGTCTACTAGAAATACGAACGCACGAGAACCAGGTAAGTAAGGGGCCATTCATTTTTGATTTAGGGGGGAGGACGCGGGTCTCAAAAATTACCGTGACCCCGGTACGTAAAGGGCTATTGTAGGACACCGTGGATTTTAATCAGTACGAGTCTGACAGTCCCTTCCGCTCTGCCCTGGGTGGGAGGATTCAAGTGAAGATTTTACCACGTAAAAAAAAGGGGGAGGGGGTTCGACCATGGCTTTTTTTTCTTTACCAAGTAAACCGGGCACATTTACTGCTGAAAGCAAGCGGTTTAAGAATATAAAAAAAAAAAAACGAAAAAACCGCATAAGAGCACGCACTGCAGTAGACGTTTTGTACTATTGCCATGGACTCAACGACATGCGCAATACTGGTTTCCTCAGAATTCACCTCATCTTCAAAAGCAGCGGTGATAAAATAAATCGTGTAATTTAATTCATCATCACTACGAGTCTACTACGAGTCTTCTATCAACTGGACCGCGGGTTCATTGACCACATCATTCAGTTTCTGTTTTGTTTATTGGTTCAACAGCTAGTCAACAGCTTTCAATAGGAACACGCCCTTAGGGTAAACTCTAACGTATGCTCTGGCAACAATAGTTTTCCAAACTATTCTCATTGTTCTCTTTGAGGATCTTCTCTATTGAAAGGTGTTGTGTTACTTGCCTTGTTTACACACCATCTGAAAGATGAGAAGATTATAGTTATATTAAGGGCACGCTGGGGTGCTAAGACAGGAAACCTCCACGTGCGCCCGTAGACTGGAGTTCCCCCTGGGATACGTCCGGGGGGAAGACCAGTTTTTCGGGCCGGTGCACCCTGGGATGCGGGCAAAAACTCTTCCTTAGGCACTGTGTGCCTAAGGGGTCTCTTTGCCCGTATGCGAATAGCCTGTCGGGTGGATGCTCCAACGCGTGTCCCACTGAATAGCAGAGGGCACAGCTGCGGAGCGGGCTCGCGGACGGTGAGTAATGGGTAAGCTCGCCGTCCAACTAAGGACCAAGCCCGGGTCGGTGGCGCGCCAAATGCCTGCTGGGGTCGCGGATTTTTTCTTAATCCAGGATACCGCGGCCCAGGAACGTAAAGGGCATCCGAAGAAACACGGATGGATTTTAGTCAGTAAGAGTCTGACAGTCCCTTCCGCCCCAACCAGGGCGGGAGGACTCATTTGATGATTTTGCCACCCTAAAAAAAAGGGCACGCTGTCTTACTCGTAAAATCAAGTAGTTAATGAAAATGATGATATTTTCATTCAAATCACGCCATTATTCAAGGAGCTATCTCGTATCAATTCCAAGTAAGTGATGCCATAATTTTGCTTGCTGGTGTAGATTAACCATGTCTGCGGACGGACAGACGAGTGATAGAGCAGATATGTGAAAGAAAGAAAGAAAAAGAAAAGAGATTTATTGGCACACACAAGACAGAACAAAAAATTTACATGAATAAAAACAACAAAGGAAACAAAATATATACAAGAAAATTAACAAAAGGTAAAACCAATAAAAAACAACAATTAGTCCTGTGCGAGGCCAAAAGGCTCCTATCTCAGCATGTGCTGCGACATTTTTAATTTTGTCACAGCGCTGGTTTTCTGATAGGGCCCAAAGTGATGTCACGGTCAGATACGTACTTTTATGTTATGTGCTAGAGTGGAGACCGCATATGGGCAAACATAATGTGGGACGCCTTGCGGCACGCTGGATCGATGACTTGAAGAAGGTGGTTGCCAGCGGATGGATGCGCACTGCACAAGACTAAGAATAGTGGCACTCTTTGGAAGTTTACGTTCAGTATTGAACGGCAATTAAATAAATAAATAAATGAATAAATAATAATAAATATTCCACAACTATCACACAACGCCATCCCAAGCTAAGCAGAGCTTGTGTTATGGGTACTAGACAACTGACAAACATACTTACATAACCACTGGACCAACAGGCCTGTCTAATATTTATAATTGGCTGTTATACTGACAGGCTATCAAAATAAGTTCATGTATTTATGAAATACGCCAACACCCTCAATGATTACCCTTAATCCATAGTACCGAAAAACAAGGCTTAATCTAAGCCACGATCTGACATGCCCAAAACAACACATAATAATGCAAACACAAGACTTATACAGAGTACACCTACTTATCCCTTAAAAGGCTTAATTAAAATGTTAAGTCAAGCAAGGCGATTAGTGTAGTCTAAGACCAACAAAGGCGTGAAGTTTAAGTGAAATACTTTAACTGGAGTGTATTGTTGTTAAGTTGGAGTTGGATATTGATTCGTGGGGGTAGTTTGGATATTGCATCATGTTTTGTTTCGTCAAGGGTTAAGGTTTAATACGGGTGTGAGTGAGATAGAGCACGTAATACTTAACCCACCAAAAACATTAAAATAATGTAAAAAAATGCCAAGTCTCTCGATGCAGTCTTTCCATCGTAAAAAGTTTTGAGATCTCATAGAAGCCAAGTCCTATTCAAATTATTTTGTAGTTATAAATCAACATTTAGTAATTGTATCAATAGTTTTCTTTATATTATAATTATAGTGACTTGGCAATGAGCACCAATTAAAAGCTGCTTGCTGCCTGGAATTATGTGCAAATGTTACTGACGAGACCTGTGATCAGATCACTACCGACTACATGCTCCAATGCAATAATAAAAAATAAGTACCTTACGGGCCATCGCTTTATGAAAGTAAATGAACCGAGAGTACACTAACACTACTGTTTGCGTACACACTTGTGCAATTGTGCATTATAATTTATGTCCTGCGCAGTTTACTAGTCTTGGATGAGACTGACTGCCGTTGCCGAAATTCGGTTGGGACGACACGGATAAACCAAAAGAAAATTAATTTTGTGATATTAATGTTTACGCATGCGGTGTGTGACTTTCAACTCCAAATATGCCGTTTTGTTTCTTCTTGTGCTCATTGCCAAGTCACTATAATTATAATATAAAGAAAACTATTGATACAATTACTAAATGTTGATTTATAACTACAAAATAATTTGAATAGGACTTGGCTTCTATGAGATCTCAAAACTTTTTACGATGGAAAGACTGCATCGAGAGACTTGGCATTTTTTTACATTATTTTAATGTTTTTGGTGGGATCTCATTTATTTTTTGTAAGTGTATTTCTTTCTTTTTTTTTAGGTGACCTCATAATTTCTTGGACTTCAGCTACTGCTTTGCTTAGAACCCATTCTCTATCTCTTTTGTTTCTTTTCAACGAGCTAAATAAACATAAATCTACTAACTTACAAAATAAATATAACTAAACTAAATAACACGTAAACAACTAGATATTGTAACTACCTATGTCTATGTTATATTAATAAACTATTCGCCTAAATAACTGTTTCAGTAACAATAATAAATCTACTATCTAATCCGGCTAACTTAAGTTCTCCGAATATAGCTACAATATTTTTTTAGTTTCGAAATGGTTTTTCATAGGTAGGTGGCGCTATCAAATGAAAATTATCGAATTATTTTAAAGTACTACTTATACTGCGCTCGGTAACGAAACCATAGCGCGATTCAGACAGGTACAACGCCATCTATCGATCGCGCATACAATCGAAATTTATCGCAATACAATGGAGTTTTAGCTTTATTAATTTAATGAATTATGAACTTTATGTATCAATTAATTATAGTCTATGTATTACATTTTTATTATTCTTTTCTATTCCATGTATTTATTCATCCAATTGAATACTTAAACAACGAACAAAGTTAACAATGCAGTCAAAATCCATACATAATGTTCTTGCCAAACCGCAAATATAAAATTGTTTTCTATGGTATATTATTTTTTAATGTTTTTATAATTTTTCCTTTATATGTGGCTAATGACCTATCTTGGTGCAAAATTTGAAGTTTCTAAGTCTGCTAGAAGTACCTTAGATTTTTGATGATCGGTCAGTGAGTCAGTGAGTCAGTGAGTGAGTGACAAAATGGTGTAACTTTGATCGACCGTAACTCCTAAACTATTAATTCAATTGGCATGTAATTTCGAACTTAAGCTTGTTCTAATGCCTACTATTATTCACCGAAAACCTAAACTCCTAGCTTTGTCCACGTCGAAGATATAGGGGGGGCGAAACAGCCGCGAATCGCATCGAGAAAAGATGGTACGGCCGTGCCCGTTTTGCTCGAGACTTGGCTGGGGCACTGCCGTGCCCCCAGATTTCACTCATCATCATCATCGGCCTATAAATGTTCCCACTGCTGTGATACAGGCCTCCTCTCTATGAGAGGGGGTGTGGGCAATAATCTACCACGCGGTCCTAGTGCGGGTTGGTAGATTTCACACGTCTTCGAAGTTTTGATTTTTGGACATTTCGGTTTCCTCATGATGTTTTCACAGACAGACAGTTTTTTTTGACACAGAACAAATGATCGTGCTCATCACACAAACATTTGTCCTGGGTGGGAATCGAACCCACGACCTCCGGCATAGCAGTCAAGGTCACTAACCACTAGAACAACAAGCCTGTCAGTAGTATGCTCCACCGTGTCCTTAAGGTGGTCCATACCATGGTGACACCCGGGCGTATCTTTTCACCGAACCTGACGCAAGAACCTTTCGAAATACCCGTATCTCATGAGAATATGTATAAAGCGCCGTGACGCCCGTACAGCCAGTCCTCGTTAGACAAAAAATACAGTCGTTTCAATCGTATGATACTACAAGAACACATTCGTATATTTAGCCAGTGATTTCAATCGTTTATTTTAACCACAGAAGAGCGTTAAAAATTAAGTGTCGAAAAATCATCCGGCTCGAAGAACGGAGGTATTCTCTTTGGGTTGTTTTGTATGTTGATTCCAAATAAATACGTTGATTATTCTGGTGATTTTGTCGCTTGAATAGGACTACACTTGTACTTATTTATGACCCCAGACTTACAAATAAATCCATTTTAAACGAGTGACTGTTATAGACCCGCTGCCCACAGCTGTCGGTTAAGCCCAAAAATATATTCATCGATGGATCCAGACGGGTTAATTGCCACCAATTTTGTCAATTCTGGCTAAAACTGTTTTAGGGAATACATGAATATTCTATCGTGTTTAGGTAACTCAAATAAATCGTACTTGATTAACCTTTTTTTTTGTTCGAGTCTCGATAACTAAAGGAATGAGAGAACAGAAAAAATCTATGAAACAGAAATTGAGTTTTTACAACAGTGTTACTTGAACTGAATTCATTTCATTTTTCCATTCTCTCTTGTAAATCGTAACGTTCTTATTCATTCACATTTCTTTTAACATGACAACTTCATGAACAAACTTGTAGAATGGAATTTCAAATGTGACATCTAATTTCGTGTGATTACTAAAATACTGCTAAGGAATTCTTGTTTTGATATTACAAAAAAGTCATACCATAAGTATAAGATTTAAAAATAAAATTAAAGCTTTTGTTTATGTCTTATTCTTATTCAATATTCTTAAAGTTTGAAACTCCTATAACTCTGAAACCACCCAATCGATGTCGATGATTTTTTTTTGTGGTTGTTGGAAGGATTAGATAAATTTTGGACGCGGTATAGCATTCGCCGTGTGCGAACCAACCCCGCTAGCTTGGATCAGTAGATACTAATAAATTCTTGTCGCTCCTTTGTTTGAAAAATCAAAATAGATTAAAGAAATATCAAAACATATTCCACAAGAAAGTATTCACCAAATATACGCTACATCACTCTACCCTCCCAAAGTTCCGATTTAAAACGTAAATCTGCAAATGGAACTGTTGCAAAAAACCAAACTCGATTCTAAAGTAGGTCAGGATTCCTCTTTCCAATCAGGAGGATTGACAGTACTGTAGTAGCATCCATCTGAACTGGTCCAAGTTCCCGTATAATCAAATATCGATTGTGTCTGTTCCTAGTTGTTTCCAAGAGAGTACAACTCTAAACTGTGTAGGACTGCAGAATCTTTATGTGTTGTGTTTGATTGGACTGGAATTGAGTCTTGCATTGTGTATTTTTGGATGGCATTCGTTTCCCAAAAATACCTAGAATAGTCCATGGAGCCCCGCCCAGCGGGGCTTCTTTTTCGTCTTGTAGGTTTTGGGTCAGATAGAGAGACCTTGAAGATGGACATTTCTCGACTCTTTTTGTGTCGGATATTACCAGAGCCAAGCATATGGTGAAACTAGGAGAACAGTTAGTGAAAACTTGTGTGTGTGGTTCTAAACTATTACCGTGAAACACGCCAACTTTGCCCACTTTTTTCAAATAATTTATATTTTTGCGTAATTTTTCTATGGAAACGTTAGTATTTTTTGTTAGCATATGTTTTTCTTAGATCATGTGCATGCATTGCTGTATCAAATTTTATTATATTTCAAAATTTAATTAATTATTTGTCCGTTTTTTTGGGCCGGGAAAGTTATCTGCACTTTTAGCCAACATTACCCACCATGATTTTAAGCGGAATTATAACCCTTATTTGAAAGCCATACAAATCATTAAAAGGTTTTTGGTAATATTACCCATAGCCTGAGAAATTTATTCTAAATCTTAAATATTTTCTTATTAAAATGAATGGGCAATCTTACCCTGGCAATTTTTCTCTTCTCCATACAAACGGTTTGTAGGAATTTAAAAGTGTCAGGGTTGTCTCATTTGATAATTTGTTTAAAAGTCACGAAATAAAATAAAACATTTTTAGATGCAAAGTCGTTTATTAAAAATTTAAATCAATAACAGTAAGTAATTGTGTTTTTGTTTCATTTATTCGTACTGAGTATTACTACATCTCAATTTTGATACAGAAAACTGAAGTCGTCTATCAAAATTGAGATCTAGCAATACCCAGTATGTTCATAAAAATCTGATATCCATTATATATTTTCACAAGTAACAAACATAAAATAATTAAAGATCTCACCTCAAAAGCTGAATGTTAATCTATTTGACAAAATAAACTGATAAGTAACGTAATATTTCTGCAATAGGTATACTATAACAGATACACTTTACGTGAACTAGATCGCACGAAAATCCAAAAAAATCTGCTGATTTGTTTAATTTTACACTTATGACTAATTATAAAAACTGTTGTACAATTATAAATAACAATTATGTAAATAAGAAATTGTAAATTAATAATTTTTCAATTATTTTTACTCGATTACTACGCTAGGAATGATATAGATTCTCACAGTATTTGTATCTACTTGCTAAATAATCTTTGGAGAACACAGTCTTATTCAAATAATCATTGATTTAACATAGGTATTAATATGTTTATAGCAACTAATCAATAAAATCAATGTATATAGATCCTCAGTCTTTGATCTTCTTACTAAAATGTAAATTATTATTTTTATTTTTACCCGAATACTACGCCAGGAATTATATAGATTCTCACAGTATTTGTATCTACTTGCTAAATAATCTTTGGAGAATACAGTCTTATTCAAATAATCATTGATTTAACATAGGTATTAATATGTTTATAGCAACTAATCAATAAAATCAATGTATATAGATCCTCAGTGTTTGATCTTCTTACTAAAATGTAAATTATTATTTTTATTTTTACCCGAATACTACGCCAGGAATTATATAGATTCTCACAGTATTTGTATCTACTTACTAAATAATCTTTGGAGAATACAGTCTTAAACCAATAATCATTGATTTAACATAGGTTTTAAAATTTTTATAGCAACTAATCAATAAAATCAATGTATTATATAGATCCTCAGTCTTTTATCTTCTTACTAAAATATTCTTTGTCTTAAATACCAGTTATTAAACATTATTTTTCAACAACTAATTAAGATATTTAATATATTATTATTATTTATCTACTAGCATCATTAGTTATAATCTATGTATTACACCCGCGAGCTAGAATTGTAACTGAGTGAGATCGCAAAGTCTAAAAATCAGTCTCTATCGTATTGTACACATTGGTATGACAAATTTACGGGTTTCCGGTCTCGCTGTCGCAATTTAAGTGTGTGGGACTTGTAGTTAAGTTTGTTTTACGACTTATATTAAAAGAAATGGAATTCCAATAAAATAATTTCTGTCATTATTAATATTTGAATTGACACTGACATTGATCCAACATTCAATAATAGTTCGTCAAGTGAGCTTTTATTGAATGTTGAAATTACTGAGATCTACATGAAATACAATCTGTCCGCGTCGAGTAATCGTTGGGTAAGGTAAAATGGTTATAACGTCTTCTAAATGTTGTATGATGCAAATGTCGTCAACCGTTGGATATGAAAAAGTAGTTCCGGTATCAAATTTGGATTCTTTAACTTTCCGTAAAAATTTTACCTTAGGATTTACACCATTCATCGACAAAACCTTACCTACAAAATGTTTTCAACTCTTTTTTGTAGCGAACTGAACAATAATCCAATCATTTTCTTTAATTTTTTCTCGATTTTCTGAAAAATATTCAATGTCATGTAGTCCAAAGGAAATTACATTTGGCAGCTCCAAGTTTTCTTTCTCTTCTTGTTCTTGTAGGGATTCAGCAATGTAAAAATCATTTATTGTTTCGTATTCATCATCTGTGTCAGCTGTTTTAAACTCACTATCCACTGATATCGCACTCGACTCACTATCGTATAGTGGTCTTCTTCTGATTGAAGTACGCCTTCGGGCTGACTTTTTCCCTTTTGAATTATTTTTAACTTTTTCGACTTTATTACTTTTCTTATCTTTTCTAGGATGTTTCTGTTCTATTTTCTTCTTTAATATATTTTTCTTCCCTTGTAGGCATTCTGGTAAATTAGTTTTATGTGTAGAGATAAACGGCATATTTTCAGTCTTACTGGAAGCATCTTTTAAAAAACAAACATCAGTCGCTGGTGTTCCAGCTTTTATAAGTACATTAGAATGTATAATAATCTTATTTTTAACTGAATCATTTCTTGCCATTAATGTGTTTGTGGTATTATTTATGGAAGCTTTCAAATCAGTGGATGATGTTGACAATGGTACACTTAAATTGGTATTCATTACATTTATACATTGTTGGCTGAGACTTTCAGGAATACTATCTTGCCACTGTAGGCTACTACAAGGGTCCAAGTCTTGAGCATAATTTTCATCAATGTCTGAACAGAGATCAGCAATTTCTGGTATACAAAGACCAGTTTTTTCGTCTAAATAGACTGATCCGTGGTTTGTTTCTTCTTCAACATAAGACGCTTTAATGGATTTAATTTTTTTATTGTCAACGTTGAAATCAGAAATGCTCACAGATTTTCCTGGCTCGCAATTGATTTTTTTACTCCTCCATACTTGCATAGGCTTTGGCATTCTGGTCTCTGTTAAATAATCCACTAGTACTTGATCGATTCCACATGATATTATTTCCTCTTGCGTTTCCGGTATTTTTTTAAGAACTTCTTGTGGATTCAATGGAAATATTCCTGTTGCCTTAAAGCCACTTATGATGTTTCTTTTTTCATTCATCCTAATAGCTTCGGTTAATTCGCAAAGTAACTTCGGAAAATGTTTTTTATTTAATGTAGTTTGTGTCGGATTTTTGAGCTTATACTGATACAAAATTTTACGCCAGCATCTTTTCAAGGGCGCAAAAAATGCCACATCTAGTGGTTGCGTCAAATGTGTTGATCGGGGAGGAATAAATACTAACTTGATATCGTGTTGAGCGCATAATTCTACTACTGTGATACTCATGTGGCTAGATAGATTATCGCAAATGACAACTTTTGTCCCCACAGTTTCTTTTGCCCACGAAAGTATTATTGTTTCAAAATAATTTTCAAACATGGAGCTGTCAAACCAGCCTGACTTAGTACAATTGTACCTGGTTTCTGGTGGTCCTCCATTAATCCATTCTGTGTATAAATTTGTGGCTTTGTAAACTACATATAAAGGGAGGCATTTACCAGCTGCGGTGGCAGTAAACATGAGAGATATGTTCCCTTTGGTAGAATTCACTACCCTCTCGGGATATTTTACTCCTCTTCTAAAAATACACTTAGAAGATCCCGGGTCATCGGAGAGGTTAGTTTCGTCGAAATTGACAATGTTTTCAGGTGGTATGTCTTTCAATGTTGTACTTAAATTACTAAAATAATCTATTATTTCTTGCGCTCCCTTTTCCGCCCTCGCCTTGCAAATATTTTGAGTTGTTCTTAATGTCAAAGCATCGGCATGCCTTGCTAAAAAGCCATGTACCCATGCATCACCAGGAATTTTATTGTTAAAAGCATTACTCCGTGAGTTCTTTTTTAAATATTCGTAAACCAATAGCTTAAGATCTAATTTTGTAAGCGGTGAGCCAAAACTGCTTGATGCTTGTAAGACCTTAACAACTTGATCTTCTTCTTTGGTTGTTAAAGCAGTAGGACGACCAACGCGGTTCATATGTACTCGTTTTGTTTTATTTACTATGGTCCGCCTTGGGATTCCGAACTGTTTTTCAGCATCTCTTGATGAAATTGTACCTGATTGGACAGCTTCACACGCAAGCATGAGCATTTCTTCGGAATAATTTTTATACATACGCGATCCCAGTTCACGTCTTGACTTCCTTGGCTTAATGCGAGATTTGAGTGTTTTTTTCTGTAACAAAAAAATGCAAGTTTTTTTAAAGTTAATAAGAAAATCATTATGTTTCCTGCAATCTTAAGCCTATATTTATTCAGGTAGATAATAATATGTTGCAGAGTACTGAGTGGTATTTCAAAGTCTCGACTCAATTATTCAAGGCTCGACTCCTTATAGCAGAACTACTAAACTCTCTCTCTCTCTCCTTTCTCTCTCTATCTCGCTCTTCTTTCTCTCTCTCTCTCTCTCTCTCTCTCTCTCTTTATTCTCCTCTCTCTCTCTCCCCCTATCTCATTCCCCATCTCTCTCTCTCTCTCTTAATTTTTCATTTCTTTCTCTCTTTCTCACATATCTTTCTTTCTCACTCTTAATTATAATTTACACTAATATTTTTTCGAGAATACATAAGTAAGTGTGTATCTACCCTACTGTAATATAAAAAAACTAGAGTCAATTAAAAAAACAACATACATAATTACATATATGAACCCTGTAAAAACTACACTCATTTAGAAGAAATTCGAATAAAAGCTTAGGACACAGATGGGAATTCTCATCTGTGTCATAAGATTTTTTTCAAAATTCTTCTATAATTTAAAAGCTTAGATGTGTTAAAACATAGTTTAAAATAACAAAAATAGATTAGGTACACCTATTTTTTAAGTCTTGTAAAAAGAAAACAAAAAGTGTCAACCCTAGTCGTTTTTTTGCAGCGGGCAATGTTGACAATGATATGGCTGCATATTACTGTGTAATTTTGCCCGTCATTATAACTTTTTTTATACATGAGTTACAACAACGAAACTATTGTTAAAAGACTTAAAACATCGTTTTACATAACAGAGAATTGAATAAACTTACCGGTGTTTTCTCCATAATGCACAATTCACTTCCTTCGATTTACAATAATTGGCCCGCAAAAATACACTTCGTCTTCGACAAGTGTCGACAGGTAACTGAGTGAAGTAAGGAGCGGACGTGCTATTCTGTGTTGCCACACGTATATTTAATTTTCTAACAATATTATTAGTGTTGTCGTAAGTTTGGTATTTTTTGTGAAATTAGTAAATTTCCTTAGAAACTTTGTTTTGGGCAAAGATTTCCCTGGTAGCAAAGTTGGAGTATTTCACGGTAAATACAAGTTGGGTATAATAATTATAAAACATGTTGCCTGTGTTCTAAAGTCTTCTTTCTTGTTCTCAGCGTGAAGACGGAAGCAACATCCAACGGTGCGCTGTCTCGCTTGTACATAGCGAACGCGAACAGAAAAGACTCCGGGAACTACACGTGTTCATTAGCAGACGTCGCCGCCTCTGCTGTGTCTGTGCACGTGCTGAGAGGTGGGTTGTCATTCTTTCTTTATCTTTCTTTCATAGTTTGTCTTTCTTTATTGTTCTTTATTAGAATTCCTCTCTTTATTATTATTTTTAAGCTATTGCATAGCTTTATCGCGGGATTTGAGCGCGAATTCCGTAACGTAAATAAACCTAACACTGTCACTGTCACATCTGTCATGTCAACGTGAATGAATTAAATTTGAATGAATGATTTTTTTTCTTGATGTTTCACTTGATTGACGTGGCTGACCATAGCCTAATTAGGAGAGCAACTTCCTATAGAGCAACGATGGGATGATATTCTCGTTAAATATTCGCGGTAGGCGATACTTTTTTCTTTTTTTTTCCTAATTAAAATAAATAAATAATTATAATTGCATAAGTTGATAATAATTGCTATGCAATAGCTTTACCGCGGCAGTCCCCGAGTGCCACACATATTTTTTCATAATTATGTTTTTATGTTAGAGCAAAGAGCTGAAAAATCTTTGTTTCTTTTCTCATACATTTAGTTAATTTTCTTTCTATTTTCTGCTTCTTTTTTAACTTCTAAATGACTTTGTCTTTCTTAGTCTTTAGCTATTAAGCAATTGCCAGTAGTATGCCTTTCTTTATGAGTTTTTTTTTTATCGTGTGAAAATCATCAAATGAGTCCTCCCACCCAAGGGACTGTCAGACTTGACTGACTTAAATCCACGGTGTCCTTCAATAGCCCTTTACGTAATGGGGTTACGGTAATTTGTGAGTCCCGCGACCCCGGCAGGATGAGGTGGGTTTTCTTTCTTTCTACATTTCTTTTTTGGTATTATCACGAATTAACTACTTAATTCCTTTCTTATACTGATTTTCAACCGTGTACTCACCAAGTAGGCTCAGTTGAAAACCAGCGTCGGGCACTAGTTGTCAGGCATTTGCTGAACTGGGCTTATTTGGTTTAGTCGTGTATCACACAATATTTGATGTTTAGTTGTAAGTTTTCTTTTTCAAATATTTTCTTAGTTATGGCATGTGTCAATAAACGTTTTTTTTTGAAGTGAAAACTTCTTTAGCGGCGTTGTGCACGTTTTTTGGAAAGGGTAAAAAATGTTAAACTCGCGTCAGGACACGTGACTTGATCGAAAATTCATAAGACAACATCATCATCAACAATGTTCGTGTGTGTTTATTACTATTCAAGTTTTCACTTCTGCCGGCACTCCCAGAGTGCAACCCGTATTTTTTTTTCTTTCAATTACTATTTGTTCTAATCAGAAAGACAGCAAAAGACAACGCATAGCCATATGCGAAGAAAAATGTTATCGTTTTAATTTATTTTCAGTTTCTACCTGTATATTTCTGTCTCGCAAGTTTTACTTTATTTTCATTGAGTGTTTCTTTCTTTCTTTTCTGCGTCTGCATTTCTGTTTCTTTTTCTATCACGCTCGAATATAATATTTATTTTGTCCAAACTTTTTGGTAAAGATGACATATCTTTACCAAAAAGTTTATTGTCTGGATTTCAAAAGCAAATGTGACCTCTGTATTTCTTTCGATTGTTTCTTTTTAGAGTGTAGTCACGAACGAAATAACGGCGTCATTTAGTTTTTTTTTTAAATGTTTGTTAAAAAATAACTTGTAAAGAAAACATCATTTATCAAACAATGTAAGTTGTTGATACAAAAAATTAAAAAAAAATGTTGTTGTAGAATACAACATTATTTTTAACATTCAACCAAAACAAAATAAACTTTTGATATCGTAAAACTAATTAATGAAAACGGATCATATTTCATAAATATCTACTATTAGACGATCGTAATTCAAAACTTTTGTGATTGAAGGTGGATTTTAATCAGTACGTGTCTATCTCTTCCGTTCCATCCAAGACAGAAGGATTGCCTGCCGGGGTCGCGGGAATCACAAACGTACGTAAAGGGCTATTGAAGGACACCGTGGATTTTAGTCAGTCAAGTCTGACAGTCCTTCCCGCCCTGCCCTGGGTGGGAGGACTCATTTGATGATTTCACCACGATAAAAAAAAGACAGGAGGATTTTATTTTTTTGCCATTCACTATGTGCGCTAAGACAGCGCCTCCTAGCCTCCTAGTAACCACACTATTTCGGAACTTAAGGTCTGGCAATATTCTCGACAATGAGATGTTTTGATAAATATTTTCTTCTTGTTTTTCACTTAAAAAATTAATAAAATCTAATGAAAGCACAAAAAAGGTGTATATTAAACTTGTCTCAAGTAACTCCCAAGATTCCCAAGTTATTTCACATCTCTGGTAGTCTACCATCACGTCTAAAAGTAAGAGTTATTCCAGTGTGGGAAAGAGACAAAGAAAAGATAGTTGGATTGTCTAAGCAATGATATGGAAGAAAAAGGAGTAAATGATACTGTGACGTCTGATAGAGGAGAATGGAAGAAAAGAACGTATTGCGCCGACCCCAAGTAAAATGGGATAAGGTCAGGAAGATGATGATGATGATGAAAGAGTCAAAGCTATTCAAGTTGTCTAGCGCCACCTCGTTCCCACACGGGCATTACTTTAAGACGTCAAAGTTGGCCACCAGGCCACTATTGCTTTGACAGTCCCCACAACCAAGTTCGCTCATATCGAATAACATTCAAACTCCAGCTTTCTACAAAAATATGACCTTCAGAAAAACCCAAAAGCCCTTTTTTCCCCTACCTCCGCGAATGAGGATGTCCCTTTTAATAATACTCTACAAAAAACGAAAAAGTTTCCGAATTCCTTTGGCATATAAAACGAAAATGACCTACATAAAATTACCCTTTTTTCTCCATTCGGATACATTCAATGATCCCAACTTAAAACAATGTACGATCGGGTACAAAATTAAATGTATCTACCCAATTTAATTTTTTTTAACATTCACAAATTGAATGACTAAATGAACCTGGTGAATTTTGAATGTAAAATATACAGATAGGGGTGATACACATATTCGGGACGGTAAGATTCGGTACAGTCGACCGAAAACCGAATATCGATACGTTTGGGAAAATGCCGTACAGTTCATATACAACTGGCATATGACTCCTCGATGATAACACCGAACTGGGTTTGATGATTGGCACCAGGATCGAGATTCTTCTTCTTATCGTATCTATGACAGTCTATAATCAGTCGCTCAGGATCTGCGTTTCCTTTTTTTTTAGCTCACTGCACACATAAGATACAATATCAGGTGTCCCAAATTTGCAAAGTTGGACTTCCACCAAAAGCTGTGGTGATGGTCTTTTCCTGTGTCTCATCGAACCAGCTCTCGTATAAGCTTCCAGGTCTTCTCGGTCACATCTATTTGAATTGGTGTTGGCAATATCGGCCATCCATCGACACCTATCATTGTGCAAAGACGCTTAACACTCATTGTTTAGACGACTGATGTGATCCGCCTAATAACATTTTTGCATGAATATGTGTTATTAGTAATTTCTTCGGGACGGCGTAGTCACTCAACACATAATGCCGACCCGAACCGTGTATACCATCCCTAACACACACAATTCCGACAACTAAATGAACCAAGCGAATGTTGAATCTAATCTATCGAGTTACTGAATCGATTTTAACTGAATTTTCTTCATTCGAAAGAATTTGTGGAAGATGGATCGACGCTTTTATATTCGTAATGTGTCTTCGCTGTGACAGGGATTGACAATATAATGTACCGTTTGAAGTAAGCGTTGTGTGTAATGTGCTTTATACCTATTTAGGTGTTGATGGTACGAATTTGTGTATATAATATTGTGTAATATTCACAACGTCAACATCTTTTTGCCGGTAATTTTGTGTGATTGGTTATGGCAAAAAATGTACGAGTATTTTTGGTCAAGTCACGAATTTTATCGTTGTTGAGAACTAAAGTTCTAAAGTTACCTTTTCAAACCCTGTCATGATTCGGTGAAGTTGATAAAACAGGTAACTAATAAAGTTACGAACGTACTAACCACAAATATGATATCATAAATGTTATACCGGATAAAACTAGTAACTCCCAGTTTCCGAGACGGTGGATGCTTCCAAAGGAAATGTTAGCTATGAGTATTATTACGTCATCTGCTTTTATAAGACTGGGTCCACACACACGGTTATAGAAATTATAGACTACTTTTTAGTGCGTCGTGTTCCACATGCCTCTAAGAGCTGTCAACAACATGACGGGGCTTCCTTAGAGGGCCAAACTTTGTCGGGGTCGCGGGCACCCAGGGCAGAGCGGGAGGAACTGTCAGACTCGTATGACTAAAATCCACGGTGTCCTTCAATAGCCCTTTACATTCCGGGGTCACGGTAATTCGTAAGTCCCGCGACCCCGGCAGGCTTTGGCCCTCTAGGCCCTGTCATTTTGCTGAAACTAAACATTCCACAACTATCACACGACGCCATCTAGTCCCAAGCTAAGCAGAGCTTGTGTTATGGGTACTAGACAATTACTGATAAACATACTTATATATTACAGATAAATTACACCCAGACACAGAACAAATGATCGTGCTCATCACACAAACATTTGTCCTGGGTGGGAATCGAACCCACGACCTCCGGCATAGCAGTCAGGGTCACTAACCACTAGACCAACAGGCCTGTCAACTCTTTGAGGCGCGCGTGGAACACAACGCTTCGTCGACCCGGGCTTGATCCATGGTCGGACAGCGAGTTGCCCATTACTCGCTGCCCGCATCCCCGCGCCTACGGTGGCCACAGACGTCCGTCGCCGTGGGCGTCTACCACTGCTGCTGGGGTGGAGGGAGGACGCTGTCCTCTCCCTCATGCGGCCCGCCTCCTCCTTCGCGAGCATGACTGCTTCGCAGAAGGAGGCGACCGCTTCCCACTCCGTCTCGCCCCGCAGCATGACCTCGACCAATGTAGGGCGCGAGAGGTCTCCGCTTATCGCCGTCGTGAGGACACGGCGGTGCTCTGCCCAAGCGGGGCAGTCCTGCACTGTATGCTCCACCGTGTCGAATTATAAAATATAGGTAGCAGCAATATAGTGTAAAACAACCCTTACAGTTATTCTCGCTACGATTCCTCGTCTGTTTCTCTTAGTAGCAATTCCTGTTCATAATCGTCTGCTGGTTTATTTTCTTCACACGGTGCTTTCATAAATTTTTCATTCCAAAGGATTATTGCTCCACTGGTCATGCATTTGATGTTAGAAATGTCCACTCCTTTAGAAACATTTGTCTTGTCAAGTGGAAGTGTCCAGTCTGCAGTTCTGTATTTTATATACACCTATGTTTATTTATATGATTCTGCGGACCGATTATAAAATTAATAGTTTTTTATTTAATCATCGAAATGTCATGGTGTTTGTGTTAGCACTCCCCCGAAACTGCTCGACCAATTATAATGTTTTTTTTGTGGTATTCGATAGGTATTTAAGGGTTGGTGGAACACAGTGTAAAATTCCTCTTCCCCGATGTAAAGGACCGGTGGTCGAGTGTTGTGTCTGGTGGGCAACTGCCTGATATTTTTAGTGTCGGAATAATCTATAATAATGTTCTTAACTCGCTGACATCTCTAATACAGTATGCAAATCTAAATAGGATCTAAAACAGCCAGTTCCAGTACTTCGCAACGTCATTGGTTATTCTTCAAGAAGTGAATCATTAGGAATATTGCATAGTGGCCGTTTGACCCGCAGAACGCTATGATATACTCTTGGTTTTAATTTTATTCTGATTTGGTGTTACCTAGAATTTAAATCTTGATTTTAATTTTAATCTCAATTTGATTTTGATTTTTTAACTTTATTTTCCATCAGAGCATACTGCACACTTATTATTTTTATATATTAATAATATATATTAATAATCATTTTATTATCAGGCAACTAAGACCCATAGAAAAAATACACAAAATAATATTTAACAACAATAATATACTAATACATATTTTAAACCATAAGAGTCTAAAACTATACACGCAACGTTGTCGGCGTCGTGTTTCGCTGCGTGGTGTCGCGTAACCGTCCTCGGAAACGTCGATATACGACACCCTTCGGCCAAAAGTCCTCCTTCAAGCAGGTCTGAAGATGGTGGGTTGGAATTCGTACCACGAATGACTTGAAGTTGATGTTGTGGCGCGATTCCAACCTTTCGACCCTCAGAGTCCAGTTAGTCTTCACTTTCAAATACTGCACCACTTCCTCAGTTGTCGTGGAGTGATGCAGACGTGAAACGTACAGCTGCGTCGTAGGCACAGCAGGACGCAGCAGCATGTTGGGTCCTATCGGTGCGGTTCCACACAGGTTACGAGAACAGGGCTTCTTCTTCCTCCTTTCTACTTTAATGAAGCCCTCCTCATCAACTTGGCTCGTTCTTGGCACGGAGCTACGGACCGCAACCAGGGCTGGTTGAGCACCCACATTCAATTTTTCCCCTTTCCTGGTTTGTCGCTTAGGCTGCGACGCATCAGTTTTACCGCTGGTGACAATAGCAGCATAGGCACGTTTAGGGGTCGACGTACCTACGCGTGACGTATCCGCAGCCGGTGTAGTGGCGCGGGTGACGACGGCGGCGGCGGCGAGCGGCGCTTGCTCAGCGCTATCGGCAGCTGGTGACGCACTTGTGTTCGCCGATTCAAAACTGCCGATGGTTGCATTTTGCGCCCCTCGACGTGTGTTCACCTTTGAGGCCTCAGGTGACCCAATTACCGAACCGACGTTGCGCAATAATGCTATTTCCGCACGTAGCTCGGTATTTGTTTTTTCTGAAACCTCCATTCTGGACTGCATCTTGGTCATCTCCGCTTTCAAGGAAGTGATGTCCTTTAACAGCCGTGTAACGTCGACGTGGTCGAAAGTGACGGGAGTCAGTTTACTTAACTCCTTCGCCACGAAATCTGGCATGTCGTCCGGGTCAGTCTTCTTCAACATATCGAGGATATCCTGAAGACTCTTCTCGGTTCCATCTCTGCGCCGAGAGGGCATCTGGTCCAGTTTTCCAAGAGACTGGAACAGCAAGAGTTTTCCGCTGCTGATGTCGTCCTCCTTGAAATTGGACCGGCAAATCTGCAGTATGCTCACCTCGTCCATGTAGTCGATGGCATGGACTAGGAATGCCAGCAATTCATTAACTATAAGTTGTTTCGAACTCATAGTTATAACGGGCAGCGGCTATGGCCGCGCAACACGCGAATAAAATTCGTGCCGTGCACAGTGGAATATGGACACGCGGGCAGTGAGTAATGGGCAACTCGCTGTCCGACCATGGACCATGCCCATGATGCCCATGACCATGGTCGACGGCGCGTTGTGTTTCACGCGCGCTTCAAAGAGTGTCAGCAAAAATGATGCCCCCCCCCCCCTCTAGAGGGCCAAAGCCTGTCGGGGTCGCGGGACTTATGATTTACCGTGACCCTGGTACGTAAAGGGCTATTGAAGGACACATTACTAAAGTCCACGGTGATCCTTCAATAGCCCTTTATGTTCCAGGGCCACGGTTACCTGATGAGACAGTTCCACGAGATTACGATAACGTGAGAACTAAAATCTTTTTTCTTTTGCAGGCGAAAACCCGCTAGCGATGCAGCGAGGCACCGCGTCGAGTTGCTCCGATTCATTGCTGGCTATGTTCGTCGCGTTCATCAGCTGACACTTAGCCGGCGCGTATTGGACGCGCAACACTGTGTAAATTTTAGTCACAATTACTATGTTCGTAAACGCTAGAGTAATCTTTCTCGGTCAGGATTGATATGCGGTTGTACTTTGAGACTTATCTTCTAAAATATTAAGACGTTTTTAGATTGTTTTTGGGTGTTTGATTGTTCTTGTGTTAAGCTCTAAATTAATATTTATATATGGTCAAACAAATAAAGCTAGTTCAATTTCACTTCAATATTGTGTAAGATTAGAAATAGAACATTTTAATGTAGGTATCAATATCTACGGTTTTTTTTTCTTTTAAGGAATGTAATTATGTAGAAACATATTTTTTTTTAACTGATGCTGTAAAATCTATTTATTGAAGTACTAATATCTTTTTTATTATGGTCAAAAAAACTATACGTTACAATTTATAAAACATTTTAGTATGTATGTAAAAGAACGCCGAACTCCCACTATTTTTAAGAGTCTACTCTAACTTCATTCACTCAATATCATAACCTTATTTTCATCCTAATTATTTATCACATATCTTTGCAGCTTCTCTAACTCTTCTCTAACTCAATTTAACCCAGCATAATCAAAAAAGATGAACTCACATACATATTTTTCATCAAATTTTTCTAGAAGAAAAATCGCAACGAGCTCACAAAATTAAGGTCAAACGAATACGATTCCACCACGCTTCTCCAGAATGTTCCATTTCCACAGAAGGATTCCCGACGCCATTTCTAATTTGAAAGATATATTATTATTTGCGGAATTTATTCATTTCTAAGCGCGACCGCATACCATTTTTTTTGTGGTAAAATCATCAAATGAGTCCTCCCACCCAGGGCAGAGCGGGACGGACTGTCAGACTTGTACTAACTAAAATCCACGGTCACCTTCAATAGTCCTTTACGTACCAGGGTCACGGTAATTCGTGAGTCCCGCGACCCCGGCAGGCTTTGGCCCTTTAGTCATTTTGCTGACCATCTTAGAAGCGCGCATACCATTAGAAATTTTTGTCAGAAAAATTCTGATACTATGCCTATGCACCCCGTATACTATCAGAAATTAGGTACCGGCAACTTTTTCGGAAAAATTTTTTTCGCAAGCATCAGGGGCTCTACTGGTAACTGATATTTAATTGATCATTTTTCTCTGGAGTGTAAGTGTGCACCACCGATGAGGCACTTAATATCGTGCCTTGCGTGCCCTGCCGCCTGTTACAGGATCTGATGGACGTTTCGGATAGCGCTTAACTCGTGGCCCAATTCTGGGTCGACTCAACACACACAGGCCTGTTGGTGTAGTGGTTAGTGACCCTGACTGCTGTGCCGGAGGTCGTGGGTTCGATTCCCACCCAGGACAAATGTTTGTGTGATGAGCACGATCATTTGTTCTGTGTCTGGGTGTAATTTATCTTTAATATGTATGTATTTAGAAATATATAAGTATGTTTATCAGTTGTCTAGTACCTACCCATAACACAAGCTCTGCTTAGCTTGGGACTAGATGGCGTTGTGTGATAGTTGTGGAATATTTATTTATATATATATATTTTTTTAATATAGATTGTCATCGACACGACAACGAAAAACGAAAATAAACTCTAAACTTTTAAGTGGATAATACTTCTTATGAGTTCTGAATTCAAAGTTTCGACAACACATCGGGAATGGGTAGAACTGTCCGTGTCTAATGATGTTGTTATAAAACTAGTTCATACCTCTAAATAATCTATGTGATAAAGATTAGGACACGCCCGGAACTATGGCCCGAAATTAAGCCCTTAATACACATGCCAGTAACTTGCACAAAAGTAAGCTAGTAGCTTGCATGCCATCAAGCTGTATGACTTCCAATTGGTGAATGTTGCAATGGAATGCCAGTTACTTGCATACTTTTATGTAAATTACTTACATACCGAAATTCTGATGGATCGTCTGCTTTTGGGGTATTTTTTTATTAAAGCGCGGCGAGAATCTGAATTTTTCTGACAGAAAAGACAGAATTCTTTTATAGTATGCGGTCGCGCTTAAGTAGTTTATCAAGAAACCACAGTAGGAAAATCACTTCAAGAAAAGAATTATGTCCGTTGACATTGACAACAAGCCTTGGTCGTAAAAAAGTATTCAAAGGCACTCTCCGACTGTCTCCGGCTTCAAGATTCATACAGTTTATAGCCTTAGGGTGCTTTTAGAAGGAAGCAGCTTGCTCCAGTCGGTACTAATCGTGCAGGTAAAAATTGCATAAAGAAACCGGCAAATCTGCCAAGTCTCAACCTGTTTATACATAACTAGTTAATCCCCGTGGTTTTACCTCCACTGCTATTAGTTGTAACAAGATATTTACCTTATAGCGTTCCTCAATTAATGCACTATCCAACTTAAACGTTTTTTTTCGATTCAAACTAAAGTCCGGAGGAGTCCGTGAGTCTTGCTCGCACACGTGGCTCTATGCGAGCGAGACTCATTATTTTTACGCGGGAGTGACAGAGGTTAAAGTACTAAATTCCTCCTGCTTCGCGTCCGGACTTTTAGTAGTTCCTTAGCGCGTTTATCCAAATAAACATCCTCTTCAGTTTTTTTTTCTTTTTATAAAACTTTGCCCCACACAAGGGATTTCTCCTGTATCGTGGGTGCGTTTACAAACATAGAAACTCACATACACAAACACCCAGACCAGGAACAACGACTTGTAGATTATAAAAATATGTATTTGTTCCGTGCGGGAATCGAACTCGCGACACGTTACGCAGCGGTCGATTGCTCAGCCACTGAAAAGAAAGAAAAATTATTTTATTTGACACAGACATCATACATACAACAGAGACAAAAACTAAAACATATTAAACAGAAAAAAAAATACAAATTAAATCAAAAACATACTGCACTGCGCAACCGTGTCGTCTCTTTATAATATTAGTATAGATTATGTACGAACGCATATCATGGGTCTATTTTGCCTGTACCGACCAGTGTCGACCTGTCTGTACCGACAACCTGCTCCGTTATAAAAGTACCCTTAGCTTTTAGGAGAGAATCTTTATAGCCATTTTATGGGCCATCGTTTTCACGCACGCATCCATGCATCGCATATTAAAGTTTTCCACACGCGTTAGCCTCTTCGTACATAAAGCCACACAAGTCTCCGATACCTTACAACTTTGGTATACATTGATGCGTGTCTGTTACGATCCTCTATGGATTTGTATTGCGATAGTCTTCTCCAAAGTCGTTTTTTTTTTATCGTGATAAAATCATCAAATGAGACCTGCGTCACACCCAGGGTGGGAAGGGAGGGACTGTCACACTCGTACTGACTAAACCGTCTAAGGTCTACTACCCCGTCAGATTCTTGACTGCTCTTTGAGTCTTGAATAGAACATGCCGCGCCTGTCGACCCTGGCATGGTCCATGATCGGACGGCAAGTCACCTATTACTCGCCCTCCGCATGCCCATACGAAAGTCGTAAGATAACGGAGTCTTGCGTCCCGTTGTGTACGAAGGGGCTTAAAGCCACAAGTTTTCATCAAAGTAATGACTTGTCAAATTTTATTTATGGGTCGTAAAGTATGGGTTATCTAAATGTGATTTGTCGACCGGGAGCTTAATGTTTGTGTTCGTGTGCAAGTTTTGAATTTATTGGTTGGTTTTTTTTGCGTTTTTTTCGTTCTTAAGCAGTACGAGAACGTGGGGTAAACGTTACGTAAAGTATTCGTGTATTGAATCGAGAATACAAGTCCTATTCACAGCCGAATTAGGTACTCTATCCTTAAAAATCTTAAATTTGACTGATAAATTCTAATTTCTCCGTTAGATAGATTATCAGAAAGTATTTTATCTTTTGTTGCGTGAGCCAAAATTGACGAAGATACGACACTTTTAAAATTGACAACACGTCACAAGTTTTTACTCGTTTCTGACGTCATGAGCTCTCGAATCTCGATGCGTCACATCTTTGTAAAACTGCAACGATTTAACAAAAGAAAATTACGTGTCCATTATGTTTAAAAACTCTAGCTGACGAACTAATTGTTGATGTTGACAACATGCCTATTTTAAATAAATCACTCATGTTATTAAATAACATGAGTGATTTATTTAGCCTTTTTCCAACTATATTGGGGTCGGCTTCCAGTCAAACCAGATGCAGCTGGATATCAGTATTTTACATGGAGCGACTGCCTATCGGACCTCCACAACCCAGTAAATTGGGTAATACGATACTCCATGGTAAGACTGGTTGTCTGACTTTTAGAGGTACGACTGCTAAAGATCTACAAATGACAGCCGGGACCAACGGCTTTACGTGCTTTCCGAGGCATGGAGGAATCTCGCTGTGACAGTTGGTCGATGATCCACAGACCAACCTCGGCAAGCGCGGCGTAACCCGGAAGATCGGCCTGTGCGGCTGTAATTATTTAGCCACGAGCTCTGTATATAATTGAGTCATAGAAACATTTTGTCTGTAATAAATTATGTTCTCAGTAACGGAGCTTCCAGAATTTCAAAGACCCAACAAAATTTCTTCAACGTTCTTATACTTAACCAATAATTTAGAAAACAATATCAAAGTATAGTAATTTGTGGCCATTAATTCTCATTTTGTTCAAAGTTCAAACAATTTTTTCTTACGAAAAAATATATAACGTGAAGTCATTAAAAGTACATCCGCAGGCAATTCTGACTGCACGTTCTCTTAAAGTATTAAAAATTCTAAATGATAAAAAAATGTTACTTTTAACTCTATTCCTTAGCTCGTTAAGTTGGTTGTCGGTTGTGTGAGTTTTCTTTTGGCTGACACTCTAAGTTTTCAAAGAAAACTAAAAAAAAATACTTTGTTGAAGTTTGGTTTTAAAAAATATGAATTAGGTACCGTCGACTGTTGTTCCGTTTTTTATGCAAAATATTATGACTGTGTTTTTATTTTCTTTTTTATTTATTTAAGGGCTCTTCAAAAAAGGTTGTAAAAACTAGAATTGTTTTCTGCGGGTCTAAAAGGGTCACTATAATAACATCACACAATGTTTTGCGATAAAATTTGTAAAAATTATGTTGTTCAAGCAACATAGTAGATAATAAATAATTGATGAAGAATAACTTTACCGCAATTTTATTTGCAGCATTGTTAAAGTGGTTTTTTTAGATCCCCTGCATATTCAAAATATGAAGCAAAAATTAAAAATATCTTGGTTTAGTACAAGTTGGAGTGTAACATGGATATTTTGGCGCTTGAGTGACATTTCTGAAAGTGTTTCTTGTATAAAAAAGTAAGATGGCAGAATAACATTGAAAATCATTTTCCACAATATCCGTGTACTCTCGTCTTATAAAGTCTGAATAATTTTATAAACTGTAAATATTTTTATTTCAAAGAAAAGCAATCAGTACCTAAGGGTATCTATATTTTGTTGTTATACATATATACCTACAAATTATACGCAGAACATAAAAAATGTAAAAATAAAATTTAATGCGAATAATTTTGTTTGTCGACGACTGCACCTACAAAACGAAGTATGCATACATTATAATTTGACAATGTAAACAGTGTAAAGGTGGAAACATAATGTATAATTATTATCCTAAAAATGTATGTTTAATTATTTATATAAATGATGATTAAGACCTATTTAGTGCTTGATTTTTGTTTAACACAATTAAGCTATCTATACCCCACAAACCTCGGACTATTATTAATAATAAAATAAATTCAGGTTCTCTTGCGATATTTTTCTTAACTGATATCCAAGACAAACTCAAAAATATAAACCGTCTTACTAAAAAAAGTTAAACATTTGTTGAACACTTGTCTAAAAAAGTGGTTTTGCAAAGTTAAATGCCGTTTTGCAGTCGACCGATGTTTAACTTTTTTGTAGTAAGACAGCAGACGATCTCCGGCCACCGTAGGCGTGGACATGCGGGCGGCGAGTATAGGGCGACTCGCTGTCCGACCATGGACCATGCCCGGGGTCGACGGCGCGTTGCGTTCCACGCGCGCCTCATGGAGTGTCAGCATAGTGACGGGGCCTGTAGAGGGTCAAAGCCTGCCGGGATCGCGGACTCCGAAATTACCATAACCCCGGTACGTAAAGGGCTATTGAAGGACACCGTAGATTTTAGCCAGTCAAGCCAGTTGACAGTCCCTCCCGCCCTGCCCTGGGGCGAAGGACTCATTTGATGATTTTACCACACTAAAAAAAAAAAGACAGAAACCGTCTCACCACAAACAAGGTTAACCATCTGTTGAACACTATTGTCTAAAAAAATGACAACGTCCAAAGAAAATTTCACGTAGATTTAAGGGTCGTTTTGCAATCACACTTTTTTTTGAGACAATAGTATTCAACCGGTGTTTAACTTTTTTGTAGTAAGACAGAAAATGTTTAATCAAAAATTATGAACAAATATTGGCCCACACGTGTAGCCATAAAAATCATATACCTGACTGAACTTTTTCCAAAGATAATCAAATGATAATATTAAAAGAGAAAATGAATACAAGCCTACGCCTTTCCTGCAAAAAATATTCACCATTTTTTACTCCTTGCTCAAAGGAACATGACTAAGCTATATGTCCTTTGATAAATTGTGGCTAGACTAATATGATCGATGCTCCGGAGAAATTTTCGGCCCATTATTTTTTTTTTTTCTTGGAAAATATTTCATCTGTTAAGATGTCAGTTTCGTTAACTCAATATATAACCGTATCAGCTTTTCATTCGCTTTCCTCTGCCATTTGTCTCTATGATCTACAAGATTTAATGACTTTGATAAGAAATTGGTGTGTTTTCTAAGAAATTCTTTTTTTCGTTATACTTGGTCGCGTATCGGCCGGCGAGCTTTTCATTACTCGCCAAGCAAGTCCGCGGAAAGTAAAGAAAAAAGCGGGAATACCTTTGGAGTGATACTACAAAAACTAAATAAACCTTGGTTTAAAACAATCAAGTTACCATGTTTAAATCCATTTGGGTGAAAATAACACAACAACACAATGAAAAAATTGCTATGAGAAACTTTGACACACCTTTGACAGTTACCTACGACTGTTAGACTATGGTTTATCGCAAAACCACGATTTTTGTTTTTACGAGATTTAAACGTGGGTTTAGTTAAACCTCATTTTTCAATAAGACGGTTAAATACTGCAGTTGAAGGAATAGTTTAGTCTTAGTCAGTACGAATCCGACAATACTTTCCAAATAAAATGTTTTTTCAGATCTAAAGACTGCTTCATTAAACAAATATACACGTGAAAGTCTTACAAACGTAAATAAAATACACGGAAACACGTCGAATTAGGAAGGTGATTAGCTTAATGAGGCGTATCCGGGTAGGGGAAGTGAAATTACACTGTCTATACGGAACCCGGATAAATAATATATATATAATAGTTATTTATGCAACTGTTGTATAATCAGGGGTATTAAAACACGAATGTGGGTTTATCACACGAGGCGTAGCCGAGTGTGATAATAGTATCACATGAGTGTTTTAATACCTAATTAAAACAGTTGCATACAAGACTTTATCTACAATCATGATGTGAATCCTCTATAAAAGATTTTCATACCATAGGGTGTTGTACAGAACTATGTAAATTCAAGATGGCGGGAAATAACACGATAAGACGAGAATCCGAAATTACGAATTAGTCTACAATTTATTGTTCTTTTTTCAAAATTTTAGCGATCTGGTGGTGAAAATGTTATTGCATGAGAATGTTCTTTTTTTGAAATTCATTATAACACGCGTTTGGATGATATAATGATCATTATAGCATTGAGTGTTTTAATGTTGGCAATAAGCTAATTGTTATAGGTTCTTTTATAGAGGATTAATAGCATGATAGTAGATAAAGGTCTTTATACACATATCAGAGGGTCTACTTTATAAATCCGACATCGAACATACGGGTCGTGCGAAAATAGCATGAATAGTTTGATTGAGTTCCACTCTTGATTATTTTCGAATTAATACATTGGAAGCAGCACAACTGTCCTATCGTGTGATTATCTAATTTTAATTATGATCTGTGATATGGAGTTCAAAACGCCCAAAGCGTCGGCCGAAACTACGAGTTCCGTGCTTACAGAGTATAAGTAAGAGCATCCGAGTCCCGCCAGGTACATTTTGTTCATGGACTAGACGCGTGATCATTTTGTGTCCGTATTATGTTGGCTCCGTACCCATGGCAAAGACATCACGTTCCATAAAAATATTTGACCAGCCTTCAGTTTAATTTTCTTCTGATTCCATTCCATATAAATTATTTTTGTACTTAAAACCGTATAGGTACTTTGGTTGAGATAAATCGTGCAAAACGCTACTCGTTTTTTCCAAAAACGTTCGCATAGATATTTTTTGAGACCCTGACGCGGCAAAGTCGTTCACGTCCCCAGAACGTCCCTGATATGTATGGATAGACCTTTAACGATATACCTACTCCCATTAGGAGGAACATAGATCCGATCAATCTCGTTTGTTAGTATGGATTCGGAAAAAGTAATAATTTAGTTTATAGAGCATTATCTCTGTTACACACTAGCTCTGCAACGTTTGTCGCTGGTTGGTGTGACAGAGACAACAATTTACAAAGCCGAAAATAGCTCATAATAAATTTCTAAAGGTTCATGTGCAATTTAGTAGCGGTAGTCTTCAGAAAAACACATGAAAGGAACATTTCATTGCATTGCTATTCACAGCGCTGCGCTAGCGAATCAAGATAGTTAACAGCTATAGTTTTAATGTTCGGGCAGCGCTGCACACTAATCCTTATGTATCTTTACAGAATAGCACTGTTGTTAGTGAACAAATTGATTTGGGGACCTACAGTGTAAACACCTTCACGGGAATTATTGTCGCTTTAATTGACAGAACAACGCTTCTTTCTAATTTCTTCACGCCCGTAGGCGTTATCTCTGGTGTTGCAGGCGTCCATTACATCTATAGGCTAGTTTTTTTTTTATTTTATTGTAAACCATCAAATGAGTGAGTGATGGCGCGTTGTGTTCCACGCGCGCCTCACGGAGCATAGTGACGGGGCCCCCTGTAGAGGGCCAAAGCCTGCCGGGGTCGCGGGACTCACAAATTACCATGACCCCGGTACGTAAAGGGCTATTGAAGGACACCGTGGATTTTCATACTCATAGTGTCTAAAAGTCCATCGTATTTCCCCAATTGCCTCGGTAACCTCCTTAGACGGTCGACGTCGTTGACCCATGGTCGTTGATCGGACGGCGAGCTACCCATTATTCGCTGTCCGCAAGCCAAGGTTTCGTCCATAGGCTACGGTGACCTCCTTCCATCGAGCAGGCCATTTTCTTGTTTGTAACCTTTTTCGTATAAAAAGTTGGTATAACAACTTTATTTTCACAAAATGGTCGACCCCATAATTCACAATGAATGCATTTCAATAAATTAACTTGCAGTGGCCGACATTTCAATGGCTTTAAATTCAGTTATTAAATTTTAAATGTTAACCAAAACATTGTTGACAGGAATATTAAATATGCCAAATACCGATAAAGCGATGACGTTACGTACGTAAGTGTACGATTGACAACAGTAACCAACCTTAACAATATGTGTATAAAGATCTTTTTTGTATGATAAACTTTTCAGTGTCAGCTGGCAGCAGTTGAAAAGCAACCTTAATTTGACGAATACTGACTGCTGTCATTCTGACAGTGATGTCCCATCATTTATATTACTTTTAATATAAACCTTATGAACATGAGAATAGAGATCTCTGTCCTCCGTAGCAGTCACTAGGTATGATCTTGTCTTTATCATAAAAAATATTAATTTAACGTTATGGATATTCATATTAAAAGTTAAATGAAAAATAATGAGTAAAAAAAAGAGGCTAAATGAATCAATTTCCCATTACTTTTAACAGGGTTGATGTTTTTATAAAGAAGCAAGTTGTCGGTATATACATTATATTATATATATATCATATTTGGCCTGTTGGTCTAGTGGTTAGTGACCCTGACTGCTATGCCGGAGGTCGTGGGTTCGATTCCCATCCAGGACAAATGTTTGTGTGATGAGCACGATCATTTGTTCTGTGTCTGGGTGTAATTTATCTATAATATGTATGTATTTAGAAATATATAAGTATGTTTATCAGTTTTTCAGTACCCATAACACAAGCTCTGCTTAGCTTGAGACTAGATGGCGTTGTGTGATAGTTGTGGAATATTTATTTATTTTATTTATTTATTTATTTATACAGGTCTGTGCGGGCCAGTACTTGTCGGGTGCAGACAAAATAGTTCCGTGTTACATTCGCCGGTTTCTTTATACAAGTTTTACCTGCACCGATCAGTACCGAACTTCTTTTGAAAGGTGCCTACATAAAGAAGCAGGTTGGGCAGAGAATATATGTCCCAGCAATGGGAATATTATAGATCCAAACCCACTATTGACTCCATTCATCACAAAGGATGAACCTGAACAAAGCCATATATAGCGTATTGTATAAACTTATACCATCCTGGAGATAATTGGCTATTTGACAGTAGCTAAAAATTACAAATGTAATTAGTCCGCCATTTAGAGTTTAAAAAAATAACGGACACGTATTTTTTCTTTTGTAAAATCAATGAATATTCACCAAAATACAACGAATCAAAACCCGAGAGTGGGGGCTCTTGACTTCAGATTTCAATAGAAATTGTACTAAATTGTGACGTATTGCCAATTTTGAAAGCATCGTATTTCAGTCAATTTTGGGTTACGAAACAGAAGAAAAAATACGGGTCGAACATTTTTTGATAATTTAAGTGACGGACTAGATAATTCGACAAGTAACCTGAATCAAACTTCAATGCTTGAACTAACAACCACTACAATGAACCAAGTTGTGAACAAACATTCAGTTTACATATTATCCTCATTTATTGACTAGAATCTCATTGAAAACATTAAATATTTGAGTTCATTTTCATATCGGCTATTCTTGGTATCAGTTATTTCATTCTCCACTGTATTATTAGCTACATGGATAAGTGTGAGTACACACTTAGGTTGGCGAAATTCGGCAAATGTACCGAACATTTAATTTGACAGTATTCGTGGAATTATGTAGCCAACCCGATAGTGAAGCTATGAGGTTTCTAAACGGCTTTTACCGATCATCAAACATCTTTTTTTTAGCGTGGTGTAATCATCAAATGAGTCCCAGGGCAGAGCGAGAGGGACTGTCAGACTCGTACTGACTAAAATCCACGGTGTCCTCCAATAGTCCTTAACGTTCTGGGGTCACGATAAGTATTCGTGAGTCCCGCGACCATCATCAAACATCATACGGTAACTTTCATTGTTGAATCATGCAAATCTTGCTAACTAGCTAACTTTAGTTGCTTTTTCTCGAAAGTTAAGCATGTCAGTATGTATTGTTTTTACTGCCAGGACACATTGACACCTCTATATGAGAAAAAGCTAAAATAGTCTATCACCTCTGAGAATCGGAAAGAGTCAGAGCTATACAAGTCGTCTAGCGCCATCTCGTTTCCACACTGGAATTACTCTCGCTTTATGACGTCATGGTAGGCCATCTGGTACATTCATGTTGGGACCGTTCGTAGTAGCTTCTTAGGTTTTGCCGTTGGAATCGTACCGACCCGACCCGAACCAGTGAGCACCATCCCTAAATGTAATTTAATAGAATTATATTCTGTGTATTATTAAAATTCGTAACTCAATAATACAATTTAAATACAGTCCGAATTCTCTCACTGTTTTGGTAATGTACCACTGACTATAATTGGGTCGAATGAAATTTATTCGATATCGATAATCACGTACTATGAATCGAATAGAATTTTAATCGAGCTGAAAAGCAAATAAATTTGTAAATTTTACGGTTATTTCACCGTTTTCGTGAATTATTCGGACATTGGTCGTGGGTCCATGTATATCGAACTGATGCGTACAACAGTTGTTGATGATTTTTCAACCATAAGCCTAGAGAAGTAAGGTTGCAAATTGATCAACCTCCATTGTGCGATTGTGCTCACCAAAAAGTTGATATTATACTGGTTTGCTTGAATTTAGCAGAAATTGTTTCAAATTCGAATGATAACCAGCAATCACACAGTATTAAAATTTTAAACTCTATATTGGTCATTACTCGTCTGTCTGTAAAAGTAGGTACTCGTAGATATTGAATATCTACATTTTTTTTTAATTTTAGCAATCTCATTTTGATTCTAGATTTTCGGAGCACGCACATTAAAAAAAAACTTAGTTATATTTATATCATGTACGCCTTTTAAGTTTTAATTTACATGGAAAGATACAAAAAGTTGTATATTTATTTAGTAACCTCGCCCTCGTTTAGTTTTTTTTTCTTTTTAATTTTTAATTTTCATCCATATTATTTATCTTAAAAAACTTAATTCTCTATTTATTTCCAAAAGCTAATTAACCTTTCATACACAAGCTCAAAAAAATCTACAAATAAACTAACTCTTTTCAAAAGTAAAGTAAATAACAGCTTTTCTTTTCCTTCTGACATTTGAAGGTTACTTCTGTAAAAGTATTATAATGATCTCTATTTTTATTTCTATAAGGTCGCTTGTAGGTTGACGATGGAAGAGAAAAAAAAAACTAATTATTATTCGTCACAAGCAGTCGACATATCATTGGCACGTTCCCTCGTCCCTTACAAGTAATTCGAGTTGAAAAATAAACCGGTTTCTGCAGAATACGTAAGTTTTAATCAAACACTGGGTTAAGGGAATGCTGGGTTGAAAAAATGGTTTGAAAAACAGGCTGTAGAATTTATTTATGCCCTGTTTAAAACGCGTTTATTTTTATTTTTATTAAGGCAACGAATAGCTCTGCGAGAATCGTCCGGAGGACACGGTGGAGCATACGGTGCAGGACTGCCCCGCTTGGGCAGAGCACCGCCGTGTCCTCACGACGGCGATAGGCGGAGACCTCTCGCGCCCGGCATTGGTCAAGGCCATGCTGTGGGGCGAGACGGAGTGGGAAGCGGTCGCCTCCTTCTGCGAAGCAGTCATGCTCGCGAAGGAGGAGGCAGGCCGCGTGAGAGAAAGGACAGCGTCCTCCCTCCACCCCAGCCGCAGTGGTAGACGTCCACGGCGACGGACGTCGGCAGACGATCTCCTGCTACCGTAGGCGGGCGGCGGGTAATGGGCGACTCGCTGTCCGACCATGGACCATGCCCGGGTCGACGGCGCGTTGTGTTCCACGCGCGCCTCAAGGTGTGTCAGCATGGTGACGGGGCCTGCAGAGGGCCAAAGCCTGCCGGGGTCGCGGGACTCACAAATTACCGTAACCCCGGTACGTAAATGGCTATTGAAGGACACCGTGGATTTTAGTCAGTCAAGACTGAAAGTCTCTCTCATTTGATGATTTTACCACGATAAAAAAAAGGCGCCGGTTACTTACTTTTTATAAGCTTTTATTTGCTTTTATTTACTACCTGTCCCATTGTATAATCAAATCTTGCAAGTTAAATTTGATTTTTTTTCCGTTTTCCGATTGAGCTGAAATTTTGCACGTATTTGTATATCGCGTGATATTGTAATATTATGATGACATGGAGCTGATCTGATGATGAAGCTGGAAGGTGGCCATAGGAATTCTGTAATGAAACGTCGCAAACCTATCTAGTTTTATTTGTCTTGACGAGTACTTTGTCTATCATAAGTAATTTTTTAACAATAATGCCTTTGTCAAACAGACAGGCGAGTCCGAAGCGATACGAGACGTCAGTCGATAGTTCTGTCACGCTATCGGATCGCTTTCGCTTTTCTATGTGACTGGATTCAAACAATTCCATACATTACAAATAAAAACGCTTCGCTTCGCATTCGCGACGCCTGTCTGTTTGACAAAGGCTAAGCTTGTTTTTAAAAAGAACATAGTTTTAAAATGACTTACTGGTTTTCTTTTTCCATCCCCAATTTTTTTGTTAAAAAGGTTTGTTGTAAACCTCGATATAAACTTTTTACGACCAGGCACTGTATATGTTTCCACCTTTCTACTAAAAATTTATCAGAGGACAGTACCCTAATTCATAAGGCTTATCATAAAATTTAATTTTAACTAAAGTTTTTATTACTTTTAGTTTTTGTCCTTATCTGTATTTTAAACTTTAATATTTATATGTAAATATGGTTTATTTACATTGTAAATAGATAAAGGAATCGTAGTTAGTTATCATTCAAAGTTTCGGGAGCTAGCGATTTTGTGTAAGCAGTTATCTTTTCTAATTAGTTCCTGAACGAGTTGGGTTGTTTGTTTAATTCGTTGAATCAATATTTCTTTTGGGAAAATGTTTGAGTTTAATTTCCTGTACAAAATAAGTAATTTATTGGCTATTAATTATTTAGGGTTGTTGCTGAGTTGTTTTACCTCTGATTTTTTTAAAATAACATAAAAGAAAAAAACCTTTAGAAAGAAAAATTAAAGGTTGTTTATTTATTTTGAAAATACATGTAACAAATAACTTTTACAAATTATAATAATTTACCATTTAATGACTTTAAAAGTTAAAAATATAATTTAAGTTCCTTATGGAGTGTTACATACATAATAATATAATTTAACTGTTAAGAAATAATTACGTATATTTTATTTCTGTTTTTTTTTTAATGCTCATTTTATTTTTGTATTGCGTGAATGTTAGAAGCCGTAAAACGTATATCTCTTAGTATATTAGCACAAGCGTACAGTCAAACAAGGTATTTGGTGAAAAGTAAAAATAGTCATATTTCTATAGTAAAAAAAATATTCTGATGAATAATGAATTTTTAAGCTAATGTTTCACATAAAGGAATGGTAATTGGCAAAATTAATTACGGGAGACAAGTGAAACCACTGACTGCTGTTAGCACACTGTCTATTCGACGTTAACGAGGTGGGGACGCAGCCCGCCACACACACATGTAAACACATACATAACATCTCCTCCCTCATTTGAAGACATATCAAATAGTTATATACAATATACATCACAACAAACAATTTTTCAACATTACAAAAAGGGCTTATAGTCTACGCGAGGAATGTTTCTCAACTGTTTATTCGGACATCTCGAAACTTGTGGCTCCGACACTGTTATTGCGGAGGATGAAGGTGGCAAGTTTGTGATAACACTTCCTTCCTCCCCTGCAGTCGGCTCTGTAACGCTATCAGCTGACGAATTGCTGTGACTTTCGTAGTCATCGAAATCGTAATGTTGTTGTGTTGGTTGTGTTACATTATCTTTGCATGATATTATCTGGTTCTTGTGCTTTTTTACATCAGCTGTAGTACTCGAATCATGAATTAAATACAATACTTTTCCCAGTTGCTTTTTAATAACACCCTTGCACCACTGGTATTTAAAACTGTTTATATACTTTTTATACAATATTTGTTCGCCAGGTTTAAACACTTGTTTATTATTTCCTCTATATGATTTAATCTGCGAGCACTGTTGATGTTTAACATTATCATTTGGAGACGTTAGAGAGGACGACGGAGTTTTAGGGTTTAAAAAATCTAACCGTGACCTAAGCTTATGCCCATATACTAACTCAGCTGGTGAGAAACCCGTGACAGAATGGACAGAATTCCTATAATCGAAAAGGTATTTTAATATCTTCAACTTACAGTCTGTCTTATTTCGTGAAGAGAGGATACTGGATTTTATACCCTTTTTCACTATTTTCACGAAACTTTCTGCCTGACCATTACTTGCTGGGTTATAGGCCGGTGATGTCAAATGGGTTATGCCGTTTAGTAAACAAAAGTTTCTAAATTCATAAGACGTGAACGCGGAGCCGTTATCGCTAACGATTGTGTGAGGCAAGCCGTATCTTGACATAAAATCGTATAATTTTTCGGTAACCGTTGTTGAGGTAGTTGACGAGCTGACGTCATACACTTCCACCCATTTGGTGTGTGCATCTACTACTACTAAAAACATTTGGTTATTCACTGGTCCGAAAAAATCAATGTGTATCCTGTAAAATGGCACCGGCGGGTATTGCCATGGAGCGAGCGGCGCTCGGGCAGGGGACGGTCGCAGCTGTTGACATACCTTACAGGAGTTAATCATTGCTTCCAACGCTGCGTCTACCCCCGGAAACCAAAAACGCGACCTGGCTTCTGCTTTGGTTTTCACTATGCCTAAATGTGAGTTGTGTAATTCTAACAAGACTTTTGTGCGTAATTTCTCAGGTAGAATGACCTTGTGCCCTCTCATGAGACACCCGTTCTCGTACGATAACTGTGTCCTACATAAATAGTATGGTTTTATTCGTACATCTAATAATAATTGCCTTGGCCAACCGCTAAGAACATAACTAATTACTTTCTTTAAATCAACATCTTCGTTTGTTTCTTTACGCAACTCATCCAAGGTCACCGGCATATTCCCTTCGACAACAAAGTTAACATACGACGCGCGATCAATAAGCGCAGAGGTAGCGGCGGCGTGTGCGTCGCCCTCCCACTCGCTTCTCGATCGCTCAACTTCGCGTAAACTCGCGCGAGATAAATAATCTGCGTTATTGTTGATGCTCCGTACGTATTCGATGGTATAGTTATATGCACTTAAAAACATTGCATACCTTTGCAGCCTATTGGCTGAGACTTCTGGTATCCCCTTATATGGACCAAATATAGATATTAGAGGCTTATGGTCGGTTCGTAAGAGGAATGGTTCCGACCTTCCGTACAGATATTGGTGATATCTTTTTACTCCAAAAATAATCGCGGTTGCCTCTTTTTGTATCTGTGAGTATTGTTTCTCCGCGGTATTCAAAGTACGAGACGCGAATGATATCGGGCGTTCTATACCGTCATTATCAATTTGTGATAGAATCGCTCCCAAGCCGTAAGGTGATGCGTCTACCGTCAAAATGATTTTAGATTTGTAATTGAAGTGGGTTAGTACTTGATCGGAAGTTAAATATTTTTTTATTTTACGGAAGGCGTTTTCATGATCTATGGTCCAATTCCACTTAACCCCTTTTTTTAATAAATCGTATAACGGACAAAGAATACTCGATGCTTGAGGGACGAAATTCCTGTAATAATTCACTAGCCCTAGAAACGATTGCAATGTGTTAACATTTGTCGGAACCGGAGCATCCACGATGGCTTTTACTTTAGATGGATCTTTCTGCAACCCGTTCTTACTAATTACGTAACCTAAATACTTTATTTCATCTTTAAAGAAATCGCATTTTCCTTTTTGTAAGGTCAATCCCGCATTTTGTAACCTTTTAAGAACTACGTGTAATCTTTCCACATGCAATTCTGATGATTCAGCTGTTACTAATATATCGTCGAGCAGACATAAAACCCCATCTAGCCCGGACAGCAAAGACTCCATAGCTCGCTGGAAAATTGAAGGTGCGCTTGACAGACCAAACACTAGACGCGTATAATTAAACAATCCGCGGTGTGTATTAATACATGTCAAGTTCTGTGATTCCTCGTCAAGTAAGAATTGGTTGTATGCCATCGATAAGTCTATTTTCGAAAACTGTTGACCACCGTGTAGTTTTGAAAATAATTCATGGATAGTGGGTAGTGGATATTGTTCAATTTCTAACAACTTATTAATTGTTACAGAATAGTCCGCACAAAGTCTTACGGAACCGTCACGTTTAAGCACCGGCACGATAGGTGACGCGTAGTCTGAATGTTGAACCGGTTTCAATACACCCAGGCTCACTAAACGTCCCAACTCCTTATCAACTTTGTCGCGTAATGCAAACGCAACAGGTCGCGCCTTAAAGAAAACCGGTTTAGTATCGTGTTTTAATCTTAACTTAACTTTATAATTTTTAAAAGCGCCTAGTTTATCGGAAAACACTTCAGGGAATTGCAACTGTAATTTTTCGACTATGTTTTGGCTATTACCGGCTAGCAAGTTGACCGAAGTTAACTTTAATTTAAATTTCGATATAAAGTCTCGGCCTAGCAGCGGTGGGCCGCCATGGCGTATTACATATACGTTGAGTGTGTGGGTGCACTGCATATACGTTATCGGCAGACACACATACCCGACGCACTCCATTAAGCTACCCGTGTAACTATAGAATCTCTTCTGAGACGCTCGTAACGGCAATCCGTAAAATAATTTATCGTAGGTACCCTTGGATATCACGGTAACCGCTGAACCACTATCAATTTGGAATTCTACCCTCTTATCATTTATTGTAACCGTTTCTGTCATAGGTTCCCCCCCAGCGGAATGTATATTATATAACGATTTACCGTCATCGTCCTCGCTTACATCTCCCGTTTGCACGAAGTTAACTTTGCCACACATCTTACGCAGATGACCTACAACGTTGCACTTTTTGCACTTGTACTTCGCGAATCGACATTCTGAAGATGTATGGTTAACGCGACCGCATACCGAACACTTATTTTTTCCGCCACCGGTGGGTTTAGCACTAGTTTGTCCCTTCACGATTTTGAACACTTGAGCTCGTTCCGCCACGGTAGTAGCTGTAGCAACAGCGCCTGCGCGCGCGCACCGTACGCTTTCCGCCACCTCCACCGCCTTTGACAAGGTCAAGTTCGCCAAATCATACGCGAACAGCTTCTCTCGTTCAGGACCCGCTTCCATTCCCATGACGAATCGATCGCGCAATGCCTCTTCAACATTGCTAAACTCACAATGGACTGTGAGTCCTCGTAGCCGCGCCGCCCACTGGGTATATGACTCGCCTGGCTGCTGCGTCGCTGCGTAGAAGTTGTGGCGCTCACTAAAGCCGCATCGTTTTGGGGTAAAATGATCATCTAGCAGCTTCACTAGATCTTCATACGGCACCAGTTGCACATCTTTAGGCAGAGCCAGATCCGCTGCCAGTTTGTAGGTACTGTCATTGAGTGCGCTGAGTAGTATCGCTCGCCGCTTGATTCCCGTCGCATCGCTTTTTGCATCAATATCGTTTGCAATGTACCACTGTGTCAAACGACCTTTGTAAGTTTTCCAGTCATTTACATTGTGATCGAAATTTGATAGAATTCCGAAAAATGACTGAGCCATTTCTTCGCTAATTATTTTTTTTTCTTTTACTGTGGGTATAATCTTCGTCGCCAATTGTTAAGTTCGTTACGGGAGACAAGTGAAACCACTGACTGCTGTTAGCACACTGTCTATTCGACGTTAACGAGGTGGGGACGCAGCCCGCCACACACACATGTAAACACATACATAACAAAAATTACTTACCCAATGATTAATGACTTTAATTAGTAAAAGTATTATTTTGTTTAATTAAAAATAATGTTTTAAAAAAATGTACAAAAGCCGTAATTTATGATTCTTTTAACTGTAATCTTACAAATGAAGAAAATATTTCAAATAAATAAGTAATTAAGTTAATACTATTACAATTTCTATTTTGATAACGTTTACTTTGCTGGTCTAATCTTAATTAATTACTATGTCCAATTAGTAATAAATCTCTTTAATCATAAATGTTTTCTTAGAACACAATTCTTATGAAAACTTGCTGTATGTCCAAGATTTAATCACAACTCTGTATTTAGAACAGTTAGTATTTTAATTAAAAGTTTTTTTTCTAGGATTTAATTGCAACTCTGCAAACTGGTTTTCATTTCAAATGAATACAAAGTCACTGTCTCCCGAACTATATCGTAATATATCTAAACAATCAATGTACCTAAGTAATAATGGTGTCATTAATAATTAATATCTTTTTCTCACTTTTGTAATTTTATTTAAAAAACTGTCACAATATTCTAATGGTTGTCACTTAAGAAATGATCCGAAAAATTATTATCCATCTATATTTATAAAAAAATGTTATGTTGGTTTGTGTACGCTTCAAAAACCCAAAAAGTTCTGCACCGATTGAGCTGAAATTTTTGCATGATATATAATATATCAAGGATAGTTTTTATCTATTTTTTGCATCAGTCACATATCCGCGACCGCGAAAAAACAGTTTTTTTGTGCCACAGCACAAAAAAACTGTGAAGCGAAGCGAAGCGTGACAGGGTAGTGTGACCTGACAGCTAGTTTTTTATAAATGAAAAATATCATAACAAAAAAGTTTGAATATTGCCTGTGTAACTTAATTTGTGACCATTTTGCAAATTGTAACAGGGTTTATGATTATCATTATCAACATGACAGTCCACTGGCTGGACATAGGGACCGCCACAGCGCATGAACCTTTTTTTTAGCGTGGTAAAGTAATCAAATGAGTCCTCCCGCCCAGAGCAGGGCAGGAGGGTCTGTCAGACTTGTACTGATTAAAATCAGTCAGTTTAACACACGGTTTAGTCAGTTTACTGACTAAAATCAGTACAAGTCTGACAGACGCTCACAGCGCATGATCCTAATATAGTTTTGATAAACTAGCCACTTTAAGCCTAAATTTTCAAGCTCCGCTAAAAATTGTATATCACAATTTAAATGTCCGATTTAATAATATAAAGCTGTTTGTAAACGAAACGATTTCTGCTGTGAAGTTTTAATCCACGAAGTTGCGACAAATCGAGCGGCTCAGCTTAATGCGATTACGTCTGTTCTCGGTAAACTATTTGGTATGCAATGTTCGCTACATCGTTAATGCGTTTGTATCGAGAATATTTTTGCTGAAATCGTTTCGAAAAAAAAAATAACATTTTGACTGTACCTTTTTCACGCAATAATTATATCTGATTTTTTTATGGTAATAATTTTATTTATTAACTAGCTCGTGCACACGAATCCGCCCGCGTCTTTGAAATATACGGGAGTTGCATTGTTTTTTTGTGGACACCCATATTTTTTTCTGAAATAAGAATGATTTAAGTCACTTCTTATAGAATCAGCAATCTGCAAATGAACAATCACTAAAGTGAAATGAAATGAAGAAGTCTTCACTGGAGCGAAGCATCGGTATAACACAAAAGAATTTTAACTACGAAGTGAAATAAACCTTATATGGCTATGGATTAAAATAAATTGTTGCGTGAAATTGTCTGTTGTTTTGAGAGGAGCATAGTTCAAGTGTATAGTTTCAGGAATACAGTGATTCCCGTTCACTTGTAAGCGTTCGATGCGGTTGAGGAATTTGAAGTTTAGTTCAGTCGCTCAAAGTGAATAAGATCACACATGAATGGAAGTGCATTTTGATCTGCGTCGTCGATTAAATGATTGGCTTTAGAATTCATTCGTTTAGCTTGAAGTAAAGATGCACAGCGAGTAAAGATGCACAGCGAGTAAAGATGACTGAAATAGTACATTGTTCTCCAAGGGGTGAAAGTAACTTTTTTTCTCCCGAGACGAGTTTTGGCGCCTGAACGAAATGCCCTCATTTCGTTAATAGTTCTTTCAAATATTTTTTTAAAATTATGTTGATAGATGAATTAAATTTTTATCTGTCATCTTGTTTGTTGATAGATATAAAAGATGCACAACATAAGGCGAACGATTTCGCGGGTATGAGCTAGTTTTGAATAAAATAATAAAAAGGAATAATAAAGGTCATTGTGTGTTTGACTCCAATTTTTTTGACATGAGTGTGTCCGTCCAGGTTGACTCTCAAAAAATAATTGAATATACCTCCTACCGATTTATTTGTAAAAGTGACAGCCATAAGATAGTAGCAAATATCACAAACAATAATGCCTTTGTCAAACAGACAAGCGAGTCCGAAGCGATACCGAACCAATAAGAGACGTCAGTCGGATAGTTCTGTCACGCTATCGGATCGCTTTCGCTTTTCTATGTTACTGGAGTCAAACAATTCCATACATTACAAATAAAAACGTCACGCTTCGCATTCGCCACGCCTATCTGTTTGACAAAGGCTTAAAATCTACTCGGACATTTTATCATCAGTTATATCAGTTTTAATTGATTAATAATTAAATACTAAATTATTATAATTTGTCGTACTGACAATATTGTGTTATAGAATGGTGTGTTTGTGTTGGATTAAAATCTTTTTGAAATTATTTTTAGAAACATTGGTTACTTATTCTCATTGTGTATTTGACGTGGTTCATTTTAGGCTTTTCCTATTCAAACCGGAGCGGTATTCGCAACCGCTTTGGATAGCGATATTCCAATGGATATACGGATAATGCGACATTTAAACCGCGGCGGTATTCATTACCGGAGGCGGTAGCGGTATTCACGACGCTCGAGTTGTAGTGTCATGGAGTTTCGCCTAACACGTGGTACGTATCGCGTCTGGTTTTGCGTCAGCTGGGGAAATACGGGGAATCGCTCGGGTATTATCGCTACCGACGGTAGCGAATACCGATTCCTTTTATTCGAACAGGTCTTTATTTGTTAAATATGAGTGTTATGATTGTCAAGCATAGCAGACTATAATGTTCTTACTGCTAGATGTATGCTAGAGGTAGATGTCACATTACTTCGGTGGTAGTGGCTAGTGGTGATGCAAATTGCCCAAAGTTTTTCACCTGTCACGGTACTTATAAGTCACGACCGACAAACTCGTAAGTCGAGGCTTTTGCCTCTGGTTCCAATAATATTGACTTACCTACTTATTATATTCGTAAATAATTATAATGAGTTCATAAATTTTCATGCCAAATTAATACATAACCTAAATGAAAATACAAAATTAATTGTACAAAATTCGTAGTAAATTTTTTCGTTTATCTTTTATTAAAATATGGTTTTTTTTTTAAGAAGCCGTCCCCCACACTAGGAATTTCTTCCTGTATCGTGGGTGCGTTTACAAACATAGAAACTCACATACACAAACACGCAGACCGAGAACAACTACTTGCAGATCGTACAAATATTTGTTTTGTGCGGGGATCGAACCCGCGACACGCTGCGCAGCAGTCGAGCGCTCAGCCACTGCGCCAACCGTGTCGTTAAATAAGGCTCAATATAACTATATACTATATATACTCAATATAAGGCTCAATTTGAAGTGTATAACGTCTCATATTATATTCTGGCTTGATTAATTTTAACGTAGTCAAATACGAGTACGTGGCACATTTTCTAGACCATTTAATATTAAATCTAATAAGACTTGATCTGTATTAAAATTTTATAAAAGCTCAAATTAGCTAAGTTTTTCCAAGAAAGCAAACTACTTCAAAATTTGGATTAGTTATCTTTGATTTATCTAAATTCGTATACGATCATTTCGTAGAATTCATGACAAATATTCTTTCGAAACTTACAAAATATGTGAAATATGTTTGTGAAAACTTAAAACGTTTACATAACACAGTTTAAAGTCGCCATTGAATGATAAGGCCGCTTTAACATTATCAACTGTGATAAAATTTGTAAAACTATATCACAGTTACATATATTAATGTAATCTAATCTTTTGCTTGAGCAATAGAATCGAACATATACTCGTAGTATCATTTTATTGCAGGGTTATGATTCAAATAAAGTGGTATTTTTAGACCCGCTGTACACCATCAATATTAATACCCAAAATTCACAAATAACTCAGAATTTATTAACGGTTAAACTAAAAGTTTAATGCACGGATGAACATTAATTTTATTTCGTCCATTATCCTATATGATTAAATACGAGTATGTGTATACATAATTATGCGGTACATAATTCCGTTAAATATTGCATGTTTGTTGAAAATATTGAAATTAACTGTAATTTTGTGTACAGAATTGGAATACACATTGATCATTGTAATTACTTGGCCACAAATTCGGGCTTATTGCGACTTTTTGCAGTGATGTCACGATATGAACGCCATCAAATTCGAAACAGAATTAACGGGAGAGAGCTTAAATTGCAAGATAGACTCCTTGCCGACAACACTCTTGCGTTTGCACTGAAGCATGCCCAATTATTGTATCTATAAGTTACCAAGATTAGACAAAGTAATTTTTTTATAAACAATTGTACAGTTATTATATGACTGAAGAATAGCAACATGTTCTTTCCACACTTAAACATTGATTTTTACAAAACTCTATCGTGGTAAGCTCGCCATGCTAGGAGTTTGCTAGTTTCTACTCGTACACACGAATCGCGACAGCACTCACGCGGCCGCGGTGGAAACAACTGACACTGGCGCGTGTCACATCGGAAGTCGCAACACCTGAGGTCGTAAACAGAGTATAATAATAGAGCTTTTATAATTAATTAATGAAGAACATTGTTTTCCACATAATTATACTTATAAAACGAGTGACATATAGCGAATGACTGTAAGCAGTTGGGATGTAAAATTAAAAGCATTATCTTGTATGCCAGTCCATTGGTATGTAAGCACAAGTTTTTTTTTTATACGTTAAATTTTATGTAATATTGTAACCAAAGAAGGATTCTTATGTTATTCTTAGACCTGGAGCCATAGAGCCTTTGAATCGTAGATCAAGATTTATGTAAACGTTCCTTCGTACCTACATTCTATTTATCACATAAAAAGCCTTGTCACAAGATTTCTGTATTTTATTTACACTTTTAGTACTTGAAGTATTATGTACTGTGTTTACTGTATTGAAAATTTATAAAAAAGGTTTTTAATGTACAACGAGGAACTCATTTCTTCCATCAAATTAAGGTTAACGTTCCTGTTTACTTTATGTGACAAAAACTGGAAAAGTCATGCCAAGGTTAAACTCACAAATCACTTTCAAACGTAAAACATACCACTACTACGCTAGGAATAGGGAAAGTATAGAACTACCTTCAGTAAGAACTTTATACGGAAGAAGAACTATTCAGTTTGAGGGAGCGCAGATTTATAATAAATTACCGAAAGAAATAAGGGATTCTTCATGTATTAATATATTTAAGGTTATAGAAATGTCAGAAAAAACGTGAATATTGGAACGGGGGCAAATTATAGAAATTTGCAAAATGGCGTTTATGCTTTAGCTCTCGATCTAAACTAAACTACTACAAACTACGCACTATACTATCAGTCTACACTACAACTACAAAATCTTAAACATTTATCGAACACTTTTGACATTGATATAAGGTCCGTTTTGCAGTTACACTTTTTTTCGACAAATGTTTAACAGATGATTAACTTATTGTTGTAAGTAAGGCTGTAAAAGTCTGTCTAAATTTAGTACCGGACTTCCAAGCAAGTGATTTTTTTCTAAATATATATTTTGATGCACAGAAAATGTGATGTGGATTATGCATCATCTTTTTGTAGTCTGTCTAAACACTAATAGGTATAGGAGGCTCCTTCCAATGCAATTCGAATCATGATGTCATAAAGCAGTCTTTAACTTTGTTGAAATAAGGTTGATTTTAGGTTTGCACTACCAGAGGAGAATATTTTAAGAAACGTCAAAGCAAACACACCATTCTATTGTAACATTAAAATGTATTAAATACTATTTAATAATGAGAAATAAGCCAGATATGCTGTTTATATTATGGGAAAGAATAAACGTTTAACTGGAAAGATAATTGTTTTATTTGAAAATATGTTTTTAAGCTATTGCATAGCTTTTATCGCGGGCTTGAGCGCGGCGACAAAATCAAGAAATTCCTTAACGAAAATAAACCTAACACTGTCACATCTGTCATGTCAACGTAAATGAATGAAATTAGAATGAATTATATTTTTTCTTGACATTTCACTTGATTGACGTGGCTGACCATAGCCTAATTAGAAGAGTAACTTCCCATAGAGCAACGATGAGATCGTCCAATCGTTCAGCGCTGCACGATTGTATAGTTTTGCTGTCAGTAGCTTAGTAAATGCCAAACTTTAGACCCAGTCTGGAGTAAGCGCTGCAGCGACGTCACAAGCTTGTGTTTATAGAGAATAGCAGTGCAGAAGTCTGCTCCTATGTCTTTGAGAATTTAGCCCAGCAGTGAGATGTTAATGACAAACAAACAAAAATTGTGGTAGAGGAACAGTGTATAAGACGGAGACGCGAGGTATAATGGGGACATACACTCTTTAGGGATACTTAACGCAACACTAACGTAGCGCAAGCGCCATCAGGACGTCATTTGCAAGCGGCCATTAACAAATGGCGTTCTGTTGGCGCTTGCGCTACGTTAGTATTAAGTTTGTCTTAAGTGTGTGATTTTGTTGTCTTATACACTGTTCCCTTAAGGAACTAATTTGTAAGTTTTATTTTCAGAAATATAGAAGTGATTAAAAGAAACTATTGCAATAACGTGAATCGTGATTGGTGAATTCCTGCGCATTAATTTTCTCTTCTCATAAAAACCTGTCCTCTCTGTCTTTTATAAACCATCTTGAATATAAAACACGTACGTAGTTTGAGGAACAACTTTCCAGAGGGTAGTATGAAATTAATTTATCCTCTGTACTTGTATGCTTTACATTTTAACCGCTTACCAAGTTGGCAAGCTGCCTCGTTCCGACATTTTGTGGAATAAGTAGGGGTCGTGTTATGTTAGAAGATATATGGCATAAAATATTACTGGTTGAAGAATTGTAAAATTTTATGCAAGTATAATATTCATACTTGAATATTTATAAGATACAACATCACACTCTTCGATAAATTCCAAAGAAACCCATTGTAGATGGTTTAACTTATAAACAAACATTTTAAATGCGAGAGTATTTTTTTAAAGTCTATAGCAGAGCGAAGGAATCCTGAGCGTAGCGAGAGATTCCGAAGCAGATTCTTGAGCGAAGCACACTAACATCAAATCATTTTATATGGTGAAAAGACTGTGCCCAAGTGATAAGACAGTTACAGACTACTGTTCATAGACAGGGTCTATTATTCGTAGTTATTTTAACTATTTTAAACTGAACTAGCAGGAACTACGAACAGTAGACCCTGTCTGTCCCTGTTCTTGTCACTTATTATTTTTTAATTTTGTTCCAAGACAGTTAAATTAAAGCCTGCCGGGGTCGCGGGACTTACCCATTACCGTGACCCCGGTACGTAAAGGGCTATTGAAGGACACCGTGGATTTTAGTCAGTACAAGTCTGACAGTCCCTCCCGCCTTGCCCTGGGTGGGAGGACTCATTTGATGATTTTACCACGATAAAAATAAAAGACAGTTAAGTTCATTCTTCAAAACTTCATCGAGTTTCATTGCCACAATGCTTTTCTGGTGGTCTAGGTTACACGAGGAATAGAAAAGGTGAACCAAGATTATTCATACACATTTCTCAAAGAGACTGAACTACCGCTAAATGCCAAAACATAAAAAAAGTATTTAACCCTACCTTCCTAACACAAATTGATGGAACCTGTTGAATTATACATTTGAATTGGTAATTTTTCCGAAGGCAACAAATGGGTACAGAATTTTGTATTCCTGCGTTGTGATGCCAGTGAATGCTGGACTGAATAATACTTGATTGAGGTCACTAATCGTGGTGGAGAATAAATTAGTTCTTTTTAGAAAAAATGGCCAAATTGTGGCCAGTAACACGTAGATGAGAAAAGAAGTGATGATTAATGGTATAAAGGAGGTTGTTAAAAGAAATGACTGCTGACTGCTGATATCACGAGTATTAGGTAAGTAGTAAGCGATCTCAGTAATGAATGATGTCCGGGTTAAGTCGCGCTTGCCGAGGTTGGTCTGTGGATGGGTGACCATCTGTCATAGCGAGTTTCCTCCGTGCCTCGAAAAGCACGAAAGGCCTTTGGTCCCGGCTGTCATTTGTAAATCAGTATTAGTCAGAAGCTGTAAAATTCTGTCAATCGGTCTTATCATGGGTTATCGTTTTACCCAGTTAATGAGTTGTGGAGGTCCGATAGCAGTCGCTCGATGTAAAATACTGATATGCAGTTGAATCTGATTCGACTGGAAGCCAAGCCAATATAGGTGGGAACAGGCTAGGCAGATGACTAAGCGATCTCAATAAGGGTGAACACGTCAATGAACTCCATGAGAGACGAGTACCCTGTTTCGTTTTAGGGGGGTCTAAAAATCCTCAATTGAATACTTCCACCCTATAAAGAACAGGATGACTGTCACTGTTGTTTCACTGTTAAGACAGTCCTGCGATTCCAGCTGGCTTTTGCCCCTAAACCCCGCCAGTTTTTTGAAAGTTCTTTTAAAGAGCGCGTGGTAATCGACGTGCTGTCAACTCGGACTAGATCTTAATCAGTGATTAAACAGTGAGCTAGCTATCCATTACTCGCCGTTCAAAAGCCTGCGGTTGCAGTTGCTGGAAATTACTCCGTGATATCTGATCCCCTGGGTGTCTTCCACGGTGGCTGGGCGTGAGATGAAAGATGTTCTCTCCCTCAGTCCGTCTCAGCCTAAACCAGAGCAAGACGTGAGAGGTCGTCGTCACACGAATCCCGTCTTGAAGTAGGTAAGTAAAAATACAACCATGGTACAGTCAGTTAGTTTCAGAGAAATTTCACCTCCTTTGGTAGTGATGTCACGGGTGAGTTTTCTCTGAAGTTTACCATACCTGTTGTCATAATTCCTTAATACCTCAATGTTGAAACTATCCCATTGTTTGCCATTTCACACGATCGTATTTGGTTGTGTGATCAAACAATATACGTGCGCAAACCTATGCAAATAAGACATGGAGGAATGTTTGCTGTAAGTTCAGAGCCTCCGACCCAAATCCGGCAGCGGTTGAAGAAAACATGGATTGAATTTGGAACTTGTCGATCATTGAATTTGTTTGAATAAAAAATTTGATTCGATAAAATCTAATGGCACTTTGGACCCTGTTCCCGATGCTAGTGGGTCACTATTTTTTATATTTCTAAATGTATTTTTAATTTTTTTTTGTGAGAATATTTAAAAATGTAAACAGATAGGAAAAGAAAATGAATAAATGGACTAAAATATTATGTTACGATTTTACATCCCCTAGAGGGCGCCATATTGGATTTGGTGACACGTCACCTACCCTATAACCAGCGAGACGACACTGACGACACAACTGAGACGCTAACGACACCTTATTTGTCATGTAATGATAAGAAGTTTAGAAGTTATGAGGGAACAAACAAACATACATATATACATACCGGTCAAAATCATAACCCTCCTTTTGGCTTTGCCGTAGTCGGGTAAAAATACAAAGCAAGGGAGCGCACATGGCGAGATGTGTTCAAGGCTTGATGCACGCATCACGCGACTTGTGTAGCAAGCTTTTAGAAAGGACCAATTTGTCACAACAGCGATTTTTGACCTCGGTTCCAACGGTTGTCGTCAGTTAACCGACTAGTCGGATTGTCGGCTATTCAGTCCATCCCTAGTTTTCATATCTATCAGATCTGATTAGGCTAGACTTTAGCATTTACAATATTATGTCTGACAGATATAAATCTTAGTTGTCGGCGCCAGACGGCCTGAGCAATATGTTACATTGTTTATCTTTTCTCTAATGTAGATTTTCTGCGTTTTAGGTTAAGGGCACACGAGAAATTCTGTCACTTTCTTTTTAATTTAAAATTAACGATGATCGGGCAACCGGAGAGGTGGGAAAAGATCGTCGGCTCACAGGACGTGGGCGGACGGCTTTGTACTCAAAGCCGTTAAGGTCGACTGAGGCGTAATAATTTTATCACAGGACGTGATAAAATTATTATGTTTGCGGGTCAACTATGGCCTGAAATTGCCCAACAAAGAGGACCAACAAAGAGGACCCTCAACAGAGATGTTCTGGAAGGAGAATGAGCAGGCAGTCACACAGATGTGGGTTAAGGTCTCTTTCTTGTCTTTCTTTCTAAATCTTTTCTTTTCTTCCTAATCTTTTTTTTTTGACTTACCGATATTGTATCTCCGTCATCTGCCTTTATTTAGACGATTTTCACACCACTTCTGCGAGGTTGGGTCGAGGCGGTCTACAGGTAGGACAGTCTTAAAAGAGGAATGCGACTCTGGAACGTAAATGACATGTGAAGGAACAAGGTGACTTTTAGTAAGTAAACTCTGACAGTCTATTTCACTTCACCGAGAGTGGGAGGATTCATAAAAGGCGCATAAATCGTTCAGTGCGGTCGAATGGTTTACGTATATCTAAGCCATCAACTGAATTCATAGAAGCCAAAATAGGATCGAAAAGTGGAATTCAACGAGAATAAATCCCCTTCACCACCAAGCACCGGTCGCTGGAATGTACGAATTACCGTGACCCCGGAACGTAAAGGGCTATTGAAGGACACCGTGGATTTTAGTCAGAACGAGTCTGACAGTTCCTCCCGCTCTGCCCTGGGTGGGAGAACTCATATGATGATTTTACCACGGTAAAAAAAAACCACCCAGCACCACTGCGTCGTATGACTCGTGAGAAAATCGCCTAATATAAACTTTTTCGTCGAAACCTGTATTTCGGAAAATCTGCTGACAATGAAAGTTTTTCTTACCCTCAGATTCAGTGTGAGATATAATTTGAAGCTAGGTAAGCACAAACAAACGCCCACCTATCCCAAACTTTTAATATTCCAAATCGAAAATGAACTTTCTGTTTCTGTGTTACAGTTGAAAATCTATTAAAAGATTTGATTGGAGAGATTGCGGTAGGTTGTTGTGGGTTTACATGAACAAAGTATTCTGCTATCGAAGATCTGTTAAGAAATACTGAAGTAACAGTTTTTCTGAGATACAGTGTTGTAAGTTTCGAAGAAACATCGTAAAGTACTATCTGCCCTTTTGTCCCGAGAGCGCCGTAAAAGACGAGCTATGGAGATTTTTCTGAAGTAAAGAAAAGTGTTGTGTTGTTTGGATGTGTGTGGATTGAGCATTGAGTGATTTCTTAGAAACCAACTGGATATAAAAATCTCGTGTCGCGTTGTTTGTGTTATTGCCCTGGCTGGAGGCCTTAAAATCTTAAGGCATCCACAGAAAAGTCCGGTTGAGCAGTACACAACCTAATAGAGTTTAACCTGCGAGATGCCATACACAAAAAAAAAATGTTTGTGTTATCGCTTGTCTGAAAACGGCTTGACCGATTTTGATGTTTTTTTTTTTTATATATTTGAATGAAGTTGTTGAAGTAGGATCGAATTGGCTAGTAATTACATAAAACCAAGTACTTTAAAGAACTTATTTTGTAAACATAAGGCAGCTAACGTTTATAACCTTAACAATAAGTTTTTTTTTGCATTTATTTTGTATTGCATTTGTCTGTGTGTCAACGCATAGTTTGTTCTTATGTTCGTTTATATGAAGAAAACACGTTGCGCCACACTAGGATTTCTTCCTTTATCGTGGGTATGTTAAAAACATATAAACTCACAAACACAAACGTTCAAACCCGGAACAAATACTCATAAATCTTACAAATATTTGCCCCGTGCGGGAATCGACCCATAACACGCACCGCAGCAGTCTAATCGTTCACCCACTGCGCAAATCTGAGACGGCTGGCGTACCACCAGTTGTGGCATAAAATGCATTCGTCCTTTCCTTATGACTTATACTTTCTGAAACCTAATAATATTAAATTTGTCTTTTAAAACTTAAGAGAGCGATCCATTCTTGTCGGTTAAGAATTATGATTAAGAAGCATATATACAAGAGCAATAAATTTTAAATGTAACGCCTGTCACTTTGCATGAACACCGCATGACGTAGACATATCGAGCGACAGGTTATCAGTAATTCAGTAGATATAAAGGCACATTTTCATTAAACAAGTTACTTGTTGCGGGCAGCGAGTAATGGGCAACTCGCTGCCCGACCATGGACCATGCCCGGGTCGACGGCGCGTTGTGTTCCACGCGCGCCTCAAACAAAGAGTGTCAGCAAAATGACGGGGCACCCCCTCTAGAGGGCCAAAGCCTGTCGGGGTCGAGGAACTCACGAATTACCGTGACCCTAGAATGTAAAGGGCTATTGAAGGACACCGTGGATTTTAATCAGTACGAGTCTGACAGTCCCTCCCGCTCTGCCCTTGGTGGGAGGAATCATTTGATGATTTTACCACGATAAAAAAATGACTTGTATACAAGTTGTCAAATGTATGCAACTTGAACAAACTTACATACAAGCTACGAGTTGCAAGAAGGTAGTTTGAACTTGTAGATTCTGTTTCAAGTAACTGTCAAGCCACTCAATTGAAACCTTCGTTCAATTTGCATTCTCGAAATCATGTTTGTAATTCATAAAGTGACATTATAATATTAGTAATAGCAGTTTACTGCTGTGAAGAATATTAGAATAGTCTATAGGTGTGTTATTATAAGTTTCTAGTTGTTTCAGGATTAACTATTTGTGTATGAGAGTATAAATATTTGTAAACTAGCTTCCGCCCGCGACTCCGTCCGCGCGGATGTCGGTCTTCGCGTGGATGGTTTATTTCTCCATTTTCAGTAACTCGGACAATGACATCTTATAAATATCTATTGGACCCAAATACGGCTAAGCCTATATCGCGGTTCTACAGAACAACGTCTATGAATAAAACTGAAAAATAAGATTTTTTTTTCTACGTATTTTTCCATGATAAAAAGTATCCCATTTTATGCCCAGGATATTAAGGTATAATTATACCAAGTTTCATTGAAATCGAACCGTTAGTTTTCACGTGATGCCTGCATATACAGACAGACAGACAGACAAAATTTTTTTTAATCACATGTTTGGGTTTGGTATCGATCCAGCAACACACCCCGCTATTTATTTTTTCAATATTTTCAATGTACAGAATTAAACCTTCTACAGATTTATTATATGTATAGATAGTAACGATATGTAAAAAACCTTAAATAAAGAGACCGACTTCAAAATCAAACAAAAAACCGTGAAATAATTTTTGTTTCGAAAGTCGGTGGCTATGTTTTTTATCTTTATCGACTTTTGCCACCGACTTCCGAAAGAAAAGTTATTTTACGCTTTTTTGTTTGATTTTTTTTTTACCATTTTTAGTTCAAATATTCAACAAGAAAAAATCGGCGTCTTTGAAATTCTATAATCCAAGTAAGCAATATCCATGCGGGCAATGTCACAGGATATCCATTATTGTTATATACTGAAACCGTCTTCGGAATGTAACAAACATTTTTTCTGAAAACCGCATCAAAATCGGTTCAGCCAAACGCGAGTTAATCGTGAAAAACAATCGACTATGAAAATCTACAATTCATGTAAGCAAAAAATTACATATCTCAAAAACTACTGAACTGATTTTGATGAAACTTGCAGTATTCCCTGAGTTGAACGATACAAAAAAAAATGACTTAAATTGGACTTGTAGTTCCGGAGATATACCAACACATACATACACTACACTTTTGGAATTTGACACATTTGTTCAGACGCTGATATGGACCATATACGAAAACTGGTTCTGGAAATATAGCACAAATACGGGTTGAATTGATAACCTCCTTTTTTATTTTTTGAAGTCGTTTTAAAACAAAACGAAGAGTTATTATGTCAATCTTGATAAAAATCTTAGTAGAGCAACTGTCAGTCGTCTAGGACCTCACTATGAGTAGTTAGACTTGGAATCTTTTGATACTCGCAACGATTGGAAGCGAGAAGGTGTTCTAGTTTATAAATAGCTCATTTAAAGCTTGAAAAAAAGAATATTTGACATTTTCATTTTTTCATTTTCTATTTTTCTTTGTATCTATTACCTACGTCTTAATTTTACATCTTATCATCTAATTCAGTGACAGCACAAGACTTACACCTAAAAGATATATTCTTTTTTTTTTTTTGCGTGGTAAAATCATCAAATGGGTCCTCCCACCCAGGGCAGGGCGGGAGGGACTGTCAGACTTGTACTGACTAAAATCCACGGTGTCCTTCACTAGCCCTTTACGTTGCGGGGTCACGGTAATCCCTTGGTCCCGCGACCCCGGCAAGCTTTGGCCCTCTACAGGCCCCGTCATTATGCTGACACTCCTTGAGGCGCGCGTGGAACACAACGCGCCGTCGACCTGGGAAAAGATATATTCTAAATAAAATTTAGAATATATCTTCTAAAATATGCATTTTGTAAGTAGCAAGCTGAAATCCCGAAATCGAATTTACATTCGAGGTGCAATCGCGTTGGTAGAGGTTGATATTCGTCTACATTTTTCATGAATAAATTTTAAGGGATGTCCGGGGATAGAAATGTAAATATAATATGAGCGTTACGGAGTTTTAACTCTGTGGTATATAACACTTCCTGAAGTGTAGAGTCATCAAATGTACTCGTATTTAAGTTACCAACATCTTTGCGTTGAGCTCCTTGAGTTATGAGTCGAGCTACACGATAACTGACAAATGCATGCACTAACTGGACTGATCCACTCGAATTTCCTCAAAAGACCATTCCAGACATTGACCTGCAAGGTCCTCGTATAGCCTGATCTACATATAATGTCTTTAAAAGAGACTGTGACCTCTGAGTTTGTTTCGGCTGTTTCTTGTCAGAGTAGTCAGGTACGAAACCCCGGCCCCTCCTAGTTTTATAAAAAGACACATATATACTTGCATGAATAAACATCATTTCATCATTTCACTTCTATGTTAGGGTCAGCTTCCAGCCGAGTTATATCCAGTTATCTTTCTGAAATGGCCTCGGTGGCACTGTCTTTCTCTCGGCATACATATGTTAGTTACCTACTATTTTTTTTTCAACACCCCTTACCAATTAATAGCATCTAGATTCCAATATATTTTATCAAACTTAGCAACCCTACCGGTGTTGCCAGTTTCTGAGGAATTTTTTTTAATTTCCACGGGGAGCAGCAGTTACCTGCGTGGAACAACATAAATCATGTTTAGGATCGTGTGTGTATAGACAGTATATTATAGTGTGTTAGCTTAAATTTTCTATTATAGATAAAGGTCGGGACGGTACGTGTGAAGTTATTGATTTTTAAGTTTCAGATAGTAAAATTGTTTATGGTTTCTACGACATTTTTTAAATTCTTTAAGCCGTCTATTGGAGCCTCATAAATGTTAGTTATGTAAACGTTGAGATGTTCCTGAAAACAATAAACAATATAATTAATTCAAGTTTCGTCACGATTTTTTCTTTAACCATTTCAGTGATGTTCAAGTTAAACATTTACGGTCTAACTACGAAAAGTTTAACATCTGTTGAACACTTAGTCTAAAAAAAGTGTAACTGCAAAACGACCCTTATATCAACGTCAAAAATGCCGTTTTGCCGTTGACACTTTTTTTAAGACAAGCGTTCAACAGATGTTTCACTTTTTTGTAGTAAGAAGGAGAATATTGGTCGCGGGACTGAAGAATTACCGTGACCCCGGTACGTAAAGGGCTAGTGAAGTACACCGTGGATTTTAGTCAATACGAGGCTGACAGTCTCTCCCGCCCTGTCCTGGGTGGGAGGACTCATTGAAGATATTAAATCTCTATTCTTCTTTTTTTTAAAAATCGAAGGAGAGTATTAAAAAGACACATCGCGACGTACACACGGCTAGACATAAAGCTCTATAAAAACGGTTTTTCATGGTCTCGCTTCGTAAGTTCTTTCAGCACATTCAACGGTCAGCTTATATACTGGTTATGCATTGCATTTCGCATTTGGACTGAACTCTATTTTATGAAAAACATCTATGTATTGAAACCGACCCATGTTCGAGCTCGTGGCTAAATAATTACAGCCTCACAGGCCGATCTTCCGGGTTAAGCCGCGCTTGCCGAGGTTGGTCTGTGGATGGGTCGCATCTATCATAGCGAGTTTCCTCCGTGCCTCGGAAAGCACGTAAAGCCGTTGGTCCCAGCTGTCACTTGTGAATCTTTGACAGTTGTTACTATTACTCAGAAGCTTTAAAAAATCTGACAACCAGCCTTGCCATGGGTTATTTTTTCTCTATGTAAAATACTGATATTCAGCTACATCTGGTTCGACTGGAACTGAGCCACAACGAGTATTAATTTATGAAGACCAGACGGGTCGGTTATTGTCTAGGACGGTCCTTATATGATAGATTCCGTGCGGAAATCGAACAAGCACCACCTACAGGTACTGCGCCAACCGTACCGTTCAACTTTCAAACAGTTAAGCCTTTGTCAAACAGACAGGCGTGGCGAATACGAAGCGAGGCGTTTTTATTTGTAATGTATGGAATTGTTCGAATCCAGTCACATAGAAAAGCGAAAGCGATCCGACAGCGTGACCGAACCGATGCGAAGACGTGGCGAAGGCCTATTTGCTCTGTTTGACGTCGTTCATAAAAAGTCAGGTAATACAACTATCACGCCTCGGTTCGCTGCATCCAGTTTGACGTCTCGTATCGGTGCGGAATTGCTTCGGACTCGGTCCGGTTCGCTATCGCCTGTCAGTTTGACAAAGGCTTTTTAAACCTTCAGTCGAAAAACCAAGAAAAAGCAACACCTTCAGCGCTCAAACTTAACCTTTAGAAGACAGTAAACAGGTTTTTCAAGTATACAATGTTCGAAAAGTTAGGCTATAGCGAAAAGGTAAGGTTTTATTCCCGTAATCTCGTTGTGGTTTACGGTAAATTGTAGGACCTTTGCTTGAACGAAACTTTCGAAGTTTGGACTTTGAGTATGAAAGAGTCAAGCTTCCTCGTTTAATATTAAGCCAAAACAATAATCCGCAGTGGTAGACGCCCACGGCGACAGACGTCGGCAGACGATCTCCGGCCACCGTAGGCGCGGGCATGCGGGCAGCGAGTAATGGGTAACTCGCTGTCCGACCATGGACCATGCCCGGGTCGACGGTGCGTTGTGTTCCACGAGCGCCTCAAAGAGTGTCAGCAAAAATGACGTGGTGTGACCCCCCTGTAGAGGGCCAAAGCTTGTCGGGGTCGCGGGACTTATGATATACCGTGACTCCGGTACGTAAAGGTCTATTGAAGGACACTGTGGATTTTAGTCAGTACGAGTCGTAGTCTGCCCTGGGTGGGAGGACTCATTGATGATTTTACCAGGATAAAAAAAAGCCAAAACAATAATAAACTGCAAAACAAAAAAATCAAATAAACAGACGGTACAGTTGGCTCAGTGGCTGAGCGAGCAGCAGCTCTGCGTGTCGCTGGTTGTATCCCGCACTGATCAAACTAATATTTGTATGACCAACAAGTACTTTTTCGGGGTATAGGATTTATGTGTGTGTGTTTCAATATTTGTAAATGTACACAATGATATAGAAGAAAATCCTAGAGTGGTACAAAGTATTCTATAAAGCATTTGTCAAACAGACAGGCGATACCGAACCGGCCCGAGTCCGAAGCGATAACGACCCGATACGAGACGTCAAACTGGGTGCAGCGAACCGAGACGTGGCAGTTGTATTAGCTGTCTTTTTATAAACGACGTCAAACAGAGCAAATACGCCTTCGCCACGTCTTCGCATCGGTTCGGTCACGCTATCGGATCGCTTTCGCTTTTCTATGTAACTGGATACAAACAATTTCTTACCTACATTACAAATTAAAACGCCTCGCTTCGTATTCGCCACGTATGTAATGTAATAATGTAATGTTTTACGATCGGTTCAGTGATTCTGCCGTGAAAAGGAAAGAAAAAAAATAAACAAACTCACTGTGGCGTTTGTAATACATGTCATAAAAATTATAAAGTTAGGATGAATAAAACCTTTTATTTTAAAACGTTGCCCCCCACTAGGAATTTCTCCTGTGTCGTGGGTGCGTTTATAAACATAGAAACTCACATACATAAACACCCAGACCCGGAACAACCACTTGTAGGTCATACAAATATTTGTTCCGTGCGGGAATCGAACCCGCGACACGCAGCGCTGCAGTCCAATCGCTTAGCCACTGCGCTAACCGTGCCGTCTACTTTGTCTTATTCATACTCAAAAGTCAAAGTTTCTTCAGTATAATTGGATTTCAGACGCTATGATAAGTGTTTTGTCGACAATACTAGTTCCACAATAAAATATTATATCATATATTTACTTTTTGTCCCTGTTTTCCTTTGTTATGTCATATAGTCAATGTGCCTATTGTACACATCATTCATCATAACCGTTATCTAAATGAAATAAGGTTGTTTTTGCTATGTTAAGTTTCAGATTGACGCTTCAATGCGTTTTGATTCTGAGCTAGTATGAATTTACCTGGTCGCGGGACTGTACGAGTTACCGTGACCTCGGAACGTAAAGGGTTATTGAAGGACACCGTGGATTTTAGTCAGTGCGAGTCTGACAGTCCCTCCCGCTCTGCCCTGGGTGGGAGGATTCATTTAATGATTTTACCAAGTAAAAAAATAAAAAATAAAAAAAAATGTTAAGTTTCAGATTGACGCTTCAATGCGTTTTGATTCTGAGCTAGTATGAGCACTTCTAGTATACCTCTAGTATAAGCATCTCAGCCAAGTGAAAATTGTCATTCATACATCTTATATGACCAAGCTTTCTTATGCAAATAAGACAGTTAACCATGGTCTTGTAAATCTTCTCTTTCAAGTTAACCTGCTGAATGTACAAAAATAAAATACAACCCTCAGATATCACAAACACAAGATTATTCCGAATAATAAAGAAAGGCATTAAATAATAAAACATTGTGTTTTCTTTCGTAAACCGGTAAAAGTAGGTAATTTTATGGTAACCATAAAAGAAACATAATATTTGCCTCGGCATTCTTAGACAGGCCTGTTGGTCTAGTGGTTAGTGACCCTGACTGCTATGCCGGAGGTCGTGGGTTCGATTCCCACCCAGGACAAATGTTTGTGTGATGAGCACGATCATTTGTTCTGTGTCTGGGTGTAATTTATCTATAATATGTATGTATTTAGAAATATATAAGTATGTTTATCAGTTGTCTAGTACCCATAACACAAGCTCTGCTTAGCTTGGGACTAGATGGCGTTGTGTGATAGTTGTGGAATATTTATTTATTTATTTATTTATTTATTCTTCTTTGAATAGGGTGACCATATTTTTCCTTGTATTGGAGGGGACAACAAGATATTATGGAGATTAATAGGGAAAAAATCATGAATAGTATTAAAATAAAAGTTAAGCTTACCTACTCCTGTATAAAAGGATTTCTAAGCCCCTCTGTTCACTAGGCGACGCAAGTCTCTGATACTTTACGATTTTGGTATCCAGGTGGCCTACTATGACGTTTTAAAGCATGAATAATTCCAATGTGGGAACGAGGTGGCACTAGATGACTTCTATAGCTCTGTCTTTTTCCCACATTGTAATTACCCTCGCCCAAAGACTTCATGATAGGCCACGGGCCGTATTATGACGTCTTAAAAGCAGACTTGTTCCAGTGAGTGAACGAGGTGGCGCTAGACGACTTGTATAGCTCTGTCCCTTTCACTAACTGGAACAAGCCTGGTTTAAAGACGGGACGTGAAAATTAAAACGACGGGTTGCACTCTGGGAGTGCCGGCAGAAGTGAAAACTTGAATAGTAATAAACACACACGAAAATTCTCGCAAGCGCCCTGCGCCGTCTTACGAATTTTCGATCAGGTCGTGTCCTGACGCGAGTTTAACATTTTTTACCCATTCCAAAAAAAGTGCACAACGTCGCTAAAGAAGTTTTCACTTCAAAAATTGTATTCTTCCTACAAACCTTGGTCACCGTACTTTCAATGTATTTGTTTGTATTCAATCTCGATTACATTAGCCGGATTCTTCGCCCGTTTCTGACTTAAACAAGATACCGGGATATTATCCATTACGTTCTGTGTACCTACAATTCGATTCTAGATTATAATGATTCTGAACAGACAAAAGTACCATCACTTTTTTAAGACAAGTGTTAAACAGCTGTTTAACTTTTTGTGGTACGACGGAAGGTAGGAGTGTCAGCATAGTGACGGGGCCTGTAGAGGGCCAAAGCCTGCCGGGGTCGCGGGACTAACGAATTACCGTGACCCCGGTACGTAAAGGGCTATTGAAGGACACCGTGAATTTTAGTCAGTACAAGTCTGACAGTCCCTCCCGCCCTGCCCTGGGTGGAAGGACTCATTTGATGATTTTACCACGATAAAAAAAAAGTACGACGTAAGGTGTTTAATGAATCAAGTCAAGCAATTTTTTCGCACAAGCAAAATATTACGAGCAAACTCAATGTAAGGAAGAATGCCTTGCATGTAAGATTAAGGGGAGGCGCCCGTGAGACAATTACGCAAGGAAAACATGGCGTATACATACGTTATGTCACGTCAAGGCTTTTTTTTTGTTAACGTTGTTCCATAGTGCCTTTGACTTGATAAAAAAACACAAAGTTTAGTGAGAAAAAAGGAAACTGAAATATCATGTTAAGTGGAAATACGATGCCTGCCGGGGTCGCGGGACTCTGAAATTACCGTAACCCCGGTATATAAAGGGCTATTGAAGGACACCGTGGATTTTAGTAAGTCAAGTCTGACAGTCCCTCCCGCCCTGCCCTGGGTGGAAGGACTCATTTGATGATTTTACCACGATAAAAAAAAAACAAAAGTGGAAATTGGATGAGAATTCTCTTCACCTTTTCTCCTCGGCTTGAAAAAAATTACATTCTATTTCTGCTTGTAGAGGCAGCGCCATCTATTAAATCTGCACTGTGTATGTACAGTTACGAGCAATAGTATGTATACACTATGCAGTATTCAAAAGCGATGTTCTGCTACCATATTAATGAAATTTTTGCCTTTTTATTAGACTTCTATTGTGGAAAATAGGTCTTATTTCAAAGTAGTATTTAACGAGTAAATTGGGTTTGAATTTTGTTAAGTGTATACATGTTATTGCTCGTGACTGTACTGTAAAGACCGTCAAAGATCTACAACTGAGTCTGAGGCAGGAGAAGCTCCATCAGAATCATTTGCATTCCGATGAAGGGCATGAAAAAACATGAAGGTAGTTTTAGTCACTACGAATCTGCCAGGCTCCTCTATTCTCTCCAAAGCAGAGTACTTCCATTAAGAAAAAAAGTAGACCAAGACGTTAGTCCCTTTCGCTCCATTAAAATTTTCGTCAACTGCACAATTCAAAGAAGCTGTACGTGTACCAGAATAAACACGAAAGCATAACCAAAAATTAACAAGATAAATTAGCTAGAATAAAGCCATACACAGCTACGGTACACTGGCGGTCAGAATATCATAATAATTGTGCATTTACTAGTTAGTGTACGGCCAGAATAAAAGCTTGGGTCGAGCGTTCAGCGTTTTATATTATTGAACATATGAAAATACTCGCAAGTGTCCTGAGTGGAGCGGTGCGAGGAGCGTGCTTGTTTCTTTCGCCATTTTCACGCTCCGCAGGACGCTTTTTTTTTCGTGGTAAAATCATCAAATGAGTCCACCCACCCAGGGCAGAGCGGGAGGGAATGTCAGACTTGTACTGACTAAATCCACGCCGTCCTTCAATAGCCCTTTACGTACCGGGGTCGGGCGTCTACCACTGCGGCTGGGGTGGAGGGAGGTCGCTGTTCTCTCCCTAACGCAGCCCGCCTCCTCCTTCGCGAGCATGACTGCTTCGCAGAAGGAGGCGACCGCTTCCCACTTCGTCTCGCCCCGCAGCATGGCCTCGACCAATGCCGACACAAACACGCTCCCCATGACGCGCCACTTAAGCCGCTCGCAAGTTTTTTAATTATTGTTAAATACAAAACGCTAAACGCCCCACCCACCCCGCCTAACGCTCGAAACGAGCTGGCACTCTAGCCAACAAAATATTCTGATCGCACCGCTACCACCTTGCTGCCCGCTTGTTTCATGGCCACGACCTTAGAGATAGTTAGTTCATTGTGACCCATTTAGGTCGGTTAGCTCGCGCGAGACAGTTGCTGCCGTTCTGAAATTTGATTTCAATGGAGTTACAAAGGCTGGGGACATTTCAGTAGCTTTTCAATGCAGGCGAATAGGGAAATTCAGGACGTGTTTTATTTATTTATTCTATTATATTTCCAGCAATTTAATTTTAGTCTGAAAATTAACCGGAAGACGTCTACTGTATAACAAAGGTATAGTGCAACGCTGAACAACAATGCGCCACTTGCATCCATCGGTGTATCACAATGTCGTAAGTCCACCTAGTAGGAGGCCTGCCTTTTTTGGAAAAAAATATTGGGGTAGATCTCAAGATGTTGAACTTAAGGAATAAAGATACATTAAATACATTCATATAATAATTGGCAAATATGGGGACAGTTAACAGAAATTAAAACTTTTTAAACGACTTCTAAAAGGAGGAGAGAGGAGAGAACCAATTTTGAGCAGTTTTTTCAGTAGTTTTTATTTTATGAGCTTTTTTAGCTTATTCTTTACATGAACGATGTTATAACCGGTGCTACGGATAACAAAATCTAGTGTTTAAGTAAGAAAATTATGTATTTGACAAGAATTTGGGTTGAATATTTAAACTAAAAAGGGTAAAAAAACCTACCAAATAATTTTTCTTTCGGTAGCAAAAAGTCAAAAAAGAAAAGTTATTTGGTAGGTTATTTTACCCTTTTTCGTGGTTGTTTTTGAAGTCGGCTACATTTTTATTTTTAAACTTTTTTACTATATTTAGAACTGTCTTTTTTATTATTTTAATTAATGTGATAGTTATGATCTTATTTAAATAAATTACTCCCCTTCTAGCGATGCCACTCAAGACATTTGCCGTATATATACGGTTACTTGAGCATAGCATTTACGCATGTGTTTATAAAATCGGTCGCGGGACTGTACGAATGACCCCGGAACGTAAAGGGCTATTGAAGGACACCGTGGATTTTAGTCAGTACGAGTCTGACAGTCCCTCCCGCTCTGCCCTGGGAGGACTCATTTGATGATTTTACCACGATGAAAAAAAAATGTGTTTATAAATGTACTTGAAAATTATTAGATAAAACGACGGGTTGCATTCTGGGAGTGCCGGCAGAAGTGAAAACTTGAATAGTAATAAACAGACACGATTATTTGCACAAGCGCCCTGCGCCGTCTTATGAATTTTCGATCAGGTCACGTGTCCTGACGCGAGTTTAACATTTTTTACCCATTCCAAAAAAGTGCACAACGCCGCTAAAGAAGTTTTCACTTTTTTTTTCTTCAAAAAAATTGGGGAAATATTCATCTGAATTTTGGGAAAAAGCAAGAATCTGATCGCGAAGAAGATCGAGAGAAGCGTATAGATAGGGTTGCTTATCTATACACTTCTCTTAACTTTCAAGTTACGTAACACGTATTTTTTCGTACATTCCGTAATTATGGCTTTCGTATCTTAGCAAAGAGCGCGTTTAGATAACGAAACACGGTATTAAACTTTGACAAGGTTGACGCGTGCCTTCGATCCAAGCACGGAACAAATATTTGTTTGACATATAAGTAGTTGTTCCGTATCTGAATTTTTGTGTGTTTCTATGGTTGACGCACCAACGACATAGGAGACATTCCTAGTGTGGGGTAAAGTTCAAAAAACACAAATGTATTAGGGGCAGTCTAAGGAATCAAGTGGTGGGTGGACCCCGGGTAACCGCACCATGCTATATGTAACCTGCGGTGACGGCTGAGCTATGCCTGTGGTGGTTGTAGTCCTCACCAATGTCTTCGGGCTTCCGACCACAACCCTGTCGAAGTCCGGCGCTACACAGTTCTTATTTCGTTACATCGGATTTTTAAGCTATTGCATAGCTTTTATCAAGAATCAAGAATTTCCGTAACAAAATCCCCGCATCGTCTAACATCGTTTCAGTTCGGGAGACTTCGGCAATCATAAAAACATCCGTCATAAAGACAAATTTCTTTTTCTCACTGATTCTAAACGGCCAGCTACAACAGGAGGTTTTAAATAAATGGATATTCTCGTCAAATATTCGCGGTAGGTGATAATTTGTTTCTTGTTTTTTTTAATGCTATGCAATATGTTTGCCATGGCAGTCTTCGAGTGCGACACGTATTTTTTTTTGAAGGCCAGTGTTTCAGTAGAAAACTCGCGGGTAGCCTCTAACTTTAGAAAAAGCTTCTTAAGTTTTTATTAATGTTTAGCAACAGTCGGTATGATACAGGAACCATGTAGGTAATATCAGTCCCAAAAAAAAGTGTACTACAGCAAGAATGAGAGAAGGTGCTCAACCAGACAACCATTCATGCTATGCAGCACAGGACAATGGAGTAATATTAAGTGAGTCTATGTATATTTTCTTTGACTCGATGTGTGCATTATTATATAATTCATTAATTCTTTTTTTAACATTTACCCCACACTAGGAATTACTCTTGTGTCGTGGGTTTTTTTTTCAAACATCAAACTCACATAAACAAACCCCCAGACCCGGAACAACTACTTGTAGATCATGCAAATATTTACCGTGCGGGAATCGAACTCGCGACACGCAGCGCAGCAGTCCAACCGCTCAGCCACTGCACCAAACGTGACGTATCACATGAACACGCGTGTTTACAACAGAGTGGAAACATTATCTCAATCCACAATGCCTGTATGACGTATCGTATAGGGAAATCAAGTTGCTAATCACAGACTGTTTCAGTTATCAAGAGCCACAATACACACGCTCTTTGATCAAGTAGTGCTCAAAGTATGGTCTCTCATCGGCGCTTTTACATTAGACGATATCGGTATCGACACAATATCGGTGATGCCTTTGTCAAACAGACAGGCGAAAGCGAACCGTTTCCGAAGCGAGACGTCAGTCCGATAGTTCTGTCACGCTATCGGATCGCTTTCGCTTTTCTATGTGACTGGATTCAAACAATTCCATACATCTATATATATAAAAGGAGAACTGACTGACTGACATATCAACATACAGCCGAAACTACTGGGGCTAGGAATATGAAATTTTGCACACGGCTTCCTATTATAATGTAGGGGAGCACTAAGAAGGGGTTTTTGGAAATTTAACCTTTAAGGGGGTAAAAAGGGGGAATTAGGAAAGAACGTAACCCACGCGGACGAAGTCGCGGGCAAAGTGCTAGTTACAAATAAAAACGCCTCGCTTCGCATTCGTCATGCCTGTCTGTTTGACAAAGGCTTGAGTAAGAGTTGACGATATCGTGCCGTGTAAAGGCGTTATCGTCTAATGTGAAAACGCTCATTGGTTGTTACCTGTGTAGGACACGATAACTGATACGGTTGATTAGTAATTATGTTCACATCGACCTTCGGAAAGAGACAGCCGGCTTTGTAGGATGTTATCTTTGTCACACAATGCCTATGGGACATTTATCGTTTTTGAAGTGAAAACTTCTTTAGCGGCGTTGTGCACTTTTTTTGGAATGGGTAAAAAATGTTAAACTCGCGTCAGGACACGTGACCTGATCGAAAATTCCTAAGACGGCGTAGGGCGCTTGCGCGAATGTTCGTGTGTGTTTATATTCAAGTTTTCACTTCAGCCGGCACTCCCAGAGTGCAACCCGTCGTTTTGTTGTGATTGGTTAATGCTTAGTGCGACAGAGACAGAGCTATAGTTATGAAGCCAAAACTGGCAGTTTTTTTCTTATAGTTCATTTGCAATATTTGTCATCGAGGTACAGTTTGACGCAAAAAGATTTTGAGGTTACCAAAAATAATATTTTCACATGAATATTTCGCATCTAACTACCACCATTTAATTTAATTTAAGTTCTTTTTTAAAAAAAGGATTTTAACCACTTTTTTCTCCTGTATTGTGGGTGCTTTTACAAACAAATAAATTCACATACACAAACGCCCAGAATCGGAACAAATACTTGTAAATCACTCACACATCGATCACTTGAACAAATATTTTTGCTTCGTGCGGGAATCGAACCCGCGACACGTAGATCCGTAACACTCTTTTTTTAGCGTAGTAAAATCATCAAATGAGTCCACCAGTCCACTCAGGACAGGGCAAGAAAGACTGTCAGACTTGTACTGACTAAAATCCACGGTGCCCTTCAATAGCCCTTTACGTTCCGTTTTTTTTGGGACAAACCCACCACACTATTCCCTAACCACTGCAACTCCTGTGCGCCAGAATCAACAGTGGCAACCAACCAGAAAAGGGCCGAGACAATGAAGCTCGACGTGTCCCGGAGAATGAATTTACCTGCCTTGGATCCTGCAACGAAATTAATCAGAAAAGAATAGTGGAGGAGTAGGAAAAAATATATGTTTCCACTTCCCTCCATGCAAGCAGGAGACAGAACAAAACAAGGCCAATAGGCACAAAGGGACATTACAACTGGGAGAAGCCCAGTTGCCTAGCACCACGGGTAAAATGACTACTAATATTAATGGGTCCTAAATTGTGAGCTGCTAAATTTGATTCCAATAATAGGTATGGCAAAAACGCTTGAACGCACGGAAGTTTGTTCGAGTTTCAACAAGGTCCGAGTAGTAAACGACTCCAGATGTAGTCTGAACAGTGTTCAACATAACCCCCTAGTATACTTCTACCTAAACAATAGCCAATATTTAATGTTTACGTTCAGTGTATAAAACACCGAATTTGTGGTTCCAAACAGTATTGAGCGCCCTACAGTTACAAAGAAATAAATTTCAAAAAAAGATTTGTATTGTTTTTTCCCGTACGCGACAGATTGGCGCAGTGGGGGAGGGATTGACAGCATCGTGTTTAAGTGAAGGGTTCTGTAGATGTTTATCTTAGGAAGTGAGTAAATTTTGTTTTGTATTCGAGAGGCTTTTAAAGATGTATGTTGTGTGTAAAGAAGGATTTACTGGCACTGATTTGAATTTATTGAATGCTCATAAAAGACTTAAAAACGGTTATTTGTACCTATTTAATTATAAAATTATGGTGTTTCTAGCTACAGTTGCAATTGGAAAAAGTTTTTTTTTCAATGAAGTAAAATATATAATATTGCTATTATTACTAGATGATACTAATTGCTCCGCCAGCTACAACTCGGTTTTTATTTCCAGGGGCACATGAAGGGGTGCTAAGACAGGAAACCTCCACGTGCGCCCGTGGACTGGAGTTCCCTCTCGGATACGTCCGGGGGGAAGACCAGTTTTTCGGGCCGGTGCACCCTGGCATACGGGCAAAACACTTCCTTAGGCACTGTGTGCCTGAGAGGTCTCTTTGCCCGTATGCGAATAGCCTGTCGGGTGGATGCTCCAACGCGTGTCCCTCTGAATAGCAGAGGGCACAGCGGCGGAGCGGGCTTGCGGACGGCGAGTAATGGGTAAGCCCGCCGTCCGACCAAGGACCAAGCCCAGGTCGGTGGCGCGTCGTGTTTCACGGGTCACCGACGGGGCCCCTTACGGGGCCAAATGCCTGCTGGGGTCGCGGATTTTTTCTTAATCCAGGTTACCGCGGCCCCGGAACGTAAAGGGCATCCGAAGAAACACGGGTGGATTTTAGTCAGTAAGAGTCTGACAGTCCCTCCCGCCCCACCCAGGGCGGGAGGACTCATTTGATGATTTTGCCACCCTTAAAAAAAAAAAAAAAAGGGGCACATGAAAGTCGCGGGACTGTACGAATTACCGGGACCCCAGAACGTAAAGCGCTATTGAAGGACACCGTGGATTTTAGTCAGTACGAGTCTGACAGCCCCTCCCTTTTTGCCCTGGGTGGGCGGACTCATTTGATGATTTTACCACGATAAAAAAAGGGGCACATGAAATTAGAACCAAGAGAAGAGATTTATCCAGGCCACAAACAATCTGTATACAAAATGAAAGTCAATCAACATCATCATTGAGGTAGGAGCGATACATTTTCTACTTTCATTCTCCGATGTCAGACGTCACATCATTATTTAATCCTTTTTCTTTCATATGCGAGTAATTCCTCACACAGACCATCCATCACCATTCATACCTTTTACTCTGATTTACATAATATATCATTAAAAAAACTCATCATCTGCCTAGCCTTTTCCCAACTATATTGAGGTCAGTTTCTAGTCGAATTTCATCAGTATCATCAGTATTTTGCATGGTGCGACTGTCTATCGGACCTCCACAATCCAGTGACTGGGTAATACGATACTCCATGGGAAGACTAACTAACAGTAACAACTGTCAAAGATCTACAAATGACAAAAAAAATATCCAGGACCAACGGTTTTATGTGCCACGGAATTACAGACAGACGCACAATTTACCGTCAAAATAATAAATTCAGAACGCGAAACCTCCGGATAATGAGAAAACGATTTTTTCCATTATTTCCTGTTTCACTATTTTGTTTTGGGAATTTTATCGAAACCCTATTCGGCTTTTTTTTGTTTTTACATTTTTACCTGATAATTTTCGTCAGAACAATAAACCACTGGGATTTTATTATCATTTTGAACTTGATAAAATATGATGGTTTGTTAAAAAACATTTATTTATGAGAACAATTTATTTTATGGGACTGTTTTAAATAACGCTTTTAAAGTAAATCGACTTTTAGGCTATTGCATAGCTTATATCGCGGGCTTTGAGCACGGTGACCGAATCAAGAAATTCCGTAACGAAAATAAACCTAACACTGCCACTGTTACATTTTGTTATGTCAACGTGAATGAATAAAATTTAAATGAATGATTTTTTTTTTCATTTTATTGATGTGGCTGACCATACCATAATTAATAGAACGACTTTCCATAGAGCAGCGATGGGATGATATTCTCGTTAAATATTCGCAGTAGGCGATATTTTTCTTTTTTTTTAATAAATGAAATAAATAAATAATTAGAATTGCATAAGTTGATAAAAAAATGCTATGCAATAGCTTAAGTGCGGCAGTCCCAGAGTTTTTTTTGTGGTATACATAATTAAAAGCCATTGTCTGTTACATGCCCTCCCTCCATTATCACTTTTAATTTTTTTGAAAACAGATGGATAATTTCTCAGAAATTGTGAAATACTCTTATCTGGTAAAACGGTATAACATTGGTAGGAATATCGAAAAATCGGTATTTACTCACGATTCTATCGAATTTTCGTTATTTTACGCAGAAAACTATCAAAAAAAGAAGCGTATTCTAACATTTTCTGTTCAAGATTCCTTAGACTGTCTGTTCTCGTGATTCCAGCTCCTAATTACTGTTGGTAAAGTTAATAAAAGTTTGAAAGATAAGAGACTCGCTCTTAAAGTTGTTACGAGTGCGATAGGGATCTTGATGTCGGATCAGTTTATGTCAGGAATAGATGTTGAGAGGACATATAGACAGGATTCTTTGACGTGACTTTAAACAGATGTAGTTATTGTGTTTTACGCTGTGTAAAGTTCTTAGTGTAGCAGCAAGAACTAAGGGTAGTTAAACTAACAATACCTTAAAATTTATTGGTTAATTAAGTAGTTCAGCTGAGGATTTAGTGTTAGAACAAATAGCTTAGCTGCTAATCAACCAACTCGTCTTTAGACGTTCAAAACTACGAGCAGGGGCCGTACTATGACGTCTCAAAACCAGGCTTGTTCCAGTGAGTAAACGAGGTAGTGCTAGACGACTTGAATAGCTCTGTCTCTTTCACTCACTGGAAAAAGCCTGGTTTTAAGACGTCATAATATGGCCGCAGGTATATTATTTAGAAATATGACATGGTGTTATAATTGTTGTTTTTATTTCCAATACAGAATATTTATTGTTGGCGGCTTCGCTTACTACGACTCGAAAATGATTCCACGAGAACATAAAATCCGGATAAACAGTATCTTAAGTGTTAATCTAGGTTACAAACTATCTGGTCGCGGGACTCACGAATTACCGTGACTCCGGTACGTAAAGGGCAACTGAAGTACACCAACAGTCAAGTCTGACAGTGGGTAAAAAAAAAACGACGGGTTGCACTCTGGGAGTGCCAGCAGAAGTGAAAACTTCAATAGTATTAAACAGACACGAACATTCGCGCAAGCGCCCTGCGCCGTCTTACGAATTTTCGATCAGGTCACGTGTCCTGACGCGAGATTAACATTTTTTACCCATTCCAAAAAAAGTGCACAACACCGCTAAAGAAGTTTTCACTTCAAAAAAAGGTTACAAACTATCTGTGTTTCTCATCCATATCCGATCAGTAGTTTTTGTGTGAAAGAGTAACAAACACACATACAAACTTTACCTAATGCATACGTACGTTATTTTTTTTATCGTGGTAAAATCATCTAATGAGTCCTCCCACCCAGGGCAAGACGGGAGGTACTGTCAGTTTGTACTGACTAAAATACACGGTGATCCTTCAATAGCTTTTTACGTTCCAGGATTACCTGATAGGACAGTCCCGCGGCCCCGGCAGGCTTTGGCCCTCTAAGGGGGTTCTCGTCAGTTTGCTGAAAGCTCATTGAGGCGCGAAGAACACGACGCGCCGTTGAACTAGGCATGGTCCATGATCGGACGGCAAGTCACCCATTACTCGCCATCCGCATGCCTGAATACGTACGTACGGCTACTTAATTCAAACATATTATTTACATATCACCCACGTGGTGTAGTATTCGTATAGACCTATAACATTTATCCATTGAGACGCTAAAAAGAACACATCACTGGCTCGCACTAAAGGAAAACATGAAAATAAAGTTCCTAAATCTAGGATAACGATACCCAGATCACATTATTACACGACAAAACCCTAGAAAGGTACCAAACATCATAATATTTTGCGACTGAGGATAAAGAAAAGCCTAAAAAAGGACGAATATATGTTTCGCTCGGAGCTCAGAAAAGCTAGTATTTTAGGGAGAAACACTTCAATACGGTATCGTAAAATGATATTTTATAGTACGTTAGGGTATCTTTCATACATATAGAGATCCATTTTTGGTTGATAAAAGGCTTCTGGTATTTTTTTATACTATAAATCAGTTATACTTAAAGTGTGCTCCGCGGAGCCCTGGGGCTCCGCTAAGCCTTTTTGGGAATTCGTAAGAATACGGCTACTAAAACAAAATCGCAATAGACTATATTAATAGAATTTAACTCTCTTCGATCAAACCTAATATAAACTGTCACCACGATGAATCGACACAACAAAGAAGAACTGTTTAATAAAAAAAATAAGAAACAGTTTCACACATCTCATTACATTTTTTGAAGTGAAAACTTCTTTAACGGCTTTGTGCACTTTTTTTGGGAATGGGTAAAAAATGTTAAAGTCGCGTCAGGACACGTGACCTTATCGAAAATTCGTAAGACGGCGCAGGGCGCTTCCGCGAATGTTCGTGTGTGTTTATTACTATTCAAGTTTTCACTTCTTCCGGCACTCCCAGAGTGCAACCCGTCGTTTTTTTGAAGTGAAAACTTATTTAGCGGCGTTGTGCACTTTTTTGGAATGGGTAAAAAATGTTAAACTCGCGTCAGGACACGTGACCTTATCGAAAATTCGTAAGACGGCGCAGGGCGCTTCCGCGAATGTTCGTGTGTGTTTATTACTATTCAAGTTTTCACTTCTGCCGGCACTCCCAGAGTGCAACCCGTCGTTTTTTTGAAGTGAAAACTTCTTTAGCGGCGTTGTGCACTTTTTTTGGAATGGGTAAAAAATGTTAAACTCGCGTCAGGACACGTTACCTGACCGAAAATTCGTAAGACGGCGCAGGGCGCTTGCGCGAATGTTCGTGTGTGTTTATTACTATTCAAGTTTTCACTTCTGCCGGCACTCCCAGAGTGCAACCCGTCGTTTTTTTTTATTTATTATCCTAGTGTACACTTTCGTTGTAATATGATTCTCTGTTATTGAAGAATTCACGTAACTTTTTGTTTTATTTTGGGGTTCCGTCAAAAATTTTGCTTCACAAAACGTTTTATTTCAGAAAATTGTGTACGGAAGGAACTTGACTAGCTAAAAAAAGCTATGCAAAAGCTTAAAACAATTCTTCAGTGCCCGCCACGTCGCGTCATTGAACGGCGTCGTGTGATAGATGCCTAACATCATACCCTGTACAACAAAGTTTGAATAATCAAGTACAAACTTTGAACAAGTGTAACATGAGCGTTGTGTTTTGAAGTTGCGGTAGAAGGAGCTTTGTTGAAGCGTTATATACTAGAAAACAATCATTATGGGAAGATATTCGTGATCTCAGTTTTGATAACATGGATATTTAAAGAAGCTCGAGTGGATTGTTTATATACAACGATGAGGAAATTTTTTGATGCCTAATTCGTAGAGTAACTTCCCATAGAGCAACGATGGGATGATATTCTCGTAAAATATTCGCGGTAGGCGATATATTTTTTCTTTTTTTTTTCCATAAATAAAATAAATGAATAATTATAAAAGGAGAACTGACTGACTGACATATCAACGTACAGCCGAAACCACTGGGGCTAGGAATGTGAAATTTTGCACACGGTTTCCTACTATAATGTAGGGGAGCACTAAGAAGGGGTTTTTGGAAATTTAACGTTTAAGAGGGTGAAAAGGGGGAATTAAGAAAGTACGTAACCCACGCGGACGAAGTCAAACTGCTAGTAACTTCATAAGTTGATAAAAATGCTATGCAATAGCTTTACCGCGGCAGCCCCCGTGTGCTACACGATTTTTTTCTTTTAATTTTGCAATCTGTACCGGAGTTTAAAAATCCACCTGGTAAAATTCTACATGACTTATCCCAAAAGACCGATAGCCATTAGAAAGAAAAAAAAGGTACATTTTAATTTAGGGGAGCAGTGTATAAGACGGGGACGCGAGGTATGACGGGAAATCACACACTTAAGGCAAACATAACACAATACTAACGTAGTGCAAGCACCAACAGGATGCCATTTGTTAATGGCCGCTTGTAAATGACGTCCTGATGGCGCTTGCGCTACGTTAGTGTTATGTTAAGTAATATGTATGCCTACAGAGTGTATGTCCCCGTTATACCTCGCGTCCCCGTCTTATACACTGTTCCCCTATTTATGCAGTAAACTACCCTATTGAACTAATAACGTAGTTATTTTAAAAGTAAAATAAAATTGCAGCAAACAAAGCAACTAAACCACTAACAATCTTGCACTCACATAATACTAAAGTACGAGTATTAAAACTTTTACAATGCTCCCAACAGCTTTTGTAAATTATACGCTGCGAGTATAAAAACGTTAATGCGCGGCCTGTGCTGCCGACTGTACTGCTATCAATCTTGGCCACGGATATTCCGGGCCATTAAAGAGATTTTTCTTTAAAAGCCAAGCGCGTACGAACTATAGTTATGTTTGTGGAGCGTTTAGATTCAGCCAGTTACTTACCTGAAAAGGGCAATGTAAGTCTTTGAGTGTTTATCGCATGCACCGTCAATGGAAGAGAAGGAAGTCGTCGCTGAGTAATAACAGTCTCATGGCTCGGCCTTTATGGTTAAGCCGCGCTTGCCTTTTTTTTATCGTGCTAAAATCATCAAATGAGTCCTCCCACCCAGGGCAGAGCGGGAGGGACTGTCAGACTCGTACTGACTTATATCCACAGTGTCCTTCAATAGCCCTTTACGTTCCGGGGTCACGGTAAATCGTACAGTCCCGCGACCCAGGCAGGTTTTGGCCCTCTACAAGCCCCGTCACTATGCTGACAATCCTTGAGGCGCGCGTGGAACACAACGCGCCGTCGACCCGGGCATGGTCCATGGTCGGACAGCGAGTTGCCCACGGACAGCGAGCTGCCCACGCCAAGTGTCAGATAGGACATTTGTAGCAGTGAAAGTAGAAAGTTGCGTTTAGAGCCCCTACCCTCAATCCTACATAAAACATTGCGTTGTGTGCTTCATGGCTACTCCAAATAGTCCCAAAAATCCGAAAAACTATAGCCAGAGGCTATTTTTAAACTACACCTGGATTGGTGAGTTTATCGATTTTAATATTTTACCAAGCTAGTTTCACTGTCCCAATTACTTGCTCCAGTAGCTAGAACGTAACTAAACAGAGCTTAATGTCGCTCATACAATGATCGATCACCACCTTCATAATTGATTGGCGTTTTGTTCCCGCCAATATTGCGACAATACATTCTTCGGCATGAATAGAACCCGAAGAATATTACGTTTCGCTCCCACATGTGCATTGGGTGGAAGTTAGTTATCCTCTATCTCTTTCGTACGTATGTAAAATAAATGTGCATTCTGTGTGGTGTATGTATGATTTTGTGCACCTGCTTTCTGTCATAGAGTAAAATGTGGAGAAGCGAAACTGAACTTTGATTATAATTACCGTAAGATTGAGGGTGACACGCACGCTTTAATCGATCGATCAATCAGCGTGCTCTTCATGGAAGCTGCTTTAAGATCGTCCGATGGTGAAGCGCGAGCAGTTCTCGCTCGTGTGGTAGTCAGTAGCTCAGTGAATAGTAAATTTGTATTACATTGATGGGCTGGTATCCGCAACTAAACGTCATAAGCGCGTATTTTGCGAGCGGGTGGGAAAATCATTCTTTCACCCCAACTCCCCGAGAAAAGCCAGCAGCACCTTCGTGTTGTCGACGATCTCGTGGAGAGTACCTGGGTTACCGAAGTACTTCGCCCGTATGAGGTAGTGTTGGAGCACATGAGCTGCTGTCTCGTCCGCCGCCTTACAGGCTCTGCACAGGGGGCTGTCTGTGATTCCTAGGACAAAGAGGTGTTTATCAAAGGAGCCGTGACCCGTTAGGGCGGCTGGAACAATGCGTAGCTGCTGCTTGGTTAAACTGAGCACGAGTTTGGTGAAGCGGCTATTGACAGCGGGTAACGCCTCCTTGGCTTATCTACACTAATCCTGATCCTGCCAGAGGAGTACCTTTTTTAGGCGTGGTAAAATCATCAAATGAGTCCACTCACCCAGGGCAGAGCGGGAGGGATTGTCAGACTCGTACCTACTAAAACCAACGGTGTCCTTAAATAGCCCTTTACGTTCCGGGGTCACTGTAATTCGTAAGTCCGACGACCCCGGCAGGCCCGGCAGACAGGAGTACCTAGTAAACTTTAGTCAACCTGTGGTCATTAAGAGATTGATTGCAACCGCCCAAAACCGGTATCACTTGAGCGTCATTTCTGGTTTTGTATTGCTCTATGTTGCACCGAAAATCCTACTTAATTTATTATGTTTGCAGCTATGTTTCGGAATTTACGCTAACAGGGATTAGTTGCGTAGTTAGTTACATAATTGTGCTTAAAGTCTGTTATACAAGTTAAATTGGGCTGCTTTATTTTTTTAAGAACCGTTGAAAAAGCCAGCGGAATAGTAGTGTTATTGTCTATCGTTCACTCAATTTTGAATGTCTAAAGCCTTTGTCAAACAGACAGGCGTGACGAATGCAAAGCGTGACGTTTTTATTTGTAATGTATGGAATTGTTTGGATCCAGTCACATAGAAAAGCGAAAGCGATCCGATAGCGTAACAGAACTATCGGACTGATGTCGCGCTTCGGTTCGGTATCGCTTCGGAAACGCCTCGCTTTCGCCTGTCTGTTTGACAAAGGTATAATTCGCAATAAATCACCGTTCGAATTTCGAACGTAATGTTTAGAAGATGGAATCTGCGACGAATGACGAAAGACGAATACAAGTTTAACAGTCGCTTCCGGACCCCTCTGGGGGGTCATTTGATGATTTTACAAAGATAAAAAAGGTATCTTGCCATCGATTAGGTACAAATCCGGTCTTAGTGGCTACTACATTGAAATCTTTATTTTTCGACGATTTATAAGAGAAACAAAGTATTTTGAACTAAAAAAAACCGGCAAACATGAAAATTACTTTCGGTAACTTTTGTCACTTCTTTAGTATTTAATGATTTTACTCTACGTACAACTTAGTCACTTCTAAAGAAAAAAATACTTTTGTCACTTCTTCTTTAGAAGTGACAAAAGTCATTTTGGACTTTCGAAACTTAATAAATTACCACTCTTTAAAAGTTAATTCGAACATTATGAATGTATGAATGTATAATGATGCCTACTGCACTCCGTAAGAGATATTGAGGTCATCTCATCCGGAGCGAGCCCGATTGTCCGCATGTCTCCTCGTTCACCATTGTTTTTCCTCCCATTTCATGGACCAGTTTATATGCTAATGAGCCAAGAAAAAAACTGTAGTATACTTACTCTGAATTTAGATAGCTGTTTGTTGATTCATCACGTCAGAACGTTTGAATCGATCTTTCATTAGGTTAGGTTATACGATACAACATTATTTTTAGTATATGCGAAACCTGAATAAAGTTTGTTCAGAATTAGTAAATGATACGATTGCAATATTTTTTTAATTTTTTTTTAAATTTTATCACCACATAATTACAATACAATCACCGTACTGTTACGTGCCTATTGCCAAAGTACATATTATCAATGAGTGTACGACACAGGAGGCGCGTGTTGCGCGGAGGTACCGCGATATGAGCATGTTTTTGAACGGACAACCAGGTAACAAAAAAGCTTATATCATTTTTGTGGTTTTTCATGATACAGTTTTGAAATTTTGTACATTCCTTATACAAAAATACTAGACAGGTGTATCAGGTTTCGCATAAAAAAATAATAATTTCGGTATTACGTACCCATGGAATAATTACACTCGTCGTTAAACTCGGGCAAAAACACTGTCAGCAGCGAGTAATATAATAATGCAATCGGATTTTCCAACATAAACATATTCATCCAGTTCTTGGTCGCTATTGAGTCATAGAAAAAAACTTCTAAACATCACGCAATCCACGGAGGGAAGGTTAGGCAAAGGTGTACTGGGTACCTCATAGTGCACCCCACATATAGTCAGTTATTTTTAAGCATCATATTATAGGGGACGAACAGAGGACCAAGAACTAACTACTAAGATCTATGCTACTGAGATACTGATCGAAAAACCAAAAAAAAATACTTTATACAACCCTGAAATCGAGCTCATAATCTCTTCATACGCAGCCACGCTTGCAACCATGGGACCGAAACAGTCGTCAATATTACCAAAAAACTTCTACGTTATTCTTTTTCTTATGAACCGCCTAGATGTTTTTTCATCAGAATTCGCCCAAATTTAAAGGACGATCATGCATAATCTTCCGATAAATGCTATCTTATACCTCATCGGCGACAATGTCCCAAGTTATGCTAGTACGGGGTCATAAATGATACAGGGTGTTAAAGTACGAACTGGGTGAAAACCGTTTAAACACAGTCAGAGCGCCAATAGGCACGTAAATATAGAAGATTCAAAGTTCTCCAAAGGTTTACGCTGTCACCGCAGTGGTACACGCCCACGGTGACGGACGTCGGCAGACGATCTCCGGCCACCGTAGGCGCGGGTATGCGGGCAACAAGTAATGGGCAACTCGCTGTCCGACCATGGACCATGGCCGGGTCGACGACACGAGTGTCAGCCTCAAAGAGTGTCAGCAAAATGACGGCGCCCCCCTCTAGACGGCCAAAGCCAGCCGGGGTCCCCGGAACGTAACGGGCTATTGAAGGACACCGTGGATTTTAGTCAGCACGAATCTGACAGTCCCTCCCGCTCTGCCCTGTGTGGGAGGACTCAATTGATGATTTTACCACGTTAAAAAAAAAGATTATAGCTATCAAAAAACACAGATTTAATATATCTCGTGATCCTTCTGGACATTTCTGCGTCATTAATACTGACAAGATTAAGGTTTACGCCATTTTGATGGTGACTTTAGGGGCGTTTAATAGCTCTAAAGTAGCTTAATAACCGATGCCACTAGAACATCAGTCGACTGATTATGATGTTTGGATAAACAAGGAAGTGCAAAGAGCAGCTTCATTTAAGGGGGGCCTGGGGTAACCTCATTATTGTGACGCTGACTGTACCTATTAGTAACTTAATTTTTATTTTGCAATAATTGAGCTGGTAAGAGGAATCCTGTCACTTTTCATTACTTCTCAAAATTCGATCTTTATTGGCGATACCATGCGACAAAAACATATTATACGTGAGTTTTTATAATCGCTTTTGATTCCCTACTCTTTATTTTCTCTTGTTTTTTTTTTACCGTGGTAAAAAAATCATTGATTTTAGTCATTACGAGTCTGTCAGTCCCTCCCGCTCTGCCCTGGGTGGGAAGAATCATTTGCTGATTTTACAACGCTAAACAAAACGGGTAGCAACACTCAACCAGCATTCGACTGAATCAATATTTGGCACTTATTTTTCCATTCGTACTTTTAAAAATATCCATTAAAAGACAAATGAAAACAGCTCTTGTGCAAAAATGAAAAAGTTATAAATCTTAAAACTCTGGCATAAATATAGTACGTACGTATAGTACATAAGTAAGTACTTAATAAGTATGAAAAGAAAAAAAGTAAAACTTTGTTAAATGACTGGTTCTCTCGCACATGCCTCGCAATAGGCTCGAATGAACAGAAGATAGGTGGCTCGCATCAAGTCTTGGCACGGTGCCAAATGCATGGGATGTTTTCGTCATGAACACTGCTTAGTTGGAAAGCCACTTTTGGTAAAATCGTATTTAGATTTCATTTGAAAGTTTATTCTGCTTGGCGTGTAAGATTTTCCTAATTGATTCATGAAAAGAAGAATAAGGCAATGATTTTATACAAGCTGTAAGGTAACCCTTCGTGAAACGATGTCAATCGTTATCATCTTTATTTAATAGATTTTCAACTTTATCACAAAATAAAGAAAGTCTTCTTTAGATCTTCTTTATTCTTTATATTCGATTGGGATAACTGTAAAGTTTTGGATAGATTGACGTGCTGGCAACTGAACATAAATCTTATATTACCAGATAAAAACAAATGCTGGAAAATGTAAATATTAAGTGTGAAAGTCATGCTGTGGCAAGTGAGACTGCGGACAAAGGCTTTTTTTACGTTGTAAAATCATCAAATGAGTCCTCCCACCCAGGACTGGGCGGAAGGGACTGTCAGACTCGTACTGACTAAAATTCACAGTGTCCTTCACACAAAGGCTAGTTTAACTTCAATATCAGTAACATATATTTAGTTCCCATACAAGAAACGTGATTCTTCAGCGTGTATCTGTATTACGCTGTGATGAATAATTGGACGTGAAATTTAAAACGGGAAATGCAGTACATAATATATCTAAGCAAATCATGTTTTCACGTCTGCACACATGAAACTACTCGTGATGAAGAATCAAATATTCAAGATATATTTCCATGCTAAGATACAGATGGTGCTGTCGTTTTGATGTGGTGCATGTCGATTATATTTTGCGATATAGGTAAATCGATATGGATAAAACTGATGAGACTATTTAATTTCCGCTATTTCTGAACAATGGCGGCCTTGGTGGCCTTTTTTTTTTCGTACTGACTAAAATCCAAGGTGCTTAAAAACTCCTCCAACAGCGCTTAAAAAAAAATCGTGGGTCCCGCGACCCCAGCAGGCTTTAAAAACAAACAATTATTTCTAGTGTCACCGCACGGTGTACCTAAAAGTATTGAAGATCGTCAGGTACACCGGAAGATCGCGGGACTTACGAATTATCGTGACCCCGGTATGGATAGGGCTAGTGAATGACACCGTGGATTTTAGTCAGTACGAGTCTGACAGTCCCTCCCGCCCTGCCCTGGGTGGGAGAACTCATTTGATAATTTTACCACGATAAAAAAAAGGTACACCGGAACGACCCCACGCCGCCGATGTCGTGCTGTGCAGGGAAACCTGTTTAGGTAACCTCTCCGGTAGACCGTAGCGTGTATGGCTTACATTACAGGTGTTGATGGACGTGTCTAAGAGCGCTAAACTCGTGGCCTAATTCTAGGCCGACTTAAAAAGATTATCATCGATACGATAAGAAGAAGGGCCATCATTCTTACTGGCTTGCACATGTATGCAAGTTGCTACTGATATTGATACTGCTAGCCTACTTGATTCCACTGCTGGGCAAAGGCCTCTCCCCATGACTTCCAGTCTTCACGATCCAGGGCCAAAGTGGACCAGTTTTCGTTGGTTTTGTCCAGCTCATCCCGCCATCTTCTACGAGGACTGCCACGACGCCATCTGGCTGTGTCAGGGCTCCACAAAGTGGTTATTTTAGCCCACAGCTGCAGGCCGGCCCAGGCCTATTTTAGTGTAGAGCTCTTAAATCATAACTTAAAGTAAGAAGCGTAAATATTTTATCATTGAGATGATCCTATTTCTAAAAGTTTTGCCCTTAATTATGTCTTGGTAAGCAATTTTCTATTGAATTATGTAATTTTGAGCCTATGTTGGTAAATTTGATCTTGGCTCGGAGCTTCTCGGTAAATTGTTGATTATGTATTCCCTTGAGATATTAGGGCATTAAATTAAGGGATGTAAACTGTAAAGGGTGGACGAACGTAGGCTTCACTAAGCTGGTTTAAGTGGTTGAAAATTTTATGGAGGGTAGATTTATTTACTAGAGGTGGACATGCATGGTCGAGGGTCTAACGAATACCGTGACCCCGGAACGTAAAGGGCTATTGAAGGACACCGTGGATTTTAGTCCGTACAAGTCTGATAGTCCCTTCTGCCCTGCCCTGTATGGGAAGACTCATTTGATGATTTTACCACGATAAAAAATAAGAGGTGGACATGATTTGCGCATGTAGGGCTAGCCTAGGGCTATGGGACTATCTAAGCAGGATACAGTAGCCCTGGAATACAAAGAGCAATCGAAGAGACTGTATTATTTTGACGTGACAACGTCTTATAAATTGGTTTGCCGGGTGACACTTCAAGAAACTGCGTTACGCTCCGCTCACGTTATGCGCTCACAATGAGAGCGAGTGAGAGGCACGCGTCCCTTCCACTCGGGCATGGTTAGCCCGCCTAAGAGCGAGAGAGACAGACATAAACCTTCTTCCTACTATACGAATGAATATTCACATTAAAATTATTTTACCACTCAAAGTCGTTGTCACGTAAAACTTTCGCCCGTATACCGACTTTACAGGCAACCAATTTTTTTTTAATCAGTACGAGTCTAAAAGTTTCCTCCGTACCACTCAGGCTCCCGAGGACGCATTTGATAGTCTTGGACCCCAAAATAAAGGTCCTATATGATGATTAATGTGATTACATATTACTTAAACGCATAAATTAATTTCATACCTATCCTGTTTGCAAGTATAACTATATAATCTTTACAACTATGCATGGACGGATGGTTCTATGGTTGTTGCTTTTTCACCCTAAAATGGATGAACGGAATTATCACCTTGCATCCTTAAATTACACATATGGTTTTCGACCTATAAGCGGGCAAAGCCGCGAGTAAGAGCTAGTTAAAAATAATTTTAGTTGAATTTTCTTAATATTCATGTTATACTGGAAACTATGTTCCCGCCTAGTTCGAAAAAGGCTAGAGAGATTATGATAAAACGAAAGTCTATAAAAAGTCACAAACTGGAATGAAATAAGTACAATCTTCTGTCTTAAATTTTATATAACAGAGATCCTGCATGAGATTTCACGAGTTTGCAACGTTTTTTTTTTCTTTTTTTTTTTATCGTAGTAAAATCATCAAATGAGTCCTCTCACCTAGGGTAGAGCTGGAGGGACTGTCAGACTCGTACTGACTAAAATACACGGTGTCCTTCAATAGCCCTTTACGTTCCGGTATCACGATAATTCGTGAGTCCCGTGACCACGTGTTTGCAACATAAAATAAATGTGGACTTGGACGTTTATTTGATAGATAAAATTAGTTCCTCGGTCATACATTAGAAGCGTGTTTCTATTTTTCGTACTATTTATGTCGTCATACTTCTAGTACGTTGTACGTCCAAGTACATAGAATTAATGCTTGGACCTCAATTATCACAGTCTAATGTTATATAACAGTACTACAAAAAACGTTAACAGACAAAATTAGTTGATCCATCTCACTTAATTATATCCTCATCGTTCTTGGAGCGTTCTTACTAATTCTTAAAAGGATGGTTATCCAACAGTTAGTACTGTGCGATGAAATACGAACAGCCACGTTAGTTTAGTAAGCAACTGTTGAGCAATGAGGTCCCGGGTAAAAAATGAAATTCTCCGGTCGGAAAAAGAGTAATTGGGTCCTTTCCATTATTCTGACTAGTAGACACGGATTCTGAAAGCATGTAAAGCCGTGGGTCACGGCTGTCATTTGTAGATCTTTGATAGTCGTTACTATTAGTCAGAAGCTCTCGAGTCTGATAACCAATCTTACCATGAGGTATCGTACTATCCAGTTACTGGTTTGTCCGATAGGCAGTCACTCCATGTAAAGTACTGGTATTACGCTGCATTTGATTCGACTGGAAGCCGACCCCAATTTAGTTTGAGAAAAAGCTAGGCAGATGATGATGAGACACGGTCTTTAGATTTTTGCCCGGTTGATGGCCCAATAGACTTGCCCCTGTTAGATATGCCTTAAAAATGTAAATGGAAAAATGTGAATGTTATATTAGGTACATCCAACTCTCTTTTCGGAAGCGAACCTATTGAAATTGAAAAGTCCAACCTGGGTACTTCAATTAAGCAATTACACTTCTCAACATTTCATATTTACGGAAGTGTTGGTTATTGTGGCATTGGACCGCAAAGAGCATCAAAAGATCAGGGTTGCATTTCATCTCAATAAAGGAAGAATTTGAGCAATGGAAAGAGCTATGCTCGGAGTTTCTTTGCGGAATAAAATCCGGAAAAAGAATATTCGCCGAAGAACCAGAGTCACCGACATAGCTCGTATAATTTGCAAGTTGAAGTGGCAATGGATAGACCACATCCCTCGTAGAACTGATAACCGATGAGGAAGAAAGTTCTCGAGTGGCGACCAAGGACCGGAAGACACATCGGCCTCCCACTAGGTGGACCGACGACATCGCGAGAGTCGCAGGCAACCGATGGATGCAAGTGGCGAATTGTTCTTCGGCGTGGCGGTCTCAGGGGGGGCCTATGTTCAGCAGTAGACATCTTCCGGCTGATGATGATGAAAGAAAGGACGCAATTCAATTTTGATGATTTTACTATTCCAAAGAAATGTCTCTATTGAGCTATATTTTTTTCTCTTCACAGTGTCATTTGTGTGCTTTATACAAGTCTTTTTTTTCAGACATTATTGCCAGCTTAGCTCCGTTTTGCCGCGTAGCGCATCTTCCCGCAATGGTAAGATAGCTTTATTGTGTCCTTCTTATAATCTTGGACTTCACTCCAAGGAAGTTAATTAAGTTTTATGTGTACTTATAATAAATTATTCTGTCTTTGTACATTCGCATACACAAAGATACTCGTAGGCACAAAAGGCGGTAAAATCATCAATAGGTTATTTTTCTCAATAAAACAATTATTATTAATAGTCAGGAAGATAGATTATCAAAAAATTAACTCGTATTTTTGAAGTGAAAACTTCTTTAGCGGCGTTGAGCACTTTTCTGTAATGGGTATAAAATCTTAAACTCGCGTCAGGACACTCGCGTCAGGACACGTGACCCTGACCGAAAAAGCGTAGGACGGCGCAGGGCGCTTGCGTGAATGTTCGTGTGACTTTATTACTTTTAAAGAAGTTTGTATGCTGGATACATTCGTTGCTAGGTAACATTGTTTATAAAAGATGTACTTCACATTGGAAAATTATTGAAATAAAAAGTCAACCATTTTTGCGAGTTTTACTAAAATCTGTTCACAAGATATTTCCAACAATTACTATTCAAGTTTTCACTTCTGCCGGCACTCCTAGAGTGCAACCCGTCGTTTCTTCTTTAGTTACTTAAACCAAAATTGACGAAGATACAACGCTTCTAAAAATCACAAAATGTCACTCAGTCGGTATAATTTTACAGGCGTTATGACGTCACAAGCCAAGCCACTCCCGAATTTCGAAACGTTTTATTTTTGTCAATATTCATGGCTTTAAAAAAACAAAACATACGTATTCATTACTTTTCAATACTCTATCTAACGCACTAAACAGATTTTCAATTTAATTATGCGATAAACTACTTCATTGTGTCCTCCAGCTCTAGGTAGAGCGGGAGGGACTGTCAGACTTGTACTGACTCAAATCCACGGTGTTCCTTCAACAGCCTTCTACGTTTCAGGGTCGCGATTACCTGTTTAGACAGTCCCGCAACCGTTTGGATCACTATGTCGGATTGCTGACAGCTCTTTGAGACGGGAGTGAAACATGGTCAATGATTGTATAGCGAGTCACCCGTTACTCGCCGTCCTCTATTTCTTTGGGTTAACTACCTACTATTGAAGGACACCGTAGATTTTAGTCAGGACGAGTGTGACAGTCCCTCCCGCTCTGCCCTGGGCGGGAGGACGGGAGGGCTCATGTGATGATTTTACCACGTAAAAAGAAAAAAGCCCCGCTATTCTTGGGGGCCTCGCGTTCATGTGAGCATCAAAGCATGAGAGACCCGGTATCAATGCATGTCTAGCTTATCCCAGCCGGCCTCTCCCGGGGATAACCAGCAAAAATTTTCTAGCTCATCTTTACATCCTACATATATTCTTATGATTTTAGCTGTTCTACAATACAAACCAAACGTAGTCCATACAGTGTGAGGTACCCTTTGTCGTAAAGTGCCCAGGGCCTCCAACAAGTTAAAGACGGCCCTGCTAACAATACTTTCACAGTTTTCATACCCGGCGTCCGATTTTGAGGCAAAATGATCTTTATTTCGTTGAGTTAAGGTTACTAGTTGAAATAACAATTAGAACTGTTTTCATTAAGTTAGACGTTTACGATTCTCAATAAAGGATAAACAGATGATGATCCATTTAGTAATTTATTTGTTTCTTCAAGGGATAGTACCGCCACGACTGAAGTCATTTTGACGCCGCGCTAGTGGGGCATTTTGCCACTGAGCCCTTGCTCCATCTTGAGCCTCATGTTTGTCTCTGGGCTAGATTGACGCCAAGAGCAGAACAGATTCCCGGGTCGACGAAGCGTTGTGTTCCAAGCGCGCCTCAAAGAGTGTCAGCAAAATGACGCCTCCCCCCCCTTTAGAGGGCCAAAGCCTGCCGGGGTCGCGGAACTGTACGAATTACCGTAATCCCGGAACGTAAAGAGCTATTGAAGGACACCGTGGATTTTAGTCAGTACTAGGCTCTTAAGATGATTTTACCACGTAAAAAAAGAAGAGCAGAACAGTTTAAAATAAAATAAAAAATCTTTTTTTTAAACGAACTGTTAGGCGGCAGCCGCTGATTGTCTTTAAACAAAAACTGCACCAAGTTCTTTTCATGGAGTTTATTGAGATAAGATTTTACAGTCACGTTTGGAACCTCACTTTTCTTTTTACGGAATTTAAGACGCGGGAACGCGGATTGGTTGCTAATTTGCTACTGAACTGTCCGCATGGACGTAAATGTTTTTATAGAAAATATTATGTTTGGTCAGCAATTAGCCGCGTACAAGTTATGAATATAACATCTCCCCCCTTAAGATGGAGCTTTATCAAATGATTAAGCGGAATCGAGAAAAAGAAGAATGAGGTTTTACAGAATTTGAATAATTAAAATTAAATATTGAATATAGTAAAAATAAAAACACATAACTCAAAGAGGAATAAAATAACCCATTAAAACTAAGACATGATATAAAAAAATATTAAAATTATAAGATAACTATAGAAAATTAAAAACACAAGGATTTATCTTAAAATACCCATAAGCATAAATCATATTAAACATTCTATAAACTAAACTTAAAACTATTGTAAAAAATATTGGTTGTTAAGATTTCTATTTGATGAATATTGATCATTATCACTAGAGGAATGTTCCGTCATTTCAATAGAATTGTTTACCCTGTGTTCATGTTGTACTGACCTTTTTGTATTACATAGATTGAAGATTGGGATGCAACACAATGATTTTCGGGTTTTATTATTAACATAACATTTAAATAATTTATACAGAATTAACAAAAATATAACAGTAACAATTAAATACGTGAATCCAGAATAATAAGTTGCATATTTAACAAAGTGTGATTGCTCTTGAAATTGATTTATCTCTAATTCGAGATGGTCTAATTTATGAGATGTGTGCTTTAATGAATCTAGATCTATATTACTTAAAGATAGTGGTGAGAGTAAAGGAATACTTTTATTAACTATATCTTTGTTACAGCAATCATCCTTTGTTATATCAAAGTCAATTACAAAATTATTTTTATATTCAGAAGTTGAAGTAGTTGATGGAATAAACTGTAAAGTTTTAGAATAACCAGTACAATCAGGAGTTAACTTTAACAATCCGGTTCCAAGAATAGAATAATCTTTCATGTCCGTTTTACATTTTACAGTTAATTTATTTGGATTTGATTGTACATAAATCCATTCATCACTATGCAATCTATGCCAAATGTCAATTTGACCATACAATAATTTATAATCACACTCGCTGGGTAATGACAATACTACTTCTGTTAACAACTTAGTTTCACAGGATGGATTAGAATTACTAGAATAAATAGTTGACAATTGACAAATTGAATAATCGCTACTTATCTTAAGACATTCTTTGACATTGATACTAGATAACATTGCATAATTCAATCTATCATCTGTGATAGCAAGATAAGGATTTGTTGGGTGAATAAGGGCAAAGGTATTTGGATTAGAATGATCAGGTGGAGTAGGTAAGGGAATCAATTTATACACATTATGTTTAATAGTTGAGATAAGAGGAATTTGCATGACAGACACAACTCGTTTCTTATTTATGTTTGAGCGGGTTTTATTTCATTGGTATGGTATTTCACGTGTTTACGATTAATACAAATAGTTACATTATGTTTACCATTAATTTTTATTATTTTATAAGGACCTTTCCAAATCGGGGATAAGGCTTTTCGAAGTCGGTGATGGTATTTTACATATACCATGTCACCTTTTTTGTATGTAACACTACGACTAGATTCATCATAGTATCGCTTTGAAGTTTCTTTACTGTTTAAGATGTTCTCTATAGCTTTCTGACGGCTAAATTTCATCTTATACTGTAGATCGCGAACATATTCGTGATAGTTGTTAGTGTCATTAGCACCGTAAAGAGAATTTGGGATTATCGGTTTGTAACCGTATAAGAGTTCAAAGGGAGTGAACTGAGTAGTAGTATGTGGAGTAGTATTGTAAGATAAGAGAGCAGTAGCTAAGTAACAGTGCCAGTCATTCTGATTTACATTAACGAAAGATTTCAGGTACTCTTTAAGAGTAGAGTGGCTGCGCTCTAAAGCTCCGTTTGTCTGCGGATGGTAAGGCGTAGTGAAGATAGATTTTATTTTGCAGATTGCTGTTACTTGTTTGAAAAGATCAGATGTGAAACATGTACCTAGATCGGTAAGTATGGTTTTAGGGAAGCCAAATAGTGACATAAAATGTATTAAATTACGTGCAATTTCGTCGCTAGTTGAGGAAATCATAGGATAAGCGCAAGTAAACTTAGTTAAATCATCTTGTAACGTCAAGATATATTTAAATTTCTGAGAACCAGCTTCTGGGAGAGGGCCTACAATATCTAGTGCCAACCTTTCAAGAGGTCTAGTGCTAGTAGAGGTGATTTCCATAGGAGCTTTGTTGGATAGGCGTAACGGCTTATTCGTTTGACATAATTTACAATTTTTTACGTAATTTTCGATGTCTGAACGCATTGATTTCCAATAATACGATGCTTTAATACGACTCAGCATACGCTTCATACCCGGATGTCCAGCGATAGGTGAATCATGATTTTCCTGAAGTATCTTAGGTACTTCAGCTGGATTGGGGTAAATAATTTGATTTTTATAAATATGAATTTTAATATCAGTGTTATGAAAGATAAAAATAAGCATGTTATATATTTTACTGTAAGAAAGCTTGGAAAAAGGTTCACTAAAGTCTGATATAGCGAGCTCGGTTTCATTTGTATTTTGATCTATGATTGAGTTGCGTAATTTTATTAAAAGCGAATAAATCGTTTTGTAATTAACTTCTTCGTAATGATGAACCTTAGTGAATAAGAAATAGTAATGCTTTCCGTTGGAAGATGTTGTAAATACCGAATCTGATTCGCGTTCAGTTGCAATTATTTCAGAAGAATTATTAATTTGAGAAAGAAGATCTTCACAGTGTGGCATGGAATTATCGAAATCTAACGATGTTGGACAAGCTATCAATTTACATTTAGTGAGTTGTAGAGCTTGCGAGTGTTCTTCAATGGTTGTGTTAGTATTAGGTATGGATTTTGTGAATTGCAACTTTAAGTACTCTTCATAAGATTGATTATTCAGAGCGTTACTGCGCGTTAAAGCGAGTATCGGGTGACGTGATAAGGCATCCGCGTTTGAATTAAGTTTGCCTTGTTTGTAAACAATCTCGTAGTCGTATTCTTCCAGCTTTAAGCGCCAGCGAATGAGTCGACTACCGGGGTCTTTGACATTAAATAACCAAACAAGTGGTCTGTGATCGGTTATGATTTTGAATTTGTTACCGTAAAGATAAGGGCGGAAAGTTTTAACGGCAAAAAGAATAGCTAATAACTCCTTTTCGGTAGTGGAATAATTTCCTTCGGCTTTGTTGAGTGTGCGAGATGCATATGCAATTGGCTTATCTTTTCCAATTGGGCCTTGTGAGAGAACCGCACCTACGGCGTAATTACTTGCGTCTGTAGTGACGAGAAAGGGTTGCGAGAAATCGGGGTATTGGAGCAAAGGAGCTGTAGTTAATTTTTCTTTTAAAATATTGAATGCATTTTGTTGTTCTACATTCCAATGAAAAGCGGTGTCCTTTTTTAGAAGGGAAGTTAGAGGTTTAGTGAGTTTTGAGAAGTTTTCAATAAATCGACGATAATAGCCGATGAGACCTAGGAAAGATTTAATATCTTTTGGATTTTTAGGAACAGGGTACTCGGAGACAGATTTCACTTTGTCAGGGTTTGGAGAAACACCTTTATCGGTGATAGTATGACCTAAATAATTCACTTCACGTCTCAAGAATTCACATTTATCGGGCTGAAGTTTTAAGTTAAATTGACGAAGTCTATCGAACACGAGTCTTAGTTTTTCTATCACTGCAGTAAGGGAACTTCCATAGACAATACAGTCATCTAAATATACATAGCAATGAAGACCTTGAAGTCCGGATAAAACTGTATTCATAAGACGTTGGAAGGTTGAAGGGGCATTTTTTAACCCAAATGGCATACGAGTGAATTCGTAATGTCCCGAGGTTCCGTTTGTGTTAATAACAGTGAACCCAGTTTTTTCTGAGTCAGCTGGATTTATATTAATTTGATGAAAGCCTGATACTAGGTCAAGAACACAAAAATATTTGGAGTGACCTAACTGGTCTAAGATGTCTGAGATTAGAGGAATAGGATAAATTTCGTTTACAGTGACATCATTAAGTCGCCTGTAATCAATGACGATTCGCCATTTTCGTTGTCCCGATGCGTCCATTTTTTTGGGTACCACCCAAACTGGTGCACTCCAAGGGGAGTTAGACGGCCTTATGATTTTTTGATCGAGCATCTTTTTTATTTGCTTATCCACTTCGTGTTTATGACACTCTGGAAAGCGGTAGGATTTTACATTGATGGGCGGTGCATTACCTGTATTAATTGAGTGCTGAATAGCATTAGTGCAGGTGAGAGGGTCGCCCTCGAGGTAGAATATGTCACTGAAATCAGCGCAGCATTCTAATAAGGCTTGTCTCTCCTCAGAGTTAAGATGATCGTATCTGATTTGTTTAAGGACGCGATCACGTCGATCAGACGCAGATAAAGAGACTGTGTGAATTGTTTCCTGAAATTGACGTGATTTAGAAAAGTCTATAGGAGTAAGTTTGACTTTAAAATCATGAATTTGAGCATCAGATTCAGTCGTGTTTAAAACGGAAATGTTGACACGATTATTTTGTTTAAGTGTCACAATGCAATTTGCTAAATAGACACCTTCGCTTACAACGTGATCTAAAACAAGCGCTTCGCGTAAGTTGTGCAATTCCGAGGGGTCATTTGACACCATACATTCAATTACGGCTTCAGAACGTGCCGGTATGATGTATGTTGGTTCATTGAATAAAATAGGTACATTATGTCCGCAAAGATTCATGTATTTAGAATTATAATCTATATTGGCGCTAAAAATGCGTAAAAAGTCTGTACCGATTATGCCGTCATATTTAAGATTTAGTTCATCTGTAATGACGTGGAATTTGTGTTGAAAGATATCTTTACATACTTGGAACTCGAATTGAAATGTGCCCAAAGTTTCGTTATAAGAATCAGCATTGTTTATGCCTTTGAGCTGAATTATTTCATTGCTGAGTTGGGGTCTACACGACAAACTCGATTGCTTCACGATACTGACACTAGAACCGGTATCGATGAGGAAACTGAGAGGTTTTTTCGAATATTTAGTAATGAGATTTGTAAAAGGCAGAGACACTTTGTATTTATGTATACTTGTTTCGAAAATAGGCATTGAAACTTTTGAGTTATTAGGCGTTTGTATATGATTTTGAGTCTCATTCTGAGACCGTGTAGATTTAGTAGAAGGGAGGTGTATTTTATTTGAAATATTATTATGACTCAGGTTGTTCTGAGATGTATTATAAGATTTAGTAGATTTAGTAGAGCATTTATTTTTAGTAAGACTCAGGTTATCCTGAGATGAATTATAAGATTTAGTAGATTTAGTAGAGCATTTATTTTTAGTAAGACTCAGGTTGTCCTGAGATGTATTATAAGAATTAGTAAGACTCGATTGTTCATTGGACAGTCGAGATGAGTAGGATTTAGTATGACTCAGTCCTTGATTACAAGGTTCCTGAGGTGGAGAAGATTTAGTACGTGGAATTGTGCCGTTTTTACTTTTAGACTTCGGTAGGCACGAATCCGAAATCATTCTGCGTTTAAATCGTTTTTCTGATCATCTTTAGATTCATTAATGCAATTACATTCGCAGCAATGAACACGTGCATCGTTATTCAACGCGTTGGAATTAGCGGAACTTCTTTGGCCTTGAGTGTCTTCAGGTTGTGAATTACGCAAACGATGTTGATTATTATATTGACGCTTGCGACATTCATTAATCACGTGTCCCTTATTTTTGCAATATGCACAAAATTTTGAGTTAGAATTGGAATTTTGTTGACCTTCTCCGTTACCTGAGGATGAAGAGGATGATGGATTGGGAACGTGATAAGATTTTTGGGATGGTGGATTGGAAGAAGTATTAGAATTAGGCTTTTTCTTAAAGCACTCATTAGAGGTATGACCTTGCTTGTTACAATAAGAACAGAATTTGCCAGTTCGTTGAGATATACGCGTTAAGTTGAATAATTTCTCTTCTTCCACCGCGTGAGTCACGGCATCGTTTAGTGAAGAAGGATTCCGACATCGCACTATATTAGAAATGTTAGAATTAAGTCCTAATATAAATGTGTTTAAAGCGAGATCTTCCATAGCAGCTATTCTGCCAATAAGCTCAGCTGGATTTGAACATGAGTAGTGAATGTCTGCTTGAATACGTGTTAGGCAGGCTTCAACTCTAAGAGCAAATTGCGTTACGGATTCTGATGTTTGCTGTTTGCAGCTTTGTAAATCTACTAATAAATGAGAACTGTGTTTTCTTTCACCAAATGTGGTTTTTAGAAAACTTTTTAATTCGGACCATGTCGTAAATGTTTTAAGACTGCATGCTAGTTGTGCTTTTCCCTCTAATTGGGATATTATATATTTGCATAATATACCATGCTGTTCAGGTGCTGCTAGTGATATAGCATTGTCGCAATTTGTTAAAAATGCTGGAAGAGTCTCTCGATCACCTGAGTATGGCCTAATGAATTTCGTGAGAACATTTAAGGTGACTTTTTCTAAAGATTCTTGTTTTAATGACATTATGTAGGTAGGTAGGATGAGAGGATACACAGATTTACACACAAAAAAAAAAATAGAAAGTAATACAAAAGGAATAGAAAGTGAAAAAGTTAGACTACTTACAGAATTAGCACAGTCAGGAGCATTTCACTAATGAGTTAAAATTAAAGTCCTGAGATGTGGTACTGGGTGGACACGACACGTTGGCGCGACCAAGGACGGTCACGTGGCGGGCGGCGAATAGGATCACGTGGCTTGCTTGTAGGCGGTGCCTGGACAGAGACGCAGGCACAGGCAGATGATGGTCGGTGGTGAGTAGCAGTAGCAGAACTTGACCCGAAGAGAAGATGGAGAGAAGAAAGTAGAGGTCCAGGTGTGGCAGTGGTGCGGGCTCACAACGCAGGCGGAGGCTTATCGTCGACCACAGGTACAGGTCCGGCAGTGGTGCAGGCTCGATGCAGGAGGAGACTTACTGTCGACCACGATAATGGGCAGGTGGCTGATGCGGGCTCAACTCGAGGGGCTGAGACTGAACGTCGATCAACTTGACAAACGCGACGACCACGGGTTCAAATTTCGGGGTTTATAGCGTAAACCACTTTTCGAAATCGCACTTCTGACACCAATGTTAGGCGGCAGCCGCTGATTGTCTTTAAACAAAAACTGCACCAAGTTCTTTTCATGGAGTTTATTGAGATAAGATTTTACAGTCACGTTTGGAACCTCACTTTTCTTTTTACGGAATTTAAGACGCGGGAACGCGGATTGGTTGCTAATTTGCTACTGAACTGTCCGCATGGACGTAAATGTTTTTATAGAAAATATTATGTTTGGTCAGCAATTAGCCGCGTACAAGTTATGAATATAACAGAACGCAATGCCACCCCGGTCCTAGGAAGTCCGCATCCACTGCTTTGCCTGCCATCTTCTTCGAATCCTCGAACCATCATGCTGCATCATTTACATTTTTTTTTATTAATCTGTAAAAAACAAATTACAGAATAATAATTAATAATAGCAACCAAAAAACCACAGAGGTTTAAACAACTTAATCCTATATCTTTACTTACGCTCGCGGCCTCCTCTCTTAGGCCTTATTTAGACAAGGCGAGAACTTGCATGCAATTTTGACTACATTGCGGTATTTGTTTAACCAACTGAATTTTTTGCCCCTCCATAGTCCGGAGTGTAACGCTGCTCGCATGCTATTTCTTGCATCGTCTAAATGAGGCGAGTAGTCAAAATTGCATGCAAGTTCTCGCCTTGTCTAAATGAGGCCTTACACATCATGTCTACGCTACCGACCGTCTGTCCGTCCGCATCACTTCCACTTCAGCATGCTAATCCTACGCTCAATATCAGCTACACAACCCTAAAAAGTTTCTTATCTATGTAAATTCCGGTTTTGCGTTACAATTTCATTCCTAGATAACAGTTTGTTGAAATTGGAAGCAATAAAAACCAGAATCACTGTAATGGTCAAAGTTAAATGGGAATTCATTGTGAATGTAAATTACTTTTGAAAATTTAATTTTATGACATTTATTTTTTATATTTTGTGTTTTTTTTTAATTAATAAATCCTGTCATTTTGACTGACTCGTTCAGTATAATTTATTTTGTATTCGTAATATTGTTTGATTTATTTTTAATCATTTAAGTTCCAATTATGTTTTGATTAAACTAAAAAATAAGAAATAATATTATATGATTTTACTGCCACGTTGGGCTAGTGGTCGCTAGCGCAATTACCAGCAACAGCTCCTGGGTCGGATTCCAGGTCGGCAATAGTTATTTTTGTTATGCAAGGCTGCAAAGTTGTTTTTTGGCTAAATTGAAAACCGAGCAAGCGTAGGAGTCTTGGATTGCATATTTAAATATAGAATCCTGAGCATAGCGAAGTTATGATACGAGACTCGAGCGCGAGCGCAACATACAACTTGTCACCTCACTACAGCGAAGACAAGACGTGTTCGAATTTTGAAAACACTTTCCGCGCTATCACGGTAAATGGAGTTTTGCGCTTAGATTTCGAATGACAAATAGAATTTTTCCGAGCGTGTGAGGTGAAAAACTATATTTTCCCATTAGGAATTTCTTAGTAGGTAGCTGTCACAGAGTTTGGATTTGAGTTCGGTTATTGGCTCTAGATTCGCAATTTATTACATTGGACTTAGCTGCTGAAATATGCCATACTATTATATGATAACATATAAGATAATTTTTCTGGATAACACGCGTGATATTATGTGTGTATTATTTTGATAAAATGTTTTTATAAGTCTAAAATATTTTGCAGTTTATATTAATGCTCAAACAGAAAGAAAAATATTACAGGGCCACTTCACACCTCATTGAATCTTTTAATTTAAAATGTGTCCAATAAACATTCTACGATGGGACATTTTAGACTTATGAGATTTTAGATAAAATAAAATTCTTAGACCAAACTGAAATAATTTTAAGCTCAAGACTTAATGTTTGAAACTAATAGATGCAATTAAAATTGTTAATGTTCAGCAGAATTATAAGTTTGGTTAAGTAAGTTTTAAAGCGCGGCGCTTTATTTCGAACTGTATTTGATTGCCATAATAGAACAAATGCATTCCAATGCATCTGTTCACACGTCAGCGCGTTTAAAGCGCGGCGCTTTTTCTCGAACAGCATTTGATTTTAAGTGCGGGGCGACGACATTTAAGTTCAATTTACCTTTTTGGTCGAACGGTCGGCGCTTTTTTAACGCCCAAGAAAAAACCGCTCGTGCGAATCATACGCGGATTTGTCCATTAAAATCCAGCGACGTTCCGAATTGACTACATTATTTTGTATCATTCTATTTTTGAAATCCATCCCTCCAACCATCCAGGCTTATCAGGAATTCGAATTGTTAATTTTTTTTAACATCCTTTTACCTTTTTACTGTTTTTCGATACCTGTTGCCTATGAATCACTTCGCGTGATTACATGTTTTCCTGGCTTTTTGGCAGCATATTAAGTTTCAAACTAAATGTATTCCATCTCCCTCCAATTCTTTTTATAATAATTATCAAATAGAATGTTTAGATTGTTTAATGTTTTATTTTAGGAGCGGCGAGTGAAACGAAGCGTAATTTAGGATAATTCAATACTTAGCATCCAAATAAATGTAACCTGCCAACTATTTTCTTTGCAAGAGTCCATTAAGTCTTGTTAAAAAAAAAAGAAATGATACCTTTTTTTTGAGTTTATCTGGAGAGGTTTTAATTTATGTTCAAATTAATTCTTAAAACTTTAAAAAGAAAACAGTATTATGACCTTGACTGATACTAAGAAATTCCCTGAAGAATACGGACGGTGAGTAATAGGTGACTCGCCATTCGATCATGGATCATGCCTCGGGTCGACGGCTCGTCGTATTCCACGCGCGCCTCTAAGAGCTGTCTGTAACCTGACAGAACCCTGAGAGGGCTAATACCATAAAATTACAATAAAGCACAAAAAAATCCCAAAAAGAGCTTGTAAATAAATTGATATATATTATACGACCACGGCTATTACTCGGTCAAATAAATATTGTTCTTGATTTATACTTTTCAGTACGCGATTGTTTCGTAGTCGGGTTTTAGTTATTTTTAACTTATTTTATGATAGATGGGTCGGGAGACAATCATAGGATATTTTATACAGTGAATGGGTTGGTGTTCTAAATATAAGTTTTTAGTTTAAGTTTCAAGTACTTAAGTATTCAAGTGTACTCAGTACTTATACAGTAATTATACTAAAATAACAGTACAATAAGTATAATTTATCTATGTTTAGGTTTTTTTTTTGTTTTTGTTAAAATGTTAAAAAATTTAAGAATAAGGAAAAATAACGAATCAAGCATTTATGTAACTAAGAAAGTAATATATATTACACATTTACAAATAATAAAAGGCAAAATACGAGTATTCACAGTATTCAAGTCTTTTCAAATTAAATTTAACATCTTTTTATCTAAAAAAAAAAACATAGAGCCTAAAAATATTGCAAAAGAGTTTATATCGTTTTTAAATATTATTTACATATCCGAAATAGATACAGCGAGAGCTTAACAAATATGTTCGGATACTGATGAATACATGAATATAAAAATGTATATTTTATCCCATTGGCACACCGTGCCGTAGCAGTGTTAACGAGATCCACACGTTACTTTTTGTTTTCAAATTTTTAAATTTTTGTTAAATTTTTGTTTGTATTTGTCATCTATACGTTTATGATTTTTTCCGTCATGAGAGAAGTATTGAATAGCACAGAGCATGGCTTTAAGTGTTCGCTTGAGCTTGGAAGACCAAGAAAACGCTCAGATCAGAGCGATCAGAGTCAAAAATATTATCAGCAACAAAACAAACACTGAATAATAAATTCACTGTGATAAATAGATCTCTAAATTATTTACAAACAAAATTAGGTGTCACCAAAATGCATGAATATTCAAACAGGTTCAATGTTAAGGTGCTCCCTCACCAGGAGCTTTCGCGTGTAATGTAACATTATACACGCGACTCTGAGCATTACATTACAATACAACCTTCTTGACTGACTCCGTATAATGTGACGTATGCGGCTTGCCGGACACATTTTAATTTCAAGTGGAGCGCATTGATGCTACAAGTTCGCTTCAGCCGTCTATGGAACCAGAGTTGTAGAACTGGTTCCCGTCGAGGCTCAACTTACTTCTATGGAACTGCTGGACCTGGCTCACGGGAAGAACGCTTTTTTTAAGTGGTAAAATCATCACATGAGTCCTCCCACCCAGGGCAGGGCGGAAGGGACTGTCATACTTGACTGACTAAAATCCACGATGTCCTTCAATAGCCCTTTACGTACCGGGGTCGCGGTAATTCGTGAGTTCCGCGACTGACGGGAAGAACGCTTGGCATGAAGGTATCAAGTTTTTACAAATTGTATTATTACAATGTGCGCATTGTAATGTTCGATTTTCCTTCCTCACTGATTCAATGCTCGAATCTGTAACGTTACATTACAGGGAAATGCTCCTGATGAGAGAGCACCTTTAATTCGCATCGGTTTTAGCCGGTACAGATAGAGTGTTGATTTTAATTAACATTGTGTTTATAATTTGATAAAATATTGTGTTTAATTAACGGGCTCACGATATTTTAAAATATAAAATACAGTAATAACATAGATGGTTACATTTTTATTTTATTTTACCCTTTTCAGTTCAAAGATTCATCCCAAATTCTTGTCAAATACGTAATCCGTAGTACCGGTAATAACGTCGTACAAGTACACGATAACAAAAGCTCATAAAATAAAAATTACTGAACCGAACTGAAATATTTTTTTATGGAACCAAATGACAGATATACTAGATTGAAATAAAAAGAATCATCAAAATCGGCATTCACCCATTCATAAGTTATGTGGTAATAAACATTTAAAAAAAAAACATTCGAATTGAAAACCACATTTTTTTTGAAATCGGTTGAAATGACTGTCGTATTGTCTGCAAGAGACTAGCTTAGCTTGTTACTAAGTTATTTGTTAAATATTGAAATACGAAAATATGACAAACAGACACTCGAACTTGAAATCACCGACTTCATTTCGAATCACCACAAAACACAACACAAATTCAGAAACACAGCTAACAGATGCACCAATAGGAAATTCAAATACGTAATACGACTCCAAAATTGCCACTTTCCATGCGATACTCGGTTGCAGCCATTTAACGTACGGTCTAAACAGAATACGGGAACAAGGATGGTATCAACCATATGGGAGTGAACTATCAGCGGCCCGAACGTGTGTGGAATTAATAAAACTAGTTTTTTTATTGTGAAACGTTCATCATCAGCCTATAAATGTTCCCACTCCTGGGACGCAGGCCTTCTCTCTGTGATAGAGATTGGGCCATAATCCTTTTGCTTGCGAGTGTATATTTAAGCTAATTAGTTAGTTGGTATACCGCTAATTTCGGCAAAGATTTATATAGGATTATAATATTGCTTTAGTTTGTTTGATGAACTCGCCAGTAATGAAAAATCAAACATTGTATTTTAAATGGGTTTCCTATTTAGTTTCGAAATTTATGATTCGTGTTTATATAGTTAATTTGTGTAAAAATTATTATTAAAAACTTACTTAAAAACTTATTATAGATTGGCTAAAATAAACAAAAGTTATATTTAATCAATATAATATAGTACTAACTAAAAGTATTTACATAACTAAAACTAGAAATTTAAGAATAAAACTAAATATTTACAACAAAATACTGACTGTAAACTAAAACTAAAATAAAATTATTAAAAAAAAGAAAATACAGAAAAAGGCACAGACACTTAGGCGTCAAAGTACGTTTCCAGATGACAGTGATGCGGAGGAGTACTTTGACGCCTATTAGTTACCCGACTACGGCAAAGCCAAAAGGAGGGTTATGATTTTGACCGGTATGTATGTTTGTATGTATGTTTGTATGTATGTATGTATGTTTGTTTGTTCCCTCATAACTTCTAAACTACTTATCAGTACGTGACAAATGAGGTCTCGTTAGAAGCGTCTCAGTTGTCCGCTGGTTATAGGGTAGGTGACATGTCACCAAATTCAATATGGCGCCCTCTAGGGGATGATAAGTCGTTACTGAAAAAAAAAAATTCGCATAGTATCGACATGGGTATCAAATTAAAGGGATGATTGATGAGCACATTTGAAATATATAAACATTATATAGCTTTTTACTAGCTAATTTTCTGTTTCTAACAGTGTCAACATGGGTATCAAATGATAAATCGTAAATTCACAACTCAGAAACTATACATAAGTTACTTACTTCAAATAATATAACCCCAAAATAGTGTAAATAAAAAATAAGTTAAAAATAACTAAAACCCGACTACGAAAAAATCGCGCACTGAAAAGTATAAAACAAGAACAAGCCGTGGTCGTATGGCCACCTAGCCAATAAAGATTGTGTGAAACAACCGCAGGTGGCATACGACCACGGCTTGTTCTTGTTTTATACTTTTCAGTGCGCGATTTTTTCGTAGTCGGGTTTTAGTTATTTTAACTTATTTTTTTTACTCCGTGTGTCGATAATTCAATTGTAGGATGTTTTGCTCTATCAATTCTTTACTGATGTGATGTAAGGATTGTGCGAAAAACTCTATAATGATTCATCATTAGTTCGATGATTTGAAATGCCAGCCATTGTCCGTGATACATAGGTCTCTAACAACTGGCACCTGTTATTTGATTTCACATTGGGACTTTCTAAATCGAATAAGGATTTTTAAAAAAAACTTTTTTTTTTCTTTAAAAAAAAAAACGTTGCCCCCCACACTAGGAATTTTTCCTGTATCGTGGGTGCGTTTACAAACATAAAAACTCACATACACAAACACCCGGACCCGAAACAACTACTTGTAGATCAGACAAATATTTGTTCCGTGCGGGAATCGATCCCACGACCCGCTGCGCAGCAGTCCGATTGCTCAGCCCCTGCGCTATCCGTGCTGTCAGCCGTCAATCGAACATTCATATCGATATACCTACTTAAGTAGTTACAATATCGATGCTAAGACTCGATTTTTTTCAACCATTAGCGCTCTGTAATGAACGTTATGAAATCGAATGGTAAGACTCGATATGGCACTCGATTCTACGAGTCTAGAAAAAAAAAAGTATATAGTTATTGCAGGTTATCAGGTAGCCTGTGGTGCTATTAGCCAGGCTGGACCACTAGGAGGTGGACGCGCAGATGACGTACAGATGATACGCGCCTCAAGCGAGATTTGAACGCAACCTAAGAACACGGAGCGGTCGTAATACGCGCGTCTATAGCGCGTATACGTGCAGACATAGCGACACAAACGCGCTGTACCCGCTCGTAGCTATCAATGACTACAAAAAACAACGTGAATTACAAGCCACCGATACGCACTTCAAAAAAGTTTTGAACACCCTTCATACGCGCGTTTATGTCGCGTTTTGCGTGCATTTGATTAAAAGTTTTAGAAAAGTGTGCCACAATTTAGAATAGGGTCACAATGTGGCGCTATCACACCTTCACCCTTATTGTGGTCGCATTATTGTATTATGTTCCCGTGGAATAAAAAACTACTTTTGAATAAAAAAGTACTGCGTTGAGTTAACGCAGCTAAAGTATTTTTCACTTCAAAAATATTGCTCACACAATGTCTTTCTACGCAAGCTACTGTGGCCCTGGAACGCAAAGGGTAATCGAAGTAAGGGGTATGTCCCGGGAGTCAGCAAGAATCTTATAGACCTTCCTCAGAGGACTCATTTTTTGATTATATAACAAACCAAAAATAAAAGATCCTATACGAAACACCTGTGGAAAACGTTGCAATATTTCTGAGTGAGGGATTAAAATTTTAAAAGTTGGGTGTTGTAAGGTGAAAGATGAATTCTTATGCCTCGAGTAATCAAGGTAAGCGAGGAGAGGAACGCAAAGTTGGGGGTAGTAAAGTGTATACCTACCCAAAGGGTTAAACGAGCCATGCAGGCGGCGAGTAACGGGCGACTCGCACACCGTGAATTTTAGTCAGTCATGTCTGACAGTCCCTCCCGCCCTGCCCTGGGTGGAAGGACTCATTTGATTATTTTACCACAAAAAAAGGGTAAAATGGGACTCTATTACTAAGACTTCGCTATCCGTCTGTCCGTCCGTCTGACTGTTGGTCTAACACCAGGCTGTATCTCATGACCCGTGATAGTTAAACAGTTAAAAATTTTAGACATGATGTAGCTATTACAACAAATAGACATGGAATAAAAATTAAAGCAGGCTCCCATACAACAAATATGATTTTTTTGCCGTTTTTATAGATAATGCCACTATGGACATAGACGGCGCCGCCACCGAGGCTGACCCAGAAAGTGGTTGCAAGCGGACAAGCGGACTGCTGAGCGTGGGGTCCTATGTTCGATTCCCGGGTCGGACAAAAAGTGCTATTAGGTTTTTCTACAAGAATTTCTTAGTAGCATTCCGGAGCCTTTGGTCCTGCGTTTGAATTCTGTCCGGTCGTGTCGGATTGCAGTCCCAATGGACTTTGAGAGCAAAAGCGCAGAGAGTGCATCTGTGCCTGCGCACCCACTTGTGCACAATCTTAGCACAGATGGCTAATCTGGACGAAATTGGTCAGGAGGAATATTTATTATTATATTAGATCTCATATCAAGGTTAGAATAAAGTTACTTTCTACATATCATTTCATTTGTAAAGTAAGTAATGATAACCCACCCATCATAGTCATTTGAAACAAAAATAAAACACTAGGGTAAAACCGGGATAGTTGCCCCACTTTTTGAAAAGGCTTTCTAATTTTCAAACTGTACGTTTTTCATAAAGAATTTCCATGAATATTAAAAGTTTGATCTTTGTACTAGCAATACGACTCGTTTTTGTTGATTTAACAATAACAGATTCTGCATAAATTGAATTTTTGAAAACTCATTTTTTTGAGGATAGATGCCTACCCATATGTATAGATGCCTCACTATGAAAATACTGAGGAGGATAGATGCCTGTGATGTAGGATAGACGCCCTATAGATTGAAATAAGTATAATACATAGTTTTGATATGTTTTATTTGTACTATTTAGGTAATTTTTATAATGGTATCCTTAAAAATAATTAAACTTATTAACATTTTTTTAAGAAAAAAAATCTAAATTTTAATGTGCGTAAGCAGACAAGCAAGGTAATATTAAAAATAATATTTAAAATTCTTAATAAAAAGCTAATATCTAAAATTTTCAAAATTTAACGAAATTAAAAAATCAACATAATTAAATGTTGTCCTTAGTTTAGGTCGAATTAGAAAGGGCTTTCAGTTTGCCACATCTTGAGCAATAATTTCTAAAAAGTGTACAAATTTCGTGCAGCCACTTCTGGCACGATATGCACCGAATCCAATCAGATTTTGACTTCGTGTGTTGATAGCTATCAAAGCATTCTATGCAATAATAGTTATCGTCTGTATCTTTTGGGCTTTCTTGGTTATCCCTCTTTGTTTTCTTTACAGGCAAACCTTGAGTTTTTTTCCCTCTAGTTTTATAGTATGTTGTTGTGGGTGTTTCTTCACTATCACTATCTGTTGTATCATTTTCTTTATCACTACCTTCTTTAGTTTTTTTATTTGTACTCTTAAATTTTCGTTTTTCTTTGGTAGTCTCAGTCTTATTACTTTTGTCTAATTTAGGTTTAACTCGTTTATTCTTCTTCTCAGCCATATTCTTCTTTTCTTTTATTTTTTCTTTTGAATTTAGAATATCTGCTGATTGCTTGGTCCTCTTAGCCATAGTCAAGGGTATTTGAGGTATTGGCGATGCTTGGACCAGAATTTTTGAAGGCGTTTCCTTTTCTTCTATGCCAGCTAGAAACTGTTCAATTGTATCGTCACCAATATCAACAATGCTTATATCTTCTAAAACTTCAGGATCAATCAAAATACTCGGAGATTCCCTATGGACTGAAGCCAGTATCGAATTCGGTGGTGTCTTATTTTGGTCTAATCCAGTAATATTTTCTCTTTCATTAACGGGATTAAGTTGACAACATGTCGATGAAGACGTCTGTGGTAGGGGTGTTTGTGCTCTCCTTTCAGCTTCGACAGGCACACATAGTTCCACAGTTTCACTTGTATTGTCCAGCTCTGGATGATGATATGACAAAGAAGACGTCTGAGGCAGGATTCTTGATGTTTGAGGATCACCTTCATCAGGTCCACGAGATTCGCCCGCATTTTGTCTGCTCAACCCAATATCTGATATTATAAATGTTGTATCTGGTAAAGCATTCGGATCAAGTGGATAAATTCCGCTACCTCTAAAGCCACCAAGAGCGTTTGCAGGTGTAGTAGCGCGAAGCCAAGCATTGCGTATAAGCGCTCCAGCATTGTAACGGCTGATCTTTTTGTTTGGATGCATGCGCATGAACTGATTAGTTTCATGGTTGAAATATGTTTTCAGAGGTCCAAATACCGATCTGTCTAAAGGCTGCAGAACTGAAGTTGTGTGACTAGGCAAACATAATAAAATTATGTCGTTGTCAGCTGCAGCTTGTAGCATGTCTGGTGCAGTTGAATGTGATGAGTGTCCATCTAAAATAAGTAGAACTTTACCCTGCGGTTTGAGGGGAATGAAGTGTTCCGTTAGCCATTTATAAAAAATCTCAGTATTAATATATGCGGACTTTTTATTCATATAAACTTTTGAGCCCGGTGGAAGTCCATCTTCAAATTCTGTCTTTTTATTCACACCTTTTATTATGACTGCCGGTGGAAGAAAATTACCAATCGCATTGCAACAGGCAATTATTGTCATGGTTTCACCTTTCTCCGCAGATGTGACTGAATTAACGACCTTTGCGCCTTTCTTGGCGATAACTTTTCCGGGTTTATTGTTCAACTGAATACCTGATTCGTCCATATTAAATATTCTTTCCGGTTTATCTGAAAGGCCATTATCTATCATGACTTTGGCCAAAAGTTCATAAAAATTATTCACTTCTTCTCTACTAAGACCTTTAGCTCTAGCCACAGATAAACCCTCAGCTTGTCTGATAGCCAGCTCTGGATTTCGTTCAATAAAACTTTTGCACCATTCATTTCCAGCCATTTGGCTTTCATGGTCAAATTTATGTTTTAACTTCAGCTTTTCGGCAAATTGGTAGGCTAGCATTCGTATGGATCGTCTGTCTGGAGGAAATCCTGCTTCTCCAAGCTTCAAAATATGCTTTACTAGCCTCTTCTCATTTTCAAAACCGAAGATAGGATGTTTTCCTAAAGCAATTAAAATGAAAATTAAAGAAAATGTTTAGAAAATAGATAGGCTGCAATAAATTATCTATTTAGTAGAAGCGGAACAAACTACTATTATTTATATTATATTTGTTATCTTCCTATATCTACCTATATTTTAACACATTCAGTGTAGGAAAAAAATACCGATCTACACTTTTTAAGTGCCCGCTTACATTCATATATGTACTTACTAACCCAATGTTAATTTTGTTTTGTTTTTAGCAGCATAACGTCTCCGTAATGTTCTGGACGGAATTCCGAATTGTCGGGATATTTTGTTTATCCCCATGATATTCTTGTCCATTTCATCAAAAGCGTTTTGTAATGCCTCTGTAGTCCAAGAAACTATTCGAGGTCGTACTCCTTCCTTTCTTTTATATCTTCGTGGCATGGTTCAACTGTGATTAGTAGAAACAAACAAAAATACACATTCATTAAACAACATAATACTTGAAATATATTTTCAACACTATGATGGTATACAGCCCCAAAGAACATTACAAACCATCAGTAGAGATCTATATGAAAACGCAATAAGAATTATATCAAAATAAAAAAAAAGTAATTTTAAAAATATGCTATCATATAATGTATAGTATTATGGGGGATAGATGCCCCTAAGGGCATCTATACTGCAAAAAATTGGGGCGACTATCCTTTTTGTTATGGATAGATGCCCTTTTATTTTTTGAATTAACTAAATACAAAAGGGTAATTATTAATAAGTAGATATATAGTTAATTAACCAATATATGTATATAAAAAAATAAAACAGAATTTATTACTACATAAAAAAGATACGTAACAGTAAATACTTACGTTTGAAACTTTGAAGCATTCGTCGTGTTCGTCGCGGAGATAATCGCACGCACGAGCTAAACACATCAATCCCGTGCGATGGTCTGCGGGGCACTGAGCATGGGGCGCACGCGCTCTCGGTTTAGACTATTAACGCTGTGTTGCGATTTTGCGAAGTTAGGTTTTTAGAAAATGGGGCAACTATCCAGCTGCGGCATCTATCCCGGATTTACCCTATATTTGGACGTCCGATCAAAAGATTGACCAAAAAAACAAAACAACTAAAAACTGTTCAATATTGTATTCTTAAAATAAACTTTTTCATTATCTTGTGAAATTACATTACTTTATTTTTAAATCGACTTCTTCATTTCCATAATTATTCAAAACTAGCGACCCGCTCCGGCTCCGCACGAGTGCAATCTCTATTATATAATATTATGCATGTTTTATACATATAAACCTTCCTCTTGAATCACTCTATCTATTAATAAAACGACGGTTTGCACTCTGGGAGTGCCGGCAGAAGTGAAAACTTGAATAGTAATAAACACACACGAACATTCGCGCAAGCGCCGTCTTACGAATTTTCGATCAGGTCACGTGTCCTGACGCGAGTTTAACATTTATTACCCATTCCAAAAAAAGTGCACAACGCCGCTAAAGAAGTTTTCACTTCAAAAAAACACCGCATCAAACTCTGTTTTAAAGATCTAAGCATACACAGGGACAGACAAACAGACAGCGGGAAGCGACTTTGTTTTATACTATGTAGTGATGAACTAATAGTTGATTGCAATACTGTAGTAGTTTGAAAAACATACTACTGCGTGTACTATTTTGTTTCACACTAGATTTTTTTTTCGAAAATGTTCGGTCCTAATAAAGGAGTTTGTAATTTAAATCCCATACTTTTTACGCGTTTAATTTTCGGTTATAATTTCAAGCTACAGTCTCCTAAACTACGTATCTTATCAAAGACATACGTGGTTCTAATCGTCGCAATAATTGTAATTTTATTTGTAACTCAAACCGAACAAGTTCATTTGGTTTCAAAATGTTGTGCTTCAGCTGAATATTTAGTTTATGTCATATATTCTTTTATAACTGGAGAGAGTAATGTGTTACATGTTAATAAAAGCATTGCTATTATTGATACTCTTCCAGGTGCAAAGAAAATGTTCAAAAATTTGGAGAAATTTTTAGTCGCAGTTTTAACTTTACTTTTACTTTTAAGAATATTATTTTTGTTTTTTATTTGTTACAATATGTTTGATCTCTGTTTTGTTTGGGAACCATTTGGGGTTATATGTACAACAATTATCATGATTGCGCTGGATTTTAGACATTTGAATTTATTTTTTATATTTTCATTGCTGTTTGTCCGTGTTAAGATATTTAAAAAGGCTTTAGAATGTGTGTTTGATAACTTTACAACCCGAAGATTTTCAGCAAGAAAGTATATTATGATGTATGAGGCATTAGTCAACTCTTTACAGAATAAAAATCGTGGGATGGAAATTACAGTAAGATTTGTTTGTAAAGGAAACAATCATTTTAGACTCTCTCATACACACACACACACTCTCTCTTACTCAAATATTCACTCACTCACACTCAGGCACGCACACACGCAATATAATCGCTTACTCACCACTCACATAATCACTCACCTACACACTCACTCACACGTACATACTCGGTCAGTCTCATCAACTCACACTCACTCACCGAAGAGGTGGCGATTCAAAATAGACAATGAGAGTAAATTGATGCTAATAGAAACTTTTTATTTAATAACGTTGTTTTTTTAGGTATTACTGGGTTTGTGCTGTTCAGTAACAAATTACATTTACGATTTGTTTACAGCAATATCAGATATCAGATTAAATGTAAGTATTATCTTGGGGGTGATAATAATAAGGGCACCTCAAGCAAAGACAAATGCGACGTATGCGACCAAAATAAGAATAAAATTTTGACAGCGCCATTCTGTGTCGTTATGCACACTTTTCTAACATTTGCACGCTCTTGAACAAATTGTGATCTTAAAAATTGAAAAAAAATTAACAAGTTATTAACGATAAAAAACATGATTGAAAATTAATTTGCACAGAGTATTTTTTAATTTAATTCTCAAGTGATAGTTAGAATAGAATAGTTTTTTTTTTTATCGTGGTAAAATCATCAAATGAGTCCTCTCACCCAGGGCAGGGCGGGAGGGACTGTCAGACTTGTACTGACTAAAATCCACGGTGTCCTTCACTAGCCCTTTACGTACCGGGGTAACGGTAATCCCTTGGTCCCGCAACCCCGGCAGGCTTTGGCCCTCTACAGGCCCCGTCATTATGCTGACACTCCTTGAGTCGCGCGTGGAACACAACGCGCCGTCGACCCGGGAGAATAGAATAGAATATTTATTTATTTGCATAGAATGTAGGTTTTAACAAAAGGTGGATGAATGGTTTACAGAATCCTTGTACATTCTGCCATATTAGCATGCAAGCATTAATTGGGTTTAGTAGTAGTAGTTTACAGATAGTTTTGTATTTTTTGGATCTACGTTCGGGAACTAATCTCGCTCAATTTTTTTTTCTGTTTTTTGCATTATTGAATGTTTCTAGTAAGCCACTAAAAAATTTTCTTCCTCTTTTTGGCTTCAATAACTTTCGTTCGATTCCTACGTCACACATCAAGAAAAATAATTACATTTAAACGTAAGCGTGGCACTCACTCATTTAACGAAAAACGTTACATTTTATAATCGAAGGAATTTATAATCGATTTTTTTTCCTACACTTGCCATGACAATGCGGCGTTACCAATTGCCATAAAAATTATTGTAGAATATTATTTATAATCTACAATATATTGAATTTTGAATATTAAATTTTTTAACAATTTTTTGCGCCTAGCGAAAATACCAACCAAATGATCTGGCATATTATTTTTTCCACTCTTTAAATATTCAATTTTAAGGGTATAAAGGTTTCGAAATGCCTCAAACACTTTTTTTGGAACCAAATACATCGCATCTTTAAATACGTCTGGTTTCGTTCAATACCAGTTTCTCTAAGTCAGGTCTACATTTCTGTATTTAAGGATAATTGAAAAATGTACTGAGCAAGTTTTCAGCGTGCCTCAAGTACTTTCGCAAAAATTCAATAAGCTTTACAATTATTGTCGCGGGACTCACGATTTACCGTGGCCCCGGAACGTAAAGGACTATTGAAGGACACCGTGGATTTTAGTCAGTACAAGTCTGACAGTCCCTCTTGCCCTGCCTTGGGTGGGAGGACTCATTTGATGATTTTACCACGATAAAAAAAGTGTTACTTGAATGAAAACTATTTCACAGAAATTTTGCAAATATTCGCTGAGCCCTCCAACTCTTATATCGTTTCAGGGCGCAACTTTGTTTACCACTGCATGGTTGGCGATTGACTTATTTCATGCCGTTGTTGGTTTTATCGTTGGAGCTATAGCCTTAGACTTGATACAGGATGACTTGAATTCTATCAAAGTCCAAATAATTGAGAGATGTCTGAATTGTGATGGTGAGTATGCTAATAAACACAATTTTCTTTCTTTCTTTCTACGTATAATCGACAAAGTTAAATCATGACCCATTTTGACAATAAATCGTTTGAATCCGTCAAAATAACAAAGAACAAGGTTGTTACCACAGAACATATAATTATATGTTCTGTGGTGGTTACCATGGATATGTACCTATGTTTACGCGAATGTGTACACTCAACAAATTTGAATTATGACCCACCATAAGCTTATTTTCTTAAAGACATTCAAATACAATTAGGTCCACATTCGCGTAATTTGCGTTCTTCTGGGTAAGGTCACTCCATTGCAGGCGTTGTCTCAGTCACCTTTGACCTGGTGGCTTACTATTACCCAGAAGAAGCCTGTTCACTCTTTGAAAAGATTCGGGTTGTTATGCGTTCGGAAACAACGACACATTTTTTTTAACCTTAGATTTTTTTACTTACAGTTGAGAGAGAACGTTCTGAAATGAAATTACTTCTGCAAGTGATGAAGCAGCATCCGCTACAGTATAACTTGTGTCGTTCATTTCCATTGTCTCTTTCCTTGATTTTGAACTCTATTTCTATTATCGTAGCCAACAGTATTGCTATTGTACAAATTAAGTTTCATTTTTAGTTTTGTGATATGACATATTGGTCATAAATTTATTTGAAGAGTTTGAAGTTTCAAATTTTTTTTTTCTACGGTAACAAACGAGATTTTTTATTTCTAAAATATATTGTAAAGAAAGACAAAATATAAAAATATGTAAGATTGCTAAACACTAGTAATTAGTCCAGTATTGTGTATCCACTTAAAAATATTAGCACTCACAAACACTGTAAGGGTCCATTCACACTGAGACGCGACGGGATGCGCACTTTGCAATAGAGCGACCTGAGCCCCTTTGTACACAACGCGTCACAAGTCTCTGACACCTTATGACTTAGGTATACAAGCGACTATCGCAATAAAAATCCGTAGAAGTTCATATACAGGCACAAGTCAATGGATACCAATTTCGAAAGGTATCGGGGACTTGCTTCGCGTTGTGTACGAATAGTCTAAATCTAACTTTATTTCTAAAATTTACACGTTTAGAGTATCGCCCCGTCACGTCGCGTCGCGTCACCTTTCTGTGTAAACGGATCCTAAAAATCTTCTTCGTGTTTCAAAATAAATCCATCGCTAAAAACTCTCAAGTCTTTCAATCATTTCCTCATCTTGTCAATTAGAACTTAAGAAAAGCGCAAACAGAAAAGACATTACATACAGACGCCTATTCTAAATGGATGCCTAAATATTATTATACTGTTGGAAAATGAACTTTCGGCGCTACGCTGTACGTTGAAAATCCAACAGCATCTGGTCCTCTTTTAGGCGAATTTCAGGGTTAGTGTAAACGAGTGTAGGATATTTGTCAATCCCTCTTCTGAATTTCAAGTGTCGACCTTGGACCATCAACCTACATTTTCTTTTGTTAGAAATCTTTAGGAAAGTCTTCTTTAATGGTTAATGCCTTTGTGAAACAGACAGGCGAAAGCGAAACGTTTCCGAAAAGATACTGAACCGAAGTGAGACGTCAGTACGATAGTTCTGTCACGCTATCGGATCGCTTTCGCTTTTCTATGTGACTGGATTCAAACAATTCCATACATTACAAATAAAAACGTCACGCTTCGCATTCGTCACGCCTGTCTGTTTGACAAAGGCTTAAAGGTTATTTTGATGGCAGCTTGAGGCGAGTGCATGATGTCAGGTAAAAACTTCTGTTCTAAAATTAAAAATACTGGTTCAGCAGAAAATTGCCTTGGGAGTCTTCCTCGTTGGCTGTGGCGTAAGGAGGAGGATTTCCTCTCTCTCACACGTTCGGCTCCTCCTTCATTAGCATTACTGCTTCTTAAAAGGAGGCGGCTGTTTTCCATGTTCTTGTTTTTTAATTCATTATTGTCACCGACTTCCGAGTTCTTAGATAGTCATTTTACACTTCTAATAAATAAAAACGATCAAATTGAGAACCTCCTCCTTTTTTGAAGTCAGTTAATTAAATTGTTTTTCTTCTTAAGCAATTAACGCCCATAATAATTAGGCGTTGATTTTATTTTAATAAGTTTAATAGTAAGCACGAGTACCCAATTATTAGTCTAGACTTTGAGAATAGATATCCAATATTGACTGAGAATTCAGATAATAGTCAATCTTCAGTTGGTGTTTGACTTAGATTACTCAAACATCGACAATCTATTTAAAGTTGGTCAAAGTTTCCACTTCTTTACTTTCAGCAATGCTTTTGTCCCGTTGAAGCAGGCGATATTCCTTTTCGTTTGGGTGTAAAAAAATCAATAATAAGGCATCATCATCTTATTGCCCTTACCCCATTTTACTTGGGGTCGGCGCAACATTTTTTTTTTTCTTCCAATCTCCTCTATCAAACGTCACAGTATCATTTACTCTTAATTCTTTTTTCTTCCCTATGTCATTCCTTGGACAATCCAACCATCTTTTCTTTGGCCTTCCTCTTCCTCTCCATCTATCAACATTCATACTTATCACTCTCTTAGTCACATGAGTGTCATCAATGAGTAAAAGCGTAAAAATTCATCATCAATAATTAGCTGCTGTAAAAATAATGTAGTCAAATGGGGTATACTAGACTCGTCCCAAAAACAATGCCAGTACGATACCTCTGTCCAGGATATGTCTCACCTCCTTTCGTACCCATCCTGTCCAACCACCTGCATCTTCCAGGATTTGAACGAGGCGAATAACAGAGCTGTTTGTGTGACTACCTATTGGTCGATACAATTTAAGTACATCAACACGCAAAGAAGAAGAAGTCCAGCCTTCTGTGGAGCAGAAAGGATTAACAGACTCTCACTGCCAGTCTCTCTTGGTCCACCCAGGGGATTTAATGACTCTACCACCTCAAAAAATGGGTTACAAGTCTTGCTAAGTCCAAAAAAAAATATATAGAAAAACAAAGAATAAATAACAACGCGAAGCAATCAGCTCTCAATCGTTCAGAAGTTTAAATTGAAAAGAAAACGATTTAGAGTCACAACTGACCTCATTTTCAGACTCCTAAGGTTTCAAGCGTGTATTGGAGCGTTCAGTAATTACACACCGACTCATTTCCCACAGACTTTCACTTAAAGCCTACGTTTTAGAACGTGGGGTAGTCAACGAAATGGAGTGGCGATACAATGAAATTTTATTAAAAGACAGGCCGTGGAATTCAATTTTTTTTCTGAAATATGTAGTGTAGATTGAAAGAATACAGTAACTGTAATTGCATTAAAAACGAAAAAAAAAGTTGTCTTTATTTTAAAATTAGGTCTTGATTAAACACGGGTCTCCTGTTTTCATCCGTGGCAAACCATGGCTTCACAGATCATGTCTAAGTGTCTCGTGGCATACTTTAAGCTACTAATATGTGTTTGTTAGCAGTAACTTGTGTTAAAAAGATTACATATTCGTGATAATTAACATACATATTCCCCTTATCAGGTTTTTCTTTTTGCCTCACTATTTGTCCATAGAGTTATTAAAAGTATATAATTATGATACTGGATTTCATTGGTCTAAAAGTCACAAATGCAACTGCATAGCATAAGATCCCCAGCCACAGAGTCTGAATTTATGTCGAACTTAAAAATAAAAATGGCGAAATGAGTACCTATGTTTATGTGAACACTCCATTTGCTGATCCCTCTATGTTTTACAAGCACATTGAGTATTAAGGCGATCGTCTGTGGTCTTTATTACCATATTAATAAACAGATTATGAGCTAACAGTATACTGGGAAGCTTTGATGTTGTAGTTGACGTAATTTATGATAAATTATTTATATTAATTTTATGTTTTCGCTCAGAAACGATGATTTGGTTGAGTGGCAGAGGCGGTTCATAGATGTTGTTTACTTGGAGTATTATTTCACTTCTGATATAAACCTGAAAAATCATGGAGCGTCTTCTTATCAACCCCCACAAACCATTTAGTGTGTAGGTACTTGAATTTCGATACCCCTTGGAAAGACTGATTGTCAGATTTTTGGGCCACTAACCATCATCACAAATAACAATACAATAATTGATTTATAAAACGTCCAGATCTCATGTTCAAAACAAAACATAACGTTTTCGTGAAGCCGTTTTTGTATAAATGTGTGAGTGAGCCCCACGCTCACATTTAAATGTAATTCATCGGCGTTTGACGTAAGGATCGAACGAAGGGGGAAATTTTTCCTCCTTTTTTTGGCTTCAATTCTCAGTGACTAGGAATCTGGACATTCTATAATCTAAGACATAACGTATGTTCATTTGATTTATTCAAAAACTATGCGAAAAGCTAAAAATGAAAATCAGACGATCTAAATGCTTTCCCTTTTTTGATAGATTGAAATAAATATTGATCTCAGGCTATTTGATAAAAGAGAAATGTGGATTGTTTGTGTTGACGTACGAGGGTCGGGGCGCAGTGCCAGAGGACACGGTCCTAAGTCTCTACTGCTGCTTGCGTTAACATAGTATGTGATTTCAGAAAGGGCATGAATTTTAGTTTAAAAAAAAAAACTAAATTAATGTTGTTATAAATATTTAAGTACTATAAGGCTTAATATATAATATACGTGCCAAACGTTAGCGTAGTGTGGCGCTAGCGTGGCGTGTTTTGAGTGACGTTTTTCATTATATCTTATTAGTAAATGAGCACGCCAAAGACACGCCACGCTACCGTCACGCTACGCCAAGCTCACTGTTTGCCAAAGCCTTAAACAATAAGTACTTTTGACTGTAAGAAAACGGTGCCAAAATATTCAACGTAAGAGACACATAAAACCGACTCCTGTTATGGACATATCAGTGTTCGAAACTGTGCAGATTCTGTCTGACACAAACAAGTGTTCGGAACAACGCGTTCTCGCAAGTTAAAGACTAATTACTTCCCGTAACTTGTACGAGTATAGGAACAATAATTAACTTGTTTTCGCAAAGACGTTGCCTTACCTTGCAAGTTAGGAAGCGAGAAGTTGACTGACAGGTGAGAACAAACAGTTTTTCTGTTCTGTTTTGTGGTAGTTTTTGTTTTAAATAGGACCTCGTGAGTAAATAATAACAGATACATGGGTCAATTTTCAAGATTTTGCCCCTTCGTACATAGGCGAAGCAAGTCTCCGACACCTTACGACTTTTGCATTAACTGACGCGTGCCTGTGAAGGAACCTCTATGGATTTGTATTGCGATAGTCGCCTGGATACCAAAGTCATAATGTATCGGAGACTTGCGTCGGGATTCCTTCTGTGATTGTTAATTGATTTGATCTATCTATACTTCGACGCTGTTACAAGCGGCATGATCGCGGGATGACTCGCGAGTCGTCAGTAAATTTAGTACTACACCGAGAAAGCTTTTCAGCCTTTGTCAAACAGACAGGCGTGGTGAATGTGGAGCGGGGGTTTTATTTGTAATGTATGGAACTGTTTGAAGCCAGCTACATATAACCGATGTGAAGACGTGGCGAAGTCGTATTTGCTCTGTTTGATGTCGTTCATAAAAATCCAGCTAATACAACTGCCACACCTCGGTTCGCGCTACACCCAGTTTGACGTCTCGTATCGGTTTGTTATCCGGATTCGGTCCGGTTCACTTTCGCCTGTCTGTTTGACAAGGGCTTAAAGTAGAGTTTGGGTAGTTAAGATGACTGAAAAAATCTAGGCTACGTGGAGCGACGATTGGTGGATGAGAGAAGCGAGTCATCATCAGCCTATAAATGTTCCCACTGCTGGAACACAGGCCTGAGAAGGAGCAGCAAGCAGAGCAGAAGCATTTGATGATTTTACCACGAAAAAATAAATAAGGGCGTGCTGGTTTCCCCCGAAGTTTTTCTTCGCCATTTTGAGAGCAGTGGTGATGAAATAAATGACACCAAACAAAATAATGCTGGTTGTGTTCGAATTCACGAGCTAAGAGTAGCAAGTGATCGAGTGTAATGGCGTGCGATTAGAAAGGCCTAGTCAATTGTCAATTTGTTGATAAACAAACGAACAGCTGAATCAGTGCAGCAGTGTTTTAGTGTTTTAAGACCGCCTTGCTCGCAGCTTTTGGAGCCCCAACCTTAGGGATAGAATATTACCCACTACCCTAGTTACCAAAACTGTGTGTAACATCAATGGGCTGCCGATGTATCATGCGTTATAGTCGATTTGGGTTGCGCATTTTAATAAAGTAATTCTTCAGAAAGCTCATGTTTGTGTGGAGTTAGACATTAGGTCGGGAATTTGAAGGTTTTATTGAATTTCTTTCTATTTGAATTTTTGCCGTACCGTTTACAAACATTAGAAATCACACGCATAAACAGTCGGACAAAAGAAACATGAACTTTAACGCAAGCGTGTCCCCGGAACGTAAAGGGCTATTGAAGGACACCGTGGATTTTAGTCAGTACGAGTCTGACAGTCCCTCCCACTCTGCCCTGGGTGTGGAGATTGGAAGGGTGGAGAGATTCTTTTCTTTCTTTCTTTTTCTTTCATTAGATGATTTTACCACGATAAAAAAGGTAGGTGCTCAGTAGCCACACCTTTGAGGCATTTTTTTTGGTAAAATCATCGTGAGACAGTCCCAAGACCCGCTCCACAGTGTCCTCCGGGCCGTCCTCGCAGTGGTGAAAATCCCAGGGTACCTAGGTACCCCCCGAAACATTCGTACCCAGTGAGGACCTGCGTCAGGCGGACGGTGAGGACGCCGTGGCGCCTCTCCAACCACTCCTTAAAGTCTGGTCTTACCGCTGCGATTGCAGCGTGCCCGTAGGTGGTCGCCGCCTATCGCCGTCGTGAGGACACGGCGGTGCTCTGCCCAAGCGGGGCAGTCCTGCACCGTATGCTCCGCCGTATCCTCCGGGCGATCCCCGCAGTGGTGACACCCAGGCGTTTCTTCCTTCCTCATCCCACAACGGTACCTCCCGAAACTTTAACCTGGCTCTACCTCGTACCTTGCGTCTCCGAAACCGGGGTGAGGACCTGCGTCAGGCGGTAGGTCAGGACGCCGTGACGCCTATCCAGCCACTCCTCAAAGAGGGGTTTTTCTGTTGCGATTGCGGCGTGCCCTTGGGTACCCTTTAGGTAAACATTGGTAAATAAAACCGTTTTCCTTCACGAGGTACCCTCATTAGATATTTATAAAAATATCACTGTTTGGTTTTTACCTTTAATGCCGTTTTGGGTCTAATTTTGTTGAATCTTTTATGAGATAGTTTTCAGTTTTGGTTAAACTGTTTATTTTTAATGGTTATAGATACAAGTACCTACGTTTTCCGCGATTGGGCTGTTGCGCACCGTGTTTCCCGCACTAACCGCAATAACGTACATGTAGTTGTTCCGGGTCTGGGAGTTTGTGTATGTGAGTTTCTATGTTTGTTTACGGACCCACGATACAGAAGAAGGGAGTTGTTTAAAAAAAAAACGACGGGTTGCACTCTGGGAGTGCCGGCAGAAGTGAAAACTTGAATAGTAATAAACACACACGAACATTCGCACAAGCGCCCTGCGCCTTCTTACGAATTTTCGATCAGGTCACGTGTCCTGACGCGAGTTTAACATTTTTTACCCATTCCAAAAAAAGTGCACAACGCCGCTAAAAAAGTTTTCACTTCAAAAAAATCTTTATTGTATACAGCTTCTAATTTAGAATTTCGTTTCATGGCGCCGATCTATTTTCGTAAGATCGTTATTGTAGTTATTGAATGAAAAGTACCAATTTCAACAGAAATTTCCAGGAAACAATATCTAAGCACCACTCTCAAAACTAGTATAATTTAAATCAAATTCGGCCTGTTTCCTGTAACAAGTGCTCTTGTACTATAAAGGTTGAAGCACTTGTTTAATATTAAGGTCTGTTCCTTCTGTTTTAAGTTGGCCCCTTAATGAAGAGAGAAGAAATCTTGGGACGAGATTGAAGTACTCATTATGTAGTTTCACGTCCCGTGTGTGAATGGTCTTTTATTTTTTAAACTAGCAGTTGTGGTTGTAGTGTATCCAGCACAATTTTATTTTCAATTCCAGCCAGTAGATCCTGCGTGTTCAACAAAAGAAACAAACTCTTCAGATTTATAGTATGAGTTTTTTTTAATCTTGGTAAAGTCATCAAATGAGACCCCCACCCAGGGCTGAGCGGGAAAGACTGTCAGATTCGTACTGACTAAAATCCACGGTGTCCTTCAATAGCCCTTTAACCCGGGGTCACGGTAATTCGTGAGGCCTGCGACCCCTGTAGGCTTTGGCCCTCTAGAGAGGGGCCCCGTCATTTTGCTGACACTGTTAGAGGCGCGCGTAGAGCACAACGCGCCGTCGACCCGGGCATGGGTCATGGTGGGATAGCGAGTTGCCCGTTACTCGCCGATCGTAGTATTAGTTTTAGATTTATTTACCACGATTGTACGACGAATCGCCGATAGACCGAACACCGACAAGGCTTTACTTCGACGGACTCTTTAGCGACAGGAGTCTTCATCAGCAGGGCTCATCAGGGACGCAACTTATCTCCGATAAACTAGATTTATAATAAAATATCGACTTTAGTGTTTGTGCTATGAAGTTTCTTGTGTGAGGTCAGGAACTTCAGGGGCTCTTCAATGACTTATTTTAATAGTTGGTTTTACGAATTTATTTTTAATTTTTGTAGGTACAATAAGTACATTATTAAAGTATAATTAAGCGACCGACCCGGGCCCGGGTGCGGGCGCCGGCCGCACAACTCGCTCCCTCATGCCTTCCCCGCGATGGCCTGTCAGTAGTGGTGTGCGTAAGAGTCACTACATAGACGCGTGAACAATTAGCAAGATTGACGAAATTTCTCTTAGCGGGGCTTCTATTTGTGTTTGCAGACTTTAAAGTATCCCAATAAAACCGAATTTCGGTGTGTCTCGTGATGAGCCCTGTCGGCGTAGTCTCTATTGGCGTTTACTCGCACACTGATTTAATACGCATTAACGCCTGCTTCGCGAATCGTAAATCTAGAGTATACGAGTATCCAGAAAGACAGAGGTCCAGGTCGCAGTCAAATTCCGCAAAAAGGTTTTTCATTTGTTGGTGTCATAAATTTTCGGGGTGGATGAGATCCACCCCAGGTAGCATTGCCAGCTCTCAAATTCGGAAACCAGGACAAGACGTGTGAAAACCCCGAATTTTAGAATCCAGAACCCGGACATCAATCGAAGTGCGTACCGTGGCAACTGCGTCGGCAGGGGTGGGGTGACGGTGAGCCTCGCCAGGGCCGTTTTCCGTCGGTACGCAATTCAGCTCCTTCGGATGCGCTCTGCTACATAATTTTTGAGTGACATAGCCTATATATTCTTTTTAATTTTCGAAGATGAAGTTGCGGGCGAAGTGCTAGTAACTGTGACTAAATCCCTTTTCATCACTTTCCCGATTCGACAACTAAACAAAATTCGCGGAAACCAAGTGAAAAAGAGTGTCGTTTCGCCACTATTTTTGATTTCCATACATTCAATTCCCGTTTCGACTCCGAATCCTTTCAATAAAGGTTTCTGAACTCCCACAATACATGAATAATTTCAAATGGTTTTATTGCTAAAGCCGAGGTCATTAACCTAAGGACTGGACTACCAAGCCTGAGTGCCCACCTCAAGGCGTCACTTGGGACGTTAACTCCAGTCCAATTCAGCTAACAAACATATTGACAAATGACTACACACTTCACTTGTTAAATCAGTGAGGCGAGGCCGATTTATTTGATGTTAAGGCCATTTTGATGAGGGTATGTAACTTGTATGGAGGATATTGGATATTGTATGGCCATTTTAACTGGGGATTAGAGGGTTCAGTTTCAATTGTGGTTTTGTTGCTTAGTGGCTACTTTCCGCAGTAGTAGACGCCCAAGACGACGGACGTCGGCAGACGATCTCCGGCCACCGCAGGCGCGGGCATGCGGGCAGCGAGTTATGGGCGACTCACTGTGCGACCATGGACCATGCCCGGGTAGACGGCGCGTTGTGTTCCTCGCGCGCCTCAAAGAGTGTCAGCAAAAATAAAATGACGGGGCCCCCCTCTAGAGGGCCAAAGCCTGTCGGAGTCGCGGGACTTATGATTTACCGTGACCCCGGTATGTAAAGGGCTATTGAAGGACACCGTGGATTTTAGTCGACACGAGTTTGACAGTCCCTCGCGCTCTGCCCTGGGTGGGAGGACTCATTTGATGATTTGATGGCTATTATGGGAAACTTCGTCATTATAAGTTTATTGGCACGTTATGGCGTTTACCAGAAGTAGTCAAGTTTTAATCATAAACACTTTCTTTAAGGTTCTGTAGTCTACAAGGAACTCTTATAGTTTCGACATTTCCTTTCGTCAGTCCATTAGTTCACAGCCTAGCTCAAATACTCTTAGGCTCGTATTACAGAACGTCTCTGAAGACTCGAGCGTGACTTAAAACTAGTTTCAACCAACAAAATAGCTCTTGAATATTGAGCGACGTTCTGTAATACGGAACCACGTAATGAACAGCTGTATTGTCTTTTGTTTCGGATGACTGCGTCTGATTTGATATTCTCCAAACTCAGATGGCAAATCAGGTCGTTGATTGGTTACAGACAAAGATTCAACCGAATGTAGCTACTGAGATAGGTTATTAATTTCCAGCGGTAGTCACATCTTGGATGGATAGATGGACTGTTGTTTGTTACCTACTCTTTCACGCAAAAAGTACTGAGGGGATTTTAATCATAGTTGGCACACTATAATTATATATTCTCTATTTTAATCATACAAGAGGAGCTCGTGGCTAAATAAATACAGCCGCACAAGCCGATCTTCCGGGTTAAGCCGCGATTGCCGAAGTTGGTCTGTGGTTGGGTGACCATCTGTCATAGCGAGTTTCCTCCGTGCCTCGGAAAGCAAGTTAAGCCATTGGTCCCGGCTGTCATTTGTAGATCTTTGACAGTCGTTACTGTTAGTCGGAAACTCTAAAGTCTGACATCCTGTCTTACCATGGGGTATCGTATTATCCAGTTACTGGGTTGTGGAGGTCCGACAGGCAGTCGCTCCACGTAAAATACCGATATCCAGCTGCATCTGGTTTGACTGGAAGCCGACCCCAATATAGTTGGGAAAAGGCTAGGCAGATGATGACGATGATGTCACACAGATAATTCAAAACCCGGATTTACAAATAGTAACACCCCGATTTTAAATTCCCGTGGAATGGTCGTATTTCTAAGTCGTAGCGGGAAAAGTAGCTGGCAACAGCTAGTACGTAAATAAAACAATCTGAATAAGCAAAAATGAAAACTTTATTGCCTCATATTTTGGACTAGCTTCCGCCAGCGACTCCGTCCGCGCGGATGTCGGTCTTCGCGTGGATGGTTTATTCCTCCATTTTGAGTAACTCTGACAATGTCATTTTATAAATATCTATTGGACTCAAATACGGCTAAGCCTATAATAATTAAGGAGATCGCGGTTTTACAGAACAACGTCTATGAATAAAACTGAAAAATAAGATTATTTTTTCTACCTATTTTTCCAGGATAAAAAGTATCCCATTTTATGCCCAAGATAATAAGGTATAATTATACCAAGTTTCATGAAATCGCACCGTTAGTTTTCACGTGATGCCTGCATATACAGACAGACAGACAAAATTTTTTTAATCACATATTTGGGTTTGGTATCCATCCAGCAACACCCCCCGCTATTTATTTTTTCAATATTTTCAATGTACAGAATTGACCCTTCTACAGATTTATTATATGTATAGATCAAAAAAGCATGAGGTTAAGTTGCCAACTTCATCTATTACTTGTCAAACAGCTGTTTTGCTCCACATTTTACTTTAACAGTTCTTTGGTGTCGACACATCTTGATCCGACACGGACGTCCCTCATCCTTCGTCAGTCGGGATTGATAGCTGGTAATCGAGTCTATGGGGCAGCATGAATGATGTGCAACCTTGACCTTTTTTAGAGATCCGTATCCAAAGAGTGTGTATGGATGGATGTTTGGGCTCAGATTTATTGAGTTGATCTTCATCCAAATATTTTTAAGCTATTGCATAGCTTTTACATAGCGGCCTTTGAGCGCGGCGACCGAATCAAGAAATTCTGTAACGAAAATAAACCTAACACTGTCACTGTAACATTTGTCATTTCAACGTGAATGAATAAAATTTGAATTAATGAGTTTTTTCTTGACGTTTCACTTGATTGACGTGGCTGACCATAGCCTAATTAGTAGAGTAACTTCCCATAAAGCAACGATGGGATGCTATTCTCGTTAAATATTCGCGGTAGGCGACGTTTTTGCCCTTCCTTCTGCAAACTGCAAACTATTTTTAGACAAGAGTTCCACAGATGTTTAACTTTTTGTGGTACAACGGTATGAGTTTGAGATGATATCTTGATTATGACGTGACTAAGTCCAATTATAAAACATTACAATTGTAAATAATGTCGATGTTTTTTAAACCATTAAGAAGCAAATCTAATATTCTCTTTCAACAAATCCATGGTCCGTTGGCTACCAAGAAAATATCTTCTTTGTAAACACAAAAGGCAAACTTTATGTACAAGCCAAGGCACTTTACTTTCACAGTAACAGGTAAAATTAACTCCAATGCTTTGTTAAACAATACGTACTTCCAAGAAGTTTACCGAACCGGTGTCAGAAAGGGAACAAAAAGTTTCTAGAATGAATTTGAGGTTTTTGGATTCCGTACAACTGAATCAAAAATTTGAGCCTTAATAGGATCACTCGTGTGTCCGTCTGTCCGCTCTTCACAGTCAATTTCTTTCGAATCTACAAAACCGATTAAAGGCCTTTACGTACAGACCGCGATCCGCACCGGCGACTCGATCTAGCGATGCGATCCGGGCGCATTTGATCTCTGTAAAGCCTTTGTCAAACAGACTGGCGAAATCGAAGCGTTTCCGAAGCGATACCGAACCGAAGCGAGACGTCAGTCCGATAGTTCTGTCACGCTATCGGATCGCTTTCGCTTTTCTAAGTGACTGGATTCAAACAATTCCAGACATTACAAATAAAAACGCCTCGCTTCGCATTCGTCACGCCAGTCTGTTTGACAAAGGCTTAAAGGCCAAATGCGATGCCATCTGACGCCTGCATAATTTGGTTTATTCCTATAGCCCAAACGTAGCAGCAGTTTCAAGAAAATAGACGGATACTTACCATAAATGCTATTCAACTTATAAAAAAAATACTAATTGCCGGTAGATTAAAGTTAAAACTATAATTATGAAGTTCACAGTCTTTTTCACACCCAGGGCAGGGCGGGAGGGACTGTCAGACTTGACTGACTAAAATCCACGATGTCCTTCAATAGCCCTTTACGTACCGGGGTTACGGTAATTTGTGAGTCCCACAACCCGGCAGGCTTTGGCCTTCTACAGGCCCCGTCACAAGTACACAGTCTTAAAATAACTTGGTAATCACGGTTTAATCAACTACGGAACTCTTCATTGTGCGTAGTGCGTCACGCCCTTGGCCAGTTTTTTCTTTCGAATGACAACAAAGTTTGAATTTTTCTTCTATAAGTTTCGTTAGACCTTCCACCTCGGTTCTTAAAATAGTTTTATTTGGTATTCGTGTCACGAACCTTTGTCTTAGAGGACGTTACAAGGTGGGTAGTATAAATTACTCTCGATAGATTTAAGAAGAACTCAAGTCCTGTTGGTCTAGCTAGTGGTTAGTAACCCTGACTGCTATGCCGGAGGTCGTGTGTTCGATTCCCACCCAGGAAATGTTTGTGTGGTGAGCACGTTCATTTGTTCTGTGTCTGGGTGTAATTTATTTATAATATGTATGTATTTAGAAATATATAAGTATGTTTATCAGTTGTCTAGTACCCATAACACAAGCTCTGCGTAGCTTGTGACTAGATGGCGTTGTGTGATAGTTGTGGAATATTTATTTATTTTGACACGGTGCTAGTGTCTATGTCATTAGGTCAAAAATAAGTTCAAAATAACTTAAACCCGACTACGAAAAAATTGCCCTCTGAAAAGTATAAAACAAGAACAATCCGTCTTAAAGATTTTTTAAATTATAGCCGTGGTCGTATGCCACCTAAAGATTGTGTGAAACTTTAGCAGGTGGCACACGACCACAGCCACGGTTACGACTTTACATCCCCTAGAGGGCGCCATATTGGATTTGGTGACACGTCACCTACCCTATAACCAGCGGACAACTGAGACGCTTCTAACGACATCCCATTTGTCATGTAATGATAAGTAGTTTAGAAGTTATGGGGGATTGGCTTTGCCGTAGTCGGGTAAAAATGCCCACAACTAAGGCCAGAACCCCGTGTTTAGTGCTTAGAAATTAGACCCCTTGGTCCATATGGCAGTTTGTAGGCCTACCATAAAGTTCTAAAGCGAGAGTTATTCCAGTGAAGGAAAGAGACAGGGTTATACAAGTCGTCTAGCGACATCTCATTCTCGCACTGGAATTACTCTGCTTTAAGAGGTCACGGTAGGCCACCAGATCGTTGTTCAGGGTCTGGAGTTTTGATGTTTGTAAACGCATTCAAGATTGAGAAAAAAAAAAAACGACGGGTTGCACTCTGGGAGTGCCGGCAGAAGTGAAAACTTCAATAGTAATAAACACACACGAACATTCGCGCAAGCGCCCTGCGCCGTCTTACGAAGTTGCGATCAGGTCACGTGTCCTGACGCGAGTTTAACATTTTTTACCCATTCCAAAAAAAGTGCACAACGCCGCTAAAGAAGTTTTCACTTCAAAAAATCTGGAATATAGTATTATACAGTGAGTCAAATATTCTACCTTTGTATCCAATTTAACTAGAAAATAAGCTTTTCACACTGTTCCATAATGGCTAAAATAAAATAAATCTCTTCATAAAATACTAAAGTAGGTACTTAGAGCTATACCTGTTAAAGTGGAGATCAAAACTTAAATGGCTGTCACTTCGTTCCAGGGGGTCTACTCTTTTAGTCCGTTAACGAAAATATGGGCCCATACGAAAGTAACACGAAACTTTTGAGAGAACCCTACTCCAAATTTGACGGCACGGTTAGCACAGTGGCTGAGCGATTGGACTGCTGCACTGCGTGTCACGGGTTTGATTCTCGCATGGAGCAAATATTTGTATGGTTTACAAGTAGTTGTTCCTGGTCTGGGCTTTGTGTATATGTTTGCCCCACGACACAGGAGAAATTCCTAGTGTGGGGTAATGTTTTCTTTTTAAAAGAAAGATCAGTTCATAAAAAATCTGACAGCACATCGGGAGGCAATTGTCCAATTATATTGCACCCAATTTTTAGTTCGTATTTACTACTAAATAATATTATGTACGTCCGTAAAAAGTGATAAAAAGTAAGAAATGCCCGAACCTTTGGGCGAAGATACAAGTTTCATGTTTAGATAGTAGGACCTTAATTTCAACACATTATTATTTATTGTGAGAACAAATACGTTGAGAAATGATAGAATTTTATTTAACTTCATGAAAATAATAAGTTACTGCTCGTAGCTAGTCAACTGAACGATTGGACTTTTTTTTATCGTGGTAAAATCATCAAATGAGTCCTCCCACCCAGGGCTGGGCGGGAGGGACTCAGACTTGACTGACTAAAATCCACGGTGTCCTTCAATAGCCCTTTACGTTCGGAGATCGTCTGCCGATGTCCATCGCCGTGGGCGTCTACCACTGCGGCTGGGGTGGAGGGAGGACGCTCTCCTCTCTTCGCGAGCATGACTGCTTCGCAGAAGGAGGCGACCGTTTCCCACTCCGTCTCGCCCCGCAGCATAGCCTAAACCAATGCCGGGCGCGAGAGGTCTCGAGCGACTGGACTAGTGAAAATTCTAAATGCTTCTAGTGTCTTCTTCATTTTCTTTGTTTTTTTTTTGATTTTAGAAGTAAAATAATACTTACAGCCAATAAATACTTCCTTCATTAAAAATCCATCGAGATCTTATTAATTATACATTCTAATTCATTAGATATCCCAAACTTTTCCGCTAACATCATTGGTCGTTGTTCAATCTTCAAGGGATTTCCAATTAGGGGCCAAATAGCCTATTTACACTGCAATACCGAGGGATCGCATAAATTGAGACATTTTGTATTTTCTGAAGGAATCTTCTGAACATTTTGGATTGAATAGTCTAAGAGCTCGTCTTAGTTCGACCTTGAGTCATCTGTTTAAGTTAATTTTCTTTTTAGAATTATAATATATTTCTGAAAATATGGTGCAGACGCTGGCACATCAACCTACCTCATCTGTCAAATTTCTTTAATATATTTTCAACCTTATCACAATAGTAGAAGGTTAATATTCGGTTCGTAAAAATTGACATATTTGGGTAGGTTGACCTATTGGCGTTTGTACAATGAGCTCGTAAATTATAACAGTTTCATAGACAAACATAAACATTGTTTTAAAAAATAAAGTCTTGATCTAATTACAAGATTACTTTTTCATGTATGAGGATTCAATAAGTATTTTTCTTACTATTTTCTAATATGAGAAATGCCAAAGTTTGTGAGGATTAATGGATGGATGGATGTTTGTTACTCTTTCACACAAAAACTATTAATAACGGCTTTGAATAAGGTAAACAGACAGTTTTAGATAGAAATATATCGATAGATAGTATGTAGTAGGTATGTATAATAAAAATAACATGGATTTTTTTATCCCGATATAACGTTCTCGTAGGTTAATTACCAATTTTAGGTGGACAATTAATGTAATAGAATTACGTTAGAATACATTATATAATAAAGTACTCATCCAATAAACAGATAGGTGAAGGACAATTTAAGACGGGATCCTAGATTAGAAAGTGTTACAGAATAATTTTGAACTGAAATCTGCGAGTACATTTCTCTCTCAAGGGATTTGTAAAACCGGGATGTTCATTAAAGCTTTCGGGAGTCACAGTTAGTCGCTAAATGTTTGCAATCAGTTCTGCTTCCCTGATTAAAATTGAGTAATGGGTTCATGTTAACATGTTGTTGGTTTGTTGGAGTAAAATCGACTAGTTCTGTTTCTGATTGCCTAGTAGGTTTAGTTGTTGTAAGCAGTACTATTGAACATGTATCGTCGACCTTGTCTTTGTCACCCCTGACCTTGACTAAGGCTAAGAGCAAACTCATGTTACATTTTTTGGATTTGAAACACAAACGAGTGATCCCACCCTGGTTGTGGGCACTTTTAGAAGGTCAATTCTGTTCTGAAGGGTACCGTCAGAATCTTACAGGCTAAAACTATGCCCTGATCTTTCGGTTGCCTTATCGTTCCAGGGCTTGACATCCTGTTCAGACAAGCCCATGACCCAGGGGATTAGCCCTTTGAGGGTGAACCCGGTCAGTTTGTTGACAACTCCTTGAAACGAGTGCGACGGTCTGTCGACCCAGGACAGGTTCTTGATCAAACGGTGAGCCACTCATTAGTCGCCGTCTGCAAACCCGCGCCTACAGTAGACGGAAATCACTCCGAGACTGGCGACGCTATGGGCGTGTCCTGTAGCGTCCGAGGCGGAGAATGTCTTCTCCTTCACGCGTCGTCCTTTGCTAGGATTAATGCTTCGAATGTGTGTTTCTGGGTTTGATTTCTAGGCCTGTAGAGCTCCATTTACAAAGATTGGCGAAATGTCTCTACTAACAATTAATTTATTTTCTGACTGTTGTATGCTTTTAAATTGCGGATAAATCGTTAAAATGACGGAAACGTTAATCATGTATCGATGTTTTTGAATATAATTAGCTTGAGATGCAGTTGTCCCATTCAAAGTTTATTCGCTTGGACGCAGCGCAACGAAGACAGTTTCTTCAAAAAATACTTTTTTTCAAATTCCTGGGTAGTAGGGGAACAGTGTATAAGACGGGAACGCGAGGTATAATGGAGGCATACACTCTTTAAGTATACTTAACACAACACTAACGTAGCGCAAGTGCAAGCGGCTTTTAACAAATGGCGTTCTGTTGGCCCTTGCGCTGCGTTACTATTGTGTTAAGTTTGCCTTAAGTGTGTGATTTCCCATCATACCTCGAATCCCCGTCTTATACACTGTTCCCCTGCAACCTCAATCTATTCTCAGCATAAGTACTGAAGCTTTGAATATTGCAGTTATTGTCGCCTTCGTCCTTCGAGTTACGTGACAAGACTACAAGCAACGTTACTTGGTGAATTATAATGAGTTTGTTCTCAAAGTTAATGTGTTTTGAAGAACAGCGAAAATAACAGCGAAGGGAAGGGTTGGCCTGATTACGTATTGGAAAAGTTATGAACTCTGAATGTAACTTTGTTGTTCGAGATTGTATCCGTCAAATTATATCGTGATACTAGCTTCTATATTTATTATTACCGTTTTCCGTTGGTGCGCAGAAGTTTGTTCTGGATGAGTTTACTCAATCTTTTTTTCTTTTCCATCATGGCAAAATGATCAAATTACTCCTACCACCCAGGGCGAGACGGGAGGTACTGTCAGACTTGTACTGACTAAAATCCACGGTGATTCTTCAATAGCCCTTTACGTTCCAGGGTCACGGTTACCTGATGAGACAGTCCCGCGACTCCAGCAGGCTTTGGCCCTCTAAGAGGAGTCGCGTCATTTTGCTGACAGCTCTTTGAGCGTGGTTACGTCGTTGACCCCGGCATGGTCCATGATCGGACGGTGAGTCACCCGTTACTCACCATCCGCAATCCCGCGCAGGTTGAGGTTAACAGCAAACTTATCTATACATATAATAAATCTGTAAAAGGGTCAATTCTGTACATTGAAAATATTGAAATGAATAGCGGGGGGTGTTGCTGGATCGATACCAAACCCAAATATATGATTAAAAAATTTTTGTCTGTCTGTCTGTCTGTCTGTCTGTTTGTGCAGGTATCACGTGAAAACTAACGGTTCGATTTTGATGAAACTTGGTATAATTATTCCTTATTATCCTGGGCATAACATAGGATATTTTTTATCCTGGAAAAATACGTAGAAAAAAAATCTTATTTTTCAGTTTTATTCATAGACGTTGTTCTGTAGAACCGCGAACACACGTTGCATTACTCGCAGTGGATTCAGCGCCGTAATATTTATAAGATGTCATTGTCAGAGTTACTCAAAATGGGGAAATAAACCATCCACGCGAAGACCAACATCCGCGCGGACGGAGTCGCGGGCGGAAGCTAGTTTTAAATAATAATAAAAAGCTTCTGATCGGGATTTGTTCGTGGTAGGTTTCCATCCCCGGTCAGCACTATGACTTCGCTGTGGGTTAGCTTTCTTTCTAACTTTTTTCTTTTTGCTCGACACCTAATGGTTGCAGCGTGATGTTACATCAATATATATTTTTAAAAATCAATGCCACTTTTCGTTATAATTTTATAACTCGAAAACGGGCTCACCTATCCGAACCAAATGTTTAGGTTTTGTTCGGACTGTTTAGTAGATGGTTTATGTGAAGTTTGCTTAAAAGCGGTTCTTCATGTATCACATTTATTGTGACAAATGAATTCAATAAATGGCGGATCATTTTGTTAATGGGGATTTTGCTGATTTTTCTGTTTCTTTTCTTCCTAAACAATTGGATTAATCAAGAGAAAAATTGAATAATTAATTCCCTAGACGATCCTCGTCTTTATTATGTAAGTAAAGATTTTCAGGTAAAATTCATGACTTCGCAATCACGACACACAAATAAGTCTAGGTCGTTAACCCTTGATGAAATCGATTATTGGAGTTCAATTATAATAACAAAGAAAGGCTATAAGTTTAAAAAGAATATCTTTTTATTTCACTACAATTAACAAAGTAAGTAAAGTTATCACTTAAAAAGAAAATGAACAAATAAATACACGTCAAACGAAATCTTAATGAAGCATTGAACCAAGTTAAAATTTCGTTTAAAGTTCTACAAAAAAAAAAGAATCGGACCACAGACGTATAACTTTCAGAAGTCGCAAACTCGTTTAAGTGTGCGTTGGTTTTGTCTCAGAGGACAGAAATTTTAGTGTGGGGCAACGTTTTTTTTTATATGTTTAGCCACGAGCTCCTCCGCTGGCAACAGCTAGTTTTGCAAAAGTTTGTATCTTTATATGGATGTTTGTTACTTCAGAAAAGTTGAACGGAAGTTGATGATATTTGGCTCGATGTTATTAATAGTCTAGAATATCACATAGAATAATGTTTGAAATGAAACCACTGGTAAAACTTAGTTCATAATAAAATTTCTTTCATAAACACCGTTGAATATAAATGAATCATTATGCATGCCTTTCAGGTATGTTGAGTTCTAATTCCAGCAATGATTTGACTAGGTAAGCGCGGCATTAACGTGAAAATATGTGGCACAGAAGTCGTCAGAAAGTGCAAAGCTGGCTTAAAAATTATAAACATACAACCTGAGGGCTGAGGATCAAGTCATGAGAGAAATGCGCGATTTCTACACGATACTGCTCGTTTGTGAATTAGGGGTTTCGAACAGACGTTTCGAAGCAAATAAAAAGTATTGTGCGCCGCGTCTTATTAGTAGTGAGCTCCCCCCGTCTATGCGAAAGAGCAGTGTTATGGGATTTTTTTTTTATTTTTTAGGAGTGGCTAGTGGTCTCCCATTCTTGACCAGTCCGCATCTATCCACAGCCAGCTACTTTTTTCAAATTCATCATCATCATTCATCACATTTATTCTGACAAATGAATTCAATAAATGGCGGATCATTTTGATACTGGGGATTTTGCTGATTTTTCTGTTTCTTTTCTTCCTAAACAATTGGGTTAATCAACAGAAAAATTGAATTATTAATTCCCTAGACGATTTTTTAGGAGTGGCTAGTGGTCTCCCATTCTTGACCACTTTCTTCCGCATCTATCCGCAGCCAGCTACTTTTTTCAAATCATCGATCCATTGTACTGTAGGACGTCATACGCTACGTTTGAACATATGCGGTTTCCATTCATACAGTGGGCGACGGAGACAGACATTACCGGCCCACTTTCACTTTAACATTCTAATTATACACACAATTTGACTTGAATTCTTTTAAAAGCCAACCTATCACTATCTTGCAGCTAGGCAAAGGTTTGCCCAGCTGCCTTTGCCTGGTCGCGGGACTGTTTGGTCGCGGGACTGTTTTGGTCGCGGGACCGTTTGGTCGCGGGACTGAACGAATTACCGTGACCCCGGAACGTAAAGGACTATTGAAGAACATTGTGGATTTTAGTCAGTACGAGTCTGATAGTCCCTCCTGCTCTGCCCTGGGTGGGAGGACTCATTTGATGATTTTACGACAGTAAAAAAAAAGCTGCCTTTGCCTGAGCACCCCTTTTCTCAAGAGTAAATCTGGTATGTTCCTTATATAAACAACAAAGCAACGTTGGCATAAACTTTTGCGCATTTTTCTTTAGCACAGTACACATGCGCACGGTATTAATCCTGAGCAAGCAATCTCTGGCAAGACAGCTAGCGGTTTGGGATTTCACATGGCAAAGCTAAGGGCATAAACCAAACTGACGGGACTTTGACTATTAATTAAAATGCATAGATAAATAGGACTGCCTCGTTGGTTCCAGGACCAACAAAGCCCCCTCGGTCGCAAGCACGGCAGCTGAGTATGTAGTCCCGTGTTGTATATCCAGGACGGACAGTGTATTTGATTTTGTCAATTAGGAATTTCTTAGTACCAGCCATGAGGATTGCTACGTGGTTGGTGGTAAAGAATTGCCCTCTATTACATGGGACTTAAAATGTACTGGCAAAATGTAATATTTGTTAGGTACATCACCGACTAAAACGGGAAATTCACTAGTCACTAGCAGTTTGTACGGGCATGTCTATCGCCACTACACTACTCAGATTCATCAGTTTGTTGTGTGGACATAATTATGTCCGCGTCTCCAAGTATAACAGACGAAATGCGAAAATGTGAATTCCAAAAGTGTGCCAAACAGTATTAGCTATGTGATTTTGTATTACTAGGTACTAACTGGGTTGTGAATGCCAGGTAGACAGACACTTCATGTAAAATTGTGTATCCGAATAAACTGGAAGCTGACCCTAATTTATTGGAAAAAGTAGTTTTTTTTTTCGCTTCCCGCTGTCTGTCTGTTCCTATGTATGCTTATACTCGTATCTTTAAAATTAATCAATAGATTTTGATGTGGTTTTTTGAAGTGAAAACTTCTTTAGCGGCGTTGAGCACTTTTTCTGTAATGAGTATAAAATCTTAAACTCGCGTCAGGACACGTGACCCTGATCGAAAAAGCGTAGGACGGATAAACTCGCGTCAGGACACGTGACCCTGATTGAAAAAGCGTAGGACGGATGGAGAGTAGACAGCTATCCCCTCTCTACGGCGCGGTGAAAATGTATGCCTGGGCCTACTGTTTCGTTTAGGCGGCGCAGGGCGCTTGCGCGAATGTTCGTCTATGTTACAGCGTGCCACGAATCGAGGTCGAGGTCGAGGTCGAGGTCGAGGTCGAGGTCGACCTCGACCGTGTACGATAGCACAATAAATGAATATTGTATTCTACCACATAAATGATAGTACTTTTATACTGATAAAGCAATTGGTGCAAAATTATTCCCTAACCATTCCAAAATATCAAACATGCTCAACGTTAATAATCAAGTTTTCACTTCTGCCGGCACTCCCAGAGTGCAACCCGTCGTTTTTTTTTTAATAGATAGAGGGATTCAAGAAAATGGTTTTTTATGTATTTAACTGCATAACATAGTAGTGATTGCACCCTTGCAGAGCCGGGGCGGGTCGCTAGTAAGTAATAAGTAGAAATAGGGTGTTTGACATACAACATCAAAATCTTCTTTGTACTTTTAGCGCGAAAGAAATAACAAGCATCCGTCCAAACATTCGCTTTAATAAAACAAGAGAGATCTCCTTCATAAACGAACCTTTTGTAACTTGAACCGTAACCAAAGTAAAAGAGAGTACATTTTACAGTAATTAAGATATTAAAGGGGCGAGTGTTTTGAGCCGTTTCGAGCACTCATTTGTAAGCGTAAAAGCCTAGAATTTTCAGGTTAAGCCCCGTAATAGTAAAGGGTTTCTGATGTTTTCGACAAATACGGGAAAATTTTTGAGCGTGCAAAATTTTGCGATCTTTTTCACTGCACTTTACGGTAATTTGGGCGTACTAATGTTTTTGTTCTTATCTCTTCAATGTTTTGAATGAAATGCTACTGTGCTTAGAAAGAATTTTGTAGTTTTTCGGAATAATACCTATAAAAAGGAAGAGCTGCTACTAAACCATGAGATATTTACCACAGAATACCAGATGCTAGACGTTATCACGTTGTGAGGTATTCCCGTATGAGCAAATATGTATTTCCAGAGCACTTATTTTAAGATCTATTATTTATTCCCGATTGAGCACTTTTTTCACGCGCCATTCATAGTCGCGCTGGAGGGCAGTCGCCTCCAGATCCCAGGGCAGCAATCCGGCAAGAAGGTTGGCCGATTCGCCGGCGATCGTGCGGTATCCTCGGACCATTCGGATACCCATGACCCTCTGGCATGCGACCAGCTTTAGTGGTCGCTTCCGAATGCTCAGAGCCCACTCCCGATTGAACACTTATCAAAATTTTGACGAGTTGCTCAATCGGGAACGGAAATATAATTTAAATCTATTCCCATTTAAGCAACTACGATTTGATAGCTTGTAGTGATGGGGCATATAGTTTTTCAGTTAACCTTCCCAGAATGGTATAAAAACATACCCTCTAGAACTGCTGTACTGGTCAATGGTTTTTTTTTGGGGCAAACCCACCACACTATTCCCAAACCACTGCAACTCCTGAAAGCCAGAATCAACAGTGGCAGCCACCAGAAAAGCGCCGAGACACTTAAGGTCGACGTGTCCCGGAGAATGAATTTACCTGTCTTGGATCCTTTTTTTTTTTTATCGTGGTAAAATCATCAAATGAGTCCTCCCACCCTTACTGTCAGACTTGTACTGACTAAAATCCACGGTGTCCTTCAATAGCCCTTTACGTACCGGGGTCACGGTAATCCGTTGGTCCCGCGACCCCGGCAGGCTTTGGCCCTTTACAGGCCACGTCACTATGCTAACACTCTTTGAGGCGCGCGTGGAACATAACGCACCGTCGACCCGGGCATAGTCCATGGTCGGACAGCGAGTCGCCAATTACTCGTTGCCCGCATGCCCGCGCCTACGGTGGCCGGAGATCGTCTTGCGACGTCCGACGCCGTGGGCGTCTACCACTGGGGCTGGGGTGGAGGGAGGACGCTGTCCTCTCCCTCAGGCGGCCCGCCTCCTCCTTCACGAGCATGACTGCTTCGCAGAAGGAGGCGACCGCTTCCCACTCCGTCTCGCCCCGCAGCATGGCCTCGGCGAATGCCGGGCGCGAGAGGTCTACGCCTATCGCCGTCGTGAGGACACGGCGGTGCTCTGCCCAAGCGGTGGTGACACCCAGGCGTTTCTTCCCTCCCTATCAGACACAGGAACCTCCCGAAACTTCCGTGTCCGGTGAGGACCTGCGTCATGCGGTAGGTCAGGACGCCGTGACGCCTATCCAGCCACTCCTCAAAGAGGGTCTTACCGCCGCGATTGCGGCGTGCCCGTGTCTTGGATCCTGCAACGAAATTAATCAGAAAAGAATAGTGGAAGAGTAGGAAAAAATATGTTTCCACTTCGCTCCATGACAGCAGGAGACAGAACAAAACAAGGCTAATAGGCACAAAGGGACATTACACACGTGGTGTGGGGTAACTGGTTGTCGTACGGCGACCGGTTTCAGACAACCATGATTCAGAATTAGAATCCTTAGTAAGGAGCAATGTTTCCGGATAAAAATTCCCGTTCCAGTCAGCAAATTTTCGCTACAGAATCCTAAAAAAACTTAAAATTCGTCTAATCAACGTAAATTTTGTTTACTTCAACAAAACTCCAATCTTTCATAATTATGTTCCGCAAGCAAGAATAAAAGAGATTCTTTTGTGAAAATTTCGTTCGTATAGCTTCCAGTTTAGAAACATGCTCCTTTGGGGGGCATTACTATTCAGTTAAAGTTGGGAACTTCATTAGTGGGGTCATCAGGTTCGTTCGCTTCCAGCTGGAGCCGTTTGTGTGGAACTCGTTAAGTTGTGCAGAGGCTCTCAACCTTGGAAAAGGAACAATTATTCTTCCTTGACCATAAACATTTTCGAGCTGTTTTTATTTTCTTGCCAACTTGCTTGCTTGATGAGATTTTAAAGCTATTGCATAGCTTTTATAGCGGGCTTTGGGCGCGGTGAGCGAATCAAGAAATTCCGTAACGAAAATAAACCTAACACTGTCACTGTCACATCTGTCATGTCAACGTGAATGAATAAAATTTGAATGAATGAATTTTTTTTCTTGACGTTTCACTTGACTGACGTGGCTGAACATAGCCTAATTAGTACAGTAACTTCCCATAGAGCAACTATGGGATGATATTATCGTTAAATATTTGCGGTAGGGGCCGCAAATATTTAACGATAATATCATCCCATAATTTAAACGTAGCGTAAGCGCCAACAGGACGCTTTTTGTGAATGGCCGCTTGCAAATGACGTCCTGATGGCGCTTGCGCTACGTTAGTGTTGTGTTAATTAAGCCTACGTGTCCTCGTCTTATACACTGTTCTCCTAACGTTTAAAAAATGGCTGGACATTCGCGGCCCGTGGTTGAGAACCAATGTCTCTTGAAACAAAGTTGCATTATGTTGTAGTAAGATGCGAATGGTTGAAGTTACGAAGAATGTTTAGATTACGCCTTAAGTTTTCACAAAGTTTGTGTGAACGGCCTACTCTGAGGTAAGTTAGGGGCGCCCTTACTGTGAACGGAACGACTAATGACCCCGCATTTGTGATGTGCTGTTGTTTTTGTGGTCAAGTCAAAATCCCCTTGATGTTCTCTTTGTCCTGTAGCGTACATAATCGTCGGCAAAAAAGTACACTAGCGCCATCTATGCAAAGACGGAAGAACTAAGATGTCTACATCGGGCAATCGAAGTTATCCGCAAGTTATACCGACAATAAATGTCGGGCAGAAAGCCCACCAGACACAACACCCGTCTGGTCAGAAGGTACCATCCTTTTCACCGTGGTAGAGTGGAACTTTCCACTCTGTTCCTCGTATCCTCAAAGTCATTAGGAACTAGTTTTATTTTTATAGGGGAACAGTGTATAAGACGGGGACGCGAGGTATGGTGGGAATTGTGTTAAGTATGCCTAAAGAGTGTTTGTCCCCATTATACTACTAACTTGCGTCCCCGTCTTATTCCCCTACAACGAAGGATTATTTTATTCTGTAAAAGCAAAAAAAAAATGCATGCTATGTTGTATCTTAGCTAAACATGTTTGAACTCTTATTTTACACCATGTTTAAAGCAAATAAATGATTGATTTGATTTGATTTATTACTGGCGTGTACAAAACTATGCTTAGATTATAAAATGTCTAGATTCCTAGTAGACCACTGAGTATTGAAGCCAAAAACACGGTTTAAAACTTACCTACTTCGTTTGATTCCTACGTAAAACAAGTGAACATCTCCAAGGAAAACATTTAAAAGTGTGCGTGGCGGTCATTCACACATTTATAAAAAGTGACTTCACTAAAAACATTTAACTGAAAATTTTATGATCCCTTTATGTATGTTTGTGTGTATGAGGTACGTCGGTTCCTTCATAATTCTATAATTACTGACCGTAATTTGATAAATGAAGTATGAAGATGTCGGAAGGAAGCGTCTTGATCGTACGCTAACTTTTAAGCTATGTTATGTGACGATGGTCGCGGGACTGTACGAATTACCGTGATCCCGGAACGTAAAGGGCTATTGAAGGACACCGTTGATTTTAGTCAGTACGAGTCTGACAGTCCCTCCCACTCTGCTCTGGGTGGGAGGACTCAATTGATGATTTAAACACGTAAAAAAAAATGTTATGTGAGGATAGTAAAATATCTAAAAATCACACCGAAGACCAACGCTTGCTACCTGAGGCACGGTGGAAACACGGTATAAAATCCAAAATCAATCAATTTATCAGAATTTTCAATAAATAAAATTGAACAAGATCAAATCAAAAGTAGCACGAACCCACTCAAAAACAGCTCTTATCAATTAAAATTTTAAGTTTATTTTCCTTTCCCAGAAACATGAATTATAATCCGAAATCTATTTTAAACCAAAGAAGCTTTCAGCTTTGAAAATGTTCAAGTTCTTTGTCTAAAAATGTTCAACATCTATCTCATCTAAACCCTGCTCCCATAAAATTACTGAAAGTACATATTATTTCTCATCTCATGCTATTTTCACATCTATGTATCACGACATAAAATTGTTTTTCCTGTCTGTCTGTGTGACTGTTTTATAAATACTACGCTTGGCATTTGATACTTTTAATACAGTTTATGATAATCATTATCTAAGGATTTTTCGGGTAGTTTATGAGTATCTATAATATCATTAAAAATCCTCAAGATTTGCCCATGCGGTTTTTATTTTTAGTTGAAATGCGAGAGATAATTATTCTTTTTTTTTCTGCGCACGTTCTCGTATGACAGCGATGCGGAAGAGTAAGTACTTTGATGCCTGTCTCTTCCTTTTTGTGTTTATTTTTAATAATATTTTTAGTTTTATTTTAGTATCTTTTGTAAATATTTAGTTTTTTTTAAGTTGCCCCACACTAGGAATTTCTCCCGTGTCGTGGGTGCGTTTACAAACATATGAACTCACATACACAAACCAGGCCCGAAACAACTACTTGTAGATCATACAAATACCTGCTCCGTGCGGGAATCGAACCCGCGACACGCAGCGCAGCAGTCCAATCGCTTAGCCACTGCGCTAACCGTGCCGTTATATATGTTATGTAATTTTATGAAAGACTACCTATACTAATATATATTATTTATTTATTTAATGCACAATATTAACACATTTAGAGGCTTGGCTTAAACTAATGGGTTTGTAATCCTATTAGGGCTCGGCGAGATAACTTCAAACGGCACAAATACATATGTGCACAGACAAATGTTATTTGGAAACGTTTTATTTTTGACAGTAACCAAAATAAAAAAATAAATAAAAAAACTTGTGCATTATATTTCAATACTAGCTTCCGCCCGCGACTCCGTCCGCGCGGATGTCGGTCTTCGCGTGGATGGTTTATTTTTCCATTTTGAGTAACTCTGACAATGACATCTTATAAATATCTATTGGACCCAAATACGGCTAAGCCTATATCGCGGTTCTACAGAACAACGTCTATGAATAAAACTGAAAAATAAGATATTTTTTGTACGTATTTTTCCAGGATAAAAAGTATCTCATTTTATGCCCAGGATAATAAGGTATAATTATAACAAGTTTCATCGAAATCGAACCGTTAGTTTTCACGTGATGCCTGCATATACAGACAGACAGACAGACAAACATTTTTTTATTCACAAATTTGGGTTTGGTATCCATCCAGCAACACCCCCCGCTATTTATTTTTTCAATATTTTCAATGTACAGAATTGACCCTTCTACAAATTTATCTATATATATAAAAGGAGAACTGACTGACTGACATATCAACGTACAGCCGAAATTACTGGGGCTAGGAATGTGAAATTTTGCACACGGCTTCCTATTATAATGTAGGGGAGCACTAAGAAGGGGTTTATGGAAATTTAACCTTTAAGGGGGTGAAAAGGGGGAATTAAGAAAGTACGTAACCCACGCGGACGAAGTCGCGGGAAAAGTGCTAGTTATATGTATAGATTCTTCTAACTGGCAGACTAAACAGATTTTCAATTTTTTGATGCGGTAAAATATCAATTAATAAAATATTCAGATATTATGTAAATAAAGAGTTTAGAAATTGAATAAAAGAAACTTGTCATGAGACTTGAATATACTGAAGAAAATCTCAATTTTCGAAGTGCGAAGCAAGGGCGGTTCATAGTCGTGCCATAACAAAGATTTCATAGCGCCGTTGCACTTTGTGTAATGTGCCATAATATTTTTCAGGATATAATGCTAGGAGCGACATTTTATAGTGCGCCAAGGATATTTACAATGCCATCCTTAGGGCGCGGTCCCATTGAGAGCTTTTAACTTTTCCATTTGATAATTCAAAAGCCCTTATCTCAAACATTTACATAGGCGGATCGGTCGTGCATGTCGTATATCTTCTTCTTGTATAATACCTTGTCAGCTTATGAATAACATTATCTAAATAGTATCGATTGGCCACTGAAAGACATTAAGCTTTGAGCTCATGCGTCCACTCTCTAAGTAGCCCAAAATTAAGCACTTGAAGTAAACTACAGGCTAACAATAACAACTGTATGGAAATGGTTTGGTCCTGGGTTTACGAAATATACATTTTACTGTGCCAGCAACACGACAAAACTCAGCAAATACATGTTTGCAATTCGACCATCACACACATGACCATGTTACAATTTTTAAGCTATTGCATAGCTTTTATTGCGGGGTTTGAGCGCGGCGTCTGAATCAAGAAATTCCGTAACGAAAACAAACCTAACATGTCAACGTGAATAAATAAAATTTGAATGAAAGTTTTTTTTTTTCTTGACGTTTCATTTGATTGACGTTTCACTTAATTTTGCCTAATTAGTAGAGTAACTTACCATAGAGCAACGAAAGGATGATATTCTCGTTAAATATTCGCGGTAGGCGATATTTTTTTCATAAATAAAATTAATAAATAATTATAATTGCCTAAGTTGATAAAAAATGCTATGCAATAGATTTACCGCGGCAGTCCCATACGTATTTTTTTTTGTTTAACCGTAGGCCTCCCTCGACAATGACGCCCGTCTGGAACCCACTATGTGACGATTCTGGCCCGTCGATCCCCATGCATCCTAACCACTTTAAAACGATTAAAATAAAATTAAAATAATTAGTAATATGGCAGTGCCAATTGTTGGCTTTTTGACTTTGATTTGCTGGTATTCTTTTTTGTGTGTTAACTCAATTATGTCCGCTACAGGAACCTCTCTCAATGAGACCAAGCCCTTACCGTGAACTTTTATTTTTGGACCAGATAGCACTACGCCCCTTATTTGTGTTTCCACGGCTTAAAACTTTTAGAGAAGAAACTTTTTTCATTATTACTCGTGTAAAATTTTAACATAAGTCAGGATTACTTTTTTGGAGTTTGTACTAAAATGAAATAGAATTGTGATCCATCACAAATGTACTTGTCAGAAACTTATTAAGTTCAAATAAAGTCCTGATTGAAAGTCGAGCTTTTTCAATAACTTCAAAGTAATTTCTGAATTATAAATGGATTTAGGATTTGAACTGATGTTACGTAATGACTTTTTTTTTCGGGACGTCTTAATGTCCTTTTTGTTATTTATTTTGAGTTACATCTTTTCTATCACTTATGGAAGTAGTTTTTAATTTTCTTTTTTTTTATTATGGGCCCGTACTAGGAATTTCTCCTAGATCTGATTTTCTTGTTTTGTGTTTGTATGTGAGTTTTTATGGTTGAAAACGCATCCACGACAAAGCAGAAATTCCTAGTACGGGGCAACGTTACTTTTTTATAAAAAAAAAACAATAACGTGTTTTTTATGAAAAAAAAAGAAAAAGAAACGTAAAAAATATAACAATGCCAAGGTGAGATATCAATTGTCCCACATCATATTATGGGAATAAGTAAGGCTCACTATCTTTTTTTTTAAACCATGTAGGTTTATCGATCTGATCAAAAATTTCCCAAAATTGAGAGAATTGGAAGGAGAAAAAACCTTTGCGCAGCAATACCACACAGTATAGGCTTTTATAAAACTAATATGACAAACCAGTTATGTACAAAGAACCATTAAAATAAACACCAATGGAAACTTCAAAATCAGTACCGTTATAATACACAAAAGAATAATTCAGAAACAGGACATGTAGCAGACAAAACAAATTTGATGAAGTTCACTCATAGGTACAAAAATGTTTCACAGTATAACACTTACCAGTAAACCAAGTTGGAACTTTTTTTTGAAAAAACTTTGCCCCACACTAGGATTTTCTCCTTTGTCGTGGGTGCGTTGACAAACATATAAACTCACATACAAAAACGCCCAGACCCGGAACAACTACTTGTAGATCATACAAATATTTGCTCCGTGCGGGAATCGAACCCGCGACACGCAGCGCTGTAGTCCAATCGCTCAGCCACTGCGCAAACCGTGCCGTCAATATATTGTCATCTCTCTAGACTTTTCCTAGAAGATTAAAATCTGGGGCACCGCTATCTAAGCACGAAATTTTTAACGAGTTTGTAACTGTTTTTCATAAGATTAGTTAGTGGTATGAACTAAAAATTGTTGACAACATGATTAAACAGTTGTCCTAACTCTGGATGTGCTGTCAGAACTTTTAAATTCGGAACTAACAGGTAGTATTCACACGAAAATTTCGAGTTCGTGTCCATATTTTCGTTTGCGGGCTAAGAGATTAGACCTCCAGCTCCCAGTGTAACCTGATGCAGCTCAATACCAGTACATGAAGTGACTGGCTTGTACCGGTGGCCTAACTTGAAGTCTTAAAGCCAGAGTAGTTCCTGTGAGGGAACGAGGTGGCGCTAGACAACTTGTATAGTTCTGTCTCTTTCCCACACTGGAACTACTCTGTTTTTAAGACGTTATGGTAGGTCACTTGGACACTACAATATAGAGGTAACACTAGTTTTCTTTTTAGCTATTGATAAGCTATAACGACTGTCAAAAATTGATAAGAGACAGCCGGGAATACTATACGTCTATGTCAAGACACTGAGGAAACTCGGTATATTATAATGGATCGTCACTCATTCGCGGAATAAACTATTTCGGGATGGGTGAGATCAACCTCCCACATGTTGTGACGGCTGAAAAATCCCGCTGGTGGTGATAGGCCCCACTAGGACCGCTAGCAACCACCATCCTGTCAGAGTCTAGAGTAGTCAAAGAGTTTTTACTTTGTTCCGTCGGTGCGCAGGAGTTCCAGTTCTAAGTGAGATCGCACCATCTTAGGTCTCATTTATGCTTCTAGGCTAGATTGAGATCAAAAGAAAAACATTTACGATTAAAAAAAATGCTTAACGTTGATTTTGGCCACAAGCTCCTTGTTTCTAGTTAAAATACTGCATGTTGATACTAAAAATGTATACTGTGACAACACTCTGTTAGAATAAATGAACAGTCTCTTTTGTTTACTATTCAACGCTTATTTACACGCAAACGTACAAGGAAAACACAATTATGGTTTTGTTTGACGAGAGTAACATATTTGAAATTGTCTGAAAATGTGATATGGCAACTCTGTTTTATTATTAAGGCAATTTTACCACCGCTTATCCGCGCTGTTGGGCGGTTGCTCCGCGTGTAAAGGCGGTGAGCGCCGCTGTTCATACGCACGTCCGCGCTATTGCGCGGTTTCTCCGCGGGGCCTAGGCCAAGGCCAAGGGCAGTGGAATCTACTCTTTCGATATCAAGGTACTCTGTCAGAATGGATAAGGTGGGAATTATGACCAAAAAGCAAGATGTTCGCAGTATAGTTTCATTGTCTTATAACTCTAGTAGATTACTAACTCTAGTACAACTCTAGTAGATTCTACTGCGAACTTTAAGGCATTCTACTTACAGGCTTGATGGGGCAAAGTGGAATAATTCAAACTGAGACTTCAATATAAGTTATTTTTAACAACACAATAACTTGTTTACATGCTTGGAAACTAAATCACGAACCCATTAGTACAGTTAATAGCGCGGAACGAAATCCCTCCAAAAAACGTGAAAGAAATTCTCGCAATAAAAATTGTAGGTAAGTTCCCCCGATAAGGTCCTCCCAATAAATCACAGTTCGCCAAAAGTTTTTAGCAAAAAGTTTTCGATACGACATCGAGAATTAAATGATGTAGGTGTTTCTTAATTTTCACATAAATATGATATATGAGTTCGTGATAAGGAAGTTTTTGGTGGAGTGGTATGTTTATATGTTGCCAACCGAAGCTTCGTTACCCTACTTCTCTTGTACGACCTTTTTACTCGACTATTGAGGGTAATTTGTTTAAACCACTGTATGTGTTCCTTTGTTGCGCTTTAAATACGACTAGGACTTTGCCCGCGACTTCGTCCGCGTGGGTTACGTACTTTCCTAATTCCCCTTTTCACCCCCTTAAAGGTTAAATTTCCAAAAACCCCTTCTTAGTGCTAGTAGTTTCGGCTGTACGTTGATATGTCAGTCAGTCAGTTCTCCTTTTATATATATAGATAGAAGATGTAGATGATTCTTACATCAAAAAATTAGAAAGTACTGACGAAAAATTCCAACATGGGGGCGTCCAGAATCATGTCCTGGACCCATGGTAACCGTTTGTACGTCGATGTCTCTTACATCCTGTATACGTGAATAGATTTTATTCGCACTTAAGTGCGAATCAAATCTATTCGAGATCATACACTTCAAATAATTTATCGATAAATGAGTAGCTATGTTTGAAGAGTCTATCGAAATAGGTTCTTGAGATACTCTTCTACTAGTAATATATCAATAATCTATTTTGGTATATCGTACAATATAGTATGTGTATAAGTGTACCTTACGTCACAAAGTACCTTACGACTTTGGTATCCATTGCCTGTGTACGAATCTATATGGATTGCGATAGTTACCTGGTATATCGGAGACTTGCGTCGCTTAGTCTACGAAGGGGTTTAACATTACGTCTGCACTGCTAGTCATAGCCCAAAATCATTTTTTTGTGACGGGTACTTTGACGTTAATTTGATGGAAAAAAATTGTTCCTCGATCGTACACTAGAGACGCTTTTTCGTTTTTTTGAGAGCAATGATTATAGAATGAAATATCCACAACGCATGTCAACCTTTTTCTCCGTAATTAAATCATCAAATGAGTCCCCTCCGAAGGGACTGTCAGACTCGTACTGACTAAAATCTACGGTGATCCTTTAATAGCCCTTTGCGTTCCAGGGTCACGGTTACCTGATGAGCCAGTCCCGCGACCCCGGCAGGCTTTGGCCCTGTAAGGGGGGGCCGTCAGATTTCTGACAGCTCTTTGAGGCGCGTGTGAAACACGAGGCGCCGTCAACCCGGGCATGGTTCAAGATCGGACGGCAAGTAACCTATTAACGTATGACACCTAAAATGCGGCCGGTGTTGCGGTAATGTCGACGAGTAATCGGCGACCATGGAACGCATTGGTCAATTGAAAAAACAGGGTAGGTTTTAGTCAGTACTAGTCTGGCATTCCCTTCTACTCCACTAATAGCAATAAAATAAAATCTTTTTTATTTTTCCAACGTTTTATTTCTCACGTAGTTTCGTTCGTGTTTGACTGTTGAACTTGCTAGTAATTTATTGGACAATTTGATTTATAAACGCTTTAATAGTTTTATAGCCGTAACTACCAAGTTTTTTAGGGGTTCGTGACTAAAAAAGGGCGTTCCGTTGGTTTCGCTAAATAAATTGGACACGTTAGGCTTCGGTCAGGGAGAGGTGAGGCGTCACGTGGGCGTAATACGGGAAAAAGAAGCATACAACTAGTTGTCGATCAAACAAATACTGCAATGTAGTCCAAGTTGGGGGCCCCGTCATTTTGGAAATGCGTGGAATATGACTCGCAGTCGACCGGGATATGGTCCGGATTCGCTAACATGACTGCTTCGCAGAAGGAGGCGACCGCTTCCCACTCCGTCTCGCCCCGCAGCATGGCGTCGACCAAAGCCGAGCGCGAGAGGTCACCGCCTATCACCTCTGAGGGCTCGGCGGTTCTCTGACCAAGCGGGGCAGCCCTATTCTCCACCTGTCCTCCGGACAATCCTCACAGTGGTATCACCACTTTACCACCCAGGCGTTTTATCCTTCCTCATCCGATACAAGTACCTCCCGAAACTTCCGTGTCTCGTGAGGACCTGCGTCAAGAGGAAGGTAAGGACGCCGTGGCGATTATCCAGCCACTCCTCAAAGAGTGGTCTTGCCGCAATTGCGGCGTGCCCAAAAGAATACTTCCTTGGATGGAATTTCTTGCAGCGTGGGATATAAAGACAGGAAGATATATATTACATTTAATTGATGTTGTAAAAATAATAAATATAACCTTTTATTACTACTACTACTACTCGTACATCTATCAGCCAGTCTGTCACAGCCAATTTGCTTATTGCTGAACCGATTAACATCTTTGTAAATTTCTGTGAGGCGTGACGTAAACCAATTAATTTTGATTAAGAGACTTACATTTAGGAAGCAAATTAAAATAAGGATAACAACGTTTTGCAACTGTTGTACATACCATTTCATATAGTTGGCTGGTTGCACCAATTTTTGTTTTTTACTAATTTTTTTTTGCTCATCTCATTTGTGTTGGTGGCGTGTGCTAATTAAAACTTTTTTATTAATTTTATTAATAATGAAAATTGCATATAAATCCGCAGAATAATAATAATGAGATTTTAATTGTTAATACGTACAGATAAAGATAGGTTTTCTTGATTGATGTAACCATATGCTATGTTCTTATATTTCTTGCTTATTAATTCTAATTGTCCGTCTAACAACTTGTAACACTGGTATGTGTTTCTAGGGGCTAGAATAGAATATAGTCATAAAACACATAGAAGTGACAATCGTATATTACTTGGCAAGGCCTAGAACTCAAGCAGCTTCGCTCTATTTAGATTGTGTTTATGTTATAACCCATTTAAATATAGTAAAAGCCCGTGTAGAAGCAATAGTTCACAAGCAGGCTTCGAAATACGCTAAATATATTTACGTAAAATTCAAAGAACAGAATCACTTGTGGTTTTTCTGACGAGTTCAATCCAATATCGCAATGTCCCCACTGTGATCACTCCCCAACATTATTTAAGAATGTCTTTGGAGCGGCATTGTCGCATCTATATTTTTTTAACTCTATGAACATCTTAGTACATACGTCATATTTGTTTTATACGTAGTCACTCTATCAACTCCACGTGTTTTACTGATGACTTCTGTTTATCTACAATGACCTCGCGTTTCTTTGCTAAGACTGTCCTTATCCGTCTCGTAACTGCTAATGATATAATAAATTGTTTGATTAAATACTCTTCCTGATAAACTCCATTGACTTATTAAAGTCTGGTATCTGTCTCTTGAAATGAAAGTTGTACTACATTTTTTGATTATTTTATTTTTTTAAATCAACTGTACAAAACACTTAACAATGTTATTATTTTTGCTTAAATTATTATCACAACAGTACATTTTATCTAAATCCGTGTCCTTATTAAAGCACAAACGATACGCGAACACTGATTGTCACGTGAGAATTCGCCAACAGATGGCGCCCTCTAGTTTACCAAATAAATGTGTGACACGCGTGTGGGCTCCGTAGTAGTGCGATCGATCGACGTGGTTAGGACACCTAACCACTAAACACAAATCTAGCTAACCTAACCTCACAAAATATTTACAAATACACAATATCGGAACGAATATTTGTACTCTTATTCATAGTAAAAATACTAGTTCCGGAAACGAATGGAACCTTTCAGAACGTAAAGCAGAAACCAATATTTCAAGTCGAGATTTCTAAACGTTATTCAGAACGTACGGCTTCATAAAAGTTGGAGGTCGATTAATTTTTACCTCTTAGTCAACTGTTCAAATTGGTTATCGTCAAACTTTACCCGCTATACATTTGTTGAGCGTTACTCCAATCACTATTGCATGATCACCTAATAAATAGTGCAAGACAGAGATAGAAACATTAACATGTCAAACTCAACAAAGGAACTAGAAATCATTTATACATCTCGGCTTCAATAACAAAGACTTATACAGGTATCACAAACACTATCAATATTTTTTTCTAATAATTATATTCGCATTAGCGCATGTGTCAATTGCTATTCATTGCAATTCACGACACAGGAGTTAATGTATTTTGTTTGTGGAAAAAAAAAACGACGGGTTGCACTCTGGGAGTGCCGTCAGAAGTGAAAACTTGAATAGTAATAAACAAACACGAACATTCGCGCAAGCGCCCTGCGCCGTCTTACGAATGTTCGATCAGGTTACGTGTCCTGACGCGTGTTTAACATTTTTTACCCATTCCAAAAAAAGTGCACAACACCGCTAAAGAAGTTTTCACTTCAAAAATTCAAAAGCGAGCAGAATTTGAAAGAGCTCGGTTGGTAAAAGCGTCGGATGAAAGAACGAATCCTGACCTTGTACGTTCAAATCCCCGCGGTCGAATTATTCTTTCCACAGACAAATCTTTACCATCAACTAAGTACTTTTTACTTTAGCCTTAATAATATAGTTATTAGTAACGAACTTATACAAACTATAGGAAGTGCCAGCTACAAGTAAAAATGCGGACAATAAAGCCCCTAATACAATAGCAATGAGTTCAAATTCGAAGTATTTTGCCCATGATATGTTGGCGGCAGGCGCGCGGAGATGTTTAGCGCCACCGTGACGCAGAACATGCTCTATCCACCATATTGCTTTGTCTAGTGGCTTCATGGGCTGGTCCAGCATTAAAGTTCGAAGGTGGGCGATGTTCTTACGGTAGCTGAAAGGAAAAGATGAATATTATTATTTTTCTGCCGATTGAAATGCTTGCATTGCATTCGAAAAAAAAAAACACTTTTTGGATTCCAAAACTTCATTGTGCATTTGAAAAAGTTATGCTTTAGTTTGCGTTGCAAATCAAGTTTAATTTTGTGTTTCTTTTAAGTATTATTTAAAGTTAATGTTAATTTCTTAAAGTTATGCAATATTTAAAGACTTTTTGTCGAAAGAAAAATTCGACCGCGAGCAGAATTTAATTCCTCCGGTTTCAGTACATCCGACACTCTTATCAACCGAGCCACCGAGGTCCTGCCTACAAGTGTCGAATCTGCACGCAATTAAATATTTCTTTCAAAAGAAGAGAAAGAAATGCATATAGTATAATATTTGAAACATCATTTTCATCAACTACAGTATTTACACAGATTTTAGTTGTCCTATGTCATTTTAGACTTTTTGATCTCGTTTACGGTGCTAAAATGTTACTTAGGGGAACAAAACTTAATTGATTATTTTGAATTCAATTTACCTGCCATCACCAATAACTTTGTTGACAGCATTCGTAAAAGATTCTTCACTGAGAGTTTCCAGTTCAAGTTTCACTCCAATTCTGTGATGTTCATACTTTTCAACATTGTACCATTGATCTCCCAACATTGGTACACCGACTAGAGGTACTCCTGCTGTGATAGCCTCGTCTGTTGATTGTAGACCTCCTTGTGTTACGAACAGTTTGATTTTGGGGTGTTCTGAAAAAGAGAGAGGATGAATTAGATGACTTTGTCCATGAAGACACAATGCATAGAAACTTCAAGGATTGGACGCACTTATCTAGGTCGTTACGTGGTTGGGTGCCCATCGTTATAATGTCATGTTTTCACCGTGCTAGAAAAGGATCTTACTAGTTAATTTTTATACCTAATAATGCTTTCTAGTAAATACTACGGAATCGTAAAATCACAAATTCAAGTCTTATTGGCATTCGATTTTATTTTCCACAAAATAAATCTTTAGCATGTTAATGTTTTAGTTACTCGGTAAATTAGATGTGTATTCTGCTGTTGGCTAAAAACAATTTATTAACGTAAAAATTGTAAGCAACGATTGCTTTGGTTAGCACGCGACCCGAGATTCCTAGTGATCTTAACACAGTAAAAATATTGAGCAGAACATAATTATCTATCTTGATTTTAGTTACATAAATAATTATATACATATGAGCTATGTGACCTATGAGACCCGTCAAGGTCAGTGAGGTGCGATATTTTTTTTATAGAAACGAGTTCTACCAACACTCCACGTCTTGTAAAGTGTATCATATAGATACGTAGCAAAGAGATCAAAGTCGCATATCAATTATGAGTCGTTATTTATGTCGTGTACAATCACATGCAGAAAGTAATGTTATAAAGGAAAAGATTTGATTTTGTTAAACAAAACTCGTTGAAAGGCAAAAGAGCGATTGGATTGGCTTACGATACAAATATTTAATATAAATGGCCCAAAGGTTGTTTTTGCGGGTTTTGGCTGTTTGTATTCTGAGTTTAAATGATGTAAACATACGATACGGAAAAATAACTTAGTGTGGGTGACTTTATTTTTTATTTATTTAAAGACTAAATAAACTTGAAATAGACCTCATTTCTACTTAAAATTCAAATCATTATTATAAATGGCCTTCGCATCCTACTGAATGCGTACGTTTTTACTGAACTGACATGGTTACTCTTGGAACACTGTTATTAGAACTTCAAACGTAAAAAAAAAAACAAAAACAAAAAAACACTGTTACGTACGTGCGAATGAAACAACGAGTTGTTTAGCACTAACAGTTTATGAAAAAGTGACATGTGTGTGAGGATGCAACCTACTATTTGTATACATTTACGGGACATAGAAATAAATGAAATATTTGAAACTCAAAAGAAATCCTACTTCCTACTACTTTATTTATTTTTGTTAATGGTTAACACGAATACTACTAAACGGATTCGGATGAAATTTGGTACACATATAGTTTAAAATCGAGATTAACACATAGGATAGTTTTGTATCCCGATTTTTCCGTTTCTTTTTTTTTAGGTTGGCAAAATCATCAAATGAGTCCTCCCGCGGGTGGGGCGGGAGGACTCAACAATTTTCGAGTTGAATTGGCTAATACCTTGGATCGCATGTTGAACAGACTTAAAAATAGAGAATTTTAACAATGAAAATCCTTTAAAAAAATATAAAAGCCTCTTGAAGTGGTCCTATATTCACCAAGTCAGAATTTGATGATAAATTCTCAGGAAATTTTTAATAAAAAAAATAAAAAACTATTCGCATTTGTTTCTGACTGTACAATAACATATTCACATGATTCAAACGTGTTTTAACTTCAAGATTCACGTGTTTTGCTGATATAAGCGGACATCGATGACTTTGCAAATTCTACAATTATATCGTTCAACTCATTATGATGTTCAGCATGACTTGCCGATATTAAGAAAAACATTAATTGTAACTTTGTAGGCAAAACATTGAAGGAACTGAGGAAGGAAAAAAATATCTGGTAATCTCAAAACCGCGTACATATTTCATGATTTCTTGCAATTTTATTTTGATACTAGATAAAATAGCATTCCACTTAATTCAATAAATAATAATTTTGTTATTGCCTGGCCTTATCAATATTATATATTAAGTGATTGCCTATTTGGGGTGCTAAGACAGGAAACTTCCACGTGCACCCGTGGACTAGAGTTCCTGGAGAGACTGGGGGGAAGAGCAGTTTTTCGGACCGGTGCACCCTGGGATGCGGGCAAAAACTCTTCCTTAGGCACTGTGTGCCTAAGGGGTCTCTTTGCCCGTATTCGAATAGCCTGCCGGGTGGACGCTCCAACGCGTGTCCTGACCTACCGCATGACGCAGGTCCTCACAAGACACGGAAGTTTCGGGAGGTACCTGTGTCTTATAAGGAGGGAAGAAACGCCTGGGTGTCACCACTGCGAGGATCGTCCGGAGGACACGGTGGAGCATACGGTGCAGGACTGCCCCGCTTGGGCAGAGCACCGTCGTGTCCTCACGACGGCGATAGGCGGAGACCTCTCGCGCCCGGCGTTGGTCGAGGCCATGCTGCGGGGCGAGACGGAGTGGGAAGCGGTCGCCTCCTTCTGCGAAGCAGTCATGCTCGTGAAGAAGGAGGCGGGCCGCGTGAGGGAGAGAACAGCGACCTCCCTCCACTCCAGCCGCAGTGGTAGACGTGGCGTCGGACGTCGCAAGACGATCTCCGGCCACCGTAGGCGCGGGCATGCGGGCGGCGAGTAATGGGCGAGTCGCTGTCCGACCATGGACCATGCCCGGGTCGACGGCGCGTTGTGTTCCACGCGCGCTTTCAGGACTGTCAGCATAGTGACGGGGACTGTAGAGGGCCAAAGACTGCCGGGGTCGCGGGACTAACGAATTACCGTGACCCCGGTACGTAAAGAGCTAGTGAAGGACACCGTGGATTTTAGTCAGTACGAGTCTGACATTCCCTCCCGCCCTGCCCTGGCTGGGCAAAAATCATCAAATGAAGGACTTATTTGATGATTTTACCACGATAAAAAAAAGTATCAGTATAACTTACTCAGTAGATCTGACTGCGGCAGCCATTTTGAAATCCTGATATTAGCAGACTTTCCGGGCAGTTCATCCTTGTCCCACTTCCAAAGCACATCGTAGGGCATCTTGGAGAAGGCTTTCACCAGCGTCTGAATCTTCTCCGGAGGAAGCAGACTGGGTTTCACATTAGTACCAAAACTGATGTATATGACGCCGTGTTTCGATGAATCTAAATATGATTTTAAATCCTGAAAAGAATGCAGAAAGCGTACAGATTGGTGATTTTGTTCAAGATTGTATTATACATTTGAAAAATATTGAAATGTAAAGGTGAGTCTACGCTGAACGAGTCGAGCACGAGCGGAGTACGTCCCGAGCACAAATACATGTAGTGTGGACAGACTTACAAGCCTTGAAGCCTCGTTTGTGTCGTGTTTGACTGTGCTCCGCCTATTGTCGCCTATTGCCTTTGACAAACACAAAGGGATTTGCAATATATTTAAGGATAGTGATTATTGTAGCTCGTTGTACATCCACACTTGACATTGCAAGAAGAGCGACGAGCACTTCGAGTGCTCGTTGCTCTAATGTAGGCCTACCTTAAGATGATTGCGTAGTGGTAGTCCGCGAAATTCAAATTTTCTTAACTTTTTTGCAATTAGCAGGTCCATGTCAGATAATTTGAACAAAATTAATTGGGTGTAATTTATCTATAATATGTATGTATTTCGAAATATATAAGTATGTTTATCAGTCGTCTAGTACCCATAACACAAGCTCTGCTTAGCTTGGGACTAGATGGCCTTGTGTGATAGTTGTGGAATATTTATTTATTTATTTAATTATGTTTCGTGACAATAACAAGTATAATTTTAAATATAAGAATGTGTGGAGCGTAAATATTCTCCTTTGAATTTGGCGGGCTACTACTATGGTTTTACTTTAAGGAGGTCTAATAAATATAATTCCATCTAAACACGATCTAGTTTACGGTCATGTTTGCAGTAGGATAAAGCGCCATAAGATAAAAAAACAATTGAAGAATAACTCCAAAACATGCAAATCACGCACTTATATACAAGTAATTATAGCTTCGATTACTGTATCAGCTAATTGAACTCAACTGATTCTAATGGTCGTGGAAATCAGGCAACACTTCAGTGGCACTTCAACGATATCAACTAATAAAATGTCATGATGACTCGGCTTATATTGAAACGAGACAAAACTCTCCTTAATTATAGATGAACAAGATATAATATTGCGTGCGTTTGATAAAATTTCCGCGCACAAGTTGATACTTGCTGAGGTTTTTAAGTGGTGTTATATGTTTTTCTTAGAGTAGGTACTTGTAGGAGCTGTTTAAATATAGAATTATGATATACTAGCTTATGCCCACGGCTTTGGCCTCAATATTACGTCACATCCTCCCATAGCAACGTCATGCTTAGATACAAGTATCTTTTATATTAATCCGGGCTATAATGTATCTGTGTGACAAATTTCATGCAAATCCGTTAAGTATTTTTACATATAAATATAAATACCCATCAATTCTTCTCCTTAAATTTTCGAATTTATAAGAAGAAATATAAAAATATATGTTTGCAAAGTCAAAATTACAACTTATGTCTAAATGCACATGAGCTACGGTACTAAAAAAATAAATAAAAATTGTTGTCTTTCGGTTAAAACTTATCCGCCAAACGGCTGGATCGATTTTGACAAGACTCACACTGGCACATAGCATAATCTTTTATACAGTTACTTAAATTGCTTTTACGAATTATAAATTATTCAGGTCCGGCAAAAAAAATTAAGTCCATGAAATTTCCCGAGTATTTTAAACGGGTGCGGGTGAAGACGAGGGCATAAACTAGTACATAGTACATAGTGCGAGACGCCTCACTCGCACATAATCTTTCATAATTAAGATTAAGCGATGTGTGTTTAACCATAATTAATGTGTTTTTTCCCTTTGAAATAAATAGTTTTAATTTTTTTTTAACATAATAAAAGAAGTAAAAAGACAACAACCAACAGAACAACAGAAGCGTTTTCCAAAATCATTAATTTAATGAGACACACGGACAGCACAGAATTATATAACAACAATGTAACACAATGATAAGCACGAGAAGCATTATCATAGTCTTTGTTTACATTGTATAAAACCAATTAGTAAAATATTTTTAATTAAAATGGATCTTATGTAAACATTCCATTAACAACTCAGATTAAGTTGTAGGAACATACGTAATTATTATCCTGCAAGTTACTCGATTTAGTAAAAAACCGGCCAAGTGCGAGTCGGATTCGCAAATAAAGTGTTCCGTAGCAGCAAGTAACATAATATAAAAGTTCTTGTAGTTGGTTGTAACTTTGAAAGGTAAATTGCGGTTTACGATTTATGACGTATTAAAAAATAACTAATTACTTTATCTCGTTCAAACAAAGTTTGCTGGTAGTTTGCATGGTAATTTACATAATATATTTTTTAGTTTTATCAGTCTCTAATTTGAATTGTGGGACACACATTTTACCACTTTGGAAGTATCTCTCGCGCAAACTGTTCAGTTTAGAAAAAAAAATGATATTAGTAAACCAAATATCATTTCTTTTTGAGTGCGGGGTCAAAAGTTGGATGCAATAAAATAACTTTAACTACTTGAGGTGCTGGTTGAGGCCATCGGCAACCTAGCTATTTTGGCCGACTCAACTATCGTCACAATGATCCCTGAATCCCCCATGTCCTAAAATCGCACATGTCGACAACCTCGAGAGCCAAGTTAAGATACTTGATCTTCTTATATTTCTCGACTTTCACGAGGTTCACGTTATGCGACATCGCTACGAATTTACAATTATTAATGATATAAAAATTTACCTGAGGCAATTCCTTATGCGGTTTCTGGGGTAGACCTCCCAAATGGATGACACTTGGAGGCACTGGACGACTTCCCTCCCAAATCGGATTTATATTCAAAAACAACATTTCTACATTATTTTGCAACTCTTTCACATCAGGTACATCGGGTCCAAAATGTCTCCTTATCATTTTGTTCTCGTCTTCTTCCATGCTTGAGAATAATTTATCTATCATGTAATTGTTATATATTTCGTACAACTTCTCGTACATTGTCAGATTGTAAATCCTCTGGTTCATGCTACCCGGGTATAGAAATGGATGTGACGGTGCTCCAATTACTTGGTAGTTTACCCAAACAGCTCCAAACGAAGATACTTGAATCAGAGGCACCTTGTACACGTGAGAAAAAGCAAGCACCGGTCGAATACACGCTTCTGTCAGTATAAGATCAAACTTGCCCTTCTTTCCTTGAACCAGATCTTTCACTTCTTTAACTTTCAATTGTGTGTCCACTGTATTAATGATCACTTCTACTCCAACTCTCATTTGTGATATAAGATCTTCTTTGTTGCCTCTTGCTGAAGCCATAAAAGCCTGCCATACATCGTATGAGATATCATGGACGTCGATTTCCGTAAGATTCTGGGGTGCTTCACCTTTCTTGAACATTGGATCTGCTGTTACGACTACCACTTCGTGTCCACGTTTTATCAGCTCCATCGTAATTGGTCTGAAGGTTATCTGGTGGCTGATAGATGGAACTGGGTATACCGCCAGAATTCTCGCCGCATCTGCAACGAAAATTTGTAGGACAAGACACAATGCTAAACGGCCTAACGTCGCCATTGTGAAGACGTGATACTACTAAATCAAAGGCCTTGTTTGCAGTGTGTTATATACGGAAACGAGTTGAGATAATGCTGGTCAATATTACTGTGAATGAATCGTCAGTTTTTATTAATTCGTCCGCTGGATGGTGTCAGTCTACGTTGGCGTGATAGAAATATTGTTATTAATTTTTTTTTCTAATTTTTTTGTATTAATAAGGCATTTTATTGGATTGGCCGAGTCATTGTGAGTCGATGGTTTTGATAATATTTAATGTGTTTCTGCCCTCAATTGACATGATGTTGTAATAATAGATTATTTTTTATTCATTACACTCTTGAAGTACCGTACTGCTTATTTAATATTCATATTTTGGGCCAATTTTTACGAAATTTTAAAAATAATGCGTTTAATTTTGTCTTTTTATTTCGTTATCGTGGTCCATCTGACGCTTTGTATGATTTTATTTTCTAAATTATTAATGTTTTTGATCAACATTGCATAAGATGATGTTGCGGTTTCATCCACAGCAACTTCATTTGTTGTCTATCAGTTGTTGCTAAAAACTTATGTGTATTCTCAAAAAATTACCCATTAAAGTTGAAGATGGTGAATACACAATTTAATATTTATTTGCAGCGTACACGCCTCATTTCCGATAATGCTATCAGCATTAGAATATTAAAGATAGAATGCTGACAGTACTGATGACGTCATATAACGTGGTGCGTATGGCACGTACGGTGCTGATAAAGTTGCGACCACCTTTATCCTCTCTTTCCTTATTCACCTAATAGTAAAGGTCTTCTCCAAATCATACCACTTCTGCGGTTTTCTTCATGACCATCTAGTTACTTCCGGGCAATTTAACGAGATCAACTTTTATGTAGGTTGTTGCATCCTTTAATTTTTCTTTAAATTTTTACTTCTTTTCCTATAACAATTGCTGAGGATGACATTATAAATTCGATTCCCAGGTCGGGCAAACTATTATTAAAATATTATTTTCGTTTTTTTTTTTTTTATTTCTCAGCCTTTAGGCTGTATTTAAACTACATTTACGGGTCGGAATCAAATCATATGTGGCGTGTGGTGTTTATTAATTGTGAGTGTTTACGTGTTGTGATTAGGTCTTATTTCATTCTCTTCTATATGCATAAATTTTCTGTCAGTTTTGTATGTACGAGTACTCGTATATAAAAAATCAGCTTTTTGTAATGTTATAATAATAATAAATAATAGAAGGTTTTGTCTGTGCAATTATGGACGAAGTTATGATGACGAATAACTACCGGAAATACATTGTGAAGGATGGCACGGTTGACATATGTCGGGCATGCCACCGTCCGGGAGAATCGATCCGACACATTATTTCTGGGTGTTCTCGTCTGGCTAACGGAGAATATTTGCATAGACACAACCTCGTTGCCAGGATTATCCACCAGCAACTTGCTTTGAAGTACAACCTTGTGGAATCAGAAGTGCCGTACTATAGGTATGCGCCCGACCCAGTTCTCGAAAATGGCAATATCTCGTTGTATTGGGATCGACCTATCGTCACTGACAGGACTATTGTTGCCAATAAGCCTGACATTGTGGTGATAGATCGATCGGAGCGTCGCGCAATGATTGTTGATATAACGGTCCCGCATGATGAGAACCTCGTGAAGGCAGAAAAGGATAAGCAATTCAAGTATCTTGATCTGGCTCGCGAGGTTGTTGACATGTGGGACGTGAATACGGCAATCATTGTGCCGATAGTCGTGTCTGCCAATGGCTTAATTGCAAAGAGCCTCGAACAACATCTGAGGAGGCTCTCGCTTGGCAGCTGGATCAAGCGCCTGATTCAGAAGGCAGTACTTCTGGACACGGCGCGTATTGTTCGGAGGTTCCTCTCGCAGGGGCCCTGACCGCCGGCAGCCCGGACCCTGTTCCCGACTCTGGTGGACTGCTATTTTTTATTATATTTTTAAATCTTTTTTTTTATGCTTTTTGTAGAAATATTTAAAAATATAATTTATAAGTGTTAAAATGAATAAAAGAAAATAAATAATAATAATTTATTTATTAAATTTGACAACACGTTATGTAGGGACTCTTCAAGGACTAATAATTTTAAGCCATGGAGGAGATGTTTTGGGATGACGCCTTTTGTGGAAAGGACTATTGGGACTACACACACTCTTCTCGCCTTATATTTTTATTATTATATATATATATTTGAATGTAAGGCTTTATTACCTCATCAATATCGTCACATTGGACTCTGGAAGACCTGAGCTTGAGATGTCAAGGCGTGCAATCGTACCTATTTTTTGTTCTGAATCTGCCACCCGAGTCACGCTGTGCCTCCGCCACCACCGTCAACGCTCTGGCAAGTTTTATAATACAAGAGCAATGACCTGATTTGGTCGTAGAAATTAATTCATACTAGAGTTTTACAGGTTGTGTGTGAAAAGTGAGGCTCCTATCGCTGTCATTATTTCAATAACCAAAAGCAATGCAGTATTTTCTTTTATTCATATTTTATTATCTTCACTTTTACTGTACATACGTAACCACACGTAACAAAAATAAATGAGAGACAGAGCGCTTACAAAATGGGCGGCGCGCGGCATCCGACTGTTTAACCGCTACAAAGCCCGCATGTGCTTGCAGTTTCATACCTACACCACGGAGTGGGTCTGCAATGACGGCCTTTATTTTCAAACAAGATGGCTAAGATGCGAGATATAATATTATTTATTGATTTAATGCACAATGTACACACAGCTATAGGCTTGGCTTAAATGAATGTGTATATGATCCTGTTAGGGCACGGCAAGATACCTTCATCATCATGTCAGCCCGGGATCACCCACTGCTGGGTATAAGCCTCCCCTTTTTATGCCATATCTCTCGGTTCTGTGCGTCTCTTATCCATCTATTCCCCGCGATCTTGACCAAGATACAAGATACCTTAATACTGCACAACTACAATATATGAACAAATGTTACCTTTCTCTTCCTGTAACGTAAAAGGCTATTGAAGGACACTGTGGATTTTAGTCAGTACAAGTCTGACAGTCCCTTTGCCCTACCCTGGGTGGGAGCCGCCAGTTGCCATTTGTCGATTTTACCACGCTAAAAAAAAAACTAAAAGGTATCGAAGACTTGCGTTGCGTTGTGAGCAAAGGGCTTAAGTCAACATGCCAGCGTTTTGAAAGCTGAAAAACTTTGCTTTCGTTAGAGTTCTTTTTGATGTTGACTCAATTATGTCCGCTACAGGAACCTCTGTCAATGACACCGCGCTCTTAGCGAGAACTTTTATTTTTGGACCAGATAGCACTACGCCCCTTATTTGTGTTTCCACGGCTTAAAACTTTTATAGATGAAACTTTTTTCATTATTACTCGTGTAAAATTTTAACTTGAGTCAGGATTACTTTTTTGGAGTTTGTACTAAAATGAAATAGAATTGTCATCCATCACAAATGTACTTGTCAGAAACTTATTCAGTTCGAATAAAGTCCTGATTGAAAGAAAGAAAACAAAGAAAAAATATTTTATTTGACACAGACATGTACATACATTCATCAAAGACAAAAACATATTATATTAAACAGAAAAATCACAAAACTAAATCATGAAATACTCTTCTTGATAAACTAAATTAATTTATTTAAAGGTCTTGTACCTGTCTCTTGAAATGAAAGTTGTTTTAATTTTTTTGATTATTTTATTAGATATTTTTAATCAATTGTACAAAACTCTTAATAATGTTATTATTTTTTACTTAAATTATTATCACAATAATTAACTTTATCTAAGGCCATGTCCTTATTAAAGCGAACGATACGCGGATACATAATTATCCCATTAGAATGCACCAACAAGGCAAGGTGTCATAGAGCTTTTCTTGGGCATTTGCTTTAGCTATAGCCACAGCTCTTTTGGCTTTTTCCTTAAGAGCATCATAGTCACTCTTTCTTTCAGCTTTCAAACTAGAATGCTCGTTACCAATGCTCTGCCATTCCTTAAATTTCTTCTTTGTTTCCCTAAAAACATTCTGTATCTCTGTCGACCACCATCATAAGTTCCTATCTATCGTGCCAATTCCTTTCGTCTCTTCAAAAATATCTATAGCTGCGCTCCTTATATTCCAAGCTATTCTCGTTCTTATTCCAACATTCAATTACCCTTTGGTCGTACATCCACCAACAGTACATCACCCCGGGTCGACGGCGCGTTGTGTTCCACGCGCGCCTCAAAGAGTGTCAGCATAGTGACGGGGCCTGTAGAGGGCCAAAGCCTGCTGGGGTCGCGGGACCAAGGGATTACCGTGACCCCGGTACGTAAAGGGCTAGTGAAGGACACCGTGGATTTTAGTCAGTACAAGTCTGACAGTCCCTCCCGCCCTGCCCTGGGTGGGAGGACTCATTTGATGATTTTACCACGATAAAAAAAAAAAACAGTACATCACCCAACTCAATCAATTTAAATACTACTTTCTCTTAATTCTCCCGCACAATTAGCTTAGCCTAATCTCTTATATTAAAAATACTAGTTCCGAAAAGGAATGGAACATTTCAGGACGTACAGCAGCAATCAATAAATTAAGTATAAATAAATTAATATATATTAATTAAGTACTTTTTACTTTAGCTTTTATAACATACTTATTAGAAACAAACTTATACAAACTGTAGGCAGTGCCTGCTACAAGTAAAAATGCGGACAATAAAGCCCCTAATACAATAGCAATGAGTTCAAATTCCAAGTATTTTGCCCATGACATGTTGGCGGCAGGCGAGCGGAGATGCTTAGCGCCACCGTGACGCAGAACATGCTCTATCCACCACATTGCTTTGTCTAGTGGCTTCATGGGCTGATCCTGCATCAAAGTTCGAAGGTGGGCTATGTTCTTGCGGTAGCTGTAAGAAAAAGATGAATTGTTATGTTTTCTGTTAATTGAAAATGTTGTCTCGTTCATTTGTTCATTTGTTGTTTCAAAGTTGTGTGTATGCTTTACTTTCCGTTGCAAATCAAGTTTAATTTTTAGAGTTTTTTTAAAGGATTAATTATAGTCAATATTCATTTCTTAAATTCATATACAACACATATATGTGTAACACTTAAAGACTTTTCAAAGAGAGAATTTGATCACGAGCAGGTTTTCAACTTGCGATCGCCGGATTCAGTACATCAGACGCTCTTACCAACCGAGCCACCGAAGTCCTGCCTAAAAGTGGCGATACTGCACGCATTTGAATTTTTCTTTCCACACAAAATTTTCGAGATTCGCTACGCATGCACAAATGCGTATTAGTATAATATTTAAAATTTAATTTTCTTCAACCAACAGTATTGATACAGATTTTAGTTGTCCCATTTTGGACTTTATGATCTCGTTAACGGTGCTGAAATGTTACCGTGGGGATCCATAACATCATTAATTATAATGAATTCAATTTACCTGTCATCACCAATAACTTTATTGACAGCATTCGTAAAAGATTCTTCACTGAGAGATTCCAATTCAACTTTGACTCCAATTCCGTGATGTTCATACTTTTCGGCATTGTACCATTGATCTCCCAACATTGGTACACCGACTAGAGGTACTCCTGCTGTGATAGCCTCGTCTGTTGATTGTAGACCTCCTTGTGTTACAAACAGTTTGATTTTGGGGTGTTCTGAAAAAGAAGGAGGATGAATTAGATGACTTTGTCTATGAAGCCTCAGCCTCCGGGACTTAAGAAAGAACTTCAAGGTAACGCCAGGATTGTTTAATTCCATCCGTGTATAGGTTTCAATTACTACATGCCATGTTACCTCCCTGTCACGGAAAGCATGATAATGTTAGCCGTAGTAATCATTTGATGATTTTTGAGTGTCGTTACTTTGGGACACAAAAGGTTAGGCCGATGGTGATGATGGAGATCATTTAGCTCTACCATGTATTGTATCTCATGGATCATATTTTGTGGCACCCACTATTGAGTATATGCCTGTTCGTTTTAGTGACATTGGTATACGTCCGTTACGTCGCAGACAAAGGATTGTATGTAAAGTGCATATACCTTTTTTTTTTGCATGCACTTTGCTCGTGAAGGAGGAAGCGGGCCGCGTGAGAGAGAGGACAGCGTCCTCCCTCCATCCTAGCCGCAGTGGTAGACGCCCACGGCGACGGACGTCAGCGTTACCACCATAGACGCGGGCATGCGGGCAGCGAGTAATGGACAACTTGCTATCCGACCATGCCCGAGTCGACGGCGCGTTGTGTTCCACGCGCGCCTCAGAAAATTGACGGAGTTCCCCTCTAAAGGGCCAAAGCCTGCCGGGGTCGCGGGACTTACTAATTACCATGATCCCGGAATGTAAAGGGCTATTGAAGGACACCGTGGATTTTAGTCAGTACGAGTCTGGCAGTCCCTCTCGCCTCACCTGCACAAAAAACTAGGAAAAACTACACCCAATGGAAAGACTGCTGACGTGTTGGATAGACCATTTATCGAGAAAGGCCATAGGTTACATAACATCACGCTACTAATCAAAGGAGCCGAGCAGCGTTAATAGTTAACTAAGTATCAGTAAAACTTACTCAGTAGATCTGACTGCGGCAGCCATTTTGATATCCTGATGTTAGCAGACTTTCCGGGCAGTTCATCCTTGTCCCACTTCCAAAGCACATCGTAGGGCATCTTGGAGAAGGCTTTCACCAGCGTCTGAATCTTCTCCGGAGCCAGCAGACTGGGTTTCACATTAGTACCAAAACTGATGTATATGACGCCGTGTTTCGATGAATCTAAATATGATTTTAAATCCTGAAAAGAGTTTAAATAAAGATTAGTGATTTTGTTCAAGATTATGTCATACATTTAAAAAATTAATGTAAAGGTGGGTGGTGTAAACGAGCAAGCACAAGCGGAACACGTCCCGAGCACAAATATGTATGGATAGACCGCAAATTCGGAACAGCGCAGCGGCGTGTGCAGCGGCGCGTTGTTTTGCGCGTGCACGCTCGACTACTGACTGTATGGATTTCTCAGGTGGTGTATTCGTAGCAGCGATTTTGGCGTGTAGTTAAGCGGCCTGATCAGTGTTTTCGCGTTTTAACGAGCATTTACAAATGATATTTTGTTGTATGTCAAGATTTACTTCTTTAGGAGAATTTGCTACATTATAAGAAACATTACGACAATCCGAATCGGGTTTTTTTTTTTTTAATAAACAGGTATGTCTTTAAGTGTTAGAAGTGTGTGATAATGTACTAAATGACATTGATTGGTCAACGAACTTGGACGCCCCGCTCGCACGCACGCTCTAACAAAAACTAGTTGCGTGCACGCTGGCCGCGACTAAGCACGCGACAATATATGCGTGCGTGCATTCGCTAATGTAGACCTACCATAAAGCGTAGCCCGCGAAATTCAAATTATCTTGACTTTTTTGCAAGTTTCTGGTAGATGTCAGATAACTTGATCAAAATATGTTTCGCGATATTAACAAGTATAATTTTAAATATAAGAATGATCAAAACATTCGCTCTTATTTAGATTTGTGCAAAATAAGTTAATATTTTTTTTTTTAGGATGGCAAAATCATCAAATGAGTCCTCCCGCCCTGGGCGGGGCGGAAGGGACTGTCAGACTCTTACTGACTAAAATCCACCCGGGTTTCTTCGGATGCTCTTTACGTTCCTGGGCCGCGGTATCCTGGATTAAGAAAAAAGCCGCCACCCCAGCAGGCATTTGGCCCCGTAAGGCCGGGCTTGATCCTTGGTCGGACGGCGAGCTTACCCATTACTCACCGTCCGCAAGCCCGCTCCGCCGCTGTGCCCTCTGCTGTTCAGAGGGACACGCGTTGGAGCATCCACCCTACAGGCTATTCGCATACGGGCAAAGAGACCCCTTAGGCACACAGTGCCTAAAAGAGTTTTTGCCCGCATCCCAGGGTGCACCGGTCCGAAAAACTGGTCTTCCCCCCGGACGTATCCTAAGGGGAACTCCAGTCCACGGGCGCACGTGGAGGTTTCCTGTCTTAGCACCCCAAAAAAAAATAAGTTAAATTACGGAAATTTTACCATTTTTGCTCAAAACTATGTGAGAACGATGTATTGATAAAAACAATTGAAGAATAACTCAAAAACATGCAAATCACGTACTTATACACAAGTAATTACGAGTTCGATTACTATATCAGCTAATTGAACTCAACTGATTTCATTTGCAGTGGTAATCAGCCAATAATTTAGTGACACTTCAAAGATATTTAAAAATATCATGATGACTCGCAAAATTAAAACGAGACAAAACTCTCCTTAACTATGGATAGATAAGATATAATATTGATTGCGTTTTATAAAATTTCCACGCACAAGTTGATACTCTTTGAGATTTCAAAGTGGTGCTAAACGTTTTTCGTTGTTTGTACGTAAAATAGTTTAAAAAAATATATAAAATTGCCACCGCTTTCTACCAGCTCCCAAATTCGGCTGTAACGATGTTGACGAAGTTTACACTGGTAGATAGCAGATGTTTTGTAGAGTTACTTAAACTTTTATTACGAAAAATAAATGATTAATATCCGGAAAAGAAAAAGTATATGCAATCTCTCGAGTATTTTAAACGGGTGCGGATGAATCCGAGGGTATTAATTAGTACATAATAAAAGAAAATTAACTAAAAGATCCACAACAGAAGCGTTTTCCGAAATCAGTAATTGAATGAGACACATTACATAAAACCTCTTTAATAAAAAAATAAACCAACGAAACATCGACCTGAAAAGCAAAAAATAAATTTTGAGGCGTTGCCAAACAGACAAACATGTAAATTGATTATTTGAAGCGAAGAACAATTGTAGCCAGTTTGATCTTCGTTGATTGTTTTTTTTGGCGACGCCACAATTTTTTTTTATTTTTATTTTCAGTTCTATGTTTCGTCGGTTTAATGATAAGAGTGTTTAACAAATGCAGAATCCCGTCTTCACTTTTGTCATTGTCAACGTAACCGTCACAGTAACTACTGCATTAGCTGTTGAGGACCTCTTGGAACTGAAGTCTCTATTCTGAAACTGATTTTCTAAACAGATTTTCAAACTGTCGACGACTGTCTAATCCCAGTTGTGTTCAAAGTTCTCATCAAGATGAATAAAATGAGGCCAAATACGATACAGTTGCTGTTAACTGTTGAGAATCTCTTGCTACTGCCTTCCGTCTCCATCCTCAGACCTTCGATGACAATTATACCCCAGCTAGGTCTACAGTTCTCATAAAGACCAGTGAAATGAGCCCAAACATGTTAAAGAACCTGTTAACTGTTGAGGACCTCTCGCTTCTGCCTTCCGTCTCCATGCTTAGACCCTCGATGGCACAGATTCCCCAGTTAGATCTAAAGTTCTCATCAAGATGATTGAAATGAGGTCAAACGCGATAGGTTTAGCTTTTATTGACTGTTAAGGACCTCTTGGAACTGACTTCTCAACATAACAAGGATCATTTCTTTTTATCGTGGTAAAATAATCAAATGAGTCCTCCCACCAAGGGTAGAGCGGGAGGGACTGTCAGACTCGTACTGACTAAAATCCACGGTGTCTTTCAATAGCCCTTTACATACCGGGGTCACGGTATATCATAAGTCCCGCGACCCCGACAGGCTTTGGCCCTCTAGAGGGGGGGGGGGGGCGTCATTTTAATTTAAATACAGTTAATGCTATTGCGATAGTATTTTACAATTTTACAACTAGAGAGTAAACTAATCGAATGAGGCCAGTTACATTAAAATAGTTTAAGAATTTATGTGTTAGGCCGCGAACTTTTCAATACACCCTCGTATAAAAATCAATCGCTGAATGTGTTCCTTGAAGTACGAGGATGGTTCTAACGAAAAGAAAATTTAAAAAATTGCCTGAAAAAGTCTAAAAACAATACTCTTCTGTATTCCCATACAAAAGATTCGTAATAATACTTAAAAGTAAATTTGAACTTTAAAACCATACCATAAAGTTTAAGCGTTAGTGGAGGGATTCCGGGAAGGCAAAACAAATGAGTCACGTTAGTTTTTGGCGGAAAAGATAGATCTTATATTTACCACATTCTTATAACAACTCAGATTAAGTTGTACATAAGCAATTATTATACCTACAAGTTACATGATTTAGTAAAAAATCATAATGCCATTGAAACAGCTGCACCTAGTTTGATAAAACTTGTTTTAGAACCATCGCTAGAAAAACTGATTTCAAATAATTTTGTTTAAAAAACTTGCTCTTATTGGATGCCTGACAATAAATTATTGTAAGCTATTGCACGCACTAAGAGAGCCAAGTTAAGATACTTGATTTTCTTATAATTCTTGACTTTCACGAGGTTCTCGTTATGCAAGATCGCTACGAATTTACAAGTATTAATGGTATAAAAATTTACCTGAGGCAATTCCTTATGCGGTTTCTGGGGTAGACCTCCCAAATGGATGACACTTGGAGGCACTGGACGACTTCCCTCCCAAATCGGATTAATATTCAAAAACAACATGTCTACATTATTTTCAAGTTCCTTGACATCAGGTACATCGGGTCCAAAATGTCTCCTTATCATTTTATTCTCGTCATCTTCCATGCTTGAATACAATTGATACATCATGTTAGTTTTATATAGTTCGTACAACTTCTCGTACATTGTCAGATTGTAGATCCTCTGGCTGATGGATCCCGGATATAGGAACGGATGTGTCGGCGCTCCAATCACTTGGTAGTTATCCCAAATAGCTCCAAACGAAGATACTTGAATCAGAGGCACCTTGTACACGTGAGAAAAAGCTAGCACTGGTCGAATGCACGCTTCTATTAGTAGAAGATCAAACTTGCCCATTTTTCCTTGAACCAGATCTTTCACTTCCTTAACTTTCAACTCTGTGTCCACTGTATTAATGACCACTTCAACTCCAACTCTCATTTGTGATATAAGATCTTCTTTACTGCCTCTTGCTGATTCCATAAAAGCCTGCCAGACATCGTATGAAACATCATGGACGTCGATTTCCGTAAGATTCTGGGGTGCTTCACCTCTCTTGAACATTGGATCTGTTGTTATAACTACCACTTCGTGTCCACGTTTTATCAGCTCCATCGTTATAGGTCTGAAGGCTATCTGGTGGCTGATTGATGGAACTGGGTATACCGCCAGAATTCTCGCCGCATCTGCGACTAAAATTTGTAAGACAAGACACAATGCTAAACGGCCTAACATCGCCATTGCGAAGGCGTGATGCTACTGAATGAAAGGCCTTGTTTGAATATTGTTATATACGGAAACAAATCTAGATAATGCTGGTAATACTGTGAATGACAAGTACATTTTTATTAATTCGTCCGCTCAAGCAGCGTATCAGTCTTTATTGGTGATACAGAAATATTATCATTTTACTAGATTTAGTTTAATGAAACGACATATCACTGACGATAAATTGGTGTTTAGTCATATCACTAAAACCTTTTAGTAAAAAGATGTAGTAAACAAGAATATTCCACATCCGGGATTTCGTGATATTCCTAGGGATTTCGTGAAAATCCTGATATCCTCATTTCCTTGCGACATACATGAAAGAACAGGGTCGTCCTATAGTCGTAAGACTCGACTACAGCAGAAACCGCTTAACGCTGAAACTTGAATTTTCGACAGCAGTTGCAGTCTACCAAGTATGGGGGCAATAAGTCGTGATTTTGCGATAATCCTCCTCTACGGGGTTGAAAAGGGGTAAAACATTTTGTCTAAAAAATCTTATTCCTTGGTTTTATACATTTGAAACTTGCCAGGAATAAAAAAAAACAAATAAAAAAAAGATTGGTACTATTTTTTTTTGCCTTTCATTTATTTGCGTTATGATTTTCCCTTACAAACTTTAACATGACGATGTTGAAATTGATGGAAAATCATAACGAATGAGCTGATGAATTTGAAAATCAATATTTTTATAACAGATCGGAAATGATTAAACACATGTTTTTGGATTTTTCGAAAATCACCCCCTAGTTAGTGAAAAGGGGTATCCGGATGATCCGAGGATACCACACGATCGCCGGCGAATGGGCCAACCTCCTTGCCGGATTGCTGCTCTGGGATCAGAAGGCGACTGTGAGTGGCACGTGGAGACGCATTGCCTGGGCGAATCCCCACTGCCTCGACAAGTCGAGGAGCGGCGGGAAGAGCTCCGGCGCGATCTCAGGGCAGTATGGGAGGGAGCGACTGTCGCAACCGAGGTTCGAGCACGCCGCAATCGCGGCGATAAGACCCCTCTTTGAGGAGTGGCTGGATAGGTATTACGGCGTCCTGACCTACCGCATGACGCAGGCCCTCACAGGACAAGAAAGTTTCGGGAGGTACCTGTGTCGGATAAGGAGGGAAGAAACGCCTGGGTGTCACCATTGTGAGGATCACCCGGAACACGGTGGAGAATACGGTGCAGGACTGCCCCGCTTGGGCAGAGCACCGCCGTGTCCTCACGACGGCGATAGGCCGGCAATGGTCGAGACCATGCTACGGGGCGCGACGGAATGGTTAGCGATTGCCTCCTTCTGCGAAGCATTCATGCTTGCGAAGGAGCAGGCGGCCCACGTGAGGGAGAGGACAGCGTCCTCCCTTCACCCCAACCGCAGTGGTAAACGCCCACGGCGACGGACGTAGCTACACGATCTACGGCCGCCGTAGGCGCGGGCATGTGGGCAGCGAGTAATGCGCCACTCGCTCTCCGACCATGGACCATGCTCGGGTCGACGGCGCGTTGTGTTCCATTCGCGCCTCAAAGAGTGTCAGCAAAATGACGGGGGGGGGGGGGTCTTAAGAATTATCGTGACCCCGGAACGTAAAAGGCTATTGAAGGACATCGTGGATTTTAGTCAGTACGAATCTGACAATCCCTCCCGCTCTGCCCTGGGTGGGGGGAGTCATTTGATGATTTCATCACGATTAAAGGCGGAAAAGGCGAGGCATTTTGATGATGATGTTTTGACCGCCCTAAAGTGGTGTTTTTAGATCCCTGGTCCGTCCTTTTCTCGATGTCTTTATTTATTATAACGGAAAATAAACCGTATCCTGTAAGCAGTGAATGCATTTTTCTTCCTTTCTTAAATTATCATATAAATTAGGTGCTTGAAAAAGTTTTAATGTAAAACTTCTCGACGACACTACAATGTTACGATGCGCCACGACTAGGGTATCTTATTTTTCTTCCTAGAATCTTATTAAATTCCCTGTTTCTATTTTATAATTACCAGATACCTACCTGTTTAATGACGGACATATATTTATTTAAGACTTTAAAATCAATAAATGAGTCCTTTTGTAATGTATGAAGTAGAAAGAACTGAGGCCCTAGAGACCTTTCATGTTTTTGTGACGTAAACTTTGACGTTACAGTCAGTTCACACCGAGACGCGATGCACCGCGACGTGGCGCAACGATTCTGCAAATGTGTATCTTTTCGTGTAGTAAATAGAGTTTATGAGAAGAGGTCTCAGGGAATATGATATTTAAAGTCACTGGTTTGGATGTAAAATTTTATTGTATAGTACACAGACATTGACGCACAGTACGCATGGCGCGTAAGCAGCGGCAGGCGGCGGATTGGCGCTAGGGATGTGCGTTAAATAAACGAACTGTTTGAATCAACCGTTGATCTCCTGTCAACATATTAACGTTAACTGTATATGAATCAACTAGTTGAATTTGATAACGGCGTTTGTGAATTTAACAAACGCAACCGCTGAGCAATTTAAAAAACTTGCGTTGAAAATAACGTCATGGAATGCGAGGGACGGTCATATCATACAATGTGAAGTTTAGTGGAAGTAACGGATCAAAGATTTGAATTTCGAAATATTTATTTTAAGAATAGATAGTTTATTCAGTCAGTCCTAAACCTAAAGAGAAAGTATGAAGGGAAGGTCATCTTAGTAGAACCATCAATCAAACGTTTTCCAATACATCAATTAAATCGAATTATTTCTAAAAATGAACGCGCAATCGTTTACATTGCAAGTGGACATTACTAGAACGTTAACTTGTTGAAGAATTTAACTAGTTGATTAACCAGTTGACAAACGTGAATCAACGTTAACGTTTCGTTAACGGAAAAACCGTCAACGACCCATCACTAACTGGCGCCACACGCGCGCAGTGGCAACGCGCGTGTCTCCCGCGTGGGAAAGAGCGCGATATCCTTTATAGGAAATCTTGGCGGAACGCGACCGCGTATCGCCCTTATCGGCCGAGTATTGGGCATTTGGTTGCTATAAGTTAGATTTCGTCTAGCTCTATTGAAAAAAATTGGTCGCGGGACTGTACGAATTACCGTGACCCCGGAACGTAAAGGGCTATTGAAGGACACCGTGGATTTTAGTCAGTACGAGTCTGACAGTCCCTCCTGCTCTGCCCGGGCTGGGAGGACTCATTCGATGATTTTACGACTTCAAAAAAAAAGCTCAGTCGCGTCTCGGTGTGACTTGCCCTTAATTTTATGGTATATAAGTTGCACATTCGATTAAATCTTCCACACAATTAAGGCAGTAAATACTTCAAGTACAAAATTTTATGATAGGGCCATAACACAAATTTTCCGTGAGAGTTACGTTTGTGGTCGCGGGACTAACAAATTACCGTGACCCCGGTACGTAAAGGGCTAGTGAAGGACACCGTGGATTTTAGTCAGTACGAGTCTGACAGTCCCTCTCGCCCTGCCCTAGGTAGGAGGACTCATTTGATGATTTTACCACGATAAAAAAATATGATTCTCATTTCCAGTCGAATTGAGAACCTCCTCCTTTTTTTGCGTTGGTTAGAAATATCATTTTAGGCGTACAAGCTCCTTATATGTATACTTGGAGATGGAAATAAGACACCACTTTTTATAAACTAAATAACTTTAATATTCATAATTTAGTACAGTGTAAAATTAGAATCACTACATAGTATAAAACAAAGTAACTTCCCACCAACTGTCTATCCATATGTATGCTTAGATCTTTAAAAATACGCAACGGGTTTTAATGCGGTTTTATTAATAGATAAAGTGATTCAAGAGGAAGGTTTACATGTATTTGACATGCATCATATAGTAGATATTGCACCCGTGCGGGACCGAAGCGGGTCACTAGTTTAACATAAAACTAGGTGTTCGTCGCGGTTTCATGCCTGCTACTCGGATCGTGTTGATCTTAGAGTGATTTTATATAACATATAACCTTCCTTCATAAATGAACTACCCAACACAAACATAAGTTTTGAATTCAAACCAGTAGGGGAACAGTGTATAAGGTATGATGGGAAATCACACACTTAAGGCAAACTTAACACGATATTAACGTAGAGCAAGCGCCAACAGGACGCTATTTGTTAATGGCCGTTTGCAAATGACGTCCTGATGGCGCTTGCGCTACGTTAATGTCCTTGCGTTCCCATCTTATACACTGTTCCCCTACGACCTGGCAATAACGCGTCCGACCAAACAACCTCTTCAGATTTATAACATTAAGTAATAATTTGGCAAACATATTACAACTCGTCAACAACTTTTTAATTATCTTTGAGTTTTGTATGTATTTTACTCATACTTAAACACTTGCATACAGTGTAAATAACGAGTGATAAAACTAGAATAATGCCTAAAACAATTGCCAACAGAGTAAATACTAGTTCTAGTTCTAAGTACCGCGCCCACGACATGTTGGCTGCGGGCGCCCGCAGATGTCTCGCGCCGCCGTGACGCAGCACGTGCTCCGTCCACCACACGGCGCGCTCCAGTGAAGACTCAGGCTGATCACGCATTACGCTTCGAAGTTTCACGATGTTACGTCGAAAACTGAATTCAGTATAAGATAAAAGATAAGTGAATTGCAATCGTTAATATCACGGATGTAGTCAATGACTGTTAAATTCCATTTATTTATCTGTCTGGAGGTATGATAAAAGAAATGATTTTCTTTGGAGTTTTAATTCAGGCAAGTCATGATGTAAAGATAAGTCTTTAAAGGTAGGTGTATTTGAAAGGTCTTATCACATTTGTTAGTTCCGTTAGAACAGTTTCAATTTTTTTGACGTTGCCTCCACGCTAGCAATTTCTCATGTGTCATGGGTGCATTTACAAACATAGAAGCTCACGTACACAAACACCCAGACCCGGAACAACTACTTGTAGGTCATCAAAATATTTGTTCCATGCAGGAATGACGCGACACGCTGCGGTGCAGGTCATTCGCTCAGCCACTCATACTTCTTGGAAAGCGTGCTTCGCCGTTGACCACATTTTCGCTTACCATCATCTGCATCATCTACCTAGCCTTTTCCCAACTATATTGGGGTCGGCTTCCAGTCAAACCAGATACAGTTGGATATCAGTATTTAACATGGAGCGACCGCCTATCGGACCTCCACAACCCCAGTTACTGGGTAATACGATACCTTATGGTAAAACTGGTTGTCAGACTTTAGAGCTTCTGACTAACAGTAACTACTGTCAAAGATCTACAAATGACACCCGGGACAGACGGCTTTACCTGCTTTCCAAGGCACGGAGGAAACTCGCTATGACAGATGGTCACCCATCCACAGACCAACCACGGCAAGCACGGCTTACCCCGGAAGATCGGCCTGTGCGGCTGTAATTATTTAGCCACGAGCTCCTCCATCTTCGCTTACCATCAAACGAAATATGGAAAAACGGATGCTTATCACTAAATAAAAATTAAAAAGAATTTTCACCCACCTTTTGTCTCCAATTACAGTGGTAATAGCACTCTTAACTTCTCCATCAGTCATTGACAGCAAATCAAGTTGGACGCCAATCTTATGGTACACATATTTTTTAACATTGTACCATTGATCAGCCAACATTGGTACACCAATAAGAGGTACTCCTGCTGTGATAGCCTCGTCTGTTGATTGAAGCCCTCCTTGTGTTATGAATACTTTGATTTTTGGATGCTCTGAAAATTCATGTTTTTAGTAAAAATTACTAGTCAAAAAGTTCGTAGAAATATCGCGTGTCACGCGTTTGTCATGCGTTGTATCCCGAATGAAACGATTGTGTTTGTATGACCTGCAGACAGTTGTTCCGGGTCTGGTTTGTGAGTAACCCCTTCGTACAAAATACAACGCAAGTCTCCGATTCCTTACGACTTTGGCATCCACGCGACTATCGCAATACAAATCCATAGAGGTTCGCACACAGGCACGCGTCCATAGATGCCAAAGTCGTAAGATATCGAAGACTTGCGTTGCGTTGTGTTCGAAGGAGCTAAATGTTTGGAAACGTGTGGGAAGAGTGAAGTAAATACATTAAGACTTAACTGATGATTTTAAAACGATAAATAAGAGAAAAACAAACCTAGAAACCCACCTGATTTCATTAGAATTTTGTTTGTGTTTATTAGATTCTAGCTTGGGAGTTTTATAGCTACCGTTATATTAAAGCTAAAATATAGGTTATAGTCTGGAATAACGAATAACGGATACCGTTTAGGGGAACAGTATATAAGACGGGGACGCGAGGTATGATGAGAAATCACACAATTAAGGCAAACTCAACACAATACTAACGTAGCGCGAGCGCTAACAGGCCGCCATTTGTTAATGGCCGCTTGCAAATTACGTCCTGACGGCGCTTGCGCTACGTTAGTGTTGTGTTAAGTATGCCCAAAGAGTGTATGTCCCCATTATACCTCGCGTCCCTATCTTATACACTGTTCCTCTATCCCGGTATTTCATACCTGTGGGATAATTTTCGAGAACGAACGAACAAAGAGACGAAGCCGCTGGCAACAGCTAGCTCTTTAATAAATGCTAACTAGGTTATTTTTCTCCTATATAATTTATGTCTCTGGCAGATAACAAAATATTTTACAGATATAAAAAATAAAACCACTCTTAAAATAAGTATGGTAAAGTTTATAACGGACTGACAAAGAAATAATGTTAATAAAATTCTTTGATATTTTTTTGAACCTAAAACCAATTGGGTATAGTCTAGATAAATATATAGTTTAATTTTGTTTGAACATCTATCGTTTTAAATGGAGGTCAAATGTAGAATAAATACAAGGTAATGAAAAAAGGTTTCAGTATTTACATACACGAGCTTCATTACTATAACAGATCGAGTTTGAAGAAAAAGATATTAGTTTATAATATAATATATTCGAATTATTCCCAATTGTCCCCTCTAGCCCTGTCCTCCGGGGTGACAGCTGGGAATTGTCTTCCCAGTTGTCACTGGGGTGACAATTTGTGCCGACTGTTCCCTTTGAAAACTGACTAGAGGGGACAAATGGGAAGTATTTTTCTCAGTTGTCACCGGGGGGGTGACAATTGCTACGATTCCTTCCTTCCCAGAAAAAAAAAATGTAATTACCATAGATTTCAGCTTTTTTATTTCTTATGCTACATGAATCAAATAAAAAAATTAACACAATGTCAACACGCTTACAACATTAGAAAAATATTAATTAAACAGTAAGTAAATTAATTAAACAAAAAGTACAGAGTTGAAAACACCTGGAAAAGCTACTGGTACATGAAGACGCTAATGAAGGGTGATCTACCGGAAATACAGCTCGGGACTTGCTGGCACCCCGACTCGGACAACTTAGGTTAGAAGAGGATGGCGGGGTCTGAAAGACCCCGCCATCCTCTTCGTGGTTATATTAATATGCTACCTATTACTTATTACGATACTCCTTATTAGCTGTCAACCCAATAAATATGGTACCCACTCTATTTTTTTTAAACCTATATTCATTTTACTTAGTTGCCGCATTAAATACATGCCATATTTTTCTAATGTTGTAAGCGTGTTGACATTGTGTTAATTTTTTTATTTGATTCATGCAGCATAAGAAATAAAAAACTTAAATCTATGGTAATTACATTTTTTTTTTCTGGGAAGGAAGGAATCGTAGCAATTGTCACCCCCCCGGTGACAACTGAGAAAAATACTTCCCATTTGTCCCCTCTAGTCAGTTTTCAAAGGGAACAGTCGGCACAAATTGTCACCCCAGTGACAACTGGGAAGACAATTCCCAGCTGTCACCCCGGAGGACAGGGCTAGAGGGGACAATTGGGAATAATTCATATATTCAGGGTTAAGACGCGCACTATTTACAAATGTTTTTCACTTCTAGAACATTCTAGACATTTCGAAGTATTCTTTTTAATTTCAAAATCATTTGAGCAACTTGGTTCGGCCAATGTTAAAAAAAAAACGGCTAGAATCTATTTAAGGTTTTTTCACACAGTAAAACCTCTAGAAAACATAGGTTTTTTATTATTATTCCATATGAGTTTTCTATTGACCTCACTCCCAGAGACAAAGATTAGACTAATAAGGAACGACCTCAGTTAGTAAGAACCCTCTTTGAAGAGTATCTGGAGTGGTATCACGGCATCCTCAGTTTCCGCCTGACGCAGGTCCTTACAGGACAAGGAGGTTCCTGTGTTTCATTTCATGGGGTAGGATACACTCGGGTGTCGTCTGTGGTCGCTACTGTGGACTGCCCGGAGGACAAAGTGGAGCAATCTTGAGGTAGAGGTCGTCCTCTACCACAAGGTAGCCGTCCTCGGTGCCGCAGGCAACCAGGGTATCGGACGATACGTAACGATTTGAGGTGATCGTAAGCACACGCTTGCGGCGGCGAGCAATCGGTAGCTCACAGTCCTATCATGAACCAGTTTCGTGTTGAGGCTAGCTAAACGCCTGTTTGTGCGGGACTCTCTAGAACGGTGGTTAACGTTTTCTTTTTTTTCTTCATTTTTTAAAAACGTTGTCCAGACTAGGAATTTCTCTTGTGTCATGGGTGCGTTTACAAACATAGAAACTCACATACACAAATACCTAGATCCGGAACAATTACTTGTAGGTCATACAAATACTTGTTCCGTGCGGGAATCGAACCCGCGACACGCAGCGCTGCAGTCCAATCGCTTAGCCACTGCGCTAACCGTGCCGTCAAACCGTAGTTAGTAAAAGTCTGCATTACAGGAATGTGTTCCTCTATCATAGTGTCAAACTACATGTCCATTTATTTAACATGCTTTTAAAAACTACTCAAGCAACAGAAACAAGTTTTTGAATAAATTCAGCTGTGTCCAAAACACCAAAGAAATTTAAACAGGAATCAGTTTCAATTATTTCAAAACCCCTAATTAGTTTACGTTATTTTGGGACGCATAACCCCTGTAATTAGCCATAACAGTTAGCGACCCATATACGAGGCCATTGCCTTTAAAACTATTATCACTTACTCGGATAGCGTTTAGCATAATCAGCCTATAATGTTCTCTATGAGGGAAGACATAAGCTGCCTTTTCGCCTAGATGGGGTTTTAGTGTTACTAGATGCAATGGACAGGCCTGTTGGTCTAGTGGTTAGTGACCCTGACTGCTATGCCGGAGGTCGTGGGTTCGATTCCCACCCAGGACAAATGTTTGTGTGATGAGCACGATCATTTGTTCTGTGTCTGGGTGTAATTTATCTATAATATGTATGTATTTAGAAATACATAAGTATGTTTATCAGTTGTCTAGTACCCATAACACAAGCTCTGCTTAGCTTGGGACTAGATTGCGTTGTGTGATAGTTGTGGAATATTTATTTATTTATTTAATTAAATAGGAGTACTATTTATCTACATTTATATTAATATGTGAAGAGTAAAATTTATACCACTTATGTCGAAAGCGGAGGAGTATTTTTGGCAGATAAAAGTTTGAGAGGTTTTTGGCAGGCAGAGAGTGCAGAAAGAGATATTTTTGTTTGTCCAACACAAGTAACGAGTTCAGGTACAATGCACCTAGTAGTTTTATTACATACAATCTTTCCTCTTGAGTTCGTCTGTCTATGGATGAAAACCACCATGGATTTGGATCCATCCACCTGGACAGGTCACCCCTGTTGTATCGAAGGCAATTGCCAGTTCACTATTCTGCAGACTTCTAACTTCGTGAAAAAACCGCGCAACCTAATTAAACATCCAGCTCGTCACTATCTCCATCGGGATCAACGATATCACTGATTTCTGTAGTTCAGAACTAAATGACTTCCCGAAGAATCCTTAACTTGTTGCAATTCCACCAATTTGGACTAAGCATTTCCAAACGTCTTTTATTATGTGATCAGCAAAGGAGTGGCACTCTGCCTGCGTCTGTATTTCCGAACGCATGCAAATCTAGTCTCTTCAATGGTAGAGGTTTCTTGTCTCGTACACATGGCGACGCAAGACTCCGATACTTTACGACTTTAGTATCCATTGCCTGTATACGAACCTCTATGGATTTGCATTGCGAAAGTCGTAAGGTATCGGAGACTTGCGCCGCCTTGTGTTAGGGACATTCCGGGTAAGCTCGCTCCGTCGCCGATCTTCTCTCTATCACCTGTGACCTAGACTAAAGTCAAGATAGAAAGAAAGAGAGATAACTGATGTCACTTACTAAGTAGATCTGATTGCGGTACCCATTTGGTTAACTTGATGTTATTAGATCGCCCTGGAAGCTCATCCTTGTCCCATTTCCATAGTACATCGTACGGTAATTGAGAGAAGACTTTGGCCATCAATTGTACTCTTTCTGGAGGAAGCAGTGACGGTTGCACGTTCGTACCAAAGCTGATGTAGATGACACCGTTCTTTGAGGAGTCCAGATACGTTTTGAGATCCTGGAATAAAATTTTATGTTGAAAAAAAAACCTGTGACTTGATTTCAGTATCGCTGAACTTGACACGTGTCGCTGGTTCGATTAGTGTTCTCGGGGCGGGGATAGTCCTACCCCCCTTACACAAGGTCTAGAGGACCCCAAAACGAAAAAGTGTCGAACTGCACAGGAAATAATATTTGTATGGCGTACGTAGGTAGTTTTGTGCCGTGCTGATTTTAAGTAATTTTAAATGCTCTCACGGTACAACATAAATCCCGGTGTGGCTAGCATCCTTGATTTAGTTAAAAAATAAATAAAAGCAGTCAGTGTTACGAAAAGTACTTCATTGATAAACAAAGTCTCTTTAGATATTTTAACAAAGAAGGAAGCTACCACTTCATATGCACGCGTCCTTGAAGATGACTATTTAGATACACGTTTAGATTTTACGATAGCGATATTTGTAATTATCATCCTAACTAATAATTATTATAAATGCGAAAGTAAGTTTATTTGTTACAATTTTGGAACCAGACCACTGAATCAACCCTCCAGAAATTTTACATACCTATAGATTAACGGGTGTACCGACACGGATACAGGGTGCCTTAAATCTCGAAAATAAAAATTTACAAAACTTATAGTAACTTTCATAATACTGGTAATAATCCGTCTTGATTGACAAATTTTAAATTAACGCGGTCGTTATTCTTTACACTTTATTTATCCCTCAGACTTTATACTTTAGTTTATTTTCAATTTAGTGACTTATTTAAAGAACTACTATAAAAGCATGGACTAACAGAGAAACGTTGCGTATTATAAATTGAAAGGAGTATACTTGTAGTTCAATTTGTTAACTACCATGGTCAACGATAAAGTAGAATTGGACTGAGAGACGGAGGAGAAAAGTGCAGGCATAGATAATAGGGACGGGACGGAAAAAAGACAAGCATTTATGCGGACAGCAGATAATTATATGGAAAAAAACTCAAAAAAAAACTCGACAATCAAGACACAAAACGAGCAATTTAAAAATGTGAAGAGGTCTACGCTCAGTCATGTAATAACATAAAAATTGAAGATAATGTAAAGTATTTACAACTTTTTTTTACGTGGTAAAATCATCGTATCAGTCCTCCCACCCAGGGCAGAGCGGGAGGGACTGTCAGACTCGTACTGATTAAAATCCACGGTGTCCTTCAATAGCCTTTTACGTACCAGGGTTACGGTAATTCGTGAGTTCCGCGACCATTAATTTACAACTGGATAACTAATTTATAAAAGTAAGATTTGTCAGTATTAGGTATACAAATGTTGAAGAAGATATATATAAACATAGATGCAATTATAAATATAGAGAAAACTTACGACAGGCAATTCTTTCACTGGTTTTTTGTCCAATCCACCCATATAAATAACACTAGGAGGCACTGGTCGATTTCCTTCCCAAACGGGATGCGTGTTCAAAAACAACATATCAGCTTTATTTTTCAATTCACTTATAGTCTGCACATTAGGTCCAAAAAGTCTTTTACCCATTTCATTTTCTTCAGCTTCAACCTCTTGCATAATATTTTCTAATCTGTAATAGTTCCATAGCTCCTGTAATTTTTCCCACTTTGTAAGATTGTATATACGCTTTCCCAAACTATCTGGGTATAATAAGGGGTGCCAGGTTGATCCCATAGTTTCCACATTAAAATTTATGTGACCGAAAGACGATACAAGAATCAAAGGCGCTTTCACAGCGTGAGACATAAGTAATGCAGGTCTTGCACAAGCTTCTAACAAAAGCAAATCGAATTTTTCTTCTTTTATGAGTCGCTGAACTTTGTCCACCTTCATCTGCATTTCAATGACTTCAACCATCTTGACGAAAGCAGTTCGCATTTGTAGAATCAAATCATTATCTCCTGTGGATGTTACTTCGTATATTGATTTCCACACATTGTATGAGAAATCGTGGACATCAATTTCGGTTAGATTCGCAGGCGCCACTCCATTTGCGAAGACGGGATCTGGTGTGATGACTGTGACGGCATGGCCTCTCCTGGCTAGTTCTTGAGTTAGAGGTCGGAATACGACTTGATGACTGATGGATGGAACTGGGAAGTATGCCAGTATTTTCGCCGCATTATTAGAAGAAATTGATAATATTAATAATACCAAGGCTATCGATACGGACATTATTCTTCGCGGACGCGGATTGCTGTGACAGATAAATGAATAGCATCATTAGTTTATATACTGAGTTATTACATAAAAGTAGCGTATTAGATGATACTTGTAATGAATGCGGTTTCGTTCGCGTTGTTTCATAGTTTCGTCATTTGGTTTGTCAGTGATACCAAATGCGTTTGAAATTTTAAATAGTTGAATAATTATTGTTTTGTCTGGCACAATAACAGCAAAATCAAATGCTAGTAGGCAATGTTGTTCCTTGTTCCTGATTAATTGGTTGGAGTTATGGTAGTAAAATAAATAAAAATATGAAATTGTTTACTTTAGAAAAACATTTTTACAACATAACAGATTGTCTATTGTCAGCAAAAATATAAAAATAATAACCATTTGCATTTTTTATATGATTCTAACGAATTTGATCCATAAAAATGATGCGTTACAAGGACAATGATTTAAATGAATTTATCATTTATGACGCAGTGATACTTGTACCTGAATTATAGCATGTTACGTATTAGACATATAGCGACATACTTTTTTTTTTTTTTTTTTTTTAGGGTGGCAAAATCATCAAATGAGTCCTCCCACCCAGGGCAGGGCGGGAGGGACTGTCAGACTCTTACTGACTAAAATCCACCCGTGTTTCTTCGGATGCCCTTTACGTTCCAGGGCTGCGGTATCCTGGATTAAGAAAAAAGCCGCGACCCCAGCAGGCATTTGGCCCCGTAAGGGGCCCCGTCGGTGACGCGTGAAACACGACGCGCCACCGACCCGGGCTTGGTCCTTGGTCGGACGGCGAGCTTACCCATTACTCACCGTCCGCAAGCCCGCTCCGCCGCTGTGCCCTCTGCTGTTCAGAGGGACACACGTTGGAGCATCCACCCGACAGGCTATTCGCATACGGGCAAAGAGACCCCTTAGGCACACAGTACCTAAAAGAGTTTTTGCCCGCATCCCAGGGTGCACCGGCCCGAAAAACTGGTCTTCCCCCCGGACGTATCCGAAGGGGAACTCCAGTCCACGGGCGCACGTGGAGGTTTCCTGTCTTAGCACCCCATATAGCGACATACTAGCAAAATGTGAGTGTATTAGTACGAGTACATTTGCCCAACTCTTCAGGGTTGCCGGAAAGTTATAATTTTTAAGCTTTGCTTTTTTCTGTTATGGTACGTTAATAATCAGGCCACACTAATGCCATTTCCTATTGATTATCGCGACAATATTTTTTAAATGTTCGTATATGGACGTTCCATTAACGGCTATCCTGACTTGTACTGACTAAAATCCACCGTGTTCCTTCAATTGCCATTTGCGTTCTAAGGTCGTGGTAACCTGCTCAGACAGTACCCCAACTCTAGAAGGTAGTAAATATTTAACCTCACTTTAGAAATTAGTACCGCCGTGAGTTTAAAAAAAAATACTACATTTATCATCAATAAACCTAACGCTTCTTTTATTCGAAGTGACGTAGAAACTAAATTATTTCTCGCTATTCATTGGGTCAGTATTGTTCTATTTACAGCAGTTGTTTAAGTCAGTGACCTTGTAGCGGGCGGAGTTTATGGCCCTCGTCCACCGCGCCTTTTCAGCGATAGCGATGACACCTAACAGCCGCGATACAGTTGTGGTACTGTCACAGGTTGTGAACACGATTATGGTTAACAGGAACAAAGCAAAGAATTGAAAGTAAAAAAGACGAAGAACACCACACAGTCATCATAAAATGAAAACTTAAGTTCAACCACGATACAAGTTTTTGGCTGGGTTTGTTGATCAAAATGCCGAGCAGCTTAATCCCGACCATGGTTTTCTAGTGGTCTACAACAGATTGAACTGGTCCAAAAGTGTTATGATACTATCTATAACGTTTTGTGATACAACTATTGTTCAATATGTTGCTATACCGCTTTCTTTTACAGTTGCGCACGCTATAGCTAAAAGGGAATACGATGCAACATCGATACTACAATACCCTAGAATGCTACGTGTACATTTGCAGGATGAAGCTAGCATAGTACGTAGCATTGAAAACGCGCGATAGCATCGCCATTAACAGTCGATACACGGAGTAAATATTATTAATACCAACCCATATTGCAGCACAGTAAGTTGATTATTGTTTGACACGAATCAATATGAGAATGGCTTTACATATTTGTCTATATATTTTTGTTTATCTCTGTGAGATTTTTTCCGTGGAGGGAAAAAAAAACTACAAAAAGTAAAAATCCTCGTCTTCTCTTAATTGGCTCATTATCACAGTTTGAGCACTAATCACTATTGGGCACATGTTTCAAATGATTTAGGTGACTCATATTATTATCGTTAATTTAAATTATTTAACCATTATAAAATACATGCTACATCAGTTTGCCTTCATTTTCCAATGTTGTTTTGTTTAAAAATGATACAAGTAAGAGAATACCAACAAGAACTGTCAGCACAGTAAACACTAGTTCTAGATATTGTGCCAATGGCTGTTGGCGGCGGGCGCTCGCAGATGTCTCGCGCCGCCGCCGCCGTGACGCAGCACGTGCTCCGTCCACCACACGGCGCGCTCCAGTGGAAATTGTGGCTGGTCACGCATTATGCTTCAAATCTTCACTATATTCAGGCGGTAGCTGTAAATAACATAAGTCAACAGGTGTAATACAATTACTTGATTGTAATCAAGGTTAGACTGTCGTCCTGTATTGTACAAATGTCTGATTATTGTTTCTTAGTAACAGTTTTACGAGCAAATATCAGTAAAGATAAATATAATCACCCAATCAAGGTGATTACTGTGAGAAGTGAAAATGTAATTCTATGTCAATGACTAGTAGTTGAGTCATTGGATATAAAGGATAAAAAAATACCCCTAATGAAGTTCGAAAGCACGTGTCAATAGTAATTTTTTCTTTTATCAAATAAACAATATCAATAGTATTTTCATTCAGCTCTTATCATTGATAACAGTATTGACAGCATTTCTAAATTCTTCCTTTGTCATCGTGTTTATATCAAGTTTCACTCCAATGCCATGATGTTCATACTTTTCAGCATTGTACCATTGATCTAATAATGGTGGACAAGAGGTACTCCTATTGTCATTTGACAGGCCTGTTGGTCTACCCTGACTACTATACCGGAGGTCGTGGGTACGATTCCCACCCAGGACAAATGTTTGTGTAATGAGCATGATCATTTATTCTGTGTCTGGGTGTAATTTATCTATAATATGTATGTACGAGTATTTAGAAATATATAAGTATGTTTATCAGTAAGTTGTCTAGTACCCATAACACAAGCTCTGCTTAGCTTGGGACTAGATGGCGTTGTGTGATAGTTGTGGAATATTTATTTATTTATTTTATTTATTTATTTATTGTGATAGCTTTGTCAGTTGATTGTAAACCAGCTTGTGTTACAAATAATTTGATATTAGGATGCCCTGAAATTTCATATTCACTTAAATCATCAGTATCAGTATTGAAGACCACTGCTATTGCATGTGGTGTTTTGACTGCAATAGTATCACAAAGCTCAAATATGTGTTAGTCAAAGTAACTAGTTATTAAACCTTGGGCCACTTGCTGATTTTAAAACAATTTCTACTCACTTAGCAGGTCTGATCCGGGCAGCCATTTAGATATACTGATGTTCTTGGACTGTCCCGACAGTTCATCGTCACCCCATTTCCAGACGACATCGTAGCGTAATTGAGAGGAGACTTGGGAAATCATCCGAATCTTTTGCCTTCTGCATTGAAGGTAGAGCATTTGTACCAAAGCTTAGATACGTACGTATATTACGCCGTGTTTGGAGGAGTCTAGCCTACGATGCCTGAAAATTTTTAACAAGTAAACAAACTTCGGACTTAAAACTAAAACATCACAGAGTGTTTCATATGGTAATGATTTAATAATCTGATTAAACAGTCCATAAAGTAGTCTGAGAAAAGTAGTTGGTAATGATCTAACAATCTGATTAAACGGTCATTAGTCTGAAAAAAGTAGGAGCTAAAAATAGGCCAATGCAAAGCTTGTTCTTGCTTACTATTGTATTAAATGTTCCAAAAAAAAAACATACAGATATTCTAACGTGGAATTTTGTGTGACACTAATTTTGCCAGTGTGTGTAATAGTGGTCGCGGGATTCACAAATTACCGTGACCCCGGTACGTAAAGGGCTGTTGAAGGAAACCGTGGATTTTAGTCAGTACGAGTCTGACAGTTCCTCCCGCTCTGCCCTGGGTGGGAGGACTTATTTGATGATTTTATCAACATGAAAAAAAACAGTGTGTGTAATAGTGGCCTTGGCCATCTGTTATTTATAAATTGGCCGACTTTTGTATCTACGTGCTCATTTGTGCTGAAACAGCTGAGATTAGATTATTTGTTTATATTCGCTATTATATTATTTTATGTCTATACATGTACTGTTATCACTTTATCGCATAGTTTTAGATATCCGGGTTTCAGTAACCACTTTGCACTTGGTTCAAGGTCTATTACTCGTGGAATAGATAAATTGGTTACCCGTCGTTCCCCCTCTTTTAATTTCTCTCCTTACAAGATTTATACAGTAAAGAGTATCTGTTATCCGTCTCCAGGGTCCATCCAGAGATCGGACTTCATGCTGAACAAGACTTCCTTCTCCGCCGTTGATGGATGCAAATGAGAGATTATTAATCTCTCATTTGCATCCATCGGTTGACCGCGACTCACACAATGTTGCCGGTACACCTAATGGTAGGCCTGTCTACGCTGCGTTCCGGTTGGTGATAAGTTGATCACCATTCGAGAACTTTTTTTGTGTATCAATTGTTTGATCACCGGCTACGAGCGATGTGGCCTGCTCGTTGCTATTTCATCTTTTTAATTAGAGCTATGTCAATGACTCCAGTTCCTTAACAAACATCCTAGTTCCAAATATTATCCCACAGGTTTTTCCGTTTATCGTAATCTGACTCCCAGTACTGATAACTTACTTTCGCATTACTTATTTATAGATTAATAGCTTTTGCCCGCGACTTCGTTCGCGTGGACTAGTGACATCCGGCAGATTTTTGTTTTTATTTTATTTTTTGTGATAAAAACTATCCCATGTCCTTTCTCAAGTTTCAAACTATGTCTGTACCAAATTTCACACAAATCGGTTCAGTAGTTTAGGCGTGAAGAAAAGACAGACAGACAGAAAGACAGACAGACAGACAGAGTTACTTTCGCATTTATAATATTAGTTTGGATAATAATAGGTTTTCTGAGACAATCCCAATTTATGTTCCCAAAGAATAGTATCTTAAAAGCTAAAATCAACTGTGATGAAAACAAGAACATGCGTTTTAAATTTTCTTCAATATCACAGTTCAATTGATGAAATACATTTCTAAACGCCCTTCAATTCGATTTTATTTTTTTATGCTCTACACTTACACTAAAATACTTCAACAACTTATACATTATAAATGAGAATACAAGTACGACTCCAATAATAATTGTCAATGCAGTAAACATTAGTTCCAGTTCTAAGTATTGCGCCCACGACATGTTGGCAGCGGGAGAGCGCAGATGTTTTGCGCCGCCGTGACGCAGCACGTGCTCCGTCCACCAAACGGCACGCTCCAAAGGAGGCTGTGGCTGATCACGCATCATGTTGCCAAGTTTTACTATATTGTCACGATAGCTGAAACATATGAAATAGACTTTATACTATACCTGCGTGGAAAGTACCTTGATACTTTATCAAATTTACGGTAGAAAGTACCTCATTGCATATCGAACAAATATGCGGGGAGAAAACGCTTTCTTTCTCGCTCAGATGCGTTTTCTCCCCGTATCAAGGTACTTTCCTCGTAGGTGTAGTATAAAGCACTATGTATCGCCCAATCTCGGGCGTTTTAAAGCCCTCGCCTACGGCTCGGGCTTCAAACGACACCCTCGACGGCAATCGGCCACTTTCACCTCTCGGTAAACAATGTACTATTTTATGTGTGAAATTACACATTTTTATTGAACGTCACTCTCATTAGCAGCTGGTTAAGTTAAAATGTGTTCATTCTATTTTTCCTTGTAACTGGATTCCTGCAGTGCCTGATATTGAGGACGGATGCGCAAGTCCGAAGGCTACTGACAGCCACTTGACACCTTCGTGGTATCCTTCACATGGTACATAGGTGCGAGCTGGTTTGCGTCTGTTACAATATCACGCACCGTAGAAATCAAACTTTACAAGACTTCGGCAGCTTGTGAAAACATTTTGGCAACCTTGGCTAGACGTAGTTTATTTCTTTTTTGCGTTTTTTGAAGTGAAAACTTCTTTAGCGGCGTTGTGCACTTTTTTGGAATGGGTAAAAAATGTTAAACTCGCGTCAGGACACGTGACCTGATCGAAAATTCGTAAGACGGCGCAGGGCGCTTGCGCGAATGTTCGTGTGTGTTTATTACTATTCAAGTTTTCACTTCTGCCGCCACTCCCAGAGTGCAGCCCGTCGTTTTTTTTTTTGTATTCTTTTCTTTTTCATTCTTGTATACGAATACAAGAACGAAGACTATTAATTAAGCAATACTAGTAACTCACCTTTTATCTCCAATGACAGTGTTAATAGCATTTTTAAATTCTTCATCAGTCATCGTCAATAAATCTAGTTGGACTCCAATTTTGTGATGTACATACTTCTCAGCATTGTACCACTGATCACCCAACATTGGTACACCAATCAGAGGTACTCCTCCTGTGATAGCTTCATCTGTTGACTGTAGACCACATTGTGTTATGAACACTTTGATCTTTGGATGCCCTGAAAATGTGTACTGTTATGATAGTGAGAAGTTAATAGTGATGTGACCCTGATTCTCGTAGTGTCACCAGCAGTGAACAAAATTTTGCAAAACGGAACCAAGTAATCACATCTCCAAAATTTCATAGAATTTGGTTAAGTGGTTTTGGAGGTTAGCGTGTACGAGCAAAGTGACACCCGATTTTATATACTAACGATTTCTGTCCCAAGCAGGTCCCAGACAACCGTTACTTCGTTTGCAATGTAACAGTTGGTTCACGCTGTGTAAACTATGCCGACTTACTTAAAAGATCTGACTGTGGCAGCCATTTTGATATTCTGATGTTCTTAGAGCGTCCTGGTAGTTCATCTTTGTCCCACTTCCAAAGAACGTCATAAGGTAGTTCAGAGAAGACTTTGGCCATCAATTGTACTCTTTCTGGAGGAAGCAGTGAAGGTTGTGTAGGTTTCAAGGTGTAGGTTGTGTGTTCCAATCCAGCATATCGGACTCATGTGGCAGATTACTGCCCACTCCCTCTCACAGAGATGTAGGCTGATTAAACAATGTGACCTTATCATTAGATAGGGATTCAATGAATCTTCTAATAAATTAACTTTGAACTTCTCACAATCTAGGTTTCTGTGTCTGCTTAAATGTAACTAGTAGTTGGCTCTTGACTTGTTAACTGTAATAATGATCAACCATGTTTTTGCCATCTATTCGATGCAGGTACGATATATATATATATATACGAAACAGATTCCCTGTGACTTTAATCCGTGCTTAAATCTGGAGAATTGTCTTTGGTTATGTCAAGTCTACCCCACCTTCTATTACAAGGACTGCTGCGACACCTTTTGGGTATATCCACGTGGCTATTTTGGCCCACATGCCATGCGTCTTTTTGAGCAAAACTTGTCATGATGATCAAGCATTCTGAGGTTCGTCGTTCACTTTGAAGTTTATCAGCAAGACGCTTCATAAATAAACACAACTATCTTTCTAATTTTATTATCACTAAGTATTCAACGTTGTTTAACAATTAAGTGTCAATTATCCTCAATTAATTTTCAATTTAATTTGATTGAAGCGTAAACTTGAATACTTCCATAATTTATAAAAAAGAAACGATAAAAGCAGAATAAATAAAGAAACAATTGCCAATACGGTAAACACCAGTTCTAGTTCTAAGTATTGCGCCCAAGATATGTTGGCAGCGGGAGAGCGCAGATGTTTTGCGCCGCCGTGACGCAGCACGTACTCCGTCCACCACACGGCTCGCTCCAAAGGAGGCTGTGGCTGATCGTTCATAATGCTTCGAAGTTTAACTATATTTTGTCGATAGCTGAAAATTGATTTACAAGTTTGTATAACATTATAATATTATAATCTTCTCCGACCATGGACCATGCTCACGAATTACCGTGACCCCGGAACGTAAAGGGCTATTGAAGGACACCGTAGATTTTAGTCAGTTCGAGTCCCTCCCGCTTTGCCCTGGGTGGGAGGACTCATTTGATGAATTTACCACGCTAAAAAAAAAACTGCTGATAGATGGATGATATTCAGAAGATCGCAAGTAAAGCCGATGATTCACTATACTCAACATTGGGCGGAACAAGGCTGCCAATGATAATGATGAACTGAGTTGAACAGGTCAGAGAGGTCGTTGCTCTTTATACAATATCAGTATAAATACAAAAATGATCGCTGCTAAAACTATTTACTTACCTTTCATCTTCGATTACAGTGTTAATAGCATTCTTAAAATCTTCATAAGTCATTGAGAGCAAATCTAGTTGGATTCCAATCTTATGATGCACGTATTTTTGAACATTGAACCATTGATCTGTCACCATTGGTATACCGATCAGAGGTACTCCTGCTGTGATAGCCTCGTCTGTTGATTGTAGACCTCCTTGTGTAATGAAAACTTTGATATTTGGATGTCCTGAAAGTTCATTGTCGGTTAGATCTTCTGCATCTATATTTATTTTTGTACGTAAGTGTGACTTCTACCGAAAAAAGGTCAAACATCAACAAGATTTTCTTCTTCCAGTCTCTCTTGTCAGACATTCCATCCTTTTTTTTCAAATAATTTCTTACAGAATTCATCCATCTATCTTTGGCCTTTCTCCCTCTCTTTATCCATCGACATTCATACTCAACATACTTTTACTCACCATGCGTTTTAATATTTTCATTTGATTACATGCAATTGTTTTACATCCGTCTAGTTGCATACCTGTCGACTTGTCGCTCTTTGTCTATTGTCGGATTTCAATGCTGGGTAACGTTCCGATCTGATTGCGATGCGACAGGTCTTGGCCTGGACTTTTATATATTACTAGCACTTCGCCCGCGACTTCGTCCGCGTGGTTTACGTACTTTCCTCTAATAAATTCGAAGGCTGATTTTTCAATCGATAGAAGATTTTCCATACAAACAAAATTCCCCCTTTTCACCCCCTTAAAGGTTAAATTTCCAAAAACCCCTTCTTAGTGCTCCCCTACATTCTAATAGGAAGCTGTGTGCAAAATTTCACATTCCTAGCCCCAGTAGTTTCGGCTGTACGTTGATATGTCAGTCAGTCAGTTCTCCTTTTATATATATAGATAAAAGAAGATAAATTGTAATATTAAGACAATGTTCTTTAAACTAATATCACATACTTAGTAAGTCTGACTGTGGAAGCCATTTGGATGTCCTGATGTTTTTAGAGAGTCCCGGCGGTTCATTGTTGTTCCATTTCCAAAGTATGTCATAAGGTAGTTCAGAGAAGACTTTGGCCATCAATTGTACTCTGTCTGGAGGAAGAAGTGAAGGTTGCACGTTGGTACCAAAGCTAATGTAGATTACACCGTTCTTTGAGGAGTCCAGATATCTTCGTAGATCCTGCAAATCAATCACAATTTCTAAATTACTGAAGTTGCAATAAAATGGTCTACAATTTTGAAAGAAACTAAATTATTCTAACAATCATGTGTAATTTCAATAAAGAACATTACCGCTGGCAATTTTCGCACTGGTTTTTGATGCAATCCACCCAAATAAATAACATTAGGAGGCACTGGACGATTTCCTTCCCAAATCGGATGAATATTCAAAAACAGCATATCAACGTTATTTTTTAATTCACTCATAGGCGGAATATTTGGACCGAACAATATTTTTCCCTTTTCATTTTCAACATCTTCATAACCATTAATAATATTTTCTACATTATAAAAAGTCCACAGTTCTAATAATTTCTCCCACGTTGACAAATTGTACAAACGCTTGGCGAAAGTATTCGGGTACAAAAAAGGATGCCAGGCTGAACCAATAACTTCCACATTCATATTTATCGGTCCAAAAGATGATACTTGAATCACTGGCGCCTTTATAATGTGTGATAGCAGTAACGCAGGTCTAATAATGGCTTCTAGCAAAAGCAGATCAAATTTTTCTTTTAAGACTTCTTGCACTTTATCTTCTTTGAGCTGCATTTCAATGACCTCCTCCATAACTGTGGAAGCTACTCTCACTATTTCAACTAAATCACCTTTGCCTGATGAGCTGAATCCATACACCTTTCGATATCTATCATAAGATAAATCATGGACATCTATTTCTGTGAGATTTGCTGGAGTATTTCCTTTTGGGAAGGCAGGATCTGTTGTGATGACTGTGACGTCATGTCCTCTCCTGGCTAGTTCTTCTGTTAGAGTACGAAACACAATATGATGACTGATAGATGGAACAGGGAAATAAGCCAGTATTCTTGCAGCGTTATTGGACGTAACTAAAAATGTGAGTAACAACAATTTTATTTGGCCGGACATTTTTTGTGCACTATTTAACCGCTTTCCAATACGAAATGATTAAAATATTATTGGTGTTTTAATCACGCTATTCAAAGTCATATAATAAAAATTTACATAACACTCGTATCGATACTGAACTTATAAGAAAAAAATATTAGATGACTGTTTACTCGTAATTAGAAATGGTGTATTTTTAGTGTTTTTAGGGTTCTGTAACCAAAGGGTAAAATGGGATTCTATTACTAAAATTTCGCTGTCCGTCAGTCTCCAAGCTGTACCTTATGAACCGTGATAGTAGAGACAGTTGAAAAAATAGATAATTTATTTTTGTTGCTGCTGTAACAACAAATACTAAAAAGCAGAATGTATTTTTATAGCTTTTAACTTTTTTGGACTTTTAATTTTGGTTTTGAATTATTTTTGAGAGGTTTAAAAGGTGAGTAAAAATGATTTAAAAAAAGTGATTCTGAGGAAGTACGAAACTAGTAAAATATAAATTTAATTGGGGGCTCCTATACAAAAAAAGTGTTTTTATTGCCGTTTTATAGATAATGGTACAAAACCCCACGTGCACGAGGCCGACTCGCAGTTGGCTGATTTTTTACAATAAGTCAATAGTAATAGTTAATTATAATCATTTAAATATTGGCGGAGCAATTACGATAACTAATTACTGACTAATAACAATAAACATTGTTTATGCTTACTTTGCTATCGCATTCCGTAAAGATAAGAATTTTGTTATACCATAATTGGGAGACCTTTGCCTAGCTGTGGCACAATACAGGTTAAAAAATAATAATAACGCTATTTAAATATTCTGCCAATGCGTGTTACCAGCGATGACGTATAGCACTGAAACGTGGTTTCTTACTATGGGCCTCAGTGGGGCATGGGGGCAGCGAGTAATGGGCAACGCGCTGTCCGACCATGGACCATGCCCGGGTCGACGGGGCGTTGTGTTCCACGCGCGCCTCAAAGACTGTCAGCAAAATGACGGGGCCCCCCTCTGGAGGGCTAAAGCCTGCCGGGGTCGCGAGACTGTACGAATTACCGTGACCCCGGAACGTAAAGGGCTATTGAAGGACACCGTGGATTTTAGTCAGTACGAGTCTGACAGTCCCTCCGGCTCTGCCCTGAGTGGGAGGACTCATTTCATGACTTTCCCACGATAAAAAAAAAGGTCATTAGCGATCACAGTTAACAATATATTTTAGGTTTTGTGTTATAGTGGCAACAGAAATACATCTTCTGTGAGTTTTAACTATCTATCGCGGTTCATGAGATATAGCCATCGGACTGACAGACTGACAGCAAAGTTTTAGTAATAGGGTTCCATTTTACTCTTGAGGTAAGGAACCCTAAAATACTACGAAAAAAAAACATTACAAAGAAGTCTGTTTTTTATTTGGAAGATGGCTAATATTAGGTATATTCTGAATAAATAACATATTAGGTACCTTCTAAAAAATGTTTCATTATAAGAACTGACATAATGAAAAACGCTTATTTAACAGTTTTTTTATCTAAACAACGAGTATATAATAAATAAACATCTATTTATTATGTACAACGTTTTGAGATGCCGAGTGAAAATGAAGGCACAGGTAACCTTGGTGTTTTTTATAACATTATCAATAGCATCGTACGATGCGGCAAGAATACTGGCGTTTTTCCCAATTCCGTCGATCAGCCATCAAGTCGTGTTTCGCCCTTTAACTCAAGAACTGGCCAGGAGTGGACATGAAGTCATAGTTATCACAACAGATCCTGCCTTTCCAAATGAAAAAACTCCTGCGAATCTCACAGAAATTGATGTCCATGAATCCTCCTATGAAATCTGGAGGATTCTATATGAATATACATCTTCAGGTGATTATGATACGATTTCGCAATTGCGAAAAGCATTCCATATAATGGCAAACCTTGTTGAGATGCAGATGAATGTGGACCAAGTGCAAAAAATGTTGAAGGAAGACAAGTTTGACTTGCTTTTGCTAGAAGCTTGTGTAAGACCTGCGTTACTTCTGTCGCATGTTGTAAAGGCATCAGTGATTCTTGTGTCTTCTTTTGGACCCATGAATTTTAATGTAGAAACAATTGGATCAGCGTGGCAACCTTTATTGTATCCAGACGCCTTTATTCAGCGTTTGTATAATTTGTCACAGTGGGAGAAATTGATGGAACTATGGAAATTTTATACGTTGCAAAGTATGCAGAAGGAAGTTGAAGATGCAGAAAATGTTATGGCGAAAAGAATGTTCGGGCCAAATGCGCCAACTATAAGTGAATTAAAGAATAATGTTGCTATGCTGTTTTTAAATACTTATCCTACATGGGAAGATAATCGACCAGTGTGTTGTGTATCTGGGTGGTTTACATCAAAAGCCGAAGAAAGAATAAAATAATAATACTAATGGGCTCATTTACATTGGTTTTTCTTTGATTGACTTAACAGTTTCATAACATGCTTATCACAGTTTTTGACTAAATTAATTCATAATACAAAAAGCGTGTTACAAATTAATTCTTTTTCAATTTGTTATTTTCTACGCTACAAAAATACTTAAAGATTTTATATACAATTAAAGAAAATAGTAGAACAGAGCCTAAAACGATAGCCAATAAAGTAAACACTAGTTCTAGTTCTAAGTACTGAGTCCACGAAATGTTGGCGGCGGGTGATCTCAGATGTTTTGCACCGCCATGACGCAGTACATACTCCGTCCACCACACGGCGCGTTCCAGTGGAGGGTCTAGCTGGTCACGAACTTTGTTGCCTAGTGTTACAATATTACGTCGATAGCTGAAAAGTATAAAAAAAATTGATTAACCTGTCAGCTTGAAATATAATATACATTTAGTCTCGGCTGATCGTTAAGACATTGTCATCCCGCAGCAGTTAAGTAATATAATAAATAATAAATAAACATTCCACAACTATCACACAACGCCATCTAGTCCCAAGCTAAGCAGAGCTTGTGTTATGGGTACTAGACAACTGATAAACATACTTATATATTTCTAAATACATACATATTATAGATAAATTACACCCAGACACAGAACAAATGATCGTGCTCATCACACAAACATTTGTCCTGGGTGGGAATCGAACCCACGACCTCCGGCATTGCAGTCAGGGTCACTAACCACTAGACCAACAGGCTTGTCAGTGAGTAATAGGACAAAACATGTCCAGAGCATATGCTCTGGCTAACTGCTGCTCGATCAGTTCCTGTTATATAACAGGAACTGATCGAGCAGCAGTTAGCCAGTGATCAATAGACACAGACTGCCAATTCAACTGCTTTGAAGCTGCCACTGCTAACTGCTCCAGCAGTCAGTATCAACTACGTATGCGCGTACGTAGAAGACTGCAGTTTGCAGTCGGAGCTAAAAGTAGTCGTTACCGACTGCTTCAGGCAGCTATGTAGGGACGGTATATCAGTTATTTCATTTATGTACCTTTCATCACCAATAACACCTATAATTGCATTCTTAAAATCTGCCTCAGTCATTGTCGGCATGTCCAGTTTGACTCCAATACCATGTTGTACATATTTTTCAGCATTGTACCATTGATCACCCAACATTGGTACACCGATCAGAGGTACTCCTGCTGTGATAGCCTCGTCCGTTGACTGTAGACCACACTGTGTTATAAACACTTTGATTTTTGGATGCCCTGGAATTAATTAATATAGTATTAATGTAGTAGTAAATTGTTCAGGAGAAAGAGATCGATTACCGTCGAGGGTGTCGTTTGAATCCCGAGCCGTAAGCGAGGGCTCTAAAACACCCGAGATCGGGAACTTTCTCTCGAGTGATAGTGCTTTATACTACACCTGTGTGGAAAGTACCTTGATACGGGGAGAAAACGCATCTGAACGGGAGAGAAAGCGTTTTCTCCCCGCATATTTGTTCGTTAAGCAATGACGTGCTTTCTACCGTAAATTTGATAAAGTATCAAGGTACTTTCCACACAGGTGTAGCATAAATATTCTACCTTTAAACCTAATATTATTCCTAAATAAAATAGCCCGTATTTGTGGACTCTCTGCATCAAAACTTGTGGACTCAGGATGAAACCTTGAGGTACCCCGTAGATATGCCAAATGTGGGTTTATTCCAGAAATCTCCTTTGACAATTCCCCACCAAGAGTGATTGTTACTTATTTTCAAAAATCCCCCCAGCCTGAACTTAACTGAGTGGGGATTTTTGGATAAGAAAGTGTAACAATTCCCCCTTTTTTATCGTGGTAAAATCATCAAATGAGTCCTCCCACCTAGGACAGAGCGGGAGGGACTGTCAGGCTCGTACTGACTAAAATCCACGGTGTCCTTCAATAGCCCGTATGGTCCATGATCGGACAGCGAGTTGCCCATTACTCGCTGCCCGCATGCGCGCGCCTACTGTGGCCGGAACATCACCGCAGTTTTGCTACAATTTGTAATCGCGATGTGGTGTGGTTCTGGTACTGACTGCGTTATGATGTGGTTAATCCCCTTAAAAGCATAGGTGCTTTCAATGGATAACCACATCTCGGTCGAACTACGAATGGGACCAACTGTGAGTGGGACGAAGTGTGCAAAACCCATCGTGTCGCTATCTGTACTACATGTGAATTAACGCTAAAATGAAAAGAATATTATACTACTTTTCTTGGAATTTAGTTTCTTAATTCCTTACACAAGATAAAATTATTATCTGAGCGACGAAAAGAAAAGAAAAACCAGGAAAAGAATTTTATCTAAAGTTAACATTATTTTTGCGGCAAAAAAAGGGTTTGTTAAAGAATTTTTAACTGCAGAACTGAGGAGAATTTCAAAGAAGGTTTTTCTTTTCTTAGTAGTGTTGAATTTAATTGTCTATGAATAATGCGGTATTAAGAGGCCTCTTACAGTCCACTAGCGCCGCCAATCGAAAAAATGTCATAACTCGTAAATAGAATCAAAAATAAACGGCCGTTTTTGTTACAAATTACGATTTAGCTAAACAGCTATACTTCAAGTGTTGATAATGTGTTATAAAATTACCTTATTGCCTTTTCTACAGTAATTATAGACCACATTTTGTATTTTTGATTCTATTTACGAGTTATGACATTTTTTCGATTGGCGGCGCTAGTGGACTGTAAGAGGCCCCTTAAACAAATATTTTCTTAAGCGATAGTATAATACTCGTATAATAGCATAATTTGTCCATTAAAAAACTGCATTGGCCACAAAATAACTATGTCACGAATTAAATAAGTTGGAAAAATAACAGTAAAAAAACAATTTTAAAAACAAGCTTTTATTTAAATGCTCTAAAAAGGACAAAATAAACTTTAAATTAAATCAAACATATAACTTAAGTATAATATAAAAGCTTGTCGCGAGATTTACTTGTCACAAACAAAACAAACAAATAATTCAACGATAAAATGTATGTATCATAACATAGGTACTTTACACAGGCAAATCTCGCGACAAGCTTTTATATTATACTTAAGTTATATGTTTGATTTAATTTAAAGTTTATTTTGTCCTTTTTAGAGCATTTAAATAAAAGCTTGTTTTTAAAATTGTTTTTTTACTGTTATTTTATTTTTAAATTTTAAGTTTTCGTTGGACATATTTCGCAGTCTTTCCATTTCATTTAGTGCGTCATTGTTGCATGGTCGTTTACCTGTTAATTTCGTACAGTCAAGTTCTTCAATAAGGAGACCTTCTAGCGATTTGACTCTACTTAAGGCCACGTATGCTTGGCCAGCAGCGAAGAGCTTTGAGCTTAAATAGACGACAATTTTTTTTTTTTTTTTTTTATCGTGGTATAATCATCAAATGAGTCCTCCCACCCAGGGCAGGGCGGGAGGGACTGTCAGACTTGTACTGACTAAAATCCACGGTGTCCTTCAATAGCCCTTTACGTACCGGGGTCACGGTAATCCGTTAGTCCCGCGTTCCCGACAGGCTATAGCCCTCTACAGGCCCCGTCACTATGCTGACACTCTTTGAGGCGCGCGTGGAACACAACGCGCCGTCGACCCGGGCATGGTTCATGGTCGGACAGCGAGTCGCCCATTACTCGCTGCCCGCATGCCCGCGCCTACGGTGGCCGGAGATCGTCTGGCGACGTCCGACGCCGTGGGCGTCTACCACTGCGGCTGGGGTGGACGGAGGACGCTGTCCTCTGCCTCACGCGGCCCGCCTCCTCCTTCACGAGCATGACTGCTTCGCAGAAGGAGGCGACCGCTTTCCACTCCGTCTCCGTCTCGGCCTCGACCAATGCCGGGCGCGAGAGGTCTCCGCCTATCGCCGTCGTGAGGACACGGCGGTGCCTGGTTATTTTTTTTTTTTTTTTTTTTTTTTTTTTTTTTTTTTTTTTTTGTGGTCATCATCTACGCAGTAAGCCAGTGTTTAGAGAGCTGGTCAAATCTCTCTAACGCCTAATGTATCTATACAACACTTTATCTTTCTATCTTTATCTTACTCAGGAGATCTGACTGTGGTAGCCATTTGAAGATCTTAATGTTCTTAGAACGTCCTGGTAGATCCTCAGTATCCCACTTCCAGAGCACGTCGTAAGGTAATTCAGAGAAGACTTTAGCCATCACTTTCACTCTTTCTGGAGGAAGCAGTGAAGGCTGCACGTTTGTTCCAAAGCTTATATAGATCACACCGTTCTTTGAAGAATCCAGATATGTTTTGAGATCCTGTAAAATGAAAAATATTATTTGTATTTTTTATGTATGTTTTTCTGATTTCATTTGTAGAAGCGACTTCAGTTATGTGTGCTGAAATCACATCACAATACACGCCGTCTACATAGTACTAGTCCATTGGGGTCGGCTCCAGTCAAACCAGATGCAGCCGAATATCAGTATTTTACATGGAGCGACTGCCTGTCGGACCTCCACAACCCAGTAACTGGGTAATACGATACCCCTAGACTAGACTTTAGAGCTTCTGACTAACAGTAACGACTGTCAAAGATCTACAAATGACAGCCGGGACCAACGGCTTTACGTGCTTTCCGAGGCACGGAGGAAACTCGCTATGACAGATGGTCACCCATCCACAGACCGACCTCGGCAAGCGCGGCTTAACCCGGAAGATCGGCCTGTGCGGCTGTATTTATTTAGCAACGAGCTCCTCAAAAAAAAAATATTACTAAGTACTTAAAAATAATGTCTTACCGAGGGTAATTCTTTCTCAGGTTTTTGATGTAAACCACCCATATACACAACACTTGGAGGAACTGGTCGATTGTCTTCCCATGTAGGATAAGTATTCAAAAACAGCATATCAACATTGTTTTTTAGTTCACTTATAGTTGGCGCATTTGGTCCAAACATTCTCTTCGCCATAACATTTTCTTCCTCTTCAACATCCTTCAGAATACTTAACATCTTATAGAATTTCCATAATTCTTTTAGTTTCTCCCATTTCGACAAATTGTACAAACGCTGGTTATAAATGTCTGGGTACAATAATGGATGCCACGCTGATCCAATCATTTCCACATTAAAAATCATGGACCCCAAAGAAGACACAAGAATTACTGGAGCCTTTACAACATGAGTAATAAGTAAGGCAGGTCTAACACACGCTTCTAAGAAAACCAAGTCAAACTTTTCTTCCTTCAACATTTTTTGCACTTGATCGACATTCATCTGCATCTCGACGAGCTTTGCCAGCATAAGAAATGCGTTTCGCATTTGTAAATGCACATCATTGTCACCCGTAGATGTAAATTTATACAGGGTCCTCCAATTTTCGTAAGAGAAGTCATGGACATCGATTTCTGTGAGATTCGCGGGAGTTTTTCCATTTGGGAAGGCAGGATCTGTTGTGATGACTGTGACTTCATGTCCTCTTCTGGCGAGTTCTTCAGTTAGAGGACGAAACACGACTTGATGGCTGATCGACGGAAGCGGGAAAAATGCCAGTATTTTTGCCGCATCGTTCGGCACTATTGATAAAGTTAAAAATATCAACAAGGTCAATACCGGTGCCGTCATTTTCGGGCGGCGTCTCAGACCGTTGTGAATAAAAAACAAATGTTTGCTTATTATATACTAGCAGCTTAGTTTAAATGTATACAAACTGATAAGATAATCCTAGCATCAATAAAATTATTGGTATGATGTTATCTCTGTCGATAGTAACAGATTTTGTCCTTTTTTCGATATTGCAGCTAATCTGCTGTATCGTATTATGTTGGTCGTGCCTCAGCTTAGATACAAAAGACGTCTAACTAAAAAAAAAACATCTTTCGAACACTAGTCAAAAAAAACTGTCAACTATAAATCGGCATTAATTTGACGTTGTTATAAGTTTTGCAGTCGCATTTTTTTAACTTTTTGTGGTACGACGTTCTGAGTTCATTAGAAGTTGTAATAGAATATTAGGCTAGGTTATACCTACTTTGAAAAAAACCCACCTGCAGTACCTTCATATCATTTGACAGGCCTGTTGGTCTAGTGGTTAGTGACCCTGACTGCTATGCCGGAGGTCGTGGGTTCGATTCCCACCCAGGACAAATGTTTGTGTGATGAGCACGATCATTTGTTCTGTGTCTGGGTGTAATTTATCTATAATATGTATGTATTTAGAAATATATAAATATGTTTATTAGTTGTCTATTACCCATAACACAAGCTCTGCTTAGCTTGGGACTAGATGGCGTTGTGTGATAGTTGTGGAATATTTATTTATTTATTTATATCACGTAGTAAATTATTTCATAATATTGAATAAAAAGAGCTGCTCACGTGATGTACTCTCTACCGCATCATTTTGTTTTTTATCGATAAAAAAGTTCTGATCGTATTTTTATCATTTTATCAAAAATAAAATATTATGACAGCACTTTTCATATATAGACATTACGCACTATATTTGTATGTATTGCACAGCTGTTTCGCAAGATTGTGTAATGTATAATTACGTAACCGGTTTTATCTGCCTATAATACTCGTAGGTATATATGTAAAGAAATTGCTTTGTCACCATGATAACGATGCGACAGTCCGGAAGAAATGTTATAAAAAACGATTATTGATAAAAGATAAACAAATAGACTTATTTTCACACAGTAAATTTGCCAAATTAATTAAAACTTGTAAATATTTTCTCGTTTTGACACTATGCCATCAGGATACTATTCAGTTGTGATGAACAGGTTAATGACCTTACACAACATTATTTTTTGTTTATGCGAAACCTGATACACCTATCAAGTATTTTTGTGTAATGAATCTATGTACAAAATTTCAAAATTATATCATGAAAAATCATAAAATCATAAGCTTGTTACCTGGTTGCCCGTTCAAAAATATCCTAATTTCACGGCGGGGCGCGGTACACCCGCTCAACCCGCGCTTCCTGTGTCGTACACTCATTGATAATAGTTTGGCAATAGGTACATAACCGCACAGTGACTGTATTGTAATAAACTGGTGATAAAATTTAATTAAAAGAAAGAAAGAATAAGTTTTATTTGGCGTCAGTTCATGTAGCACACATAACACACATGACATAAAAAAGATAAAGAGAATAATACAGAAATAATAAGGGTAAACAAAAACAATAACAAAAAGAATAGAAAATAAATAGTGCTGTGCTGTGTGCCTCACGGCTACGCCAAAAAGGTCCATTTCAGCATTCATGCCAGACAGGGTGAAGCTGTCTGACGCTGGTCTTCCAAAGAACCTTTGCGGGTGAGTGACGCTGACGGAACAACAACATAATACACATATTATATAACTATAAATAAATGAAATAAAAGTTTACAAATAAATAGAAAAAGTATTACATGAAAAATATTTGAGAGCTCTGCTAAAAAAATAAATAAAATAAAAATGTAGGTTGTAAGTAGGTGTGGTAAAAATATTTTTGGAACAAAATATAACATTGTGTAAAAATTACTGGAATCGGTTCAGTTACTGATTCTGAACAAACTATATTCAGGTTTCGCATATACTAAAAATAATGTTGTATGTCAATTATCACTTTAAAATTATGCTTGGCTAAATTAAATTCTGTGAAAAAAAAAATCAAACAATGTTATTAAATTAATTGTGTTATTTTCTTTTAAATTGTCATTTAGTATATTATATTAGTTAGTATATTATTACATATTAGTTGCTATAACCACATTTCAGCTCCATCATCAGATCAGCACTATGTCACCTAGTATAACTAAACCTAGTATATTTAAAAGGGCAAGTGAAAATAAATAAAACCCTGTAAAAATACATTAATTTTTTGCAATAATAATGTGTTTGACAAAGAAAACGCATTTATTTGGCTCCTATAGAACAAAACTACAACAATTTAAAAATAAAGTAGAAGAAAAAAAAATAAAAAAATTAAAAGATATTTACTCATAAATGTACGAGGCCAAAAGGCCACTATCTCAGCATGTAACTGTAGCATTAAAAAAAAACATAGCACTGGTACTCTGATAAGACCCAATAAGAAGTATTAAGTAGACCGCGTACTTAATAAAATACGGAGGAACAGTCTAAGCAAAGTCTTTGCTTTCAGGAGCTCATTAAAATTGATTAAGAGGCTCTATAGATACATGCGGCTTGTTTACCGACAATTTCTTTGAAGAAAAACCAGCCAGTGTTTTGTTTGCTGTACTTCTAGTCAATTACCAAATAGTCTTCAAGAAGTACTACTGACAATGGTTAAAAAACGACTATTCAAACTTTAATTACTTTAAATATTTCTTTTTTTTTCATTTTCTAACGCGTAGAGGTGTATTTTTGGTAAAATACACACTCGCACAGCGATTAATAAAAATAGAAAAAAAAAAATACGTGCGGCACTCGGGAACTGCCGCGGTAAAGCTATTGCATAGCATTTTCTATCAAGTTCATTTTATTAAGGAAAAAAAAAGAAAAAATTACCCTCCTCCCTTAAAAAATTACCCTCCCTCGCCTACCGCGAATATTTAACGAGAATATCATCCCATCTTACTCTATGGGAAGTTACTCTACTCTTATTAGGCTATCGTCAGCCACGTCTATCAAATGAAACGTCAAGAATAAAATTCATTCATTCAAATTTTATTCTTCACGTTGACATGACAGATGTGACAGTGACAGTATTAAGTCTTTTTCGTTACGGAATTTCTTGATTCGTTCGTCGCGCTCAAAGCCCGCGATAAAAGCTATGCAATAGCTTAAAAAAAAACAAAAAGAACTTCGTCATTGTTGGAATTGAAACCCGCAATCATCGGTGTCTAAGGCCAAAGATATTCAAACAGCGGAGACTACGGCAAAAATGTAAACAAATATTTTTCAGACTACAATTTTTTTTTGTAAAATCGGTTGTTATTTTCGTCTAGTGACAGTAGATAGTTTGGGTATGTGTTTGGGTATTGACTGTAGATAGTTTGGGTATGTATTCAAATGATATTGAGACAGTAACATGATAACAATTTAAAAGATAAACCATTTAACAAGTTTGGTATCACGACAAGTGCACCTAATACTCATATCTAATTAGTACCACTCCACGTGTATGCTCTTAAGCAAAACACTTTAAATTTTTAATAAGGACTGTACTGACTGACCTTGACTTTAAATTCTAAACTAATAAAACTGACATTCAATTCTTGGACCTGCCCGCGGGCAAGTATGCGTTTATGCCCGCCAGACATCACAACTGTAACTCTGTGTAATATTTGTCCGTTCCGTCAAGACCGTCGAAGTCAGTCTGGCAGATTTGCCCGTTTCTTAACCGCGTGATCACATTTTAACGTTGCGGGCATAAAATAAATGTCCATGCAATGTCTGTGTCGTGTATTCTGGCGACAGACATGCCCGTAGAAAATGCTCGTGGGCATGTCCATCTTTTGAATTTCCCGCTAAGTTAAACTCATGTATTTTCGTGATTTTGTTTAACTCATTATGGACACTCTTTCTGACTTTATTGGTATCGGCTTCCAGTCTAACCAGATGCAGCTGAATGTCAGCATTATATATGGAGCGACTGCCTCTCTGAGTTCCGCAACACAATTGTGTACTACGATTCCTTTTGATAAGACTGATTGTCAGATTTTCAAGCTTCTAATAGTAACGATTTTCAAAGATCTACAAACGACAGCCGGGACCGTGGTCTTTAATCTTCACAATGCAATAGGTCCCCACGACATTTTAGTAACTCCAAATATCCCAGGCTCCCCTGCTACCTTCATGTGCTATTATAATAAGACTTGCTGAAAAAGGAAATTTTCTAACAAATATTTTTATTCATTTATTTTGTAATTAAGGTAATAAGTGGATGGTTACCCATATTCATAGACCAATCTAGAAAATCCAAACACAATCTTTTTCATAAATAAATTAAACAGCATGGAATAAATTACCTCAATTTTATCTATCTTCTATTTTTTTCAGTTTACAAGAACCGTATATTTTTTCCATTAACCGTACCAACCGCGTATATTTTTAACTGACTACCTAGTTACTTTAAAAGAAGCCTTTTTCAGCGTATCGCTAGCCTTTCAACCTTACAAAATGGGAGGAATTAAAAGAGTAACCATTCGAGCTTTGCTACAAAAGAGCAGCTTTCAAAAAGGTCTTGTGAACGGTAAGAGATATGCCAGACGGGCACTGCGTTGTCGCAACGTTTGTCAAAGCACCGAACAGCACACGTTCGATGCAATGCGCGAGTAATAATACATTGCAGCGCATTTTTCTTTTTATTCTGTAAATGTTTTAGTTATTTTAAGAAGGCTACAATATTTTCTACAAACAACACTGTTTTGTGTTGTCACTTCAGACAGCCTATCAGATTTTCATCTAGTAAATCTGACTAAATACACCGTGAGTTATGTTTTCTCATACATTATATTATAGTACTATGACGCGTAAGAGACAGTGCAACCGATCAAAAAATTGTATGCCATACCTGCGTAGCGTCGACGCAATATTAGAGGGTACGTAGGTCGTCGCAATCGCAACGCAGCAGTTCAGCCTAGCAGTGGTACATTGTCCGCTGTTAACACTTCGACGATGCCAACTATTAATGGGTCTTCACTCTTATTGTTCCGACAGCTACGTCTTTAATGATATAGAAACTAAAAGTTTAAGTCACACTTCGGCTGTACATCACCAATTCGAAATCATTCATACAACAAATCGCCGACATTCTAGCGGCTTTAATGTGTAGAGTCCTTAAACATACGCCAGAAACGAGCTTCCAAATTCAAACTGCATTTCGCAATCGGAAAACTTTTTCTCATATCATTGATAGTAGGAAATTGGAAAGTTGGGACATTGAGTTAATCCGGCTGGGGTGATTGAAGAGTTACCGGGGACGTCATTACTTTTTAGGGTTCCATATGCAAATGGCGAACTGGCGTTTTTCGTATGCGTAATGTATTTAACATAACGAAAATAAAACATGCTTGTGACGTTGGTAGGAGATATATTGATAACGCTGGTCTTCTGCGTTCTTAAAATCATCGAATCGGGTGGAGCGGAGTACACTGAAAAGCTCTTATTGGTAATTCTTACCGTAACAGAGTTGCAGCGCTCTTTAAAGACAGTCCGTCGACCCTGAATCTTCCCTGGAGGTTAATATGTTTTTTTTTCTTTATCCTATTAATATCACCAAAATAGGCTACACAGGGCGGGGCGGGAGGGACCGTCAGACTTGTACTGTCTAGAAGCCACGGTGATAAACTAATAATAGCCCTTTACATTCCAGGGTCACGGTTACCTGATGAGACAGACCCGCGACCAGGTTAAATAATGGTGGTGTCCCACTTTGTTCCGTTCGAGAATCGAACCCGCGACAAACAGCGTAGCAGTAGATTGCTGGGCTTTTTTAACGCTACAATATCCCCAGGTTTGACAAAACTTTTCCTTGAGATAATTTCAAACCATAAAAGAGCCAAAGCTACGGTTCAATGCCAAACTAAACAATGGTGTAGTGCAGGGGTTCTCAAACATTTTCAGTTCACGAAATATTTGCAGGGCTTTAAAATAATAGTTTTGAATCAGACTTTCTTCTTTCTGGTCGATCTTGTGCATAGAAAGAAACTTGGATCCGCCAAAGAAGAATGATAAACATTTACCCATATCCAAAAGCAAATACAGGTATCTAAAAAGAAAAAAAAATAGTATAGAAGCACACTTCAAAAATCTCGCCGGGAGACTAATGTAAACAAATTGCTATGAAAATTCATTCAGGGTTGCTAATATTAAACATATTACTATATTTTTCAGATACTGCTCTTAGCTGTACGACTTTTTTTTTATCGTGGTAAATCATCAAATGAGTCCTCCCACCCACGGCAGAGCGGGAGGGACTGTCAGACTCGTACTGACTAAAATCTACGGTGTCCTTCGATAGCCCTTTACGTACCGGGGTCACGGTAAATCGTGAGTCCCGCGGCTCCGGTAGCTGTACGACTTGGGTTAATTCTGTATTCACCATGCTTGTTCTTCTTTGATACAAGAATGGTCCATCGAAGCGTCTGATGAGCGCCCCACTCTCTACAACGCCCCAGGGTACCATGGCGCACAGTTTGAGAAACCCTGGGGTACTCAAAATAAGGAAAAACATTGGGGTAGTACTCCCCCTATCATGGCACCGAGATGAGAATAAGGACAAAGCACATAGGCGTATGGGCTGTCGTGAGATCCTATAATCAAAAAATATGATGATGCTTTCAAGAAACTTTTACTTTACACAATATTTTGTTGGTTATAGGGTTTGTTATCGGTTAAAATGGCATAACTAACTTTATTTATGGATGTAGGTATAATTGTAGATCGTGCAATATTTTGTGTAACTTATTTCGTCATCACTGCTGTCTAAGTAGTAAAAGAAAACATCGTGAGGAAACTAGAATAAAAAATATTGCAGATAAGTGACATCTACCAACCTGCATTGGGATAGTTCTAAAATACATTTGAAATCACCATGGAAAATATCAACTGGTTATCAGACTTTAGGGCCTCAATCTACTTGTGACGACTGTTAAAGATCGACGGTTAAACATGCTCTCCAAATTAGTGATTGATTTCGTTATGTAATAGATGGTCACCCATCAACTAACCAACATAGGAAAAAAAGAAAGGGTGGCTTAGAGACAGTTGTTTAATCAGTAGTTGATTAACTATAAGTTAAAATGAAATACATTTTAACAGATGGTTAATGGCCCTTAAACTTCAAAATCGAAGAGTGCAGCTGTTATTATTAATCCAAAACATCTTTAAAACCAATCGCAATAAATGTGCAAATATTCATTCGGACTACGGAACCATTCTTTTGATACTTGGTGATTTTCTGGTAGTTTCCTCAGCGATCTATTTCGATATGGAATCGGATTGTCTTTTATTATATGCAGTGCAGTTGATTGAACTTTCGCGTGTGTTTTAACATCTTTATAATAAAACGTTAAATTAATTTTCAACAGTCATACTGACATCCATGAGATCGATATTCAGGCGATTGAGACATTCAGGCGATTAACATAATTTACAGAAGCAAGTCTGAAAATATTTATGCTGTAAAATAAAGAGCTAATAAAAGAAAACCAATCAATACATATTATTTTTCTTTAATTTATTAAGATCACATCAAAACAATTACATTAACATACGATAATCAATTAATTACGAGAATAGTAACAGACAATCAAAATTTTATGTCACGTCTTAACCAAAACGATCACATACGAATGTCGCATTCATTTTGTTCGATGTACCTAAGTAATCGCACCAACAGAGGGCGCTCACCGATCATCCGAACAAATACGTGACATATGAACGCCACGAACGGCTGATCATTGGTTAAGACGCGAGATTAGACGGTACAAAATAGCGAACCTTTTAATTATAACCGTGGTTGGCGTGAATATTTTGACATGTGTAAAATGGTTTTTAGAGTTTTAACTCCTTTCGTAAAGAGCACGGATACGACGCGTGCCGGAATATTGTATTGAGTATAAGCGACGAGCTGACGTTTTTCTGTACTGCTTTAGAAAGAGACAGAAAATGTATTGGATGAACGCGTATGCGTAGAATAAGTGCGTGTAGTGTTAGAGTAAGTCTACATCAATATCGGAGTCGAAGTAATAGGAGTAAATTGATGACTTCACCTGAAATTGATATAAATCGATGTGCAAATGTTGTCACACCCGCCACGGCAATATGAATACAACTAAAATCTAAACAGCTTGTCTGAAAAGATGCTTCCAGCGAAGGTTAGCGATGTTCTTGTCCAGCCACGGCCTGAGGGCAGAGATCTTGGAGTACACTCCAGGGTGGTCGGGTCTGGCGCATCCTAGGCCCCAGGAGACGATGCCAGCTAGCTTGTCGTTGTGGACTAGAGGGCCGCCGCTGTCGCCCTGTTGATATGAATTGTTTTTGTAAAAAGATTTTAACTTTAATACCATACCATAAAGTTTAAATATTAGTGGTTAGGTTAGGTTAGTATGTTAGTTATAGGCGGTCCGAAGTTTACCGGACCAGCTAGTGTGAAATTAAAACATTTGATTTGTAGTGAAAAACTTACCTGGCAGGCATCCTTGCCACCTTCACTGACTCCAGCACAGAGCATGTTGCGTGTGATACTATAAACTGGCTGGTAGAGGGCGCTGCACTTCTTCTCATTCACTTTAGGCACTGCTACGCTTTGTAACTTACTTGGGGCGCCACCAGTCTCCTGCAAAATAGTTTAACACAAAGTCACAAACAATTTTTTTAAGGTATTTTTAGATAAATAAATAAATATTCCACAACTATGACACAACGCCATCTAGTCCCAAGCTAAGCAGAGCTTGTGTTATGGGTACTAGACAACTGATAAACATACTTACATATTTCTAAATACATACATATTATAGATAAATTACACCCAGACACAGAACAAATGATCGTGCTCATCACACAGACATTTGTCCTGGGTGGGAATCGAACCCACGACCTCCGGCATAGCAGTTAGGGTCACTAACCACTAGACCATCAGGCCTGTCTAAAAGATGAGATGTTTATTATATTTCCATTTTATTAGATTTATCATGAATGACTTGCGTTCTATCAAAAGGATCAAAAGGATTTTGTTGAAATACGATATCCTTTGCTTAAAATTCAAGTCTACTCGAAAAACGAACGCTGTTAGCTCAACTTCTAAAAGGAAAAAGGCGCCAGTTTGTGCATGTTTCATGGGATTGTCCATCTATTCCAATGTTCCTAAAATTGTTGAAATTAGTCATAAAGATGGAAAAAAAAACAAGTTTCAAAACAATAAGACTCCAGTAAAATATAAGAGTATCTATCTGCACCTACCTACCTATCTATCTATCTATCTATACCTACTCGTACAATATAGCAAATTCAAAAATAAAAGATAAAAATCTATATTTATTATATACGCCTAGCAGTTTAAACTCAGTGTCTGTCGGTGGAATAAAGATATTATTTGAATTATGAACATTATTTTTGTTACTTACAAAAAGATTTCCCCATCCAGTCACAACTGTCAGATCGCCATCTTGAATTTCTTCGCCCTTGTCCATCATTTTGACCGGGGCTACTTGGTCACTGAACGTCAAAGGCCTTGAGAGCCACATTATGGCAATGTCGCTGTCCATTTTGGAGTAGTTGAAATCAGGATGCCATACTAGATCTCCTACGGGGTATAGTTCCCCTCCTTGTTCGCTGAATGAAGATCCGACGCGGATTTGCCACATTTGAGGGTACGATCTGTGGAGAAACAATAAGAAGTTTTAAATATTTTCAAAAATATGTAATTTTTATTAAAAGTTTAAGTTAAAATCCTAATATTAAAGAAAAAAAAATGTGAAAGGTGATCCCAAAAGCTGTCATTTGTTTATAATAGCTTTCTCTTTCTCTTTCCAACTCTCTCTGATTTACTTTAACGTGATAAAATCATCAAATGAGTCTTCCAACCCAGGGCAGAGCGGGAGGGACTGTCAGACTCGTACTGACTAAAATCCACGGTGTCCTTCAATAGCCCTTTATGTTCCGGAGTCACGGTAACTCGTGAGTCCCGCGACCCAGGCAAGCTTTGGCCCTCTAAAGGAGGGCTCCGTCATTTTGCTGACATTCTTTAAGGCGCGCGTGAAACACAACGCGCCGTCGACCCAACACTCTCTGATTTGGGCATATTCTAAGTTCTAGCTATATAATGCTGATCGCAAACATAATCAGAGCTTCACACCACCTCCGGTCGACACCTCCTCGACGGGGATGTCCTCTCTCGGGCGTCCAGTGAGTTATGATCTTTGCCCACCTCTCCAGTTACAGTCACTTCAGCCTGTTTTAACTGCTAGGAACGCGGGATTGTCTAAGAAGGTTAGGACCCTGGATAGTAAAGGGAAATAGAAGGAACACAGCGGATTTAAGTCAGAATGAGTGTGATAATCCTTTCCGTTTCACCCAGGGCGGGAGAATTTATTTGACGATTATAAAAAAGCCTGGTCTAACTACATCAGCTTATTTGGTTATGGAGGCCATACAAGTTAGGGTTTGCATGATTGTTTTAACCTTCTATGCACAACCGACAGGCAAGCCTTAGCACATGCTAGGACCATGCACATGGTATGGTAGCGTAGTGGAGGCCATACATACATTTGCATGGCCTCCTTTACGCTGTCATACGATTTATTTTTGTTAAAGTCTTCAAAGAAAATTATTTAGAATTGAGTCTGAACCTGCTCATTTAATTTCATTCTGAAGTCATTATTTAGGCGACAGATGCCGACTGTCTAATATATCTAATGAATTAAGTTTTCTCTTTTCATTAATTTTGTGCTCAGACAGCACAAAACAAAGCGTCAAAAATTTACATAAGAGATCTAGAAAGATTTTCTATAAATAGTCATCACTATTACAGAAGTTAATAAGATAAAGAATTGCAAAAGGCATTGATAAATAGATTAAAACTTCGTGCTAGCAGGACATGAAAGTGGTAGACGCCCACGGCGACAGACTTCGGCAGACGATCTCCGCCCACCGTAGGCGCGGGCATGCGAGCGGCGAGTAATGGGCGACTCGCTGTCCGACCATGGACCATGCCCGGGTCGACGGCGCGTTGTGTTCCACGCGCGCCTCAAGGAGTGTCAGCATAGTGACGGGGCCTCTAGAGGGACAAAGACTGCCGGGGTCGCGGGACTCAGAAATTACCGTGACCCCGGTACGTAAAGGGCTATTGAAGGACACCGTGGATTTTAGTCAGTCAAGTCTGACAGTCCCTCCCGCCCTGCCCTGGGTGGGAGGACTCATTTGATGATTTTACCACGATAAAAAAAAGCACAACATGAAAGGGGCGGACGCTTTACCAACTAAGGTAAAGCGTCCGGTGTAGGAAATCCGAGAGTCGTAGGTTTAAGTCCTGCCCGCAATAAAATTCTTCTTTCCACAAAAATAGCTACACGATTCGCGGCGCAGGCGTTACGGCCCGATTAAGACATTAATTCGTTTTTAAGTAAGCGAATTTGCCACTGACGGCGCCGCGTGTCGTGTGTCAAACATTTATATACAGTTAATATTACCGTTCGTCGCCCCACGGTATGTTATTGCTCACAGCGGCCAGGAGCCGTATTATGTCGTCATTAAACTAGGCTACTTCCAGTGAGTGAACGAGGTGGCGCTAGTCGACTTGTATAGCTCTGTCTCTTTTAATCACTGGAACAAGCCTGGTTTTAAGACGTCACAATACGGCCGCTAGTCGCGAACGGGCCGTAGAGACGTATGAAAAATCTTTGCCTTCGCACACAAACACACGTACTTACCCAGTAATACAATGAGCAGCTGTCACGATGATGTCTCTAGCTACAATGGCTCCCCCACAGGAATGACGGCCTCCCCTCACAAGCGACACCTGGTACGGGGCTTCACTGATATCTATTTCGTCACCTCCAACAATCTTTAGACCCCCTCGGGATTCTATAGCAGGTGTTGACACTGAAAAGAATTTGTTTTTTTTTTTTGTTTTCTAATTTTATACTTTTATATTCTAGGCGTCAAACTGTATGACGGGGCCCCCCTCTAGGGGGCCAAAGCCTGCCGGGGTCGCGGGACTGTACGAATTACCGTGACCCCGGAACGTAAAGGGCTGTTGAAGGACAATGTGGATTTTAGTCAGTACGAGACTGACAGTCCCTCCCGCTCTGCCACGAACACGATAAAGAAAAAGGCGTCAAACTATCAGACCGCGTACGCAACACCACACTACGCTCCAAAACACAAATTGCTGATATTGGTCAAAAGGCTGCTGCACTGAAAAGGGGTTGGGCCGGCTACGTCTGCCGCAAGCCCAAGCTGTGGGCCAAAATAACCATATGTGGAGCCCTGACACAGCCAGAAAGCGTCGCGGGACGAGCTGGACAAAACCGATGTCCAGTGGCCCACTTTGGCCCTGGATCGTGAAGACTGGAAGTCATGGGGAGAGGCCTTTGCCCAGCAGTGGTATGATGTAGGCTGGCATATCAGTAATTTTATACATAGGTACTGTATTTAAATACTAAAGTTAAAAGTAAAATACACACATCAAAAGTGTCTTCAGGGATCAAGCATTTTTATGCGGATTTCTTGAGATTGAGATGTGGCTTTGTAATAAATTTATGATTTTATAAATTTATATGGATCCTTTTTGGTGCATTTCATAATTTGAATCAGGAACTGTGAATCAAATTCGAGTAAAAGATGAAAATCAGCTGTCAATATTTTCCCTATAAAAACATACAACGCATTGAAGACATTATTAGTGCTACTGTTTCCCTACTACTGATTAAAACCAACGTTATTATGGAGCGGCGACGTCATTTAAGCAGGGAAGAAATGCTCAGAGCCGTGGGAATGATAGAAGCTGGTTCCCGGCAACGTACTGTGGCTTTAGCTCTGAATACAAGTCAGAGTATTATCAGTCGACTTTGGACACGTTACCGAAGCACTGGTACCGTGGCTGAGCGCCATGGAGGACGGTATCGCTGCACCACACGGAGACAAGACCGATACATTCAAATCTTAACTCGAAGAGCTCCAACAATAACCGCCATGATGTTAGCCGCGAGGCTTCATCACTCTTCAGGGAACTTAATTAGCGACCAAACAGTCAGAAACCGCTTGCATGAAGTAAACCTTCATTCCCGAAGACCGCTACGGGTACCACCTATAGCAATGCACAATCGTATGATTCGATATCAATGGGCTCTTGAACACAGAAATTGGGCAGAAGAACAATGGCGTTTCGTGTGCTTTTCTGATGAGTCTCGTTTTGGTATGAGACCGGATACAAGACGTATACGACACTGGAGAAGCCCTGGACGCCAACAGCGATTAAAATCCTGCCAGGAAGTCCATCCTTATAGTGGTGGAACCATCATGGTATGGGCGGGTATTTGGATCGGCGGAAGAACTGAGTTGATTTGGATCAGAGGCAACCTCAACGCTCAAATTTATGCTGAGACGATTGTATCAGACGTCATCGTTCCTCTTCAAGTGCAAATCGGTCCCTTATTTCAGTTAATGCATGATAATGCACGACCGCACACCGCAAGAGTTGTAAGACAGACTCTCGCCGCAGCTAACATCAATGTCCTGCCCTGGCCTGCTCAGTCGCCAGACTTGAATCCGATTGAGCATGCATGGGATATGCTACAGAGAAGAGCTCTGCCGAATATGGAGGGTATCCAGTCGCAAGAAGACCTTTTTAGGGTTCCGTACCTCAAAAGGAAAAAAACGGAACCCTTATAGGATCACTTTGTTGTCCGTCTGTCTGTCCGTCCGTCTGTCAAGACCCTTTTTCTCAGGAACGCGTGGAGGTATGAAGCTGAAATTTATATCAATTACTCAGGTCTACTGTCCCTTGAAGCTGTGAAAAAATCAAACTTCTAAGCCAACGCAATCAAAAGATACAGCCGTTTATGCCGCAAATTTTCGACACTTGCAAGGGAATCAAAACCTACAGGGTGCTTCCCGTGAACTCAGAATCTTGAAATTTGGTACGAAGCAACGTCTTATAGCATAGATAAAGAAAAAATTACGAAAACCATAAATTTTTAGTTACATCACATAATATATATTTTTTAATAATTTTAAACTTACTACCCATTTCCTCATAAACGCGTAGAGGTATTAAATTGAAATTCATACCAAATACTCAGGTCTATAATACCTTTAAGCTGTAACAAAATCAAACTTCTATGTCAACGCAATCAAAAGAAACAGCAATTTAAGCTGCATATTTTGAAACTCGCAAGGGAATCAAAACCTAAAGGGTACTTCCAGTCGACCTTGCAGGTTTGTACGGAACCCTCGGTGCGCGAGTCCGACTCGCACTTGGCCGGTTTTTTTTGTTGTTGCAACGAACATGGGCGGCCATTCCACAGCGTGATTTGGATGAACTCATTTTGAGTATGCCAAAACCGATGTTCTTGTGTTGTTAGTGTTCGCGGTAGAAACACGGATTATTAATTGTTTAATTGTTACCCAATAAAATTTTAAAGAAAACTGTTATTTCAGTCTTTTTTTCGAACTTTTGTGTTAGTGGTTCAAATGTCAAAAATCCCTTTATTAGGAAAATGGCAAATTTCTTTATTAATGCAAAGGTGACTTGGTTTATCGTTACTGTGACAAACGAAAACACTTTATTTGATGAATCCTTAAAAAATTTTTAATTAATATCAATCAGGAGAAAAGTTATTGCAAAAATATATGTTGATCCCTAGACACTTTTGATGTGTGTATTTACAAAAATGAATAAAATAAAATTAAAATTACAGGGCGTCAAAAAATCATCCACTTCGCTGTCAATGTGGAAAGTGTCCAAAACAGAGGCAGCATTGCCATTTTGGATTGCAATGCTGATCCTTTGACCAAGAAATAGGTCACGCGAAGCGTTTCTATTTAATTATTTTTATTTATTATATTATTTAAATATTTTGAATAGTGCTTTGATTGACTGAACGACCATTGATGTCCCACTGCTGGGCATTCCTACCCCATATTCTTTTCAAGCATTACTTGAATGACTTGAAGCTTTTCTTCACATCACTGATACAATAATTTCAGTTTTGCACCCTTTGGTTAAAGTATTTTTTTTTTCATTTACCGAGACGTGACGTTGCGCGCACATTTCAATAGAGCTATTCAAAATCTAACTTTATTTACTACATGAAAAGATACACATTTGCAGTATCGTTGCGCCACGTCGCGTCTCCGCGTGAGCTGTCCCTTAGGCCTCCTAATTTTAATTACGTAAAATGCCTTAAAATAAAAAATAAGATTTAGACGATATTTAGGCAACCTTCTTTTCTTGAAGTCGATTAAATAATAAACGTTCTAAATTCGAAATAACAAAAAATACTCACCAACATATCTGGCAAACGCCAAGAAGTATACCAACGACAGCATGTTGAACTAATTACAGCCACTGTCCCTTCAAACTCACGATTGTACTTTTATACCTGAAATTACTAAAGATTATTAAGGTCAACGTAATTTAACTGATAATAGTTCACCTTCACTGGATACTCGACTGATAAAAATAGATAATTATCTAAATAAATAAATAAACAAAGATAGATTTCAAGAACGAAACAGAATAGAGACAGAAGGCCGGTTTCTATATATCTAGAGAGTACAACACACACACATAGACGGCTAAAACGATACTAATCTATACATATAATAAAATGGTAGGAAAGTCAAAACTGTACATAAAATATTTTTAAAAGAAAACTTAGGGTGTGATCTACAATCGATACCGAAGCCAAAAATATAGTTTTTAGAATTTTTGTCTGTTTGTCTGTATGTATGTCTGGGATAAACTCAAAAAGTACTGCATGGATTGACTTCAAATTTGGCACGAATGTTATTAAGAAGTCGAGTCAACATATAGGCTACATATTATCACGCTGTCACCTACGGGGAGCGAGCAGTGAGTTATTATTTCTTCAACACATTCATGCAGACGACGTCGCGGGCAGCAGCTAGTACTTGTCTATAAATATAAAATGCAAAACTTACTGGCTGACTGATCGATCAACGCACAGCCTAAAACGCTGCGCTGGGCCCAGAAGCATGAAATTTTACATAAGCGTTCCTCATATGATCGCGGGACTGTACGAATTACCGTGACCCCGGAACGTAAAGAGCTATTGAAGGATACCGTGGATTTTAGTCAGTACGAGTCTGACAGTCCCTCCCACTCTGCCCTGGGAGGCAGGACTCATTTAATGATTTTACCAAGATAAAAAAAAGCGTTCCTTAAATGCTGTAGGTGAGCACTTAACACGGATTTCGCGAAATAAGACCCCAAAGAAGTTGTTTCTGGGGTTGATAGTTTGTATGAAACTTTGTTACTACAAGTGCTAGGAGTTTCAAATTTTGTATGGGGATTATTTTTAGGACATAGATGCACACTAAGATGGGATTTTGTGAAATTGCTTTCAGGGTTTATAGTTTTTATGATATTTTTTTTACTACAAGTGCTAGGAGTCTTAGCGTCTTAAAAAGAACTCCAATGCAATGTTTGATATTGCATTGGAGTTCTTCTTCTTCTAGTTCGCTTATCAAGACCGTATTTTTGGAATTCGACTCCTACGTTGACGACGACTTCTTCGACTTCAACGTAAAGCCGTTGGTCACGGCAGTCATTTGTAGATCTTTGACAGTCGTTACTGTTAGTCAAAAGCTCTAAAGTCTGACAACCAGTCTTACCGTGGGATATCGTATTTCCCAGTTACTGGGTTGTGGAGGTCCGACAGGCAGTCGCTCCATGTAAAATACTGATATCCAGCTGCATCTGGTTTGACTGGAAGCCGACCGCAATATAGTTGGGAAAAGGCTAGGCGGATGATGACTCCTAAGTTGAATAGAATTTCACAGAAGTTTGAAATTCGTGCGGGTGAAGTCGCGGGTGGAGTGCTAGTATTTCATACGACTTTAGGACTGTATCGAATGATTTCGACACAATAATTATCCAATTATCAAATAATCGAAAACAAAAACCTTTAATTATAAAACGTATGGTATTGTTCTACACGAGACACGATTATTTTGTTCTGAAATGTTACTTTTAGGAAAATTTTACGAGTACGTTTACATTATGCAATTTTTTGTGGAAATTCGCTCTATTTTGTAATGAATTAGTATGATAGACAGAGACACGATTATTACTTTTGTATTTATTAAATGTATCGAATAAAAAGAGTATTATATCGTACTTAATAATCCATCTAAGAGTTTAAGCAATTAATATCCAGAATTACTTTCGCGTACTATATAGATACCTTTTTGTTCACCTTTTGTTTTTAACTGAATTTTATGCAATTTAGGACACTGACACGATACCATTAATTCATTCTTATGTTAGGAATGTTTGTATCGAAACAAGCTTTTATCACATTATTATTTCATTGTTGTCTATTCAAAATATCAACTAAAAATAGACTATTTCACTTAGCCTAAAAGATAGATTTTCAAATAAGATTTTAACCGTATTTTTTCTTGTTTCTTCATTTCTTTTGTTACGAAAACTAAAACTGTCGGAGATACAATGCTCTAAAAATCACAACACGTCACTCGGTCGGTATAATTTTAAAAGCGTTATGATGTCACAAGCCTCAACTCTCTAAGCGTATCTTGTCTATATTGATTGATATAAAAGAACGAAGATACGTGATCATTATTTTTCAATACTCTAACTGACGGACTTTTTTTTTCGTGGTAAAATCATCAAATGAGTCCTCCCACCCAGGGCAGGGCGGGAGGGACTGTCAGACTTGTACTGACTAAAATCCACGGTGTCCTTCACTAGCCCTTTACGTACCGGGGTCACGGTAATCCCTTGGTCCCGCGACCCCGGCATAACTGACTGACTAAACAGATTTTCAATTTATTTACCTATGCAGTAAATTATCCTATTCAAAAATGCCAAAACGTTCCAGATATCGAAACTTTAAAATATTACCTCTGCACTTGCATACACTGTACTTAAAGCATGTCTATGTGTGCGTTCGTTTTCGCTCATCATATGAAACCGACCTTCTGTGTTCTATTTATTTGTGTTTAATGTTTATTTAGGCGAGGATTACATGAATCATAAGTGGGTGAAGTTTATTCGTGTTGTTGTGTTTTAGGGTTCAAAAGATGAGTATGTGGTACCCTAAATGTTATTCTGACAAACATTTTCGTGTCCTAGTTTTGATTCTAAATTGTGCGGTGCTGAGGCAGGTTCTGACCTAAATTGCTTCTACATAATCCTGTTGTTACCATATGTGGCACATGTTGACAGTATCTTGTGGATTTCTCTATAATTTCTCAGTAGCAACCTAAAGTCTGGCTTTCTATGCATAGTTAAACTTAAATTGTGCCTCTCCATCCTTCCATCCATCTCTCCATTTTTTTTACGTGGTAAAGTCATCAAATAAGTCCTCCCACCCAGGGCAGAGCGGGAGTGACTGTCAGACTAGTACTGACTAAAATCCACGGTGTCCTTCAATAGCCCTTTACGTTCCGGGGTCATGGTAATTCGTACAGATGATGATTTTAACACGTAAAAAAAACAATACTTACACTAGAGGCAGTTTTTCATTTACCGTACAATAAACGCCGGTGATACTTCAAGCACAGTGTACAGTTACGAGCAATAGTATAATACACTAAGCATGATGTTCTGTTGCTGTTCTCTAATGAAAAGACAAAAGTTTAATCAATATGGTAATATTGATTAAACTTTTGTCTTTTCATTTTTGGAAGCCATACTATTACGAAAAAGGTTTTATTTCAAAAACCAGTATTTCACAAGTAAATTGCGTTTGAATTTTGTAAAGTGAATACATGTTATTGCTCGTCACTGTGCGTAATGTACGGAAATTTTGTGCCTCAGGAGTGACTACGAACTCTTAACTTAATTTATTTAATTCATACGGAACCCAAAGACTAAAATAAACAAATCTTGCCTTTGACCGAATTCCTCAACCTAATTTTGTTTGCATGCATAATAGTTCACAATCTAATCAGTTAGATTGCAGCAATTAAATTATTGAGTAACAACAAATCTTTCAAAATATTTCCAGAATTTTATCTGATAATGAGTAGAATAAGATAATGAAAGCAAGTCAAGGTTACAGGAATAATATTAATTGGTTTGATATTTGCGCAATGATTTTTTTTCTTTTTTAGCGTTGTGAAATCATCATATGAGTCCTCCCACCCAGGGCAGAGCGGGAAGGACTGTCAGACTCGTATTGACTAAAATCCACAGTGTCCTTCATTAGCCCTTTCCGTTCCGGGGTTACGGTAATTCGTGAGTCCCGGGACCCCGGCAGGCTTTGACCCTCTAGAGAGGGGCCCCCGTCATTTTACTGTCACTCTTTGAGGCGCGCGTGGAACACAACACGCCGTCGACCCGGTCATGGTCCATCGTAGGCGCGGGCATGCGGGTAGCGAGTAATGGGCAACTCGCTGCCCGCATGCCCGCGCCTTCGGTGGCCGGAGATCGTCTGTCGCAATAATAAAAACAATAATGAATAGACAAGATGACTGAAAAAATCGAATAATTCCAGTAAAACTGATTTAAAAATATATTTGACCCGTATTTTTCCTTTTGCTACTTTAACGAAAATTGCTGAAAATGTAAACTATACAAAACATGTAAATATTTACTGTAATAAAACTTATGGGAAATTTATTTAGCTTTTATTTTCTTCATACATCCTATGCCGCTAGGACGCATGGGTTCCGAGATATAAGTGAAAAACCAAAACCAGCTGAAGGGCTAGGGACGGGGCCTTTTGATATGTTCACCTCCGTGAGGAGTAGTCCAAACAAAGAGCGTAGTCAAAAATTGTGTTCCAAGAATTTCCCTCTATAACTGTTCGTTGACCGGGTTACTATGCAATTGGTAGCTTAAATAATAGAATAAGATAAACCGTCAAGATATTTCAGGAAAAACAGCAAATTAAGGCTAAGTGACCTATAAAATTAATTGGTGCGGCAATTGGTGCGTAATGAGATGAATTACCGTAGGTCATTACCTACCCTGGGATCTGGAGGCGACTGCCCTCCAGCGCGTCTATGAATGGCGCGTGGAGGCGCAGCGTCGGGGTGAATCCCCGCTGCCTCGACAAGTCGAGGCGCGGCGGGAAGAGCTCCGGCGTGATCTCAGGGCAGTATGGAGGGAGCGACTGTCGCAACCGAGGTCCGGGCACGCCGCAATCGCGGCGGTAAGACCCCTCTTTGAGGAGTGGCTGGATAGGCGTCACGGCGTCCTTACCTACCGCATGACGCAGGTCCTCACCGGACACGGGAGTTTCGGGAGGTTCCTGTGTCTGATAAGGAGGGAAGAAACGCCTGGGTGTCACCACTGCGAAGATCGTCCGGAGGACACGGTGGAGCATACAGTGCAGGACTGCCCCGCTTGGGCAGAGCACCGCCGTGTCCTCACGACGGCGATAGGCGGAGACCTCTCGCGCCCGGCATTGGTCGAGGCCATGCTGCGGGGCGAGACGGAGTGGGAGGCGGTCGCTTCCTTCTGCGAAGCAGTAATGCTCGTGAAGGAGGAGGCGGGCCGCCTGAGGGAGAGGACAGCGTCCTCCCTCCACCCCAGCCGCAGTGGTAGACGCCCACGGCGTCGGACGTCGCAGGACGATCTCCGGCCACCGTAGGCGCGGGCATGCGGGCAGCGAGTAATGGGCGACTTGCTGTCCGACCATGGACCATGCCCGGGTCGACGGCGCGTTGTGTTCCACTCGCGCCTCAAAGAGTGTCAGCATATTGACGGGGCCTGTAGAGGGCCAAAGCCTGCCGGGGTCGCGGGACCAAGGGATTACCGTGACCCCGGTACGTAAAGGGCTAGTGAAGGACACCGTGGATTTTAGTCAGTACAAGTCTGACAGTCCCTCCCGCCCTGCCCTGGGTGGGAGGACTCATTTGATGATTTTACCACGCAAAAAAAAAAAAAAAAAAAGTGTACTCAATAAGTTATTTTAATCAGGGTAAAATATAATTACGTACTTGAGTTATTTTTGTGAATGAATGAAATTGGGAAAATAATTTTAATTGAGAACTCATTCATTGACTAATGAGCTTCGCTTTCTTATGAGATTTCTTTGCTCTTGCCATTTTGATCGCCTATTTTTATATAAAATTATTCTTTTCTGGTCTTTTCAATGTTTGCCGTAGTTATTTTAAGCTAAAGTACGCTTCTTTTTACGTAATAAAATCATCACATGAGTCCTCCCACCCAGGGCAGAGCGGGAGGGACTGTCAGACTCGTACTGACTAAAATCCACGGTGTCCTTCAATAAATAAATAATAATAAATAAATAAATAACTAATAGCCCTTTACGAACCGGGGTCACGGTAATTCGTGAGTCCCGCGACCAGCTAAAGTACACTTATCAAAAAATGAACTGAATGTGAGTTGATTGAGCGAAGCGATCTCTACGTCATAGTGCTTAGGATTATACCTCTGAATAAAAGTCGATTGAATTTTTCAGCTTGATTAAATAATAATTTTAGTAAACTAAAATGTGACCACAAAATTTCGCAAAACATTATGGTACCTTGTTAATTTTGGGTATCGATTATACATCTCATCAAAAATATTGTTGAGCTTGTTGAGAACGTAGCGTAAGCGCCATCAGGACGACATTTGCAAGCGGCCATTAACAAATCGTTCTGTTGGCGCTTGCGCTACGTTTGTATTGTGTTAAGTTTGCTTTGAGTGTGTGATTTCTCATCATACCTCGAGTCTTAGTCTTGTACACTGTTCCCCTAGTAAACAATTACGTTTTATTTAAGTGTATCGCCCGAACTTTATCGAACTTAGTGCCGAAGTTTTGACAGCATTTATTTCGACCTTTGATTGGATATTTGGTATTATAAGCGTTGTCCAACGAACCGTGGTCTTCTCTACTAACAATGTTGTTAACACAAGTTGTTGTTGCTAAACTTTGTTTTTCTTTTCTTGAGAAGTTTTCGGGTCGGAATAGTTTCACCCCTTTTTCATGCGTCATTGTAACTGTTTCGATCTGATGGGGCGGGTTAAACTGGTCTGTGGTTCGGGAATTTTCTTTGAGTGTTTATTTCGGGAGCTATTTTTATTTTAGTGTATTTTTAGAATGATATTGTTTTGTATTTATCAGCTTAGGTATGTATGTTTGTTCCTTTGTTGCTCTCTAAAAACCAGAGGATGTAAAGGCGAAAGTACTCGTATAGAAATACTGACATAAATAAAGCGTTATAATGTGGGATCCAGATCTTCAAAAAAAGGCGTAAACAATAATTACAACAATAAAGTCCATAAAAAAGGAAAGAATTATAATTATTTATTGATTTTATTTATGGAAAAAAAAATATCGCCTACCGCAAATAGTTAACAAGAATATTATCCCATCGTTGCTCTATGAGAAGTTACTCTACTAATTAGGCTATGTCAGCCACGTCAATCAAGTGAAATCATGAAAAAAAAATCATTCAGTCAAATTTTATTCATTCACGTTGAGATGACAGATGTGACAGTGACAGTGTTAGGTTTATTTTCGTTACGGAATTTTTTGATTCGGTCCGCGAATAAGCCCGCGATAAAAGCTATGCAATAGCTTAAAAAGACATAAAAAAGTATTAAAACAAACAATATTCTTATTTTTAAATAACTCTAATCAGCCAATAATGTGAGCCCGCGTGGTGGTGCAGCCCACTTCTACTCACAGAGAGAAGGGCGTGGTCCCAGCTGTGGGAATGATCCCACATTATACTGATTATGCTGTTGAGGAAAAGAGGGTCTCAGGGGGTTTGGTTTTGATTGATTGGGGGGATGAGGAATAACGATTCGCCCTTTCAACAAAAATGTACCTCCCAGCAAAGAGGATTTATTCCGAAACTATTTTGTGGCAAAGCCTCTGTACAAAAAATATATTTTGTTTTTGGTATCAAGTTTTTCATATAGGTATTACTTTCTTGTTTTTCTTTCACTTGTTTGTTTTGTTGTGAAATGAAATGATATTTATTTTGATATTATACACGTCGTCTTTTGACAAACTAGATGAGGCCGGTGTTTCGTACCTGACTACTCTGAGAAGAAACAGCTGAAACAAACTGAGATGTCACTGTCTCTTTTTAAGTCCAGACATCACATTGGTCATGTCAGTGATTTAGTTGTATTCTTGCACAAAATTAATTTAAATATAAGTTTACCGTCTTGTTTATAGCCCCGGGTCCCAATAGATGTGTACCAAAACTCATCAAAATCCTTTTAACCATTTTGATGTGAAAATGGAACATACATGCTTACAAAAATACACAAATTCGCATTTATAACATTAGTAGGAAGTAGGATAGGGAACTGTCTTCCTATTCATCATCATCGTTGTTACTGGTCATTGTTGAACACTCTGATAAGAGTGATAGCAACAGTGTGGTCATAGTTGACCGCTCTGATAAGAGTGACTCGGGGAACAGAGAGGTTAAGAAGTAAACACGGCACTGGAACACTAAGGAATTGATGGCGAAGGGTAGGTTTTAATCAGTACAAGATTTACACTCACTTCTGGTCTACTCAGAGGGGAAAGGACTCATTTATGCCTCTGTCAAACAGACAGTCGGGTCCGAAGCGATAACGAACCGATACGAGACGTCAGTCCGATAGTTCTGTCACGCTATCGGATCGCTTTCGCTTTTCTATGGGACTGGATTTAAACAATTCCATACATTACAAATAAAAACGTCTCGCTTCGCATTCGCCACGCCTGTTTGTTTGACAAAGGCTTTAATGACATAAACAACAAAAAAACTGTTTATGTTGAGTCCCTGCAAAACTCTATATTCTTCGTAAAAAATGTTTTAGTCACATCCTTGAAAATTATCAGAAAACTATAGAATAAAAACACATATTTTTTTGACATTTATTCTAAACCTGATTATTTCACAGAAAAATACACAGAATCCTATACATATAAAACTTTGTTTGATTTTGATAATTAGAGGACGACCCTTATCAATGTTGTGATAGTTTATATAACAAAGGCTGGCACGAAATTGATGGCCTTAGATGCTCAACTTTCAACCAACGGATAACACAAGGGTAAGGAGTCAGGATTAAAACTATACCTAGTACCATCTTGCCTCTTCCGGCCAATCTCTCAAGAAGTATTCCAAGTATAATTGCTTTGAAGTACGCGCATTCGCCACTAGCGTCGCCTCGTGGCGTACTTCAAACATTTCTAACTAAATGATCGTCACGTCGTCGTGAACGGGCCGCCAGGCCTTTTTTTAGGCAGGCTTAACGGCCCACAAGTCTGAGAGTCCCTCCCGTCCTGCCCTTGTTAGGAGGACTCATTTGATGATGTTATCTCGATCAAAAAAAAAACGACGGGTTGCACTCTGGGAGTGCCGGCAGAAGTGAAAACTTGAATAGTAATAAACACACACGAACATTCGCGCAAGCACCCTGCGCCGTCTTACAAATTTTCGATCAGGTCACGTGTCCTGAAACGAGTTTAACATTTTTTACCCATTCCAAAAAAAGTGCACAACGCCGCTAAAGAAGTTTTCACTACAAAAACGTTAGCCTAAAATGTCTCCACTGCTGGGACACAGGCCTTCTGTAAGAGAAAGTGGGCCAAAATCCACCTTCGAGCAATAATAGTACTAGATTCCCGATGAGCGCTTCAAAAACTGCCCACAAACAGTTTTGTGACGTTATTTCGAATCCTTGTTGCTTAGACCTTAAGTATCATTTTAGAATGAGTACTTTTGTACTGATGACATTTTATATTCAAGAAACATTTTTAAATTACGTTAAACCTAAAACATTTTGCAATGGTAATTAAACTGTATGTTTGAGTGTTAAGGTTTATAATAAACTGAAGTTGTGATAAAACCCATAAATAAAGAGAAAAATAAAAAAATAAACTGAAGTTGTAAATACTATTGAACATTTTTTTATGAAGTGTAGATGTTTACGTGTGTACAAATGTGGCCGCTTACGCGACTCCTTTTTGTTCCTGATCCTTAATCTAGAGCTATTATTGATCGAAGTAATCCACAAACCGGGCTCAGTGCTGGTTGGCTGCTCTCATTTATCAAGTACTCACAACTAAAACGTATCACACACGTATTACAGAAGCGAGAAACAAATGAACTAAATCCAAAGGCTTAACTCCCGAGTTGAAGGTTCCGTATGTCGGTATGTGAGCCGGAGGCACCGTCCGTGACGAATTAAACGTTCGTTTCGCCAAACTTTTAATGAAAATGGCTGGCACGACGAAAATCTCTAGCTAAAGGAATTTTAATTACATTTCGCACATTTTTTGACCACTTAGGGTTATTTTCGGATGTTTACATAATTTTGTACTTAAAAGGATTGCGTGTGTTCTAATCGCCGTTTTTTGGACAGGATGTGTCATGTGGTTGGGTGTTTGTTACTTTGCTAACCGCAAAACGTTTAAGGTGGTTTTGTGATTTTTTACAAGCGAAAAGCTTAGACTTATAACAGGTCTAAAAATTTTACAATTGAAGTAATGACTTTATGGTTACGTAATTTGCTTTTTAACGTACTTCGAAAAAAGGAAAGATTTTCAGTACGTCGGAATCTTTTTAACACGCTTTTATTAGCTTGACCTGTATGTATGTATGTATGTAACGGAATCTTTTAACTTCATTTTCACCCACTTTCAGCAGTCTGATTAACTTGAAAATTTGCACAGGGGTCAAGGGCCGATGACAATACAATAATCTCATAAATTTTATATTAAAATCCTCCTCTAAGGGGGTGAAAAGGGGTGAAAATGTTTGTATGAAAAATCTTATTCCTTAGGTTTATACACTTAAAACTTAGTACAAATATGAGTATAAGTAAATAAAAAAAAAAGATGGACATTAATAGTTTTTTATAACTACCCTCCATTGGTAACTTAGACGATGTTAAAGTTTGTATGGGAAAATCATAAAGCGCTAACTGATGAATTTAAAACTCAGTATATATAAATTAGATCAAAAATAATTAAGCATGTGTTTTTGGGTTTTTCGAAAATCACCCCTCAAGTTAGTGAAAAGGGGTATTCAAGTTTAAAGGGAAGGATCTAAAGTCGCTAAACGTAGAACCTGAATTTTGGACGGTAGGTGCGATTCATTATGTAGGTGATCACTAAGAAGGGATTTTGCGAAAATCTACCTATAAAGGGGGTGAAAAGGGGTAAAAACCTTTGTATGTAAAATCTTATCCGTTAGGTTTATAAACTTGAAACTTAGTACGAATATGAGTAAAAGTAAATGAAAAAGATGGGAATTATTCGTTTTTTAAAACTAGCCTCTTTTGGTAATCTAGATGATGTTAAAGTTTGTGTGGGAAAATCATAACGCGCTAACCGATAAATTTTAAACTCAGTATATAAAAATTAGATAAAAACTAATCCAACACGTGTTTTTGGGGTTTTCGAAAATCACCCTCTAAGTTGGTGAAAAAGGGTGATTAAGTTTTAAGGGAAGGCTGCTTGCTTCGACATACCCAAAACTTGGCATAAATAGTTTCTCAATCGAATAAAGGATGCGTAATTATCTATATTTCAAAAATCAACCCCTAGCGGGAGAACATTGTAAAATCAGTTTGTCTTCAATAATATTTCGGGTTCGAAGTTAGAAACACGCGCTGACGAAGTCGCGGGCGGAGTGATAGTAAAAAATATATTTAGATTAGTGAGCATGTTAACGCCGATGAAAATGTCAATCTCTGTCTTTTGCTGCCGATTGGCTCTCTGCTGCATACGGCCTGTTCCTCTCTCTGGCTTCTCCCACTTTCAAAAGACAAATTTCTTTATTGGTCGCTGCTGACGATTGCTGCGCTATCATCCGTTCTCAATCCTCGAATTTTATAATTAGTCACTACTACCGAAATAGTGCGCGCGCATCCGCGCTTGCGTATTTTTTTTTTTATTTCTTTTATTGTCGGCTTGAGACTAAAAATTCAGAAAATAAATTATAGTTTAAAAAAACTAAAAAAACACGCTTTAATAGCAATCGAACTAAAAAGTAGAAAATACTTATTAAGTATAAGAGAGTTTATGTTACTGCAATATAAAATCCAACAATCAATTATCATAATTAACTTACAATAAGATTAATATAAATATTAAGATATCAACGAAAATTCAAATGAAGTAAAAAAGCGTGGGGTGCTCAATGATATTTTTATAATAATTCTGATATTGCAAACAGTAACTAATAAAATGATCATCACATTCGATATCAACCACCCCACGCTTTTTCACTTCATTTGAATTTTTGTTAATATCTTAATATTTATATTAATCTTATTCTAAGTTAATTATGATAAAATTGATTGTTGGATTTTATATTGCAGTAACATAAACTCTCTTATACTTAAAAAGTATTTTCTACTTTTTAGTTCGATTGCTATTAAAGCGTGTTTTTTTAGTTTTTTTAAACTATAATTTTTCTTTATCTTTTTTTTATGTTTCCAGATTTCTCGATGTCGGAGACTGATTTGGAAAATTCTTCTTTTGTTTGAAAAGGTATACCTACTCTACAGATGGTCTCATGTTATTCTGGTCAGGATCTGATAACGGATTCTTGTAAAATATACCAAATATAAGAGTGAGTTAAAAATATGCTTATATAATCAGCCTATGGCAATGGTAGGCCTTGTTGCTCGTAGAACTGATAATGAATGGAGAAGAAACGATCTTGAGCGATAACCACGAACCAGAAGACCTCGCGATACTGTATCAACCTGTAAGTGGGAACGGCTCGTCCACGTTCTACCGCGTATCTAGCTACGAGCTGCCGGAACCGCAGTGCTCGCGACGACGACGAGCCGACAACATAATTGTCTCAAACCTCAATTAGATTTAATATTTTTTCTTCAGTTCACTCCACAATGAATACGTAAGTTCTTTCGAAGCTCGCGCCTACGTACTCACTACATACGCGGCCGTCTACGAGCATACTACGAGCCCCATTTATGTTCGCAGTGATACCGCCACTCGGCGGGTCACTGCGAGTTTACAGCGCTCCACGCGCGAGCGGCTCGCAGCGGGCTCGTGCCTACGTACTCACTTGATACCGTATCTGATACATTACATGCTAAGTGAGTACACATGATTAGGTGGACAACATCGTAAAAATCGAGGTTCATCGACGATTTTGTAAAAAACTAAATCTTTAATAAATACTTGGTAAAATCAAAATCAAAGCATTTATTTTAAGTAGGCCAGTTACAGGCACTTTTGAATTGTCAGAGACAAAATATAATTAAACATTACAAAATTATGGTGCTACAGTCCCATTCACAAGACATAATATCTGTGAAAGTATCGTAGATTCCAGGGAGTATCGCCAAAATTATTACAGAACCTTTGTTACATCATTCATTTTGAGATGGTACATTGTTGATGATGAATGTAGTTGATGTGAGAATGATGTAGAAATTAAAAGTGCCCATAGCAAAAATGAAAACAAAGACAATTAAGAAATAAAATGATCAATAATTAAAATAAACCGTGGCAGCTAAGAGATGACCAGTCCCAACTGACAGCGCGCGTTCACGAACATGACACATGTATCAGCACCATTCAGCTTAACCATTTTGAAGGGAGCTAAACGATCCGACACACGCGCCACCAACAGCGAGACATTTGACTCACTCAAATGCCTCGCTGTTGGTGGCGCGTGTGTTACACTCTCAACCGCCATGGTCATTCAAGTCAACAAGAGACGTAGGTGCCCAGTGAATGCCAGCTCTGAAGTACATAGCACTCACACAATGTCGGGTATGAAACTATATATTCATCAAATGAGTCGGGGTGGGAGCCCGGGGGGCTGGAAAAATAAAGAAAAAAATATCGCCTACCGCGAATATTTAACGAAAATATCATACTATCGTTGCTCTATGGGAAGATACTAATTGGGATATGGTCAGCCACGTCAATCAAGTGAAACGTGAAAAAAAAAACGACGGGTTGCACTCTGGGAGTGCCGGCAGAAGTGAAAACTTGAATAGTAATTGTTGGAAATGTCTTGTGAACAGATTTTAGTAAAACTCGCAAAAATAGTTGACTTTTTATTTCAATAATTTTCCAATGTGACGTACATCTTTTATGAACAATGTTACCTAGCAACGAATGTATCCAGCATACAAACTTCTTTAAAAGTAATAAAATCACACGAACATTCACGCAAGCGCCCTGCGCCGTCCTACGCTTTTTCGGTCAGGGTCACGTGTCCTGACGCGAGTTTAAGATTTTATACCCATTACAGAAAAGTGCTCAACGCCGCTAAAGAAGTTTTCACTTCAAAAACACGTTGACATGACAGATGTGACAGTGACAGTGTTAGGTTTATTTTCCTTACGGAATTTCTTGATTCGGTCGCCGCGGTCAAAGCCCACGATAAAAGCTATGCAATTGCTTAATTAATAAATATTCCCATTATTTGAACTTACTTGTCTTCAATTTCCGGTAACAAAACCTGCTTTGACCCACGAAATTGAATAAAAAAAAACTTTTTTTTGAGATTTCATTTAATTGAACAAAATGACAGATTATACTCCTTTTGGATGTCAGGGCTATTAATTATAATGATTCCTCGAAGGAACGGGGAAATTGAGGACGTGTCAAAATCTATAGGTTCGATGAGTACTGGGTAGGTTCATCTGATTGTCCATGATGGATGATGGTAAATCTTGATGGATTTTACATTCACTTTTTTTTTGATTCTTAAAACAAAAATAATTACTTTTCTTAAGGTATGTTTACTTAAAACGACTGAACCGATGTGTGGGGAAAGACCGAATTGGTGTGTCTTCTCCTCAAGAATATTCATAGTTATATTATACAGTCCGCTAGAAATTATTTTGTCTTAGTACGAGCGTATTAATATATATTTGGTCCTTCGAGCTGGATTGATTATTGTGACCCACCTCCTTGCTACCAAAACAACTGACCGACTTAATAAGTCAGCATTTAATGAGAAAAATCGAAAATTAAGACAAATGAATATGTTTCACCGAGCAAAATATGTGACATATAAAAACGCGGTCGCGTGTTCGCACATTGTTCGTTTCGGTTAACACGCGGCTTGATAAGTTGTTAAGAAGAAGCCACACGGTGCGGTGCGGCATGTCGCTGTGGCGTCCTGTATATAAAAGTCAATGATATGCCAGACGGTGCGTTCCGGCGCCGTACCGCAGGCACACCATTCGGCTCCATTTTCCAGTCTGCACTAGGACTGGCTAGGTCCCCACTCCGCATACTACGGCGCCGCAACGGTTCTGTATTGCGGCACCGCATACCACATGTGTACAGTGATGCGGCAACTTTTTTCCGGTGCGGCGCCGCATCGCACTGTGTGGCTTCTCCCTTAAGTCTTTGTCAAACAGACAGGATGTCGACGAATGCAAAGAGTGACGTTTTTATTTGTAACGTATAGAATTGTTTGAATCAAGTCACATAGAAAAGCGAAACCGATCCGATAGCGTGACAGAACTATCGGACTGACCGTATCGTATCGCTTCGGAAACGCTTAGCTTTCGCCTGTCTGTTTGACAAAGGCTTTTATTGACTCACAAAAATCCTTTGAGACGAAAAATCGTTCGATAGCTTTTGTTTATTTTTACGTTCTACCCCAATACGAGTAGTACTGACATTGACATTCATCGCGATACGCCAATGTACAAACAGTGATTTCATTTCGTTTTTTTACAGACAGTCGATATTTCAAGCTTTTATTAGACATTTATTTGATTTAATCTTGGTTATATTGCGTGTGTGTGATGCTGGCAACACATATGTTGAGATAATGTTCGTTTATTACTTTTCATTTGGTGGGAAATGTAAATACTTAATAAACGAGGTGATAAAATAAAGGAAACACTCATTTCCGTTTGAAGAATGGGCCCTTCTTATATTGTTGTGTACATTAATCAAATACATAGTGATTTGTTCTTTATAATCTCTAGATTACAGGGGTAATAGTAGTCAAGCCATGTTTAATACTCTGGGTATTAAGAAATACGGAAATGAAAACAACAATCTGACAATAATCTAAAAACGAGCGATATCGCCATGACTAGGTAATTAAACCGTTGTGATTGGTTCATATAAGATCAGTCACGTGTAATGATAGACATTTAGTGTACGCACTCATTTTTTTTCCTGCCAAAATCTTCAAATGAGTTCTCTCCCGCCCAGAGCGGGACGGGAGGTACTGTCTGACTCATACTTACCAAAATCCACAGTGATCCTTCAATAGCCCTTTATATTCCAGGGCCACGGTTACCCGACAAGACAGACCCCGCTACCCCGACAGGTTGCTGAAAGCTCTTTGAAGCGCGAATACGACGTGCTATCGACCCGCTCATGGTAGATGACGGACGGCGAGTCACCCATTACCTGCCGTTCTCCTGCCCGCGACACTCACATCTAATGAAATAGTAAAAATGTTAAATTATAAAGTTATTATTGAAAAGCGTCAAAAAATCTTTAAAAAATTATAAAAAAATTACAAAGAAAATTCTACGTGGGACTATGACGGGCCCATTAAAAGATTTGTCAGGTGATAAGACCTTCGTTTTTCTCTTGAAACTTTTTCTAAGATAAAACTTATTCTTTAGAATGTTATAAAAGAATTCTTTAAAAATAGTTTTTTTGCAGATTCTGTGAGAAAAAGTATTGAAAAATGATTTGAGAGAATGAATTGTTACTTAAACCTATCAACAATATAAACTACTAGATACCTATATTTTAAACGTGGTGTTAAAATCATCAAATGAGTCCCAAAGTGTTGGTAAAACTTGTTTCTCCAATTGTACACTAGAAGCACTTTTTCATTTTTCATGCAATAATTACTATTGGCGCAAATAGTTCTATTTGAACGTTGCAGGTAACTTACAGAAATCTTGTGATAAGACCTCCGATTTAATCTCAGGAATCAATTGCAAAAGTACTCCTTGGAAGGCAAAAAATAATTGGATACTTATCGGCTTAAAACTTTAATCCTCACCTAATGCAAGATCGCTATGCAAAGTAATAGAGCGGGCAACATTCGAGTTTGGGCAGATTATATACGACCAATAGTCTCCGTTTCTGTGCGTTCCGAATGCTGGTACTAAAGCCCTGTCACAGAATATAGTCGGGCAGAATGCTTACGTAAAATGTGCGAAAACGCATACGTGCACTTACTGATGACTTTTACTCCCTTGTGTTCACAACGCAAATTCTTGTTCCCTTCTAAAAAATTGCGCTGCGAAGAACAGGTTGTTTAGTGAGCAACATCTGGAATCAGTTTAATTTATTTCCTCAGAAATCACTTTGAGAAAACGAAATCTTTGTGAACAAAATTTACTTAATATGTTTATTTTTGTGAAATGGGTACACAATAAAGAATAAAGAAATTATTTAATTTCCAATTTGAGATCGATTGCAATCAAGTTTTATTTGAGTTCACGTTCTCAAGCCTCTGTTTATATTTTACTCTGTGGTCGTAACTTCTATCCATGTACGGCTAGGTCCTTAATATTCTGGTTTTCAGTCAAAGCGCCCGTAAATTCGGTTGCGGGTCGAGATACGTCTAGAATGTGTTCTGTGGGGATTATGGAAAAACTAGGTTACCTACTTGTGATCAAGATTAGGTTTAAAGGTTGGTTTTTGTGTTTAACATGCTTGCCAACACAGGGGTACTTGTGTGAACTGCCCATGCTGGGTTTTGATTCTTTGGAGTCTTTTTTTTATCGTGGTAAAATCATCAAATGAGTCCTCCCACCCAGGGCAGAGCGGGAGGAACTGTCAAACTCGTACTGACTAAAATCCACGGTGTCCTTCAATAGCCCTTTACATTCCGAGGTCACGGTAATTCGTGAGTCCCGCGACCCAGACAGACTGGCCCCCCATCAAAGAGAGGGGGTGGCCCCCCGTCAAGCGTTTTATAATTCAAATAATCAAGAAATAACAACCAAAGACACAAAGAAAGAACTACTGAACATAATGTAAAAAGATTTTCCATAATACGAGTAAATAAATAAATTAAACACATACATCATTTATAAATAAATAAAATACTATTTACTCCGTATACGACCGTCCATTTCTCATTTCCCTCGGGGGAGGTGCGGGCTATTTGAACATCCGGCGTCATAAGTAAGAGAGGATGTTCTAATGGCACCCACTTCCTCTGCTCGTTTAAACTCGGAAATAAATTTAAACGAGTACCTTTTATTGACATGTTTGTCCAGAAATCTTCGATTTAAATAAAATGAAATAAAAAATCCTTACTTATATTTTAAACTAGCTTCCGCCCGCGACTCTGTCCGCGCGGATGTCGGTCTTCGCGTGGATGGTTTATTTCTCCATTTTGAGTAATTCTGAAAATGACATCTTATAATTATCTATTGGACCCAAATACAGCTAAGCCTATAATAATTAAGGAGATTCTTGGTTCTACAGAACTACGTCTATGAATAAAACTGAAAAATAAGATTTTTTTTTTACGTATTTTTCCAGGGTAAAAAGTATCCTATTTTATGCCCAGGATAGTAAGGTATAATTAAACCAAGTTTCATCAAATCGAACCGTTAGTTTTCATGTGATGCCAGCATATACAGACAGACAGACAGACAAAAATTTTTTTAATCACATATTTGGGTTTGGTATCGATCCAGCAACACACGCCGCTATTTATTTTTTCAATATTATCATAATATATGATAAATTATGATTCCGTTTTTTCTTTTTTTTTTTATCATCAAATGATTCTTCCCATCCAGGGCAGGACGAGAGGGACTATCAGACTTATACTGAGTAAAATCTACGGTGTCATTCAATAGCCCTTTACGTTCCGGGGCCACGGTTATCGTATAAGACAGTCCCGCGACCCCGGTAGAGTTTGACCCTCATTCCATAGCCCATATTCTATTCTATGTTTATATACCGTGGGATAATTTCCAATTACGACAGCTAGTTCTTCATTACATAATTTAGAAATGGAAAATAGCTAATACAGGTAACGGGTTTAGAAATATTGTTCATCGATCTCTGGAAAGAGACAATCGGTTAGTTTCGGCTTCATAGAGCATTATCTCTTTCACACACTATGTGGCATTTGTAGCTGGTTTGTCATGTGTTGTGTTTGTTTAGTTCTTCTAGCAGTTGCATTTACTAGACGGCCATTGAATTAAAAAATAAAGGTGGTAAGACTTTTTTAATGATTTTACCACGATAAAAAGTCACAAAACGTGACTTTCATGCTAGGGCTTCAGAACCGGCCACGCCGCAGTTGCGGCGGTAAGACCCCTCTTTGAGGAGCTGGATATCCGTTACGGTGTCCATACCTATCCTTTGACGCAGGTCCTCACCGGACACGGAAGTTTCGGGAGGGCCCAGGGTGGGAGGACACATTTGATGATTTTACCACGTTATAAACAAAAAGTGTTTCAGAAAAATCGTTCGTTCAAAACCATCATTGCCCTAAACTTGCCACAAAACCCACATCTGCGCAAACTATAAAAAACTTAGCGGCTGCAGCGCTGAAACTCATTGCATAAATCTCTCCGACACCTAAAGTGGACAAATTTCTTCCTTTTAGCGAGTCGGTACGTCTGAAGCACTTTTAGCTTTAAGGTATGAATATCTTGGGAATTCCGCTTGAAAGTGGTGAAGCGAAAGTTTAATTTTGTGTTTTTTTTTTTATTATGATTGGTTTTACGAGTATGGTGAGTGTTGGTGCACCAAAAAAGTTCATAACACAGTGAATACAATGAATATAATATAACGCCTATAAAAATATATGCTGTCAAACCGTCACGGTTGGTCCTTCGACCCGGATAGAAGCGACCCAAAAAGGGAATTTAAAAATAGTTCGATTGCCCCCAATCCGGGCAATAAGACAGCTCAATTTGTTACCTTAACTGCCCCACGGAATGGACAGACAGAGAGAAACCTATATACTAAAATCAGGAGATTGGACGAGAATGCACTCAACTATTTTTTTCTGTCCAATCTCGGCTTGTTTGCCTGGAAAATACTTCACATTCGCAACGAACGTCGGAAGTACAGTTGAGTTGGCAATTGAATTCGTTTTTATTTATTTTGTGCACAAGTATACTTTTTGAAATTCATTCTATTTAGCGTTTTTGCGTTCACATTTTTTGGATGGTCATTTGTTTTCGTTTCCATGTCAGTTGTGTATTTTTTTTTATAACCTGAAACATATTCTATCTATTTCTGTGATAAATAACGGGTATTATAAATGCAAAATACGTTTATACGGGACTTTACCCATGACACGATTCATGCAATAGGCAATTTCTACTAACTAAAAATTAAACTCGACCTTGCTACTAAGAATTAATACAGATGCAATTCGATTGACTTGACGTCGGCGTGGCGATCGTGTTTTGTTTTTCATCTACCCGTAGATAACAACGTGTTTTATGTCATACGTCGTAGTGGTATGGTTGATTTTCACAAAATGTCAGACACGCAAATTTTCAAATTGACTGACTTCATCGCAAAATGTCAAATAGCCTAGCTTTCTATTTTAAATTCAGTTTTAAATCTAAAAAGCCCCCCTAGCCAAGTCACAACAAGTCGCAAACGATAATCGTAAACGCTAGGTCCTATACAACATTATTTTTAGTATATGCGAAACCTGAATATAGTTTGTTCAGAATCATTAACTGATTCGATTCCAATAATTTTTACACCATATTAGTTTTTTTTTCAAAAATATTTTAATTAAATTTTATTACCAGTTAATTACAATACAATCACCGTACGGTTAGGTACCTATTTTCAAGCTATTATCACGAGTGTATAACACAGGAGACGCAGCTTACGCGGGTGTACCGCGTAATGAGCATGTTTTTGAACGGACAACCAGGTAATATACAAACTTATAACCTTGTGATTTTTTATGATAGGTACGGTTTTAAAATTTTGTACATAGATTCTTTACACAAAAATACTAGATAGGTGTATCGGGTTTCGCATAAACAACAAATAATGTTGTATACTACCTTGCAGTATCCAAATCATACCCCTCATTGTTCCCCATTGATTCCATTATTAAACACACAATGTATTAAACCAGAGCGCACATTCAGCATCTAATAAATTAAGATTTGATCCAATCAATACAATGCAATGCTATCAGTAATGACGTTCCGAACAATAGCGCTGGTCCAATTAATCACGCCTCCAATTAGATGTGATACGATATTGATATGATTATAGAGGTCGTGACTGTACAATAATATGTCCGTGAAGATCGATTTTAAAGGTTTATGAATGGTTGCCAAGGTCGGTTTTTGGATGAGTGACCATACATAAAATACCAAGTTTCCCGCTTGACTCGGAAATTCCATGGGGCCGTTAGTTTCTGACTGTCATATTTTGTAGATCTTTTATAGCTGATACAGACCGTCTAAACTAGATATCCTAATAGACAAATTAATACGAGAATAAAAATGGAACTATATAGGCGAAGCTGTTATGCTATGTGTATTCAGATTTATAACAAGATTCCTAACCAAATTAAAGAACTTCCAATGGTTCGATGGTTCGCTTCAAAAGGGCTTTATGTGGGTGGTTAATTGAGAATCCTTTCTATAATATAAAATAATTCTAACTTTTATTTCACGACTAAAATATAATTTGCAAAATATTTGACAGTTTATACAGAACAAGGCTTGACGCAACTTCAATATCGCAACAATCCATTTTCGAAAACATCATCCAGCCTAACAAACTTTGACAAACAAAACATCGACCTAGAAATATTTGCATCTCCATTCATACAAAGCCGGTTCTCCGAAACTTGGAGATTCAATTCCAAGTTTGTCAAAACGTGTAATCTAGTCGAGTTAGTACTATGCCTCTGGGAGATACCAACAGCACCTGGCATAAAAGGTCCGAGCATTTCGTGACGTGAGTGGATCTGGATAAAGTAGAAATGGAGTGCCGATGTCTGGATAAAACATTCCAAGTGAATTTTACGGAATGTCTTATGCTGGCTTCCCATTATGCGTGATGCACGTCTCCTCCTCGAGCGTGATCCGTGTGCTACGGAACGGACGTGCCAGCCCGTGCCGACTCAATGCCTTCACATGGCGCGGAGCTCGGCGCTACTCGTATTGCGTGACGAGTAAAAAGGCCGTTAAGAGATTACCCAAGCTCTGGAATGCAAAGGGCATTGAAGGAACCTACCCTGGGTTTTAATCAGAAGTTTCTGCTAAAGCGGGACAATATTCCACACTAAAAAAAGTATTTCCATGTAACTCTTTTGGTTTTCTGAACATCTATAAATATGATTGTTAATGATTAACAAAAAGATAACTGTACTGTGCCATGATCTATCCCTGGACCAGTGATAATGTGTCATGTTATCATGTCCACGGATAGATCTGTCAAAGTCAAGTAATTTATTTTAATTAGGCCATCAAAGAGACACTTTTGAACGTTGCGCGTTGAATTTTAAAATGTGTATTAAATATGTAAAAGCGTGTGTAGGTTAATTATTATTCAGCTAGCTTAGGTGACGCGATACCGGTTGTCTGCCCGATTTACGCTGGCGTGAATATTACAAGTCCATTCGTGAGGCCGATGCAAAATGACATCCATTTCACAACCTGAACGGACGAACGAGCGGTTGCGTGTGAGAACTGCCTTACTCTGCATGTAGGTTACTCCCATCAACACGGAACTAATTTGTCAGTTCCCCATTGATTGACCAATGACGTAGCTACAAAACTTTTTGTAGTCAATGTGTGAGTGACATTCCATTTCTTCTTACTCCGTGTGCGGTCCCAAAAGTTTCGTTGTCATCATTCCTTAGGGACTCAATTCAGTAACAAGTCAGGAGTGTCGCTGAGTTACTTTGTTATTTAGATAATGGCACGCCTTTGATCTATTTTCGGAAGATGTCATTTCTGCTGAATTAGGTTAGTAAGTTCTGAAATCAATACTGATTTTTTTTTTATCTAAACCTTAGGGACACGCTTTTATTCGTTTTGTTAATAAAATATTGGATTTTACCGCATAATTTACTTAATAACTGATCAAACAATTGTCCTTTTCGTCACGTGATTCTATGTCCAACATTGTCACTGAACAATTACAGGCGTCCTTAGCCTCTTAATTATACGGATCCAATACAAAAAACATCGCAAGCACTGGCACAGGTAGTTCAGGGCGCATGCCAAATTTGCGCCCACCGCTCATATTAATACAGACTTGCACCCCCAGTTCTTTATACATCAACATCTCTAGGTGTCATAATATTCTGTCTTTACAACATCCTGGGAACAAACCAGGAGCTTTTTGTATATCAAGACATACATGAAACATCATGTTGCTGAATAATTCATTGCTCAGTTGCTGTACATACTTTGACGAATTTATCATTCTTACAAGATGTAATGGCCTAAGCTAGTGAATACCGTTCTGTTTGAGAACAGCTCAACGCTGCGCGACCCCGGGAATCGCAAACTCAACAATAAAAAGCATTAAAAGGAAAAGAAGTCAAGGTCAAAAACATTAAATAAACTCAACAACAGTGATCCCCAAGACAAAATTCTTACAGCGACAAGCGAAACAGTTAATTAGAACCCGCAAGCACGTCGTACACTGATTTAATACTCAATAAAGCCGCTTTACGAAGAGTATTGGTAGCGCTAATAGCGCTAGAAGATATAAAATGTAAACCTATTGTTCCAAGCTTTTGTTTCCACAGTTAAGGTTTGGAATGGAAAATTGCGAACGTATCGGATTATACGGGGAACGAAGAATGGAATAAATAGGGAAATAAAGTGAATAAAAGGGCATGTAAGGATTTTGTGTAAATAACACAATATGGTGACGAGTTTGATGAGAATCATAATCTGAAGTGGGCATAGGTGAACTTATAGGACTTATATACGCATTTTAAAGAAGTAAAACCATTGCTGGCTCACAAGCTTTGTCTCTGTTAGAGTGACGCGTAATATCAAAACAAAAACATTTTGTGAGGCACAAACAGGCTTAAATTCACAAAACAGTTTCCGAATAAATCTTTTTTGCCGAGGGAGGTACATTTTTATTGAAAGGGCGAACCGTTACCCCTCATCTTCCCAATCAATCAAAACCAATCCTACTTAGACCCAAGGAAAAGATTCCTTAGCCTATATATTGCTACGGCTTGCTCTCTCTGAAAAGGAGGGGGCTGTGATCTACCACGCAGGGCTAGTGCAGGTTTGTAGATGTCACATGGCCTAAAATTGGTTTTAAGACATGTCGAGGTCCTTCAGGTTCCTTCATCGTTTTAAGAGCAGTGGTGATAAACCAAATTCATAATTTGCCTAGCCTTTTCCCAACTGTATTGGGGTCAGCTTCCAGATGAAGCTGAATACAATACCCCATGGTAAGACTGGTTGTCAAACTTTTAGAGCTTCTGACTAATATGGCCGACGACTGTCAAAGATCTACAAATGACAGCCGGGGGCCAAAACGGCTTTACGTGCTTTCCAAGGTAGGGAGGAAACTTGCTGTGACAGATATGACCCATCCACAGACCAACCTCGGCAAGCACGGCTTAACCCAGTAGATCGGCCTGTGCAGCTGTAATTATTTAGCCACGAGCTCCACATTGTTATGAATAAATTACAGAAAGTAATGTTGACGGTACGGTTGATGCAGTGGCCGAGTGACTAATGCGCTGCGTGTTGCAGGTCCGATTCCCGCACGAAACAAAAAATTTATATGACCTACAAGTTGTTGTTGTGGGTCTGGTTGTTGCCCGCAACTCTCACCGGTCCACCTAGTGGGAGGCCTGCCTACAATGCGTCTTCCGGTCCGTGGTCGCCACTCGAGAACTTTTCTTCCCCAACGGTTATCAGTTCTACTACAATGTAGCCTATCCATTGACACTTCAACTTGCAAATTTTCTCTCTCTGGTCTCTGGCTTTTCGCCGAGTATCCATGTTCCGGATTTTATCCCGCAAAAAATTCCGAGCACAGCTCTTTTTACCCGACTACGGCAAAGCCAAAAGGAGGGTTATGATTTTGACCGGTATGTATGTTTGTATGTATGTATGTTTGTATGTATGTATGTTTGTATGTATGTATGTATGTTTGTTTGTTCCCTCATAACTTCTAAACTACTTATCATTACATGACAAATGAGGTCTCGTTAGAAGCATCTCAGTTGTCCGCTGGTTATAGGGTAGGTGACGTGTCACCAAATCCAATATGGCGCCCTCTAGGGGATGAGAAGTAGATACCGAAAAAAAAAAATTTTTTGCACAGTATCGACATGGGTATCAAATTAAAGGGCTTGATGAGCACATTTGAAATATATATACATTATATAGCTTTTACTAGCTAATTTTCTGTTTCTAACAGTGTCAACATGGGTATCAAATGATAAATCTTCAATTCACAACTCAGAAGCTATACATATAACATAAATTACTTACTTCAAATAATATAACCCCAAAATAGAGTAAATAAAAAAATAAGTTAAAAATAACTAAAACCCGACTACAAAAAAATCGCGCACTGAAAAGTATAAAACAAGAACAAGCCGTGGTCGTATGCCACCTAGCCAATAAAGATTGTGTGAAACAACCGCAGGTGGCATACGACCACGGCTTGTTCTTGTTTTATAATTTTCAGTGCGCGATTTTTTTGTAGTCGGGTTTTAGTTATTTTTAACTTATTTTTTCATTGCTCGTTGAGTGACTCTTAATCTCTCTAAAAGGCCAGCAGTCAAAGACGTTTCAGAGCCATATGTAATCTTTGTGTTGAGACACTGGTTTTATTTGATTCATTTAATTACTAACAGACTGGACGTAGTCTGCCTTCTAGCTTGTCTTTGTATAAAACATTGTTGTCTCCTGAGAGCCCTTGGACTTCACTTAGTGGACATCTCTAGAGGGGTACTAGGGATGTAGAAATACTGGATAGAAATTGAATTTTTGTACATGTAGATAAAGAAACACAGTGACCTTATTGGTGAAGTGCTGACCAGAAGTATTGATGTGGATGAGGCAAAAGGTGTATTTAAAGATGGTAGCAGGAAAAGGGCGTAAGTTCGTATTTCTTGGCTTCGCTCGCATTCATTTACAATTTCAAAATCAATTCGGTGTTAAGTGGCGCTATTTACTATCATAAGAACGTTATTCTAGTTTTACTCGGAAACAGTACCTATTTCGGAATTAAAGGTGCGTGAGTTTCTGTACACCCCTAAATGCAAAATTTCGGAATGATCAGTTCAGTGGTTTAAAACGCAACCGCATAGTGTAGAAATTTCTGTCAGCAAAAACTCGAATGCATCCCTCATACTATCAGAACAATCCAGCAATTTTTTTCAATACAAAATATACATACGCACCGAGTGCCTTCCGGCGAACATCGGATTTTTTCTGACACTCTAGATCGTCACCGGCCAGGTTAAAAAAAATGTTTTTATACTCCTAGTATGACGTCAACGATCAAGCACGTCAAATAATATTTCCATACAAGTATCATACTTTTATCCCACCCGGGATCGTCACGTCTCAGTTCAGTCAGCGTCGTGCAACCGTCATTGTTACACACTAACCAACCCAAAACTTGATGTATATGTTCAATGATTCAATCAAATCGGTGACGTGACTGATGAACGACGTGACGGTAACTGGTGTTTGTGGATATGTACACAAACCGTTAACGATCCGTTGTCGGTGACGTGACGGAGACTAATGTATGAGAATGCACCTTTACAGTATGCGGTCGATTATCATTACTGCTTGGCTTCAACAAAAAGTCCTTATATGAAACGTGTCTCGTCTTCTTTTTTACTCCAATATTTAAAAATAGAACTCACTTAGCTACTGAAAGCTGAGCAATCCACCATTCGTAGCCATCCATTAGCTGTCACAACTTTGTTAATCAAAACCAGAGTGCAAGTACCGCACTGGATGAAAACTTTTTGTGAGTTCATAGACAACTTTGGTTTTTTCGAATTAAGCTTACCTTGAGCGTATATTTATCTGTGAGTTTTTTCATAGTGAAATGTCGAGGGACCGTTTAAAAATACATCGTAAACTTGGAACGCAATGAGCGACTGAAAAATCAGGATGGATGTTTAGTCAGTAAAGTGACAGCCACAACAACGACAAAGTTCCCGTTTTACTTAATAAGGCAGATCTGATGATCGTGATCGTGTCACCAACAGAAGAAATTTTAACTTATTTTTTTATAAATATGTGTGTGCGCGCCACGCACACATTTAAATGTTTTCCTTGGAGATGTTCAATTGTTTTACGTAGGAATCGAATGACGGACGGGGGTATTTTATGAATCGTGTTTTTGGCTTCAATTGTCACTGGTTTAGTGTATAGTATCCAAGGGTTTGACCTTTTCAATAACGATTTATTTTATCTATATATATAAAAGAAGAACTGACTGACTGACATATCAACGTACAGCCGAAACTACTAGGGCTAGGAATGTGAAATTTTGCACACGGCTTCCTATTATAATGTATGGGAGCACTAAGAAGGGGTTTTTGGAAATTTAACCTTTAAGGGGGTGAAAAGGGGGATTTAGGAAAGTACGTAAACCACGCGGACGAAGTCGCGGGAAAAGTGCTAGTATACTATAATAATTAAACTATCGATTCTAGTCTACGACCTATATCGTTGTAAACAGTAGAGGGCCACTTCTCTGCCCCATTGTAGTCGACGACCTGGCTTCAGTCTCAGATGTCGGTTGAAAACTAAACGAGCTCCTTGTTTTCCTATTTTTTTTGTTTTACTAAAAAGGATAGAGTATATTTAATTATTTTTTTTGGTTTGTAACTTTGGCTTTTTGTTTAATTTAAATTATTTTATATGCATTATCGTAAGTGTGAAGTTTTAGGTTCCAAGTCCTGCTTTTAATCAAATCCTTCTTTACACATAACATATTTCAGCTTGATATTATTACGTAAATTTTGTTACAATTATATGCAATAAAACTGTTATTTCGAACTGGCCCCAAAAACTTAGTTGCAGTTGCAATAATATTATAGTGAACGCGCATATCACACAGTTCTAGCAAGCATTTGTTATCGACGGAGCACAAATCATTACTCCGGAAAAAAACCTAAAAAAGTGCATTTTACTCTTTATAAGTCCCATGTTTCTTCACTGTTTTTCCGTCACCGCTTATTAATGTCCGAGATAGACTTACAAAGAATAAAAACGCATTGGTTTGGCTTTGGTTTGAACTTCACTTCCCGATTTTCTGGGTTATCACGACCGGGAAATATTATACCTTTAGCTTTATTTTCCTCTCCATACGTACTTTACCCTTTTCAAATCCTTAGTCTCCCAAGATTTATTCCAATCGCAAATTCCAAAAGAAATCCCGTCCATAACATATAACCCAACCTTTACTGCGAAAACTTGACGACCCGAGTTTTCCCACACAAGAAATTGCCAATGCAATATAACATAACCCGATCACTGAATCCATCGGCTACAATATTGATAACGAGAGCAAAGAATTATGGACCTTACCCCTTTCTGATAGAGACGTTCAGCTAACCAAATTGAACGACGGAAATTGGACGCACGAAAAATGTACGCAACTCTCATAGGATTATTTATGGACCGTTGAAGGTTCTCGAGGCAGCCATTTTAGTGTATTTTTTTTAAGTTTGGAATGGTTTTTTTTTTGCACGTATGGTTTGATATTTTTAGAGCAACTGGGTTTTTCGAATTATAAAATGTAAATGGATGGCTGGTGTCAAATTTAATACTGTTGAAAAATAACTGAAACCGGATCACGAAAATATCGCGCACTGAAAAGTATAAAACAAGAACAATATTCATTTGACCAATATTTTTCCAGTTATAAACTTTAAGTAATAGCCGTGGTCGTGTGCCACCTACGGTTGTTTCACACAGTCTTAGTTGCCTAGGTGATATACGACCACGGCTATTACTTTACACTTTACTTTCAAAGTGTTTCTTCGTCTTTCTTCTATTAATAAAGCCATCAGCTGCGATTCTAATGTGGTCTCCGCATAAATAAGCCTTGGAGTTGTGGTCAGGAGCTTAAAGGCATTGATATAATAAATCTTGGGAGTGGTGGTTTACTCTCTAGTAATATATTTCACACTGAACAATTAAGGAGATTGTTTTTAACCGACTTCAAATAAGTAGGACGCTCACAATTCGACTGTATTTTTGAAGTGAAAACTTCTTTAGCGGCGTTGAGCACTTTTCTGTAATGGGTATAAAATCTTAAACTCGCGTCAGGACACGTGACCCTGACCGAAAAAGCGTAGGACGGCGCAGGTCGCTTGCGTGAATGTTCGTGTGACTTTATTACTTTTAAAGAAGTTTGTATGCTGGATACATTCGTTGCTAGGTAACATTGTTTATAAAAGATGTACGTCACATTGGAAAATTATTGAAATAAAAAGTCAACCATTTTTGCGAGTTTTACTAAAATCTGTTCACAAGATATTTCCAACATTATTATTATTACCAACATTATTATTATTACTATTCAAGTTTTCACTTCTGCCGGCACTCCCAGAGTGCAACCCGTCGTTTTTTTTTATTTATGTTTGTTGCCACTAACTTACGACTGGGTGAACCGATTTCGATTATTGTTTTTTTTTTGTTTGATGGAGCATTTGGACCCATTAAAATTTCTTTGTTTGGTTCAGTTTATTTTAATTTATAAGCATTTCTTATTGTATACTTACGTAAAATATGTATCAAAATGTTAGGTAGTGCAACCATATTTTATTTCAGATACAACATGCTTCTGGTTGCTTGTACCTCCTCTATCCTCCGTTTTTTGGCGTGGTGAAGTCGTCAAATGAGTCCTCCCGCCCTCTGAAGAGAAGAAAACTGTGAGTCTTACCGCTATTACACAAAAAGATAAACATCTGTTGGACGCTTCTCTAAAAAAGTGTAACTGCAAAACGACCCTTATATCAACGTGAAATGTCGTTTTGACGTTGATAGTTTTTTTAGACAAGTATTGTACAGATGTTTGTTTTACTCGTGGTAAGATGGTTACTGACTAAAAATCTACTCTGTTCCTTCAATTGCCCTCTACGTTCAAGGATCACTGAAACTTCCTTAGATATACCCGCGATCCCGGCAGGCGTTTGAATCTATGACGGTCTCTTCAGTTTGCTGACAGCTCCTTGAAGCACGCGTGAAACATTACGCGCCGTCATCCAAGCCTGGTCCTTCATCGGCCGGCAAGCTACCCATTACTCGCTTTAATGAACTTAGTTACATTTATGTTGCCCGCGTACATCAAAATGCAATAAAAGCTTTATGTAATCAAAAGTTTACTGTGTTAAACCATAAATGGCAATTTAATATCGTAACGTGTAAAATTCGTAGAGACAAAATGATATTTAAAATTCGTTTAGCAATTTAATGTGTCGAGTTAATTTGTGGTTGAAGCGTTTCGGTCTCCTTCAAACCATTTAAACGTGGAGGTTATCAATTACTGGGATGTACTGAGTACAAACGCCATCAGATCGTACAAACACTATCTCAATCCGTTTCTGTTTATTAGATTTTCAACTCTATCTTAAAAGGAGTAGGTTTATGTTCGATTGGAATTTAACAGATTGGGCAAGGTTGGTATGCTGGCGACCAACCAAACCCACTTTGCCGCAAGTTGGCTGACATGTCAAGGTTGGATTCGTTGTTAGATCTGAATACTTAATGACAATCATAAACTTTTTTTTTCAGCCTTCACTGTCCCACTGCTGGGCGAAGGCCTCCCCCAAGTTTTTCCATGTATTCTTGTCCAACGCCACTTCGAACTAGCCCTCACGGTACGAGTCCAACTCATCTCGCCATCTCTTTCTGGGCCGGCCTCAGCGGCGCCGTCCATCTGCAGGCACCCAGTGTGACGGCCTTCGCCCAACGGTCAATGTTCATGCGGCTGACGTGTCCCGCCCAGTTCCACTTCAGCCTGGCAGCCTAATCTATCTATCAATTTCAGGGCTATTCGTATTTTGAAATATACAATTTATACGGTGACCGAACCGATATTCTAGAAGACGTGGCGAAGGCGTATTTGCTCTGTTTGACGTCGTTCATAACAAGCCAGCTAATACAACTGCCACGTCTCGGTTCGCTGCACCCAGTTTGACGTCTCGTATCGGTTCGTTATCGCTTCGGATTCGGTCCGGATCGCTATCACCTGTCTGTTCGACAAAGGCTTAACTGTCAGCTGTCAATTGAAAATAATGTTTAGCAGGAAAACACTTTGTGACAAATTAATTTTCAATAATATTATTATGCTTTTAATCTTCTCAATGTCACTTTCATATGCGTATTTTTTTTTGGAACAAACCTACCACACCATTCCCAAACCACTGCAACTTCTGAAAGCCAGTATCAACAGTGGCAACCAACAGAAAAGCGCCGAGACGATGAGTCTCGACGTGTCATGGAAAATGAATTTACCTGTCTTGGATCCTGTAACGAAATTAATTAGAAAAGAATATTGGAGGAGTAGGAAAAAAAATCATTCATATGAGTATTGTTTATTTAAAAGTGTTAATAAAAGTACATTCAAAGTCACACCTTTTGAAGGGTGTTGACAGAAACTTTTCTCCATCATTATGGTCCGCATGAATGATACTGACCACATCGGAACCACATCACAGTCACAACGTAACCACGTCACAAGCACAGCACAAACACGATGCAATCACCATGAAACTACAGATTTTATATAACGCTGTCCACACGTCACCACAGTTTGACCACATTTTGTCATCGCGATGTGGTGTGGTTCTGTACAGACTGCATTATGATGTGGTTAATCCCCTTAAGCATTAACCACATCAGGGTCGAACTGCTAATGGTACCAACCTCGAATGGGACGAACCTATAATGCAACGAAATGCGAATGGGGACAAAGAGCGCAAAACCCATCGTGTCGCTGTCTATGTATAAATGCTAAAGTAAAAAAGAATATCATACTACTTTTCTTGGAATTTAGTTTCTTAATTCCTTACACAAGATAAAATTATTATCTGAGCGACGAAAAGAAAAGAAAAACCAGGAAAAGAATTTTATCTAAAGTTAACATTATTTTTGCGGCAAAAAAGGGTTTGTTAAAGAATTTTTAACTGCAGAACTGAGGAGAATTTCAAAGAGTGTTTTTCTTTTCTTAGTAGTGTTGAATTTAATTGTCTAGGAATAATGCGGTATTCAACAAATATTTTCTGAAGTATAATACTCGTATAATAGCATTATTGTCCATTAACCATTTTTATACCATGTATTACGCAAATAAATATTTTATTATTATTTTTCTTTATTCATTTTTTTCTCCTATATGTTTACATTTTAAAATATTTTTACAAAAACAAAACAAAAAAAAAAAACATTTAAAAATATAAATAATAGTGGCCCACCGGTATCGGGAACAGGGTCCAAGCTACCGGCGGTCAGGGCTCTAGAGAAAGGAACCTCCTAACAATGCGCGCCGTGTTCAGAAGAACTGCTTTCTGAATCAGGCCCTTGATCCAGCTGCCTAACGAGAGCCTCCTTAGATGTTGGTCGAGGCTCTTGGCAATTAAGCCATGGGCCGACACGACTATCGGCACAATGATCGCTGAATCCACATCCCACATATCGACAACCTCGTGAGCCAAATCAAGATACTTGAGTTGCTTATCTTTCTCAGCTTTCACGAGGTTCCCGTCATGTGGGACGGTTATGTCAACAATCATTGCGCGCCGCTCAGATCGATCCACCACCACTATATCAGGTCTATTTGCTACAATAGTTCTGTCAGTGATGATGGATTGATCCCAGTACAGTGTGATATTGCCACTTTCAAGAACTGGGTCGGGCACATACCTGTAGTACGGCACTTCTGATTCCACAAGGTTGTATTTCAGAGCAAGTTGCTGATGGATAATCCTGGCTACAAGGTTATGTCTATGCAAGTATTCTCCGTTAGCGAGATGAGAACACCCGGAAATAATGTGACGGATTGATTCACCAGGACGGTGGCATGCCCGACATATGTCAACCGTGCCATCCTTCACAATAAATCTCCGGTAGTTATTAGTCATCATAACTTCATCCATAATTGCACAGACAAAACCCTCGGTTTCTCCAAAGAGGTCCCCAGATCGTAGCCAGGCCACGGACGCTGACAAATCTACATCAGGCCCATGTAGGGCCCGGAAAAAGCGCCCGTGAAGCTCCTTGCTTTGCCATACCTCCATGCGATCATTAGTGTCAAGCACTGCAGGTTTGCGCCAGTTCTCTTTAGCCAAGGAGAGCGGAGTGAGGCCCTTGTCCACCGCTACTACATCTCGATGCATTCCCACGTCGGCTTTTAGGAAATATTCCCTGAGATTGCATATCTCGCGATTGTGGAGAGTCTTAGCGCTTAGAAAACCTCGACCTCCACATTTTCGCGGGATATACAATCTCATAACCGAAGACCGTGGGTGATGCATTCGATATGCAGTCAGCAATGTACGGATCCTCCTATCCAGGGCATCAAGTTCTGTTTGAGTCCATTTGAGTATGCCAAAAGTGTACATCAAGACTGGCATGACCCAGCCGTTGAAGGCGCGCACCTTATTACCACCTGATAAAAGGCTATTAAATACTTTTTTCAAGCGGCCAAAGAAACGCTCCTTCAACGATTGTTTCATGTCAATAACATTGATGCCCAACGCTTCCGACATACCCAAATACTTATAGGTTTCGGTTGCTGAGAGGGATCTAAGGCTTATGGAATCCGAGAGTTGGGTGCTCACGGATTCCACAATCCCCCCACGCTTTACATGCATGACCGCACATTTGTCCACACCAAACTCCATCCTGATGGCGCTACTGAAGGTTTGAGTTATCTTCAGTAGCTTCATCAGTCGCAAATTGTTGGGGGCAAAGAGTTTAAGGTCATCCATGTAAAGGAGATGAGATATAACCTGACCGCCTCTCCTCAATCGATAACCAAGGCCTGAATCCTCCAGCAGTGTGCTAAGAGGATTCAGGGCCAAGCAGAACCAAAGTGGACTCAAACTATCACCCTGGAAAATACCTCGCTCTATCCTTATCGGTTCGCTAGTTCTCTGGATATGCCGACATCCTGGATAGCGAAGGACTGTCCTCCATTGCCTCATACACGACATCAGGAAAGTGCATAGAGTTGTATCAACTTTATACAACTCCAGCACTCTCATGAGCCATGTATGTGGCACCGAGTCATAGGCCTTCTTATAGTCTATCCAACATGTCGACAGATCCTTTCGAGAACGGCGAACCTGTTGGCTAATGGCCATATCAATGAGGAGCAGCTCCTTAGTACCGCGGGACCCGTTCCTACATCCATTTTGAGAAGCAGACATGATAGAATTTTCATCAATGTGTTTACTAATTTTAGCTCTCAAAATGGATGTAAGAACTTTATATAAAGTTGGTAGACACGTTATAGGTCTGTAATTTTTGGGTTACGCAGTACTACCTGATTTGTGGAGCAGGTGGGTTATTCCTGTCGTCAGGAATTCGGGTAGTGATCCAGACTCTACGGCTGACTGGAACAAAGCCGCCAGGCGAACGTGCGACCTTTTGAACCACTTGATCCAAAAGTTGTGCAGTCCGTCCGACCCTGGAGATTTCCAGTTCGGTAATGGACGGACTGCACGTGCTACGTCTTCGGGGCTAATTGAAATTGCCTCCATTTCTGTTATGGGATCACACGTTCGCTCGACGACTTCGGTCCATTCACCTTCAGTATGGCTGACAGGTACCGACCAGATACTACGCCAAAATGAACACATGGCGTCATCATCTGGCGGATCCCCGTCAGCTTGGCCTGGTCGCTCCCAAGACCTGTAAACCCACCTTTCATCTCTTTGGAACGTGCGATTCTGATTATATCGGTCCACACGCCGCTTATACCTACGGATACGGCTTGCCCACGCATACACTTTCTGTTTCAGGAAGTCGATGCGCTCCGTGACACGGGAAAGGTAATCCCGAGGATTTATATCAGTCCCCGAGAACGCCCGTCTCACAAAGCGCATCACTCTAGGGCGAGTGTTGCCCTCCCTGAAACAGATAAGTTTTCCGATGAGTGTTCTGGCCCCACCAATACGTCGTTCAATCCTGTACTGCCATGCCGGTATGGCTGGTTTGGGTCGTGTAGTTCTTTCATCCGAGAATTTTACGTGAGCTACACGACATGCCGCTACAGCCGCACAATACAGGATTGAATGAGCATCAGTTAGGTCTTCGCAGTTATCAAAATAACTTGACAACTGCGAATTCAGAACAGCCACCAGCATCCTATTTCTGTTATGCATGGGCAAACGAGGTAATCGTGGTCTAAGTTCAGGCGACATGAAACGATACTCTTGAATCGCACCCTCCAAAGCACTCCTCATTTCGTCACTGCACTGGATACTTACATTAGTAACCACGTCATCGCTCACTACGTCATCGTTACTGGGTATTTGGTTGGACTGTGGTGGAGCCACAGTCTGTGACGGTGGGGCAATGACATGGTTCCTCTGCATTTCAATTCGCAAGCGATCAAGTACAGAGTCGTCCAACATACGGTTACGTTGGATGACCCGCACCTGATCCGTTAGTCGTTGTGCCGACACGTTGACAGCTGGCTCTAGTACCTGAAACAGAGAGAGCATCCGAACACGGTACGCGGTCAGGTTGTTTCCTCCCTCTGTAGCCCCATAGTATGAGCGCATGACATTTTCATTGATGGATTGAGTCCATCGCATGCACTGCACACTTCCGCCGGGAGCTGGGACCCTATCGGAGGCCGATGGGCCTCGAGGTCCGAAGCATTCCGGTGGCCGGCGACCTCCCCGTCGGCGCGCAGGTGGTGGTGTCGTTGGCGGGGAGAAATACTCGTCGCTCGAGCTCGACGCAACTGTCACAGCCGGTGTCACAATGTTCACATTGGTCCTGGGTTCCAGCGGCGGCGAGGCGGAGATGAGCGACGAGCCCGGAGATGGTGGTTGTGTGGTAAAGTTTCTGGCTCGGCTTCTAGTCAGCATTATGTCAATTATAGGTGACACATTTTATTTAGGTATGTTTCCCATTTTATTTTTGAGTCCGGTTTTTTATTATTATTATCAGATTTTTCATTTTGCACATTATGTAAAAAATAACTGTTTAAAATCAAATAAATATTAAGGAATATAATTTTAAAATAAAATTGATGAAAAAAAATGTCTTGTCACTTTGACACTCGAGCCACAGACAATTTATTATTATTATTCGTTTATTCATTTTTAAACATATTATTAAATTTTTAAATATTTCTTACAAAAAAGTAATAAAAAACATTTAAAAATATAAAAATAGTGATCCGCCGGTGTGGGAGCAGGGTCCAAGCTACCGGTGGTTAGGGCTCCAGAGACAGGAACCTCCTCACAATGCGAGCCGTATCGAGGAGAACTGCCTTCTGAATCAGGCCCTTGACCCAACCCCCTAATGAGAGCCTCGAAAGATGTTCGTCGAGGTTCTTTGCCATCAGGCCATTGGCAGTAACGACAATCGGCACAATGATAGCCGAGCTCACATTCCACATATCGACAACCTCGCGCGCTAGGTCCAGATATTTGATTTGTTTATCTTTCTCAGCTTTCACGAGGTTCTCGTCATGCGGGATGGTAACATCGATTATCACTACGCGGCGCGCTGATCTGTCTATCACTACTATGTCAGGCTTATTAGCGATAATAGTCCTGTCAGTAATGATAGGCAGATCCCAGTACATCGTGACATGGTCTTTCTCGAGAACTGGGTCGGGCACATACTTGTAGTACGGTACTTCGGAATCAACAAGTTTGTATTTTAAAGCAAGTTGCTGGTGGATAATCCTGGCTACTAGGTTATGCCTGTGCAAGTACTCGCCATTAGCAAGACGAGAACAACCAGAGATAATATGTCTGATCGACTCACCCGGACGGTGGCATGCCCGACACACGTCAACCGTCCCGTCTTTCATAATATGTCTCCGGTAGTTATTCGTCAGCATAACTTCGTCCATAATTGCACAGACAAAACCTTCAGTTTCCCCGAAGAGGTCACCGAAACGTAGCCAGGATACGGACGCTAGAAAATCTACATCGGGCCCATGAAGAGCCCGGTAGAAACGTCCGTGAAGCTCCTTGCTCTGCCATACCTTCTTGCGATCTTCCGTAGTGAGTACTACAGGTTTGCGCCAGTCCTCTTTAGCCATGGATAACGGGGTGAGTCCCTTGTCCACCGCGACCACATCTCGGTGCATACCCACGTTCATATTCACAAAATATTCTCTAAGACTGCACACCTCGCGGTTGTGGAGGGTCTTAGCGTTTAAAAAGCCTCGACCCCCGCACTTCCGCGGGATGTACAGCCTCATCACCGATGATCTTGGGTGATGCATCCGATTTGCGGTCAACAGTGTACGGACTCGTCTATCCAAGGCGTCGAGTTCAGATTGAGTCCATTTGAGTATGCCGAAAGAGTACATTAAAACCGGCATGACCCAACCGTTGAAGGCGCGCACCTTGTTTCCGCCCGAAAGAAGGCTATTTAAAACCTTTTTTAGACGTCCAAAGAAGCGCTCCCTCAACGATTGTTTCACTTCCGGTACATCAATGCCTAACGCTTCCGACATACCCAAATACTTGTAGGTCTCGGATGAGGAAAGTGATCTAAGGTGTATGGAATCTGAAAGCTGAATCCCTTCAGATTCCATAATCTCCCCTCGCTTTACATGCATGACTGCACATTTGTCAACACCAAATTCCATCCTGATGGCACTACTGAAAGTTTCAGTTACCTTCAGTAGCTCCATTAGTTGGGCACGCCGCAATCGCGGCGGTAAGACCCCTCTTTGAGGAGTGGCTGGATAGGCGTCACGGCGTCCTTACCTTCCGCATGACGCAGGTCCTCACCGGACACGGAAGTTTCGGGAGGTTCCTGTGTCTGATAAGGAGGGAGGAAACGCCTGGGTGTCACCACTGCGAGGACCGTCCTGAGGACACGGTGGAGCATACGGTGCAGGACTGCCCCGCTTGGGCGGAGCATCGCCGTGTCCTCACGACGGCGATAGGCGGAGACCTCTCGCGCCCGGCATTGGTCGAGGCCATGCTGCGGGGCGAGACGGAGTGGGAAGCGGTCGCCTCCTTCTGCGAAGCAGTCATGCTCGCGAGGGAGGAGGCGTGCCGCGTGAGGGAGAGAACAGTGTCCTCCCTCCGACCCACCCGCAGTGGTAGACGCCCACGGCGACGGACGTCGCCAGACGATCTCCGGCCACCGTAGGCGCGGGCATGCGGGCAGCGAGTAATGGGCGACTCGCTGCCCGACCATGGACCATGCCCGGGTCGACGGCGCGTTGTGTTCCACGCGCGCCTCAAGGAGTGTCAGCAAACTGACGGGGCCTGTAGAGGGCCAGAGCCTGCCGGGGTCGCGGGTCTTACCCATCACCGTAACCCCGGTACGTAAAGGGCTCGTGAAGGACACCGTGGATTTTAGTCAGTACAAGTCTGACAGTCCCTCCCGCCCTGCCCTGGGTGGGAGGACTCATTTGATGATTTTACCACGCTAAAAAAAAAAAAAAAAAAAAAAAAAGCTCCATTAGTTGCAATTTGCTGGGGGCAAAGAGTTTCAGATCATCCATGTATAGAAGGTGAGATATGACCTGACTACCTCTCCTCAACCGATAGCCTAGACCTGAGTCCTCCAGCAATGTGCTTAGAGGATTCAGGGCTAAGCAGAACCAAAGTGGACTCAAACTGTCACCCTGGAATATTCCCCGCTTTATCCATACAGGTTCATCGTTAGCCTGGATCTGTCGACATCCTGGATAGCGAAGGACCGTTCTCCATTGCCCCATACATGACTCAAGGAAGGCGCGTAGAGTTGCATCTATCTTGTACAACTCCAGCACCCTCATGAGCCATGCATGTGGCACCGAGTCGTAGGCCTTCTTATAATCTATCCAGCATGTGGACAGATTCTTGCGAGATCGACGAACCTGTTGGCTTATGGCCATGTCAATGAGGAGTAGCTCCTTAGTACCACGGGACCCGTTCCTACATCCATTTTGAGAGGCAGACATAATGGAGTTACTTTCAATATGTGTGTTAATTTTCACTCTCAAAATGGATGTAAGAAGTTTATAGACCGTCGACAAACAAGTGATCGGTCTATAGTTCTTGGGTTCCGTGGTACTTCCAGATTTGTGGAGCAGGTGGGTAACACCAGTTGTTAGAAACTGTGGTAGCGACCCAGACTCTAAGGCTGACTGGAATTGAGATGCCAGACAAGTGTGTGAACTATTCAACCATTTTAGCCAAAAGTTGTGCAGTCCGTCCGGTCCCGGTGATTTCCAATTCGGTAACGAACGGACTGCTCTTGCTATATCTGATGGTGTAATGGTTATGGGTTCCATTTCTGGTATAGTCTCACACACCCGCTCGACATCACGCATCCAATCAGCCTCAGTATGACTGACGGGTACCGACCAGATGTTCCGCCAGAATGTACTCGTGGCGCCGTCATCTGGACGGCACAGGTCAGCCATGTTTTGTTCAGGTCGCTCCCAAGCTCTATATACCCACCTCTCATCGCTCCGGAACATGCGGTTCTGCGAGTACCGGTCAACCCGTCGCTTATACCGCCGAATACGACTTGCCCATGCACAAACTTTTTGCTTCAGGAAGTCGATGCGCTCTGTGATACGGGATATATATTCTTGAGGACCGATCCCAGTCCCCAAGAATGCCCTTCTCACAAAGCGCATCACACGTGGTCGTGTATTTCCCTCCCTGAAGCAATATAGTTTGCCGATGAGCACCCTGGCCTCGCCGATACGACGCTCAATCCTGGTTTGCCAGGCTGGTACAGCTGGTTTTGGTCGATTAGCTCCGTCACTATCCGGAAACTTGACATTTGCCAATCGACATGCCGCAACAGCCCTGCAAAACAGGATCGAATGTGTATCGACAAGATCCTCGCTGCTCTCGAAAATATTCTTAAGCAGCGAGTTCAAGGCACTCACCAGCGCCCTATTTTTTTTGTGCATGGGTAATCGTGGTAATCGGGGTCTAAGCGTAATGGGAGTTGAGCGGTACTCACTAAGCGCATCCTCCAGTGCGCTCCTCAATCGTTCGTTGCACTGGCTACTTACCGTGGCAACCGGATCATCCTCCTCCACAACAGAAGCAATAACAGACCGCGGCGGAACTCTATTTGCAGACACGGACGCCGCTGGTGGTGGTGGAGTTAAGATGATACGGTTGCTTAGTACTTCGGAGCGCAGCCTATCAAGCGCGGTGTCGTCCAACATGTGATTACGTTGGATGACCCGCACCTGATCCGACAGTCGTTGGGCCGAGACGTTTAGGGTTGGTTCAAGCACCTGGAACAGAGACAACATCCTAGCACGGTATGCAGTGAGGTTAGTTCCTCCCTCTGTAGACCCGTAGTATGCGCGCATGACATTCTCATTTATGGACTGAGTCCATCTCATGCGCTGCACACAACCACCGGCAGCGGGGACCCGGCTCGGGGCCGGTTGGCCCCTAGATCCCAAGCTCCGCGGTGGCCGGCCTCTCCCCTGCCGACGTACAGGTGTTGGCGACGTCGGCGGGGAGAAATATTCGTCGCTCGAGCTCGACGCAACTGCTGCCGCCGGTGACGCAGGTGATCCGGTGTCCGGCGGCGGCGAGGCGGAACTAAGCGACGACTCCGGGGGTGGTGGGCGTGCGCGTTGTGCTCTGGCTCTCGTTAACATATCGTTTCTTCCGATTTCATTTCATTTTCAGTTTTTTCTTTTCATGACATCTGTCATAATTCGTTTTTGCATTTGGTTTCCAATATTTTGTGGTTTTCATTTTTACGAGTTGTTATTTATTTTAGAAAACTCTATTTCGCAGAGTGGTGCAGAACTATTTACACTTTTTAAATATAATTTCCTTGAAATAAAATTCGGAGATTTTCTTAAACTTGACTTATGTCAACGAGGGTTGCCAGTTTTTTTCTTATTATTATTATTATTAAAACTACATCGGTCACAAAATAACTAAGTCAGTAAAATAAGTTGATTGATCAGGAAAATGTACAAAAAATAGACCAAGCCAAGGCATAGTCGACGGAGCCCCTCTGGGCAGGGCTCCCATTTCTGTCTGCAATGTTTAAAAGAACCCAACCAAACCGAACCTTGGGTTGCCCCCAAAACTAAAAAACTTGAGTTGCAATATTCGTGGCTGAGTTAGTAATTTTATGGCCCCGTTTTCAAATACCCCTTAGCGAGGCAATGGCAATCTATAAGTTTGTTTCGCCCAGAATTGGGAACGAATTTGGCGTACTTTTTTAGGTGGCGTAATATCATCAAATAAGTCCTCCTGCCCTTGGTGAAGCTCAAAAGAATCTTAGTCACGTACTGACTGGGCAGTATGGAGGGAGCGACTGTCGCAACCGAGGTCCGGGCACGCCGCAATCGCGGCGGTAAGACCCCTCTTTGAGGAGTGGCTGGATAGGCGTCACGGCGTCCTGACCTACCGCATGACGCAGGTCCTCTCCGGACACGGAAGTTTCGGGAGGTTCCTGTGTCTGATAAGGAGGGAAGAAACGCCTGGGTGTCACCACTGCGAGGATCGTCCGGAGGACACGGTGGAGCATACGGTGCAGGACTGCCCCGCTTGGGCAGAGCACCGCCGTGTCCTCACGACGGCGATAGGCGGAGACCTCTCGCGCCCGGCATTGGTCGAGGCCATGCTGCGGGGCGAGACGGAGTGGGAAGCGGTCGCCTCCTTCTGCGAAGCAGTCATGCTCGCGAAGGAGGAGGCGGGCCGCGTGAGGGAGAGGACAGCGTCCTCCCTCCACCCCAGCCGCAGTGGTAGACGCCCACGGCGACGGACGTCGCAAGACGATCTCCGGCCACCGTAGGCGCGGGCATGCGGGCAGCGAGTAATGGGCGACTCGCTGTCCGACCATGGACCATGCCCGGGTCGACGGCGCGTTGTGTTCCACGCGCGCCTCAAAGAGTGTCAGCATAGTGACGGGGCCTGTAGAGGGCCAAAGCCTGCCGGGGTCGCGGGACTCACAGATTACCGTGACCCCGGTACGTAAAGGGCTACTGAAGGACACCGTGGATTTTAGTCAGTACAAGTCTGACAGTCCCTCCCGCCCTGCCCTGGGTGGGAGGACTCATTTGATGATTTTACCACGATAAAAAAAAAAAAAAAAAAAAAGTCACGTACTGACTAAAAACCACCTGATTTCTCCAGTTGTTCTTTGTGTTCTGTTTAGACAGTTTCACGACCCCGGCAGGCTCTAACATGTACCCTGTCGTGTATTTTTTAAAACCAAGGCATAAAATTTATATTTAACCCTATAAACAAGATTATATCTATACCTACCATCATTCTTGTACCCGTGTTGAAAGCATGGTCATTATTATTCAGAATCACGGAACGCGGCCGCGCTGTTGCGTATTAGACACGTTTTGATACGCTGCGTACTGGCGTATACTGTCGCATCGTGCCGCGTATTATGTAAAGATGAAGAGTTAAGAATAATAAAGGAAGTATGTTATAGGAGGGAAGTGTTGTTGGCTTTCAGCGTTTTTCTCGACGTTGTAAAGGAGTATTTCACTTGGCTTACTTTTAAAAGCTACTAGGGGACCAGTCGGTCGCGGGACTGTACGAATTACCGTGACCCCGGAACGTAAAGGGCTATTGAAGGACACCGTGGATATTAGTCAGTACAAGTCTGACAGTCTTTCCCGCCCTGCCCTGGGTGGGAGGACGCATTAGATGATTTTACCACGATAAAAAAAAAGGGTACAGTGTCCGTCTTATACGCTCGGACGCGAGGTATGATGGGAAATCACACACTTAAGGCAAACTTAACACAATAATAACGTGGCGCAAACGCCAACAGGACGCCATTTGTTAATGGCCGCTGGCAAATGACGTTCTGACGGCGCTTGCGCTACGTTAGTGTTGTATTAAGTATGCCTAAAGAGTGTATGTCCCCATTATACTTCGCGTCCCCGTCTTATACACTGTTTCCGTCTTATACACTGTTCCCCTACATGATCTACAATAGTTTTTCTCAGTGAATTTAAATGTTTGTAAATTCTATCCACATTTTTTTTCAAATACTGCTCTACGTGACCAAACAGTATAAGCATACTTTTTTAAATTCTGCAATCAAGCATGACTTTCAATCCGGCCGGATCCGGTGGGATAAACTTAATTCCGGAAATAACATTAATTTGTGACCCGCATACATTTTCTGGGTCAAAATTATCGTATTTTCCTTTCTGAGGTTTTCTGGTGAATCAATTTAAAGCTTTTAAATTCGGTTTTAAGTACCTATTTCTGTATATTATGCTTATTTAAATGTCTTGCTGATGTTGATATGCGTTGCGGTTTTAGCACAAAAAGGGCTACCGAAATAAAAAAAACAAAAGAAAAACGAAGAGAAGGAGGTATTTAAGGACACCGTGGATATTAGTCAGTACGAGTCTGACAATCCCTTCTGTCCCGCCCTAGGTGGAGTCATTTTGTGGTTTTATCACGATAAAAAAAAAAACGCCGGGTTGCACTCTGGGAGTGCCGGCAGAAGTGAAAACTTGAATAGTAATTGTTGGAAATATCTTGTTAACAGATTTTAGTAAAACTCGCAAAAATGGTTGACTTTTTATTTCAATAATTTTCCAATGTGACGTACATCTTTTATAAACAATGTTACCTAGCAACGAATGTATCCAGCATACAAACTTCTTTAAAAGTAATAAAGTCACACGAACATTCACGCAAGCGCCCTGCGCCATCCTACGCTTTTTCGGTCAGGGTCACGTGTCCTGACGCGAGTGTCCTGACGCGAGGTTAAGATTTTATACCCATTACCGAAAAGTGCTCAACGCCGCTAAAGAATTTTTGACTTCAAAAAACATAAAGCCATGTGGTTACATCAGTAGAACTAAAAAAATACCAGCACATTCAGTACCATAAACAATATCCTAGGTCCACCTTGTGGTTCCATTTATGAAAGAAAAAAACAAAATTACGGCTGCGATCTTTGCACACGGATCGCCAAAAAAACTGGCACAAACATTTCCCACATTAGATTTACCTACTCTGGTGCAGAAAGATTTAAAATGCGTTCTAAAATAGAACTTATATTCTCAACAAACAAGCCATAGACAGCAGTTATTTATAACTAACTTTATGCCATCCAAACACAAGCTATTATGAACCTTGCCTTATCAAAAATAAGGTTGAATTTCATTTGGAGTCCACGTTGGTATTTATGATTTACAGCTGCGGGCGAAGGGCGGAGTAAAAAAGGCTGAAAATTCGTGTTTAACTGAAGAACATTAATATGAGAGAAGTATGCGTTTGACCGAAGCAAACATGAAATTATATACCTATGATATGATCATTTTTTTTCACTTTTTTTGCAAAGAAATGAAGTACTATACGTTTTTTAATTGGACGCAAATGAAATGCGTTTCGAGTGGATAATAAATTTCACTGAGGCTATGGAGAGCTGGCAACGTCGGAAATTGCTGTTAAATATTTCGTGGTTTTGATTAATTAAGTCGAAATTATTCAATATAGACGTTTTACGGCATTTAGCTTTACATTCCTGGAATTTCGTAAATGGAATTTTGGAATTATAGGTATCCAAAAATATTTAATATTACATTAATTATAAAGTACTAGCTGTACCCTGCCCCGCTTCGCTGTGGCACAAAAAACTGTTTTTTCAACAAAAAAAAAAATAGATAAAAACAATCCTTGATGCGGATTATATATCATGCTAAAATTTGTTCTCATGTGACAGCGTCATTACGACTGCGGTTGTCAGCGAGTGTTATCCTCGCTTCCGGTAGATGGCGCGGTCACTGGTACAGAGCTGATCGTTAAAAAAACTGTTTTTTCGCGGTTGCGGATATGTGACTGATGCAAAAAATAGATAAAAACAATCCTTGATGCGGATTACATATCATGCTAAAGTTTCAGCTCAATCAGTGCAGTACTTTTTGAGTTTTTAAAGCATACACAAACCAACATAACATTTTATATATATACTAGCTGTACCCTGCCACGCTTCGCTGTGGCACAAAAAAAAACAGTTTTTTCAAAAAAAAAAATGATAAGAACAATCCTTAATGCGGATTATATATCATGCTAAAATTTCAGCTCAATTGGTGCAGAACTTTTTGAGTTTTTGAAGCATACACAAACCAACATAACATTTTTATAGATATAGATAGATATACGTTGTCAGGTATATAGAGATGGACATAAGTTACCTTTCGCCTCAAAAAACAAAGAAACTTGAAACTAATGTCGTTTCTTTAACAATGTAAACTGGAGATAGATATATTTATATAATATGGATATATATATATATACCTAGATATAGTTTTAAAAAGAATGATCACATATTATTGCATCGAGCATAGCATACAGGATGATTTTTTAACTGGGCGTGGATAGCTACGGATAATTATTACTATCCGAAACTATGAGAAATATCAAAAATAATGAAAGGACTCACGAGGCCGATTTTGCCGAAAACTAAAACTGCATCATTGGATGTTTGAAATATTAATAAGCTTGGCCCTTAATCGAACCCTTTGATTTTGGAAGAAAAAACACAGTCTCTATTATAAAACCATTCGACAGTGTCTCTAATAGAAATCAAATTCTAGGAAGTAATGACATACAATGATGCAGTTTTAGTTTTTATCTAAATCGGTCTCGAGACTCATTTCTTTATTTTTCGATATTCCTCAGAAGCTCGTATTTTCGGATATAGCCATCCACAACCAGTTGGAAGATTCACCCTGTATATTTTTGAACTGTTCATGATCATTTATTCACACGCTCACAACATTTTGAATCCCTAACAGTGCCAATATATTAATGAACTCGACTGTACCAGCCTGACGGTTATCATCAAAACAGGCTACGACAAAGTTAATTATTATTTGTGGATAATTTTGTTATTAGCATCAAAGTCAATATGGGCACTCCCGGGAAATCAAATAAACAATGTCAAACGTACACTGTTTATTAGCGGCGGGAAATTAAATTGGCGGATAGAAATTATATTGCGTTGTTGTATAAAAATGAATTATTACTTTATTTTTTTTGTTCACCAAAAGAATTTACAGGGAAACGCCGGGAAAAGAGACCATCTCAGACGAGAACCTCCCTCCGTGGTTCTCACATGAATTGACCAAAACAATGTAACTTTAAAAGTAACAGTGACCTCTGAGTTTGTTCAGCTGTTTCTTCTCAGTTTCTCACGAAACCGACTTCATCTAGTTCGCAAAAAGTAGAAGAAGTGTTTTGTAAACCTACTTGCATAAATAGATAAATATCATTATATTTCACTTCATTTCATTTCACTTCACTTCGTTTCATTTCACGTCAATTCATTTACTATAAGAGCAAACGTCGTTGGTAAGTTTCTTCAGATATTTATCTGCGTAGTACTTGCAACCCGTCAAGACAGCGGAGCTATTGTCTACGGATACAGCCTTGTGGGCAGCGCTGCCTTACAGTCGAAACCACAGTTTGATATTCACTAAGCTGCTAACAGCAACGTGGCACTATCTTAAGGCTATCTCTCGACGAAAAACTCGTCTTAGCATACAGTCTAGTATTAGTCTTTTAAAGAATAGCATTTTTTTATCGTGGTAAAATCATCAAATGATTCCTCCCACCCAAGGCAGAGCGGGATGGTAGATGCCCACGGCGACGGACCTCGTAAGACGATCTCCGGCCACCGTAGGCGCGGGCATGCGGGCGGCGAGTAATAGGCGACTCGCTGTCCGACCATGGACCATGCCCGGGTCGAGGGCGCGTTGTGTTCCACGCGCGCCTCAAGGAGTGCCAGCGTAGTGACGGGCCTGTAGAGGGCCAAAGCCTGCCGGGGTCGCGGGACTCACAAATTACCGTAACCCCGGTACGTAAAGGGCTACTAATGGACACCGTGGATTTTAGTCAGTTCAAGTCTGACAGTCCCTCCCGCCCTGCCCTGGGTGGGAGGACTGATGATTGTACCACGAAAAAAAAAAGGTAGAACGGGAGGGACTGCCAGACTCGTACAGCTAAAATCCACGATGTCCTTCAATAGCCCTTTACGTTCCGGGGTCACGGTAATTCGTGAGTCCCGCGACCTTTAAAGAATAGCATAGCTGATAAATGAACATGGGCAAAACAAAAGCGTGGCGTGAGTTTATAAATGTAGAATGGATGGCTTTGTTATATTAGTTTATTCAAAATTAATTTGCATTTCAATTTCACGAAGTGATACGTTTTATACGGGATCGAATAACTTTTTTAAAATATCAAAATAATTGCATGCATGGAGTTAAATTATCAAATTGAAACAATACGTTTCTATTTGATTACAAATACATAGGAGATTGTTGGCGATTTTATTTTCATAATTGATGTAAAAAACATAACCCTCCTTCTGGCGCAGTCGGGTAAAAAATACACTAGTAAAGTAAATGTTATAAAACAAAGTCGCTTATGTATGTTTGTGCGCGTATAACTACCGAACGACTGCACCAAATAGGATTATTATTTTTTGTTATATTTGTTATTATCAGAACAAGGTTTGTATTTTAGAAAGATTTCGGAAAATCAAACCAAGGTGTAAGGGGCGAGTCTCCAGTCATTTTTATAAATCAACAATAAAAATTAATATAAATTCGCAATTGGCTCACAAATACTGTGTTACTACTGTTTTAAAAAATAGGATAAGAATGTCCTCTTTTTTTTACGTGGTTAAATCGTCCATATATCCTCTGACCCTGGGTGGGGAGCGGGAGGGACTGTCAGACTCGTACTAAGAATCTCCTCAAAACAGGAGTGGTTAATGGGTTATGTTAACGTAAAGGTCAATTAAAGGTACAGTGTGGGTTTAATACAGTAAAATTCTGACACTCTCCTTCAATATAATTTACATAGAGTTAGAGAAGTCTTTTGACGACTTCTCACTCCCCTTAAAACTCTTTAGGCTATAAACTATCCAGCACAATGTGCCCTATACATACAGGCTTACCCATGACAAAAATATTCACACATGCCAAACGAAGCCATTTTCACTGTGACAAAAAGAACGTCACAATTAAAATAACGACAATGGGTTCCCTATATTCGGATATAAAAACTTTTTAGCAGTCGAAATGGTTCGTTGCGCATTAACCATAAAGTTAATTTGTCACATTTTTAACCGACTTAAAAAAAATTGACTGTCAGTTCGTCCTGTATGTATGTATGTTTGTCCGCGATTATCTCGCGGTTAGTTAAACCGATTTTAATGCGGTTTTCAGAAAAGTGTTTGTTACATTCATTCATTCATACATATATAACACTAATGGATATCCCGTGACGTTGCCCGCATGGATCAGTTTTTGCTTACTTGGATTGTTGATTCTCAAAGACGCCCATTTTACGAATAATTTTGTTGAATATCTAAACTAAAAAGAGTAAAACTATTACCGACTTTATAACCAAACACAAAAAAGTGTAAAATATTGTTTCTTTCCGAAGTCGGTGGCTTTGTTTTTTATTTCATTGACTATGGCCACCGATTTCCGAAAGAATAATAATACTTTATTATTTAACACTAAAAAACAATTGAAAAAATACATAATATTATGGTTAAAACAAAATAAAATAACAGATTTCGTACAGATTCTCCTTTGTGTCCTAATTTTCATTAATTTTGTGCCTCTTCTTTAATTTTTCTGCCATCCGTCTTAAAAAAAAACGATGTGCCGAATTTACAGTTTTCAAAATTAATAAATAAAAATTGTGGCGAATTACACAAATACTTTTTTCGTGGCGTATTAACGTTGTGGCAAATGTGCAACAACCCGTCGAAATAGCCCTTGGAAATAACAGTTAAACAATTTCGTGCTCGTTTTAACGAAAATTGCATCGGATAAAATATGGACTCCTTATATTTTGTATTGGAAACCCGTTCGATGTACATTTTTCAGTTCATAAAATGTTATTTATGTATCTACTTTCACGTACAAGTGGTCGAATCAACATTTGTTATGGATGTGGTATAGGGATGAAACCCGTCTTGAATTTAGATTTTAGGTGTGAGGAAATGTCATTTTATACGTTTTTTGAAGTGAAAACTTCTTTAGCGGCGTTGTGCACTTTTTTTGGAGTGGGTAAAAAATGTTAAACTCGCGTCAGGACACGTGACCTGATCGAAAATTCGTAAGACGGCCAGGGCGCTTGCGCGAATGTTCGTGTGTGTTTATTACTATTCAAGTTTTCACTTCTGCCGGCACTCCCAGAGTGCAACCCCTTGTTTTTTTTTTTGTTTGTTTCTTATATGACAAAGGTAGTGACTATGTCATTACATCAAATTACATTAAAAAAATGTAGTATCACAAATTTTTCGCATGTTATGAGTAGTGGCGCGGACTCCAAGGAGCTATCTGTCAAATCGTAATATCACTCATTCTTAGTTCGGGTCACCTTCGGGCTCATTCAAGGCCGAAACCACGGGTTACGTGCTTAGAGATCAGACCCCAAGAAACAGCCGTCAAAAACAGAGGTTTAATTTAAGGCGTAAGTCAATAAAGGAAAAAAATAAAGTAAAAAATAACTAAAATCCGACTACAAAATAGTCGGGTTTTAGTTATTTTTAACTTATTTTTTATTTACACTATTTTGGGGTTACATTTTTATTTATTTGATGTAATAATAAAAGAAAAGTAGCGAGTGATTTTCATATGTACTCATTAAGCCTTTTCATTTGAAACCCATGTTGACACTGTTGGAAACAGGCAAACTAACTAGTCAAAGCTATATAATGTATATATATTTCAAATGTGCTCATCAAACCCTTTATTTTTTTTTGGTTACAACTTCACATCCCCTAGAGGGCGCCGCATTGTATTTGGTGACACGTCACCTACCCTATAACCAGCGGACAACTGAGACGCTTCTAACGACACCTCATTTGTCATGTTACAATAAGTAGTTTAGAAGTTATGAGGGAACAAACAAACAAAGAGAGATAGAATAGATATTGTACAATTTATTGTACACCAAAATTGATAAAAAAAACGGTTTTACAATATTTTTTATTCTATGGTTACAATGGCGGTCTTATCGCTAACAGCGATATCTTCCAGACAACCTTTACATGAAATATGAATCATAGAAAAAAATACATACAAACAAACAAACACACATACCGGTCAAAATCATAACACTCCTTTTGGCTTTGCCGTAGTCGGTTATAAAGAAGAATACCTTCTTCCAAATACAGAGTAACTACAACACAAAAATTAAGCGCAGTAGATCACGATATCCGTTATCCTACGCGCCATTCCTCAAAGTTATCTACGACAGTTATAGGCTATTCCGTGCTTTGGAACTGAGGGTAGAAACAAATGCACTTCTAGAAATCTTTTGTACGTGATGTGTCTTAGTATTTTGGGGAACGTTGCTTATTTATATTTATTTAAGATGATTTGCTTCTGAATCTAATCTGGATGTCAAAGAGCAAGTCGACGATGGAGTGGGCTTAAGATGCCTGTTCATTCTAACTTTGAAGGGTTGCATGCGTTCGGGAACATAGACGCGCGTAGATCTACGCGCGTCGCATAATCTATCATGAGTTACATACTATGCACCTTTTTTTTAAGTACCACCCAGAGCAGAGCGGGATGGACTATCAGACTCGTACTGACTAAAATCCACGGTATCCTTCAATAGCCCTTTACGTATCGGATCCACGGTAAGTCGAGAGTACCGCGACCCCGGCAGGCACATACTATGCACCTTAGATTAAAAAATGTACATATTTGTAGTAGGCCATTGAGAATTGAAGCCAAAAACACGGGGTAAAAATTTACCCCGTCGTTCGATTCCTACGTAAAACAAGCGAACATCTCGGAAAACATTTAAACGTGTGCGTGGCGTTCACTCACACATTTATTAAAAAAGTGGCTTCACTTAAAACTTTTCGTTTTGTTTCGAACACGGAATCTAGAATTTTTTTAATCTAAGCTATGCACATTATAATTTTTGAAGAACTACGTTTTGCGTTAATTTAGTTTTTGACGATCAAGTTGGATCGTGAACCTGCCGCCATCTACTTAATATCACATAAACATTATTGTTGTTATTCTCATAATTAAGTACTTTTTATTCAAGATGAAAGGTACCCGACGTCCGTCTCTTAATATCTGGCTATTTTCAGCAGTCCAAATCGTTACACACAATAAACTTAAAAGTCTATACTATTTAAATCTGAACAATGTAATTAAATCATTCTAAAAATTTACAAAAAAGGCTGTACATGCAAAAAACCATTAACACTTAATATTTAATGACAAGGAAGTAAACATAGGCAAGCAAGAAGTTTTTTTTAAATAGTCCAATTCTTATTGCCTCTTAGAGAACCCTGACTTCAACCGCCAAATTCTAATTTAAAAGATCATCTGTACTAAACAAGGCTCTCTAAATTCAATGTTTCAAGTAACTGGAGTTCTACCAAGTGATTATGATCAAATTTAAACTTGTGGAATCGGAAATTTCTCGGCAAATGGGCCAAGTTCTGCCAACTGCCCGAAAGAAGGTGTTTCCTTGTCCAATTTGCAATAAAAATATTTTTAGGGTGCGTTACAGCTTTTTGGAAGGCGCTTTTATTTTTCTGATTTTGTGTCTCTTACTTTGAAGTTCCTTGTCCTATGGATTCATTCGTTCATGAGCCATTTTAAGGAATATGACTTTTAAAGCCTGGAAGATCAAAATTTCTTCCCATTTGCGGTTTTTGAGGAATTTAGGGTGCGCTACGGTTTTTTGGAGAGAGCCTCAATTTTTCAAGTTTTTTAGTCTACTTTGAAGTTCCTTGTGCTAAAATTCATTAGTTCATGAGCTATCTTAGAAATATAACTATTAAATCCTGGATGAGGAGCATTTCTTGTCTATTGCGGTTTTTAAAACAGAGATCGAAAATTTCCATAAACTTCAAGTTACTTATAGTTCGTTTTCTCCAAAACAGATAGTTTTATCATAAACTCACGTTGACATGATATGAATAATTATAACCGTAGTTTGTTTTTTACATTTCGACGATCCTTAATTTTGATTGGATTGGATTGGATGGTTTGATTCAATTCTATGTACACATAGAATTATTTCTAGAGCGGTTTGAACATTAAAAACGCTCTCCTGTAATCCTCGGTTTTTGACATGTCCGTTTGTACGTAGAGACCGTCGATGTATTATTTAATATTTGTTTTGACCCGATAAGTGTTTCCCTGTTGGTCAAAAGCGTCCGCTATGATCTTCCAGACATTGCTATATTATGCCATCTTTCATAAAAAATATTTCGTTTTGAACCACGTAAAATACTTTTGACTGTTGCCTGATGAGCCAGCGGTTCCGGCAGGCTTCGGACCTCTAAGGGGTACCCCGTCAGTTACTTTAGAGTGTTAATTAGGTACTAAAAATTGTCCTTGTAAAGTACCGTAATTAGCTGGGAATCAAACAAGACTTCGTGTTCAGCAGTAGCGCTTGCAACCACTAACCCAATGAAGCATTAGGTCCATTCTCATAAAACTTAAAAATCATAAATCCAAAACTACTCGAGCTAATCCTAAAACCAGCCAGCAGTATTCCGAAATTCGAATATTAAAATCCATTCCAGAAGCGAGGGGCGGTTACACGGAATTCCAAATTTAAATTGTCCAGTGCATTTGCATAGACACAGCTGTCGCACATTTCCATTTCAGCTCGGTTATCTATATGCAACGGACGGCTTTTGGCAGCCGATAATAGACTCTCCGCATGGTGTTTGAGTTAGAATAGCAGCCGTTTTGTTTTACAATTTTTTTCCGTAAGTTCTTATCTAAAGAGTGCTGATAGGACACTTTGACTGAAAGGCCCGCTGCCAGGCAGCTTGTTTGTATCGTTTATCGTTTCACAAAGTGTTTTTCAATTTTTCAGCATGAAAAAAAAATTTTGAAGAGGCATGAAGGATTCTAATTTTTTTCTTCGTCGAAGTTGGTAAAGTCCTTATTACGATATTGTATTGTACAGAAATGGCAAAGCTAAATATTCTGAAAGACAAAGGTAAGCTTTTTAAACGTACACATAAAGAGAAAGTCAACTGTGTGTACATTCCGTGTTGCAACAATATTAAAATAAAACAGATTAAAATAATTGGGGGTATTCATTCATTTAAATTTAATGATTTCTTCAAAATATTATTAGATCTTATTTTGTATCACACAAAAAACTTTGTAAGTTTTTGGGACGGAACCCTTCATAAATGTGATTCCGACTCGTACTTTGTCGATTTTACCCCTTTAGAGTTTAGAGATGAGCTTAAAACTCGGGCTGTCTGAATTTAAAACGTATTCGGCTTTTTCAAGAGAGTTAAATTACGAGCAACGAATTTAAAAATTCTAGTTCTATTTTTGAATCTTAATATCGGCTGCTAATTTTAAAAAAGTGTGCATTTAAATGGGAATTGGAAAACTGAATTCGATCTATTGTTTGTGTTTACAATAGCAAATATTATATCTGTGAAAATGTTTACTTGGTTTCTGTTATTCTCTCGCCGTTACTATTTTAAATATCAGTCTCATTCCAAGAAAGATAAACATCTGTTGAACGCTTTTTTTTTATCGTGCTAAAATAATCAAATGAGTCCTCCCACCCAGGGCAGAGCGGGAGAAACTGTCAAACTCGTACTGACTAAAATCCACGGTGTCCTTCAATAGCCCTTTACGTTACGAGGTCACGGTAATTCGTAAGTCCCGCGACCCCGGCAGGCTTTGGCCCTCTAGTGGGCTCCAGTCATTTTGCTGACACTCTTTGAGGCGCGCGTGAAACACAACGCACCGTCGACCCGGGAAATAAACACTTTCCTAAAAATAATAAAAATACTTTCCTAAACTTTACGTATTTGCCGCTAAGAATAAAGGCACAGTTCTTATGCGACCACAGATAGCGAACCGTCATTTCCAGAAGAGTTTCGTTGCGGTCTGTCATTGGAATTGGGATTCTGCGGTTTACGGTCTGCGTTGTCTTTCACAATTGTACTTTAAACATACTTGACATAGTTTTCCTGGGCCATCCAATTCTTACGCCACTTTAGCGTAATAGGTATCTATATGAATGGCCAGAAATTAATAAGCTCAGTCCAGATATATAGACAGAAGAGTGAATTTTCGTTTTCCTGTATTTTATAGATAGAAGTATTTGATGTTTTTTACGCAGTTACGCAAAAACAGCTGGACCGATTTTGATGTACACACCAGCACACTAAACTATCCCAATCCATCAAGTTCCTTTAATAGATTTTCAACTCTATCACGAATGGAAAATGTTCATATTCGATTGAGATAATTATCTGTCTAAAGTTAAAAATCTATTTAAGGAATTTGACAGATCAGATTAGCTTGTTTTGTCATCTTCATCAGACTGTAATGGTCCCGCTGCTAGGACAGGCCTCCTCTCTGTGAGAGGGTGTGGGCCATAATCTATCACGTGGACCCAGAGCGGGTTGATGGGATGGATGTCATAAAATGTCTACGAATTTTTGGTTCTACGACTTGCCGTTTCCTCACGATGTCATGTCGGCTTCATCAAGATGTTTTCTTTCACCGTTTTAGTTGGTATAAATACTTTGTTGCGAGTAAAAGATAGTATGCCCTGGCTGGAGGCCTTAAAATCTTAAGGCATCCACAGAAAAGTCCGGTTGAGCAGTACACGACCTAAAGAGGTCGACCTGCGAGATGCCATACACAAAAAAAAAGCTAGTACACCAACAATCAAAAACATTCTGTGTACGAGTACTAGATACACATTCATATCCTATTCCGTTTAAAAAACAACAAAAAAAAATGGCGATTGGCACTTTTTTCACGCCATTCCTCACACGCCAATTTTGCCGGAACATTCATCGCTCGTAAAGTTTTTTTTTTATTTTGTTTATGGGTTTTGTTTGTTGATATAATTATTGTGATATATAGCATGATAGAAATGCAGGATCTCTATTAGGATCTAATATCACACCAATATTTTTTCGTGTCGTTTAATAGTCGTAGATTTAGTTTGCAATACACTGTCAATTCAATAGAGCAGTCATTTACCAAAATGGCATTATAAAACGTATTGCGATATTAAATCATTATTAATATTTTATTTACGCTATTACTTGAGCAATGGTCGCGGAACTGTACGAATTACCGTGACCCCGGAACGTAAAGGGCTATTGAAGGACACCGTGGATTTTAGTCAGTACGAGTCTGACAGTCCTTCCCGCTTTGCCCTGGGTGGGAGGACTCATTTGATGATTTTACCACGTAAAAAAAAATTACTTGAGCAAAACAATAGAATATTACATTTAAGAAATTTATACACATAATATTAGTTAAAAAAAAAGTAAAAATGATAAGGTAGCCGCTATAAACATCTTGCGTTGTACAATTCAATGTAATTCAATGCAATTTTGTGTAAATTAATTCAATTTTATGTAACTTGTTGTAATTTCAAACGATTTAATGTTTAATGCAATGTAATGTTATATAATTTTATGTAATTTAACGTCGTTTATTTATTCATTTAAAAAACAGATCATGCAGTCTAATATTTTAACGTTTATATTCCAAATGCCACATTAGAAATCAAGTTTCCAATTACAATTTAAATTCTTTACCATTTCAATTGTTCGGGCACGCCGCAATCGCGGCGGTAAGACTTCTCTTCGAGGAGTGGCTGGATAGGCGTCACGGCGTCCTGACCTACCGCATGACGTCCTCACCGGACACGGAAGTTTTGGGAGGTTCCTGTATCTGATAGGGAGGGAAGAAACGCTTGGTTGTCACCATTGCGAGGATCGTCCGGAGGACACGGTGGAGCATACTGCCCCGCTTGGGCAGAGCACCGCCTTGTCCTCACGACGGTGATAGGCGGAGACCTCTCGCGCCCGTCATTGGTCGAGGCCATGCTGCGGGGCGAGACGGAGTTTATTCCATACAATTTACGTCATAACACTTCAAATAATATAAGCCCAAATACGTAGAATTCATGCTACCTTCAGAGGTGTTCTAGACGCCCACGGCGACGGACGTCGGCAGACAATCTTCGGCGATGTCCGGCGATGGCTTCGATGTCCGACTTTGGACCATGCCCGGGTCGACGGCGTGTTGTGTTCCACGCGCGCCTCAAAGAGTGTCAGCATAATGACGGGGCTCCCTCTAGAGGACCAAAGCCTGCCAGGGTCGCGGGACTCACGAATTACCGTGACCCCGGAACGTAAAGGACTATTGAATGACACCGTGGATTTTAGTCAGTAAGAATCTGACAGTTCCTCCCGCTCTGCCCTGGGTGGGATGATTTTATTATGATGATTTTACCACGTTAAAAAAAAGCTTCAGAGGTGTTAAAAACAAAACACAGTATCACCATTTCCCAAGAGGCGCGAGCCTCAACACAGCGGTTAAGTGAACTTCCTCCAAGTCGAGTTTGTTGTTTAACTTCGTTACTTATACCTACACAGATTGTTTGCGAACAGAATGTATTTTAAGAGGTCTAAAATGGCTTATTTAAGCAATTCTTCTAAAAGTGATTCATTTCGTTTTGTCAGCAAAATCATAAGCAATCCTTCTATTACTCGTAAAATGGTTACACGTACAAACAGAATCGTACTAAACTTATTTCATATCTGAACATAGACTTTAAGCGTGGACTGAGCAGCTGGCTTAAAATAGTCATATTCTCTAGAAAGACAGAAATGTTGCAGGGCCTTTTATCTCTTTCTTTTACATTACCAAAGACGTCCTTCAGTTTGTTTTTCTCTTTCTAGACACTATGGATATTTTATTTAACATATGCTACGAAATGGTGAGCTCATGCTTTATGTCTATGTACTTTGTGGGCCATTTTACGATTATCCATACGAAACTATCAAGCAGTTGAATTGTCAATAAGGTGACTGTTTTACAATTTGTAAAACATGATTGATATGATTATAATAACACTTACTCTAACCATAGAATATTTAAAGTATAATAAAACTCACATTAATTATTTGAAGGGTAGTTGTATTTTCTCTTTTGTACACTCCGTAATACGTCCGTATTCGATGCTGGTCCCGAACCAAATAGGCCGAGTCCGTCCCCAAAGCCACCAACGTCACCTCTAAATGTCATTCATTCACACTGGTGTTGCCAGTATAAGAAATAAAATGTCCCATAAATCGACTAAGTTAATTCAAGATTTATTAAAATTATGCCAAACCTAACACTCGACCATCCTGACCTCGTGCATGTCCTCATGTACGAAAGCCAGTTAACTACTACAACCTAACACTCGGCCAATTCAGGTGACAGCATCGAATCCGAATTCACAATTATTAACACATTATTGCTAAAATCCACACACAATTTGCGAAACATTATTTTTGAAAATCAAAAAAAAAAGAAAGAGAGAAAAAAAAAATACATCACTTAACGGTTATGATGAAAGTGAAACCTCTTTCTCACAAAACATGTTATCATTATTTGCAAATCTTCTTTCTCAAAATCAATAAACTTAAAGCAGATGTTATAAATAATATTCAAAAATCATAACGGTTGTGAACCCTCCTTCTCACAAACCATAATGGCATATATTAAATAAAATATGTCAATACATAAGTAAGTCACAGTAGCAGTGAACCCTCCTTCTCACATACTAAGGTGACATTGCTTGTGAACCCTCCTTCTCACAAACAATAAATATATAAATATAATTAAATATATCATTCCATAAGTCACGTTAGTAGTGAACCCTCCTTCTCACATACTAAGGTGACATTGCTTGTGAACCCTCCTTCTCACAAACAATAAATATATAAATATAATTAAATATATCATTCCATAAGTCACGTTAGTAGTGAACCCTCCTTCTCACATACTAAGGTGACATTGCTTGTGAACCCTCCTTCTCACAAACAATAAATATATAAATAAAATTAAATATGTTATTCCATAAGTCACAGTAGCAGTGAACCCTCCTTCTCACATACCAAAGTGACCTTGCTTGTGAACCCTCTTTCTCACAAGAAATCAATACATCAATAACGGCTCTCACAAACTATTCTCTTTACATTGTAAATCACAGTATAATCTCAATCCAATCAATTACAGGAATCTTACTTAACTTAGTTTTACACATACAATTATATGTCAAGATCAATTTTTATTATAATATAAATTAATATATTTTCGTTAACTTGAAACATTGCCGGGCACGCCGCAATTGCGGCGGTAAGACCCCTCTTTGAGGAGTGGCTGGATAGGCGTCACGGCGTCCTGACCTACCGCATGACGCAGGTCCTCACCGGACACGGAAGTTTCGGGAGGTTCCTGTGTCTGATAGGGAGGGAAGAAACGCCTGGGTGTCACCACTGCGAGGATCGTCCGGAGGACACGGTGGAGCATACGGTGCAGGACTGCCCCGCTTGGGCAGAGCACCGCCGTGTCCTCACGACGGCGATAGGCGGAGACCTCTCGCGCCCGGCATTGGTCGAGGCCATGCTGCGGGGCGAGACGGAGTGGGAAGCGGTCGCCTCCTTCTGCGAAGCAGTCATGCTCGTGAAGGAGGAGGCGGGCCGCCTGAGGGAGAGGACAGCGTCCTCCCTCCACCCCAGCCGCAGTGGTAGACGCCCACGGCGTCGGACGTCGCAAGACGATCTCCGGCCACCGTAGGCGCGGGCATGCGGGCAGCGAGTAATGGGCGACTCGCTGTCCGACCATGGACCATGCCCGGGTCGACGGCGCGTTGTGTTCCACGCGCGCCTCAAAGAGTGTCAGCATAGTGACGGGGCCTGTAGAGGGCCAAAGCCTGCCGGGGTCGCGGGACCAAGGGATTACCGTGACCCCGGTACGTAAAGGGCTAGTGAAGGACACCGTGGATTTTAGTCAGTACAAGTCTGACAGTCCCTCCCGCCCTGCCCTGGGTGGGAGGACTCATTTGATGATTTTACCACGATAAAAAAAAAAAAAAAAAAAAAAAAAAAACTTGAAACATTGTGTTGACAGAGTAGGTATACTGTACACATAGTCACACTAGAACTTATTCCTCAATACTTGTATTATATTAATTACACATCTAATTTGTACCATTGATAAATCGTTATAAACAAATGGTGACAATCATTTTAAAATCGCAATTTAGCTATAGTATTGGAAATGCTGATGATGATAATAAAATTATGCAATGTTAAAGCTACCAAGCGGTCTTCAAAATAAGCGAAATTACGCATCCGTGTCTTCTTCATTAGTGCTATTCGTTTCATCTACATCATCATCATCATCATCATTGCCGTCGTTTACATTTAATGCGGCCACGTGAACCCATGGTAACATGCGATCGGCAGCTACAGTGGTTCTGCGTTTATTTTTGGTACTAGATATTCCTGGTATAGCAGCCAGTCTATAACGGTCGTTACCCAACACAGCAATCACACGATAAGGTCCTACATAGGGTGAAATTAGTTTTTTACTTTTGCCATCATTTGCAAACGAAGTTCTTGTAATTTTTACAAGATCGCCTTCACCGTATAGTCGCGCAGGAAGCCGGTTTTTGTCATGAGCGGATTTTTGTTTTTCCTGTTCTACATCAATTTTATCTTTTACCGATTCTCGTAGAATATCTGGATCTATTTCCTCCTTACTTTCCCGTACTAATTCATTAAGTCTAGGGTTGATCTCAGCGTTCATATTTAATCCGAACATGACTTCCGCCGGTGTCCTACCCGTACTCTTTTGTCGAGTATTATTCATACCCCATTGGACTCTACCTACTTTGTCATCCCAATTCTTCTCATCAAAATTAAGATTCTGGGCAGTCAAAGAGTTCAGAATGGTACGGTTGTACCGCTCTACCTGACCGTTCGCTCTTGGACTAGCCACTGCGTTTAGAATATGTCGTATGCCCTTATCCAAACAAAAACGTTTAAACGCGTGAGATGTAAAGCATGTGCCACGATCACTAATAACACGGTCGGGGACTCTAAAAGTATAGAAGATATCCTCAAGAACTTTTACGGCTGTTTGCGTCTTAGTATTTCGCACCGGTTTTATAAAAATGAACTTTGTGAACGCGTCCACTATCACCAAAAGGTATGAATTTCCTAACTTGGAACGAACAAAAGGCCCAAGGTGGTCAACGTGAATGGTGTGGAAAGGCACTTCTATTTTAGTGATTGGGTGTAAATGACCCTCATTAACAACAGTTTTCTTTGAATATGCGCATTCAAGACACGCCTGAACATATTTCTTAACGAATCTAGACATTTTGGGGAACCAATACGTTTTCTTAATGCGTTCCAATGTCTTTTCTACACCAAAATGTCCGATATCATCGTGGTTCATGCGACAAAGTTGCCACCTTGCGCCTCTTGGCACCACCCAACGTAAATTATTTTTATCTCCGTTTAGACATTTATAAAGTTTGTTATCCTTAATCAGATAGTTTTCTTTTATATGTTTTAAGCTATCAGCGTCCATATCAGTAGTTAGTATGTCACGAGTCCGTCGGAGTTCAGAATCTCCCATCTGTAAGGTATGTAGCCAGTCATCGCTACTTATCAACATTACACTTGGGTATTGGTCTATTTCGGCTGTTTCATCTACTAATTCAACCGGATTTCGCGACAGAGCATCCACGTGTGCCATCTTAGTACCGGCACGGTATTCCACAGTGCATTGGAACTTCTGTAACAGAAGCCACCATCGTGCTATTCGTGGAATCATGTCCCGTTTTGAAAATGTTGAACGCAAAGCGCTACAGTCGGTCACGATTTTAAAACTTTGTCCTAACAGGTAAACTCGATATTTTTTAAGCGAACAAACTACAGCCAGGGTTTCAAGTTCGAATGCGTGAAAATTTTTCTCCTCTGGGGAAGTTTGCCGGCTATAGTATGCCACAGGTTGAAATGAATCACTAGCATGCTTACGTTGTAGTAAAATTCCCCCTAAGCCTACTTTACTCGCATCGGTATGCAATTCTGTCTCAGCAGTTGGTTCGTAAATCGCTAATATCGGTCTATCAACCAACCTATCCTTAAGTGCCCTGAAAGCTACCTCTTGATCCTCGGTCCAAACCCAATTCGCATCTTTTCTAAGCAGTTTATTCAGTGGGTGTGCCAGAGTCGCAAAGTTCTTAATAATCTTTCGGAAATAGCCCACTAACCCAAGGAACTGTCGTACTGAATGTGAATTGGTAGGACAAGGAAAGTCTAGGACAGATTGAACCTTCTTGTTACCAGGGCGAATGCCTGCAGCACTTATTTCGTAACCGAGATATATTATCTGATCCTGAAGGAAATCGCATTTTGACAAATTCAGTGTCAAATTTGCTTTATCTAACAATTGCATCACTCTTTCAAACCTCTCCAAACATTCATCCACACCCTTGCCATAAATAAGGACATCGTCGATGTACACCATGGCCTCTGTAAACCTAGCGGATCCCAGAACCCTGTTCATCATCCGCTGGAAAACAGCGGGCGCATTCGCCAACCCGAACGGCATACGATTAAATTCGTACTGGCCATCTGGGGTTACGAATGCCGTCAGCGGTTTTGAGTTTTCGGCTATTGGTACTTGGTAATAACCAGAAGCCATGTCCAGAGAAATGAAATATGCCTGGCCAGAGAGTCGGGAAATCTCGTCCTCAATAATCGGCATTGGGTACCGTTCTTTCACCGTTACGGAATTCAAGAGCCTATAATCGACGCATAATCTCTGCTTGCCATCCTTTTTGCGCACTAATATGATAGGACTAGCATATTCTGAAACGGATTCCCTCACGATTCCAGACTCTAACATTTCTCCTATCATCTCTCTTACTTGCTCACGTTCTTTATGTGCCAATCTGTATGGTCGGTACACAACGGGACGGTTGTTGGTAAGTTCAATGTTCATCTCAGCAACACTTGTACACCCTAGTTCCTTAAAGGACGTACCAAAACAGTGTTTGTATTTAATGAGTATGTCTATCAGCTTTCGACGCTGAGACTCGTTAATTGTGGCACCTATTTTTAATTGATTAACATCGATTACACCGGGCTCGACTACGAGAGAATCTGCTGATGTGTATAAATGTCTAACTACTTCAATTTTGGTACCCCGCCCTATAATGACCGCCTCCCTCAATTGGCAGAATTGCGATAACGGTGTGATATAAATGTAAAGTAAACTGCCTTTGACCCGGTACACCCCCCCATTAACTGTAAACTGCTGATTTGGCTTCCCTATCACTTTCCCACTTAATAAAATATCTCCATCTCTAGTTGTATTTACGCGAGCCTTAACTACAGCTGGACCATAGACGACAACATCAGAAGCAACGGCCACGGTTACCGAAGCATCATCACCTACATCTAACCCCGGAAATTCATATTTGTTACCGTCAAAGAATTTTAATTCTTCCGCATTTTTATACACTATGACATGAGACTGTTCTGTGAATGATTGTCCTACAAGCATGGGTAAATCAAGAAGTCTGTCGTCTACTACTTGACACAAAACATGACCTCTTACACCATCGATGCTCAGATCCACTTCCAACCCACCTTTGGTATTTATTATGTCACTTCCAAAACCCTTCAGAGGTATGGAAGGACTACTGTAGGTTAGCCCTAACTCTGAAGCTACTGACTGCGTAATAAGCGTAACCTCGCTACCGAAATCTACGAAAATTTTTATTGGGACGTTATTTATTATACCTTCTTTAATGAATTTTGAATTTGATCCCGATGTTAATATGCGCATTGTTCTTTGCACGTTCTCAGGTTTTTTGTCATTTCCAATTTTAACAACGCAATTTTCAATTTTATGACCAAACTTACGACACTTCTCACACTGAACCAAGGGTTTGGGACATTTAAGATAGGGGTGTCCTTTCTCTTTGCAGTTAAAACAAAACAGTTCGCGAGTATTATTATTACTATAAGTTTTTGCAGGTCTAATCGTATTGTTATTATTGGACGATTCTGATGTCGAAGAGGATTGACCTTTAAAATTGACGCGATCCGAAAATTGAGAAATATCCTTATTAGTCATTAAAAATTGTAATAGTTGATCGGGTTGGGCACACCGCACCGCGTTGGCACTAGACCGCATTGTTTTGTCGCTCAAACCATGTATGATACATTCCACTGCGCGTTTGCCCTCGATGTCACAACGGTTCAAGAGGGCCAGTTTATCATAATAGTAGACCTCAATGGGTTCATTAATTTTGCTTTTTCTCCTGAGCATGTCCTCCAAGGATTGGCCATAATTTTGTTCAAATGGAAACACACTTGTCAACTTGTGTTGCCATTCGCTCCAACTGAATAGTATAGAGTTCAAACTCTCATACCACGTTTTGGCCAATCCTTGCAGTTTCTGCATAGCAAAATGTATGATGGTTCTGTTAATAATTAGATTAAGTTAGGATGTAGTGCAAAGCGCCTACTACTTTTTATTAGCAATCACTTCACACATACGTGTTTTATTGCGTCAACAAACTTTCAGTTTTTATCAACCGATTTCTGTATACCGCCTAGTTTTTATTTTTTCTGTTCTCCTCTGTAATTCGCATGGAATACAAGCATTATAACGTTGCTGAAATATTTTATTTAAAAATCAACCTAATAATCCCCAACATGGTCCTTCGAGCCGGATTATAAAGAAAGTTATTCCGTAATCAGCGAAAACAAGAAGAATCACGGATTTATACTGGGATTACTATATTGAGAATTGGACGAAGTCACTTTGTACGGGGTACAAAGGTCATCACGAAGTTCGACGAGAACATCATGGAATATTTGAGATCCTGGATTGTTGGATACGGTGTTCAGTGTTCATTATCATAATTAGTAACACCCAGTATTCTAAATTAGGTTTATTTAAGGTAATACGTTGAGTAAGTTACAACAATTTGTTAAGGTCAGTACCTACTTCATTTATTTCATCGATTGTTACAACCAGATAATTATTTTCTGCAGTTAACCGATTACATTGTTATCATAATTGAGCAGGGACTAAGGTTATATTGTAATAAATATACCATTAAGTATGTTGTAGTTTCCTTAGCTTGAGTTTTTTAATTTTTTGTGTAAAAGGTATTAAACAATCTGAGAGGTAGATGTTAACTTGAACTTTAAATTGTTTTTATTTCAGCTGTAAGACGCATTGTAAGCTGTGATTGTCTTGTAATTTCGTGCGTTATTAATTTTTTATTTCGGTATATTTCAGTAAAGTACCGGTTTCCCAGAATGACTGACAAAGAGGAGAAGGAGTTAACCAAAAGACGAGCAAGTTATAAGGGACGTTTAACTGCGTTTTCAAATTATTTAAACAGTTTGGAGTATTCGTTGAATCCATCACAGGTTAACGAGTTGCAACTACGCCTTGGTAAGATGGAACATTTATTTACTCAATACGACGAGGTTCAATTAAAATTAGAGTGTTTAGTGGATGACGTCAATAGTCAAATATCGGAACGAAACGACTTTGAGTCTACATATTATAAATTGTTTTCTGAAGCTCAAAACTTGCTGTCACGAAACATAAAATCAAACACCGATGAGTTTCCGGGGAGTGACAAAGGTTCGTCACGAATTCATAATCATAGGCTCGTTAAATTACCTACCATACAACTGCCAAAATTTAACGGTTCTTTTGAAAATTGGTTGGAGTTTCGAGACACATTCTCCAGTTTGATACACTCTAATGATGAGATGGATGACGTAAACAAGTTCCACTATTTAAGGGCCTCTCTCGAAGGTTCAGCTGCTGTGGTAATACAATCCATAGAATTTTCTGCAATTAATTATCCTGTCGCATGGAAAATATTGTGTGAAAGATTCGATAATAAACGTCTTTTGATTCAGAATCACGTATCTGCTTTATTTAATATTGAGACAATAAAAAGGGAATCATCTTTCATTTTAAAACGAACCATCGATATCGTAAATAAAAACTTGCGTTCTTTGGAGTCATTAGGGGAACCAACAAAATATTGGGACACACTTTTAATTTATATTGTAACTAATAAATTAGATTCTAAAACTTATCGTGAATGGGAAGAATTTAGAGGTAATCCAGATGACGGTAAGTCAATTACATTAAAAATGTTTCTTGAATTTGTTCGAAAACGTGCAGACTTATTAGAAACCTTAGAAATGTCACACAATAATACAACTTATCCTAAAATTAATCATAAAATTAAAAGCATGGTATCTGTTACCAGTACGCCAAGTAGTCAGTCAAATAGTGGCACTAGCTTATCAAAACCGTGTCCCAAATGTCGAGGTGAACATAGTCTCACTAACTGTTCACAATTTTTGGGACTTAGTAATGAACAGAGGTTAGAATTGTTACCGCAATACAAAGTATGTTTCAATTGCTTTCGCATTGGCCATTATGCTAACCATTGCAAATCAAGTGGTTGCAAAGTGTGTAAACGCAAACACAACACACTTGTTCATGTGGATACCAAAGTTAAGTCAACATCAAAACCTTCAACTTCTGTTGTTGACAGCGATGTCACTGGTAAGGATAGTGATCAGTCGCCAAACAGTAATGTCACATTGTCTGCACGAGTTACGACATTTGTACACAATAAATCTCAAGTTCTTTTAGCCACATCATTATTAAAGATTTATGATGGAAGTAAACGGGAATACATATGTCGTGCTATTCTCGACAGTGGAAGTACATCTTGTCTTATAACAGAAAAATTCTATAATTTATTGAATTTACCAACCATTCAAGTTAATGAGTCACTGATGGGTATTAATAATTCTACCTCACCTATAAGTAAAATGTGTTGTGTCCCAATTAAATCTTTAAATGAAAACTTTTCTACAAACATTTATTGTTTTATACTACCTTCTATAACTGATGAAGTACCTTGCCGTCAATTAAATATTAGTAATCTAAATATTCCGAGTGATTTGTGTCTGGCTGATCCGCACTTTTATACCCCTGCTTCTGTCGATTTGATTATAGGTGCAGATGTGTTCTGGGATCTACTGGGCACACAAAGAATTAACCTCGGCATAGGTAAGCCGGTATTATTCGAAACAAGACTTGGTTGGATAGCTTCAGGCCCTATATTAAATAGTAGTCAACTATCACAATCGTCTTCTATATTTTGCAATTTTGCAAATATTAGTAAGAATAATAATAATTCTCTGAGCAACTCGAATACTGATGATATTCAAAACCTTTTAATGCGTTTTTGGCAACTCGAGGAAGTTGACCATCAGTCATCAGTCTATTCTCGAGAAGAAAGGATGTGTGAAGAACACTTTATCACAAATACAACTCGTCTTAAAGACGGCCGTTTTTGTGTGAGAATACCATTAAAGAAATCATGTGATAACTTAGGTGACTCTCTGCAGCGAGCCAAGCATTGTCTATTCTCTTTAGAGCGCAGGTTTAAAAGTCAACCATCATTTAAAATAAGTTACTGTGATTTCATGAAAGAGTATGCTGTTTTAAACCATATGTCTGAGTGTGTACCTGATCCTCAAAAGGTATCATATTTCATTCCTCACCATGGCGTTGTGCGTGAGAGCAGTACAACCACCAAACTTAGGGTAGTGTTCAATGCCAGTAGTCCAACTACCTCAGGGTCATCCTTTAATCATTTACAAATGATAGGACCCACTGTACAAGATGACTTGCTGTCAATTCTTCTCCGATTTAGGAAATATAAATATGTTATTTCAGGAGATGTTGAGAAAATGTACAGGCAAGTCATTGTACATCCTGATGACAGGCATCTGCAGCAGATTTTATGGCGTGAGGATCCCTCAAAGCCTGTGGTAGCCTATAAGTTAAATACGGTTACGTATGGTACCGCTAGTGCTCCGTATCTTGCTACGAGGTGTCTGCGTCAGATAGGCCTTGATTGTACTGATAGCAAAATTGCAACGATAATAAAACACGATTTTTACGTCGATGACTTGCTTTCTGGTGGGGATACAATTGAGGAGGTACTTGACATACGTCGTAAGGTAACCGCTGAATTGGCATCAGCTGGAATGTCATTACGTAAATGGAAATCTAATGATTACCATGTAGTGTCTGATAACACAGAACACTCTTCATTTAATTTAAATATCGGCTCCATAGAACCTTGTAAAACTTTGGGTCTCAGTTGGCTGACTGATTCAGATGTGCTGTGTTTTTTAATTAACTCTGATATTTTCAGCCCAATGACAAAACGTGGAATACTTTCTACTATTTCTCAAATTTTTGATCCGCTGGGTCTCTTGGCCCCGTGCATTATCGTTATGAAAATGATAATTCAAAAATTATGGATTCTAAAATTGGGTTGGGATGATCAGCTGCCACCTGATCTTCTAAAATTATGGACCGATATGATGCATAGCTTGCCGATTCTAAATGAATTACGTATTCCACGTATTGTACTATGTGACTTCTACAAGTACATAGACCTGCACATATTTAGTGATGCGTCACTAATTGCATACGGTGCATGTTTATATGTTCGAAGTTCACATCATGATAATGTATTGGTGCGTTTACTTACAGCCAAAAGCAGAGTGGCCCCAATCAAACCAACCACCATACCAAGGCTCGAGCTTTGTGCTGTGCTGGTTGGTGTTCGTCTTTACAAAAAGGTGATTGAGTCACTCCGAGCTCAAGTCAGAAGTGTCACCTTTTGGACTGACTCGATGGTAGTGTTGGGCTGGCTTAACATGTTACCAAGCAAATTACAACCCTTTGTGCGCAACCGTGTTGCTGATATATTGGACAAGACTGGTACATGTTCTTGGAGGCACATCCCTACTGATCTAAATCCAGCAGATCACATATCCCGTGGAATCGATGTAAGTCTTTTAAAATCTTTAGAAATGTGGTGGTCAGGCCCAGACTTTTTAAAATATGATTCCTCAAAGTGGCCTAATACTCCAACAGTAACTAGTGAGAAATTACCGGAATTGCGATCGGAGACTTCTTTACTTGTTACATCGGTAAATCAACCTGTTATAGATTTTTATAGATTTTCAAATTTTTCTAGACTTAAACGCGCGGTGGCCTACGTATTAAGATTTATAAATGTTTGCAAGAAGCAGCCATCTAAACATCAGTATCTTAGTGATGATGAGTTAAAACAATCTTTAAATTTCATTACAAAACTTTCACAAGTTGAATCGTTTCCAGAATATAAAATTCTATTAAATAGGCAACAATTGCCAAAAAAGAGTCCATTAATCAAATTTAATATTTTTCTAGATGACAATAATTTAATGCGTGTTGGTGGTCGTCTCGAAAACTCTCAATTTAGTTATGACAAGAAACACCCCTTATTATTACAGTCCACTCATATTGTTACAAAATTATTATTTGTTTACATGCATAAGAAACTTATGCACGCAGGACCACAACTTTTATTAGCGTCTATTAAAGAAAATTACTGGCCGATTGGTGGTCTAACTTTAGCAAAGGCAGTATATCGCAAATGTGTGACATGTTGTCGCATTAAAGGGCAAGTAATATCTCCTCTCATGGGTAATTTACCGCAGCAGCGCTTGAATCCCGGGGGATATCCCTTTGAAACTGTTGGTGTCGACTACGCAGGGCCCATTTTATCAGCTAGTAGACAAGGACGTGGATGTCGCCTCACTAAAGTGTACATCGTTCTATTTGTTTGCTTCACCACAAAGGCTGTACATATAGAGTTGGTAGGTGATTTAACGAGCAACAATTTTTTATTATGTCTTCGTAGATTTGTGTCGCGTAGAGGAAAACCTAAACACATCTACTCTGATAATGGGACCTCGTTTGTTGGAGCTTATAACGAAATTGGCAAGTTTATTAAGGATAATTGCAATTCGTTGTCTGATGATTTGGCGAATGAAGAAATTAATTTCCATTTTGTCCCTCCGTACGCTCCACACTTTGGAGGTCTCTGGGAGGCCGGTATTAAAAGCACTAAGTATCATTTAAAGAGAATACTGGGAAATTGTAATCTTACATATGAGGAACTGAACACTGTGTTAGTCCAAATAGAAGCCCTACTGAATTCTCGTCCACTTACACCACTCTCATCGGACCCCAATGATTTGCTGCCGCTCACGCCTGGACACTTCATCATAGGACGACCACTCACAGCACTACCCACTCAAAATCTGGAAGACTGTTCCAAGCATCACTTGACCAGATATCACAGAATTGAGCAACTCAGACAACAATTTTGGTCAAGGTGGAGCAAAGAATATGTGTCGGAGCTACAACAGCGAGTGAAATGGAGATCCTGCTCACCACACACGGCTCTAAAACCGAACGCTCTTGTGCTCATCAAAGATGACCATCTTCCACCATTGAAATGGCGATTAGGCCGAGTTACGACGGTCTATCCGGGGCAGGATGGCATCAGTCGAGTCGCAGATATCAGGACGGCGTGTGGAGTGGTTCGTCGCGCCTTCAGTAAAATCTGTCCATTGCCTCAAGATGAAGAATCTGGTTGAGAGACAGTCTCTCAACGCCTGGGGGCATGTTAATAATTAGATTAAGTTAGGATGTAGTGCAAAGCGCCTACTACTTTTTATTAGCAATCACTTCACACATACGTGTTTTATTGCGTCAACAAACTTTCAGTTTTTATCAACCGATTTCTGTATACCGCCTAGTTTTTATTTTTTCTGTTCTCCTCTGTAATTCGCATGGAATACAAGCATTATAACGTTGCTGAAATATTTTATTTAAAAATCAACCTAATAATCCCCAACAGGTTCTTTCATCCCAGCCGTAAACAGTGGCACATTCGTTCACCTTCTTTAGCCAAATATCAATGCGTTGTCCCTTTGAAGAAGGGTTAAAGTTAGGTAGAATATTTTTGTGGTTCATATTATTATTGCTATTACAATTCTGCGTTGGGGATGCCACCGTTAACGGCCGAGATTGAGACTTAATATTATTCATAGAATTTATAATGTTCATGATATCCCTGGAAGTAAAAGTTGGACTGTCTGACCTTGTATTCCGTAGTGTCGGCGACGCGATGTCAACGCCATCACGTACTTTTCGGGATCTTTGCACTGTGGGGCTGCGTTCATGAGGTAGGCTTCTCTTCTCTTCTCTTCTCGGACCCGCAACCGCTCTAGCTCGTCGTCCTTCGACACGTGGCGGTTGTTGTGCTCAGCTCCGGCCAGGGGTGTAGCCCGTCGTCTAAGACTACGTTCCCGGCTCATCTCGCCCTCCAGAGCGCGTAGCCGCTCGCGGTGATGTTCCATCTCCTGTTCCAATTTTCTGGCACTATCACGTCCTTGCCTTCGATCCGGAGTACGCAGTCCACTGCGACTGCGACAGTTGTCGCCTTCACGGCGCGTGCGACTGCGGCTCCGTCTGGTTGAGTCTGCATTGCGTTCAGCTTCTCTATGGCTTGGCGTCCTCAAACGCCGCCGTGGAGAAGATTCGTTTGAACGCGGCATCGTTCTGCAACTTGTAAACGCAAGCGATGTAACTACTCTATTAAACACTTTCAAAATAATGTCGATGGTGGCGGTATATTTAAATTTGAAATGTCTCGTAAACGGGCCGTCGCAGCTCAAAAATAAGCATATTTTTGTGCCCCTTGCACGCCAGAGCACTAACAGCACTTATCCTGTAGCACTATTAGAATGACCTAAAGACACACTTATTGTTTGACACTAAGACACTTATTCTTTGAACTGTAATTAAAGTTAAACTGATACAAAATAACTAAGCAGTAAAAATGAGCACTGCACATAGACATTAAGCAGGTGGGGCCTATCCCACTTCTGAAATATAATAACACTTACTCTAACCATAGAATATTTAAAGTATAATAAAACTCACATTAATTATTTGAAGGGTAGTTGTATTTTCTCTTTTGTACACTCCGTAATACGTCCGTATTCGATGCTGGTCCCGAACCAAATAGGCCGAGTCCGTCCCCAAAGCCACCAACGTCACCTCTAAATGTCATTCATTCACACTGGTGTTGCCAGTATAAGAAATAAAATGTCCCATAAATCGACTAAGTTAATTCAAGATTTATTAAAATTATGCCAAACCTAACATGATGATGTTGCTAAATGGACCTTTTTAGACCCGCAGTCAACGAAAGCCTCGTGAATGGTAGTATCGGATAGTGTGATAATCGATTTGGGTACGAAAATTATCAATTATGTGGGTTTAGCGAACAATGCCCCCCGTGGAAAGGAGGGTAATGGTTCTTGGGCGTGAGTAAGGCCCTTCGTGCACAACTTGACGTAAGTCTCCGGTACCTTACGACTTTGTTATCCATTGACGTATGCTTCGTACACTATGGAATTGTGTTGCGATAGTCGCCTAGATACAAAGTTCGAAAGATATCGGAGACTTGTGTCGTAGTGCGTGCGGAGGGAGGAAAGAAAACCTCTTACAACAGAGTTATTTTAGATACTGAATGATACGGTATCGTACTTGGCCGGTTTTTTAAATTTATTTTTTGTTTGATTAAAAGCATTATTTTGCCCTATGGAGGCAGAATTTATTTTTCAGAAATTCCTTTACAAATCTTGCGATTGAGTGCTAATAATTTGGATCAGTGACATTTTAAAAGTCATGCAAGGTCTTCTCCCAGCGATGACATTGTCCAAGCTTTTTTTTTTATCGTGGTAAAATTATCAAATGAGTCCTCCCACCTAGGGCAGAGCGGGAGGGACTGTCAGACTCGTACTGACTAAAATTCACGGTGTCTTTCAATAGCTCTTTACGTACCGGGGTCACGGTAATTCGTGCAGTCCCGCGACCCCGGCAGGCTTTGGCCCTCTAGAAGGGGGCCCGTCACTATGCTGATACTCCTTGAGGCGCGCGTGGAACACAACGCGCCGTCGACCTGGGCATGGTCCATGGTCGGACATCGAGTTGCCCAATACTCGCCGCCCGCATGCCCGCGCCTACGGTGGCCGGAGCTCGTGCTTTGGCCCTCTACAGGGGGCCCTGTCACTATGCTGACATTCCAATGTCGAAGCTAACAGAAACATTAAATTGCCTTCTCCAAATCATTCTACATGTATTCCCGAGAGCGTGTCTTCGCCGTTGGTCTCTAACCTCCTTTATGAGATTAGGAAATGAGCAAGTTTCAAGTGAATTATCTCAGCAAGGTCATTCCGCGGCTCTTTTTAAAACTTCAGACCTCAGGGATTAAACTTTTCAAGCCTGATTGATTAAATCAAGATGAGACGCGTTGGCGAAAAATGTTATGGTGTTTTGTTTTTTGTTTTTTGAAGTGAAAACTTCTTTAGCGGCGTTGCGAACTTTTTTGGAATGGGTAAGAAATGTTAAACTCGCGTCAGGACACGTGACCTGATCGAAAATTCGTAAGACGGCGCAGGGCGCTTTTGCGAATGTTCGTGTGTGTTTATTACTGTTCAAGTTTTCACTTCTGCCGGCACTCTCAGAGTGCAACCCGTCGTTTTTTTTTTTTGAGGAGATTCTTGGGTAAGTACTTCGTACTGAGGAGTTAGCACGCATACTTGGAGATAAGATAAAAAACATGTTTGCACTTGGCGAGGTGTAAATCCCAACTAAATGATCTAGCTTATTATTTTTTCCACTCAACACAATGACCTTTTTTGGGACCAAAAAAATTCTTTAAAAAGTCCAAAGCCGAGGTCGCGGGACTGTCTCATCAGGTAACCGTGACCCTCGAACGCAAAAGACTATTGAAGGATAAGAGTGGATTTTAGTCAGTCCAAGTCTGACGGTCCTTGTCGTCCCGCCCTGGGTGGGAGGAATCATTTGATGATTTTACTACGATAAAAAAGCCTTTTATACTACACCTGCGTGGAAAGTACCTTGATACTTTATCAAATTTACGGTAGAAAGTACGTCATTGCATATCGAACAAATATGCGGGGAGAAAACACTTTCTCTCCCGCTCCGATGCGTTTTCTCCCCGTATCAAGGTACTTTCCACACAGGTGTAGTATAAAGCACTATGTATCACTCGAGAGAAAGTGCGATTCCCGATCTCGGGTGTTTTAAAGCCCTCGCCTACGGCTCGGGATTCAAACGACACCCTCGACGGTAATCAGTCACTTTCTCCTTTTGGTGAACAATGTACTATATTTTAAATACGTTAAACGTTTAATGCATTGAACGATGGAAGCAGACATTACATTAAGTCTGCTATCTTAGCACTTTACTGAGAAAAAAAACCTATAAAGTGTGAAGTTTCCCCTCACATACGTTTCTCGCTAATAATAATAATTACTGGAGTTAAGCGATAAAGCACGCTGTGTTCAGTGTTCGAAGGTTTACATTGTAACTGGCATGCAAGAGGGAGCCATGAAGTTTAATATCTACGTTTAAAATATTTATAAGAAGAAACTGACTGGTTGATTGACTGGTTGATCAAGGCACAGTAGAAATCGCTGGGTCTGAAGCATAAAATTTTGCATAAACTGAAATGTTCCTTGAATGATGTAAGTGAGCACTAAGAACGACTTTCAGGAATTTCATCCTTTAAGCGGGTTAAAATAGGATTAAATTTTGAATGAAAATCAATCTCATCTGATTTACTTGAAGCTTAAAATGTAAACTTATCAGCCAAAGTGAGCAAAATACGTAGGTATTCAAAGATTTAAAAAAATCTAATTTTGAAGGGATTTAATAAAATTGAAAGTCAGAGAAAAAACTATGTAATTCTCGCTTACGAAGACTGTGATGAATTGCTAGTTAACAGATTGTTAGATACAAGGACGCGGCGCGGAACAAGTAAAACAACTGGAGGTTCGCAAAGCACTGATTTATTCAGTTAAGAGAGCGCTGGGGTAGCGCGCGGTGCGGGGTGCGGGGAGGTGACGGCCAAGGCGCAGCTATCATACACAACACAGATAAAAAGTGTTATGTTTTGTCCACTGGACTCTTATGCCTTGTCCAGTTCTTTGAATGCCTTGTTCACGCGTAATAGGCGACTCGCCGTCTGATCATGAACCATGCCGGGGTCGAAGGCGCGTCTTGTTCCACGTGCACCTCAAAGAGCTGTCTGCAATCTGACGGGGCTCCGTCTTACAGGACCAAAGCCTGTCGGGAAGGCGTGACTGACTCATCAGGTAACCCTGACCCTTAAAATTAAAGGGCTATTATTGCACCGTGGATTTTAGTCAGTACGAGTCTGAAAGTCCCCCCGTCCCGCCGTGGGACTCATTGGAAGATTTACGCAAAAAAAGGCCTAGTTCACAGCCGCAGACTGTTAACTGCGGCCTGTGCAGTAACATGCGTCGAACTACTACTACTTTTTCGGCGTTCGACTATCGAAGAGAACGGACGTGTACACCTTATGTTTAACTAACTGCTAATCTATACCTAAAAAAGTACTATAAACGCAGTAAATACTTCAAGTACGCTGTAAGTAAAATACGGAAATACTGTGATTGGGCGACAATTTCTCGAATGTAACGAGATGGTGTGAACGTCGTAATTTAATGTAAACCTAATGTTAATTTTAGTTAAGTTTCTCTATAAGTGAACTGTAATTTGTTCTTTGAGAAAATAAATGTCTTTAAACCGAACTAGACACACACTTCACACATCAATTTTCGTCAGTCTTTTCGCAAATCGTCCTCTCAGTGGTTCGACGCCAGTTTATGTCAGTTGTTTGTTTTTATGGTCATTTGTTACGACACATGTGTCACATGGCGGTGTGGCTGTTGCCTGGAGATACTCACTATTGTCGAATGACTACCGTGGCAGATCAGTAATTAGTACTCGTAATAGCGTGTTGTAAAATATTTTTTATTGCAAAAATACGAGTATAAGTCACACTGAAAAACCTTGTTTAAAAATAAAGTTCATGAATCAATTTTTTTTTTAAGCATTACCGTAATCGTCAAGATGGAGTTTCCTTTATAAAGTCACTGTTTTACGGCACTGAAACAGACGAAGGGCGGTTTCAGTGGGGACTCAGATCGCCTACTGACTGACCCCAGGGAAGTGATGGCAGCACAGTGGACGTGCTGTCGTCCACAGCAAAGTTCAGGAGCGACTGCGTCACGGTCTCCCAGAGTCTCTAGAGCTGGTCGCTCCTCTTCATCTGATGATGGTGACCACCGGAATGGTTTTAGTGCGTTAAAAGTCTCAAACTCGCCGGTCTTATAAGGAGACTGGGCGCCTCTTAATGGTATCACGCCAACAAAAAAAAAAACAAAAAACGATAAGAAACTTTGCTGTCACAAAACGTGCGAAACATTTCTAAAACCCAGTCACGTACTGAATAAATTTTTACTGTAAGAGTAAAAAAAAAGAAACTTAAAATAAAAACTCCAGTCATTAACACACATCGGAAACAATCGCTTTTCAAATACTTTATCCAATCCGATTTGATTTTAAGTTATCGAGTTGTAATCCGATTTTCATTCGATTCTATTATTAATCGTCTGAATCGAGTCAGTGATCAAAGAGAGACCAATTAGGAATCGTTAATGATAATTTTAATCCTTGTACAGTTACGAGCATTAAAATGTACTCGTAGGTATACAATAAAGCAATAGCTAGATTTTATAATTTTATCCACGCACTTGCGTTAGTGTCTAAATATCGAATAATCAAATGAATAACAAATATTGTGGATATCCCGTTTTAAGTGCCAATGATATTTTAATATAAGTAACAATTTTCTTCTTTTTTTGCTTGTGATTATTTATGTTAATTTCTTTTTGACGTGTTTCTGAGCCAAATGCAGGCAAATCATTATTAGTGTAATTTTAGGCAGCCCGGATCATGATCCTGCCAGGGTCGCGGGACTTACCCATTACCGTGACCCCGGTACGTAAAGGGCTAGTGAAGGACACCGTGGATTTTAGTCAGTACAAGTCTGACAGTCTCTCCCGCCCTGCCCTGGGTGGGAGGACTCATTTGATGATTTTACCACGAAAAAAAAAAGAAAAAAAAGCCCGGGTCATGATGTGGTTATCCTCTTGTAACGGCTCAGTCGCAAAATTTTAAAACTTACGTTCGGTATTGGAGTAACCAATTGATGAAGCCTACTGTGCGTGTACATATTCGCGCCTGATATTTCGAGAATTGTAGGAGTAATGTTGGATTTCTGATAAAAATATGAAATAGGTGTTATGTTAAAATTAATTATTTTACTGTTTGTAGTTCATATTTTTGACCTACCAGGTGGATTTTTCGAAAATTTCCTATTAAAAAAAATCGGACCACAACACACGCAAAAAAAAATGTTCAGTCGTTCTGAATGGCACGTATAGAAGAAAATCTCTTTTAATTTTGCTAAAGGTATACATACTGGTCGCGGGACTCACGATTTACCGTGACCCCGGTACGTAAAGTGCTATTGAAGGACACCGTGGATTTTAGTCAGTCAAGTCTTACATCATTTGATGATTTTACCACGATAAAAAAAGAAGGTATACATACATATTAGTGCTTCTGATTGTACCTATTAGTGATTAATAATGCAATTGAATTGAAATCCTTTGAAGTATACCTACTTGTCTGTTAAAGATAGGTATCAAAGAGGATTAATGACTAGTTGGTTTCAGAAGAACCTATTAACAGGCCTTTTGCAAATGTCATTCAACTTTTATGATTGTTATGTTTTTAAAGTAGTGCCTATTGATTTATGGCTTGCATTTTTTGTTTATAATGATTTTTTTTTTCATTTTTCACGCTTTTTCCTTATTGTGTTTTTTTTCAGCGAGTAGCCCATGACTCACCGTCCGCACGTCCACGCCTACGGTGGCGTACGTCCCGCGACGTCCGTAGCTGTGGGCGTGTGGGTCGTGGACACCTATCGCCTCCGTGAGGACACGGCGGTGTCCTTATTGTGCTTAACGCTGGAAATAAGTAATCTAAACAGATTAGAGAATAGATTATAGAACTATAGCAATTTTGATCTCCCTCTTTGTTTGTATCCAAACGACGACCAAATTCGCTTATTCGTTTTTCAAACATGTCCAATCAGAAGCAGCCGTCAAAGAAAATGGATCAATCAAGTGAAATAATTGCTAAATTTTATCAATTTATTTCACAAAGAATTAAACATCCGATTCGAAAGTCAGCACTGAAATTCCCACCCTAAAAACCAGCTAAGTACCCACTTAATTCAATCACTTTCCCACTAGCCAAATATTTAACATAATGACTTGCTACTTCTCACATAACGTCGTCCTTCCTAGCGAGCAACCTCGAAGATAACACCGTGCTCCAGAATTAATTAGTTAACTAAAAACTTCACTCGTTACTTTGCTCAATAACTAGACGGAGAAGAAGGTCAGTTTTGAACAATTAAGAGGCCTCTTACAGTCCACTAGCGCCGCCAATCGAAAAAATGTCGTAACTCGTAAATAGAATAAAAAATAAAAAATGTGGTCTGTAATTACTGTAGAAAAGGCAATAGCGTAATTTTATAACACATTGTCAACACTTGAAATATAGCTGTTTAGCTAAATCGTGCATTTGTAACAAAATGACCGTTTATGTTTAGAATGCACGATTTAGCTAAACAGACCACATTTTTTATTTTTTATTCTATATACGAGTTACGACATTTTTTCGATTGGCGGCGCTAGTGGACTGTAAGAGGCCTCTTCACGAGAAAATGCGCACGCATACACCCTCATATTAAGATCGCCGTACTTTCTGATACTAATTTATCGCGGTCGTTCGCACGAATCCAATCGCCCGTAGAATTCGGGCTAGTCACCAAGTGTCATAATCATTCGCCTAGCCTTTTCTAAACTATATTGGGCTCGGATTCGAACCAGATGCAGCTGGATATCAGTATTTTACATATAGCGACTGCCTATCGGACCTCCAGTACTCAGTAACTGGGTAATACGATAACCCATGGTAAGACTGGTTGTCAGACTTTTAGAACTTCTGACTAATAGTAACGACTGTCAAAGATCTACAAATGAAAGCCGTTGGAGCTTTACGAGCTTTCCGAGGCACGAAGGAAACGCTATGACAGAATATGGTCATCTATACACAGACCAACCTCGGCAACCGTGGCTAAACCCGGAAGATAGGTCTGCACGGCTGTGATTATTTAGCGACGAGCTCCGTCAAGATCTAAAACAAATGCCAGTTGTGAATGTCGTGATTACGCATTCACTCTTCGTTGGTGGAATGTGTGTCTATGCGTGCACTGTTATCGACCTTCTGTGTTATCTTTTTGTTGCCAAAGTGGAGCAGTCCAAGTCGGGGTTGTAAACAAGATTTAAATTTAAATAAGGGACAGTTAGGGGGTGGGGTAGTTGTGTTTTGTTTTATTTTAAGAAATTTTGTTAGTGAGTAGTTTCGATAAGAAGCGTTCTTCGAAACTGGAGCACTAAAGCTGTTACCGCCTTGATAGGCCACAGCTACATGACTCTGTTCAGTTCCTTTGCGATCGACCATGATTGATCCCGTGTAACTGTAAAAAAAAAAATTTGGACGAGACTAAAAACTTTCCTCAAAAATGTAGTCTTTCGAACGACGGTTTGTCAAGAATTTTGCTGACATTGCAAAACCCCTAACCAAACTTACTGAGAAGAAGCAACGATTTTGCATAGACATGACAGATGTGACAATGTTATGTTTATTTATGTTACGGAATTTCTTGATTTGGTCGCCGTGCTCCAAGCCCGCGATAAAAGCTATGCAATAGCTTAAAAATGATAAAGATTTGGTTCAATATTTATAGTGGATAATTATTGTGCTTATTGTTAATTAAAGAGGTAATTAACAAGAACCACTATAACTATACACTATAGGCATTGAACCAAATCTTTATAATTTTATTTTTACGGACTAGGAAATAAAACCGGATATAAACCATGTTTGTTATTCGTGATTAAGGCGCTTACAACAGTGGCGAAATATCAGAAATACAAAACATGTAACTATCTCGTTTTCAATTGTAATACGACTTAATCTCAATACTACGTAGGTATAGGTGATATTATTATTAGGCTACAATTTAAATACTCATCAATAATAATTTTGTATACCAACATGGATAAATGCTCACTAGATCTAAAACTCGCTTGCTCGCTTCAGGGACACCCCGAAGTTCGGTTTGGTTAGGTTCCTTTAAAACCTGCAAACAGAAATAGAAGCCCCGCGTGGCGGGGCTTCATCGACTTTGCTTAGGTCGATTTTTTAATTACAGAAAGTAGGTTTATTTTATGATACAAAATTTGGTGAGAATTTATCCATTCTAGCAGGTTTTTCGATTTTTTGGTTATAAAATATTTACTTTTCTGGTAGGCGTTTAAACACAAGCCATATTATTATGACTGGAATAAATATTTTCAATTTTATAATTATTCGAGTTTACGTAGTTACCATTCAATAATATTCAACTAATTAGCACAATGATTAATGAATAGCAAGATTAGGATGACAATCGAACCACGACTAAACGTGGTACTATTATTATTTATGTAAATCGTACATGCAAATCAGAATTAGTCAATTAACTAATTGGAACATCAATCACTGATATTAATCTATCAGATAAACTTGCTTTTGAATAGTAATTATCAGAATTTAATGTTGAAATCGTCTTTTATTTGACTTCGACCTTTTGTATCACGAGTATAATCTACAGCTTTTCCCAATATTCAATATATCTCTGATTTTGCATTACTACAGATAGAAAGGGTACGTCGCGATCGCGGCTGTAACACCCCTCTTTGAGGTGTGGCTGGAGAGACGTCACTGCTTCCTCACCTTCCGCTTGACACAGGTCCTTACCGGACACGGATGTTTCGGGAGCCTGGGTGTTACAACTGCGAGGATCGCCCAGAAGACACGGTGGAGCACACGGTGTAGGACTGCCCCGCGCGGTCTGAGCACCACCGTGTCCTCACGACGGCGATAGGCGGCGATCTCTCGCGCCCGGCATTGACCGAGGCCATGCTGCGCAGCGGGACGGAATGGGAAGCGGTCGCCTCCTTCTGAGAAGCAATCATGCTAGCGAAGGAAAAGGCGGGAAGCAGGTAGCAGAGGGCAGCCTCTACCTCACAACTCCTTTTCTGAAGAAGAAGTATTAATTTGCCCATCAGTGAAGGATGACATTCTTATTTTAGATCGGCTTGTTCTTGACCCTAGTCTAGCTTGGTCAGAAACGACAGAGACAACATCTAAAATGGAGCAAGTTTACCCAGAAGATATCTATCACTTTTTTTATAACTTCGTCTAGAAATCCCCTAGTAGAAAGAGGTCGGTGGAATGAGGTTGTTTTCCTCCATTAAATAGCCTCTAATCAGTGAGAGGGAGTGGAACATAATCCATCTGACTCAAATTTTGCGAGCAGCAGGGAGACGGCGGCAGCGACTGCAGGTTTTTATGCATAAAATCAAATGAACGGGCCCACAAAAACAGCGCAACACACAATTCGAGGCAGAGGTCTTACGGTACCCACTAAGACTCATGTCCAGCTTAACCTATGAAGTTATTATTTACCCATGAGCTCTTCACGCACAGGGTTTATAATTTATTATTCCACTATAACATAATCGCCAAAATTACACTGAAATAAAAACACAAACATCTCAATACAAATATTACTTCACTGTAGCAACACAAATGAGAAACTTGTTTGGTCTGAACAAGAGTTCATTATATTTTGCCAAGGTAGTACTGGATTCTCGGAATCAAAACAGCCTATTTATCAGTTAACTGGCATTTGCCCGAGGCTCCTGCCACGTGTAAATTGGAAACTGTACCATTTTGAGGCCTTTGAAGCCGCAGGAGACGCCCACGCGAATAGATGACGCAAGGCAATTTCCTACCACCGTAGGCGTGCTAACGGCGAGTAATGGGTTATTTGCTGTCCGATCGTGGACCACGCCCACGGCGCGTCTTGTTCCACGCACATCTCAAAGAGCCGTCAGCTATCTGACGGGAAGAGCCAAAAGCCTAACGGAGTGACACTGGAACATAAATGGCTACTGAAGGAACCAGGCTATTTTAGTAAATACGAGTCTAATAATCCTTTCCGCTCCACCCAGGGTAAGTTCTCTCAGACTTATTGGATGATTTTACCATGACAAAAAAGTGTTTCTTTAAAATAATATACGTAAATAATTAACCGGTACAGGTCGGTATTAGTCGGTGCAGGCAATGTAAATTTTATTCTGTCTTACGCAGACTAGACTTGGTAGATTTGCCAGTTTCTTTATACATTTAAAAATAGGTAGCCATGGTTCAGTAATGAAACACAATTCGATTTTTTTTCAGTTACTGAAATTGTAATTATTTTTATTTAATTGATAGTCGTAATAGACTATTTAAAAAATGAAACACATATTTTTTCAAGCCTTTGAAAAACATCCGTCCAACTTACTATCAAAATTTAAAGCAGATTTAAAATGGCGCCGTCCAAAAGTTGGCCGGTATAATTTTCAGGGTAATTACCAGCAATTTTGTCGACGACCAACTAAAGTGCGCACGGAAAGTTTACGTATCTCTGCTTCATGTTAATTTAATTTTTTTGAAAGGATTTTTGATATAACACTATTTTTTGTATGTGGTAAAATCATCTTATGAGTCCTCCCAACCAGGGCTGAGCGGGAGGGACTGTCAGACTCGTACTGACTAAAATCCACGGTGTCCTTCAATAGCTCTTTACGTTCCAGGGTCACGGTAATTCGTACAGTCCCGTGACCTTGGTTTATCACTTAGCATTAAAATTAAAATAGCAAACGTGGCTATTTTATCCTATTAAAGACCTTAGGTACTATAAGACTACCTATGGGGTCCATGTAAGATACAAAAACGTCACAGTTTGAATATAATTATAAATAATTATATTTATAATTTTAGTTAGTTTAGTAGTTTATTTATATTTCATTACAGTTCATAGGTATATATATATATATATATTTAATAATTATATCTATTTTTCTATTTATTATAGGTATACATTTTATATAAACGTATGAATGATATTGATCTTAACCACAGTTTTTTCTCATGTAGCTCATCGTCCAACACTTTTGTCAGCGTCGACAGTGGATCTTCTACTCCACTGACCCTTGGTGATCAGATATCCTCCCTAGTTTCCAATCATCCGCATAACCTTAACATTGCTCACATTAATGCCCAAAGTGTTCCTGGCCACTACTCCGATCTTCTGGCTTCCATTAGCAGTGCTCATCTTGATGCTCTTCTTATCTCAGAGTCTTTTCTCAAACCTTCTCTTTTATCAACGCACTTTGCACTTCAAGGTTTTATACTCATCCGCAATGATAGAATTGGGAAAGGTGGTGGTGGTGTTGCCATTTATCTACGTTCTGATATTCCTTATAAAATTGTTAGCGCCTCCCCATCAACTTACTCAGAATCTGCGGAACACCTCTTCCTTGAAGTTACGGTCCGTCACAATAAATTACTGCTGGGAGTTTTCTATAGTCCCAACTTGAATATAGACTACTTCTCTTCATTGGAGGTCTTACTTAATGATTTCTGTCCAACATATAATCATGTTATCATAATGGGTGATTTCAACACGTGTTTGCTCAAAAACAACTTCCGTGCACGTAGACTTTTATCTCTCTTATCCTCTTTCAACCTTGATACGTTGCCTCTCTCTGCTACTCATCATTTCCCTGATTGTACACCTTCTCTCTTAGATTTAATTATAGTATCTTCTACTAATAAAGTGTCCGTACACGGACAGCTTACTGCCCCTTTCTCCTATCATGACCTTATATATCTCTCATACCGTGTACGTCCTCCAAAACGAAAACCCAAATATGTCCTTCTTCGGAATTTTAAGAGCATTGACTTGGAAGCATTGCGGCGCGATGCTGGTAATATCGATTGGTCTTGCGTGGTCGATGTTACCAGTGTTGATGAAATGGTGAACAACTTTAACGAAGCCGTCATTGGTTTGTACGATCGTCATGCACCTGTCCGTAGGGTCAAAGTTAAGTACAATCCGGCTCCTTGGCTCACCCCTGTGATAAAAGACACGATGGCGCTGCGTGACAGAGCTAAAAGGAGGTACAAACTGTGCCCCAGCGTATGCAATCTTAACCGCTTTAAGTCTTTGCGTAACCGTTGCAGTCGTATGTGTAGGGATGCTAAAAGGCGCCACTTCCATAATTCCTTGGATAATTGCACTCCTGCAGAGGCTTGGAAATTCCTTAGATCCGTTGGCATTGGCAAGACTCGCTCGATGACTCCCGGCACCTTTGACTTAAACGACCTAAACCAACATTTCTCGTCACAACCTGTTCTCTTGGATCCTGATGTCAAGTCTGCCACCTTATCTGAGTTATCGAGCTTGTCATTGCCAAGTTTTTCGTGTTTCGAGTTTTGTTCAGTCTCTGAAGATGATGTTAAACGTTCCTTACTTTCCATTTCGTCTTCTGCCAGTGGCTGTGACAACTTGAGTTCGAGAATGATCATTCCAATCCTTCATATATTGCTCCCCTTTCTAACTCACATTTTCAATTTCTCTCTTTACTCTTGTACATTCCCCAAGTCCTGGAAACAGGCTTACATTACTTCTCTACCAAAAGTATCCAACCCTTCTTCACCTTCACATTTCCGACCTATTTCCATCCTTCCGTATCTTTCCAAAGTTCTCGAGCACATTGTTCACCGCCAGCTATCCGATTATTTACTAAAAAAACAACTGTTAAACCCATTTCAGTCTGGATTTCGTCCTGGCCATAGCACCGTAACAGCTCTTTTAAAAGTTACCGATGACATACGTTGGGCCATGGAGAATAAAAAATTAACACTGCTAGTGTTACTTGATTTTAGTAATGCGTTTAACTCTGTTGATTTTGATATCTTGCTTGCTTTACTCAAATCCTCTAATATTTCGCCTTCCTCCTTATCTTGGTTTGAATCTTATCTTCGGGGTCGCTCACAGTGTGTTCGCCTTGATGCATCGTCATCTGATTGGTGCGATCTCACTATGGGTGTACCTCAGGGTGGTGTCCTCTCTCCTCTTCTCTTCTCTAAATTTATAAATTCTGTTACTAGCGTCATTTCCACTAACTTCCATCTCTATGCAGACGACTTGCAACTCTACATTCATTTCCCAGAAGCCGACGTGTGTCAGGCAATTGCTGCGATGAATCGTGATCTGGAGTGCATCAGTGCTTGGGCCCTATCTTTTGGCTTAAGTATTAACCCCAGTAAGTCCCAAGCTTTGATCATAGGCAGTAGGATCATGCGGAGTCGCATTAAAACACCTGACCCACTTGTTCTTGATGGGGTTCAGATTGCATACGCTGACACAGCCAAAAATCTCGGAATTATCATGGAGTCTAACTTATCATGGCACGCTCAAATTGCGGACGTGAGTAAGAAAGTTCATTTCACCTTTCATTCGCTAAAATGTCTTCAGAGTTTTTTGCCTTTTAAAACCAAAATCTCTCTCGCTCAAACCTTAATTCAGCCCATTATAGATTACGCTGACGCTTGCTATCTGGATGCCACAGAGGAGCTATTAAACAAACTTGAGAGGCTGCAAAATTTGTGTATTCGGTTCATTTTCAATCTCAAAAAGTACGATCATGTTTCAGAATTTCGCACAAGACTCAAGTGGCTCCCAATCCGTCTTCGCAGGAATACGCGGATATTATGTCTCCTGTTCAACATCCTACACAATCCTTCTGCCCCTTCTTATTTGCGGGATCGTTTTTCCTATTCTCGTTCTCCAGACTCCTCCTGCAGGTCTCATCTCCGTACAGTCCTTAAATTTCCTACTCACAAAACTGACTTCTATTCCTTTTCCTTATCTGTGCACGGAGTCAGGTTGTGGAACTCACTACCACCTGATATACGAGACAGTAAAACCGTCTCCATCTTTAAGAAACGGGTCAAAGATCACTATCTTTCCTTGGCCACGTGATGATCATTTATCTTTTCTCTTCGCTTATTATTAATTATATACGTATATATTTTAATTTAGTTTATCTATGTATTTATTTTATTTATTATATTAATTTGGAGTTGTGTATTTGTTTGTATGTATTGGATTGCTGTTTGTACTTGTAATAAGATTTATTTGTTCCTACACACCACTTTATCTTCTACCTCAAATTCTCCTCTCTCAGGTCTGCTGGAAGAAATTTCTTTTAGAAATAAGCAGTGCCTTTGTACTTTTTATTCCTCTTAAAATATTTTCCTGTATATATCTGTGTGTGTACATAAATAAATAAATAAATAAATAAATAAATAAATAATCAGGTTGTCGACCACAACCAAGCAAAAAGCTCTAATAGGCATTTTGACACCATCAACAAATTCCAAATTTAACTAAACCGTCATTTAAGCCTTTGTCAAACAGACAAGCGTTGCGAATGCGAAGCGTGACGTTTTTATTTGTAATCGTTTGAATCCAGTCACATAGCGAAAGCGATCCGATAGCGTGACCGAAGGCGTATTTGCTCTGTTTGACGTCATTCATAGAAAGCCAGCTAATACAAATGCCACACCTCGGTCCGCTGCACCCAGTTTGACGTCTGGTATCGGTTCGTTATCGCTTCGGACTCGGTCCGGTTCGCTATCGCTTCTCTGTTTGACAAAGACTTTAGAGTTTTGAAAAATAATAGACCCGTATTTTAGCTTTTTTAGAATATCAATTAATATTTACAACGATATAACGCATCAAACGGAAGACGTCAGAACTCAACATAAATTGTACTCAGTTGTGTAAAAACACTGGTCAAATATTTTTTAATTTAACTGACGGACTAATTAGAATTTTTCAGTCTCATGGCCAAGTCTGAAGGAACATAAAATTTAGTAGAATTTAAATGTCAAAGGCAAAAATTGCGCCACTCGTCGATCTAAACATTAAAACTGACACAAACTTTGTAATCAAATGATTAAATTTAGTAATTTAATTATCAACTTTGTCACTTTATGCTGCGAAATTGGAGTCAGTTGCATTCAAAGTTGTTGTGTTCTATTGCGATGAAGTACTAACTAACTAGGGAGACCGACTTTGACCGACTTTCGTTTGTTTTCGAAAGCCGTTGGATCCGGCTGTCACTTTTAGATTTTTGATAGTCGTTACTGCCTTACCAAGGACCCATGGTATTTATTTACCAGTGGCTGGTGTTTGAAGTCAGATGGTTTTGTGGGTGTCATATCAAAGCACGGCAAGTTATATTTTGATGTGTTTATTTAATAAAACTAAGAACTTCGGCGATAGGCGGCGACCTCTCACGCCCGCATTGGTCAAGGCCATGCTGCGGGGCGAGACGGAATGCGAAGCTGTCGTCTCCTTCTGCGAAGCAGTCATTTTAGCGAAGGAGGAGGCGGGGCAGTCTATTCGTGTAGAATACCGCTGATTTTCAGCTGAATCCGGTTCGAATCGAAGCCGACTCCAACAAAGATGGGAAAATGCTAGGTAATGTTTGGGCACTTTCGATCCGATTCAGAAAGTACTTTGAGCAATAGTAAGCCCTTTTATTTTCGAGCGCCATGAGCTATATTTAAAACGTGGATAATTTCAGAGCTCAACCCAAACGAGGGCAACCCCAGGCAAATTTACTTTAAATAACCAAGGTTAAAAGTCAAAGGTAAAAATATAAAATTAAAAGAGGTAATGTAAAGCTTCAAAACATATTGAACAATTGGAATTCGAGGAAACCCTACCGGTTATCAAGTTAAATACGTACTGCCAGAAACATATTCAACCGAAATTCTAAGGGTACAGTTCCGACAGCAACACGCTGCGGCAATGTCTTACAACCGTAGCTGTACGACTGCTGTTTGTTGCTAAATTAAATCGCGTTCGACAGTAGCCAACAAATCTATTTACTACTATTTATTTATTTTATTTTCACAAAAGAATTCTTACAAAATTGTGAAATGCTATAACAATAGATTAAACAGAAACTAACTTTGTGAGAGACTGGTGCCTGAAGTAGATTTAAAACAGGACTCCACAGGGCCTTCCATAGTACAGTCACGAGCAATAGTATGTAGGTATACACTGAGTAATCAAAAGCGATGTTCTGCTACCATGTTGATTAAACTTTTACCTTTTCATAAGACTTCTGTTTTGGAAGCAATACTATTACAAAATAGGTCTTAGTCAAAGTGGAAACCAGTATTTTACGAGTAAATTACGTTTGAATTTTGTTAAGTGTTTACATGAGTGTACTCGTGACTGTACAAACATAGGTATTATTTAACATAATTTTCATTATCCTATAAGGAGGATAGACGCTCAACTAGGAATACAACTAATCAGTACTATGGTAAGTTAAAAGGAGGAGGAGATTTTTGTATTTGGCATACATAATAATATGTATTTGTTGTGATTATATGAGTGTGGATATGTGTTTCGGTAAGTATGTAGTGTTATTAAAATAATCAGTGCTAGGATCGGCTATCACCAACAGAGTGGCAGAGTGCTTGATGTAGGTAATTACAAGGCTGCCCCCAGCAACCAAACGCCGCAGTGGCGACGATAGTAGCAGTTATTATCAAACGCAACATAGCCAACATTTGCGACAAGACGCCGCCTTCGAAACCGTACTTTAACTATGTTTGGCTAGAAGTGTTCCGAGCCCAAATTATAAGGGTAGTTGATACAAGAGTTACTAAGCCCAATGTGTTTCTTAACTATTTCGATATAAACTTGGAGGTGCTAGCCTAAATGAAGGATTATGTTCAAAGGTCGGGCCGTCGGGAAGCCCAGGTGTAATTTTGAGAGGCATGAGTATTTTGGGTTTACGTCAATTGCGAGTGGCCCTATGAAGCAAAGTAGGTGTAGATCTAAAGCGTGTGCCAAAATGGTGACATATTTTAGAAGGTATTTTTTTAATAGAAATCGCACGAAAAATATTACAATTAGACCAATATTCTGATGTTCTTCTTCCCATACAATTGAGCGATTCGTACACGAAATAACAAAATAGTCAAACGGCATTTAAAAAAAAAAACTATTTCATTTATTTTTATGAACAATTCAAGTTTAAAACGGAATAAAAAATGCGGCGAAATTGTTAACATCCAAAAAAGTTCATGTTCCGATTAAAGTTTTCTAGAAGGTACCATTTATGGATTCAGATTCCCCCTTTGGCTAACTGTGAATCGCTTTATAGATTTCTCGGTAGCTCATATCAATAAATTCTTGTGTTTAGTTGGTTTGTACTCTGTTCCTAAAGGTTTCTATCAAGCTGAGCAAAACACTCTGCCTTACGGTAAAGGGTGGCTCGAACTAACTAGAAGGAGAGGTTTAGGAGACATAGGGGAGGTAACCATAAAGTCTCTTTCAACAGGCGCACAAGTGGGTTCCGGCCAGGTTTATTAAGAGGAAACGATAGTATGGTAAGCTACAGAGAAAACTCAACCCTTTCGTTAGTGTCATCACTACGAAAAGGGGTGTGATTTCTTTGAAGCTGACTGTACTGAAAAAAAAAACGGTTCCTTTATCGTTTGCGAGATATGATCACCGAGATAGCCATGACCTCCTGGTATTATCCCAGACTGAAGAAGACCAAAAAACAAAGAAGAATGGCTGTTCTCTATATGCAACTGCAGTAAATAGAATGTGCGTTTACTATCCGCATCAAAACATTGCTCAAAACGTAGAAATACTGAAGGTAGGATTTATTCGGGTCCTGTCGTTTGCAAGCGTAACGTTTCATGGTTGTCATGAACAATGGCTTGTACGTTTTTATTTTATTTCCTATGACATTTTGTTCCGTGGAAAGGAGATAATTTTTTAGTGTTCTTGTTACAGGCTCATTTGTCTTGCCGTTCGTTTTTCTTTAATGTACTGTAGACAAGCTTTGCAGAAGTGCCCGAAAATGTGCCGCTAACTATTTCGGTGAAATCGTACTATTATGAACTCCCCTGGTCCCTGGTCGTTGTTTTTGTCCTTTTTTTTATTGTGGTAAAAAATCATCAAATGAGTCCTCCCACCCATACTGTCAGACTTGACTGACTAAAATCCACGGTGTCCTTAATAGTCGTTTACGTACCGGGGTCACGGTAATTCGTGAGTCCCGCGACCGTTGTTTTTGTCCTACCATATTTTTCGAGGTTTGCCGCGACGAATTTTGGTGATATTTTGTCGCACCCTTTTATAATTTTGGCTGTTATATTAGCATAGTTCTGGACAAATGACGGAATGGATTTCCGGAATTAATATGAGGGTCTGTCAAATTGTTTTTAGATTCTTTCATTAAACAGTTTTCAATCAACTATACCAGGCTAGATATTTCTGTAAAACATGACATGACATCCACTAAAGTCGTTCACTAAGCCCGTTCGTACACAAGGCGTCGCAAGTCTCCGATACCTTACGACTTTGGTATCCAGGTAACTATCGTAATACAAATCTATAGAGGTTCGTACACAAGCACGAGTCAATGGATAACAAAGTAGTAAGGTATCGGAGACTGGCGTCGCGTTGTATACGAAGTGGCTAAAAGGTGCTCGAACTGGGCAACTTGATTAAGCCAAATCTCTCTTTATTTTTCTTTATAAAAAAGGTATCGTTTCAGGTATGCCACGGGCAACAACTAGATCTAAATAATGTTTTTTTTTGTCATGATTGTGTTTTATAACAGTCCCAATTTATTTAGCAAAATGGTGCTCGGAAAATGGCAATCTACTATCTCTCGTTTTACTTTTGTGTCGCCGGTCAAAACTGCGGTTGAACGCATTGCGGTTTTGTCAAGAGTCACAACGACACGACGAATTTGTGGGAAAATGGAATTCAACGTGTTTATCAATGGTCGACGAAAAAAGGACAATTACGCACGGAGCGGGTAAATTTTGTTGGGAAAGGGTTTCGGTGTTTTTAATCGACGCCGAAAAGTTTTGCTGCAGGATTTTGGGAATTTAATAATAATGACGAACGTTTTTAGGCTCTTAAACTCATCGAAGGAGTCTTCCTTCCATTAGTGGTGCTGAAGGGGCTATCAGACTCCACAAACACCCCTCACATTCTTTCTACGATCTAGGGAAGCGGTACCCTTTTAGGACAATTCTACGACCCCGGCAGATATTTGGCCCTATCAAGCACCGTCAATTTCTTTCTTCCTAAAATCGTTGACTGGGACCTGCCTAAGTCAACGATTTGAAGAAAATTAAGAGAAATGATGGGTAATGGAGTAATGGGGCATTACTAATCATCTACAAGTTTGAGTCTAAGCTGGAAGGATTATTCCTCCTGGATCCTCAACGTCATTGGCATCTTCCTAGAACAGAACCCTTGGAAAACAGCTTCTTGAAAGGTCCACCTTACATAGGGTATGATGTATACGTATCTAACCTACATATTTTTTTATTCAGATGGACGCTGATGGTCTAAAGACATGGACATTAGCATTCCGTACGAGGTAGCAGCAACATTTTGTTTTTAAGTTTGACTAACTCCCGTCCAAACCTAAGTAAATGCTTAAATATAGCGGGCATCTGGCCATCGAATAGAACAACTCCCTTTTTAGGACTTGAAAGTGGCAAACAAGCATAAGGGCCGCCTGATGTAAATAGTTTACTGTAGCCTATGGACAATAGTAACACCGGAGCAGAACTTTAAGGAACTTTTAAGGGAATTTATCTGGTTCCTAAACTAGGCTGCAAGACTTTAACACATTCATTTATTTAAGAAAAAAAAAGAAATATTATCGCCTACAGCGAATATTTAACGAGAATATCATCCCATCGTTGCTCTATGGGAAGTTACTCTACTAATTAGGCTATGGTCAGCCACGTCAATCAATTGAAACGTCAAAAAAATCATTCATTAACAAAAACCCAACAGAAAAGTTAAATAAAACCGTGTTGAAGTCCAGCAAAGTGGTTTAATTTGGGCATTTGTTAAGGTGTTGCTAAGTATTAGTGAAAGACCGTACTGTTTTAACACTGGAACACTGCCAAGACACAAAAAGAACCCAATTTCAACTTCTATTATTTTAGGTACTGTTTGGAAACTTGACTCTTGTAGCTGGTTTATGCTTCTATGTGACAATTGTTGTTCTGCATTTATCAATTTTAGAAAATCTGTTCTCGTAGCAATAAAACATGAGTGAAAGAACAGAAAGAAAGACTTATAGAGACTAAGGGCCATACATTTCACGGGGACACCATGGCTGCACAATCAGGTCGTAAGATAAAAAGGTCGTAAGGCAAAATGTATGTATGGTTACAGAACCATGCAGACACCAAGTGAGATACTTTCTAAAGAATTGCATTATGCAACGTGCAGCACAGTAATGGTGTCCTAATGAAAAAGGGCCCTTAGAGTCACTCAACCAGCAATGGTCGGAGTTTCTTTGCGCGAAATCAAAACGAGGATATTCGCCGAAGAACCACAGTCATGGACATCGTAATTATTATTTTTTCAGGATTCTTTTCGTTACAGGATCCAACACAGATAAATTCATTCTCCGGAGCACGTCGAGCTTCATTGCCTCGGCGCTTTTCTGGTGGTTGCTACTGTTAATTCTGGCTTTCAGGACTTGCAGTGGTTTGGAAATAGGGTGGTGGGTTTAAAAAAAAATACATCGACAGCTCTTATTTGCAAATTGAAGTGTATTACAGAGTGTACATATTTGAAAAAGAAAATAATAATCTAATATATGTAATCTCCCAAATGCTTTGCACATCCATTTTTATTTATTGCGTATCTCTCAAAGAACAGTTATTTATGTTATATATTAACAAAAATTACAAGAAAAATATAAATGAAATGAAAAAAATACCTATTCCATTTTCTAAATATCAAGTTAGTGATAGATTAAAAACAAGTTAAACCCTGGATAAAAAATAAACTTTATTGGAAAATGGCTTATAAATTGAGGATTATATTTGTATTCGTATTTTTATATTAATTCACTGTCATAAAGGATTAGTCATCTCGCGAGAAATGTTCTGAATTTCAAGTAAAAAATAAGCTCCTTTTATTTATAATTTTTTTACGTTATGCTTATTTAAAAAAAAAAACTTGAGATGATTCGGAAAACCAATATACACGAATTCTTTTTTTATCGTTGAATGATTGCTCCCCACCCTTATGCCTTTGTCAAACAGACGCGCGAGTCCGAAGCGATACCGAACCGAAGCGAGACGTCAGTCCGATAGTTCTGTCACGCTATCGGACCGCTTTCGCTTTTCTATGTGACTGGTTTCAAACAATTCCATACATTACAAATAAAAACTTCACGCTTCGCATTCGCCACGCAAGTCTGTTTGACAAAGGCTTTACTGTCAGACTCGTACTGACTAAAATCCATGTTGTCCTTTAAAAGCCCTCGGTTACCTCATAAGACAGTCCCGTGACCCCAGACAGTCCCACGACCACGTCTCCGATACCTCACGACTTTGGTATCCAAGCGACGAGCGCAATATAAATCCATTGTGATTCGTACACAGATACGCATCAATGAATACAAAAGTCGTAAGGTATCGGAGACTTCCGTCACGTTGTGTACTAAGTAGAAGTCTCCGATACCTACCATCCGGGCTTAGACCACTACGCTAAACTACAATCCGCCACTTGCATCCATCGCTTATTCGCCACTCTCACGATATCCTCCTGTGTTCATGGTCGTCGTCCGTCGTTGTGATTTCCCAACAAAAAAGTTTCCCTTCGTCCTTTTATATGACGTGCTCAGAATGTACACATACTCTTTTTCTCTAACATAAAAATAGTGTCAAACTTTCTTTGACCTAACATCACCCTTGATGATTGATAAGTTTCGAATTCGACCGCCAGCGCCCTCTGGTGGCTAAGTTCAATATTTGGACACGAATTCGTTTTGCGATACAGTTTGACTGTTTGATTGGTCCAACACTTTTATAGCAACTTTGGGAGCTATTGTGTATGGTCATGAAGAAAGCGATTAATTGACTCTCTTCAATTTATAGGCCTTGATAAGCACCAACTTTATTTAATTTTGGAGAACAAATGACGGATTGGTCAACATCTCACAGATTAGCGCTTGTTTCCCGAGACAAGGAATCTCCCATCTGTTGTTAAGTCTCAAGTTTAAGTAGGAAACAAATATAAAACGCAACAAAACCCTGAACTCGGTCGAATTATACTGAATTTTAAAAGCGTCTTTGTGAAGTGCCTTTTTGGAGCTACTGTTTCCTCCAATTGCCAAAATCTTTTAAATAAATCGATTTGATCACCTTCTAAAGTTAAATAGCTTGAGCTCTCCGCATATTCGTTGCCCGGGATCTCTCTCGAGAGCCGTATCTTTTTATTATTTTTTAGGTTAAAAATCTGGTCAAAAATCTACAAATGACAAGCGGTGCCCCCTTAGCGTCCTGAATGGGTATCACAAACCAATCTTGGCAATTAAAGTTACTAAACCTTGAGGCTCCCCGAACCTATACCCTAACCTCCGAACCCATGCGGCTGTTAATTCTTAGCCACAAGCTCTTTAAAATTCAATGGGTCAACGAGAGCGTTGATCCAGCGACGACGCACGGATGGAGTTTTAACTCTGCATTGTCAATTTATGATGACTTTGTCGACTGAGCTTTGCGTAGGTGAAAATGGAGAAAAACCACAAAATCGCTGACTTCGAAGCCCGAATACAAAAACCATCTCAGGATGTATTGCGAACGGCTTTTTTGTGTCGTTACCCTCCATTGACACTTACGCTAACTCGTTTATTTGTTTTAAATTAGTTTTTCTTTGTTTTTTTTTTTAATCTTACTAAAGGTTTTACAATTATTTTGAGCTTTGTTTTCAACATCTAAATTGAGTTGGAAATAATTGAATTTTAAAGTGGTTTTTTTGTAGACGTTTTACTTTAGAATCAAACGATTGTGTCGAATTGAAAATGTCAGTGTGTTCATGTCAAAGTAAAATTGTTTATTTATTAGAATTGAAATTGGTATCCCTTCTCTTCGGCAAAAATGTCGAACTTTCAAACAAACTTTCGTTCTCAATTTTAACTCTGATGGCATGAATATTTACAGATGGTCTTCTTTTTTTTTCATGATATGATTTTTGATGAATATACCACGCTAAAATAATCTATGTATAAGATATATTCTGTACCAATAATTTGTATGGTGTGCATAATAAAGTGTATTCTATCTATCTATCTATCTAAAATGTACAACAGTAGACGTCCTGCAGATGCTATGATGAGGAATCGTCGAGGACGTTTGGTGTAGGTGTATGTGCAAATGACCCCATTCAGTATTCGCAGTCATTCGCACATACATCAACACCAAAAACAATATAGCCGACACCGAACATTTTCCAACTTCTAGAAAACTAAAACCATTCTCCTATCGTTTTCGTAAAGCAAAGAGTGCGAACGATACAAAGTTTGTGAAGTATTATCGAGCAAATATGTTCTGGGTTGAGAGCTGTTACTTCGCATGAAAAATGAGTTCTCGTATCGACTTGATGGCGGTGTATGTCGATTGAAGTTAGGTAAGTTAGGAATAGTTTTTCGATTTATTTTGAAAAGCGTTTGATGTCGTTAGTCGATTTAAAGGTACCGAAATCTGATAAGTGCAAGTTGTACAGACGCCATTAGGTCAACCTACCTTAACCTTCCGCTATTGTGATAAACTAGTGTAGAAAGGTGGGTTGATGTGCTGGCGTCTGTACCTAGCTATCAATTAGCACTTTGCTAGAGTCAATTCAACCCACCTTTCTATAATAGTTTATCACAATATTTTTTTTTTTTTTTTTTTTATTTGATTATTTTACCACGATAAAAAAAAAAAAAAAAATTGTGATAAACTATTATAGAAAGGTGGGTTGTTGTGCTGGCGTCTGTACCTTTTTTTTTACCTAGCTATCAATTAGCACTTTGCTAGGGTCAATTCGACGCATTTGCAGCTGGCTTAAGGGCTTGATGCAGAAAGCAGTTCTCTTGGACACGGCGCGCATTGTGAGGAGTTTCCTGTCTCTAGAGCCCTAACCACCAGCACCATGGACCCAGTTCCCGATGCTAGTGGGCCAATATTATTTATATTTTGAAATGTTTTTTTGTTTCTTTTTTTTTAAAATGTAAGCAAATATAGTTCGGGCTCGTTGTCAACACGTCCCTCACTTAACCCGACACCAAAGGTTTCGTGCTCAGAGATTAGACTCCCTGAAACTTCGCTTGAACACTGAATAAAACACAATGTCTACCGAGCTTCACTTAATTCTGTTTCTTCTTACAAAATTCTTCAGTTTCACTTTAAATGCAGAAAACTTGGGCATGCGGGCAGCGAGGGCATGCGGGCAGCGAGTAATGGGCGACTTGCTGTCCGACCATGGACCATGCCCGGGTCGACGGCGCGTTGTGTTCCACGCGCGCCTCAAGGAGTGTCAGCACATTGACGGGGCCTGTAGAGGGCCAGAGCCTGCCGGGGTCGCGGGACTTACCCATCACCGTAACCCCGGTACGTAAAGGGCTCGTGAAGGACACCGTGGATTTTAGTCAGTACAAGTCTGACAGTCCCTCCCGCCCTGCCCTGGGTGGGAGGACTCATTTGATGATTTTACCACGCAAAAAAAAAAAAAAAAAAAAATGCAGAAAACTTACCTCCTCTTCTCATTCCTAATTTATCACAGCAAAACCACAATCTAGGCAAAGAGTTGGAGGTAAAGTCTAACAATGTATCCATTCAGACAAACAGTGGGTAAAGGAATTTAAAACTTAAAATTTATTCATAGGGAACAATTCTGCTTAATCCAACTAGGCGCGTAATTAAATTGTTCTTGAAGAATAATCTCGTCCCTCATATGATGTTTGATCCACTGAGATATTTTGGAAGGCTACTTCTAAAGGTCGCGGGATTCACGAATTACCGTGACCCCGGTAAGTAAAGGGCTATTGAAGGACACCGTGGATTTTAGTCAGTACGAGTCTGAGATAGTCCCTCTGCCCTGGGTGGGAGGACTCATTTGATGAGTTTACCACGCAAAAAAAAAAAAAAAGCGCGTCAAGAGACGTGACCTGATCGAAAATTCGTAAGACGGCACAGGGCGCTTGCGCGAATGTTCGTGTGTGTTTATTACTATTCAAGTTTTCACTTCTGCCGGCACTCCCAGAGTGCAACACTTCGTATTTTTTTTTTTTAACTGGCTCACACTAGGAATTTCTCATGTGTCGTGGGTGTGTTTACAAACACAAATACTTGCTCCGTGCGGGAATCGAACCCGCGACACCCAGCGCAGCAGTCCAATCGCTCAGCCACTGCGCTAACTGAGTCCGATTAATTGCGGACTGTCCAAGACCGGGATAGCGGAGGACCGGGGTGGCTTACATTTACCAGTGGACGGCAATTGGTTAACATGAAGATAAGAGTGTGTGGAATTCCCTGCCAGAGTCTGTGTTTCCTGATAGCTTTCCAGTCCGGTTCCGTACTCTTGACGTAAATATTGAGTACGATAAGAGTAAATAGGTTACTTCTACGCAAGCGTGCTTCACCGTCGACCACATCATTGCTTACCATCAGACGAGATATTGAACAAACGCGAGCCTATCATAAAAAATAGGATAAGGTAGCGCACTGTGCTGATAGCCAATCTCAACTGAAATTGACTACCATAGTTTAATAATAAAAGGTAGAAAAAGAAAACAGTTTTGAATTAAACACGTCATGTATTTACCCACTACATCGTCCAACTTCTAGCCAAAACTGGGATGGTCCCAAAATCCGAGATGTATGATTTATAGCACAATCACCGTCGCTTTTCTGTTACTACAAATGCCAAAAAAAGAAGCAGAAAACCAACTGGACCTGTTAGTGAACTGCGGCCGTAATATGACGTCTTAAAACCAGGCTTGTTCCAGTGAGTGAAAGAGAAACAGCTACACAAGTCGTCTAGCGCCACCTCGTTCACTCACTGGAACAAGCCTGGTTTTAAGACGTCATACTACGGTCGCTGGTTTTTGTTATTTTGGATTTGATTTTGTTCGACTTTTTTTTTTATTGGTGGGATCGAAATATAGAAAGCAACGTCTTAGATTCTTCTATGACACCACAGGCCATCTGTAACCACCCGGGGCGGGAAGGGAGCGACTGTCAGATTTGTCTCCGTCCGATCAGTCCCGCGAACCCGGCAGGCTTTAGCCCTCTAAGCCCCCCTTCCGTTTGCTGACAGCTCTTTGAGGCACACATGGAACACGCTTTCCCGCTGATTTCGTTTATTTTTTATTTTATTTTTTTTCTCTGGACTTCCAACTATACAGCCAGTATTTTTCCTGTTCATCATTAAAAAAATGGCAAAGAATTTGCCGAAATCTATATTATTCTAGAAAAATAGTTGAAACTAAATTATATTAAAGTCATAATAATTATATTTCTGTACGTTATTTTAATTTTAAATCGCGCTGTAATTTAGTGCACTGCATAAAAAGTTAGAACAAGCTTCAATAGAAATGTCAAAATAGAACTAGTTATTTTTTATATATTGCAGCTGTCAGTTGAAAGCGAATCTCCCTAGGGCTGCAATGCCTAACTTTCAAACCGCTCATAGCTTGAGGCATGTAATGACCGACTTTCAGAGTATGAGTAATGAAAAAATCTTTAAGCGTCTTTTTTTTGTCCATATACAAAGGCCATAGGCCATAGAAACTTCTACTTTTAAAATAAAAACGACTGTTTTGCTTAGACTTATCCTTCTGCAATTTCTAACCATTTAACCATACCTATCAGTTTCCAAACTAGTGGCAGAGCGAGCGTGGTCAACGATTGATGCAGTACCGTGTGTAACATGGAGTTGAAAGCTCGTAACTGTCTGCAGTTCAGTCCTAGTCCCGTGCTAATGGACGTACAAATTCACACGACTGTAGTATAGGTGGTCTCGTAACTGGTTCATCAAGCTAAATTGAACTGTTTCTTGAATGTTATAAAGTAAAAAAAAATTAAACGTAGGTATATTGTTTACGCTGGACATTAATTTTGTAATTGATAGTAAGGAGTCTCAAATTTTGCGAAGGGGTTCATATTAAGTGACGGGGCCCCCTGTAGAGGGCCAAAGCCTGCCGGGGTCGCGGGACTCACGAATTACCGTGACCCCAGTACGTAAAGGGCTATTGAAGGACACCGTGGATTTTAGTCAGTACGAGTCTGACAGTCCAAGGAATGAGAAATTGCAGATAGTAGACAATGAAATGGACATAAATCAGTAGATTGTTGTAATTTTTGAATTCTAACTGATGTATCAGTTATAGAGAAAGATATTATTATTAACTGTTACAAAGTTCCATAGTTTAATAGTAAAACTACTTCAAAATGATGAGAACGTTTTGTGCAGTGGTTGAGCGACTGACCGTCATAGCGTGTTATATATTGCTTTAATTTTCGTTTGGAACAAATAGTTTTATGATCTACAAATAGGTCACAGTGTTCGTGCATGTAAGTTTGAGATGTTTGTAAAACTACCCACGATACAGGAAAAATATCAGTGTAGGGCAACGTTTTTGAAGTGAAAACTTCTTTAGCGGATTTGTGCACTTTTTTATGGAATGGGTAAAAAATGTTAAACTCGCGTCAGGACACGAGACCTGATCGAAAATTCGTGTGTGTTTATTACTATTCAAGTTTTCACTTCTGCCGGCACTCCCAGAGTGCAACCCTTCGTTTTTTTTTAAAAGAAGAAAGGTTATACAAAACGTATTGAAGTTTTTTAATGGATTTTTTAGCAAAAAAAGCGATTTTTTAGCTAACATTTGAAAAGTAACAAAAGTTTGCGTTCTGCAGTAAGACAGAACGTACGAGTAGTTCTAATAAGTAACAGAACTAAATATAAAATTATATGAAAACTATAGATTCTACAGTGTAAGAAATTTAATAGTATGCAGACTGCCAATTCCAAGCAGAAACAACTGGAAGCATAGAACATTTGTATGCAAAATGAAAAGAAATCATTATAATAATGGGTATATTATAGAAAAAGGTCTGCAATACTGAAGAGTATTGCATATGTATCGTTTGACTATTAGTAACTTTTACAATATATCTAACTTACTCATCACCCGTCAAGGAGCTCGTGGCTAAATAAATACAGACGCACAGACCGATCTTCCGGGTTAAAACGAGCTTGCCGAGGTTGATCTGTGGAACCATCTGACATAGCGTGCCTCGGAAAGCACGTAAAGCCGTTGGTCCCGGCTGTCATTTGTAGATATTTGATAGTCATTACTGTTAGTCAGAAGCTCTAAAGTCTGACAACCAGTCTTACCATGGGGTATCGTATTACCCAGTTACTGGGTTGTGGAGGTCCGACAGGCAGTCGCTCCATGTAAAATACTGATATCCAGCTGCATTTGGTTTGACTGGAAGCAGACCCCAATATAGTTGGGAAAAGGCTAGGCAGATAATATGATACTTATGACGGGTGATAAGTATCATATTATCTGCCTAGCCTTTTCCCAACTACATTGGGGTCGGCTCATTACTCGCCGTCAGCATAACCGCGCCTACGGAGCTGGGGTGTGAGCCGGTTAATGAAAAACGCCCATTCTCTCCCTTACGCGTCCCACCTCCTCCTTCACCGGGCACTGAGGTCCTGGAATAAAAATAACAACAAAAAGAACAGGGTTGATTTTGAATCAGAAAGTGTCAGACAGTTCCTTTCGCTCAATTTAGGGCGGGACGACTAACTTCATGTATTTACTTATTAGTTTGAAGATAATTTTATTTACCAAAACAAATAAAATTATCTTCAAAATAATTTAAAATCATTCGATTAGTTTACAATAAATTAGGGTAATATTGAAACAAAGGAACTCATTCAAATATTAAAGAACCTAACCCTTCTAATGCCACATTTTGGTTTTCTTTATCGAGTTAGTTTATTCATGAGGAATTGAATTATCTCTTGCGGAAAGAGACGGAGCAATACAGGTCGTGTAGCTCTATACTTTTCGCATAATGAATAAAGATTATCAGTAATACTGCTAGAAAATATATATGGTATATGGTTGCATGTGTTCTTTTTTACTTTGACCTAGTCTTTTTCCATTAATTTCTGTCCGATATTTTTAATAAATCTCAGTGGATACGACATGCAAAAACTAACCGTAAGCAGTATTTATGAGAATCGTGGCTCCAAAACTTCGTTGAGCTGAGAATTGCCGTTCAAACCGCGCCGCGTCAGGTCGTCAATCAAAGCCGTTGATAGCTCTTGCAGCGACCAATGAGGCGTGTTTGCACTTAGCTTGTCAGAAAGACCACACCGAACCATATTTATAACTTTCTTCTTATGAACATGAAGGGTTACATAAACAAATCTACGCCTCCAATATTTCTCAATTTCCCTCTCAAATTACTCTATACAAATTTCTCAACAAAATAAATTACAAATCTGTCAACCAAATCGTCTTATCATTTTCTATGGGGGTTTTTAATAGCAGTACCCCAATATTTTGCTGTAAAAGGGAATTTTGGCATGATAAATTATATACTAGGGAGGGAAAGGGTGCCAGTTCTCATATATATTTTGTGAGACCATTATTTTAAGCCAAATGCGCTGAGTTGTGGAAAAGAATAAAAATATAAGATTTTTGGAGTAATGTTGGTGGCCTTATATGTAGTGAACATGCCGTGCAATATTTTAAGATTAATAGCTTAAAATAAAGGTTTGCTAAGAAAAATTATCATATTAAATTATTAAAAGAAATAAAAATATTTAAAACAAGGTTTTTCGAATCTATATATATATAACACAATTGCTGTTCGTCAGTCTCGCTAAAACTCGAGAACGTCCGGACAGATTTGGCTAATTTTGGTTTTGAATTATTTTTGGAAGTCCAGGGGAGGTTTCAAAGGTAAGTAAATTTGATAAAAAAAGGAATATAGTAAAAACAACAATTTCGTTTTCCCTTAGAAACTATTCGTGCCTGTCAAAAATTTGATGTCCGTCCCGTCGTTCAAAAATTAGCTATATTTAAAAGTCGTTCAGAAATGAAATGAGCGGTAGGAAGTTTGCCGGGTCAGCTAGTAATTTAAATATTTCGATAACATCATAATTGGCTGATTTTATCAAGTTTTTTTTTTGCTTTGTAAGCAGTTACTGATTGATGTTGATGATGTTTCGTTATTTGCGTTCCAAAAATTCAAAATATGCAACTGGCCATTTTTTAGTTTTTATTTGTAAATCGTTTGTGTCAGAAATGTGTTAACACAAATCAACATTTGTTTGAAAGGTAAACTAGCCGCTTTGTGAGCATATATTTTTATTGAATATTTTTAAAAATATTGAAATTGATGACCATATTTTGTATAAATACAGATTCTACGAGTATTTACATAGTAAATTTTTCTCTATGTGTCCTCACGTAAGAAGTGTGGAAGTAAAAGACATGGTGTGCCGATTCAAAACGTGTGTGTTTGTAAACGTACCCACGATACAGGAGAAATTCCTAGTGTCGTGGTTCAATTTTCTTTTTTTAAATACATTACCCACGTTTTTTTTTAAAACAAAATGGAATAAGAGACATTTTTGATGCCTCTTCGCTGATCGTGGGCTCAAAAATTGCTCACGAATTTCGAATCACACAATTTGTTTACTTGATTATGAAAATAACCGCTGTTGATTTCTAAAATAACTTTCATCTGAATCTCATTACATATTAAATACGTACTTGAAAAAATAATACAAGGAATAAAAAGATTTTTTTTTATGTTTGTTTGAAAACAAAATACATAGCCGCCTTTTTTATCGTGGTAAAATCATCAGATAATTCCCGAGGGCAGAGCGGGAGGGACTGTCAGACTCCTACTGACTAAAATCCATGATGCCGTTCAATAGCCCTTTACGTTCCGGGGTCACGGTAATTCGAAAGTCCCGCGACCACACATAACCGTCTTTAAAAGAATCTTCTTTTTGAAGAAAGTTAACAACTAACATAATGATACTTTTGTTTTTCAAAATGCACCTACGCAAATCTGAGGTGGTCTGTCTACTTCATTATCATCTTCCTGCCCTTATCCCATTTTACTTGGGGTCGGCACAACACGTTTTTTCTTCCATTCTCCTCCATCAAACGTCACAACATCAAGTGGTCGGTCTACTTTTTTTTTTTTTGCGTGGTAAAATCATCAAATGAGTCCTCCCACCCATACTGTCAGACTTGTACTGACTAAAATCCACGGTGTCCTTCACTAGCCCTTTACGTACCGGGGTTACGGTGATGGGTAAGTCCCGCGACCCCGGCAGGCTTTGGCCCTCTACAGGCCCCGTCACTATGCTGACACTCCTTGAGGCGCGCGTGGAACACAACGCGCCGTCGACCCGGGCATGGTCCATGGTCGGGCTGCGAGTCGCCCATTACTCGCCGCCCGCATGCCCGCGCCTACGATGGCCGGAGATCGTCTTGCGACGACCGACGCCGTGGGCGTCTACCACTGCGGCTGGGATGGAGGGAGGTCGATGTTCTCTCCCTCACGCGGCACGCCTCCTCCTTCGCGAGCATGACTGCTTCACAGAAGGAGGCGACCGCTTCCCACTCCGTCTCGTCCTGCAGCAAGAGGTCTCCGCCTATCGCCGTCGTGAGGACACGGCGGTGCTCTGCCCAAGCAGGACAGTCCTGCAACGTATGCTCCACCGTGTCCTCCGGACGATCCTCGCAGTGGTGACACCCAGGCGTTTCTTCCCTCCTTATCACACACAGGAACCTCCCGAAACTTCCGTGTCCGGTGAGGACCTGCGTCATGCGGAAGGTAAGGACGCCGTGACGCCTATCCAGCCACTCCTCAAAGAGGGGTCTTACCGCCGCGATTGCGGCGTGCCCGAAGTGGTCTGTCTACTTATTCAAAAATTATAACCTTAGTATCTCATCTCTGTGGATGGTAGACTAAAGCGTCGTGTATGCAAATAAGATCCAACTAACTCTTGCAACTGAAATTTGCATAATCACCGGATGAAATGTAAATATTCGTGCGCCGTTTCCCGGTACTTTCCACATTTTATTAAAAATCACTTATTTTTTATTATTTTTTTATAGGAATCAAATCAGTTACTGATTCTGAACAAACTATATTCAGGTTTCGCATATACTAAAAATAATGTTGTATAAACCGAGTATTGGCTACCAACTGAAAAGGTTTTAGAAACATGTTGGTAGGTATTCAATTTCCTTTGAAAACTCTTTTCAAATATTTAAATTGTCGTGCTTTCTGTGTAGTTTGTAATGTAGATAATTATGTTTTTTGTCCAATACATACTTATTAAACATCTGTACATATAATAAATCTGTAGAAGGGTCAATTCTGTACATTGAAAATATTGAAAAAATAAATAGCGGGGGGTGTTGCTGGATCGATACCAAACCCAAATAGGTATGTGATTAAATTTTTTTTTTCTGTCTGTCTGTATATGCAGGCATCACGTGAAAACTAACGGTTCGATTTCGATGAAACTTGGTCTAATTATACCTTATTATCCTGGGCATAAAATGGGATACTTTTTACCCTGGAAAAATACGTAGAAAAAAAAAACGACGGATTGCACTCTGGGAGTGCCGGCAGAAGTGAAAACTTGAATAGTAATTGTTGGAAATATCTTGTGAACAGATTTTAGTAAAACTCGCAAAAATGGTTAACTTTTTATTTCAATAATTTTCCAATATGACGTACATCTTTTATAAACAATGTTACCTAGCAACGAATGTATCCAGCATACAAACTTCTTTAAAAGTAATTAAGTCACACGAACATTCACGCAAGCGCCCTGCGCCGTCCTACGCTTTTTCCTGACGTCCTACGCTTTTTCGATCAGGTCACGTGTCCTGACGCGAGTTTAAGATTTTATACCCATTACAGAAAAAGTGCTCAACGCCGCTAAAGAAGTTTTCACTTCAAAAAAATCTTATTTTTCAGTTACTACAGAACGCGAGCTCAACAGCAGTAGCTCAATAGAGGGATCTCCTTAATTATTATAGGCTTAGCCGTATTTGCGTCCAATAGATATTTATAAGATGTCATTGTCAGAGTTACTCAAAATGGAGAAATAAACCATCCACGCGAAGACCGACATCCGCGCGGACGGAGTCGCGGGCGGAAGCTAGTAATTAATAAATTCTTAAAAATAACAGACTTATAATAATATTTGTGGCACGGTTGCTTTCTTTTTCTAGACATTTTGATAGGCAAATCCTCTTTTCTAATCTACTCCGGCACCACGTGGTACACACACATCCGATATCGTCTACTGTTTTGTCTCTTTAAGCCATCACGAATTGATCTAAAAATTGACCGTGACAAGTGCTTTTTTTAAACTTAGCAATCAATCAGGTTGTTTGTTCTGTGTCTCTTTCTATCTCCTCCCATCCACGGAAAGAACTTGACAAGCGTTGCTTATCCTTGGCAATCAGTTTGCTTGGTTGTTTTATAACTCGCTATCTCCACTCATCGTATTACCCAGTTACTGGATTGTGGAGGTCCGACAGGCAGTCGCTCCATATAAAATACTGATATCCAGATGCATCTGCTTTGACTGGAAGTCGACCCCAATATAGTTGGGAAAAGGCTAGGTAGATGACTATCTCCACTCATTCTTAACGAAGAGAAAAGGAGAGAAGATCCAAGTGGCTCTTATAATTTAGCCTAGCTATGAGCTACTCTTTCTTTCTCTTTCTTATTTCTTCTAACATACTGAATCAACTTAAACACTTCGAACGTCGAGATATTAGCAGAACGTCTACAGATTATTACATTTTGTTCAATGGATCTTACGGAACGCGTATTTTCTTCACGTTCAAACTAAATACATTAGTTCCTATCTTGTGTGGAAGATGTGCTTTGAAATACAATGTCACGTTACTTGTCGGTAAATGTGTTTTGTAAGGAAGAGACGTAATTTGTACGTTCAAGGTCAAGGTATAATCGGATAACTGTTGTATTGGAAAAAGAATCACTTTAACCCAGTACTTGAGTATCTATTTTCTACGAGGAAGAGTTTTTTCGATTTCTCACTTCTTTTGTAGTCAAAACGTAATTAGTTCTGTAGTCCTTTAGAGTATGTGACAGAAGTCGTTTCGTCACAGAAATACATGCACACAAAAACATAACCCTCCTACTGTCGTAGTCGAGTGAAAAGAGAAATCGGAAAAAAAAACTAAAACGCAATAAATCTACACTTACAATAATTAATTATCACAAAAACGATACAATACTATCCGGCAACGACTCAATTTAATGTTCTCGTGGTCTACCATGACGTCTTAAAGCGAGAATACTTCCACGGTGGAAACGAGATGGTGCTAGACGACTTGTATAGCTCTGTCTCTTTTCAACAGTGGAACTACCCGCTTTAAACCATCATAATAGACCCCCATCTCACCTCAGCTACTGCTGCTATAGGTACAGAGTATAAGACGGGGCCCGAGATATAATGGGAACATAGACTCTTTAAGCATATTAAACACAACACTAACGTAGCGCAAGCGCTATCAGGACGTCATTTGCAAGCGGCCATTAACAAATGGCGTCCTGTTGGCGCTTGCGCTACGTTAGTATTGTGTTGACTTTGCCTTAAGTGTGTGATTTCCCACCATACCTCGCGTCCCCGTCTTAATCACTGTTTCCCTATATATAACAAACCCACACTTCCACTCTCCCCCTCTCTCAAAACACGATTGACACACGGCACTCTTAGTCGGAGTGTTAGAAAATAAATTCACCGACAGAGGACATCAATTGCCTTCGCCATCCATCAATTAGATCGGGCTAAGCATGCATTATATTGGCACCTGTAGAGTTAGAACGCGGTTAGAAAAGGACGGAGTATTTTTTTTAGTTGAATTTTCTTAGTATTAGTACCATGTCGCGGGACTGTACGAATTACCATGACCCCGGAACGTAAAGGGCTATTGAAGGACACCGTGGATTTTAGTCAGTACAAGTCTGACAGTCCCTCCCGCTCTGCCCTGGGAGGGAGGACTCATTTGATGATTTTACCACAATAAAAAATATATATATAGTATTAGTACCAGCGGCCTGCCTCGGATTCGAAAGGAATATTTTCGGTAGTTTTTCCAAATATTTTTTTGAATAAGAAATAATAATGAACGGATACCTACTGAATTCTACAATAATAATTATATTCATTATTTTTTTTTAGACACTTTATCATATGAGCTAATCACGAGACAGATCAGAAAAATAAAAGTTAAACATCTGTTAATCACTTGTCTAAAAAAAAGTGTAACTGCAAAACCGACCTAATATCAACGTCAAATGCCGACACTTTTTTTAGACAAGTGTTCAACAAATGTTTAACTTTTCGTAGTAAGTTTTCAAAATAAACCGGTGATATAGAAAAATTTAAAAACGATTTTCTCCTACTAGTTTGATTCCCATTTTACGTTGTAACGAGCATAACATTTTGTCAACTAAAATAATAATTACGAAATAATATTTTTGTATGTACTTACAAACTGATGTTAGACAAGACAAAGTCTTTTAAAACTTAGCCACGTTAAGAATAAGGAGCAACCTACTGCTTTGTAAGTATCAGACGCTCTCAAAGTTACATAATACCCAACAAATTACTCCCTAGCCCATTTTCTCCGACATATATCACTGGAGACCACAAGTGTCCGCTATTACTGTGTATCTTTTCCAGCCCAGTGGTTCGTTCTACTAAGAACTTGAGCTAAGATAATTATTGGTGGCCAGCTATTTCTGAGATATTACTAACAATGTTGAGGTCAGCTTTCAGTCTAATCATGGGGTATCATTGAGGGTCGACGGCGCGTTGTGCTCCACGCGCGCCTCAAGGTGTGTCAGCATAGTGACGGGGCCTGTAGAGGGCAAAGCAAAGCCTGCAGGGGTCGCGGGACTCACAAATTACCGTAACCCCGGTACGTAAAGGGCTATTGAAGGACACCGTGGATTTTAGTCAGTACGAGTCTGACAGTCCCTCCCGCTCTGCCCTGGGTGGGAGGACTCATTTGAGCCTGGTTGATAGCAATATCACATGACAGACATCACTAAAAAAATCTTGCAGCACGTGCTGAGACATTGCCTTTTGACCTCGCACAGGACTAAATTGTTTATTTTCTTTTTTGTTTTTGCTTTTTTCTTTTTTTTTATAGTTTTGTTTCTTTTATTGTTTTTTTCTTCATCCTTTTGTTTGTTCTGTCCTATGTTTTAATAAATCTCTTTTCTTCTTTATTCAATTGGCCCTATTACATAAGACTTAAACATTTCTAGTGATATGTGGTTGTATCCTATTAGTCTTTTGTCTAACCCTTGGGGTATTACAGACATGTTATTATGTTATATCATAACAGCTCGCCTAAACTTATACCTATACTGATAGGTGGTGCCTAAAATAGGACAATATTATGTTTAAGACCCATTTAATAGGGGACGACCCTATTTGTTATTACTGTTATTAGGTTAGCTCCGCTAATTGCGTACGGTAGTCAGAAACTGGCCACGTTATTTGATAATATATACATTCTGCCGTGTAATAGCGTAGAGAACGTAATTGCATTCGCAATGCTTGTGTTTTTGATGAATCAACAACTCTTTAAGCGGTTATTACTTTTTTTTTACGTGGTAAAGTTATTACATGAATCCTCCCATCCAGGCCAGAGCGGGAGAGACTGTCAGACTCGTACTGACTAAAATCCACGGTGTCCTTCAATAGCCCTTTACGTACCGGGGTCACGGTAATTCGTGAGTACCGTGACCCCGACAAGGGGCCCTGTCACTATGATGACACTCCTTGAGGCGCGCGTGGAACACAACGCGACCCCGGGCATGGTCCATGGTCGGACAGCGAGTCGCCCATTACTCGCGGCCCGTATGCCCGCGCCTACGGTGGCCGGAGATCGTCTGCCGGCTGCTGGAGCTGCCGACCACTGCGGCTGGGGTGGAGGGAGGACGCTGTCCTCTCCCTCACGAGGCCCGCCTCCTCCTTCGGGAGCGGTTATGACTATGTATTTTTTTTTTCTAAACATTGGTATATTTGTGTGTCCTCTAGAGAGCAAGAAGTGTTTTCTCTATAGAAAATACTTCTTCTTCTTCTTCTTCTTTCTTGGAGTGTGAAACAGAATGCGAAAATGAATGCTTTGAAGTTTATGTGCAAATCTTTTATTAAAATTGAAATAAATCTAATCAATTTACAGCTAGTATTCTAAGTTACCAAGTTTCAATTTTATAAGGAGGTGATCCCTCAATTATTAAAAGTTGGCCCTCTATATAGGTTTTTCACTCACAAAACATTGTAGCGTTGTCATAAATTGTCCTGTTATCGTTTTTCACCACAAATACTATCGTAGATCGTGGTCTACCTTTTTGCAAAATACCATCAAAGTTTAAAAATTTAATTCGAAAGATAAATACTTTGGGTGTGTGAGGAAGAAGATGCAAAGGTTCTTGAAACTCCAATCAAAAGGAATGGTTGTTGGGCTTTTATTACTGTCGTAATTTTTTATAAAATGTTCTAAACTTTTTATTTTTATTTTTTGTGGTAAAATCATCAAATGAGTCCTCCCTCCCGCGGCAGGGCGGGAGGGACTGTCAGCCTTGTACTGACTAAAATCCACGGTGTCTTTCACTAGCCCTTTACGTACCGGGGTCACAGTAATCCGTAAGTACCGCGACCTAATGTTCTAAACTTTGAGAATTTTGATCGCGGGATGCAAGATTTGATGTTTAGTTCTTCTATTGCTGCACAGATGTCGTTAAACGTCTTTTGAGTTATATCCGCATACTTTCACATTGATAAGATGAGTTTAGCTTATTACTACTTTTCATCGATAATTTTATTTATTAATTCGAACTGGAAGGAGGGCGCCGAGTATCGCCCCAGGTGGAAGGAGGGCGCCGAGTATCGCCCCAGGTGGAAGGAGTGGAAGGAGGCCTTTGCCCAGGAGCGGGACACAGCAGGCCCTTATAAAAATTTAAACACCTGATCACTAGAAGCTACAAAAGGTGCTCTAATGAGAATACAATTGGTTATTTGACAGTAGCTATAAATTACAAATATAATTAATCCGTCATTTAGAGTTTAAATAAATAACGGACACGTGTTTTTTCTTTTGTATAATGATATAATCAATGAATATTCACCAAAATACAACGCTTCAAAACTCGAGAGTGGGGGCTCGTGACGTCAGAATTAAATAGAAATTGTACTAAATTGTGACGTATTGCCAATTTTGAAAGCATCGTATCTCCGTCAATTTTGGTTTACGAAAAAATACGGGTCGAATATTTTTTGATAATCTAAGTGACGGACTAAACTAGAATTTTTCAGTCAAATAGCCAATTGTCGCGCTATAATGAACATGAATATAATTATTGTCAATCCAATATAATTAGTTTCTGATGACAATTTATGTCCTCCAAATATTAAAAGTTGGTCCATTGTATCGGTTCTTAACTCACACAACATAGTAGCGATGACATAAATTGTCCTGTTATCGCTTTCCGGCCCACTTGACGGCAAGCGCGATCGTTACGCGAACAATTGCGGTCGGACTGAAGCGTTAGTGGCCATTTTATTGCAACCCCACTATACTCTGTTTGTATTAAAGGTCTTATCTTGTTTTCGATTGTAATTTGATTGAGATAAAGGTTATTGGATTTCGATTTCGTTTCAAGGTTATGTTGGGATATAGACCCTCAATATTATGAATATAAGGTAAGAAGAGTTCGTGGTCAAATATGAATACTAGCAAAGGTAGATCTTTAAGGTTAACCTGCGCTTGAAGTCGCGGGACTGTCTTTGAGAAGGCCTCTTTTTTGTTCGTAAAATCGTCAAATGAGTCCGACCGTGGTGGAGCGGAAAGGATCAGACTCATCCTACTTCCTACTAATATTATAAACGTGAATGTTTGTGAGGATAGATGTTTGTTACTCTTTCACGCAAAAACTACAGAACGGATTTGGATGAAATTTGGTACACACATAGTTTATAACCTGGATTAACACATAGGATAGCTTTTATCCCAATTTTGTAATTTCGAGTTGTAGCGGGCGGCGCCGCTGGCAGCAGCTAGTATTTAATAACAGTCCACCCAGTTCCTTCGGTGTCAGATCCAGGGCCACGATATACTGCTTACACAGCCACGCGATCCTGGCAAACCAACGGTTTACAAGTTTTCCAAGGCACGGGGGTACCATATCGCTTACTTCCATACTTAGGGCTGTTACTTAAAAATTCTAATTAAAAAACTCAAAAGCACATTAATTTTTGTCTGACTCAGGAACTGAAGCCAGCCAAGCCTTTTAGTTGCAATTGTGCAAACAAAACCAAGGGCAAAATATACAACATTATTTTTAGTATATGCGAAACCTGAATATAGTTTGTTCAGAATCAATAACTGATTCGATTCCAATAATTTTTTCACCATGTTATATTTTTTTTTCAAAAATATTTTAATTACATTTTATTACCAGTTCATTACAATACAATCACCGTGCGGTTAGGTACCTATTGCCAAGCTATTATCACGAGTGTATAACACAGGAGACGCGGTTTACGCGGGTGTACCGCGAAATGAGCATGTTTTTGAACGGACAACCAGGTAAAATACAAACTTATAACCTTGTGATTTTTTATGATACGGTTGTAAAATTTTGTACATAGATTCTTTACACAAAAATACTAGACAGGTATATCGGGTTTCACATAAACAAAAAATAATGTTGTATAATTTTATTAGCTAGGTATTAAAAAACTACAAGATTCGCAATAAATAGACATTTCATAATACTTCATGAAATCTATATTTTAACGACTAATAAAATGATAATATTGTATTTAATTCTCCGCCATATCTCAAACTATTCGTTATTACAGGCAGCCTTTTCAAATTATATTTTATTAGCTGTCTATACAGATTGTCTTTTGTTTCAGTAATTATCCCTGCAAGCTGAAATTAAACATGTTTCCATTGAGTGAAGGTTGAAAATTCTATGTACCTACAGTTTACTTTGAGGATCATGTCTGCTTGATGTTTCAGAAAAAATAGTTAATAGAGGATAAATAATTACTTAAAAAAACATTAGAGTAAAAGAAAGAATATAATATGAGATATTTATAATTGCAACCATTTAATTATCTTATTCCGGTTACGTACCTAAACCCTGACCTAAAACCTGATATATTATATCATTTTTTCTTTTTTAATAATTTTATTTTAGTTTACATTTAGTATTTTGTTGTAAATATTTAGTTTCACTCTAAAATTTCTAGTTTTAGTTATGTAAATACTTTTAGTTAGTACAAAAAAGTAAATGATGTAATGATGAAAATAAATTGAATTAAAACTCAATACGCAAACCTTAATCAATTACTTTTATTGCCCCACTAGTACTTTGACAAATTAGTGTCCAAAATTGAATACCTTAATACCTAATAATCAGTCCCTGGAATAATAATTATGACAAATTATTCGAATAAAACGTTAACCTGTCTAAAAACAGGCATTTCGAATTTTACGAGGTAATATAAAAGTCATTACTTAGTTCTGTTACAATCAAATCGGATTGAAGAAGATAATTTTCTACTTAAGTTTTATTGCAAGGTAGACAAGGTACCTTGGCTTGGCTGCTCTGAAAATCTTCAATACCCCCTTTAGGGTTTTGTTTCCAAAGGGTAAAACAGGCATGCGGGCGGCGAGTAATGGGCGACTCGCTGTCCGACCATGGACCACGCCCGGGTCGACAGCGCGTTGTGTTCCACGCGCGCCTCAAAGTGTGTTAGCATAATAACGGGGCCAACCTTTAGAGGGCCAAAGCCTGCTCAGGTCGCGGGACTTACGAATTACCGTGACCCCGGAACGTAAAGGACCATTGAAGGTCACCGTGGATTTTAGACAGTACGAGTCTGACAGTCCCTCCCGCTCCTGCCCTGGGTAAGAGGACTCATTTAATGATTTTACCACGATAAAAAAAAACATAATGACCGGGCCCTTTAGAGGGCCAAAGCCTGCCGGGGTCGCGAGACTAACGAATGACCATGACCTCGGAACGTAAAGGGCCATTGATGGATCTTGGATTTTAGTCAGTACGAGTCTGCCCTCCCGCCCCTGCCCTGGGTGGGAGGACTCATTTGATGATTTTACCACGATAATTAAAAAAGTAAGTTGAGTATTACAGAAATCACAATCGCCATCATACTTCAACAATGTTAACGTAAGCACAACATCACTATAAACTAAATCCCTAGCAACAAAACATTCAGCGAAACTTCACAATACATCATAAAGGACCAAACACAATTACGTAGCAGACACTCGACGAAATAGGTAAAGTCTGAAATGTCCAAAATGTCCTTCATACGTGTTGAAAATTAGACAGTACGGCGGTAACCGCAGCGAAAATTACAACTGTCCGCAAGTTCTATAGTGTGGAGAAGGTTTCGGGGAATATTCTGGATTTTTGTTGTAACAAGTCGGTTTTGTTGTTCACTGATGTGTCGAACAAAATGAAAAAGTATGTTTCTGTTCATAAAATTCGTTTCCATAAGTCATGTACTTATGTTTACCCTATTTATTTGGCTTTCCAATGGATGTTGGCAATATTATTACCAATTTTACAATTATTTTGAACCTTGAATTTTCAATTAACAATAAAGAAAGCCGCGACCATTTCCTAGTCAACATTAATAGTTGTCATTAAATCAACTAAAATCTATCAAACAACAGGTAAATTGTTCCAAAAAGATATGCCCCGGGTGAGGATCGAACTCACGACCTTAAGATTATGAGACTTACGCGCTGCCTACTGCGCCACCGAGGCTGGTGACGAGATACTCGAAATAGAACACTACTTCTCACGTGATAATTACTAACGTTCTTAACGTTAAATTACGTTTTATGAATAACTAGCGGCTCGGTACGTGCTTCGCTACGTATAAAAAGAAATAATTAAAAAAAAACGTTCACTTCTGCCGGCACTCTGGGAGTGCCGGCAGAAGTGAAAACTTGAATAGTACCTAATAAACACACACGAACATTCGCGCAAGCGCCCTGCGCCGTCTTACGAATATTCGATCGGGTCACGTGTCCTGACGCGAGTTTAACATTTTTTACCCATTCCAAAAAAGTGCACAACGCCGCTAAAGAAGTTTTCACTTCAAAAAAATTGGAACATGATCTATTTATTATTTATTGAATTCATTTGTTACAAAAAATGTGATAAATGAAGAACCGCTCGACCGATTTTGTGCAAACTTCACATAAACCATCTACTAAATAGTCCGAACAAAGCCAAAACATTTGGTTCGGATAGGTGAGCCCGTTTTTGAGTAATAAAATTACAACAAAAAGTGGCATTGATTTTCATATAGATGACTAAAGCTGCCTGTCCACAAGAGCGAAATGAAGTTGCAGAGCGAAGAAACGGAAAAAAATCGTCGTATCGAGAAGAAGCGTTCGTCGTGAAAGGTTAAAGTTGATATTATCATAATAGATTATAATATCGACCACCTACTGTATAATAATTACCGAAGGTATACTGATAATGGTAAACATTAAAGTTATCAAAAGGTCGTCTTTAAAATGCATTTAAGGTTATCAATTTGTCGTGTTGTACGCGCACCTCACACAGCTGTCAGCCTATGACGGGCCCCCTTTCGAGGGCCATTGCCTTCCAGGGTCGCGGGACTGTCTTACTAGGTAACCGTGGCCCCGCAACGTAAAGGGCTATTGAAGGACACCGTGGATTTCTGTTACTACAAGTGCTGGCATGGGTGAGAGGACTCATTTGATAATTTTACCACGTATAAAAGAAGGTGATCAATTTAAATCCTCTATCCTCTATATATATAAATGGAGAACTGACTGACTGACATATCAACGTACAGCCGAAACTACTGGGGCTAGGAATGTGAAATTTTGCACACGGCTTCCTATTATAATGTAGGGGAGCACTAAGAAGGGGTTTTTGGAAATTTAACCTTTAAGGGGGTGAAAAGGGGGATTTAGGAAAGTACGTAAACCACGCGGACGAAGTCGCGGGAAAAGTGCTAGTATTATTATAAGTACTTAAGTAGGTTTTTTTGTTTTCTTTTCATGCCTAATCACTGAACTGATGCTCAAGCGTGACTTCTCAAGCTTTTATGATTAAAAGTAAACTAGAATTTTGCCGTTAATTCGATAGAAAAAAAATTGTTCCTCGTATGTACAGTCAGCAACAAAAGTAGATGATCAAAATCAGAAATTCAATACTAAAGAACGCAGTTCGCGTCAGAACAGTGTGGCGTCGAAGTGATTCAAAAGTATGCGATTATAATGTAACAAACGCTACTAGTTCATCTCTGACGACACGTGAACTCCGTTAATTAGTATTGAATTTCTGATTTTGATCATCTACTTTGTGTTTTCTTTTTTTAATTTTCCATACAATAAACGCAGTAAATAGTTTCGCTATAAATAAAATACAGAAATCTTGTGATACGGCACATAACTGGAGGGATCATCCTGAAATTTTGCAAATACCTACATTGTCAAGTGTACAGAGACGGACATAAGGAACCTTTTATCCCAAAAAAAGTTATGTTCCCGAGAAAATCCTCGCTCTTATGAAAATAGATGGCGCCACATGTACGATTCGAATCGACTGTCAAAATCTAAATTAACTCGAGCCGAACTGCGGGCAGGAGCTAGTCTTATTTTAATATTATCTTCTGCTCGTTTGTTCTTCACCCGTTCTAATGACTGGCTTCGGCAAGAATAAACATTTAATTACAAGCGTTTATTGGGCAAATCTAATAGAGCTATTTGATTTGAAAAATTATGAAATCGTCGTTTTGTAGAACGCGAATCTCCTTAATTATTATAGGCTTAGCCGTATTTGGGTCCAATAGATAGACCTCTCCTTCCCTGCCCCCCCCGATCCGGAAACCAACTGTCTTGAAATTACAGCACAGCAGGTGGCTGCGGCCGTCTGCTCCTTCCGAAGTGGATCCGCCGGCGGCCTCGACGGCCTAACGCCTCAACACTTCAAGGACCTACTCTGTGCAGGGGCCGGGGAAGCCGGTGAGTCTCTTTTGAGGGAGCTGACGGCCCTCATTAATCTAATGCTCTCCGGCAATGTGAACGAAGCCGTCATTGATATTTTGTACGGGGCCAACCTTTGTGCCCTACGCAAAAAGGATGGCGGCATTCGTCCCATTGCCGTAGGGTCAACCTTTCGCCGTATCGCAGCCAAAATTTGCTGTGCCTTCTACAGTGAGACACTGGCCAGTAAATTCCAACCCCTACAGCTGGGCTTCGGGTCCAAAGGGGGTTGTGAGGCTGCGGTACACGCTCTGTCCACCTACATTGACAGTGGTAAGGGTGAGGTCATCCTTAAGGTTGACATCAAGAATGCCTTCAATTCCGTAAATAGGGACACCTTGTTGGCAGAAGTACAAAAGGAAACACCCAAAATTTACAGTTTCCTCTATCAATGCTACAGGAACCCTTCAAAATTACTTTATAAAGAAAATCTTTTAGAATCAGCCGTTGGTTGTCAACAAGGTGACCCTCTTGGGCCAGTCATTTTTAGTTTAGCAATAAATCCAATCATTCGGCAGCTAAATTCAAAATTTAATGTATGGTATCTTGATGATGGGACTCTGGGTGGTGATGTAGATACAGTTCTGGAAGATTTAATTTTATTAAAAGAAAAATTTAATTCCATTGGCCTACAGCTCAACCTATCCAAATGTGAAATTTATCTTCCCCGGACTACAGACAGACAGACAACCATTTCTAAATTTAATTCAATCGCACCAAATATCAAAATTACCGAAAAATACTCTTTTCACCTCCTGGGGTCCCCAATTTTTGATGAATCATTTCCCACCTTCATCGAGAATAAAATTCAAAATTTTAATGATGTCTCGGAAAGGCTTTTTAAAATCAACATACATTCGGCCTTCACAATTATTCGATACTGTTGTTTTGGACCAAAATTTACGTATAGCCTCCGTTCCTCACACCTTTGGAAACACCCACAACTCTTAGAAAAAGTAGATAAAATCATTAGAAATACATTGACCTCGATCCTAAATGTGGCCCTGGACGACCGAGCGTGGCAGCAAGCCACTCTTCCTATCCGCTTGGGTGGTCTCGGCGTCCGCAAAATTTCAAGTATTAGTTTACCGGCCTTCCTCTCCTCGGTTTACGGTACCGAAAAATTAACCAAAAAGATTTTATCTAGTTCAGGGGTTGATTTTGAGGTACCGTTTATAACTGATGCGTTGAACGCTTGGAAAATGGCTTGTCCGAGTACGGATTTGCCCGACTACCTGTCCTCCCAAAGACGATGGGACGTGCCGCTCTGCAGTATTATACGGAATAACCTGCTAAATACGTCAATTAATGCTGCGGAGCGCGCCCGTCTGCTGGCTGTGGGGGAGTGGGAGTCGGGATTATGGCTTCAAGCACTCCCATCATCCACTATTGGTACCATGATGGATGATGCTTCATTTCGGCTCGCTACAAGTCTTCGTTTAGGCGCACCTTGTGTTGCTCCGCATCATTGCCACTGTGGTGAAGCTGTCGACAACCTCGGACATCATGGCCTGTCCTGCAGCAGGAGCGCAGGTCGCATAGCTCGTCACGCCAGCATCAACGATATTATTCGTCGAGCTTTTGCCTCCGCCGGCGTACCAGCAGTTTTAGAACCAAACGGCTTGGTACGTGACGATGGCAAAAGACCAGACGGAATGACGTTGGTGCCTTGGAAGGTGGGTAGACCTTTGGTGTGGGACGCTACCTGTGTCGATACCCTTGCGCCATCCCACGTTGCAAGCACGGCGGGCTGTGCTGGCGCCGCAGCTGCGGCTGCTGAGAACCTCAAGCGACGCAAATACTGTAACCTTAATGGTTGCTACAGTTTTGAGCCGTTTGGGGTTGAAACGCTCGGGTCATGGGGTCCAAGTGCGCGTCTCCTTTTTTAGGAAATTTCTCGGCGACTGGTCGACACTTCGCGTGACCAGAGGGCTGGTTCTTTCTTTGGTCAAAGAATAAGCATTGCCATTCAACGAGGCAATGCCGCCAGTCTTCTGGGCACGTTTCCAGATGACAGCGATGCGGAGGAGTACTTTGACGCCTGAGTGTCTGTTCCTTTTTTTTAATAATTTTATTTCAGTTTTAGTTTACATTTAGTATTTTGTTGTAAATATTTAGTTTTATTCTTAAATTTCTAGTTTTAGTTATGTAAATACTTTTTTATAGATATTTATAAGATGTCATTGTCAGAGTTACTCAAAATGGAGAAATAAACCATCCACGCGAAGACCGACACCCGCGCGGACGGAGTCGCGGGCGGAAGCTAGTTTTTAATAAAATTTAACTGAACATTGCATATTGCGTGGACTAAATTCGTTTGAAAACTTCAACAAAATATATTGCGTTTTATAATAACATTTATCTATGCTAAAGTTTAAAATGCAACATAATCTCTAAAAGAACTAATACTGAGAACTACAAAGTACACCATTCATAACTCCAAGCAAATAGATTCTAGCAAAAGTGCACTTTAAAGGGCTAAAGCTTTGCGATTTTTGCACAAACAGCAAGAGTGTTTCTGAGAATTTAATAAATAAGGCCGTATCCTAACCATAGCGATCATATGAACGCGTCCAATGTATAAATCAATTAAATGAGCTAGGAATATTGATTGCATGTTAACTTGTTTTAGCTAAAATCAACTTGTTTCAACTTGTAGCGCCTGTGTGAAACACAGTTCATTAGTATAACACAGGGGTGCAAACAATTGCTATGAGAATAATCGTAGGAAATTGTTTTTTTTTTTTAACATAATGGCGTTTTAAAACTGGCGAGGTGTAAAAACCAACTAAATGATCTGGCTCATTAATCTCTCTTTAAATATTCTATTTTAAAGGTATGAAGGTTTCGAAATACCTCAGACACTTTTTCTTGGAATCAAAAAATCGCATCTTCAGATGCTCCCTTCATTCAAAACCACTTTTGCTCAGCCTTCTCAGCATTTCTGTGTTTACGGATAATTGAAGATGCATTGAGCAAGATTTCAGAGTGCCTAAAGCAGTTTTCCAAAGTTTCAAGTAAGTCTTAGGGTACAATAAATGCTCTTGGAAAAACAACATTTAGTCCTACTGATAAAGTTCAGTTTTCGCTGCAACTATGACTACGTTTATAGATCGGTCATTATTTTATCACAACTAGTAGTAGTCATTGAGCAGTGGTGGCTCAGTGGCATCGGCCTCGAGTCATGAGTCGTAGGATGTGGCGCTTTAGTTTGTGTAATTTATTTCATCACTACTGCTCTCAAAACGGTGAAGGAAAACATCTTGAGGAAACCGCCATGTACTAGAACCAAAAATTCGAAGACATGTGACATCCACCAACCCGCACTGGGCCCGAGTGGTGGATTGGGTCCCACTCCCTCTCACAGAGAAGAGGCTTAAGAGGATGAGTAGTAATTGTAAAATCAACTTTATCTAAATTATTATAAAGATGAAAATAGCATACCTAACTGTAAATAACGAAATGTGATTACTAAAATCGAGCTCGATTTCGAATACGTATTACAGCTTAGAAATAGTTGAAGATCAACTTTTCCAAATGCATGTTCCATACTAACACAACCGGACAAAGGGCACTAATATGTCCGAAATTATATTGGAATTTACCACGGTCAGAATAAAGATCGTTTTCCCTTGTATTTGTAACTACAATAAATATTTCACTTCGGCAGTACGGGAGAAACAACAGTACTAATTAATCCAAGCAAATTGTGTACTAAACTTTGTATCTACAAGCATTGTGATGCTTTATGAGTTATCGAATTCATATCGATGTAATTAATCGCGTTTTGTTACCCTTCGATGTGTGGGAGTTGTGAACGAGGGTTTATTATAAATTTAAATCAAATATTTGAATTATTTATAACCCCTATTGATCTTCTTTTCTCTTTCATAGTATAAAAAAAGTTGCTAAATACTTTTTCTTCTTTTAAATTTTTGACATCTACGTTGTTTTATGATTTTTAATTTTTAATCGACACTATTATTTTATTTTCCTGTCTTCTTAAATTTCATTTGTGTACATAACTATGTTTAATATTATAAAACTATTGACTTTTAAAGAAAATATTTTTTGGCCTTTTCTAAAAGTGACGCTGCAATGAAAAAAAATAAAAAGATATCAGTGGGTGGTACTAGAGGAGCTCGTGGCTAAATAAATACAGCCGCACAAGCCGATCTTCCGGGTTAAGCCGCGCTTGCCGAGGTTAGTCTGTCGATGGGTGACCATCCGTCATAGCGAGTTTCCTCCGTGCCTCGGAAAGCACGTAAAGCCGTTGGTCCTAGCTGTCATTTCTAGATCTTTGACAGTCGTTACTGTTAGTCAGAAGCTCTAAAGCATGACAAACAGTCTTACCATGGGGTATCGTATTACCCAGTTACTGGGTTGTGGAGGTCCGACAGGCAGTCGCTCTTTGTAAAATACTGATATCCAGCTGCATCTGGTTTGACTGGAAGCCGACCCCAATATAGTTGGGAAAAGGCTAGGTAGATGATGAGTGGGTAGTACTAGTCATTTGGATCAATTATTACTATGGCACAAAAGTTGTAGAATTGCTCTCAACCAAGTTATACAAGTTCGAAGATTCGTCATTTTCATACATTAGTTGATTTATGAAAGTGCCGAGAAACGCAAACGAATAATAAGTATTGCTAGAACTAGAGAGATTGCTTGACAATTTAACGTAACATAATCATCACGCCTCTAAACTCCGAAGGGTTGGTCAGAGGTGTACTTGCACTTTCAGAAATGGCCTTAAAATATATGAAGCGTGGATTGAAGACTTTACAGAAGTTTATTTTGTCATTTTTTTTTAAGCGTCACCCCACACTTGCTGTCCGACCATGGACCATGCCCGGGTCGACGGCGCGTTGTGTTCCACGCGCGCCTCAAAGAGTGTCAGCATATTGACGGGGCCTGTAGAGGGCCAAAGCCTGCCGGGGTCGCGGGACCAAGGGATTACCGTGACCCCGGTACGTAAAGGGCTTGTGAAGGACACCGTGGATTTTAGTCAGTACAAGTCTGACAGTCCCTCCCGCCCTGCCCTGGGTGGGAGGACTCATTTGATGATTTTACCACGCAAAAAAAAAAAAGCGTCTCCCCACACTAGGAATTTCTCCTGTATCGTGAGTACGTTTACAAACATAGAAACTCACACACACAAACACCCAGACTCGGAACAACTACTTGCAGATCATACAAATACTTGTACCGTGCGGGAATCGAATCCGCGACACATAGCCCAGGAGTCCAATTGCTCAGCCACTGCGCCAAACGTGCCAACCAAAATGATTTTCACACTCAAAAATTTCAGAGAAGGACAACGCAAACAAAATTAGCAATCAAAGGCACAAAATGCAAAACTCATGAACTTATGACAACATTTTAGTCTAATTGTCGAAAGATATCACAGTATTCTATATATTTCACATTTTAATCAAATTATTCTATTGTTAATCATACAAATAATATTATAATATCTAACATTTTGGTCCTATAGTCCCAAAAGCAGCGCCAACATTCAATTTTTCTTTATTTTTATCTGCACACGATTGTTTCTAAAAACTTTCCATAAGTTGTATGAAACAAATGAAAATACTGCTACAAACGCGAGAGCAATTGCTAGTAGAGTAAATACTAGTTTTAGTTCTAAGTACTGCGCCCACGACATGTTGGCGGCGGGCGCTCGCAGATGTCTCGCGCCGCCGTGACGCAGCACGTGCTCCGTCCACCACACGGCGCGCTCCAATGGCTGTATTGGCTGGTCACGCATGATATTTCCAAGTTTTACTATGTTGTGACGAAATCTGCAAATATAGATTAAAAACACGAATCATCACAAATGCTATTAACTGCTCCTGATTTTGATGTTTATCGACATAATGATTTGTATTTTTTTAATAATAAACTGCCTATTTTGTTTCAGTGCAACCGAACTGCTGTAAATATACGAGTAATCTGATGAAATGAAATTATCATCGTCACCTACCTATCTTATTTTTTTTTAAATATGCTCATCCTCTTCTGGACGAAGGCTTTTCCTAAGTACGCCACTGAGCCGGGCAGTCTCAGCAAGCACGGTGATTCTTCAATAGCACTTTACGTTCCAATGTAACGGTTATTAGGTATAATAAGAAGGTGGCTTTGGCCCTCTAAGAGGGCCACGTCAGATTGCTGATAGCTCTTAGAGGTGCACGACGACTCTCTGGCAAACCGGCCATGGTCCATGATCGGACGGCGAGCCACCCATTACTTGCCCTCCGCATGCCCGTAACATTGGGTAATACGATAAACCTTGAGCACTGGTTGGCTAGACTAGTGATCAACGATTGAAATATATCCGTATAACTAACACAGGTAGATTTCAAATACCTACCTTTTATCACCAATAACATTTGTAATCGCATTCTTAAAATCTTCTTCTGTCATCGTAAGTAAATCAAGTTTCTTTCCAATACCATGATGCTCATATTTCTCAGCATTGTACCATTGGTCACCCAACATTGGTATACCAATCAGAGGTACTCCTGCTGTGATAGCCTCGTCTGTTGATTGTAGACCACACTGTGTTATGAATACTTTGATTTTTGGATGTCCTGAAAATTCATGATTATTTAGTTCGAGTTTTACTTCATATCCATCTTTATTGATATGTGAAACAAGAATAATGCCTTAGACTGAGTGACCTCACTGAGATGAAACTCAAACTCCTGCACATCGACGCAACACAATGAAAACTATTTGGAATAGGTGGTCTAACATGACGTCTTAAAGCGATAGTAGTTCCGCTGAGGGAAGAGACATAGCTATACAAGTCGTCAAGCGCCATCTCGTTCCCTCAGCGGAACTACTCTCGTTTTAAGACGTATGGTAGGCACCCTGGACTCCGAAAGGGTGGGGTTCATCTAGTCATGCGGTCCTGATAAGGTCTACCACCTGGATGGTTCCCACTAACCTAATGAATTAGGAGATTTGTGAAACTTACTTAGAAGGTCCGACTGCGGCAGCCATTTTGATATCCTGATGTTCTTAGAGCGTCCTGGCAGTTCATCCTTGTCCCACTTCCAAAGAACGTCGTAAGGTAATTGAGAGAAGACTTTGGCCATCAATTGTACTCTTTCTGGAGGAAGCAGTGAGGGTTGCACGTTTGTACCGAAGCTGATGTAGATCACACCGTTCTTTGAAGAGTCTAAATACGTTTTGAGATCCTGCAAAATGAAAGATAAGCCTTTAACTTACGTGATCATTTTGATTCGTACCTCCCAATGTATTAAAAATAAATTGAAGTCAAGAAAATATTCATTTGAACTCAAACTGAGGCATTGGAGAGGACAGCGTCCACCTGTGAGCGCCGAGCCGAGTGGGATATGCCCACGGCAACGGACGTCTCAGGATGATCTCCGGCCACCATAGGCGAGCAAGCGGACGGCGAGTTTGGCCAACTCGCTGTCCGACCATGGACCATGCCCGGTTCCACGCTTTCCACGCAAAGAGCTGTCAACACATTGACGGGCCCCCTTAGAGGGCCAAAGCCTGCCGGATTCGTGAGACTAACGAGCTACCGTGATCCCGGAACGTAAAGGGCAGTTGAAGGACACCGTGGATTTTAGTCAGTACAAGTCGGACAGTCCCTCCTGCCCTGCCCTAGCTGGGAGGACTCATTTGATGATTTTACCACACTAAAAAAAACTAAGGTTTGAAACATGTATTTTTTCTATAATAGTAAATTATGTTATGTTAAGAGCATTAAGTAATAATTATGTAGTTACGGACTCATTTTAAACAAATATAAATGGTAAAAATAATAACAGTCAATTTGAAAAGACAAATAAAAAACGATTTGAGTTGTAATACAACATAGGAAGCTAACAATTTAGTTCCGACCTTGACAATCAATGTATGACTACTCAGAAGATGATACAGAATTACATATCGTTAGGGCTATAATTATGTCAATTGCCGTATTGTATCGTCATTCCGTTTGTCCCGACTATTTATAGAATCTGCATATCGAGTCCTCTAAACGCCTTATTCGTGCGTTTATTGAAGTTAGTGACTTTAACATTTTATTGGTCTATTTTTTGAAATGACCCCATTTCAAAAAATAGACCAATACTCTAGACTCTTGGCTCTATTCCTAGGTCAAAGGTGATGGAGACAAATTTTGTGGATGAAGCGAGTTTACCCAGAAGAAGCCTGATCACTCTAACTGAACAGATTCAGGTTCGGGAACACAGACGCAGGCAGTGAGTTCCACTCTTTTGCCGTATGCATTATGAAGGAAGATTGAAAGAACTTAATGCGAATTAGTAGAATGGCAACTAAGTATAAATGGTAATTAACAGTACATCTGGATGTCCGATGATAGAAGATCGTTTAAACGTCTTTTAACTTTTAGAGGAGATAGGGAATATTAAATCCCTTGTTCTTTGTAAAACCATAAAAATATCCAGATTCAAATTAAAATATTGAATGTAATTCCACAGGAACGCGCAAAGCAGACAAAATTAATAGTGAGCATAGTTAGATGCATTCAGACCTTTATGGTCTGGCTTGGAAAGGTAAGGGTTCGAAGGTAAATCTCCATGGAACTGTAAGTCAATACAACATACTAAAATATGAACGTACCTTTCTGATACAACCTGTATAATTTTAGTAAACACATAAACAAACCTCACCTTTGGCAATTCTTTCTCCGGCTTCTGATGCAATCCACCCATATAAATAACACTAGGAGGCACTGGACGGTTTCCTTCCCAAACGGGATGCGTATTCAAAAACAGCATTTCAACGTTATTCTTCAATTCACTAATAGTCGGAACATTAGGTCCATACATTCTTTTCCCAATTTCATTTTCTACATCTTCAACTTCTTGCATAACTTTTGACATTCTGTAAAAGTGCAAAAGTTCCGTAATTTTCTCCCAATTTGTTAAATTGTACAAACGTTGGTTAAAAGCATCGGGGTATAAGAGAGGATGCCCGGCCGATCCAATCGTTTCCACATTGAAAGTTAATGTTCCGAAAGATGAGACGAGAATCACTGGTGCCTTGACAACGTGTGAAAGAAGTAAGGCTGGTCTGGCACAAGCTTCTAACAACAGCAAATCGAACTTTTCTTCCTTTATTATCTTCTGTACTTCATCTAAATTCAACTGCATTTCAACGAGCTCAGCAATCATATTGAATGCTAACCGCATTTGTACGGTCAAATCACCATCTCCTGTAGAAGTGACTTCGTACAGGGTCTTCCACTTATTGTAAGAGAAGTCGTGGACATCGATTTCTGTGAGATTCTTAGGAGTTTTTCCATTTGGGAAGGCAGGATCTGGTGTAATGACTGTGACTTCATGGCCTCTCCTGGCAAGTTCTTGAGTTAGAGGACGAAACACGACTTGATGACTGATGGACGGAACTGGGAAGAATGCCAGTATTCTTGCCGCATCATTGAAATTAATTGATACTGTTAGTAGCAGTAGGGCGGTCACCACGGACATTATGGTATGGCGATTCGGATTGCTGTGAGACGTATGTGAATACGTTTCCTTATATACTCAGTTTATATAATAGCCTATATGCTATTTATCTATATGATTAAATGAAACTAGCAGTGACCGTGACTTTATCTGGATATTTTAACAATATCTTTTTAACAACAATATTTTTAAAACTGACTCAGCATATTTCTTGTTTTTCTTTTTAACACGCTTTTATTAGCTTGACCTGTATGTATGTATGTATGTAACGGAATCTTTTAACTTCATTTTCTTCTACTTCCAGCGGTCTGATTAACTTAAAAATTTGCACAGGGGTCAAGGGCCGATGACAATACAATAATCTCATAACTTTACATTAAAGTCCTGACTAGGATCATCAGGATAATAAAAAATATATTTAGATTAGTGAGCATGTTAACGCCGATGAAAATGTCATTCTCTGTCTTTTGCTGCCAATTATAATTTAAATTAACTATTAGTAACATCATTTTATTAGTAGCTTATTGATATTTTTGTAATAATTCTGATATTGCAAACAGTAACTAATAAAATGATCATCACGTTCGATATCAAGCACCCCACGCTTTTTCACTTTATTTGTATTTTTGTCTTAAATGTTAATGTGTTAAATTAATTATGATAATAAAATTGATTGTTGAATTTTATATTGCAGTAACATAAACTCTCTTATACTAAAAAAATATTTTCTACTTTTTAGTTCGATTGCTATTAAAGCGTGTTTATTTAAACTATATTTTTTTGGAAAAAGTCCAAGAATTATGCTGAGTCAGGTTACAGAAGTTTTCACAATTAATGTTTATTATATTCAGTCCGTTCTTCTTCGAAAAAACAATAGTTCGTTCTTTCAGGATTACGGAGAAAAATCATGCTTATTCTAGACTTCAGTAATTAATTTTGTGTCCTACGAACGACATTTTATATTTCATCGGCCGAAATCTTCTGTTTTCAACATCAGCTTTTTTTTTTTATCGTGGTAAAATCATCAAATGAGTCCTCCCACCCAGGGCAGGGCGGGAGGGACTGTCAGACTTGTACTGACTAAAATCCACGGTGTCCTTCAATAGCCCTTTACGTACCGGGGTCACGATAATCCGTTGGTCCCGCGACCTTCAACATCAGCTAATAACATTTTATAGATATTATACGCATTAATGCATGCGTCACGAATTTTAAAACTTTTCTATGGTATTTAAAAATCGAACCAGTATTCAGCACATCCGACGCTCTTTCCTCTCGAGCTTCCGAGGTTCATGCTTACTGTATCGAAAATTTGAGCTAATAAGTTTTGAAGATCCTCCAGGAGAATTCATGTCCTAATCCTTTCTATATTATGATTAATTAAAGAACAGTTTTTTTTTTCAGTAATAGTTTTTGACCGCGGCTGCTCCCGTGTAGAATCTATACTGAAATTGTAAAGAGGTAAAAGTTTGCATGGAGGTCTTAATTTCCGGAACCTATTATCATTTTTTTTTCTGGTGAATAAGTAACAATTTATTATGTAGTTAAGTACATTAAATTTTATTCACATCAAGCACATTTTTATCTGAATTTGAGATGAGATAATATTGTTGTAATTCAAATTAAAAAAATAAATGCGATGGCAATCGGGTGTCACATTTTAAACAGTCAAAGTTTTTTTGAAGATCCCTAATTCACATCCTAATCCTATCTATGTTTTGATAATAATAAGTAATAAATGCAAAAGTATGTTTGTTTGTTAAATTTTCTTGGTTTTCACGACTAAAATCCACCGTGTCCCTTCAGTTGCCCTTTGAAATTATGAAATGTTTATTTATGCAAGTAGGTTATATCCGGGCACGCCGCAATCGCGGCGATAAGACCCCTCTTTGAGGAGTGGCTGGATAGGCGTCACGGCGTCCTGACCTACGGCATGACGCAGGTCCTCACCGGACACGGAAGTTTCGGGAGGTTCCTGTGTCTGATAGGGAGGGAAGAAACGCCTGGGTGTCACCACTGCGAGGATCGTCCGGAGGACACGGTGGAGCATACGGTGCAGGACTGCCCCGCTTGGGCAGAGCACCGCCGTGTCTTCACGACGGCGATAGGCGGAGACCTCTCGCGCCCGTCATTGGTCGAGGCCATGCTGCGGGGCGAGACGGAGTGGGAAGCGGTCGCCTCCTTCTGCGAAGCAGTCATGCTCGTGAAGGAGGAGGCGGGCCGCCTGAGGGAGAGGACAGCGTCCTCCCTCCACCCCAGCCGCAGTGGTAGACGCCCACGGCGTCAGACGTCGCAGGACGATCTCCGGCCACCGTAGGCGCGGGCATGCGGGCAACGAGTAATGGGCGACTTGCTGTCCGACCATGGACCATGCCCGGGTCGACGGCGCGTTGTGTTCCACGCGCGCCTCAAAGAGTGTCAGCATATTGACGGGGCCTGTAGAGGGCCAAAGCTTGCCGGGTTCGCGGGACCAAGGGATTACCGTGACCCTGGTACGTAAAGGGCTAGTGAAGGACATCGTGGATTTTAGTCAGTACAAGTCTGACAATCCCTCACGCCCTGCCCTGGGTGGGAGGACTCATTTGATGATTTTACCACGATAAAAAAAAAGAAGTATGTTAAATTTTATTCATATCAAGCACATTTTTAGCCGAATTTGAGATGAGATAATATTGTTGTAATTCAAATAAAAAAAGTAAATGCGATGGCAATCGGGTGTCAAATTTTAAACAGTCAAAGTTTTTATGAAGATCCATTTCACATCCTAATCCTATCTATGTTTTGATAATAATAAATACAAAAGTATGTTTGTTTGTTAAATTTTCTTGGTTTTCACGACTAAAATCCACCGTGTCCCTTCAGTTGCCTTTGAAATTGTGAAATGATATTTATTTATGCAAGTAGGTTATATCGACACTTTTACACGTCTTTTTATAAGACTAGGAGGGGCCGGTGTTTCGTACCTGACTTTACATTTCATGGTCAATAGGTCACGATAACCTCCTTAGACAGCAGGTCGAAATAACACATAGGATTACTTACATTACTTACATTCTGGAATAAAGTTCCAGTGGGATAATTTTCGTCAGAAACCGCAGTCGAAGCCACTGGCAACAGCTAGTATATAAATAAACTTCACTGCATCCATGGTGTCTTTGGTGACAGCGCAGTCTTTGGCCGCATGATGTCTTTTGTAAATTTTTGTGTTTCGTATCCTGAAGGAAAGTTACAATCGCTTTCGAAGATTTTTTGATTTCATTGAGCCCAGTGCAGGCAAATACCTGGGTTACCACTGCCTGTAATGTGTTTTTAATAAAAATAAATATATTGTTTTTCAACTAATATTTGGTCCATTTCAAGAGGAAGAGACTTATGTAGATCACTGCAGGCCAGAACTGAAAGTTCTTTATGTTAAGTAAGGACGAATTCATATCGATGTAATTAATCGTGTTTTGTTAATCTTCAATTTGTGGGGGATGTGAACGAGGGTCAATTATAAATCTAAATTAATTATTTGAATTATTAGTAACTCTGCTCTTTAGTAGTAAAGTAGGTCCATAATTATTATGCCTTATTTAAAAAAAAAAGCTATTTAGTGATTTTTAATTTTTCATGTTGTATCGGATTTTTTTTCCTGTTTTCTTATGTTATAAGTGCCTCATGTTGCAAAAGGTTTTTATTGACTTATTTTGAATACGTAACGTACCATAATTATTATTCTATCAAATAAATGATTATGTATTAAATTCTAGCAAAGATTTCAAAGAAGGACAAAGCGAAAAAAAAATGAAAAAAAAAATACAAAACGCATGAAATTAAAAAAAAAATACAAAAAGAATATTTTTCTTTAATTATCTAATTATATCACAGTTTTCTATATATTTAACACCTTTATCAAATAATTCTGTTGTTAATTTTACAATTAGTTTTCTAATTTTATCTAAAAATTTGCTCATTTAGTCCCAACAACAACGACTATCAATTTTTCTTTATTTTTATCTGCACACGATTGTTGCTGAAAAGTTTCCATAACTTGTATGTAACATATGAAAATACTGCTGCAAACGCGAGAGCAATTGCTAGTATAGTAAACACTAGTTCTAGTTCTAAGTACTGCGCCCACGACATGTTGGCGGCGGGCGCTCGCAGATGTCTCGCGCCGCCGTGACGCAGCACGTGCTCCGTCCACCACACGGCGCGCTCCAATGGCTGTATTGGCTGGTCACGCATGATATTTCCAAGTTTTACTATGTTGTGACGAAATCTGCAAATATATAAATAAAGATAAGTCTGTCGTAAATATTAAAAACATGAATCATCATTGATAACTGCTACAAATCCAGACTTTGATATCTATTGATATGAGGATGACATAGCACATGATTTGTATTTTTTCAATAATACACTGCATATTTTTTTACGGCCCACGTTTTTTAAACGCGCCGTTGACGGGCGTTTGTAGCGATGCAGACGCAGCCTGTACATCTTTTCACACCTTTATGAATCCAAATACGCGTTTCAATCGATTCAGACGCGCGTGTGTAGCGATACAGACGCGATGCAAACGCGCGTTTGACGTGAATAAAACGATGAGCTTAACTTTACTGATCAATGGTTGTTTCTGAATCAAAATCAAAGCTTTATTTCTTACAGGCAACACAGTTCCCGATGCTGGTTGAATGCTATTTTTTATATTTTCAAATGTCTTTTATTGCATTTTTTTGTAAAAATATTTAAAAATGTAACCAATATGTTAAGAAATGAAAAAGAAAACAAGTCACAATACATAATAACTGTGAAAGTACCGTAAATGCCCATTCCAAAGAATAGATCTCTATGGAGAAGAACGGGCTAGAAACTCCGTGGACACTCTTTTTAAATCGTCATAATTTTTATAGAACCTTTGTTACATCCTTCATTTTAAGATGGTTCATTATGTGAGAACGATGTAGCAAGTTAGAAGTATCCATAGTAAAATTTAAGAAAAAAAAACAATTCAGAAATAAAATATAAAACAATATAAAATGAATAATTTCTAGTTTAGACTGGTCACCAACACCATATAACCCTAAATTGTTAGGGACTTCAAGTACTCACTTTTTCTCACCAATAACATTGGTAATAGCATTCTTAAAATCTTCTTCTGTCATCGTAAGTAAATCAAGTTTCATTCCAATACCATGATGTTCATATTTCTCAGCATTGTACCATTGGTCGCTCAACATTGGTATACCTATCAGAGGTACTCCTGCTGTGATAGCCTCGTCTGTTGATTGTAGACCACACTGTGTTATGAATACTTTGATTTTTGGATGTCCTGAAAATTCATGATTATTTAGTTTGTCTTTGAGTTCACTTATCTTTATATTTTTATAAAACTAGGTATCTAAAAAATAAGTTAAAAAATAACTAAAACCCGACTACGACAAACGACTACTGAAAAGTATAAAACAAGAATAATCCTAACCTAGCCAATAAAGATTGTCTGAAACAACAGCAGGTGGCATTCGACCACGGCTATTACTCGGTCAAATGAATATTGTTCTTGTTTTATACTTTTCAGTGCAGTAGCTATTAGTTATTTTTAACTTTTTTTTTTATTTGCACTATTTTGGGGTTATATTATTTGAAGTATGTTATTTATGTTATATGTATAGTTTTTGAGTTGTGAATTTGATACCCATGTCGATACCGTACGTTTTTTTTTTCGGTTAGTAGAGGGCGCCATTTGGTGACATAGCGGACAACTGAGACGCTTCTAACGACACCTCACTTTTCATGTTACGATAAGTAGTTTAGAAGTTATGAGGGAACAAACAAATATACCGGTCAAAATCAAAACCCTCCTTTTGGCTTTGCCGTAGTCGGGTAAAAATGGGTTTGCTGTTCGCCTCATTCTAGCCGAGAAACAAAGATCAGAAGGAACTGGATCTCTGGACTCCGACAGGATGGTGATCGCTACCTAGGTGGACCTGGTGAGGCCTATTACCGCTAGTCGGATCTCTAAGCTGACACCGTAGGTTATTGGTAGCCTGTGATGCTATTGCTTGCGGTGTACCGCTAGGAGGTGGATCTCATTAACCTTGGAGAATTCGGGGATTTGCGAAACTTACTTAGAAGGTCCGACTGCGGCAGCCATTTTGATATCCTGATGTTCTTAGAGCGTCCTGGCAGTTCATCTTTGTCCCACTTCCAAAGAACGTCGTAAGGTAGTTCAGAGAACACTTTGGCCATCAATTGTACACTTTTTGGAGGAAGCAGTGAAGGTTGCACGTTTGTACCAAAGCTAATGTAGATCACACCATGCTTTGAAGAGTCCAAATACGTTTTGAGATCCTGCAAAAATATAAACCGTAAATCGTCGTAACCGTGATGGATAAAATTAATCAAAGACATACTTTGTTCTCGGTTTTGGACGTCGGAACACAAAAAAACGGACAAAATTATTATAGTGAGCATAGTTCTATTTGACACCAAAGACTAGCTGTGTAAGGCGAAATACGTTCAGCCCGTAAAGCTTAGAAAGGATTCAAAGGTAAAACTCAATACAACATACTTAAATATGAATGTACCCTTCTGATACAACCTGTTTAATTTTAGTATAAACATAAAGAAAACTTACCTTTGGCAATTCTTTCTCCGGTTTCTGATGCAATCCACCCATATAAATAACACTAGGAGGCACTGGACGGTTTCCTGCCCAAACGGGATGAGTATTCAAAAACAGCATTTCAACGTTATTCTTCAATTCACTAATAGTCGGAACGTTAGGTCCAAACATTCTTTTCCCAATTTCATTTTCTACACCTTCAATTTCTTGCATAACTTTCGATATTCTATAGAAGCGCAAAAGTTCTGTTATTTTCTCCCAATTTGTTAAATTGTACAAACGTTGGTTATAAGCATCGGGGTATAAGAGAGGATGCCCGGCCGATCCAATCGTTTCCACATTGAAAGTTAATGTTCCGAAAGATGAGACGAGAATCACTGGTGCCTTGACAACGTGTGAAAGAAGTAACGCTGGTCTTGCACAAGCTTCTAGCAACAGCAAATCGAACTTTTCTTCCTTTATTATCTTCTGTACTTCATCTAAATTCAACTGCATTTCAACGAGCTCACCAATAATTTTGTATGCTAAACGCATTTGTCCGATTAAATCACCATCTCCTGTAGAAGTAACTTCGTACCAAGCCTTCCACTTGTTGTAAGAGAAGTCGTGGACATCGATTTCTGTGAGATTCTTAGGAGTTTTTCCATTTGGGAAGGCAAGATCTGTTGTGATGACTGTGACTTCATGGCCTCTCCTGGCAAGTTCTTGAGTTAGAGGACGAAACACGACTTGATGACTGAGGGACGGAACTGGGAAAAATGCCAGTATTCTTGCGGCATCATTGAACGTTATTGAGACTGTTAGTAGCAGTAGGGCGGTCACCACATACATTATGGTACGGTGATTCGGATTGCTCTGAGACGCATGCGAATACGTTTCCTTATATACTCAGTTTACATAATAACCTATATGCTATTTATCTGTATGATTAAATGAAACTAACAGTGCCCGTGACTTTATCTGGATATTTTTTAGTGGCATTGTGTCAACCAGTTTTGCAGATAAAGAACATGAATTGTGCTGAGTCAATTTGTAGATTGTTTTTACCCGACGAAAACAAAGGAGGAGGTCCTCAATTTGACATGTATATATTATATTTACAAAAATAACGTTTATCTGCTCAATGCGTTTCAAAAAAACAATAGTTGTTTGTTTCAAAATCATGCTTATTCTAGATTTCAGTATTTCATTTCATTTCATCATTTCATCATCATTTCATTTCATTTCGACCGTATACATGCTTTTTTATGTTTGTTCGCGCCTAACTTCGTCGTTCATGAACCAATTTTGACGATTCTTTTTTTGTTGGAAGGAAGATATTTCGAAGATGGTCCCATGATAAGGAAAACCCATGACAGACCAGAAAAAACGAGGGGAACTTTCAAAAGTAGTAGGGGCGACTAGTGCGCTTGTAATTTTTTTCGTTAAGTATTTCAAAGCACTACAATTTAATAAAGGTCTGGAGTATATCTGATGATGAAACCGAGAGACAGTCGAGAGAACTCCTCAACGATTCACAGCAGCTACCTTTTGTTTGAGCTTGATTAATTTGTATTGATAAAAACTTTACACCTAGATGGGTTGGAACTGTCACTAGGAGTCTGATGATGAAGACGAAGAACAGTTCAGAGAACTCCTCAACGGTTTATGGCAGCTATCTTGTATTTGGACTTAATTCATTTATATTGATGAGAACTTTGCACCCATATGGGTTATTGTTCGATGCCTGCCATTTGTACCCATAAAAAAATCACTTAGTTTGATTCAGTATTTTTTATTTTATGAGCATTTTTGGCTTATTGAGTACATGGGCGATGTTATTACCGGTGCTACGGATTACAAATATTTAGTGCACATATAAGAAAATTATGTGTTTGACAAGAACTTGGGTTCAATATTTAAACTAAAAGGGGAAAATAAAAATAATAAAAAACTATTCTTTTGGAAGTCGGTGGCAAAAAAGTCAATGGAATAAAAAAGCAAAGCCATCGACTTCCGAAAGAATAGTTTTTCTTTGTGTGCTTCGAACGACATTTTATATTTCATTGATAAATCTTTTGAGTGTTTTCTTTGTCAGCTAATAAGTTATGAAGATCCTTAATCATCATCTGCCTTCCAGTCTAACCAGATGCAGTCGAATATCAGTATTTTACATGGAGGGACTGCCTATCGTACCTCCACAACCCAGTAACTGGGTTATACGTTACCCTATGGTAAGACTGGTTGTCAGACTTTTGTAGCTAAGCTTGAAGATCCTTAATCCACACCCAAATCCTATCTATTTATTTTTAACCGACTTCAAAAAGAAGGAGGTTACAATTCGGATGTTTATACATATTTTTTTATGTTTGTTCGTTCATAACTCTGACGTTTACGAACCGATTTGAAGAATAAGTACAGTCACGAGCAATAACATGTATACACTTAACAAAATGCAACCGCAATATTCGTGAAATACTGGTTTCCACGTTGAATAAGACCTATTTCGTAATAGTATGGCTTCCAAAATAGAAGTCTTATGAAAAAGCAAAAGTTTAATCAATATGAAAGCAGAACATCGCTTTTGAATACTGCTTAGTGTATATATACTATTGCTCGTGACTGTACACATAATACGTGATTTTAAGTTTATCATCAAAGTAATAAATAATAATAATTAACGTCATTATTAATATTTGCACGACAATTGTTATGTTTTCATGAAATATCTAATTATCATTAATGACTAGAATTATTTGTTATATCAGTTACTACGTTATAATTATTACTATGACAGGGCGTATATTGGTGTTTATTCAATCGTCAGAGATAGCGCCTTTATCTTTTCTGATTAAACGAGTAATATTCATCATCATCTACTTTATTAATTATGTTATTTATATACAAAATCTCCGGTTTAGTCAGTACGAACACAAAGTTTAAAAATCTTATTCTATTTAAAAATAAAATTATTTTGTATTTGGGATCGGAACCCAAACCCTCTGAATGGTAATAATTTTAATTTTTTTGACCACCCTTTCTGAAAGTGTTTATTAAAAGTGCTGTAATTTTGGGATTTTTCTCACCATAAAGCCTTTGTCAAAAAGACAAGCGTGGCGAATGCGAAGCGAGGCGTTTTTATTTGTAATGTATCGAATTGTTTAAATGCAGTCACATAGAAAAGCGAAAGCGATTCCGAGAGCGTGGCATGAAGGCGTATTCGCTCTGTTTGACGTCTTTCATAAAAAGCCAACTAATACAACTGTCACGACTCCGTTCGCTGCATCCAGTTTGACGTCTCGTTATCGCCTCGGATTCGGTCCGGTTCGCTTTTGCCTGTCTGTTTGACAAGAGCTTAAATTCAGTAGTTATTATATCTACACAAAGGTATGTGAGTTACCTATTTTTTTTTCCTGGAAAGGTAAAAAATAAATTTAATGCCCATGCAAAAGAAGATAAAAAAGACTTAGTTTTTTATCTGGACTAATATTGTTGAGTGTATATGATATTAAAAAAAAACGTTTATCAGATAATAATATTATTTAATTGTACAGTCAGAATTTTGGGAATTTCAAGTCAAAATAAATACTTTGATAATAATCCATTTAAGTTATATTTTTTTTACGAATTACGAACCCCTTTCACACAGCTGTTGCTTCATACTTCCCATACAATGTCATCTAGTTCGCCCCAAAATCGACGTACACAGCATTTCGAGAACACAATCGACTGTCGATTGTTTCGGCCACAATAGCCGAAAAGGTAGAGGCAAACAAGTATCGGTTTTGAACCGAAAATGTTCAATGGTCGGTCAGTGTTAGCTAATATTGGCCTATTTTCGAGTATTGTGGCCAATTTGTGGTTATATCGAATGTGATGGAATCAGAAAGTGGTTGAGATTTCACGATGTCAAAATAATTGGAGTTTGAATTGGTATTAAGAATGAAAGTTGCATGCTTTTTTATAAAAAAAAAACGACGTGTTGCACTCTGGGAGTGCCGTGTAGTGAAAACTTCAATAGTAATAAACACACACGAACATTCGCGCAAGCGCCCTGCGCCGTCTTACGAATTTTCGATCAGGTCACGTGTCCTGACGCGCGTTTAACAGCTTCTACCCATTCCAAAAAAAGTGCATAATGCCGCTAAAGAAGTTTTCACTTCAAAAAATAGACTTTAAATGAAGCGAACTTACTCAGAACGAACAGAAAATTCCCTCGTTAGGCTGCCTGTTCACAGAAGCGGAGCGAGGTTGCGGAGCGAAGAAAAGAAGAAATTTTAACCAATAGAATTGCACATTTGAATAAGAGCGGAGACTTAGTGCAATCCTATTGGTTAATTTTTCGTCGTTTCTCCGCTCCGTGGCCTCGCTCCGCTTCTGTGGACAGGTAGCCTTAACATTGCAAATAAAATAATACTAATTTTAGTTAACGAGTATTTCCAAATACAAAAAAATAATGGTTTATTGCTTCAACAGGTTTACATTAATCATTTTTTGTTTGGAGCTCCCCTATAAGCAAGTAATGCCTGTGTTGGGGAGCCCCGCTCTTCCATAGATAAGCAATACAGAATATGAACTAGGTATTCATTATCTTATCTGTGTGTGTGCGTGTGTGTGTGTTGTGCATTTTTCCATTTAATAACGCTACCGATGTGATAATGATGACCTGATTAAATCTTAAGGCAAACATGGCCAGAAGAGAGGTATGGAAGGAGAGAGGGAAGGCCTTTGCCCAACTGTGGAATACATATACCCAGAAAAAGGTGACGACACGATCTTGACGTACACCACCAGGGCAGGTTTGACGTGGTTCGGGAAAAGATTCCCGAACCGTTTCAAACCTGCCCTGGTTTGTTTATTTACTCATGTGAATGGCAGGATGATGAGCCTGACACTCCCTCCCGCTCTGCCCTGGGTGGGAGGACTCATAAGGTAATTTTACAACGTAAAAAAAAATGAGAGAACTTGCCGTAACGCTTAGATTCGTATGCAGTCCTTTCCAAGCGTTAGAATCATCTGTCATATAAAGTTTCTCTTATAAGTCAGAATTTCTACAAATCTCCATTTTAATATTCGGGAAGGACTGAAACTGACGCCAGTGAGCTATTCTCGGCACGCTTGGGCGTGGCTTTCCGGTAGACTTTCTTAGGACTTGTTCATAGTAAGAAAAACATTGAAATAGAGTATTTGACAACGAAAATCAAATTTTGACGGGACATTTGGCGCAGTGGCTGAGCAATTGGACTACTACGCTGCGTGTCGCGGGTTCGATTCCCGCACGGAACAAATATTTGTGTGATCTGCAAGTAGTTTTTCCAGGTCTGGGTGTTTGTGTATGTGAGTTTCTATGTTTTTAAACTCACCCACGATACAGGAGAAATTCCTAGTGTGGGGCAGCGTTTTTTTTTTAAAAAAAAATTCTCTGACAGATTAAAAAAAAATATTGGACACGTATTTTTTTCTTTTGTTACGTAAAATAAAATTAACGAAGATACGACACTTAAAATTGCCAATAATGTCACGTGCAAGAGCAGTGGTGGCCCAGTGGTATCGGCCCCGACTTTCGAGTAGTAGATCGTGGGTTCGATCCCAGCCAGGTGCATTACTTTGTGTAATTTATTTCATCACCACTGCTCTCAAAATGGTAAAATAAAACATCGGGAGGAAACCGGCATGTCCTAGAACCAAAAATTCGAAGACATGTGATATCCACCAAACCACACTGGGCCCGCGTGGTGGATTATGGCCCACTCCCTCTGACAGAGAGGAGGCCTTGTGTCCCACCAGTGGGAACATGAATAGGCTGATGATGAAGTGCATTTTTCACTTGCTTCTGAAGTGACGAGCCACCACTCTCGAATTTTGATGCGTTACATCTTTGTAAATACGCATTAGGACTCGGACTCGTACAAATTAAAATGTCAAATTACGTAGAAATAACTTCGCCTATTCTTAGTAAAGCAGAGATAAATGAAAATCAATAATGTAATCACAGTTTGTATCTATAATGCACCTAAACTTTCTGTGATGAATTATCTACATAAAAAATGTATGAGGAGAAGCACTGGATGAGATGTAAAATATTTGGATAAACGCAGGAAAATAATGTTGACAAATTGACAATATCTCAATATATAAAAATCATTTAAAAACAACCAGCCAAAAGTCCAAAGTATGAACACAACTTTACCCAGTATATCTGAACCAATAGCTCAGAGAAAGGTCTCCAATTGAAGACACCATAAAACCATACTTACTTTCACATAAATCGCAGATAATAACAATTGGTCCTCCCATTGTCCCAACACACGACCTCTGAAGAACTCTTTTGACCAATAAATGGGCCTGTACACTTTTACAAATTTAATTTTGCTGACGGTCAAATCGGGTACTCTTTCGGTCCTTCGGGTTTCTCGTCCTTCGAGCTGGATCCGTTAAGTTTGTAAACGTATCTGTTGGAGGACTTAACAGGGTCGTTGTAAGAACTACTTGTGGAATTAGAGTCGGTATTTCAATTTCAATAAGGTTAGTATTACTGTCTGTTTATTTTTATTTAGCTACTTTGTTAGCCAGTTATTTGAGCTGTTATTTTTGGTTCTTGATGGCGCACTTTGTTTTTAGTATACTTATTATATCGTTATTTAAGCAAATTTTTGTCTGAATGTTTCTGCACGTACGTATTGCCATGTTCATGGCTTATTATAATGCGACATGCATCAAGCGACATGCTTCAAGTGACATATTTAAAGCTGCGTAAGTGGATGTGGAATTAATTCCACTAATATTTAAATTGAGGTGTTCAAAGGTGCCTTTTGATGGCTTAAGTGAAACAAACTTTTTGACAGTAAGTCTTATGTGTTTCAAGCGACATGTGTGAGTCGAATTTGTTGCTACTCAAATCGTGAATTGTATTGGCTCGTCTTGTGGCAAACTTTTAACAGTAATATTCTGTGTTAAATAAGACGGCCTTAATGATACAGATCATGCGATACTATTCTTAAAACACGTACAAACTATATTTCTCCTGGATGGCCTGGATTCAACACTATGTCATTTTATTAATATGAATAAATAAAATGAAATGAAAGACTACTTTCATTTGCTTTTTCTAGAGTCGCTTTCATCAGACGCTTGTCGCTTAAAGCATATATGTAGTTCGTGGCCAAGAAGTTTTATCTCATTATCTTTGTACGGAAATTGTACTCAGAGAATTATTTTATCTGATGTAGTTTCAATATTTCAAAGAAACGTTTCGCCCATTGAAATAAAATAAAGGAAATGGGAAATATACTTTTTGATGGTCCAGAGTTTTGTTTTTATCTTTAGAAGTTCAGTCCAGTTCACTGTTCAGTGACTGAAAAAGATTAGTTTTTTAGATGTCTAAACTTGAACTGACATTATTAATGTATTTCATATTGCGCTATAGTTTCTGGGTACTAAGGTGTATTTTAGTTTAACAGAACAGTATGAATGAGCCATGTTGGTAATTTACGTTCTAGAGCTCACTTACTTTTCTTCTTTTAATTTAATTTAATTTTAACCAAGCCATTTCTGACTTCTCTCTCTCTATCTTACAGTGACAGTGAATTTGCCACATAAACGTACTGGAATTTTAACCTTAAAAATTAAATAAAATGTGTTTATTTTTTGTTTTCGCCAGCATTGTTATTGTAGTCTCATAAAATCTTTTATTGCACCCCAAAATGTTCATATTTGTTTTAATAGCACGACTTTAAACTATTAAAGCTAATAAATTAATTAGTTTGTATAACCTTGCAAGTAAGGTTATACAAATTAATTAATTGACTCAAGGGTCACCATCTAATTTGAGTCTCACCTAAATGTTTATAAGTTGTTAGAAACTGAATTTGTTTTTGTACATATTTGGTTGGGCTCCTAAAATGGCGGGTTGTCGTCTGATATGCAGACAGAACAAAAGGGTCAATATAAAAGTGGCTAAATAAAATAATAGGCCCAATTTTCGATAAAACGCACGTGGAATTACATTTATAATATTGTTATTTTTAATGTCAATATCTTTATCAAAGCATAATCATCAAAGTCTAATTATCACGACTTTCACTTCAAACCCTAAGGTGTGGTGTATGATTATCATAAAAAATAAGGATTAATGCAAAATACACTAGAAATCGAGACCGGGCTCAGTGGTGTACGAAATTACTTCAGAGAAAACTCACCCCTTTAAGTAATGACATCACTACAAGAGGGGGTTACTTTTCTCTGAAGCTGACTGCTTTGGCAGGGGTGTATGTCTAGTAGTGGGTGAATGCAGGCTAATGATGATTATAATACCAGGAATCATGTCATTCAGAAGAGGAGATTTTTTAATCGCTGTCCAGTATAGGCATTTTTCTCATTATTCCCCGTTTGTCTCGGAGCCCAACAAAATATTACAAATACTTTCATTATTCCCAAAAAAGAAATTCACGTGAATTCAGCTCATAAATTCTGTATGAACGTTATTTTGTAACTTTTGCCGTTAAGACAAAGCCACAGAGTACAAAGTTCTTTAAATAAAAATAAATAAAACGTAAAAGTATAATTGAATCCTGTTAGAACTTTTATTTTCAAAAACGATTACGAAAACTTAATGAAATGCCGTTTGACCTTTTTTTATTCATTAATTAAAATTGTGACAGAAATCATTATTATCAAACTGGCAATAATTCTAGTACGAATCTATACCACACGTGTTTTATCTATGAATTAATTTTGGGCCTGCAGTAAAATATAATTTTCTTCTCTGTAATGCTAGCTTCTCACAGCGCGTGATATCGCAAGCCGCGTCGAAACATTGCGGTCCCGTTTCCGCGAGCGTATACTACGCGCTGTATAAAGTCAGTATAAAGCCTTTGTCAAACAGACAGGCGTGACGAATGCAAAGCGTGGCGTTTTTATTTGTAATGTATGGAATTGTTCGAATCCAGTCACATAGAAAAGCGAAAGCGAACTATCGGACTGACGTCTCGCTTCAGTTCGGTATCGCTTCGCTTTCACCTGTCTGTTTGACTAAGGAATAAGAATTATATCTACTGTAATCTATACTAATATTATAAAGAGGAAAAATTTGAATGTTTGTTTATTAGATAGGCTCCGAAACTACTGGACCGAATTCAAAAATTCTTTCACCAGTTGAAAGCTGCTTTGGTCCTGAGTGACATAGGCAATAAAGGAGGGGTGGGTCAGCGGATGAAGACACTGGCGAAAGATCATATTTGAATTCCATGCAGGAGAAATAAAACAGTAGCGTTGTAGGACAATTTTAGAAGAAAACATCGTTTAAGTCAGCCGATCCCAACATAGTTGAAAAAGGCAAGGCAGATGTTGTTCACATTTAATAACAAATAAAACAGCTCTTTAACAGGAATGTTTGGATTAATAAATAATAATATAAATTCATTGGCGTACTTTGGACGACGAAAATGTATATTGTAGTATCTTTTTATAGTATCGTAAAAGGGCGACGACGCTTTCTCACAATGCCTGTTTAGGGTAGAGTGTTGAAATTAGCGATAAGCGGATCTTTGGAATCTACACTTTTTTAAAGCACAAGGGATATTTCTTTTGGAATATGTTTTTTTTTTAACGTGGTAAAATCATCAAATGAGTCCTCCCACCCAGGGCAGAGCGGGAGGGACTGTCAGACTCGCACTGACTAAAACCCACGGTGTCCTTCAATAGCCCTTAACGTACTGGGGTCACGGTAAATCATAAGTCCCGGGACCTGGAATATGGACTAGTCTTTTCGTGGAGAGTGAATATTCAGTGCACGATGGAAAATCAGCGTTAGGTGGATCTTTAATGTTACATTTTTTCAACACACAAGGGACGGCTGGATGCTTGGTTGGAAAGGATGAGATTTGAAAATTTGGTTGGCTATGAAAATTTGGTTGAACAACAAGTAGTTGTTCTGGGTCAGGATGTTTATGTATGTTAGTTTCTATGTTTGGAAATGCACCCACGATACGGAAGAAATTCTTAGAGTGGGGAAACATTTTTTTTTTTTTATAATCTACCAATTCAAACTCCCTTGGAATTTTACAAATGTCTAACATTTATAAACACATTTATCTGATTTTCTGTAAAAATCTTGTTATTTTACTATCATTACTGCAACCGTACCCCCGAGATCACCCATTACGGCTATCACCCGCTTGGCCCCTCACTAAGCAACGTCCCTTCTCACCTTTTATTTGCATTAAAATTTAATAAAACGCCTCGTGTATTTAACCTGCCATTTCGTACTCGGGGTGAAATTGACCCCGGCTGAAAATTAGCGATATTCTCTGTAGTAAAAAGGTATCATTGGCCCCGATTCTTTAGGCAGTGATAAAATTAAACCTTATTAAAAAGGCTAAATATTTAAATAACTAAATGTGGATACCTAATTTACGTATATCTGTAGGTCGGAGGTCGGTTGATATTATTTACTTGTTGGAATTTCCAGTTTCAGTTTAAATTCAACCTTTATTTTTGAAAAAAAAAATATATACTTGGGTTCTACTCTATCCCCAAAAACTAGATGCGGAAAGGTTAGATTTCGTCAGTGAGGAATGGGGCACAGGCTTCCTGTTTGTGACCGGGAGTGAGCCGTGATCCACCACGCGGGCTAAGTTCGAGTCGGTGAGATTTCACAACCATGTCAATTGTAACCGTGTATTGTACAACTTCTTTAAGCTTTTAGTGTTTACCTTTAAGTGATTGTTACACTAATGTAAAATAATTAATTGCATGATTACTTATGTATTCAACCAGTGTGAACAAAATGTTGTGAACCAATAAATAAATAAATAAATGTCTTAAAATTTTTGGTTCTAGGACACTCGGGTTTTCTCACGATGTTTTCCTTCACCGTTTTGGGAGCAGTGGTGATGAAATTAATCACACAAAGAAGTGCGCCTGGCTGGGGTTAACCCCACGAGCTACAACTCGTAAGTTGGGGCCAATATCACTGGGCCGCCAAAGGTTAAACAGAATAATTATGATAATAATTTGCAAATTTAAAAACTACTTACTACAAAAAATCTTCCGTTTTTTTGTTCTTTTTTTATCGTGGTAAAATTATCAAATGAGTCCTCCCACCCAGGGCAGACCGGGAGGGACTGACAGACTCGTACTGACTAAAATCCACGGTGTCCTTAAATAGCCCTTTACGTTCCGGGGTCACGGTAATTCGTGAAACCCGCGACCCCGGCGGGCTTTGGCCCTCTAGAGTGGGGGCCCGTCATTTTGCTGACACTCTTTGAGGCGCGAGTGGAACACAACGCACTGTCGACCCGGGCATGGTCCATGGTCGGACAGCGAGTTGCCCACAAAACATCTTCCTTGGATAATTATTGTCGACCTCAAAAAAAAGTGGCGAAAAAGAGCTAGTCTAAAATTATATACACAGTTACCCTGCAGGATACTTTTAAACCCTTCAGTCTCACCGAAAATCGTTAAAAAAAACTTTCCAACGAGTTTTTTCGACTCCATTTCTTACTTTCTAACAATTCTCAAACCTTTTTCCATGCACCCTGCCGGGTTATTCCGTATTTATCTATATTTCATCGTAAAACTTTATCGCAGACTCCTGTTGTGTTTCCAACTCAAAATGTCTTCCTTACGATGTCAAATGGTTATAGGAAGCCCTATTTCATTGAAGGAAAAAGTATGGGATAAGTTTTTTAAATATTTCGGACATGGTGTTTGAATTTCAGTTCTGTAACACGGAAGATAAGGTTCATATTTTCTGGGACGTGAAATTGGTGAGGTAAAGCAGTATTGTTAGTGATGGGTGACTTTGTAAATGTGAACATGTCATTTTATGACGGAGTGTTATGGAAAAGTAGGGAAATGTTCTTTTAAGACTTTTTAACAGCCGCGTCAGACATTTAGCTGGAGAATTTATTTATATTCCTATTATACTCCATACGAGTATAAAAACAATCTTGTATTGAACACTTACGACTTCTTTCCAAAGGGTTGTCATTGAAACCCGACGTCTACTCTTTACCCAAAGGGTTAAACGGAGAACAAAAAACCCTGTTACTAAGACTCGACTGTCCATCTGTCTGTTGCCTTTGTCAAACAGACCGGCGAAAGCGAAGCGTTTCCGAAGCGAGACGTCAGCGAGACGTCAATGCGATAGTTCTGTCACGCTATCGGATCGCGTTTCTATGTGACTGGATTCAAACAATTCCATACATTACAAATAAAAACGTCACGCTTTGCATTCGCTTCGCTTGTCTGTTTAACAAAGGCTTGTATGTCTGTTCGTCAGTCACCAGGCTGTATCTCACGATTTGTTATAGGTAATTAGACAATTGACATTTTCACTGATGATATATATTTCTAATGCCGCTATAAAACAAATACCAAAAAAAAACAGTATCAATATTTTAAAGGGGTTTCCATGCGATAGACATGTTTTTTTGCTGTTTTATAGTTAATTGAACGGAACCATTAGTGCGTGAGTTCGACTCGCACTTGGCCAGTTTTTTTTTATTCAAAATGAGATTTGTGTTGGGCTCAATCTAGTCCAAGAGCAAAGATGAACTTAAAATGTAGTGAGCTCACTCAGAAGCAACTCTTTAAATGACAATTACTGATTTCAAAGATTTTCTTTGGAAAGGGATTTGAACAGCAGCAGCAGCACATCCGACGCTCTTTCCAACCAAACCATTGTTTTTGGCTCTCCAAAGAAAAGGTTTGAAATTCGCAACTATTGCGTTAATGCGTATAATGTTTATAAAAAATACTGATGATAAAATCTTTGTCAAGTTATGTGTCAACCCCTTTGGAGGACATCCCTTGCTTTACATATTTGGGTCACTTTGAAAGGCACATTGTTTCCTTATATTATTTCTTCGCTGCTAGAATATTCGGGATATTGTTGGCCAAAATCGGAAAAGAAATTTATCGAAACGGAGCGTGGATATGTCTACGAATAGTCTCATTCCAGAGAAGCGAATATAAATCATAGTACGAATCCAAATTATGTCTTGGTGGCACAATGTTAGTGTTGTGTTAAGTTTGCCTTAAGTGTGTATGTCCCCAATATACCTCGCGTCCCCGTCTTATACACTGTTCCCTTACAAAGAATTTGACCTATTTCTAACCTCAACTTTGATTTTAATGTATGACTTTTACGACTTTTAATGTTTGAGAACGAAAAATGTTAATCTATACAGCCTGTTAGTGTAATCAGTCTTAAACTTGAAACCAGTGGTTTGGTATCACTTACAGAACGTAAATTCAATAAAAAAATAAAACCTTTTTTTTTCAATAAAGTCTCCATTTTTCCCCAAAATTATTTCACCCTATTACGCAAAGGTAAAGAACACTAGATCAAATAAGCCGCGAGCGCCGCCGCGTCGCCCGCGCATACCTCAGTCTGCCGGCAGCGTCGCTATCGAACGTACGTGTCCCGTAACGTACGCTCGCAGCGCAGCGCACGAGTCCGCGCCGCCCCACCGTTAATTTTTCGCGCAAGTGTTAGTGTTTAGTGATTATGTCGTACACAAACGAACAGTGGACCGAAATGGTTCGGGTTTACGCCGCGTCGGGTGATAACCTAACTTACATCTGGACTCGTCACGCAACAAAGGTAGGTATTTTTGCCTGTCCTAAGCCAGGAAAAGTATGAAGGGAAGTTAGTTACATCACAGGTTACCTGTATTTTATTACAATGATGTAGTTAGTTAAAACTTATGTAGGTATGTAGTTAAACGGACGGCTAGTGCGGCAGGTTAACGCCCTTTGCAGTGAATACGTAACTCGGGCGCATAGTATCCATGAATTAACGGACGGTGTAGGACAGAAACATTTTTGATTTTTTTAAAGAAAAATTCGTTTATTTATTTTTAAATTCAGACAAACATTTTTATAATTAAATCAACTACCTATGCTTTCAAGGTTAACGGTCTTCAGACAAACAGCCTGTATATATAAAAATATTATGTTGGTTTGTGTATGCTTTAAAAACTCAAAAAGTTCTGCACCGATTGAGCTGAAATTTTAGCATGATATATAATTCGCATCAAGGATTGTTTTTATCTATTTTTTACATCAGTCACATATCCGCATCCGCGAAAAAACAGTTTTTTTAACGATCAGCTCTGTACCAGTGACCGCGCCATCTACCGGAAGCGAGGATAACAGTCGCTGACAACCGCAGTCGTAATGACGCAGTCACATGAGAAGAAATTTTAGCATGATATTTAATCCGCATCAAGGATTGTTTTTATCTATTTTTTTTTGTTGAAAAAACAGTTTTTTGTGCCACAGCGAAGCGGGGCAGGGTACAGCTAGTACAGAAATAAATATTCATTAAACCGTTAAAATAAAGGCAAAACAATAAAAGCAACTTTGAAACGAAGGTGATTGAATGGTAAATTAGGATAAAATAATTCATGAAGATTTGCATAGAACAATACGTCTGTATCTTTGAATATTCTTCGACAGATTATTTTTATTTTTGAGGCAGAAGTCTTGAGGTCTTCATCGACTTGCAAGGTATTGAATCACATTAACGCTGCTCTTAAAACGGTGAAGGAAAACATCACGAGGAAGCCAGCATGTCCTAGAAACAAAAAATTGGAAGACTTGTGACTCTCAATCTACGACTCCCTATCTCTATCTACTACTGGGCCCGCGTGATGGATTATGGCTTACTCTCTCTAAAAGAGAGAAGGCCTATGTCCCAGTATAGACTGACAGATGATGAGATCACATTATCACAGGCAGCTTATAATATTCCATACACACGAACATTAAAGCCTTTGTCAAACAGACAGGCGTGACGAAAGCGAAGCGTGACGTTTTTATTTGTAATGTATGGAATTGTTTGAATCCAGTCACATAGATAACCGAAAGCGATCCGATAGCGTGACAAAACTATCGGACTTACGTCTCGCTTCGGTTCGGAAGCGCTTCGCTTTCGCCTGTCTGTTTGACAAAGGCATTATAGATGGTTGTTTTAGGGCTTTTAACACTAGACTTTCGATTGCTGCAGATCTTACAAATTATTTCCTTTCTAGCTTGTCTGTTGCGTCGACATCAAGTAGATTGGAACAAGGAAGTAAAATGATGAAGTAGGTACGCTAACCACAACAAATCAACAATATAAATTAATTATTGAGCCGTTTGGGGTTGAAACTATAGGGCCATGGGGTCCGAGTGCTCACAGCCTCTACAAAGAAATTTCTAAAAGACTTATTGACGCTTCCCGTGACCCAAGAGCTGGCTTTTACCTTGGCCAGAGGCTAAGTATTGCCATACAGAGAGGCAATGCCGCCAGTCTCTTGGGCACATTACCAGCTGACAGCGTTGAGGATGAATTTTTCGATGCTCTATAATATGTAGTTTAGTTTAGTTTTATTTAATTTTGTATTTTTATATTTTTGTTGATAATTATGTTGATTTTAGTGTTTTCATTATTGAAGTGAAAACTTCTTTAGCGGCGTTGTGCACTTTTTTTGGAATGGGTAAAAAATGTTAAACTCGCGTCAGGACACGTGACCTGATCGAAAATTCGTAAGGCGGCGCGGGGCGCTTGCGCGAATGTTCGTGTGTGTTTATTACTATTCAAGTTTTCACTTCTGCCGGCACTCCCAGAGTGCAACCCGTCGTTTTTAGGGTTCCGTACGACTGAATACAAAAACGGAACCCTTATAGGATCACTCGTGTGTCTGTCCGTCCGTCGCTTACAGTCAACTATCTCCGAATCTATTAGACCGATTAAGTTGAAATTTGGTACACATATCAATTCCTGTGACCCAAACACAGAGGTGTGACGTGAGCAGATGAAATCTGTATATGGGGGGTCATTTTTGGGGGGGAAGGGGAAAATTAAAAAAAAAAATTCTGAAAACTGCATCGTGTGGCATATCAAATGAAAGGTCTTGTTGAGAAGATCTTAAGTGTATTTTTTTGTAATTTTAAAATAAATAGTTTCCAAGTTATTCAAGAAAATAGACGAAAATTGACCATTCCCCTCCCTTATTTCCGAAACTACTGAACCTAAAATTTTGAAAAAAATACAGAAATTAGTTTTCTCCTTATAGATTATAGGAAAACCTATAAGAAGTCCATGATATTAAAATAACATGGTAAATCACTCAATATTGTGCGTACCAACTTACATTTTTTTTTAATACGTCATAAATCGTAAACCGCAATTTATCTTTCAAAGTTACAACCAACTTTTATATAATGTTACTTGCTGCTACGGAACCCTTTAAAGGCGAGTCCGACTCGCACTTGGCCGGTTTTTTTTTTAAACGCATGTGACGCGCATCGTAAAGATGTTTTTTGAGGTAAGAAAAATTCAACTGCGAGTGGAATTTGAACCCGCGTCCTCTGAATAAGTACTCCAGACGCGTTACCAACTAGACTACCGCAACTCACGCACAGAAGCTGAATCTTCTATTCCCTAATTTGAACGTTTTATAGTAACGTGGCGCCATCTCTATCTATATTAGTTCTCACAACAAGCTCAATGGTGTCGAAGTAAAACTTGTTCAGAACTGAGACATATTTCAGTTCACGAGCGAGCCTAGAGTTCCCAGTAACATTATACTATCATATTGTCTAGCTTAGTACTGGTACTCGTCTATTATCCCCAGAACTTTGTTAAAACTTCTTTACACGGCGACATGTCGTCCCCACGAAGTTATACCTACAGTTTCCGAAGTAAAAATCAAGGGATTTTAAACTGTATTGCTGTGGCAGAAGTGAGTGAAGGCTGATAGTTGAGTGTTGAGTAAGTTGGTAATTTGTAGCACCCAGAACGCTTTACAACGCGGACTACGAGTATGTTCGCTTTTTTGGATATAGGGATGTTTACGATGACAAGCTAGTTTGCCATTATGAAAAGCTTAGTTTGCTATATAAATGTAAATTCATGTCTTTATACTACATCTGCGTAGAAAGTGCCTTGATACTTTATCAAATTTACGGTAAAAAGTACGTCATTGCATATCGAACAAATATGCGGGGAGAAAACGCTTTCTCTCCCGCTCAGATGCGTTTTCTCCCCGTATCAAGGTACTTTCCACACAGGTGTAGTATAAAGCACTATGTATCACTCGAGAGAAAGTGCGATTCCCGATCTCGGGTGTTTTAAAGCCCTCGCCTACGGCTCGGGATTCAACGACACCCTCGACGGTAATCGGTCACTTTCTCCTCTTGGTGAACAATGTACTATTTTCTCATTGTGTAGCGGGCAGAAACAAATTAATCATTTAAAAAACTATGTTATTTTTAAAAACAAACTTTTATTGTTTAAAAATGCTTACAATAGACAAAATACTCGTCAAGAGAAATCAAACGAGTTTAAATCGATGGGTTTGCGGCGCTTCATTACAGAGTTCCTATAGCCACCTTCCAGCTCCATCATCAGATCAGCTCCATGTCATCATAATATTGCATTGTCACGCGATATACATATACGTGCAAAGTTTCAGTTCAATCGGAAACTGTGAAGTGAATCAAATTTAACTTGCAAGATTTGATCACAGACAACGGGACAGGTGAAAGTAAATAAAAGCTTGTAAAACGAAAGCCACGTGCTACGATTTTTGGGAGTATAGGTAGTCATCAAGTGAGTCCTCCCTTCCTAAGAGTAGAAACACAGCAGAACGGCGAATCAAAAAGACTCTGTGGTAAAAAGTCATCAGTGAGCAGCTGGCCTTAGCCTCAACCACGTGCAAAGCAAATGTTTACAATTTGAAATTCGAATTTCTTTCCGAACTTTCACTCCGGCCTTTAGTATCCTACCTTTTTTTTGTCATGGTAAAATCATCAAACGAGTCCCAGCAAAGCGGGAGGGACTGTCAGACTTGTACTGACTAAAATCCACGGTGTCCTTCAATAGCCCTTTACGTTCCGGGGTCCATGGGCCATGTATTCTCGAATCGATAGTCAAATTCTGAATAAATGCTAGCGAAGCCGCACTTGCTATTTATCACACAAACTCTATTATGTCATCGTCTGTCGAACTGTCCCCTCCATTTTAATTTAAGTTACAACAACTAATAGTTATAGTTAATTCGAAACAGGGCAAAGTTACATGAACAGATCGTTCGCAGTCCGCTAGCTATCCAACGTGTATAAATTCATCGGTAACTTATATGTCATTTAAAAAGTTTTGTTGGGACACACTGTCTGCGAGGTTGGTCAACCTCCTCAACCCATTTATGCAGATTTTATTCAAATAACAAAAAAAACTAAAATATCACCAAAACCAAGGCGGTGGTGTCAAATTGCCTTTTTTATCGTGGTAAAATCATCAAATGAGTCCTCTTTCCCAGGGCAGGGCGGGAGGGACTGTCAGACTTGTACTGACTATAATTCACAGTGTCCTTCAATAGCCCTTTACGTTCCGGGGTCACGGTAATTCGTTAGTCCCGCGACCCTGGCAGGCTTTGGCCCTCTAAAGCTAGATTGCTGACAGTTTTTTGAGGTGCGCGTGGCACCCGGGCACATGGTCCATGATCGGACCCAATCAACGGTGTTTTTCAGTAGCCCTTTACGTTCCAGGGTCACCCGGACGGTAAAGGGCTACTGAAAAGCACCAAAAATAAACTGTCAGAAACAACACCATCCGAAACACTGAGGAATCTAGCATGTTCCAATTCCTTCCCGAACTTGACTGCAAGCATAACAAGCACTGAATATCGAATCTTTGAACGATATTCTTGCTAGAACCATATCTTATCTTTTAACTAGCGACCCATCCCGGCTCCGCACGGGTGCAATCTCTACCATATTACGAATGTGATATACATATAAACCTTCCCCTTAAATCACTCTTTCTATTTAAAAAAACCGCATTAAAACCCGTTGCGTAGTTTTAAGATCTATGGATACATAGGGACAGACAGACAGACAGCGGGAAGCGTCTTTGTTTTATACTATGTAGTGACTATATCCTAGTTTGCCACTCCATCATGACTCAACACTCTTAAACTAGACAACCTTCTGGAGAAGTTCCGTTAATTAATGACTGCCTTCAGCCTCTAATTGTATAAGGAGGTCATTGTTTAGCGAGTTTGCTGTATAAACAGGGCCTTTATCGGATTTATTATTTTGATGTTTGGTAATTGGAATATAAGAAAGGACGGTTGGAAAGTAGCCGACATAAAATTCGTTCACTAATGGAAAGCATACAATTATCTTGGCATAATGAAATTCAGCATCATTACGAATAATATTATTAGTTATAAATGTTTTTCCGTAAATACTATCGTACTTTAAATATATTGATAATCTAATAGACATTACAAAATAAATACGACTCCAAATTATGCCAAAATAAATATTTGCAGTTGAACGACACGTCGTTGTGTCTTTTGCGATCATAATCAGGCCAAGCGCGACGTGCCGCTCGCAAGCAAGGTTCTATCGACACCTCGTCTGCTCCTGCTGTCTACGATCAGCTATTAACTCGTACACTACCTTTCAGAAAAAAACTAAACCCGTTTGTTAGTGACATCACTAACAAAGTTAAGTTTTTTCTTAAGCATACCGTATCTTAACCGTTCACAATATCCGACCCTATATTGCTACAGTCAAGTAGGGATGTTTACTCCAAACAACTAAAGTGAATCAATAGGACCCTTCAAAATAATAATATCAATATTAATAACCTACTCTACTCTGTATTGTTTTGTCTGTTATCCATTTCTCTGTTTGGATAATGTGTCTAATTGTTCCTGTGTTGGGTGATATTTGTTTGTTAACCTTGGTTTACGCTTGCCTACTGTTCGTAGATGTACCCAAGAATTTATGTTTAAAACTAGCTGTTGTCAGCGGTTTGGCTTGAAAATTATCCCAAGAGAACGTTATACTGGGATCAACTCTTATACCAGTGTAGATTGTAACGTATCTCTGCACCAGATTTCATTCAGATCTGTTTGGTATTTTTTGTGTGAAAGATTACTAAATACGTAATATCCGTTCATCAATTTATTGACATACTAAGTCGGATCCTAGGTCTAATTGTTTTTAATTATGTGCTTTGTTAAAGTGTATGAAACTTATAATTTATAAATAATTAAATTTATAAAAACAATCCATAAATCTCCATAAACTTACACATTTATAATAAAAATGATTAATATCTTTATTTACAAAACTATATTATACCAAACTATACTGCTATACTAATATTATGAACTATAAATAAAAAAAAATACTAGTAATATGTACAAAAAATAAAGAGGAATATAAAAAATAAATAATAAATTAGATCGTTAGATCAGTAAGAAGTAAAATTCGAATGTCATATATTTTTTAGATTTTATTTCAATAAGACTTTATCTAAACCTACTTAATCAAGTCAGACCCACCCTAAAAACTCAATAAATTCAGATAAAAGTACTTACTCACTTAGTAAATCTGGAACATTCACTAAAACATGGGTGGATCCTGAAATCAGTGTGATAGATGACCACTTAAACCCTAACCGGGTCCGGGCTTCATACGGATCCGAGGACGTACTGTGTTAATGTAATGACAGGGACGCAGACAGTAAAGTGTTTTAATTTTGACTTCGGAAGTTGGTTTGGTGGGGAATCCCGCTCTTGGCATAATCTGGGGGCACGGCAGTGCCCCAGCCAAGTCTCGAGCAAAACGGGCACGGCCGTACCATCTTTTCTCGATGCGATTCGCGGCTGTTTCGCCCCCCCTATATCTACGACGTGGACAAAGCTAGGAGTTTAGGTATTCGGTGAATAATAGTAGGCATTAGAACAAGCTTAAGTTCGAAATTACATGGCAATTGAATTAATAGTTTAGGAGTTACGGTCGATCAAAGTTACACCATTTTGTCACTCACTGACTCACTGACTCACTGACTCACTGACTCACTGACCGATCATCAAAAATCTAAGGTACTTCTAGCAGACTTAGAAACTTCAAATTTTGCACCAAGATAGGTCATTAGCCACATATAAAGGAAAAATTATAAAAACATTAAAAAATAATATACCATAGAAAACAATTTTATATTTGCGGTTTGGCAAGAACATTATGTATGGATTTTGACTGCATTGTTAACTTTGTTCGTTGTTTAAGTATTCAATTGGATGAATAAATACATAGAATAGAAAAGAATAATATAAATGTAATACATAGACTATAATTAATACATAAAGTTCATAATTCATTAAATTAATAAAGCCAAAACTCCATTGTATTGCGATAAATTTCGATTGTATGCGCGCTCGATAGATGGCGTTGTACCTGTCTGAATTGCGCTATGGTTTCGTTACCGAGCGCAGTATAAGTAGTAATTTAAAATAATTCGATAATTTTCATTTGATAGCGCCATCTACCTATGAAAAACCATTTCGAAACTAAAAAAATATTGTAGCTATATTCCGAGAACTTAAGTTAGCCGGATTAGATAGTAGATTTATTATTGTTACTGAAACAGTTATTTAGGCAAATAGTTTATTATTATAACATAGACATAGTTACAATATCTAGTTGTTTACGTGTTATTTAGTTTAGTTATATTTAGTTTGTAAGTTAGTAGATTTATGTTTATTTGACAGCAATAGCTGAATATAATCGACTCCGACTTGTCTACCTTAGAAGTAACGAAGCCTCAGAAAAGAAACAAAAGAGATAGAGATAGAGAATGGGTTCTAAGCAAAGCAGTAGCTGAAGTCCAAGAAATTATGAGGTCACCTAAAAAAAAGAAAGAAATACACTTACAAAAAATAAATGAGATCCCACCAAAAACATTAAATGTAAAAAAATGCCAAGTCTCTCGATGCAGTCTTTCCATCGTAAAAAGTTTTGAGATCTCATAGAAGCCAAGTCCTATTCAAATTATTTTGTAGTTATAAATCAACATTTAGTAATTGTATCAATAGTTTTCTTTATATTATAATTATAGTGACTTGGCAATGACCACAAGAAGAAACAAAACGGCATATTTGGAGTTGAAAGTCACACACCGCATGCGTAAACATTAATATCACAAAATTAATTTTCTTTTGGTTTATCCGTGTCGTCCCAACCGAATTTCGGCAACGGCAGTCAGTCTCATCCAAGACTAGTAAACTGCGCAGGACATAAATTATAATGCACAAGTGTGTACGCAAACACTAGTGTTAGTGTACTCTCGGTTCATTTACTTTCATAAAGCGATGGCCCGTAAGGTATTTTTTATTATTGTATTGGAGCATGTAGTCGGTAGTGGCCATCATGATCCACACGTAACAAATAATCTGATCACAGGTCTCGTCAGTAACATTTGCACATAATTCCAGGCAGCAAGCAGCTTTTAATTGGTGCTCATTGCCAAGTCACTATAATTATAATATAAAGAAAACTATTGATACAATTACTAAATGTTGATTTATAACTACAAAATAATTTGAATAGGACTTGGCTTCTATGAGATCTCAAAACTTTTTACGATGGAAAGACTGCATCGAGAGACTTGGCATTTTTTTACATTTAATGTTTTTGGTGGGTATTGTTTGGCATAATGTAATGATTAGCATAATACATAAAGGTTATGACCATTCTCAGTAAAGTAATTCGACATACCGTACTAATACCTACTGTCTTAGTGACTTATTTTCAGATGTGGATATTTCTTGGTGTTTTTTTTTTTGGCTGGTTTTGCCGCTCTTGGCATAATTTGGCATAACTTTTATGCAAGTAATGATAATACTTTGGCATGATGAAAAGGTTAGCATAACTAATTATTGGTCAAAATTTTGTTTCAACATATTTTTTTAACGCATCATACAACAATATTTTAAATGTGAGGAACATTTTTTTTTTTTATCATGGTAAAATCATCAAATGAGTCCTCCCACCCAGGGCAGGGCGGTAGGGACTGTCAGACTTGTACTGACTAAAATCCACGGTGTCCTTCACGAGCCCTTTACGTACCGGGGTCACGGCAATGGGTAAGTCCCGCAACCCCATAAAATGTGAGGAACATACAAAGAATTTAGATATGAATATATTTTCCGACTCTATATTTTACGAAAATATGCGTCGAAAACATCAGAAAGCGCAGTATTTCATCGCACAGATTGTTAGTGTACGTAACGTAATGATATCCAAACAATACGGCGACATAGCGACATGGGTAGAAACTTTATACGACCTTTACATACGTGAACTACATTTTATAATATATTTTTAAATAAACAGTATAAAAATGAGAACGTTCAGAAAAATAATTAAAATCTATGTATACTTATAAAAAAATCTGTTGAGGGGCCAATTCTGTACATGAAATATATTTAAAGAATAACTATCAACGATCAATAGGAGCAGAGCAGTGAAGGGAAATATTGGGAAAACGGGAGAAGTTACTCCATTTTTTAAGCTTCCGTCGCGTGTGCAGTCTTAATGGTTAAAGCTACATAGAAATAATGTATTACCGAAATGTTCTCCTTAAAATTATATAAACATTTTCCTTGACAGCATATGTCTATCTTTTATGGTTGACTCAGAATAACACGTGAAACTCCACGCGGGCGAAGCCGCTGGCAAAAGCTAGTATATTAATAAGTACTTGTATGCCAACCTGTTCCGTCGTCGATCACATCATCGCTTACCATCAGGCGATATAGTAATCAACCAGCGAACCTATCGATAAATAAATAACTACACAACAAAAAGATAAACATCTGTTGAATACTTGTCAAAAAAGTGCAACGTGTAATGTCGTTTTGACGTTGACAGTTTTTTTAGACAAGTGTTTAACAGATGTTTATCTTTCTTGTGTTAAGACGGTGTGTGTTTAACTCCTTTTTACTGAAGTTATATTTAAACAGTTTCTCTTATACTTCTTATTATGAATAGAACCCTATATTAATGGAACTCTCTTAAACAGAGACAGATATTTATTTATACCTGTATAATATCTGGGACCAGTGTCTCAGGTAACTGGAATACCTCTTTATTTTTTTTACGTGGTAAAATCATCAAATGCCCTGCTACCCAGGGCAGAGCGGGAGGGACTGTCAGACGAGTACTGAATAAAGTCCACGGTGGCCTTCATTAGCCCTTTACGGGGTCACGGTAATTCGTACAGTCCCGCAACCAAACCTCTTTAAGTTAGATAAAGCAAGTCCCTCAACCCTATTTATCCAAGTTTGACTGTATTTAGCCACGTACTCTTTCTTCTCAATATTTCCAATAAGGAAAAATAACAACGCAGTAGATTTTCAACCAACCCGTTATGCAGAAAGATATTTCCAATATGAAAAGGCTTAGAAATAAATTGGCTTCTTCAGTAGCACGGGTAGGTAACCAATTATCTAGAATATATATTATACAGTGAAGTCTTCCTGCATATTTTATGATGAAAATTCCCTACTAGAAATATCAGGTTTTATACCGGAGTATGAAACCTGAGACTTTTAGTAGGGAATATATTCTTTGAATTGAGTAATTGAACTATCAATGCCTATGAAATAACAAACAAAAAGAAATGTTTGTCAGACATTGATATACGAAATATTAAAAACAACTAATCACATTGTCCCAAGGCCTCACAGAATTGATCCTAACCTGACGTTTACTTTACGGTAGCATAACATGGACATACCGACTAAGGTTCACACGTTTAAAATGTACCCACGGAAATTAGTACACGCTACGCCATGCCACGATTAAATCGCAACGCATCCGCAATTTCACAGCTCCAACACTGTTAGAAACGCAGGTAACGTTTCCAGTTATGTGAGCCACGCTAATTTGCGGGCAAGCTAGCATAAACGTGTTCTAGTAATTGCCTGAATTAGGACAAATTTTCGTGTCGATGGGGAATTTTAGCGTGTACTAACGATAAATCGATAGCTATGTTTATCTGAATGTATTGTTATTGTTACGAGCTGGGTAGGGGATGAATTAATCAACACCAATTAAAACCAAATAATGTTTAATTAAACACAAATCACTAATGAAAACAAACGCTCAACACTATTCACTACTAAAATACACTTGAACACACTAAAAAGTCGCTTGTAGATTTTCACTTCGAGTTCACTTTCGAGTCGCCTGGAACGTAGTCAAAACCAGACTGACTCCCAGCTTTTTTTTTTTTTTTTGTGTATGGCATCTCGCAGGTCAACCTGGAAGAGGTTGTGAGCTGCTTAACCGGACTTTTCTGTAGAGATGCCTTAAATTACTTTAAGGCCTCCAGCCAGAGCTTACAAACTAAATAAAACTACAAACTAAGTGACCGCACGCTAAGGGCACCCCCTGTGGGGTTCGGACCTCGGCTTAGGGCGTCACTGAGAGAGGACAGCAAGGGACAGGCTGGATCACAATGGTTCATTATTTAGGGACTGATTTTTAAGACTCTACGGCTCAGCATCGCGGGCTGGCTCTTGCGAGGGACGGGGAGGGCATTGATTCGGACGTCGCGACGGTCGTCCTCGGCGGCGAGGACGGAATGACGGGATCGGTTTACGCTTATGTTTTCTGAGCGTGCTAGTTTCCCTACTGCTCTCCTGGAGGAGAGTGATGGGGTCATCGGGGTTGACTCCCAGCTCTTATCGGCGCCCTATTTATATCCCGGCCGAACCCACTAGATGTTTCTAGAAGAGTAGAATTTTCTAGAAACTTCCAGACCAATCTTCAGTAGAATTGTCGAGAACCTTGTGGAACCTTCGAGAAGCTTATAGATTAGTATCACAATACGATCGAGTTAACATTATTTTGTTTTTGATTCCGATTGTTATTATTGGCTGCCAAACATCGCGTAGGCGAGCTGTCGTTTTCTAAATCGCCGCTAGAGGCGTTAGTGTAGCGTGAGGTCTTCGAAATGTCAAATGTCATTGTTTCTATTACTAATATAGTAACGGACTCAAACAAGATAGTGGTCATGAGCCGGGCAGCCCAGAGGCCTTTTCATAAGTTTTCCGTATTTAACACTACAGAATATAGATATACTTGAAGTACATACGGCATTTATTGTATGGAAAATAAAAAAAAATGCCTCTACGTGTACGAATGAGGAACTGATTTTTTCCATCACACTAACGTCAAAGTTACCGTTTACGTCGTGAAAACGTGAAAAGTCGTGCTAAGCGTGGTGGTGGTAAGCCTCATCTCTCACTGGCGGTAGGTGATCGCTCAACCGTCACCGTAGCTTGCAGGTAGGTTGTGGTTCCGTCGCCCAGGGTGAACCGTTAGGTGTGCCCCAGCAACTACAAAAAAAAACGATTGGGGAATTTTCTACAAATCAATTTTTTTTAAATACTGATGAATGAAGCACTAAACGCTTTAAAGCCATTATTAATACTTGTCTAGTAAGATTCACACAGACAAGGAAAACATGTCACAAAAGAGAATTCACTCAGCGGCAGATAGAACAAGGCTTACAACGATGACAATATAACATTTTACTGCAACATTTCCTGGTTTATAGTCCATTGCAATATATCTTCATGTAAAGTTACCGAAGCACAGTTGAAATCGCGCAATGGAAACACAAATCCTGAATTATCATGTTCCATTCGAATTTGGAACACAAATTGTGAGCGCCCAAAACAAGACTTATGCCAGCCAGTTTTAGTGATAAAAATATATTGTTGTCCGTTATCTTGTTATACTAGTATTGCGCGTGACTTTACCAGCTTTAAATTAAAAATATGATAGTTGACACTGAAAAAATGGAGAATTTCAAGACGAAAATTTTGTTCGTGGGCTTTTGAACTTTTTTTTGAAGTGAAAACTTCTTTAGCGGCATTGTGCACTTTTTTGGAATGGGTAAAAATGTTAAACTCGCATCAGGACACGCGACCTGATCGAAAATTCGTAACACGGCGCAGGGCACTTGCGCGAATGTTCGTGTGTGTTTATTACTATTGAAGTTTTCACTTCTGCCGGCACTCCCAGAGTGCAATCCATCGTTTTTTTTTTCGTAGTTCTATACCACATTTGTTTTTTCTTTATACATTTGACTATACACTACTCTTCTGGTATTTATAGATGCGTCTAACTTTGCAACGAAAATTTAGACGTTTACGAAGTGTTCGCTTTATACAGCGCTTTAATGGCTTTCCAACCACAGAACAAAGACATGCTTATTTCACAACAAACAAACAAATATACTTTCACAAATAAAATGTCACCCAAATACTTTCTATAGGCAATTTTGTAACCCTGCCGACTGCGCAAATTGTACGTAATAAATGTATTGTATTGAGCATCGTATTGAAATTTATACCCCAGAGAATTGATACGATTTTATTATCCATTGCTTTTATTTATTTGTACCAAGAAGATATGACGACTGTTATTTACAGGGTTAAACGGACGAATTGGTAGGGGACGAATAATCTTGATTGTTTTTTTTAGGTTTAATAATATGTTTGAATTCGTTTGATAATTTTTTTTTTATCGTGGTAAAATTATCAAATGAGTCCTCCCACCCAGGGCAGGGCGGGAGGGACTGTCAGACTTGTACTGACTAAAATCCACGGTGTCCTCCACTAGCCCTTTACGTACCGGGGTTACGGTAATGGGAAAGTCCCGCGACCCAAAAAAATATATTTTGGAGCTTGGCATTAATTTTTTCTTAGTGAAACACACAAGAAGACATTACGACCCGCCCCGTTTTCTTGAAAATAAATGTAGTATTAAATACAAAAAAAAGAAAAAAAAAAGTTAATTGACACATGCCATAAGTACATACAAACTTAAACAAAAAAAGCAAATATTTAAAAGAATACTTTTTAATCTTTAGTTGCGCAGAATAGGCCGCTAACTACTACACGCAACAAAAAATCTTACCGGCTAATAATGTAACAATTTATAGGTTAACTTTTTTCTTATTAAATAGTAGCTATTGAGTTTAATTTCTACTTGATCCCGTCATGATCCTGACCTGATTACTTCGGGACTATCTGTGATCCTTTCAAACAAAAGAAAAATGTTCAAAACCCTTTTAGGCGTCATCGAGAAACCGGGGAACGTCATTAAAATAGATGCCGTCGAATAGAGAACCTCCTTTTTCGGAACTGCTATTTTTATTAATCTTTTAAAAGTTTTTTTTCTTTTTATTTTTGTATTTTTTTTTCTAATATAACGAATAGACAACCTCTTCTTTTTTCTAAGTCAGGCAAAATTTAGTAACATAATAAAAATTATTAGATTGTATTGTTAGGAAGTTCCTCTCTCATGAGCCCTGACCACCGGTAGCCCGGAACCTGTTCCCGGTGCTGATGGACTGCTAGTGGATTTTATATTTTTAAATGTTTTTTATATCTTCTTGGTAAAAATATTTAAAAATGTAACAAATTAGTGAAAAGATGAATAAACATCATTAGATTCAAGTATACTGTAGGTCCCTTAAAAGTTTTTTACCTTCATTTGTTTATATAGTTTATTTTGTCATGTTTCTAATTTCAGCATCCAGATATTTTTCCAAAAGATATGCCCCGGGTGAGGATCGAACTCACGACCTTAAGATTATGAGACTTACGCGCTGCCTACTGCGCCACCGAGGCTGACGTATCTTTGACGAAATAAACTATCTACTTATTTTCTCCCTGAGTTTTTCTTTCATAACAATGATATTTTAAAAGCAGAGGAAGATAAATGTCAAGAAGTTTAACACAAAATAAAAACATGACCACAATCAAAATGATTCTGTATTTTAAAATATATATATGTACTCGTATTTTATATAACAAATAAAAACTAAATAAATAAATGGTAAACGAACGCCTTATCAGCTCAGGGATTTTATTTATTTATGTATGACTTTTTCATTTACGGTTACAAATTCTTCAGAGATACTCGTAAGATATCGACACTAATACATATAGTTTATCTTTACTACGCTGAGATTACTTGTATAAACACTGGATTCATATGATAAGTTATATAAAATACTAGCTGTACCCTGCCACGCTTCGCTGTGGCCCCAAAAAAACTGTTTTTTCGTGGTCGCGTATATGCGACTGATGCAAAAAAAAGATAAAAACAATCCTTGATACGGATTATATATCATGCTAAAATTTCAGCTCAATCGGTGCAGAACTTTTTGAGTTTTTGAAGCGTACACAAACCATCATAACATTTTTATATATATAGATAATATAAGTATATTATATAAATTTTCGTTTATGTTTCTATAATGAGAACAGTATAAATAGATGAATAACACTTATAATATTCATTGGACTAGAGGTTTTTCATTTTCTTATCAAAATATTCAGTGACCATTTTTTGGACTCGGAATTTCACGTTTTTGTGACGTAAAGTAAAAGGGGATTTTGACGTGAATTTAATGTAAAAAATAAGTTCCTCGTCCGTACACTAGAGGCGCTTTTTCATTTTCAAAATAGTTCAAGTACCGGCCGATACGGTAAAGCCTCAGTACCGAAAAACTTTAGCTATTTTGCTCGAACTCAATATACCATTTCGACGGGCGCAATACGTGCTCTATAATACAATAATATCATCTATATTTTGAACTAACTTTCTGTGCAAAGAAATTATTATTATTCTATTCTAAGCAGTTTTCAATAAGGACCTTAAATCCAGAATTTGAATAAATGTGCCGTCTCATAATATACCGTCTGGTTATCAAAACTTTATCGCCTTTGAATAAACTGGAAACAAAAGAATTATAATGAGAACATTTCCAAATCTTAAGAACTCGAAATTGGCGAAATATCTTTGGAGCTGACAGTGAGTTATTAACTTTATTGGGCCGTGGTACAAAGAAAATAAGGCACTAAATCACAATTTTAAACGCTAACCGTCTTACCACAACGGGCATGCGGGCGGCGAGTAATGGGCGACTTGCTGTCCGACCATGGACCAAGCCCGGGTCGACGGCGCGTTGTGTTCCACACGCGCCTCAAGCAGTGTCAGCATAGTGACGGGGCTACCTGTAGAGGGCCAAAGCCTGCAGGGGTCGCGGGGCTCACGAATTACCGTGACCCCAGTACGTAAAGGGCTATTGACGGACACCGCGGATTTTAGTAAGTACGAGGCTAACAGTCCCTCCCGCTCTGCCCTGTGTGGGAGGACTCATGTGATAATTTTACCACGTAAAAAAAAAACCGTCTTACCACAAAAAAGTTAAACATCTGTTGAATACGTGTCAAAAAAACTGTCTCAAATTATACGTTGAAATAAGGGTTGTTTTGCAGTTACACTTGTTTTAGAAAAATGGTCATCAGATGTTTATTATTTAGTGGTAAGACGGTAACTGTTTGGATTTCGCATCATGAATTGATGTGCTAGTAAAAGAAAAGCCTCGTATAGTATCAGTTCCAAAAACTCTGGTTACATAGACGGCCGAAGCAGTTATATCAATAGATACAGCTTTTTATTTTAAAGGAAATGTAACATAATTTATAATTTGTAGGGTATATTATGTTACATCGCTTGTATTTTGGCGAGGTGCGTACATTAACATACCATAGGGGAACAGTGTATAAGACGGAGACGCGAGGTATGATGGGAAATAACACACTTAAGGCAATGTTAACACAATACTAACGTAGCGCAAGCGCCAACAGGACGCCATTCGTTAATGGCCGCTTGTAAATGAAGTCCTGATGGCGCTTGCGCTACGTTAGTGTTGTATTAAGTATGCTTAAAGAGTGTAAGTATGTCCCTATTATACCTCTCGTCCCCGTTTTATACACTATTCCCATACTACAACCTCCTTATTTCTTCAATACCATTTTACAAGCTTTTATTTTTCCTGTCCCGTCGTCCATAGTCGAATCTCGCAAGTTAAATTTGATCAACTTCCCGGTTTCCCATTGAGCAGAAATTTTGCAAGATTATTTCACTTGACAAAGCAGTATTATGATGATAAGGAGCTGACATGATGATGGAGCTGGAAGATCATAGGAACTCTGTAATGAAACTCATCGAGTTTAGACTCGTTTGATTCGTCTTGACAAGTATTTTGTCTATTGTAAGTATTTTTTTTAACAATAAAAGCTTGTTTTTTAAAAATCACATAGTTTTTTTAATAACTTACTTTTTTATCGCTTATTTTCACTCCTTGTACCAGATCCCAAAGGCGTGGCATCTGTATTGGGTGTCTGTTTAACTGCACTGTTCGTTTCATTCTCGCCTCTTATTCAACCGTCGCAAGTTTGCTATATCCTCGTTGATTTTCTACGATTTATCCCCGCTGTAGAGACGTTGACAGTTTTATTGTTAAAATTCTAAGTCTTTTCGCCTTAAAGGTGTAGTATTTTTTTTTGTCGTGGTAAAATCATCAAATGAGTCCTCCCACCCAGGGCAGAGCGGGAGGGACTGTCAGACTCGTACTGACTAAAATCGACGGTGTCCTTCAATAGCTCTTTACGTTCCGGGGTCACGGTAATTCGTAAGTCCTGCGACCCCGACAGGCGTTGGCCCTCTAGAGGGGGGTCCCGTCATTTCTGCAAACATTACTATAAACTACCTGACCCGGCAAAGTTCGTACTGCTTCAGAATCAATAAACAGTATGCTGATATGCCACGTTATTACACATTTAATTGATTTCTGAACGACAGGACGAACATCAAATTTATTATTTGACAGGTAGGAATAGTTTCTAAAGGAAAACGAAATTGTTGCTTTTACTATATTCCCTTCCCTTCACTGTCCGTCTGTCTGTCTCTCCGTCTGACTCCAGGCTGTATCTCATGAAACGATATAATTAGATTGTTGTCACAAATGATGAATTTCTATTGCCGTGTTAATAACAAATACTAAAAAAACAGAATTAAATAAATATATAAGCCCCCATGTAAACATATGATGTTTTTGCTGTGTTAAAAGAAAATAGTACGGAACCTTTAGTGTGTGTGTCCAACTCACATTTGACCGGTTTTTAACAACTGCCGTCAAAATTAGAACGCCTGGTTAAGTCCTAAAAAACTTAATAAAGCAATGAAAAACTTCGTTTCTACCCTAAATAATAACAAAAAAAAACCTTGTAAATTTCACGGCAAAGCTTTTCGTTTAGTAGCGGCAAAGGACCCTGTCCACATAATTTAGTACTTGGCAACAAAAATATATCTTAAAAACAAGCAAGTCTTTAATTACTGTGAAACTTTCGCCATTCTTCAAAAGCGTGCAAAGAGGAATTAAAATTTTATGAAAAAAAAAGATAAAAAAGAGATTCGGCGAAGGGTATCTTAACTTTTTAGTTGGCCATACTAGTCTTACTAATATAGTAAATACGACAATTGTTTGTAATACCTTAAAGACTAAATCTGTGAACCAATTGATAAATTTTGTGACCCTGAAGACAATTATTCGTAACTGTTTCTGTACACAATAAGCAAAAAATACTCATAAATTAAAAAAACTACTGAATCAAACTTTATGAATCTTTTATGGGACCAAATGGCAGGTGTACGGCATCAAACAGTAAAAGAAACACACAAATCGGACCACAAACCTCCAGGTAATCGGTGTACATACATAAAAAACCGAACGAATTGAGACCACCTCGTTTTTGAAATCAGTTAAAATTTGTTTTTGATGTCACTAAAGTATCAAAGACTTTTAAATTGATATTCCTTTCTGGTGTCCCAATTTTCTGGTTATTTTTGGTGTTTGTTTATTTTGCGTATCGGCTTATTTGATTAAGAAGAGGGAAGTTATTATATTATGTAAAGTAGCATTTACAGTCTTGGAAGGGGCAAGTGATCGTGTATTTGGCTATGTCTCGTAAATTGCCTTAACCCACTGGTATGCGGACAGTGAGTAATGGGCGACTCGTTGTCCGATCATGGGCCACGCCGGATCGACGGCGCGTCGTGTTCCACGCGTGCTCAAAGAGCTGTCAGCAGTATGACGGAGCCCCCCTTAGAAGGCCAAACCCTGTTGGGTTAGCGGAACTGTCTTGTCAAGTAACCGTGGCTCCGAAAAGTAAAGGGCTATTGAAGGACACCGTGGCTTTTAGCAGTACAAATCTGACAGTCCCTTCCGTCCTGCAAACTGATTTTACCGCGTAAACAAACGCGGGCATGCGGGCGGCGAGTAATGGGCGTATCGCTGTCCGACCATGGACCATGCCCGGGTCGACGGCGCGTTGTGTTCCACGCGCGCCTCAAAGAGTGTCAGCATAGTGACGGGGCCTGTACAGGGCCAAAGCCTGCCGGGGTTGCGGGACTTTTCCATTACCGTGACCCCGGTACGTAAAGGGCTAGTGAAGGACACCGTGGATTTTAGTCAGTACAAGTCTGACAGTCCCTCCCGCCCTGCCCTGGGTGGGAGGACTCATTTGATGATTTTACCACGATAAAAAAAAAACCACGTAAACAAAAAAAAAGCCACTGGTCCTGATTGTTATTTGTAGACCTTTGACAGTTACAACAAGCCAAAGTGGGCCGAAATTGACAATGACAATTATTATATTACTTTTTGTCTAAGTTTTAGAGATCAGACAGTGTAGTTGCTTTATGTACCTAAATGAATGAATAATTTATTACTAGGCAGAATTAATTTGTCAATTTTCTCCCCTTAAATATTCACAACAATCAAGACAAGATTGTTTACCAAATTTACTTTCATAGACTAATTTACTTTAAGTTTCTAAGTCAAAATTTAAGGTCCTCCGGGCTCTAAAAAGGGTTTTGTCTCGAAAGACCCGCTTGGGACGAAACAAACATGTTAACTTGCCAACAGACTATTTAAAATGTGTTTAAATTTTTACTTCCTTGTAGGGGTTTTATGCGCAAAAGTTTTGGAGGCAAACTCAAACTTAATTCATTAGAGCCGGCTGATGCCGGGGGTAAAAACCGTTTCATATAATACTCTTGTGAAATTAGGACAGGTTTTGTCTATGATCAACGGCCCAGAGTTTTGTCAACTAATTTGACGTAAGATTAGTAGTTCTTTCAAGTGTTTTGTATTTCTAATATGATTATCAACAGGATTCACACAGACTGTTTGTGTACTTTAATATTTCTTATAAGGCTGTTTGTTCATAATTAATTCGGGGGCCCCAGTTTGGGGGGCATGGCGAACAGGATTTAGGAACAGCTTCTCGATACCACAAGGGAAAGGAAGGTTTCTACAACCAGACAGATGGTGTGCCAAGTGGGCTTTTACCTTACAATCATTTGTCGGAATTTTCTAATTATATTCTTAACTCGCTGAGCATTCTTCTTAATTTGCATTTAAAATTGCGTGTTAAGAGTATTTTGGTTTTTAGTAATGACATTGATGTCTCTATTTATTTTTTGTTGTCGGTCGGTCTCTATTATGCCTTTGTCAAACAGACAGGCGTGGCGAATGCGAAGCGAGGCTTTTTTATTTGTAACTAGCTTCCACCCGCGACTCCGTCCGCGCGGATGTCGGTCTTCGCGTGGATGGTCTATTTCTCCATTTTGAGTAACTCTGACAATGACATCTTACAAATATTACGGCGCTGAATCCACTGCGGGTAATGCAACGTGTGTTCGCGGTACTACAGAACAACGTCTATGAATAAAACTGAAAAATATGATTTTTTTTTACGTATTTTTCCAGGATAAAAAGTATCCTATGTTATGCCCAGGATAATAAGGAATAATTATACCAAGTTTCATCGAAATCGAACCGTTAGTTTTCACGTGATGCCTGCACAAACAGACAGACAGACAGACAAAAATTTTTTTAATCATATATTTGGGTTTGGTATCGATCCAGCAACACCCCCCGCTATTTATTTTTTCAATATTTTCAATGTACATAATTGACCCTTCTACAGATTTATTATATGTATAGATGTTTAATAAGTATGTATTGGAAAAAAACACACATCTACATTACAAACTACACAGAAAACACGACAATTTAAATATTTGAAAAGAGTTTTCAAAGGAAATTGAATACCTACCAACTTGTTTCTAAAACCTTTTCAGTTGGTAGCCAATACTCGGTTTAAATAAAAAACTAATAAACTCTACAGATTTATTATAGTATAGAAGATGTATGGAATTGTTTGAATCCAGTCACATAGAAAAGCGAAAGCGATCCGATAGCGTGACCGAACCGATGCGAAGACGTGGCGTAGGCGTATTTGCTCTGTTTGACGTTGTTCATAAAAAGCCAGCTAATACAACTGCCACGCCTCGGTTCGCTGCACCCAGTTTGACGTCTCGTATCGGTTTGTTATCTCTTCGGACTCGGTCCGGTTTGCTATCGCCTGTCTGTTAGACAAAGGCTTTAGTCCGTCAACGCAAGTATGGAAGAAAACTCAAAACAATTGAATGAAACCTACTCCCTATTAACTCGCAATTCAAAGTTTCGACAACACGTCGGGAATTTGTACAACTCTTCAATTATGATGTCATCAATTGTTAGTTCTTACCACTGACTAATCTTATGTCCGTTAATGATGAAGAATATGAAAGTACGGCTTTCGTGCTTAAATAGTAGAACCCGAACGAAGTTTCAAGAACGTTACTCAAATTCTGAGTTTGTTATTTTCGGTATTTCGCAGTCAATTTTTTTTTTTTTGCGTGGTAAAATCATCAAATGAGTCCTCCCACCCAGGGCAGGGCGGGAGGGACTGTCAGACTTGTACTGACTAAAATCCACGGTGTCCTTCACTAGCCCTTTACGTACCGGGGTTACGGTGATGGGTAAGTCCCGCGACCCCGGCAGGCTTTGGCCCTCTACAGGCCCCGTCAATTTGCTGACACTCCTTGAGGCGCGCGTGGAACACAACGCGCCGTCGATCCGGATTTCGCAAAGTCTTTCGAAAAAAAACTGAATTCAATAGAAGGTAAACTATTTTAGCTAAATCCTAATTACACATATCCACACACACACATCCAATACGTAGATGGTAAAAGCCCTTTAGTAAGATTGGTTAATTCGTAATCTATTGTTCTTGAATCAAGCTAATGTAACAAGTATATAATAATTTAAATTAACAACGAAATATGTGATATTGGGTGTCCTTTCTCTAATTAGTACAGTCGAAAGGGGTGAATAAGGACGCACAGAGGTGAACAGGGACAAAACTTTAAAAGGGATTTTAACAGTGAATTTATAAGATAGGCTAAAAGACCTTGTTCAATAAAACTTCGTTCAAATGAATTTTTAATAGTGTATTATACAACATTATTTTTTGTTTATGCGAAACCCGATACCACTTGTCTAGTATATTTATGAATAGAATATGTGTACATTTCGAAACTGTATCATGAAAAATCAAAATATGGTAATTTCGCGGTTGCGGCGAGTTGAAGTTTCAACTCGCGATTATATATCATGCTAAAATTTCAGCTCAATCAGTGCAGAACTTTTTAAGTTCGAAGCGTACACAAACCAACATAACATTTATATATATATATATAGATTTAGCTAAATCTTCTTAGACAGAGAGCCGGACCCACCATTGTAACTTAAAATCAAGACAGAAATTTTGTAAATATTTTAAATATTAGTCATTTTTGTAAATGTTTTAATTTTAGTCTTTAAATATAGCATGTAAAAATTAATTAGTTTATAATTAATTAGTTTATAATTAATTTTACCAATGAAACATTAACCTTTTACTATTGTGATAAGGAAGACAGAAATATACAAAACCAAGTCGATAACATGCAGTGTAACAAAATATTTCCGAATGTAAATCCGACGTTTCCATATTCATCATTCCACCGCCAGCTTTGGTGGAATTATTTAAAACTTCAACACGGAACTAGAGAACTCTAGATTTGTTATAGGAAACTCTGCCTGGTGGTTTAGAATTACACCCAGCTGCATGCCAAACTAACAAAAATTTATAAGCTGTTAAAGTTTTGTACGGTTTGTAACTTTAACGCCACTTATGCGACCTCAGACGATGCGACACGATTCACTTGTGTCTTTCGCGTGAGTATTGTCGGAAGTTGCATCAATACGCAACATGCTCAAGTTCAAGTTCGCGAACTGCACACGCAACCAATTTAATATTGAAAAATGTTGCTTAGACCACATCACGTCAACTTGTCGTGCCTTACACACGCGATATAAACAAATTACGCTCACGTACTTGACGCGAGTGGTGTCGCATGTCCTCTGAGTGGTCTTCTTTCATTTTTTTCTTTCCTACAGTGTGTATAGTAATACGCAAGTCATTCCAACGTACATGTCGCTTAAAATTTCATCAAGTTAGTTACAGAAGAACTTCGTTGCACATTCAGCTGCGTACCGAACCGCAAATAAGTATTTTGTCCCTTTCTAACTTTAAAAACCTGTTCAGCACAGAAAATGCGACTCGAACTGACTGTTTGTGATGACCCATGACTTCACAGTGGAGGATAACAATTGAGAGAAGTCGTCAAGCCATAATATAACGTCACTACAACGTGACTCACTACAAAGTGAAAACTTGAATAGTAATAAACACACACGAACATTCGCGCAAGCACCCTGCGCCGCCTTACGAATTTTCGATCAGGTCACGTGTCCTGACGCGAGTTTAACATTTTTTACCCATTCCAAAAAAAAAGTGCACAACGCCGCTAAAGAATAAATAAATAAATATTCCACAACTATCACACAACGCCATCTAGTCCCAAGCTAAGCAGAGCTTGTGTTATGGGTACTAGACAACTGATAAATATAGTTATATATTTCTAAATACATACATATTATAGATAAATTACACCCAGACACAGAACAAATGATCGTGCTCATCACACAAACATTTGTCCTGGGTGGGAATCGAACCCACGACCTCCGGCATAGCAGTCAGAGTCACTAACCACTAGACCAACAGGCCTGTTTTCACTTCAAAAATCGTGTAATCAAATAGCATTTTCCAAGACCGTGACTGACTAAGAACGTCTTAAATTTCCGTACGCTGTTATAACGGACATGTCGTTCGATCGTGTAGGTCGTGGTAAAGCCATAAAACGCTAAACAGTAGATACGACTTCTGTGAAGTTGGACTTAGAGGTATATTAACATAACATAAGCTACATGTTAAGTATATTCCCGCTGCTGGTAAACAGGCGCCCTGTTCGTAAAACAGAGGGCTCTATAGCAGTGTATGTAAAGCCCTGTATTTCTGGGAAACAAAAGTTGTGTTATATAGCTTTAAGAACCGCTTGTGTTGCATTGCCTTTATCAAGCTTGGTAGCTAAAACTAAACACAATAAGAGAATGAAAATTTGGTAGCGAAACGGCACTCTTGTGAAACCATTTTGTTAAGTTGTCGAAACGGGAAAGTGATGAAACGGGACTTAGCTTTCTTTTTTACTTATATTGACTAGAAATAACCCTATTCTTCCATTTATTCTTTGCGTTCCAGGGCCGCAGCATACTGCTTTGAGAAGATCGAGACCCTGAATCAATCAATAAAAGGTATAAAGTACTAGTAAACAGGGAGTCACGTATTTATATGGTTCACAGAAGTTAACATTGTCACACTGATGACGCATCTGTATTTTCATTTAATATACTTGCTCGTTAATCTTTCTTACGTCGCGACAAGTTGTGACGTAATCTTCAGACGCATGATGACGTCAGCAATATACTCATTGTTTATCTAAAGATCTGAAGGGAAGGTCTGTAGACCGGTTCTTTGTGAAGAAACATGCCGGGGAAAAGACTATGTCATCATCGTCTATAGCCTAGCGGCCCTAGAATTTTCACAACTATGTTGGGGTCAGATTTAAGTCTATCCAGATAATAGCTTAAGCAACCAAAAACAAAACTTTTGGTGATAATTGCACAAACACTTGTTTGTACCATTTTTTGTCAGTTCCCAGTTCAGAATCCAGGATGTATTTTTTTAGGTGATTCAATTCCGTCGAATAATTTTCAGCGTCCACACGCCCAAAACCTGGCTACTATTCATCTTTCGGCTATTCATCGCATAAGCTCCTGCCTACATTTACGGAAACTGTCCACTCCAGAGGTTCTCAAACATTCACAGGAGTACGTTGTCTCGTCGTTCTTACTAGTCGATACCAGAAGCACATGGAATTGGCTGTTTGACTACAAGAGAGGTCATTCTTCTTTATTCTACTTACGGCGCGATTCACCATTGGTACGTGGCGGGGCGATAAGTGTTGTATACGCTACGTACTCGCAGTAGAAAAGAATAGAATAATAATAATAAAATAGAATATATAATAATAGTAATGGCTGGCAGCTATCGCCGAACTCTCCGCTTCTGCAATGCTGTCTATTTCGCGACGTTTGCATCGCATACATTCGCTTGTTCTTTGGTTTCCGCCGCTTCAAGCAACACACGCCCCTGTAGCGATTGGCTCGCAGAAAATTGCAAGCATTTTCGCTATACGCCTCTTAAGCCTTTGTCAAACAGACAGGCGTGACGAATGCGAAGCGTTACGTTTTTATTTGTAATGTAGGAATTGTTTGAATCTAGTCACATAGAAAAGCGAAAGCGATCCGATAGCGTGACAGAACTATCGGACGGACGTCTCGCTTCGGAAACGCTTCGCTTTCGCCTGTCTGTTTGACAAAGGCATTAACTTCAAACATTTCTGTACATTTGACCTTATCGCTCTCCACACCGCGCTAAGCCACAACTCACAGAGGCACGGTTGTAAACGATACGACACACCATGACGTCTAAAAGCGTGAGTAATTCCATTGTGGGAAAGAGACAGAGCTATACAAGTCGTCTAGTGTCTCGTGAAGGAGGAGGTGGGCCGCATGAGGGAGAGGACAGCGTCCTCCCTCCACCCTAGCCGCAGTGGTAAACGCCCACGGCGAGAGACGTCGCCAGACGATCTCTGGCCACCGTAGGTGCGGGCATGCGGGCAGCGAGTAACGGGCAACTCGCTGTCCGACCATGGACCATGCCCGGGTAGACGGCGCGTTGTGTTCCACGCGCGCCTCAAGGAGTGTCAGCATAGTGACGGGGCTTGTAGAGGGCCAAAGCCTGCCGGGGTTGCGGGACTCACAAATTACCGTGACCCCGGTACGTAAATTGCTATTGAAGGACACCGTGGATTTTAGTCAGTACTAGCTTCCGCCCGCGACTCCGTCCGCGCGGATATCGGTCTTCGCGTGGATGGTTTATTTCCCCATTTTGAGTAACTCTGACAATGACATCTTATAAATATTACGGCGCTGAATCCACTGCGGGTAATGCAACGTGTGTTCGCGGTTCTATAGAACAACGTCTATGAATAAAACTGAATTTGTTTTTTTTTTTTGTATTTTTCCAGGATAAAAAGTATCCTATGTTATGCCCAGGATAATAAGGAATAATTATACCAAGTTTCATCGAAATCGAACCATTAGTTTTCACGCGATGCCTGCACAAACAGACAGACAGACAGACAGACAGACAGACAGACAGACAAACAGACAAACAGACAGACAGACAGACAAAATTTTTTTTAATCACATATTTGGGTTTGGTATCGATCCAGCAACACCCCCCGCTATTTATTTTTTCAATATTTTCAATGTACAGAATTAACCCTTCTACAGATTTATTATATGTATAGATCAGGGGTGGCCAACTTGATTAGACATAAAATCTACTGTTTACAAACGAAACCCTGTGCGATCTACCAATTACATACTTCTTGAAATCTTAAAAGAAACAGTATAGATTAGTACACAATCATGTAGTATTTTTTATTGAACAGTTTTAAGAGTTTCTTTTCATATCACATGTGAGATTGATTCCTTAAATTTACTTAATACTTTGGAATGGAAGTCGGAGTTGATGATGTTTTATCAACATAATATAGGTCCACGATCGACCGGACTAAAAGTCGCGATCGACCGGTTGGCCACCCCTGGTATAGATAGATGAGTCTGAAAGTCCCTCCCGCTCTGCCCTAGGTGGGAGGACTCATTTGATGATTTTACCACGATAAAAAAAAGACACCGCTCACAGAGGCACGGTTGTGAACAGTACGACACACCTGGTGGCCTACCAACACGTTTAAAAGCGAGAGTAAATCCAGTGTTGGAAAGAGACAGAGCTATACAAGTCGTGTCAAGTCGTCTATGCGTCAGTTTGGGAACCGCTGATCCTCACCAACCATTTATATACAGGGCTTAAAAGATCTACATATTCACTACAATGCAAATATTTGTGCAACTAGGATTTACTCTCTCATTTAAAACCCACATAGAAATGAGCACGCGGTCAAATGCATATGAGAGTTATGAATTTACATAGAAAGTATGGCTTTACAATGTAAATAACACTGGGTTTATTAAAAACTTGCTTTTGCTCGCGTTAAATTAGAAATTGACGATCAATTCGGCGAAACGTGTAGCCATTTATTACTATCATAAGAAAGTTCTTGTTATTTTCTCGTAGCAGTACTTGTTATTCGGGATGTATACAGGGTGAATTTTTCAACTGGGCGGATGGCTATATCTGAAACTATGAGGAGTATCGAAAAACGTTGAAAGGAGTTTCTCTCTTCTTTAAGTTTGCCGTAAATGATTACTTCACAGAATGTGATCCATATTAGCAACAGTATCAAATGGTGTAATAATACAGGGTGTGATTTTTTTTTCCAAAATCGGGGTTTCGATTTCTGGCCAGGATTATTGATTTTTCTAAAATCCAATGATGCAGTTTTAGTTTTCGTCAAAATCGGTCTCGAGGCTCCTTCCAACGTTTTTTGATATTTCTCATAGTTTCGGATATAGCCATCCACGCCCAGTTGAAAAATTCACTCTGTATACTGTCAGACTTGTACTGACTAAAATACACAGTGATCCTTCAATAGCCCTTTTCGTTCCAGTGTCTTGGTTACCAGATGAAACAGCAGGCCCCGGCAGACTTTGGCCCTCTAAGGGGGGGGAAAATGAAATATACTTTATGTCGGTTTCTGTGCACCTTTTTGTTTTTTTTTTCATCAAATCATCAAATAAGTCCTCCTGTCCTGGGTGGAACGGAAGGGACTGTCAGACTCGTACTGACTAAAATCCATTTTCCTTCAATAACTCGTAAATGTAACACCCTTTACGTTACAGAGTCACGAAAAGTAGAAGCGCCGCGGGAAGAGCGCGATCTCAGGGCAGTATGGAGGGAGCGACTGTCGCAACCGAGGTCCGGGCACGCCGTAATCGCGGTGGTAAGACCCCTCTTTGAGGAGTGGCTAGATAGGCGTCACGGCGTCCTGACCTACCGCATGACCCAGGTCCTCACCGGACACGGAAGTTTTGGGAGGTACCTGTGTCGGATAAGGAGAGAAGAAACGCCTGGGTGTCACCACTGCGAGGATCGTCCGGAGGACACGGTGGAGCATACGGTGCAGGACTGCCCCGCTTGGGCAGAGCACCGCCGTGTCCTCACGACGGCGATTGGCGGAGATCTCTCGCGCCCGGCATTGCTCGAGGCCATGCTGCGGGGCGAGACGGAGTGGGAAGCAGTCGCCTCCTTCTGCGAAGCAGCCATGTTCGCGAAAGAGGAGGCGGGCCGCAGTAGTAGACGCCTGAAACAATAATGCATAGCGCCATAAGTCACCGGTTTGATTATAAAATTCTAAATTTATGCTAGCGAAACCTCTGGCAAAGGCTAGTCCATGTAAATCTCCAAACATCTCATGTTACACATTCTAAGGAGTTCATGTTCTAGATTTTGTGTATTCAGCACATACCTTGAAGTATGTAAGTATCTAGGTGGTGCACTTACAGCGAAGCGCTTGGAGTTTTAGTCAAAACACACGATTAGAATATCAAATGTTTCAAAATTTCGTTCTGCTTACTTTACTCTGGTAGCTTTCATGTAAGACTGTATATAATTATACGTGGATGTTCTAGAAATATTTTACCTGAAGCCTTAGCACGACATTTTAAGTTTTTAAGACGAAAAGTAAACTGGAACTGACGTTAAGTTGAAAGAATCGTTTGTGCATTAAAGGCGCTTATTCGTTTTCTATACAATTAATGTCGTACATACGAAAGGAACTTAAATAAAATACGGAAATCTTGTGATGAGGCCGCAACAAGTCAGCACTGCACAAATTTAAACTCAAATACAGAAACAGCCGGACCTGGAACTACCTGTAGATCATACGAGTAGGGTTAGGAAGCAACCGTCAACTTCGAGACCAGGCTCAAAGACCAGCTGCACCTTGTATTTATTATTAAGGGTCAACTCGTTGCGCGGGCATGCGGGCAGCGAGTAATGGGCGAATCGCTGTCCGACCATGGACCATGCCCGGGTCGACGGCGCGTTGTGTTCCACGCGCGCCTCAAAAAGTGTCAGCATAGTGACGGGGCCTGTAGAGGGCCAAAGCCTGCCGGGGTCGCGGGACTAACGAATTACCGTGACCGCGGTACGTAAAGGGCTAGTGAAGGACACCGTGGATAACACACAAGTCTGACAGTCCCTCCCGCCCTGCCCTGGGTGGGAGGACTCATTCGATGATTTTACCACGATAAAAAAAAGGGTCAACTCGTTAACTTTGATACTTTGCGTTTGGACCTGTCGCACCATATCTTATTTGATGACCAATCCAGAAGTATTTAAAACATAGCACTTTGAACTTATGCGAGTCTAGTAGGGGAACAGTGTATAAGACGGGGACGCGAGGTATGATGGGAAATCACACACTTAAGTGTACTACAATACTAACATAGCGTAAGCGCCAACAAGACGACATTTGTTATTGGCGCTTGTAAATGACGTCCAGATGGCGCTTGCGCTACGTTAGTATTGTGTTAAGTTTGCCTAAAGAGTGTATGTCCCTATTATACCTCGCGTCCCCGTCTTATACACTGTTCCCCTACTTTTGCTGGTTATTTAGTAACATTATTTTAGTTTCTAATTTTGTAGCTAGAATTACCCATGGTCCAGTTGCCTATTTCAATAAAGATATCAGTTTCGAAGTGGGAATCTTCCAAACCATTTTTATTTTGTGCTGGTATTGAATTTACGACGTGCAGTGCTGCAGCCAATGACTGCTCAAATCTGCATTTAAAAGAATTGCATAAATGTGAAAGTTTGTAAGAATGATTAAATAACTCGTTCACGCAAATAATTAAATAACATAAAAAAGTGACAAAAATAACAATAGTGAAAAAATGCTGGTTATCTCAAGTATAACCGTCTAAAGATAATCACAACTACCCTCCTCTCCCGTACATTCCACATCGTTATTTGTAATGCGTCCGATGAAAGGGTTCCGTGACAAGTTCAGAATCTCATTAGCACTGACCTGAATTGTCTGACAGAGATCTCTATAGTGGCGCAATTAGAGCAGGGTGGGCGGAGCAGTTAGCGTGCGTGGTAATTATGTGGTTGGTTTATTTAGAAAACGTGAAGAAGTAATGTTTAAAATGTGATGAAAAAAGTCGTCCTAACTTCCGGATTATCATCATAATCAGGAATATATCTTTTGCCTAAAATCAGCCTTTTCGAGCCGGATCGTTTTTCAATAAAAGCGCCTCTGTCGACTAAGCGAGACTGGAGGTGAGCGGAGCGAGTCTGGAGGTGAGCGAAGCGAGTCTGGAGCTGAGCAGAGCGAGTCTGGAGCTGAGCGGAGCTAGTCTGGAGCTGAGCGGAGCGAGTCTGGAGCTGAGCGGCGCGAGGTCTGCGCAGCCGAGTGGAACTGTGTTAAGTGGTTTAGTGAAGTGATCAAAGTTCAATTAGAAAACCGTGAGTACAATCATTCTTAAATTTTTAGAAGTGTCATCAGTATTTTACATGCAGCGGCTGCCTATCTGACCTCCAAAATCCAGTAACTGGGTAATACGATACCCCTGGAAAGAATGGTGAACAGACTTTCGAGTTTCCATTATTAACGACTGTCCAAGATCTACAAATGACAGCTGGACGTTGGCTTTACATGCTAAATTCTTGATCCCAACGAGTGTGTTATTATAAATGTAAAAGTAAGTATGTTTGTTATCTTTTCCTGTCAAAACTATTAAACCGGTCATCCTAAAATGCATATTCGTTGTTAAATGTACAGAGATGGACAAAAAGTACCATTCATCCCGAAAGAAAGTACTGTTTCCGAGAAAGCAATTTATTTATGGAAAAAATCTATCTTTGAAAATAGATATAGGAAATATTCTGGAAAAATATAAATAATATTTCACAATTGCTGGCCCACAATCTACAATGACACTTAAAACAAGCGATGTTACACTTTATCGTGAATAAATAAGTTTTATCATCAACGCAAGGATAACCGTGTGGAGGATAATAGTAACTGTAAACAAAATAAGAAACAAAATTGGAAAAGAAAAATAGGTGAGCAGTTTTTAACCTTACCATAACGAAATAAGGTTGATGATAAACGCATGAATAGGTGGGCCAAGGCAATAAATAACCATGTCAGTCACAGGCTTTCTGATATTCCTCAATATCGTTCGTTGCAAATTATTAGCAAAGGGGTTTTCTGCAAATCTATCAAAGGGAATGATTTTGCCTTATTTAGTTCTATTTATTTGTTTTTAATAGTAACTGTGAAAGAGGGTATTTAATTTGGAAAAGGAAGGAAATATAATAACTTTTTTTTGGCGTGGTAAAATCATCAAATGAGTCCTCCCACCCAGGGCAGAGCGGGAGGGACTGTCAGACTCGTACTGACTAAAATCCATGGTGTCCTTCAATAGCCCTTTACGTACCGGGGTCACGGTAATTCGTTAGTCCCGCGACCTTGGCAGGCTTTGGCCCTCTACAGGGGGCCCCGTCATTATGCTGACACTCCTTGAGGCGCGCGTGGAACACAACGCGCCGTCGACCCGCCGTGGTGATTTATAGTACAGCTCGATCCGGCAGGTCTCAGCTCTGCACCTCAGTAACCATACATTTTTGAAAGAGTCAAAATTAAAAAAAAAAACCTGTACATTTTCGACCGAAAAGGCAATAAAAAAATTACAGGCGATTCTGGTAATCACAAGCAGCCAGGTGTGTCAAAAGTAATAATTTTGTTAGGCAAAAAAGATTTGAAACATACATATATGCCCAAGAGTAACTTTTTCCAAAAAAAAAAAATTATATCAGAATTAATATCTACCAACCATGCAAATAAAAATGTCCACCATCAAAGTAATCATAACACTGGTCTACAAAATGTAACTTTTTGTGTGCCTTTCAATTGAATACTTTATTTTTATATTGCTTTAAGGTTACTGAATAGAAAAACAAGAATATGTTTTTTTTAATTAGCTCTTATTTTGAAAATATACCTAATATACAAAATTTGGCTTCTAGTAACACGTTAAAGTACAAAACATTAAAAAAAAAACTATAATAATTATTTACTATTATTTTTCGCTTTTTACTTAAATACATATTACAATTAAAAAAAAATTACGTATTTATTTAAGATTTTCTCTTCTTTTTCGTTTGTCTTTTGTAATCACTGTTAGAGGTATCTCTTTTCAAATTCCAGCAGTAGTCCGCTAACATTGACGCATCCCATCGGCCCTGGTATCTCTTTCCCACTGTCGAGATATCTTGGTGGAATCGTTCACCATGTTCGTCACTTACATCACCGCAGTTAGAAGGGAAAAAATCAAGATGAGAGTGAAGAAAATGAATTTTTAGGGACATATTGCAACCCAACTGTTGATACTTTTGAAGGAGATTGTTCACAAGTTCAACATAATTTTCATTTCTCTTATTGCCCAAAAAACCATGAACGACTGCTCTAAAAGATTCCCATGCTTCTTTTTCAAAGCCCTGTAAAACTGAATCAAAGTTTTGGTCCTTTAGAATCTCTCTTATTTGAGGTCCGATAAAGATTCCTTCTTTAATTTTGGCGTCGCTTATACGTAGAAAATTACTTCGCAGGTTTTTGATTGCTGGTCCATCCTTGTTGAGAGCCTTCACAAAGTTTTTCATTAGTCCCAATTTGATATGTAAAGGTGATAGAAGAATTTATTGGGAATTAACTAGAGGAAAGTGCTTGACGTTCTTTTCTCCAGGATTCAGGCTTAGTCTAGGATTCCAATCTTTTTTTATGTAATGTAAAGATCTAGCCCAACTATCCCATTCGCACAAAAAACAACAGTACTTGGTATAGCCCATTCTATTAACACATTTACGCGACATAACGAAAACTGTAGTTTTTTCACTAAAAATGTAATAAAAACGGTAACAATTTCACGTTTTAACTGTTGAACAAAACACAGTCAGCGTTAAACGGAACAAACAAATGTGAAATAATAGAATTTCCGCGGATAATCACTAAATATTTTGAGTTATCATCATTAATGTGATATATCTGTCGCGCTACTCGCTATTATATTTATATGGCATAAATGCACAATAAGAGCTAACTATGAATTTTAACTTGTATATTTAAGTTCAGCGAGTGGAATACAATCATTATAGTATATTTTCATGTAAAAGGCAATTTTGATGTAGACCAGTGTAATCAACAACGCTTCCACCCAAACGAAACAAGGAAAAAATTTAAATCTGTTACGTGTTATTTCGCTAAAGGTCGTAAAACTAAAGACACTGCGACTATTACGGCTATTTCTCTATTTTATGAGTGCTATAAATCTACTTTAAAGATGTTTACTGTTTGCGGTCCGCCATTTTATCTGCGAGTGCTAACAAATGATTGTTGGCACCTTGTGTCGGATAATACAAGTTACTCGTAGTTTTAATAATGTTTGAAAATGCCATTGTACTAATTTGCCCTACCTTTAACCTCTCGGGCGATTTATAATTGAAAATGATAAAAATCAACGTCCAATGAGCGAATGTCTGTTATGTACAGACGTGTGTACGTAAGGCGGTGGGGCGTTTTCGCTTATGTACACCCGGGTGTACGTAACGCGCCCGAGAGGTTAATACCTCTGCAAGACAATAATGCTAATTTTGGACATTTTACAGCTTTACAGTGGCACACACCATGTGTTAAAATCATCAAATGAGTCCTCCCGCCCAGGGCAGGGCGGGGGGGGCTGTCAGACTTGACTGACTAAAATCCACGGTGTCCTTCAAAGGTCTATGGTGGTGTCCTGGTGTCCTTCAAATCCCGGTACGTAAAGGGCTACTTTACGTACCGGGGTCACGGTAATTTCTGAGTCCCGGCAGGCTTTGGCCCTCTACAGGCCCCGTCACTATGCAGACACTCCTTGAGGCGCACGTGGAACACGCGCCGTCGACCCGGGCATGGTCCATGGCCCGCCTCCTCCTTCACGAGCATGACTGTTTCGCAGAAGGAGGTGACCGCTTCCCACTCTGTCTCGCCCCGCAGCATGGCCTCGACAATGCCGGGATTCAGACCATGTCTAGAAAGTAATAGAATTGTTTGTTTGTAATAGAACTTTTGCCTCAACCAAAACCTTAAGAGGCTCTCACTGCGCAAATGGCTCAAGGGCTTGATGCAGAAAGCAGGACTCTTGGACATGGCGCACATAGAGAGGAGGTTCCTCTCTCTGAAACCGTTAGGGTTTCAGAAATAGGAACCACCAGCAGTTTTGACCCTGTGCCCAATAGGCTAATTTATTTCAATGTATCTTATTAAATTCAAATTGTATATGTATATGAAGTAGCATTTTTGTGGCCCCCCAGATATTCGATTCCCGAATTCGATGTACAGCAATTCTCAATGACCTTCAGTCAGCCATTTTGATTCCGTAATCCTAATTTTTATCACAGCGAACGTCTCAGTCTTCAATTCCATACAAAGAAGCCAATTTCCTCTTTCATTCAGTGAAATAAATATATTGATTTTATCTGTCAGTGTTATATTAATGTTCCTTGTAATAAATCCTAAATCTAGTAATATGGTGTGAAAGGAAAATCGTCTTTGCCCTGTTCTATATAAGTATGCAATTCGTGTAATCATATACGAGCACAATAAGGAGCTCGTGGCTAAATAAATACAGCCGCATAGGCCGATCTTCCGGATTAAGCCGCGCTTGCCGAGGTTGGTCTGAGGATGGTCTGATGTGACGGACCTTCTGTCATAGCGAAAAGCGGGCTTCTGTCGGAAAGCCCGTAAAGCCGTTGGTCCCGGCTGTCATTTGTAGATCTTTACAGTCGTTACTGTTAGTCAGAAGCTCTAAAGTCTGACAACCAGCCTTACCATGGGGTATCGTATTACCCAGATTATGGGTTGTGGAGGTCTGACAGGCAGTCGCTCCATTTAAAATACTGATATCCAGCTGCATCTGGTTTGACTTTTTGAAGCCGACCCCAATATAATTGGGAAAAAAGCTAGGAAGATGATGATATACGAGCACAATTATTGACGTCGTTGTAGGAGCGCGATTGTTGAGCATGGACTCTTCAGGGTTCATCCCAGGTTAAACGATCATCATATAAGTAGGCCCCATAGATTTTCAATAGGTCCGGTTGTTAGCGGCTTGCATCCAGCGCGATCCTGTGATTTTCATCAGATCATTTATCCACCTTACAGCTGGTGGACGTCATACACTGCGCTTGCCGGTGCGTGGTCTCCATTTGAGAACCTTACGGCCCCATCGGCCGTCAGCTCTGCGTGTCATGTAGCCTGCGCACTGCCACTTCAACTTGCTAATTCGCTGGGCTATATCGGCAACTTTGGATCGTCTACCAATCTCTTCATTTCTGACTTGATCACGCAGAGAGACTCCAAGCAAAGCCCGCTCAATAGCTCGTTGGGTTACTTGAGGTCAAACCAAGTTTTAATGAGTTCTCCTTCCATTAAGGATTCTTCTTAATCTATCCTAGGGTTTGTAAGATGGCGGTATAATAAATACCCTTCCGGAGCAATGGCAATTTGGTCATGAGCTTGATCTTTTTAGGGTTGATTTTCCACTTCATCAGACTTTGAGGGTATAAAGAATATGAGTTCTGCTGCAGACAGCAGTACCGATCGACTTGTCGATGTGAAACTATATTATACTAGTTTCTGTGTAAACATTAAAAAAAAAAACTTCCCGCAGCTAGCTACACGTTCACAATCGCTGAGTGTGTGTAGTGTCAGGACACTGAACGTATCGTTGCGACATGTCGCTACATCACTTCGTCTGTTGCTGCAGTTCCCATGTGTTTATCCAGATTATAACTTATACCTTTAATAGAACCAAAATGGTTCCGTGGTTTTTGTGTGAAAAAGTAACAAACATGGATGTTTGTCCATCCTCACCAGCACTCACATTTATAACAGTAGCAGTAAGATGCTTAACACAAGCAGAAGTTTCCGTACCCGGTAAATTTAGGTAGGCTTAAACTATTGTACTTCGACTGAACTCGAGAAATTCACTGGTTGACCGGGTCGAACTTACAATACCTACTTCAATTAAAAGATGTACTGCCGCAAGCGAATTCCAACCCTGTTACTCATAGTCAAAGTTGATTTCTGACTGCAATGTTGTATCCTCAGCTAGGCTTTTGTCTTAGACCCCAACAGGTATTCAAATTCGGGCCAAGATTAACAATGGTATTTTGAAGATCACTTCTATACCCTATTTGTATTGTATTGCTGAAGATATTAACGCTTATTATTCTGAGCAAATTTTAATAATATTGCTGAAGATTTGAGAATTCAAGTAGGTACTTGATAAACATTGTATTTTATGAATGGTTTGATGAAGGGAGGAGAAAATCAATACTGAAAAAGAGGATTTAATCCATCATCTGTTAAGCCTTTTTCTTTTCAGTTAGTTTTGTTTCTAGTTAAACCAGATTTAGGGAGAGGACAGCGTTCAACTCTTTCTTCCGCCCATAGCGACGTCGCAAGACGATTTCTGGCCATCGTAGGCGCGTGTTTGCGGGCAGCGAGTAATGAACCACTCGCTGTTCGATCATGGACAACGCACGAGTCGACGGCGCGTTGTGTTCCACGCGCGCCACTCGAAATACAAACATGTCCTTGAACGGGGCCTAAGCGATCAACTAACTTCTTACCGCTACGCGTGTCATTTGCGGTGTGGCCAAAGCCTTACTAATTCCCAATCGGCAACATTACACCTACTTGAATAACTCGAGTTTACATAGGTTTACCAAATGAAGCACTCGCCAAATATAGCAGAATCAATCAAAATACTTAACCCAAGTTTGATCATAGAATAAGTTTACGTAGACATCTTTGTTACTACTGTACTTACGTATGTGTCTATTGCGTGTGATAAATGTTTGCTTCTCTTTTTTTTATTTATTTAAATTACAGATCGTTCAGTGGCCGAAATCCAGTCATAATAATTATGATTTAAATTTTTAATTGATAGTTTTTAAGGTTCCATGTCACAAATGATAACCTCTTTATTCGTTGTTTGACTTCAGTGCGTTATTTGTAATTCAGAGTGTGACAAAATAATGGTAGTGTGTGTAACGTTGTTTTTGTCAATTTACGATATTTTCTTAGGCATATTTTATAAAAATAAATACTTTCTGAACTGCTTCCCTATCTAAGCTTTAAATTGTGCGACAAAATGCAGTTTCTTAAAAAGGACCTCTAAGATTCATAATATGCATTTAAAAGTTTAATAATGAATTTTCCTTTCTCATTTCTTACTCTATGATTCCAAACAGATTTGAGGTTGACACAGCTCGACATTTATCCAAACCACTTAACCTGTATTAGACGATACCAATTCAAAGACATTTAGCGTTTGATCATCTCCATTGAATCGAGTTTAAGAGTCATTGTGATTGAGTATCGCTTTGGCTTACAGACCCCCGTAACTACGTGAACATTGTTTGATTTTAGAACAATGTGTGGATTTACCTACTTAGTGGATTTGGACAAAAAGAGGACGAAGTACAAACGGTTCCGTTACAGAAAATTTGGGAGTAATAGACAAGCTCTTTGTGATGAGTTTTGTCACGGTAATTCGAAAGCCCCGCGACCCCGACAGGCTTTGGAAAATAAATTGGGATAAATTTGCTATTCGTATAATGGTCACAAATTGACAACATCTATACATATAATAAATCTGTAGAAGGGTCAATTCTGTACATTGAAAATATAAAAAAATAAATAGCGGGGGGTGTTGCTGGATCGATACCAAACCCAAATATATGATTAAAAAAATTTTTGTCTGTCTGTCTGTCTGTCTGTTTGTGCAGGCATCACGTGAAAACTAACGGTTCGATTTCGATGAAACTTGGTATAATTATTCCTTATTATCCTGGGCATAACATAGGATACTTTTTATCCTGGAAAAATACGTAGAAAAAAATCTTATTTTTCAGTTTTATTCATAGACGTTGTTCTGTAGAATCGCGAACACACGTTGCATTACCCGCAGTGGATTCAGCGCCGTAATATTTATAAGATGTCATTGTCAGAGTTATTCAAAATGGAGAAATAAACCATCCACGCGAAGACCGAAATCCGCGCGGACGGAGTCGCGGGCGGAAGCTAGTAACAAATAAAATGTACATGATTTATTGATAAAGTGACATTCCATTACCAATTTTCTTAAAAAAAAAAAAACTATAAAGAAGTATGGAAGAAGCAGGTTTTCATCCTGTACTCTTTCTTTTTATACACTAACCTGTTATGAATTGGGATACGGGAAGACGTGGGAATCAAAAAGAAAATTAATAGGAGAATAATTACATTAAGAAAAAGAGCATGAAGGTACTATTTTTTCGGATCGGAACAGATTATCAGATTCTTACTGACTGAAAATCATCCTGATCCTTTAGCAGCCCTTTAAATTCCAAGGTCATGATACCTTTACAGACGCTCCCCATACTGCTCTTTACCCATCTCCTACCGCGGGCATGGGGCGAGTAATGGGCGACTCGTCGTTCAATCATAGACCATGACGGCGCATCGCGCTCGACGTGCACTTCAAAGAGACAGTCAGAAATAGATAGACGGGGCTTTAGAGGGCCAAAGCCTGCCGGGGTAACCCATCTCCTTTGAAATTTTGTTCAGTAAACTTGTGTTAGTGGCACACTGTGTTATTTTACGTGGTAAATCATCAAATGAGTCCTCCCACCCAGGGCAGAGCGGGAGGGACTGTCAGACTCGTACTGATAAAAATCCACGATGTCCTTCAATAGACCTTTACGTTCTCACGGTAATTCGTACAGTCCCGCGACCGGTGGCACAGTGTTTTTTTTTTTTTTATCGTGGTAAGATCATCAAATGTGTCCTCCCACCCAGGGCTGGGCGGGAGGGACTGTCAGACTTGTACTGACTAAAATCCACGGTGTCCTTTACTAGCCCTTTACGTACCGGGGTCGCGGTAATCCATTGGTCCCGCGACCCTGGCAGGCTTTGGCCCTCTACAGGCCCCGTCTCTATGCTGACACTCTTTGAGGCGCGCGTGGAACACAACGCGCCGTCGACCCGAGCATGGTCCATGGTCGGACAGCGAGTCGCCCATTACTCGCTGCCCGCATGCCCGCACGGTGGCACAGTGTTAGTGTAGGTTCTTCGTCTTCTGCAGATAGGCCGTCAGCCAACGCCCATCAACAAATGACGACCATCTTCCAAGCTCCCACTTAAACAAAACCATCCACTGACAGAAAACTAATTACACAAACTTATAAACTCAAATAATCATGGGAACAAAATCCAATCTTCTCCGAAATTACTAATTCAACGCAAACAAGCTGTTTACTGAAACCCGGGACCACATGTACTTACATCAAAGTCAAGAAGACGGATAAACAAAAGTTAATTCATTATCACGAACATAAACTGCACCGGTGGGGACAAGACGTTTGCTAGTTCCAAACTTCGCAGATGACTTAGGAGTAAAAGAGATGAATATAGAAATAGATGATGAGAGTGAAAGGGATGACGGAAAAGATGTAATGAGGTTAAAAGTTATGAATCTAGGGACAGTATAGCGGCATAGGGTGGTTTTAAGAAAAAATGTTGCTCAGGACGTTAATTTTGGACGGAACTGTTTAGTTTTTGTGTCCGTGCACTGAAAAGTACAAACAAGAACAATATTCATTTGACCGATATTTTTTTTCCAATTATAAACTTTTAAGCTATTGCATAGCTTTTATCGCGGGAAAAAAGAAATTCCGTTACGAAAAAAAATCTAACACTGACACTGTTACATCTGTCATGTCTTCGTGAATGAATAACATTTTAATGAATGTATTTTTTTCTTGACGTTTCCATTGATTGGCGTGGCTGACCATAGCCAAAGTAGTAGAGTAACTTGCACTAGAGCAACGATGGAATGATATTCTCGTTAAATATACGCGGTAGGCGAAAATGTTTTCTTTTTTTTCATAAATAAATAATTAAATAATAATTGCATAAGTTGAATGCTATGCAATAGCTTTACCGCGGTAATCCCCGAGTGCCATACGTATTATTTTTATTTCAGTTGTTTTTGTATTTACCTCTAGTCTAGATCACTGACAAAGTCTACTATATAGTGAGCTTACCCAGAAGAAACCAGTTCGGTCTAACTTTATAAAGATTCAGGTTGTATATCGTTTTGTGGCAGACTGTCAGCTATTTGTGTGACGGGCTACTGATGATTTCTGAGATGACCTTGTGAGTTGCGCGTGGAACACGACGTGCCGTCGACCAGGGCATGGTTCAGGATCGGATGATACGTCACTCATGACGCAAACCGCCTTGCGACTATGGGCCTCTCCCGTGGTTCGTGAGGTGGAAGCTATCCTCTCCCTCACGCATTCCGCCTCCTCCTTAGCTAACATACCTGTTTCGCAGAAGGAGGCGACTGCTTCTTATTCCGTCTAGCCTCGAAGCATGGCTTCAATCAATGCCGATCGCGATAAGGTGGTCGTCGTCACTTATCGCCTCTGTGAAGAAACGACGGTGCTCTGTCAAAGCAGGTAGATATTCATTGTGTCCTCGCGGCAGTGATGAGGGCCTTAAAGTTACGATACTATGCTAGGTTAAAGGTACGGCTGCAATTAAATGTTTTCTTTATTTTAAAACACTAATCTAAACTAATCACACAAACATCTAAAACAACACAAAAAATAAACAGAATTCAGCTGTAAAAGGGATAATACGAGCACCAACGTTTTATTGGACGTAAAACTTATCCTAGAAAAGTACACGGGAAATGCATTACGCGCTGTGCCGACAACCGTGTATGCATTTAAGTTTATAGGAGATGCGGGGAACACACATGTGCCTTACGTTCTTTATCCTGAATTAAATATGAGCCTTAATGGCTAGAAAAAAAGATCATTAATTCAAAATACGTTGCGGCGAATGGTAATAAGCTAATTCTCTGAAAAATCTTTGCCAAGCAACCAACCGTACCCAAAGGGTAAAAGGGGACTATGTTAATCAGATTTCGCTGTCCGTCTGACTGTCTGTCTTCAACGCCCGGAATGTCAGCCGAAACTACGAGTTTCGTGCTTAGAGATTAGTACTCTTGACTGCATGGCTTCCTACGCATATCTTTTCTGTTTTACCTAGGTATCTTTTCTGTTTAACCTTCGCGCTACGGAGTGCGTAAGTACGGGAGTAATTTTTTCACTCAAGGCAATTGTATAGATATGATACGTTTTTTTTTAATAGCCTAGTTTGTGTCCCACTGCTGGAAAATGGTCTCCACTTTTTCCTTCTAAACCTCTCTTGATTTTGAGCAATTTCTGGCCATGTCTGCCCCGCGCACATGTTTGGCCATGTCTGCCATGTGTAGTCGCGGGACTGTACTAAAAACCGAGACCCCGGAACGTAAAGGGCTATTGAAGGACACCGTGGATTTTAGTCAGTACGAGTCTGACAGTCTCTCCCGTTCTGCCCTGGGTGGGAGGACTCATTTGATGATTTTACCACGACAAAAAAGTAAGTTCAAAATAACTAAAACCCGACCACGAAAAAATCGCGCACTAAAAAGTATAAAACAAGAACAAGCCGTGGTTGTATGCCACCTAGCCAATAAAGATTGTGTGAAACAACCGCAGGTGGCGTAACAGTCATGTATCTAAATTTTAATTATGCATTTAAAAAACAAAATGATACTTGCCCGGTTTAACCTCAGCCACCACTACTTTAAAATAAGAAATACCAACTGAATAATAATAACAAAGAACATCAAAGATTTATATCGGAAAATTTAATAATACACCTAGAATGTAAAACGCAAAAACTCCTCGACTCACTTAGGCAGCGTCTCCAGCTCTCAAACCCGCGACTTTATTGAATTAGGTGGATAAAACTCCAGACCCGACTAGAATGTTTTAAGAAAAGGGTAAAAGGTTTGTCCTACTTAAGATATACTAGTAGTAGATGGCGTATCTAGACCTTTTCTTTTTACGTGGTAAAATCATCACATGAGTCCTCCCACCCAGGGCAGAGCGGGAGGGACTGTCAGACTAGTACTGACTAAAATCCACGGTGTCCTGCACTAGCCCTTTACGTAGCGAGGTCACGGTAATTCGTGAGCCCCGCGACCCCGGCAGGCTCCCGCGACCCCGGCAGGCTGGCGTACCTAGACCTGTGTCAAAAGTTTTAAGAGTCCCTTTTAATACGATTGAAGTTTGCCTTCATAAAACCTAAATGGTTTTCACATCAAAAATTTTGCTACAGACAGAAATGGAACTTTAAAGACACATTTAGAGGATACTAATATTTACACTGAACTCCACAACTAAGTGGTAATCGAAATATCTAAAGCCTCGTTCAAGGACAAGCGGTGCGAAGAGAATGCGTAGCGTCGGGCAGAGCGGACCGCACGAAACGAACATATGGCGATGTACAGAGCAGTCAAGGGGAAGCGGATTTCCATGTAGATGCCGCGGTGGACTCTGCGCTGGACGCCGCGGTCACCATACATTGGGAAAAGATGCCACGGAGCACGCTCCGCCCGACGCTCCACTCGTCCTTGAACGCGGCCTAAGTTCGACCTGAATAAAAGTCCCGACCTTGACTCAGTTGGTAATTGAAGAAATATAAAACACTAGCACTTTGCCCGCGACTTCGTCCGCGTGGGTTACGTACTTTCCTAATTCCCCCTTTTCACCCCCTTAAAGGTTAAATTTCCAAAAACCTCTTCTTAGTGCTCCCCTACATTATAATAGGAAGCCGTGTGCAAAATTTCACATTCCTAGCCCCAGTAGTTTCGGCTGAACGTTGATATGTCAGTCAGTCAGTTCTCCTTTTATATATACAGATATTAGGAAAATCTGTCAATTACGCACAAACGCAACTTCTCGGCAAAACAAAGTGCTTACTTAATACTTATACAAAGGTTGAGTTTGAATGCTCATTGGGTTCCGTACTCGTATAACCTATACAGGGTTGTTTGTAAAAAAACTTTTACTAAGAAACCAACCCTGAAAGATAAAAATCAGGTATGTCATACAAAATGGAATAATTTTCCGGTGAAAATGTTCATACACTTGTTTTTTTTTTTGAGTAGTTTAACATGGCGCAAAACTAATTTGAGTTTGTTTTTATGCGTAGGTTTGCTGTGTGGTAAGTAAAAAAAGATAGAGGACAAAGTCTAAAATATGATAACAAAAAATATTTATTTGTTATGCAAGACTGCAATCTTGTTTTTTGGCGTGAGTTCTTGAATTGTAAACTGAGCAAGAGAAGGATTCTAGGATTGAACTGCGAGCGAAGCGAGCTGTTAAAATACAGAATCCTGAGCGTAGCAAAGCTTTCACAGGTACATACGAGAAGCAGAACAACTTTTACTGCCGAGCGCAACACACATCTTTGAGTGAGAGGAAATGCAGTGGAGGAAATAATTGAATAGAAGACGTGTTCGAATTTTGAAAACACTATCCGCCCTAGCGCGGAAAGTGGAGTTTTGCGCTCAGATTTCGAAAAACAAATAGAATCTTTCGGAGCGTGTGAGGTGAAAAAACATTTCCGCTCTCACGGTACCCCAAAGAACGACATCGTAATAGTATTTAATAACATCGTGAAGGGATGTCTTTATTAACGTCATGTCTGCTAGGGAGCTTATGAGTTGCTTCCAGATGTCACTTGGTACATTATTCTCGGAGTCTTTAGGTACGCATGTGACGTACCTAATGGCTTACGTCATTACGATGTTTTGGTAGGGTTTTATCTAGACATGCGATGGCGTGTCAAGCCAAGTTCTTAAGAACTGACGAGCAGCACCGTGTGTAATATTACACGAACCATTTGGAGCCACTTTTGACCCCCTCATAACTCAAAAACGATTTCACATAAACTTGTCAAAGGCTCGTATATTGAGATTTGCGAAATACATAATGTGCTCCAATTTTTATAAACACGTCTCAAAAGGTTATTTAGATATTAACGTTTAGAAATCGTCACTTTTGTCACTGACCTATAGATCAAAACTCTAACCTAGTTCCAGATGGCCTTTTTTTTATTTATCGTGGTAAAATCATCAAATGAGTCCTCCCACCCAGGGCAGGGTGGAAAGGACTGTCAGACTTGTACTGACTAAAATCCACGGTGTCCTTCAATAGCCCTTTACGTACCGGGGTCACGGTAATCCCTTGGTCCCGCGATCCCGGCAGGCTTTGGCCCTCTTCTGGCCCCGTCACTATGCTGACACTCTTTGAGGCGCGCGTGGAACACAACGCGCCGTCGACCCAGTTCCAGATGGCCTAGAAAGTTCAAAGGCATGCAAATGGATAATTAGGAGTTATTATACAAAGGAATAAATCAGAAACTGATATTTTTATCATAATTTTGGAACACTTAATTTATACTTAATATTTATGTACAAAAGTATATATCCTATATGATATCCCATCAAAAACATAAATGTGAAATGAGAGCCAAGTTCAATATTATGATATATGCCTTGGTTGTTGACTTCAACGACATGGGTGCCAAGTTCAAAGGTCAGTCCTGAACAACGTAAAAAAATTTTTGTTCAGGGCAAGAGGGACCGTCAAACTTGTATTGACTAAAATCCACGATGTTCTTCAATAGCCCTTTTCGTTCCGGGGCACGGTAAGTCGTTAGTCCCGCGAGTAATGGGCAACTTGCTGTCTGACCATGGACCATGCCCGGTTCGACGGCGCGTCGTGTTTCACGCGCTTCTCAAAGAGCTGTCAGCAATTTAATGGGGCCAAGCCTTAGAAGCCTTAAATGTGAGCGTGGCGCCCATTCACACATTTATAAAAGAAATGTATTCTAATCTCTAGTAGTATTAAATAAGCATTAAGGTTCATTTTCCAGAAATGTGTGTAAAATAATATGCGTTCATTTTAAATAATTTAATTTGTATAATGAAGTAACTTTGACTCATTTGTTAGTAGAAATTTTATCCTACCTACGTTTATGTTAGTAATTCAGACAATTTTATCTACATTGTAAATTAATTCCAGTACAATAATTATTTACCTTACCTATGTCAGAATATTACTTTTGTGTTAGAAATATAATACAGTGTTGGTAAATAGAAACGTAGGTACTTTCTCAGATTATCTCAAAAAGATAAGCTTTATTCGGCTTGTTTTTGGCGTGGTAAAATCATCAAATGAGTCCTCCTACACAGGGCAGGGCAGGAGGGTTTGTCAGACTTGTACTGACTTAAATCTATGGTGTCCTTCAATAGCCCTTTACGTTCCGGGGCACGATAGCTCGTTAGTTCCATAACCAAGCGCTATACGGCTAGAGCAGAATAACTCTTGGAAATCCAATTGGACGTTTAAATACTATTTATATTACACTACGCGTGTACTATAACATTAACCTATGATAGGATATTCAGAAACGAAATGGAAAGTTAACAAAGACATTATACATGGTATGTACTCAAACCTTTTTTGTACTTGTAAAGATTTTTGTATTTACTGGATTTTTTTAAATGATAAACTCACTGAACCGATTTTTTAAATTCTTTCAAGTTTTAGACACAACACAATGATACTTGAAAATATCATCTACATACAGTTTAATTTAAAAATAGTTTTATTTTACTGATATACATAAAAATTGATTGTTACTACACTTTCATCAGTGATTTCAACTATTTTTGTTGTATCAAAAACCATTTATTTTGTTTTGCCACAATTTTTAAACCAATACCAAAAAAGTACTACGAAATAAGTATTTGGTTAAATCCTGTCATCGACTCAAGTAAAGCTAATTTATGAATTGCTATTCTCTATCCATCAATACCATGTGTCTGTGACTTCTGGGCCGGTCAGTTGAAAAGGGTTGACGTTGATACAAAGCCAGGGAACATTAATTTACTTTACTTTGCTCTTGCGCTAAGTGCTTGTGAAAGGAACGATAACTAATAATGTTTAATTATTGTGAATGTAGATCAACGGTTATTGTATTATTCTGAGAGTTATATTGTCTGGTATTTATAGCAAAACAAATGCTATCTTGATCTAGGTATCTATAATAAAATTAATGCGCGAGTTTTTTTGTAACGCTTTCATTCCTAAATTTCAGAATTGGGTTGAATATTGGTACAGAGATAGATGGGGCTCTGGACGGGCTAGGATAGGAGAGGCCTACTACCCTTTTGCTTATAACTAAATAAAATATGATTATATAAATGCTAGTATTGAAATATGTTGAATGCTAGTATTAAAGATGTGACAAAACATAATTATGTATTTTTTGACACGACATTGAAATTATCAAAATTTTGTCAATACGAAACTACACAAATAATAATATAATAGAACAGAATAGAATATACAACAAAATTAGTAAAAAACAACTTATAATACTATTAATTTCTTGAAACAAACATAATTATTATAAACATAAACTCAAAACGGTTTGTAGTGACTAAAGAACTTCACCTGCTGATTCTTACCTACTTCTTTCGCTTTGTTCACTTCATAAACCAAACTTTGAGTGGAGGAGGCAATCAGTATTTCGTTCAGAAAAGACTTGAAATCACTTAGAGGTCTCAAACAAACTCCTGGCCCCATGAAAAGACCTTTTATCTTGACGAAAATCCGATTCAAATGGTTTTGAAACTTTTTTGGACGAAAAATTTGAGCTTTTAAATTCAATTAGGTTTATTTGAACAGGTTTCCGGGTTCCAGATTTAAATCAAAGCAAAGGCGATCATGATGTTAAACTTTCGGGTACCAAGTACATTGATTTAAGGTTCGCGGATTTAAAAAAATGGCGAGAAGAGAAGAAAATTACGGCAAAGAAAAACCATGTACGCATATTGTTTTACTTCTAAATCACACTTGATGAAACATGTCTGAGTTCCTTACGTAACGAAAGGAGCATTTTTTAGTGTCCCAGAGTATTAAGGCGGTCAGTATGGGCAGAGCTCTTGCCGCGCGTAGGATCGCGATTAGCCATGTTTCTTTGCTGGGTGTTCAAGCGAGCATTACGTAAATGCAAGCGGCTAGGTGTCTAATGCGCGCATTTATGTATATGATGGAAGAGTTTGTTGGCTGGCTACCTAATGCGCTAGAGCACTTAGTGGTGACTTTCTTTTAATAAAAAACTCATGATATCGTGCTTTTAGGCCCAATAGCACTAAACTGTACGTTGACTATCAATGACGTTAAAATTGTTGCTTTTTATTAAGAAGATGGCGACTCTTGGAGATTTAAAACTGAAAGTAAATGTCTTTTGTCTAATGATTTACACGTCAACATTGTTTATTCTATAATACAATCATAATAATGTAAATTTTGTTTGCATGAACGTAGCAGTCATCTGTTTACCATAATGTACATAATTTGAGGTCAATTGTAAGGGCTTCTTTACACAAATAGCCAAAACAGAACCCTTGTAATTTCGTGATGGCCGACTTTCCCTTTTTCCTGATGTCACGTAACCATTTCCGTGGGACATTACATTATGTCTTCCATTATATCGATGTGAACTTCGAATGAATGGTATAACATTTTGTTTTTCTTTAGAATAATCAGTGTCTCACAATACAATAGGAATTTCTCCTGTATCGTGGTTCAGTTTACAAACGTAGAAACTAACATGCACAAACACCCAGACCCGGAAAAACAATTTGCAGAACATACAATAACTGCGTTGTGCACTTTTTTGGAATGGGTAAAAATGTCAAACTCGCGTCAGGACACGTGACCTGATCGAAAATTCGTGAAATTGCGCGAATTTTCGTGTGTGTTTATTACTATTGAAGTTTTCACATCTGCCGGCACTCCCAGAGTGCAACCCGTCGTTTTATTTTTATAAAACGTTGCCCCACTAAGGATTTTCTCCTGTGTCGTGGGTGCGTTTACAAACATATAAACTCACATACACAAACGCCCAGACCCGAAGCAACTATTTGTAGATATTACAAATATTTGCTCCATGCGGGAATCGAACCCGCGACACGCAGCGCAGCAGTTCAATTGCTCAGCCACTGCGCCAACCGTGACACTGTGTATGCCTGAACGGGTTAAATTGAAGTGTACCTAAATGGTGTTAAGAAATGCCACAAGAGCCCGAACGACTGCCAGATCAAGAGTTTTGGAGTTGGATTGACCACACGCTTCGAAGAGACCCCGACCATACCGTAACAACTTTTGGACTAGATTTCCCAATGGAGAAAAAAGCCTCAAGGAGTGTCAGCACATTGACGGGGCCTGTAGAGGGCCAAAGCCTGCCGGGGTCGCGGGACTTACCCATCACCGTAACCCCGGTACGTAAAGGGCTAGTGAAGGACACCGTGGATTTTAGTCAGTACAAGTCTGACAGTCCCTCCCGCCCTGCCCTGGGTGGGAGGACTTATTTGATGATTTTACCACGCAAAAAAAAAGGGAAAAAAAAGCCAAGAAAAGTAATGATCCGAGTTGGCAGAAGCAGTGAGCATCGAAATGACGTGGAGCAAGTTGAAGCGATGAAGTGTGATCGAGGTGGAGGATATCTGTGGGACATAGGACATTAAGTCAAATAAGTCAAGTCAATAATACACAATTCCATTTAATGTTTAGGTTATGGGACTGTGTCATCAGGTAACTGTAACTCCGGAACCTATTGAACTGAAGGGCTATTGAAGGACACCGTGGCTTTTAGTCAGTACGAGTCTGACAGTCCCTTACGTCCGGCCCTGGGTGAGAGGAGTCATTTGATGATTTTACCACGTTAAAAAAAAAGACAAACCCTCTACGGCACAACAGTTAAAATGCCAAGAATCGTTTCAGGAAACAAATAGTTAAAGAAATGTAAATACTCTTGATTCAAGAGTAATCAAATTACACTTAAGGTTCAATTTTAAGGCAATTTTCCATAAGGTATTAACGTCTTGTCCCAACAAATTAACAATTTTCTGGTGACTCCCTTAATCACTAAATGGAGTCGGCGACCGTTAATCTTATAATTCTATTTCCGAGTTCTCAATTTCGCACTCTTTATTTAATTAACTAGATTGTCTTTTATTTCATTAAGTGTAACGTTCCTTTTGGCTTGACAGTTTAGTGGGAGCTAAAAATATTTTTCTATTTAATATTTTGTTTATTTTACTATATTCTTTTAGAATTCTGAAGTAATTCATATGATGAATTTTGATTATTAATGAAGGTCAATGCATTTGTGACACTGTAACTTGAACACTTACTTAGTCAAAAGCTAGGAACTTATAATGTCATCAATGGAGTTCTTGCATGTCCGTTTTGTGTTCGGAGTCATTGAAGAGCATACGAAAGCTTTTAACAACCCGTTTAATTAAACCATCGAATTATTTGTACGTTCCATGTTTTATGTTAATTATATTTGGATGCACTGAAGATCTTAATAGAAAGTACAATAGGCAATTTAAAAACAAATATTTAGGCCGAATTATAGATTATCAAAAAAAATTTGACCCCTATTTTTTCTTTTGTAACGTAAACCAACCCCGCTCCTGAATTTCGAATCGTTTTATCTTTGTCAATACTCACTGATCAAAAAAAACGTGTTCAATATTTTTCAACACTCTAACTGACGGACTAAACAGATTTTCAATTTATTTATGCAATAAACTATTGCAGAGCGTTTTATTTTTGTATTGTTAAGAATCTTATCTCTCACTTTCTTTTCACTTTACCAAACTCTAAATCGGTGGCACAATAAATAAATAAATAAATATTCCACAACTATCACACAACGCCATTTAGTCCCAAACTAAGCAGAGCTTGTGTTATGGGTACTAGACAACTGATAAACATACTTATATATTTCTAAATACATACATATTATAGATAAATTACACCCAGTTACAGAACAAATGATCGTGCTCATCACACAAACATTTGTCCTGGGTGGGAATCGAACCCACGACCTCCGGCATAGCAGTCAGGGTCACTAATCACTAGACCAACAGGCCTGTCTACAATGTTCATTCATTGTGAACCATTTGAAGAAAAGTTCAACGAGACGATTTCGAACCAACATCATTCGCATGAAATTGGTTTTTTAAACATTTAATAGCCCCTAAAAAATCTCTTTTAGACTTTATGAGTAAGTTTCTTTGATAAAATCAGCTCAAAATAAATTCTATCAAACACCCCAATTCAGTTTAGTATACAAAAAGTTTCCATTTGTATGCAAAACTATAACCTTTGGAAACAAAACACTGATTTGATTACGAAACTAAATACCAAAAACAATTTGACTCAAAAGTTGCTCAAATCACTCAAGATTTAAAGTATTTGTGGATTCAAAATTAATTTACAAATGATTGAAACTTGATCAAAATTCTAAAGAACCGTAAGACCAAACGTTGAATCACAAACTTATGATTAAAATCGACATGATTATTCATCAAGCTGAAGTTTCTTCGAAGTAACAAAATTTATACAAACAAAATAAACATAAATGATGAATACAAATGCTACAATCAGTAAGCTTATAAGTAGAGTTATAATTAGTTCTAGTTAATGAGTTATACACAAATGCCACAACTACCACAACTTGACAGTATGACTTTAAGTTGTACACTTATGGTACCTACCTAATTTTCATGGCACATTGTATCTTTATTTATGTACGAACACATTTAAGGACATCATCATTTATGTTAAATTATCTTAGTATGTTTTATCAAGGTAAAAAGGCCGTCAGCATTTTCTATCGAAGTCATTCGTAATATGAAAAAAAATACGGAAGTATTTGTATTAAGTTAACTGTTACTACATATATTAAATATTTCGTCTGACCCCTGACATTGATTATCTTCCTGCTCTCATCCCAATATACTTGTAAACGCTGCTTCTTCTTCCATTCTCTTCTACCTTTTCTTATTACACATAGAAAAAGCCGATAGACCCGAATAGCCGATTTTATGTAGAAATATTGCTCGTATAAGGATGATTCCTATAACAATTTCGCAGCACACCGACCATAACATTAGCTAGATTCAAAATTGCTAAGTAGAAATACCTAATTAAGGCAATCTAGGCTAGTGCTAGGCACTCAAACTTGTGCCACACATAATTGTGGAAGAGTATGTTGCAAGGAAAAGTTTCAGCGGCTAATGCCCGTTTTCCCGAACACTGCACGCCACTTAAAAGTATGTCCAAATGAAAGCACTGGAATTTAAACCTTCGGTACTGAGCCCAAATTTCATATTTCAACAAACCTAAAATATTTAGGCGTTGTATTTAGGCGAAGTATGTTGCATAAGGAAAACTTGGAACACTTAAGTGCATGCAAATAGATATAAGCTTGGTTACTTGGTTGACGGTTTGCTTAAACATCCACTCGACTCTGAATTTCAATTCAGAATAAACACAGTGAACATCTGCTCTCACAACGATGAAGGAAAACCGTGTGAGGAAACCGGAATGTCCTAGAACCAAAAATTCGAAAATATTATGACATCTAACAATCCGCACCAGGCCTGCACGTGGATTATGGCCCACTCCCTCTGACAGAGAGGAGGCCTGTGTACCAGCAGTGGGAACATATAAAAATGACAATGAGCATCTCGTTCTTGAGCCCGAAGATATTTCGGCCTCTTCTGATTGGATATTTTAGAGGCTCAACATGCAAATTCGGTCGTTGATTAGTAACAGACAAAGATCCAACCGAAAATAGCAACCGAGATAGATTATTGATTTCCAGCTTTTCTAGAGTTTGACACCTTTGGAAGCGTCCATGTAATGTGTCTGGTAGATAGTTCCTGTAATGAACTATCTACCAGAAACGATACGTATTAAATGCTACCATGCTTCGGAGCGACAGTAATGTAAAAGGCTACTGAAGGACACCGTGTATTTTAGCCAGTACGAGTCTGACAGTTTCTCCAGCTCTGCCTTGGGTGGGAGGACTCATTTGATGATTTTACTACGCTGAAAAAAAATATATACTAGCTGTTCCCCGCAGTTTCCGTCCCGCTGTTCGGCCCCTTATTGGTTGGAGCGTGCTGTTATATAGCCTATAGCTTTCCTCGATAATTGGACCATCTAACACAATAGGAATTTTCAATTCGAATCGAATCTAATTTTAACTATATAGCTTTATAATATTAGTAGAGATGTCCAGTTTTCTTTAATACTTGGTAATATTATGTTACTTTGTATCATTAGCGCATTGTAGCCTGAAGTAAATTAATAAACTAAAAATCTTCTTTCCATATGAGGTTGTACACGCTAATCTCCGACCCGAACAAACAAGCGATTTCGATTTGAACGCGTATGATTGTTGATTTCATTAGTTAGTTGTCACATAAGCTAAAACATGTTCATGGTGAAATGTACATTAATTAAATCGTACACACAACCAATTATATTATTTAGTATAGAGATGTAAACAGCACGTTACTTTAGGCAAAATTAACAAGTATCTTACAAACTCCAATTATTAAATCTGAGTGATGGTTTCATCCGTCAGGCCCGAAACTGTAATTAAGAAAGTTTAATCCAAATAGAATTATAATTAATATACATTCCGAAGATATTTATGCGTCAAATAGGACTTGAGGAGTTGCAAAAGTTTCTGAACTATCCGCCATTTTAAATTACCGTTACAAACTTGAAGGAATTTCAATTAAAAAATGGCGCCCGTAAAACAAAGTTTAAGTCAGCGCCATCTCGTTGAGATTTGAGAAAGAATATTCAAATATTAGTTCTAGAACATTATGAATATTTAATAAATAATGGAGAAGGGTCGGTCTTAACTTGAAATTCACAATTTATTAGTTATAAATCAGATGCTTTTAATAATTTTGAGTGTCCTTGTGGTAACTTAGTACTCAGATAAAATGTTTGATGTTTTCGAGAGAAAAACACGAAAATGTTTCAAAATTTAGTAGAAGAATTACAGTTAATTAAGAGCGTATGAGCCGAACGGCATTATAAATGAAGATAAGGTTAGAAATCACTGAACCAATTTTATACAATTTTAAATAAGACCATGTAAGTATATGATATGTGCTCGTATACCTGTGGAAATATTTTATCTAATAATCCTACTAACAATAACGTGAAAATTTGTTTGGATGGATGTTTGTTATTCTCTCACACAGAAACTACTGAACGGATTCTGATGAATTTTGGTACACAGATCATTTATAATCTGGATTAACAGATAGGACCCTATTTTACCGTGGGATATTTTTCGAGTTGTAACAGGTGAAGACGCTCGCAAAAGGTAGTAAAATATAATTGAAAATATCCATTTCAATGTAAGTATTATAAACATATTATACGCATTAACGCATGCATCACGAATTTCAAAAATCTTCTATAGAGAGAAACATTTCGTGGGCATGCGGGCGGCGAGTAATGGGCGACTCGTTATCCGACCATGTACCATGTCCGGGTCGACGGCGTTCCACGCGCGCCTCAAGGAGTGTCAGCATAGTGACGGGGCGCCCCTTTAGAGGGCCAAAGCCTGCTGGGGTCGCGGGACTCACGAATTACCGTGATCCCGGAACGTAAAGGGCTATTGAAGAACACCGTGGATTTTAGTCAGTACTAGTCTGACAGTCCCTCCTACTCTGCCCTGAGTGGTGGGACTCATTTGATTATTTTACCACGTAAAAAAAAAAGGAGAGAAACATTCAAACCGCAAATAGGTAGATTTTGAGGTGCTTGTAGGTTAGATCTTGGTTGCTCGGTTGGTAAGAGCATTGGTTATACTGAATCCGGAAGGTTAAATCCTGCTCAGGATTCGTCTTTCTTTTTCATAGAGAATCTTTAAATCGGTCCAATTTAGTTGTGACACTATTTTACGGAAACGTTTATAGCCGTCAAGACTCCATCTCATTGTGGATCATACAGTACCTTCATTATATTATCAACCATTATAACTGTCAGTCAACAGTATCCAATATTACCCTTATGATGCCATTAAATCATTAATGAACTACTTCGGGTGATGCGACTTCGGCATGAATTGGGTTAATCGACAAGTGCTTCACTTATTACCCTTACCGCAAGTAACTATCGCTTCATAGGTCACATCAATTAGGACGAGTTGTTTGATTAGCGGATCTAAAACATCACTTTTGCTACATCACAATGATAGGCGTTGCAATATTTGAAGAATGGAGTAAGTGGCGTTTTAGTTTATAGTGATATTTTGAGGAACGAAACGCAAGCGTCATTGCGTATAAATATATAACCACTATAGTGAGGCAAACTATTTATAAAAATCGTATACAATTTTAACCAGTCTCAAAACGATGCATCGGGTTTTATCAGTTTTCTTAGTAACTCGCCCTTAAACATCTTTCATTTATTTTCTCAAGATTCAATTTCGTGCGAACCATGTCGCTTGTAGCAAGTAACTCATGCCCTAGAGTTAAAATCGCCATTGAAACGGTTTTCTAACGAAGACTTCATCTTTGTAGACCACACAGTTCATCCACCCATTATGGCGGTTAGTAAACAGAGTTCAACAATGGCTTGAAGCCAAGTCTTTCATCCATTGAAGGCGTTCCATTGAAAACGTCTGATACCCATTTAATAGATTTCTGATGATGATAGCACATTGTTCGGAGTTTGAATTAAGAGATATGTTCTGTTAGTTTTTGGAATGTGGATTTTGAAAAATTGCGGAGTAAACAAAACAAGCCAATTGCGAGTAGGACTTGCGACTTGCGCAGGAAAGGTCTATAAAAACGACAAAATAATGTTTGTTGTATTTGTATGGGGAATCCCTTAAAGGATGGTTCACGCTAAACCGGGCCGTGCCATGAATCACTTCATACAAAAAGTAAACCACAATGTTGGACCGTGCCCCGTCCGGCGCCCGGAGGGGTGTACGGACGGAGTAGTAGTAATAATTAATATTTATTTTATTTCGTTTTTTGGAATTTGTTGATACAGTGGCAACTGATCATCTGTGAAAAATTCAACTGTCTATATATCACGGTTCATGAGAAACAGCTTGGTCACAGACGGATAGACGGACTGACAGCGGAGCCCTTTAGGTATGGAACCCTAAACACATAAAGTCGAAATTGGCTCGATCCTAAAGAACAATTTTAATTTCGATTCAAATAAAGTACTTCGAATAAAAAAATAAAAAAGCCATTTATTCCATATTCCATTAATTACATTTTAGATGATGTTAGTAGGGTTTTAGTATTTTTGCTTATTGTATTATTGTTAGTATGGTTAGTCTCCTTTCTTGGAAATATGTACCCCTTACTGGCTAACGGTCTCTGTCATAGCGAGTTTCCTCCGTGCCTCGGAAAGCACGTAAAGCCGTTGGTCCCGGCTGTCATTTATAAATCTTTGACAGTCGTTACTGTTAGTCAGAAGCTCTAAAGTCTGACAACCAGTCTTACCATGGGGTATCGTATTACCCAGTTACTTGGTTGTGGAAGTTGTGCAAGTAAAATACTGATATCCAGCTGCATCTGGTTTGACTGGAAACCGACCCCAATATAGTTGGGAAAAGGCTAGGCAGATGATGACTGGGTGACGGCCTCCTCCAGCTTTATCCACCAGCCTTTGTGTCTACCTCTTTGCATCCAGTCTTTTCCTGACACCTGGATAATGTCATCAGCCAACCGTCTCATTGAGCCAGCATCTGTCTTTCCCTGTGAACCTTTTCCTCAGCTGTCACTGGCAAAATGGACAAAATCGAATTAACTATATGTTTTGCTTATTATTTTAACGTAAACCTTTTTTTTGGGAGTCATTCATTGGCAAAATGTCCTTCGACTTCATCCTTGACTGCGGTAACATCTTAATACATTCTCGCACCACCAAAAGTTTCTTTCAAATTCATTTAACGTGTCGCACTTCCGTGCTAGTCACAATGAAGAATTAAAACATTGTATAGTACCGAACGCTCGAACTAGTCAGGGTGAATAAACGCAAAAGTTTGCGTTAAGTTTGAGTTTTCCCGGCGACGGCGACGTACTGAGAACACATGGGTGCTACTGCTACAGTAAGTTCCAAATGCATTTACCAACGAGTAAATAGATTATAGACCGCAAATTTTGTTTTTTTTTTTGGTTAAATCATCGAAACAGTCCTCCCACGCAGGGCAGGACGGGAGGGACTGTCTGACTTGAACTGACTAAAATCCACGGTGTCCTTCAATAGCCCAGCTTCATAACTATGATGTGGTTGGCTTCCAATCAAACCAGATGCAGCTGAATACCAATATTTTACAAGGAGCGACTGCCTATCGGACCTCCACAACCACAACTGAACAATACGATACCCCATCGTGAGACTGGTTGTCAGACTTATGACCTTCTGACTAACAGTAACGACTATCAAAGATCTACGAATAACAGCCGGACCAACTTATGGCTTTATGTACTTTCCGAGGCACGGAGGAAACTCGCTTTGACAGATGGACACCCATGCACAGACCAACCTCGGTAAGCACGGTTTAACACAGAAGATTGGCCGGGTTAGCTTGTATATTAATTACTAGTGGGCGCCCGCGGCTCCGCCCGCGTGAATGTCGGTTACCGCTGCAAAAAGCCTACTCAGGAAAGACACGGTCAGCAACATGATTCCCAGGTCTATTCACAGACACCGACACTAACATCGACGACGCAGTCATCGCAAACACTCGACATAAATAGATATTGTGTGTCGCGGACTTTTTTGTGGATATTTATAAGATCAACAATTAATTGGAACATTTTATGGTTCTATCTTTTATAGTTTAGGCAGCGTACGCAAAATAAGTAACTTTTCTGGATGATTTTTTACACCCTGTGGCCGAAAAACCCAAATATCTTACGGAACCCTATTTTTCTCCAAAATAAAATATAGCCTATGTTACTCGTGGATAATGTAGCTTTCGAATGGTGAAAGAATTTTTAAAATCGGTCCAGTAGTTTTTGAGCCTATTCATTACAAACAAACAGACAAAGTTTTCCTCTTTATAATATTAGTGTAGACTACCAAAATAACTAATTTCGTACCTACTATTGCTTCAACTGTAAAGAAATAAAATGTAAACTAATAATATATTTAAACACTACCAAAACCTCTTATACCTATTTCATAAATAACAACAAAACAAATCTAAAAATAAACTATTCAAAGACTAAAAGTAAAAAAGGGCCAGCCGCAATCGCGGCGATAAGACCCCTCTTTGAGGAGTGGCTGGATAGGCGTCACGGCGTCCTGACCTACCGCATGACGCAGGTCTTCACCGGATACGGAAGTTTCGGGAGGTACCTGTGTCTGATAGGGAGGGAAGATACTCCTGGGTGTCACCACTGCGAGGATCGTCCGGAGGACACGGTGGAGCATACGGTGCAGGACTGCCCCGCTTGGGCAGAGCACCGCCGTGTCCTCACGACGGCGATAGGCGGAGATCTCTCGCGCCCGGCATTGGTTGAGGCTATGCTGCAGGGCGAGACGGAGTGGGAAGCGATTGCCTTCTTCTGCGAAGCAGTCATGCACGCGAAGGAGGAGGCGAGCCGCGTGAGGGAGAGGACAGCGTCCTCCCTCCACCCCAGCCGCAGTGGTAAACGCCCACGGCAACCGACGTCGGTGGACTATCTACGGCCACCGTAGGCGCGGGCATGTGGGCGGCGAGTAATGGGCGACTCGCTGTCCGCCCATGGACCATGCCCGGGTCGACGGCGCGTTGTGTTCCACGCGCGCCTCAAGGAGTGTCAGCATAATGACGGGGCCTGTAGAGGGCCAAAGCCAAGCTCACAAATAACCGTGACCCCGGTACATAAAGGGCTATTGAAGGACACCGTGGATTTTAGTCAGTCAAGTCTGACAGTCCCTCCCGCGTGCCCTGGGTGGGAAGAATCATTTGATGATTTTACCACGCCAAAAAAAAAAGACTAAAAGTCGCGCTGATAAGCACGGTTTGTAAATAACAATTATTGTCTGTCAATAAGGTCGAACAGTCTGAACATCTATTCGCATCAACAGCCAAATATTGTATGAAGCACGCGCGTTTTTTTCCAAAATAATCCTTATAGCATGATTATGTATTTACGCGCGATGACTGATTAGCGTATTTCATGTATAACTTTGGTGTTTCTACACCGATTTACTTGATTCTTTTTTTATTGAATAGGTAATAATGTTATTTTTTTTAATTAGGGATGAATTAGAGTGTGGTAAACATAACAGTAGACAAATATAATCAGAAAGCTCCGAATTGCTAAGCTATCGGGAGTTTCCTAGCCGGATTGCTGCCCTGGGATCTGGAGGCGACTGCCCTCCAGCGCGTCTATGAATGGCGCGTGGAGGCGCAGCGTCGGGGCGAATCCCCGCTGCCTCGACAAGTCGAGGCGCGGCGGGAAGAGCTCCGGCGTGATCTCAGGGCAGTATGGAGGGAGCGACTGTCGCAACCGAGGTCCGGGCACGCCGCAATCGCGGCGGTAAGACCCCTCTTTGAGGAGTGGCTGGATAGGCGTCACGGCGTCCTGACCTACCGCATGACGCAGGTCCTCACCGGACACGGAAGTTTCGGGAGGTTCCTGTGTCTGATAGGGAGGGAAGAAACGCCTGGGTGTCACCACTGCGAGGATCGTCCGGAGGACACGGTGGAGCATACGGTGCAGGACTGCCCCGCTTGGGCAGAGCACCGCCGTGTCCTCACGACGGCGATAGGCGGAGACCTCTCGCGCCCGGCATTGGTCGAGGCCATGCTGCGGGGCGAGACGGAGTGGGAAGCGGTCGCCTCCTTCTGCGAAGCAGTCATGCTCGTGAAGGAGGAGGCGGGCCGCCTGAGGGAGAGGACAGCGTCCTCCCTCCACCCCAGCCGCAGTGGTAGACGCCCACGGCGTCGGACGTCGCCAGACGAACTCCGGCCACCGTAGGCGTGGGCATGCGGGCAGCGAGTAATGGGCGACTCGCTGTCCGACCATGGACCATGCCCGGGTCGACGGCGCGTTGTGTTCCACGCGCGCCTCAAAGAGTGTCAGCATAGTGACGGGGCCTGTTGAGGGCCAAAGCCTGCCGGGATCGCGGGACCAAGGGATTACCGTGACCCCGGTACGTAGAGGGCTATTGAAGGACACCGTGGATTTTAGTCAGTACAAGTCTGACAGTCCCTCCCGCCCTGCCCTGGGTGGGAGGACTCATTTGATGATTTTACCACGATAAAAAAAAAAAAAAAAAAAAAAAAGCTATCGGGAGTTTCACGTGTTATTGTGAGTCAACCATAAAAGATAGACATATGCTGTCAAGGAATATTTTTATATAATTTTAAGGACAATATTTCCGTCATACATGATTTCTATGTAGCTTTAACCATTAAAGCTGCACACGCGACGGAAGCTTAAAAAATGGAGAAACTTCTCCCGTTTTCCCAATATTTCCCTTCACTGCTCTGCTCCTATTGATCGTAGCGTAATGAAAAGTATACTATAACCAGCCCAGGAGTATGAAGAATAGTCGTGCCAAATTTCGTTAAAATCCGTCGAGTAGTTTTTGTTTCTATAACGAACATACAGACAGACAGACAGACAGACAGACAGACAGACAAAAATTTTACTGATTGCATTTTTGGCATCAGTAGCGATCCCTTATCACCCCTTGATAATTATTTTTTTTAAATATTTAATGTACAGAATTGGCCTCTCTACAGATTTATTATAAGTATAGATTATAATGAAAAATAAAATAAATATAAAGCGCTCTATATCTTATTAATACTTTAACAGTTACCGAATTCAATGTGTGACCGAAGTTCCCAGCAAGTTCAATTTTAAAGTTTCGTAAAGTTTTGTAATGAATTTCTGTTGTTTGTTTCTCTACATTATTCAATTACAACTACAAGATATTGTCTTATTTATCAATTGAATTGATAGTCGGGTTATCAATTGAGGAAATCGCTTCTGTAGTGATTTGTTCCGAGATAAGATTAATAGGTACGTACGCGCGCACTTCAGTTAGATCAATTTTAAAGTCTTACCTTCCAGTCCACCAGATGTAGCTGAATATCAGTATTTTACATGGAGAGACTGCCTATCGGACCTCCACAAACCAGCAACTCGGTAATACGATACCATAGTAAGACTGGTTCTCAGACTTTTATGCCTTTGTCAAACAGACAGGTGAAAGCGAAGCGTTTCCGAAGTGATACCTTATTTTTATTTGTAATGTATGGAATTGTTTGAATCCAGTCACATAGAAAAGTGAAAGCGATCCGATAGCGTGACAGAACTATCGGACTGACGTCTCGCTTCGGTTCGGTATCGCTTCGGAAACGCTTCGCTTTCGGCTGTCTGTTTGACAAAGGCGTTAGAGCTTCTGATTAATAGTAACGACTAACGCAAGTACGGCTTAACCCGGAAGATCGGCCGGTGCGGCTTTAATTATTTAGCCACGAGCTTTTCAAAAAAAGTTTTACTGATATTCTTAAAAAAAACACAAATTATCCTTGACCGAATGCGGGCGAAGCCACTGATATTAGTTAGTTTTATGAGATTCAGTAAACATAGTAATATCTTCTTTGACGGTAACTTTAAGTCATCGATGTCGTAAATAATCCCTATGATTCGCATATTTTTAAAGATATGAATTAGACAGCTAATATTTATGACGTACTTATACTGTGACAATCAATTTATTTTAGGCTTATCATAATTATGATAACTTACAGACATAAAATCATTGTAACTGACAAAAAAATAGTATGATATAGACCATCTTATCAACATCTTTAGATTGTACAATATTTTATAACAGGTAATTTTAAAATTAAATAGGTACGTTACCCAGCAATATTTTCTGCAAATAATTTAGGTATTAATACACACATCAAAAGTGTCTAGGGATCAACATATATTTTTGCAATAACTTTTCTCCTGATTGATAATAATTAAAAAATTTTTTAAGGATTCATCAAATAAAGTGTTTTCGTTTGTCACAGTAACGATAAACCAAGTCACCTTTGCATTAATAAAGAAATTTGCCATTTTCCTAATAAAGGGATTTTTGACATTTGAACCACTAACACAAAAGTTCGAAAAAAAGACTGAAATAACAGTTTTCTTTAAAATTTTATTGGGTAACTTAAACAATTAATAATCCGTGTTTCTACCGCGAACACTAACAACACAAGAACATCAGTTTGGCATACTCAAAATGAGTTCATCCAAATCACGCTGTGGAATGGCCGCCCATGTTCGTTGCAACAACAAAAAAAGGTCTTCTTGCGACTGGATACCCTCCATATTCGGCAGAGCTCTTCTCTGTAGCATATCCCATGCATGCTCAATCGGATTCAAGTCTGGCGACTGAGCAGGCCAGGGCAGGACATTGATGTTAGCTGCGGCGAGAGTCTGTCTTACAACTCTTGCGGTGTGCGGTCGTGCATTATCATGCATTAACTGAAATAAGGGACCGATTTGCACTTGTAGAGGAACGATGACGTTTGATACAATCGTCTCAGCATAAATTTGAGCGTTGAGGTTGCCTCTGATCCAAATCAACTCAGTTCTTCCGCCGATCCAAATACCCGCCCATACCATGATGGTTCCACCACTATAAGGATGGACTTCCTGGCAGGATTTTAATCGCTGTTGGCGTCCAGGGCTTCTCCAGTGTCGTATACGTCTTGTATCCGGTCTCATACCAAAACGAGACTCATCAGAAAAGCACACGAAACGCCATTGTTCTTCTGCCCAATTTCTGTGTTCAAGAGCCCATTGATATCGAATCCTGCGATTGTGCATTGCTATAGGTGGTACCCGTAGCGGTCTTCGGGAATGAAGGTTCACTTCATGCAAGCGGTTTCTGACTGTTTGGTCGCTAATTAAGTTCCCTGAAGAGTGATGAAGCCTCACGGCTAACATCATGGCGGTTATTGTTGGAGCTCTTCGAGTTAAGATTTGAATGTATCGGTCTTGTCTCCGTGTGGTGCAGCGATACCGTCCTCCATGGCGCTCAGCCACGGTACCAGTGCTTCGGTAACGTGTCCAAAGTCGACTGATAATACTCTGACTTGTATTCAGAGCTAAAGCCACAGTACGTTGCCGGGAACCAGCTTCTATCATTCCCACGACTCTGAGCATTTCTTCCCTGCTTAAATGACGTCGCCGCTCCATAATAACGTTGGTTTTAATCAGTAGTAGGGAAACAGTAGCACTAATAATGTCTTCAATGCGTTGTATGTTTTTATAGGGAAAATATTGACAGCTGATTTTCATCTTTTACTCGAATTTGATTCACAGTTCCTGATTCAAATTATGAAATGCACCAAAAAGGATCCATATAAATTTATAAAATCATAAATTTATTACAAAGCCACATCTCAATCTCAAGAAATCCGTATAAAAATGCTTGATCCCTAGACACTTTTGATGTGTGTATGTTGTTCAAAAATTGCGCAATACTACGCCATACTGGTTCTAAAATAAAAATTATATATTTAATATCTCTTTTTTTCATAAGTTTACAGATTTCCGTGAGATAGTACGAAATGCTTTATATAATTATAACTTTAATATTATTATAAATTACTTTAAATATTATTATAAATTACTTAATATAATATTTTACATTTATAACTGATTTCAAAACGGAGGAGGTTGTCAAACTCGCTCTGATTTTTTTTTTAGTGTACACCGATTACTTCGATGTTACTAGCCCGATTAGAGTGATTCTTGTTTTGTTCGATACAGTTTACTTACCTTTTGTTCCCATAAAATCATTGAGTTTGATTGAGTAGATTTTATCTGAAACGTAATCTAAACCAAAATATACGTTTAGCAAAATTCTGCAAACTTTAGAAAGATCCCCAAAAAAAATATGACTGTCAAGAATTCTTAAAACTATGTGAATCCGGCAATCTAAAACCAGTTTATCACTACCTCTATATTTTACTGTGAAATACCGCTAGGCTTATCGTTAACTGTTGCGACCTCTCGTAAGTAAAACGTAGACATGATACCTTTTTCATAAATGCTGCCTTTTTACAAGTTCTTATTTACTTTCACCTGTCCCGTTGTCTGTAATCAAATCTTGCAAGTTAAATTCGACCCACATTTCGATTTCCGATTGAGCTTTTATACGTATATGTATAGGTATCGCGTGACAATGCAACATTATGATGGCATGGAGGTGATCTAATGATGGAGCTTGAAGGTGGCCACTATAATGAAAAGCCGTAAACCCATCGACTTTAGACTGTTCCAACATTATAGAAACCTGTGGTTAGGGCTCTAAAAACAGGAACCTCCTCACAATGCACATACGGGGCAGTGGTATCCAATGCGACTTCCGCATACTCGCGTTTGTAATACTGATAATCGAGTACGTACTTAAATATAAACAGTATCTAATTTGCGAAATGAAAACTCCTTTCCATCTTGTTACATAAGTATAATTAAAATCTGTTATCATAAGACACTAATAACTGATAAGCTTAATGAAGCTTATCAGTTATCAGTATTCTCGTGATTCCCGAGGTTATCATTTTACTTATCATGATAAGTAAAATGATAACCTCGGGAATCACGAGATCCGGATCGCGTATAAGATTAAAATTTGAAGACTCTATTATTGACCAGCGCATAAAACAGTGCCTGTAAAGAAAGGACAGTAGATACCTTCAGCAGGTTAAAACCTTCAATGCACAGCGTACGAAAGTATTTTATGCAGTGTTTGGTGAAAAGCGTAAATAAAAAGTGACATGCTTGAGAAGACATACGGTCATCCCGATGGAATGTACCTTGAAACCACAAATAGAATGTATTTATTTATTTATTTTATTTAACTATTTATGAACACACAAAAAAGTAAAGGAAGACATATTTAATATTGATGTACAAAGGTACTGCTTATTTCTCTAGAAATTTCTGCCAGCAGACCCTCTAAAGGAGAAATGAAAAAGAAATGTAGACAATATGTTAATAACTTGAATGTAGTTCAAAGTAATTTGCTAATACATATGTGAGGGCAGTTCCACGATATACAATTAAATACTTTTGGAAGAACTTGAAAGAGGCATTTACCCAGCAGACCATGGCCACCAAGTGAGTATGGCATGGATGGCATGACATCCTTTGAGAAGGAAGTGCAAGGTGGAAGATCGTCTCGCTGACGCGATTGGCCACAAGTGGACAGAACAGCGGAAAAGGTGATTAAGCGTTGATACCACCTTAAAAGGTGCCAGTGGTCGAAAGATCGGAGAATAGTTATAACTGCCTTCATGATTGGTGGTAATCTCTCCGTTTGGCTCATACATTTCCAAAGAAGTTGGCACCCGGAGGTGTGCGTGCTGCTTTAGATGTGTTGCTAACTTCATGCGTAGCAGTTCTTGCAGCAAAGCAAGCCCACACAACCTAACTGCTTCCCTGGATGGCGCTTCATACATCCAGGTTTATGTCCAGAGATAGTACAGGCTGGTTAGTTAAAAGTGGTGACAAATGGGAATAGGCGGAGCCAAGGATACACCAGGTTAAGAGTAATAAATAGGAGTCTAGAAAAAAGAAATGGTTTATTTAAAACTTACAAAACTAAATAACAAAAATAAATAACTTAAAATAATTGAGAATTAACTACGTTTTACTTTAATATCAATCACAGTACTTCCTAAAGTTATCTTATAGATATAACGGAGAGCCAATACAAGTGTAACTGTAGCTACTAGCAAACCTAGCAGAACAGTAAACACTAGTTCCAATTCCAGATATTGCGCCCACGACATGTTGGCGGCCGGCGCGCGCAGATGTTTCGCGCCTCCATGGCGAATCACGTATTCCGTCCACCACACGGCGCGCTCCAGCGGCGGCTGTGGTTCGTCTCGCATCACACTACGAAGTTTGATTAAGTTCTTGCGGTAATAACTAGAACAAAAGAAGAAGAAAATGCATGAGAAAATTATATCAACCAGGTTAAGGTATGAATGATTCCGATCTCAGCATCACGCAGCACCATAATGGCGGCACATTGAGTTCCACTCTTCACACTTGCACACCAACAACTAAGATGGTGCTGATGTTAATTTTTAATTCACACACATTCTACTCCGATACTTCGAAAGATTATGGTACTGACAATTAAAATTAAAAGCATAGAACTCGAAAATATTGCACATTATATTTTAACTTACTCATTGTCTTTAATAATTTTGTCAATTGCATTAGTCAAATCTTCCTCGGTTAGAGTTTCCATGTCTAGTCCAACTCCAATCTTATGGTACTCGTATCTCTCAACATTATACCACTGATCACCTAACATTGGGATACCGATAAGAGGAACTGCTGCTGTGATAGCCTCGTCGGTTGATTGTAGACCTCCTTGTGTTATGAACAGCTTGATTTTAGGGTGTCCTGCAAATTAAAATTGGCTTATTAGAAATTATATAGGGATTGCCGAGTTAAATACCAAGATAAAATTGTTACTGGACAGTAGAAAATGGAAACATAAATTAAAGTTAAAAAAAATCCTATTCCGTGTCCTGAATTAAATGTTGATGTTGTTGTAAGAAAAGATACTGATATCCACCTGCATCTGGTTTAAATGGAAGCCGACCCCAATATAGTTGGGAAAAAGGCTAGGCAGATGATGATGATGATGTTGTAGCAAGAAAAGAGAAAAAAGAAGAGTGTTTAAACTAAAGTAATTAATAATAAACAGGGCAATGACAATGTGAAACAAAGAGAAGCGTTCTTCGCTCTACTGACTGATGACTTGCATTCAGCGCAGGAAACATCCATTGCTCAAACGTTTACACAAACACAGGAGATCTGTCTTCCATTACTTGCATAGTTAGTTTTATGGGACGATAAAAACACACAGAGTTATCATTCCACCAAAAGACGTATTGTCGACAATTTGTTTTTTTTTATATAAGGTCACAGCTCATTATAGCCACCCGGCACCCACGTTATCACCAATAAACGTCGCGCGGTTAACTAGTGGACCCCGCGCGGTCAACGAGTGAACGCCGCGTGGTCAACGAACGAATGAATTTTTGAGTAAGACATTCACGAGCAGCGCGCGGTCCACTCGGAACCCGCGCGTTGATATGCGCAGCTAACGCAAGGCAAGCATGCGAGCAGCGAGTTGCCATCGAGTGGTCCACCCGCCGTCCGCACGTAGAGGGCTTATGATCGAGGCGATCCGGTGACGCTACGGATATATTGATATAGTGAGCGCAGACCCATACAAGTGGGTGCAGGGTGTCTCTACTAAGCTGTGACCTTTAATACTCAACAGATTGCTAAAAGTGTTCTAAGTAAATTAATGATGAAAAAATACTCACTCAGTAAATCTGACTGCGGCAGCCACTTCGAAATCCTTATGTTGTCAGTTCTTCCAGGCAGTTCATCTTTGTTCCACTTCCACAGTACATCGTATGGTACTTTAGAGAGTGCAGACACCAGTGTTTGTATAGTCTTCGGAGGGAGTAGTGAAGGATCAACGTTTGTACCGAAGCTTAAGTATATGACGCCATTTTTGGAAGAATCTAAATACGATTCAAGTTCCTGTGAAAGAAATTTTGGATAAAATCACCATCATCATTTTATTATTCTTCTATCTAGACTATCTTGGGGGCTCTTATGGCACGAATTTGTTTACCAGATTTTGTAACTAATTTACTACCTACCCGATCTATACAATAACTGGCTAACAGAACAATATACAGGCGAACTGCTGCTGTTAATTATTAAAGTAATTAACACCCTCGTCTAGGGACAGACACCTTCACACTTTTTCTTCCTCACTCTTATAAAAAACTCAACAAATGATAACCACAAATGTGTTTCAGCACACATACTCGTATAAAAACCGAATTTTCAATACTCACTTTTGGTAGTTCCTTTTCAGGTTTCATGTGTAGACCACCCATGTACAACACAGTAGGAGGCACAGGTCGGATGCCTTCAAACACTGGATGCATATTCAGGAACAGCATATCCACATTATTGTTCAGTTCTTGAATAGGCGGAACATCAGGTCCAAAATATTTTCTAATTAATTCATTTTCTAATGCATAGCAACTTCGATGTATGATTTCTAAATTCAGATGCAAATACATTTCTGTAATTTTATCCCATAAGCTGAGGTTGTTCAGTTTTTGACGAATAAAAAATGGATAGAGCAGTGGATGGACTGGAGCACCCATTACTTCGTAATTGTCAAAAGATGATCCGTACGAACTTACTAATATAATTGGAGCCTTGTAAATATGTGATAGCACTAACCCCGGTCTGACACCAGCTTCCATGAATATCAAGTCAAACTTTTTAGTCTTATCGTTAAACAAATTCTTCACTTGCTCATCTTTGATTTGCGCTTCAAACATCAGTCTTATCGATTCCAAATAAGACGGAAAATGCAAATACAGATCTTTTTTATGACCTTTTGGAAGTGACATGAATTTTTCTTGCCATACCGCGTAAGATATATCATGGACGTCGATTTCTGTCAGATTGACTGGCGTTCCTCCTTTCGGAAAAGCAGGGTCTGGTGTAATGATCGTCACTTCATGGCCACGTTTCACTAGCTCTTGAATCAAAGGTCGAAACACTACTTGATGACTTATAGACGCAACCGGGAACATTGCTAGGATTCTCGCCGCTTCATTTTGATGTAAAGCTAATAGAGAAAAGAAAACTATGATGTAATGAAACACTGACATTTTGACCTAAGGGAACACTTCTAATTTTCTTCAAGGAATGAACATTTATTGATATGGCTCCCATTTAAATAGGTATTATACTGAAAATCATGGTGAATGATTGTCTAATTTAACGTGATAGTGCAAATTGCTAAGTCACTTATTTTCATATGTCATTACATCAACGGAATGTTATCATAAGATACTAAGTGTTTGGCCACGCCACGGCTGTGCGATACGGGGAGCGGCGAGAGTGCGGAGACGCGACCATCGTGCATTACCGCAGTCAAGCACAGCTTCATCGCATGCAGTCAGCTCGATTTGTTTGAGTTCCCCTCAATCGCACGCGCGTTGTTATTGGCTGCTAGCGCACTTACTGCTTCCTCTTGTATAAACGAGCTATGGCGTTAGTTGGCCGCTCGCTATCCACGCTAAACGCCCGTCACGCCGCGGCGTTTGTAGTCTGGCCAAGCCTTTACAACTGATAAATATTAGTCATGTCTGGGGCTGACTAAAGTATGACAAGTAATTTTCCCACGATCATTGTTTCATTGTTATTCGCAGCTATCAGTCGTGGAACTTTGGCAGTCTTTATAGTCAGATGTTTGAATGTCTGACTATCAGTCTTTCCAAAGCGTTTCATGTTAGCCAGTAATTGTATTGTTTACTTCAAGTATTCAGCTGCCGATTAGACTGGAAATCCATAACAGGGTATTTTTCAGCATAAATTTATTGAAAATCTGTGTCCGTCAGTTAGAGTATTAAAAAGAAATGTTTTTAAAATCAATGAATATTGACAAAAATAATAGCCTTCGAAATTCTTGTGACGTCGTAAGGCCGGTAAAATTATATCGACCCCGTGGCGTTTTGATTTTTAAATCTTCGTAAATTTTTGTTTTCGTAAAAAAAGAAAAAATACAGGTAAAATATTTTTTTAATAATCTAACTTTCGGACAATTTTTTTTTCAGTTTATTATTATATGTAAAAATAGATGAAGTTTTAACTTCGCACAGGATTGACAAGTACACAATCATTTAACAACAATGACGATACTGTTAGAGGTGTTAACAGACATTTAACAACACAGCTCAATGTCATGAAGGAAGATGAGACTGCTACTCTCTGCTTTTTTTTTGTCGTGTTAAAATCATAAAATGAGTCCTCCCACTCATTTTATGATTTTCAGGGCAAAGCGGGAGGGACTGTCAGACTCGAAATCCACGGTGTCCTTCTACTATTCAATAGACCCTGGAACGTAAATGGCTATTGAAGAATACCGTGGATTTTAGTCAATACGAGTCTGACAGTCCTTCCCGCCTTGCTCTGGGTTGAGGTCTCATCTGATGATTTTACCACGATAGAAAAAAAAAAGGTATTCACAAAACATGAAGTTGTAACGTGAGCAGCATTAAGAGACCATAGTGCTCAAAAATGTTATAACCTGGATGGAGAGGAAGACCAAAGAAAAGATGGATAAATTGTATTTTTTTTTTTTTTTTTTTATCGTGGTAAAATCATCAAATGAGTCCTCCTACCCAGGGCAGAGCGGGAGGGACTGTCAGACTTGTACTGACTAAAATCCACGGTGTCCTTCAACAGCCCTTTACGTACCGGGGTCACGGTAATCCCTAGGTCCCGCGATCCCGGCAGGCTTTGGCCTTCTACAGGCCCCGTCACTATGCTGACACTCTTTGAGGCGCGCGTGGAACACAACGCGCCGTCGACCCGGGCATGGTCCATGGTCGGACAGCGAGTCGCCCATTACTCGCTGCCTGCATGCCCGCGCCTACGGTGGCCGGAGATCGTCTTGCGACGTCCGACGCCGTGGGCGTCTACCACTGCGGCTGGGGTGGAGGGAGGACGCTGTCCTCTCCCTCAGGTCTCCCTCAGGCGGATTGTATAGGTATGATATGAAAGAAAAAGGAGTAAATGAAACTGTGACGACTGATAGGGCAGAATGGAAGAAAAAAAAGTGTGGCGCCGACCACAAGTAAAATGGAATAAGGGCAGGAAGATGATGATTGGGTCATGTTATCTACGAAGGATCTTGCAGAGATGTTCCTGATGGAACACCTTATAATTTCGTGAGTTATGTTTTAGTTGCGTGTAATTGAGTTCAAACTCATTGCTATCAACCAGACACCAATCAAACCCAGTAATCGAACCTAAGACCTTGTTGTGTACTTTTTTTAATCAAATAATACGAGTATATCTATTGTTAAGCTGCGTCTAGACCTGTGTACATGCAGTGCACGCGTGCGATCCGCACACGATACGTGCTTTGAATGTCTATGGTCATATCGTTCTATAAAGGCATAACTCAAAAAACAAGAGAAACATAATTTCGTTCTTTAAGTTGGATAGAAAATATTTTAATTACATAATGCCAATATCTGTTACACAGAAAACCTTTCGTCAAAACATGGAATAAAGGATTTGTCGCCATTTCATTACAAAATTAATTTGTAATTTACCATTAACTCATTTTGTAATTTTGTTCGCAAATACTGCCTAATACACCATGACAAAATCTAATATTTTAATTTTTCGTTACTGATGCTACCTACTTATGACATTATAATTATGCGAACAAGTTCAAATGATTCTAAAATACACGCGAAACGCACCGTTTTCTGCACGTTCTCCAGTGTAGACACAACTTTGTGCAGTGCTATAAGATAAGAGATATTTCAGTATTGTGATAAAAACCTTGGCGCTATGTGATAAGTTTAAATAATATTGAGATACTAAAATTGCTTTTATCTTATCAAAATTATTGTCACTTGATCCGTTATCTAACACTACATTATGATTTATTTTTGTAGAGTGACATAATTATCATTACTGTCAGCAATTTAAATCCAATATCCTACTTACGATGTATTTACATAATTATTTTGTAAAGTAAAAAACGACAAACGTACTGCGACACTGACGTCAGCGACGCGTACGGCGTTGCTTTTCTCACTAAGCTACGCGTCCGAAATCATCATCATCTGCCTAGCCTTTTCCCAACTATGTTGGAGTCGGCTTCCAGTCAAACCAGATGCAGCTGGATATCAGTATTTTACATGGAGCAACTGCCTGTCGGATGTCCACAACCCAGTAACTGGGTAATACGATACCCCATGGTAAGACTGGTTGTCAGACTTTAGAACTTCTCACTAACAGTAACGACTGTCAAAGATCTACAAATGACAGCCGGGACCAACGGCTTTACGTGCTTTCCGAGGCACGGAGGCAATTCGCTATGACAGATGGTCACCCATCCACAGACCAACCTCAGCAAGCGCGGCTTAACCCGGAAGAAATCAGCGAAACAGTAAATCAAGCCATAAGTCTTTTTTTTTTCTTTTTTACGTGCTAAAATCATTACATGAGTCCTCCCACCAAGGGCAGAGCGGGAGGGACTGTCAGACTCGTACTGACTAAAATCCACGGTGTTGTTCAATAGCCCTTTACGTACTGGGGTCACGGTAATTCGTGAGTCTCGCGACCAAGCCATAAGTCTATTGAAGGAATACCGTGGATTTTAGTCAGTACGAGCCTGAAAGTCTCAGCTCCACCCAGGGTTCCGAGGGCCCATTTGATGACTTTACTGTCTAAAAAAGTATTGTTCCTCATTGCTCAGATGGATCAAGGAGATGACTCATTTCATGATTTTGAAAGATAAAAGCGTGACGAAAGGGTTTACAAAAAGTTTAAATTTAAATTCTTTATTAATTTAAATAAATCACATCATGGAAATAAATAATATTAAATAAATTTTAATAATTTGATACTTATATCACAATTTTCTATCAACTGCTTTTTACTTTCATATTGACCTTATTTCCTAAAACAAACTTAAAAATTAAATATACAAATAAGGAAAGTACTGCTAGAAGTAACAAAAGTACTGATAGTACAGTAAATACTAGTTCTAGTTCTAAGTACTGCGCCCACGACATGTTGGCGGCGGGCGCTCGCAGATGTCTCGCGCCGCCGTGACGCAGCACGTGCTCCGTCCACCACACGGCGCGCTCCAATGGACTCTCAATCTCATCACGCAGTACATTACGTAGCTGGACTATGTTTCTCCGGTAGCTGGAAGTTAGAAATTAAATTCGTTAGTAATTAATTTTTGAAATGAAAACTTCTTTAGCGGCGTTGTGCACTTTTTTGGAAAAGGTAAAAAATGTTAAACTCGCGTCAGGACACGTGACCTAATCGAAAATTCGTAAGACGGCGCAAGGCGCTTGCGCGTATGTTCATGTGTGTTTATTACTATTGAAGTTTTCACTTCTGCCGGCACTCCCAGAGTGCAACCCGTCGTTTTTTAAGCAGAAGTTTCTTTCAAAGTCTAATCTAATCTGCTCTCCCCAGTCTTGTAGTATTGCTGTTCATCGGACTACAATTAGTAAAGAAAGAAAGAGTCTACCTTGTGCCTACGCAAGCATTGTAATAATAATATGCTACTAGTGATCCCTCTGAGATTATTACTACTACTACTAAAAAACGAAATCAATAACAGTATTTACCACAAAACTGTTATACACAATGAAATATTAGGACTCGAAATACTTTGACAGTCGCTACGGATACTAAAAAGAAGTCCCGCGACCGTAATAATATAATTCGTAGGTACTATGGTTGGCCATAGCTCTTTATAAGAGAAGATACTGATATTCATTCTGTTAATCTACAAAATACCTTTATACAAAGGTAAAGACTAGACAGGTGGTGATTTTACCTTTCATCCTTAATAACGGTTTCTATGGCATTTTTAAACTCATTAACGGTAAGTGTTCCCATGATCATCTTCTTTCCAATCTTGAAGTATTCATATTTCTCAGAATTGTACCACTGATCACCAAACATTGGGAGAGCTATGAGAGGTACTCCTGCTGTGATAGCCTCGTCTGTTGATTGGAGTCCAGCTTGGGTTATGAACAGCTTGACTTTGGGATGTTCTGCGAAAGACATTACGCATTTTGTAAGTACTGTAATAAAAATCTTTTGGAACTAAATGGATGGAGATATTTTTTTTTTTCTGTTTTGAACATCATACTTCAAAGAACACTCATCATACTACAAAGACACTCCATTTCCAATATATGGAAGGGCGTACTAAAACGAAACGCCGCAAACTCTGTCGGCTACTAACAGTTTGCCTACTGGGGGCACAGCCTAAGGTAGTACGTAGTTTTTAAATTTATACATAACCATTACTGGCTTTAAGATCAACAGTATTGGAATGAAAATAATGTGATCGGCTATAGAAACTACAAAGGACGTAAAATCCAAAGGCAGGGATGAAAAATTTAGTCCTTTCAGGCTCTTAGCTATAAACGCAATGGTGACTGCTGGAGAGGTACTCGTAGATGTCTCATAACTTACACAACCAAGTCACTCACTTAAAAGATCTTGCTGTGGCAGCCATTTTGATATTCTTATGTTCTTAGTTCGCCCAGGCAGCTCATCTTTGTTCCATTTCCACAAAACATCGTAAGGCAATTGAGAGAATGTTTTCACTAGAACTTCAATCCAGGCTGGAGGGAAGGTAGTAGGGTCCACATTAGTTCCAAAACTCACGTATATTACTCCATGTTTTGATGTGTCAAGATATGATTTCAGATCCTGAGAAAAAATATCAACAGTAAAATATGTGGATGATTTTTTCTGATACATTTAAACTGGCTGTCAGGCTTTGCGGGATCAAGGTATCAAGAAGAAAAAAAATCTACTTACAGTTGGTAATTCCTTTGAAGGTGTCTGATGCATACCACCCATATAAATCACAGTTGGGGGCACAGGTCGAATACCTTCAAACACTGGATGAATATTCAGAAACAGCATGTCCACATTATTATTTAACTCTGAAACCGGTGGAATCTCATCTCCAAAATGTTTTTTCAACATTGCGTTCTCCGCTATTTGACTCCTCTCATACAGACTGGTTATCATGTACTCGTAATAGAATTCCTTGACCTTCTCCCACATTGTCAAATTATGAAGTCTTTGACGAGTAACTGATGGATACAGCATTGGATGTATTGGAGCTCCCAAATTTTTATAATTATCAATTGCTGCTCCCAAAGAACTCATTTGAATCACTGGTGCTTTATAAATATGAGAGTATCCCAGTGCCGGTCTTACACAAGCTTCAAGGAATAATAGATCAAACTGTTTCGACTTATCATTTATCAGATTCTGGACTTGTTTGTCCTTCAGTTGTACGTCTACTATCGCTATCAATGCTTGTAAAATCACGTCCATTACCATGACTACATCGTCGTCATTTCCTTCGGTTGAAGCCATAAAAATCTTCTGCCATAAATCGTACGATATGTCATGGACGTCAATTTCAGTCAAGTTTGGCGGTGTCCCACCTTTGGGGAAGGCAGGATCTGGTGTAATGATTGTCACATCATGTCCTCGTTTTGCTAGTTCGTGAATTAAAGGCCGAAACACTACTTGATGACTGATAGAAGGAATAGGAAACACTGCTAAGATTCTTGCCGGTTCAACATGATTTGCAAAATATAAACACAGAACTAAATACGAAAATAGTTTCATTGTAATGTTCTTTTATCACAAGGCGACTAACATTAATGATTACGGATACTAAACTGAGGCTAATATATACAATTTCAAGTCCAATGTTTCACAATATTATGCAATATTCGTTACAATAAAATATCTCTAATAAAATCTAGAAATTAAATTGTTAGATGTAACAAAAACCAAGAAGACCAGACAGATTTGAATTTCAGTATGAGAAAGCCAAAAAATGCTGTTCAAATGTCGAAAGTAAAACGAAAAGTATCGTGATTATTTTTTGACGCGATGTAAGGACTCCAACGATTTTAATATTCGAGTAGAAAGGCTTTTCACGGTAAGTTAAATATAAGAAAACTGATCACGACGATATTATAATAAATCGAAAATTTTGATCACAAGATCATCAGTAATTTGCACATCATATTTTTTTCATGATTAAGGTAATTCGATATCGATAGTGTATAGACTAATGTACAATACTGAGTAATTAGCTCCGATTTACAACCATTGTTTTCAGGAAGCATGCAAAATTTAATATTTCGTTATCTTTCAGTTTTTATACACAGTTGTATTCACAACCACGACACACTGCCTTGAACTGGTTCATAGAACAGTACACGGCAACACAGAATGCACATCAACTGCGCTCTTTGTAAAGAAATTTCCGGCTAGTTTTGGCCTCGTGGTGAGTTTAATGACCATCAGTACAGGGCCATCACAGACTGCTCTTAGAAAGGGTAAAATATAATTTTAATGCACATGTGTGAGTACTATGTACTATTTATTAATTATTATTGACTCGATTTTGCCCTGGTGGTTGAGAGAATGTCATGCTCACTTAAATGTCTCGCTGATGGTGGCACGTGTGTCGGATCATTTAGCTCCCTCCAAAATGGTTAAGCTGAATGGTGCTGATACGTGGGTCATTTTCGTGAACGGGCGCTGTCAGTTGAGACTGGTCATCTCTTAGCTGCCACGGTTTATTTTAATTATCTGGGGGCACGGCAGTGCCCCAGCCAAGTCTCGAGCAAAACGGGCACGGCCGTACCATCTTTTCTCGATGCGATTCGCGGCTGTTTCGCCCCCCCTATATCTTCGACGTGGACAAAGCTAGGAGTTTAGGTTTTCGGTGAATAATAGTAGGCATTAGAACAAGCTTAAGTTCGAAATTACATGCCAATTGAATTAATAGTTTAGGAGTTACGGTCGATCAAAGTTACACCATTTTGTCACTCACTCACTGACTCACTGACTCACTGACTCACTGACCGATCATCAAAAATCTAAGGTACTTCTAGCAGACTTAGAAACTTCAAATTTTGCACCAAGATAGGTCATTAGCCACATATAAAGGAAAAATTATAAAAACATTAAAAAATAATATACCATAGAAAACAATTTTATATTTGCGGTTTGGCAAGAACATTATGTATGGATTTTGACTGCATTGTTAACTTTGTTCGTTGTTTAAGTATTCAATTGGATGAATAAATACATGGAATAGAAAAGAATAATAAAAATGTAATACATAGACTATAATTAATTGATACATAAAGTTCATAATTCATTAAATTAATAAAGCTAAAACTCCATTGTATTGCGATAAATTTCGATTGTATGCGCGCTCGATAGATGGCGTTGTACCTGTCTGAATCGCGCTATGGTTTCGTTACCGAGCGCAGTATAAGTAGTACTTTAAAATAATTCGATAATTTTCATTTGATAGCGCCACCTACCTATGAAAAACCATTTCGAAACTAAAAAAATATTGTAGCTATATTCGGAGAACTTAAGTTAGCCGGATTAGATAGTAGATTTATTATTGTTACTGAAACAGTTATTTAGGCGAATAGTTTATTAATATAACATAGACATAGGTAGTTACAATATCTAGTTGTTTACGTGTTATTTAGTTTAGTTATATTTATTTTGTAAGTTAGTAGATTTATGTTTATTTAGCTCGTTGAAAAGAAACAAAAGAGATAGAGAATGGGTTCTAAGCAAAGCAGTAGCTGAAGTCCAAGAAATTATGAGGTCACCTAAAAAAAAAGAAAGAAATACACTTACAAAAAATAAATGAGATCCCACCAAAAACATTAAAATAATGTAAAAAAATGCCAAGTCTCTCGATGCAGTCTTTCCATCGTAAAAAGTTTTGAGATCTCATAGAAGCCAAGTCCTATTCAAATTATTTTGTAGTTATAAATCAACATTTAGTAATTGTATCAATAGTTTTCTTTATATTATAATTATAGTGACTTGGCAATGAGCACCCTGTCCAGTCCAATGAGCAGTCCTGCGCAGTTTACTAGTCTTGGATGAGACTGACTGCCGTTGCCGAAATTCGGTTGGGACGACACGGATAAACCAAAAGAAAATTAATTTTGTGATATTAATGTTTACGCATGCGGTGTGTGACTTTCAACTCCAAATATGCCGTTTTGTTTCTTCTTGTGCTCATTGCCAAGTCACTATAATTATAATATAAAGAAAACTATTGATACAATTACTAAATGTTGATTTATAACTACAAAATAATTTGAATAGGACTTGGCTTCTATGAGATCTCAAAACTTTTTACGATGGAAAGACTGCATCGAGAGACTTGGCATTTTTTTACATTATTTTAATGTTTTTGGTGGGATTGATTATTTTGTTTCTGAATTGCCTTTTTTTGTATTTTACTGTGGACACTTTTTGACTTGCTACATCGTTCTCACATAATGTACCATTTCAAAATGAATGATGTAACAAAGGTTTTGAAATAATTACCCGACTACGGCAAAGCCAAAAGGAGGGTTATGATTTTGACCGGTATGTATGTTTGTATGTATGTATGTATGTATGTTTGTTTGTTCCCTCATAACTTCTAAACTACTTATCATTACATGACAAATGAGGTCTTGTTAGAAGCGTCTCAGTTGTCCGCTGGTTATATGGTAGGTGACGTGTCACCAAATCCAATATGGCGCCCTCTAGGGGATGAGAAGTAGTTACCGAAAAAAAAAATTTCACAGTATCGACATGGGTATCAAATTAAAGGGCTTGATGAGCACATTTGAAATATATACACATTATATAGCTTTTTACTAGGTAATTTTCTGTTTCTAACAGTGCCAACATGGGTATCAAATGATAAATCTTCAATTCACAACTCAGAAACTATACATATAACATAAATTACTTACTTCAAGTAATATAACCCCAAAATAATGTAAATAAAAAAATAAGTTAAAAATAACTAAAACCCGACTACGAAAAAATCGCGCACTGAAGTGCAGTTCAGTGCGCGATTTTTTCGTAGTCGGGTTTTAGTTATTTTTAACTTTTTTTTTTTTTTTGGCGATCTAAAAAGAGTGGCCATGGAGTTTCTTACCCGTTATTCTCCATAGAGGTCTACTTCTTGGAACGGGCATCTACGGTACTTTAACAGTTTTTATGTCTTGTGACTGGGACTGTAGCACCATAATTTTGTAGTATTTAATTATATTTTGTATGTCTTTGACAATCCAAAAGTGCCTGTAACTGGTCTACTTGAAATAAATGCATTTGATTTGATTAGCCGATTTTTTTGTCTGTCTATCCAGGAGCCTGTGATTCCGTAAACCGGGCTTAGTCATAATTTACAAGAATTGTGTATTTCACCATTAGCTGCACTTCCATCTAATTCTCCGCGAGATTCAGCAGTAGTATTGTGAACTTGATCATAAGTGTTTATGAACTTAGCGATAAGTTTTATCTTAAATATAAACAGACCTTTGATTCTGATAATGCTACTACTATCTTAGATGCACTTGCCACGAGACATGAATATATTGTCAAGTATTATTGTTGTTATTATTCATTTAATCAGATTGAGAATTTGATCATCACTCCCATCAGCGATCCCATCGAATGGTGTAATAATACAGCATAATGCAGGTCTTTGACTGATTGATGAAATCATGTTAACAAACTCTTCCATCAAAATATAGTGAGTTTCTAACTTGGCAATGATTGTAAACTTGACCTTTTTCATTTTAAATCATCAAATGAGTCCTCCTACGTAGGGTGGAGCGGGAGGGACTGTCAGACTTGTACCGATTAAAATCAACGCATATATTTCAAGTAGACCAGTTACAGGCACTTTTGGATTGTCAAAGACATACAAAATATAATTAAATACTACAAAATTATGGTGCTACAGTCCCAGTCACAAGACATAAAAACTGTTAAAGTACCGTAGATGCCCGTTCCAAGAAGTCAGTCTTTGACTGATTGATGAAATCATGTTAACAAACTCTTCCATCAAAATATAGTATTCAAAGTCCTACTATACATTCGAGTTTCCAACTTGGCAATGATTGTAAACTTGACCTTTTTCGTTTTAAATCATCAAATGAGTCCTTCTACCCAGGGTGGAGCGGGAGGGACTGGCAGACTTGTACCAATTAAAATCCACGGTGATCTTTCAATAGCCTTTTATATTCCAGGGTCACGGTTACATAATGAGACAGTCCCGCGACTCCGGCAGGCTTTGACCCTCGAACGAAGACCTTTAAGAGACAAAGCCTGCCTTCAGATTACTGACAGCTGTTTGAGAGGCGTGTAGAACACGACGCGCCGCCGAGCCGGGCATGGTCCATCCGACGCCGAGTCACCCGTTACTCATCGTCCACATGCCCGAATGTACTTGCCCTTGAGTTGTTGATTGATATTCTTACTTTGTTCTCACATTTTATCATTCCTCATTTAGCTAGTTTAAGCTACAAATGATGTGGGTGCATTTTGAAGATTGTTGATCTTGTTACCACTTATAACAACATCACCCTCCTACTCTTCGTGAGCTCTGCGTCTAATTTACTACCGAAAGGTAATAAACAGAAGCAAAGACAGAATACATCCTTGGTATACCCCCTCCTGAGACTTAATACTCCCCAAAATTTCGTTATTTACTCAAACCATAAACTTTCCATTCCTCGTATCACCTGGCAACAAACCATATGTAGTGGTATTCCCATTTTCATAACTATTATATAACTGCTTAGGTTAATTTATTTCACACAATCAAATGCTTTAGAGCATTCGATACATCATTATCTTGATAACATTGAAGAAGAATGTTTCATCGTGCGGAATGTAGTTTATTTATATTTCTCCTCTATTCAATAAAAAACATAACCTGTAATTGCCATCGCACTGTGCATGTCACGTAGCAACAGGGGTCGTGCGGTCCAGTTATGTTTATGAGAAATTATTAAAAACTATGACATATTTACATTATTTACACAAGTTAACAATAGTAAATTGTTTGGAAATAATTAAACACTCTTTAACAATTACGAAGGTGTACCAAACATTACAAACAAAGAGAATTGTATCACGGGGCATTTCACAAAAAACAAAAATAGTTGAAACAAACACCATCAGACCATTAATACTCATTCAGCTACGTTTTTGTTTCATATTAACATTATTTGTAAAAGCAAGGTTGTAAATTAAACGGCCAATCATTATGAGGATTGCTAGAGCAATTGACAGTCCTAATAATACAGTTAATACTAGTTCTAGTTCTAGGTACTGCGCCCACGACATGTTGGCAGCGGGAGCCCTCAGATGTTTTGCACCGCCGTGACGCAGCACGTGCTCCGTCCACCACACAGCGCGCTCCAATGGCGTCTCAATCTCATCACGCATCACGCTACGTAGCTCGACTATGTTTTTACGGTAACTGGAAATTGGATATAAAATTTGTTAGTTAATAAATAATTTAAAGAAGATTCAGAAAACACACATAGGTAGACAATATGTGAGAAAACTTAAAGCATTTACTTCAAACAGACTATTTTATACATATGCATTGTCATAAACACAAAGATGAAGCTGAAGTAACTAAGAATGTTTTTAATTGCCCGTTCCAAAGCATTTATATCTATAGAAAGTTACTGATATTTATCTGATTTCTGTTAGACTAGACGCAGAGCGGGAAATGGCTAGTCGGATGTTGATGTTTACCTTTCATCCTCAATGACGGTTTCAATAGCGCTCTTAAACTCTTCAACGGTGAGCGTTTCCACGATCAGCTTCTTACCAATCTTGAAGTATTCATATTTCTCAGCATTGTACCACTGATCACCAAATATTGGGAGAGCTATGAGAGGTACTCCTGCTGTGATAGCCTCGTCTGTTGATTGGAGTCCAGCTTGGGTTATGAACAACTTGACTTTGGGATGTTCTATGAAAAACAGAAAAATATTCTTTAGGTAAATTTTATTCTTAAGAAGATAAAATACAAGTTCTGATCTTGTCTGTGTTCAGAAACTACTATGAAATCATTAGTATTGGGAAAGAAAAAAATCTGGTAAGCTAATACCGATCGACATAGTTGAGAAGAAGTTGGACATTTGATGAAGATTTACATTAATTTAAGATAAAATAGCTGTACCTGTACCTATATCTTTAGTTGGTTACTTCCAAATCCGACAAATATTCCAGAAGGGGGCATATCTTTTAGAGCGTTTGATGTATTTACAACAACTTTCTACAGGATTAGAACAAGCATTATAGTATCTTACTAGCTTCTGCGCGCGGTTTCACCCGCGTTATGTTAGGCGTTTGGCCCTATGGTCCCGTCCCCATTAGTTCCCATGAGAAGCGCGTGGAACATGACGCACCGTGGCTCGGGCCTTGTCCTTGGTCGGACGACGAGCTCCCCATTACTCCCCGTCCGCAAGCAGCTGGAATTTGCCCCGCGATTTGTTGCCCCGTGTCTGGAGCGATAAGTAGAGGATGTCTTTTCCCTCACGCATTCCGATTGCTCCCCATTCCCCTCGCCTGCCGCCGAATCCCTGAGGTACCTATCGCAACAACCGTGCCCGGGAGGACTTGCGTCAAAACGTTTCTCAAAGAGGGATCTTACGACCGTAATTATGACATGCCAAGGCAGTCATCATTTTGTTGTACTATTATTTTGAAACTGTGATATCTCCTTAGATATTCATTAAAATCAAACGATGTCAAGGGCAATTTTGATCAAAATCAAATCCTTTTTTTTGCGTGGTAAAATCATCAAATGAGTCCTTCCACCCAGGGCAGGGCGGGAGGGACTGTCAGACTTGTACTGACTAAAATCCACGGTGTCCTTCAGTAGCCCTTTACATACCGGAATTACGGTAATTTGTGAGTCCCGCGACCCCGGCAGACTTTGGCCTCCTACAGGCCCCGTCACTATGCTGACACTCTTTGAGGCGCGCGTGGAACACAACGCGCCGTCGACCCGGGCATGGTCCATGGTCGGACAGAGAGTCGCCCATTACTCGCCGCCCGCATGGGCATGCGGGCGGCGAGTAATGGGCGATTCGCTGTCCTACGTGTGTCCTAGTGCGCCTACTGAAGCCGGAGATCGTCTTGCGACGTCCGTCACCGTGGGCGTCTACCACTGCGGCTGGGGTGGAGGGAGGACGCTATCCGCTCCCTCACGCGGCCCGCCTCCTCCTTCGCGAGCATGACTGCTTCGCAGAAGGAGGCGACCGCTTTCCACTCCGTCTCGCCCCGCAGTATGGTCTCGACCAATGTCGGGCGCGAGAGGTCTCCGCCTATCGCCGTCGTGAGGACACGGCGGTGCTCTGCCCAAGCGGGGCAGTCCTGCACCGTATGCTCCACCGTGTCCTCCGGACGATCCTCGCAGTGGTGACACCCAGGCGTTTCTTCTCTCCTTATCAGACACAGGTACCTCCCGAAACTTCCGTGTCCGGTGAGGACCTGCGTCATGCGGTAGGAAAGGACGCTGGGTCTTACCGCCGCGATTGCGGCGTGCCCGACAAAATCAAATGCTTGTGATGATTAACGTAATTATTTATTCGGTACCTTCGCAAATAATGAATCCCTTTAAAATCAAATGTTGATTTCCACAAAAAAGGTTATAGTGACTTAACCTTAAAAGATAGATATATGCTCTCGCGGACTTTATTTTAGAACTTTTCATGAGGAATAAATCCGTCCTACATAATTTTTGCGTATCTTTAACCGTTTACGCAGCGCACGCAACGGAAGCTCTCGAAAAGAGCTCTCTGTATTTTCCCGATTTTGAAACATTTCTCACTGCTGCTCCGCTCCTATTAGTGATAGCGTGATGTTACATAGCCTATAGCCTTCCTCGATAAATGGACTACCCAACACTGAAAGAATCATTTAAATCGGACCAGTAGTTCCAGAGATTAGCGCGTTCAAACAAAAAAAAAACTCTGCAGCTTTATAATATTAGTATAGATTTCAATCTAAATGACTTGATGATAATTCATCAACGCTATCGATATTAAAGATAACTCAGTCGCTAGGTTTAGACCTTCAGCAGTGAACAGTTGGTACTGGCATTGGACATTTCGAGGCTTGAACTAAATAAGTAAATTACTCACTTAAAAGATCTGACTGTGGCAGCCATTTTGATATTCTAATGTTGGCAGTGCGTCCAGGCAGCTCATCTTTGTTCCATTTCCACAAAACATCGTAAGGTAACTGAGACAACGTCTTCACTAGAACTTCAATTCTGTCCGGAGGGAAAGTAGCTGGGTCTACATTTGTACCAAAACTTACGTATATGACACCTTGTTTTGATGAGTCTAAATATGATTTGAGTTCCTGGAAAAATAATTTTCAATTAGCATATTAATTTTCAGTTCAGCCACGGACACAAAGTATCATGCCGTTTCATCATCTATGTGGCCAAAATCGACATACATTATTAAAAGAAGTAATTCTTGTACACTCTGCTTTGACTTATTCGTTACCGGGATCATAACTTATTATAGTATAGTGTTCATATCGCTATCAATATTAGTTTGTTTTATCTCTGACTTTTTTTGCATGTTTAATATTTTTTGAATTGGCTTTAAGCATTAAGACTGAAAAACAACTTACGGCTGGTAATTCCTTTGGAGGTATCTGATGCAGACCCCCCATATACACCACAGTTGGGGGCACAGGTCGAATACCTTCGAACACTGGATGAATATTCAGAAAAAGCATGTCCACATTATTATTTAACTCTGAAACCGGTGGAATCTCATCTCCGAAATGTTTTTTCAACATTGCGTTCTCCGCTATTTGACTCCTCTCATACAAACTGGTTATCAAGTACTCGTAATAGAATTCTTTGACCTTCTCCCACATTGTCAAATTATGAAGTCTTTGACGAGTAACTGATGGATACAGCATTGGATGTATTGGAGCTCCCAAATTTTTATAATTATCAACAGCTGCTCCTAAAGAACTCATTTGAATCACTGGTGCTTTATAAATATGAGAGTATCCTAGTGCCGGTCTCACACAAGCTTCAAGGAATATTAGATCGAATTGTTTCGTCTTATCATTTATCAGATTCTGGACTTGTTTGTCCTTCAGTTGTACGTCTACTATCGCTATCAATGCACGCATTATCACTTCAAACACCATGACCACATCATCCTTGTTCCCTTTTGTTGAAGCCATAAAAATCTTCTGCCATAAATCGTACGATATATCATGAACATCGATTTCTGTCAAGTTTGGCGGTGTCCCACCTTTGGGGAAGGCAGGATCTGGTGTAATGATTGTCACATCATGCCCTCGTTTTGCTAGTTCGTGAATTAAAGGCCGAAACACTATTTGATGACTGATAGAAGGAATAGGAAACACTGCTAAGATTCTTGCCGCTTCAACGTGACTTGCAAAATATAAACACAGAACTAAACACGAAAACAGATTCATTGTAATATTTTATTATCACACAAGACGACTGGCATCAGTGATTGCTGACGTTATACTGGAAGTTATATAAACAAATTGAAGTATATTCTTTATTACACAATATTATACAATACCCATTGGAGTAAAGATAATGAATCGCTCTAGTAAAACCAAAAAATAATAATTTTATGATTACTTGAAAAGTGAAGACTTTATAAATGCGTTTGCACCTAAGATTTGTTTTGAATAAAAAATTGGTAATATATTTATTATGTAGGTATATTATTATGTTTCTAAGAAATGTAAGAGAAGATTTACAATATTACGTAACTATCTGTGATAGCGAACCATTTTTTGCAGGAAGCAAAAACAATGTTTTATTCCGTTATCATTTAGTTCAATTTATTAACAGCTGGCCTAACGTCAGTAGCCACGCTTTAGCCTTGAACTGAGTATGTGTGTTACGGGAGATTCAATTGTATAAGAAACTAGAATAAACTGGTTTGCCTGCCAGTGACTTGTGATTTACCGTACAAATTAGGATACCATGCAAAGTTTAAGCCATCTGTATTATTATAGGCTATTATGAAGATTGAATGATATAAGTAATAAAGAATTATATATAATAATTTAAGATGAAATTCAAACTCCTACGAATATAATAATAGCAATTTGGGGCACCCCCATGTGAAATCTAAATATAGGCTCACAGGAGCTACAAGTTGCGACCAGTTGCTATTAGTAAAGTCTTAGGAATTTCTTTATTTAAAATATTTTTGCACCCGGCGAGGTGTAAATCCCGACTAAATGATCTGGCTTATAAATTTTTCCACTCTTTAAATGTTCAATTTTAAAAGTATAAAGCAATTGAGATGCCTCAAGGACTTCTCTTTGGGACCACAAAATCACATCTTTGCAAATGTCTGGCTTGAGTCAACCACGCCACTTCTCAGCCGGGTCTGCATATCTGTGTTTAGGGATGAATTGAAAAAGTATTGGAAAAGTGTTCAGTGTCTTAAACACAACTTCAAATGTTATAAAATATTAATCTTTTTTGTTTTTGTCAGGAGAAATATAAAAAAATATAGCGATAATATTTAGAAAAGATAATATTATTAATTATTATATTAATAACGTAAGGTGTTGTAGGTACTATTAATATTCTGTGTTACCAAGCCATAATGTACTTAGTATTTAGTAATCAATGACGAAACAAAAGAGATATAGGCTGATGATTAAACCAAAATTCCTTGAGGAAATAGTTATTTAAGTTAATAATGTAATCTAACAAATGCACAAAAATACACCTACCTAATTGCTATTCCTCATTTCTCACCTAAGCTCGCAAGTTGCAACCCTATTGAGGCCGATTGTGACTTTCAAGAGTCTTCAGCGTCAGATAAACCAAGATAAACTCTCGAGCGAAGCCATTGAGTACATTTTTGCTTGCACACGCGATGTGTTGGTTATTATAAAAGTACTGCCATCACAACAAGTTAAGTATTAATACAAACCATAAAGATAATCCACGGAATATGATTACACGTTTTTTGGTTCCTTACTTTTTATCAGTACAACTATTCGATTAGATCAGATAGATACAACGATGATTTTAGTTTTCCAATGTTTAGGTATTACATAACATTGTGAAATATTCAACGTCAAATTGAATAATCATCTTTTATTGAGCAGTGTAACATTGACTGTGGTTGAGTCTAGTCGCCAAGTAAAAACAAATAAAATAAAATGAAACTATTGTCGTGTTTATTTATATGTTCAATTTTTGCAAGCCAGACAGAATCAGCAAGAATCTTAGCTGTGTTTCCTGCACCATCTATAAGTCATCAAGTAGTGTTTCGACCAATAACTCAAGCTCTTGCAAAACGAGGACATGAAGTGACAGTCATAACAACAGATCCTGCCTTCCCCAAAGGTGAAACACCAGCAAACTTTACTGAAATTGATGTCCATGATATATCTTACGATATTTGGAAAAAAGTATTCATGACAGCAACTGAAGGCACCAAAGATGACGTCATCATGATATTGGATACGATCTTCAAAGCTTTGATATCAGCAATCGACGCACAGATCAAAGATGAACAAGTTCAGAATCTCATCAACGATAAGAACAAAAAGTTTGATCTGTTGTTAGTAGAAGCTTGTACGAGGCCGGCACTAGTGTTCTCTCATATTTTCAAAACACCAGTGATTCAAATAAGTTCTTTTGGAGCAGTAATTGATAATTATTTGAATTTAGGAGCTCCAGTGCATCCAATCCTCTATCCATCAGTTACTCGTAAAAGAATCCATAATCTTAGTATGTGGGAGAAAGTAAAGGAGGTTTATGTAGACTTCTTGACAAATAGATTGTACGAGAAGATTAAAATAGCAGAGGATGCTATGTTGAAAACACATTTCGGAGATAGTATTCCACCCATTGATGAGTTGAATAATAATGTTGATATGCTGTTCCTCAATCTGCATCCAGTGTTTGAAGGTATTCGACCTGTGCCTCCGTCTATAGTGTATATGGGTGGTGTACATGTGCTACCTTCTAAAGAATTACCAACTGTAAGTAGGAACTATTTTTCTATTCTTAAATTAATAAGTGAACCCCTTCTTACGAAATTTGAGCGGATCGAGAAACAAGAAATTAGACATATTAAAAGTTTATTTAGAGAAGAAGGGCAATAAGCCATCTGTTTTTTTATTTATGCGAGTGTGGTTGATTTCTTGCAATCACAAGAAATTATTATTTCTATTAAAATTTAAATCTATAAGTAACAAATCACTCAGGTACTCTTTTCTCTCCTGAATATTATACAGAAAGGCCTCCATAACTGTGATGGTTTTACCCTCGGTCTTTTAAATTCGATGATTTTCCTATCGGAATTTACATAATTATTATAGGATTTTATTTAAATAAACTTCTATTGTTTTCTTCTTTCTCCAAAGTCAGGTTCACATCACGCTATATCATCAACCTCTAATCAAAATGTATTTTTATAGGAATTGAAATCATACTTGGACTCCTCAAAACACGGTGTAATATACGTCAGTTTTGGCACAAATGTGGACCCTACTGCCTTCTCGCCAGATAGAATTGAAGTTCTAGTGAAAACGTTCTCTCAGTTACCTTACGACGTACTATGGAAATGGAACAACGATGTACTGCCTGGACGCACTGAAAACATCAAAATTTCTAAATGGTTCCCACAGACAGATCTTCTTAGTGAGTTATTCTTTATTTAGTACCATCATGTCATTGTTTCTCCAATACATCGTTAAGTAGCTTCCACATTTTGCCCGTCATTTTTGAATACCATGGTAATAAACTCAAGCCTTGTATCAACTGCTCTCAAATCCAGAGAGAAAATTTACAAAACAAGAAACACCATTCTGGAATTTGGAATCCTGTGCCAAATCTGAATACAGTGCCAGAAATGTTTAATTAATGGATCATTTTTAATTTACAGACCACCCCAAAGTCAAGCTGTTCATTACCCAAGCTGGACTCCAATCAACAGATGAAGCTATCACCGCAGGTGTACCTCTAATAGGTATCCCAGTGTTTAGTGATCAGTTCTATAACTCGGAGAGATATGAATACTTTAAGATTGGAAAGAAGCTGATGCTGGGAACGGTTACCGTGGAGGAGTTGAAGAGCGCAATTGAAACAGTTATAACGGATGAAAGGTAAGCATTATCGTCACATTCTAACGAGATACAGCCGAGTATTAATTTTAATCTACACAATCTGAAGCTGACTATTATTTCAGATGATTTCTTTTTCATTGAAAAGCGTAACCGTTCTTCATATTTATACGTCCTAGTTATAAAAAGCCAGTGAGCCTTAGCCCCTTCGTGCACAACGCGACGCAAGTCTCCGATACCTTTTGACTTTGATATCAGGCGACTAACGTAATAGAAATCCATAGAGGTTCGTACACAGGCACGCATCAATGGATACCAAAGGTATCAGAGACGCGTCGCGATATGTACGAAGGGTAGGGACAGTAGTTGCTTCTGATGTGTAAGATCTGAAACCTTAAATTGTTAATAAGCAACGAGACAACAGACTTAACTACAGACAGAAATCTCAGCAATAGTTGCTGCCATCTGACAGCTCACTCTTCCCACGCGCATGCTATATATATAAGTATAGAACATAGTAAACAAAAAAAAAACAAAAATCCTCCTTTAATGTTTAATACTAAATCTCTGTTTTCTTTTCTAGCTACCGGAATAACATGATCAAACTACGAAGTATAATGCGTGACGAAAAGGAAACTCCACTGGAGCGCGTCGTATGGTGGATCGAGTACGTGCTGCGTCACGGCGGCGCGAAACATCTTCGGTCTCCTGCCGCCAACATGTCGTGGGCGCAGTACTTAGAACTAGAACTAGTATTTACGTTACTTATAGGACTTCTGATAGTTATAGTAACACTAGTTTTACTTGTACGTTTTATTTATAGTAATATTTATGAAAAATTTGGCAATACTAAAGTGAAACGTAGCTGAATATGGATTAGTGTAAAAATGAATTTTAGTAGGCAAGAAACTCGAATTAGACAGAAAAATAACTGGCGTAATCTGGTCGCAAAAAATATATCATGCCTAATGCTTTAGGCAAATAGAGGAGCGATTATGATTGATATAATTCTGAGTTATAGGAAAATTCTTTATTATAAATATAATTATTTAAAAAGTTATGTATTAATTATATATATATATATTTACTAGCTGTACCCTGCCACGCTTCGCTGTGGCACAAAAAAACTGTTTTTTCGCGGTCGCGGATATGTGACTGATGCAAAAAATAGATAAAAACAATACTTGATGCGGATTATATATCATGCTAAAATTTCAGCTCAATCGGTGCAGAACTTTTTGAGTTTTTGAAGCGTACACAAACCAACATAACATTTTTATATATATAGAAGATAGATAGATATATATATTATTATGTATTAGTTATATATTATGTAAAACCATGATAAAATAGTACAAAAAAAATTACGTGAATGTTTTTTTATATTCCTTGTCAAAAGGTTGTTTCTCAAAAGGAAAAACGGATTTCTTCGAGATCGCCGATCGAACTGCGATTATCTGCGGAACCATTCTCACCAAAAAGTGACAGTTGGGGCTAAGTGTCACTTTTTGGTAAGAATGGTATCCAGGCGACTATCGCAATACATCCATAGAGGTTTGTACATAGGCACGCGTCAATGGATTCCAAAGTCGTAAGGAATCGACGACTTGCGTCGCCTCGTGTACGAAGGGGCTTACGTTAACCGCGTGATGCGAGTCACAAGCAGCCAGATTGTCTGTTTCACACGGTATGTTTAGCAACATCGGAAAAAGCAATATCTGCGTCGTTTGAAATTACAAAATTCATTGTTTAATCTATAAAAATGCACACAATTGGGGATCCCCGCGCGTTGACACTTCGCGTCTTAGGCCAGGCGCCCATTATCGGCATCGGCAAGGAACAGGATCCTTCGGCATCCTACATGCAAGCGCACACTGTCGGAAACTATGCTTTGGCATGCTGCAACGTTCTTAGGCCCGGCGCCCATTATCGGCGACGGCACGACTGAGGATTTTAGGTGGCAAATAGCAATATACATTAACATAATGACAATAAAGTAGAAATTTCCATCATATATTCTATCCCTGAGTGGTGCCTCGGCGCCAGCGGCGTACCAAAGGATGCCGAAGCATCCCGAAGCATTCTTAAGGCTTCCGATACAGCAGCCTCAAGCACACTGAAGCGGTATTTTTTGTTATTACGACCATATATAATGGAAATTTCTACTTTATTGTCATTATGTTAATGTATATTGCTATTTGCCACCTAAAATCCTCAGTCGTGCCGATGCCGATAATGGGCGCCGGGCCTTAAAGAGTCGTCAGCAAACTGACGGGGCCAAGCCTCCTGGGATGCAGAGACTGTCCAAGCAGGTCACACTGGCTTGCAGGTCCAGGGCGTCCTGCAGGGTTTTCTAGTTAATAAATGAAAGTTAATTTTGAACTGTCTTTTTATATTGACTATGGACACTATTAACTTGCCACGTCGTTCTCACATAATGTACCATCTGATGATGAATGATGTAAAAAAAGTCCTGTAATAATTTTGACGATTGAAAAAGAGTGTCCATGGAGTTTCTTGCTTATTCTTCTGCATAGAGATCTACGCTTTGGACAATTCAAAAGTGGCCTAGTTGAAATAAATGATTTGATTTGAAATAAGAGAGTAACAGAGAGCAAAATACGCGCATATGACGTGGAGTTGCGGATACCAATCCGTTATACAATACAATACAAGCAGTTCCTTCCAGTCCAATCTAAGGCCTGGAAGAGGATTCGTTTGATGATATTCCACCCAGCGAAATAAGTTAGTACTATTAAGACCTTCAAACGAATTGGTAGACGCCCACGGCGAAGGACGTCGCAAGACGATCTCCGGCCACCGTAGGCGCGGGCATGCGGGCGGCGAGTAATGGGCGACTCGCTGTCCGACCATGGACCATGCTCGGGTCGACGGCGCGTTGTATTCCACGCGCGCCTCAAGGAGTGTCAGCATAGTGACGGGGCCTGTAGAGGGCCGAAGCCTGCCGGGGTCGCGGGACTTACGAATTACCGTGACCCCGGTACGTAAAGGGCTAGTGAAGGACACCGTGGATTTTAGTCAGTACGAGTCTGACAGTCCCTCCCGCTCTGCCCTGGGTGGGAGGACTCATTTGATGATTTTAACACGCTAAAAAAAAAAAGACCTTCAAATGAATGGACCAACAGTGTAACTCCATGGTAGGACATACTCTTTATCAAATGGTCCTTTATGACAACAAGATAAAAAACCACTAGTCTAAAAGAATTAATAAATTTATTTGGATAAGGATGACTTATAACACGGAAATGATATTATTTGTGCGATTCAAACACAGCACGTGTTTGTGTCGTGCTAACATTATTTCGTAACGCACAATCTTAATGCCTTATTTATTTTTATCTTTATGTTACTGTAAAAGTTTGAGTATTTGTAAGTCATTATATTTTCTAGTTTTTCAAGTTGGAAAATGTAATTTCTTATTAAATTATACAATTTTTTAATTATTTCGGTGTGCCGTTGAGTAATTTAAATCTTTTAAGACACTATTGGATGCAAGTCGCGAATTGCCGTGTGGCGTGGCGCGATGGCGGTCTAAGTGGGAGGCCTATGTTCAGCAGTGGACATCTTCCAGTTGATGATGATGATGAAGACACTACTGATCATACTCAGCTTAGAATCAGAATCAGAGTGAAAATTGGAACTTGTCCTACCCTAATTGAAATACTACTAATACTTTACCCCCTAAATGTAGAAATTGTCTTTGTTGAACGTGGAAAAATAGGTTTGATCATCATCTACCTAGCCTTTTCCCAACTACATTGGGGTCGGCTTCCAGTCGAACCAGATGCAGCTGAATATCAGTATTTTACATGGAGCGACTGCTTGTCGGACCTCCACAACCCTACTGGGTTACTACTGGGTAATATGATACTCCATGGTAAGACTGGTTGTCAGACTTGGGAGCTTCTGACTAACAGTAACGACTGTCAAATATCTACAAATGACAGCCGGGACCAACGGCTTTACGTATTTTTGGAGGCACGGAGGAAACTTGCTATGACAGATGATCACCTGATGAAGATCGGCCTGTGCGGTTGTAATTATTTAGCCACGAGCTCCTATATAAAAATGTAAAAAGAAAATGTTACATTTTTATAGTCACACACCGGATTTGATTGAGTGCATTTTATAACGTCATTTTTTATAACGTCACTTATATTTTTGATAGCCCCTCTGAACTTTTCCAATTCGAATAAACGGCTTGGCCAGTCAAAGTCACAGTCGGCCCAACATTTAGCGGATTTCAAACCTTTACAGTAACATGACTGACATAATATTTGGTTTTTGTATTATCATGCCTGAGTAAATGACCGTACAATAAATATGTTAACACTATCAACTGAGCAAATGATAGTACACTATCTTATCATTGAATTAAGACCGTATTATTACATAACCGAAGACTTATTTTATGAGTTGTGACTAAACATTTTTTGGAAACAATGACTACCTTCTTTAAGATACGGTTATCATCATTGATATAGTATTAGAGGTCTTATCACTTATTATGTACTTATATGTCGAACACTATGAGATTTCTCTGTGATAAGAATTGATATATTTGTCGTAGTGTTGCCACAATTTATTTCCACAACATAATTTAAGATAACGTCAAATTTTGTAGTGGAAATAAATATAGGCAATGATATAATATGTACAAAATTATTAGGGCTGTTAACAACGCACAACCTGAAACTTATGCTCGTGAATCGAGCATCACCGAAAATGGACGTCATACCATTACGTCTTAAAGGGTGAGTTGTTCCACTCAGGGAACGAGATGGCGCTTGACGACTTGTATAGCTCTGTCTCTTTCCCACAGCCTAAAGACTCACGGTTTAATGCGTCAAGGTAGGCCACCAGGTCGGCCATCTTTTCTTCTCTCTTCATGGACGTACGCTCGTAACACGCATTTATTTTGGTCATTAAATGTTCATTCTTCTCATAGACAATGCTAAGTCCTCCAAGTTAGTACAGTCCAATGTTAGAAGAAAAACAAGACACAGTGAACATTTTGATAAAGTTCATATAAATAACAGTATGTTTTTGAAACCGATTTTACAACCACCGGACTCTATTTACCTACTATATTGAGAAGGTTATGGCATATCGACGCGCAAACGGTTACCACGTAATCAAAATCATCTAGAACCATGGCTGTTCATCCACATAATTTATTTTAAAAACATGACCTTGCTTTTGGGCTTTCACAGTCGTCTAAAAATACTGTTATCTTCAATCAGATTTTATTTTATGTAATATTGGGATTAAATGACTTTGCATTCTTTACTAAAACGTTCACGTATTTCACAATAAGTGTCAATATACCTGCAATTGTTTTGTATATTATTAAATCATATACCAGCAGTCATATCTACAAATTGTTTAGTATCAGCAATAATTTTGAGGGGTGTAGTCGTTATTATGTCTGTGTTAAATTTCATAATCGCTTGTTTAGTATTAATTTCAAGTCAAAATGAAGCCGCTAGAATCTTGGCAGTGTTCCCAGTTGCTTCTATCAGTCATCAAGTAGTGTTTCGGCCTATAACTCAAGCGTTGGCTAAACGTGGACATGAAGTTAGAGTTATAACACCAGATCCTGCCTTCCCGAAAGGAGAAACGCCGGCGAATCTGACAGAAATCGACGTCCATGATATATCTTACGCGATTTGGAAGGACACATTCATGGGACTGTCAAAAGGCTACAAAAAAGATCTTTTGGTGAATTTTCAAGGATATATAGATTCAATACTGTTAATGTTTGAAGCGCAGCTAAAAGATAAACAAGTACAGAATTTGATTAATGATAAGAGTCAGAAGTTTGATTTGATATTAGTGGAATCTCATATAAGACCTGCTTTGATATTTTCTCATATTTACAAAGCACCTGTGATTATGATAAGTTCCATGGGATCGTTTTTTGATAACGATGAAGTCATTGGTTCTCCGACTCATCCATTTCTCTATCCAAATGGACTTCGTCAAAAACTGAACAACCTTTCGTTGTGGGACAAAATGAAAGAGTTGTACCATCACTATAACATTATAAAGATGGGAGAAAATAGTAGAATTCTGGAGAACAAAATGCTTAAAACAGTTTTTGGACCAAACGCTCCCACGACGGAAGAATTAAGTGATAATGTCCACATGCTATTTTTGAATATACACCCAGTGTTTGAAGGTATTCGGCCTGTTCCTCCTTCAGTATTGTTCATGGGTGGTCTTCACCAGAATCCTGCAAGAGAATTGCCAAAAGTAAGTAAAATTCACTCTATTTTGTTGTATGTTCACGCGTCGTTAACGCGTTTCCTATGCTTAGCATTTCATTTTACGCGCCACCATTGCAGCTCCATCTTGTATAAATACGGTGACTTTTTCACGCGCCTTTGTCGTATCATAAACGCTAAGATTGATATAATAAGCAAAGGAGATGTCATGCAATTGGCACATTACTATAGCCAATCTTCAGGATTTCTTATATTTGTTACGGCTAAAGGTAGGTGTGAACCTAAACTTAAGATTAGCCGGCTAAACCTAGGTTTATCTTCGACGAAATGTTAATGTTAGTTTGTTCTATCTTTAGCCGGCTAAACTTAGGTGTAGCTGCAGGTCCTTGGCTAAAAATGAAGGAAATGGAATGGTCTTGCTTTCGCGGGGCGTCCACGCTTCCCAGCATGTCGACGGAGCCCCGCTTCGCGGGGCTCCTACTTCTGGGTGGTTTAAAAAAAAAAATAACCACGAAGAGGATGGCGGGGTCTTTCAGACCCCGCCATCCTCTTCTAACCTAAATTGTCCGAGTCGGGGTGCCAGCGAGTCCCGAGCTCGCTTCGCTCGCTCATGTGTAATGAAAGTGATTATTTTTTAATAAAGTTTTCGTGTCAAAATAGTAAACATTATTACATTGTTTCCTTTTCCATTTCCTTCTACATTTTTAGCCAAGGACCTGCAGCTACACCTAAGTTTAGCCGGCTAAAGATAGAACAAACTAACATTAACATTTCGTCGAAGATAAACCTAGGTTTAGCCGGCTAATCTTAAGTTTAGGTTCACACCTACCTTTAGCCGTGACATATTTACATGGCTGGCCACGTGACATATGTGTATTCAAGCCATGTGATTGGTGAATCGCGGCACAGCACGTCTCCGCTCTGCTCCGCTCCGCCTCTGTCGAACCAAAGCCTTAGTGTCGTGTAGTCAAAACTGACTACAATAACTTTTTGGCTTGGTTTGGATTCGGCAGAACTTATAACGCATCAAAACCATTTTTCAAGTTTGCCAGTTAAGAAATCATACATAAAATATTAATTCTTTACTGACATAAGGGGTATAAGTGTGGTGTGTGAGGAAGAAAAAGGCCAAAGAAAAGACGAATGGATTGTGTAAGGATTGATACCTATGGAAGAAAATGAAGTAAATGATGCTGTGACGTCTGATAAGGGAGAATGGAAGAAGAAAACGTGTTACGCCAACACCATGGGATGGTAGTGGTATGGTAGGAGAATGATGTTAAGATATTAAAATAACAATTCTAAAATTTCTTTTACAGGAACTCAAATCATACTTAGACTCTTCTAAAAATGGTGTCATCTACCTAAGCTTCGGTACAAACGTGGATCCCTCTCTACTACCCCCAAAAACAATTGAAACACTAGTGACAGCACTCTCTAAAGTACCCTACGATGTGCTGTGGAAGTGGAACAAAGATGAACTGCCTGGAAGAACTGAAAACATCAGGATTTCGAAGTGGCTACCACAGTCAGACTTACTTAGTAAGTATTTATTTCTAATTATTTGAATTTGGCGATATGTTCTGACCAACCCGGTTTTTAGAAGCTTGAAAATCTGACAAGCAGTCTAACTAAGAAGTATCCTATTACTTAGTTATTGGATTGCAGAGCTCAAAGAAGCAGTCGCTCCATGTATTGTTGATTCTGTATGACACTTATCACCAAGCAAAAGACGTTTTTGTAAGATCTTCCCACTAGCTTCACTTGTTCTGGGAAGTTCACTAAAGTGATCTTATGTTAAGCATGGGCCGGGGTCGCGGGACTATCCCATCCCGGGGTCGCAAGACCGTGTCTCATTAGGTAACCGTGAACTGGAATTGAAATGGCTAATGAAGGATGACCGTGAATTTTAGTCAGTACAGGGCTGATAGTCCCTCCCGTCCCGCGCTGGATGGTAGGACTCATTTGATGATTGTACCACGACAAAAAATTAAGCACGATTCGTAGATATCCCACGATAATAATTTTGTTTTACAATCACTATTTCTGCGGTAAGCCAATGAGTGAATGTTCAATTTACAGAACACCCAAATGTAAAGCTGTTCATAACACAAGGAGGTCTACAATCAACAGACGAAGCAATCACAGCAGGAGTACCTGTCATTGGTATACCAATGTTGGGTGACCAGTGGTACAATGTAGAAAGGTACGAGTACCACAAAATTGGGCTTGGGCTGCACATGGAAACACTGATGGAGGAAGAAGTTACTGATGCTGTCAATAAAATTATCGGGGATGACAGGTAAGCTGTTTTTTTAGATGCTGCTATACTTTTTTATGAATTCATGCAAGCGAACAAATCATATTCTTTAACTAGCTTCCGCCCGCGACTCCGTCCGCACAGATGTCGGTCTTCGCGTGGATGGTTTATTTCCCCATTTTGAGTAACTCTGACAATGACATCTTATAAATATTACGGCGCTGAATCCACTGCGGGTAATGCAACGTGTGTTCGCGGTTCTACAGAACAACGTCTATGAATAAAACTGAAAAATAAGATTTTTTTCTACGTATTTTTCCAGGATAAAACTATCCTATGTTATGCCCAGGATAATAAGGAATAATTATACCAAGTTTCCTCGAAATCGAACCGTTAGTTTTCACGTGATGCCTGCACAAACAGACAGACAGACAGACAAAAATTTTTTTAATCACTTATTTGGGTTTGGTATCGATACAGCAACACCCCCCGCTATTTATTTTTTCAATATTTTCAATGCACAGAATTGACCCTTCTACAGATTTATTATATGTATAGATTTCTTTAGATCTAGACTTTAAACTTCATTGTAAAGGCTTAGGTGATTCTCAGAGGAGTTGTGTCCTGTGCAAATCGCATTAATTGCCCCAATTGGCAACGTTTTATAAAAAAAAAGACACAACTATGGTAATCAGTTTAATGCTATTTAATATAGTTATGATGTAGGCCACTACTCTAAAGCCTTTGTCAAACAGACAGGCGAGTCCGAAGCGATAACGAACCGATACGAGATGTCAATCCGATAGTTCGGTCACGCTATCGGATTGCTTTCGCTTTTCTATGTGACTGGATTCAAACAATTTTTTTTTTATCTTGGTAAAATCATCAAATGAGTCCTCCCACCCAGGGCAGGGCGGGAGGGACTGTCAGACTTGTTCTGACTAAAATCCACGGTATCCTTCAATAGCCCTTTACGTACCGGGGTCACGGTAATCCGTTTGTCCCGCGACCCCGGCAGTCTTTGGCCCTATTCAGGCGCCGTCACTATGCTGGCACGCTTAGAGGCGCGCGTGGAACACAACGCGCCGTCGACCCGGGCATGGTCCATGGTCGGACAGCGAGTCGCCCATTAGGTACTCACTGCCCGCAAGTTTGACAAGGCTTTTTTTTTTTTAGTGTGGCAAAATCATCAAATGAGTCCTCCTGCCCTGGGCGGGGCGGAAGGGACTGTCAGACTCTTACTGACTAAAATCCACCCGTGTTTCTTCGGATGCCCTTTACGTTCCGGGGCCGCGGTATCCTGGATTAAGAAAAAAGCCGCGACCCCAGCAGGCATTTGGCCCCGTAAGGGGCCCCGTCGGTGACGCGTGAAACACGACGCGCCACCGACCGGGCTTGGTCCTTGGTCGGACGGCGAGCTTACCCATTACTCACCGTCCGCAAGCCCGCTCCGCCGCTGTGCCCTCTGCTGTTCAGAGGGACACGCGTTGGAGCATCCACCCGACAGGCTATTCGCATACGGGCAAAGAGACCCCTTAGGCACACAGTGCCTAAAAGAGTTTTTGCCCGCATCCCAGGGTGCACCGGCCCGAAAAACTGGTCTTCCCCCCGGACGTATCCGAAGGGGAACTCCAGTCCACGGGCGCACGTGGAGGTTTCCTGTCTTAGCACCCCAAGTTTGACAAGGCTTAAGAGAAATACTTACTAAAGACAACTGAGAGTTTATAATTGATCATTATCAAATGAGGCGCGAGCCTCCTTTGTACATGATCTATAATTCCGGATTCTTCATGATATTCCTACCCACCGTTTCAAAAAAAAAAAAAACTTTTTTTCCAGTTATCGTCAGAACATCATTAAACTACGCAGTCTGATGTACGATCAGCCACAACCTCCTCTGGAGCGCGCCGTGTGGTGGACGGAGCACGTGCTGCGTCACGGCGGTGCGAGACATCTGCGAGCGCCCGCCGCCAACATGTCGTTAACTCAGTACTTAGAACTAGAACTAGTATTTACTATACTGCTAGGACTTTTAGTAGTTTTAGCGGTTTTCTTTTCGATTATCCGTACTCTGTATATGATTGTTTTTGGACATGATTCTGCTGTCAAAGTTAAGCGTAGTTGATTTTCAGTTAAATCGTCACTTTAATAAAAGAAGCGAAACAATCCAAATAAAAATATTTTTATTGTAAAATTGGTGTCGGGCATCGGATGGATGCTAACTGCCCAACACCAGTATGTCTGGCATTCTTTGGGGGAGTATTACGTTCAGCATGGGACTAGAATCAGAGCACGAGTTTTCACGTTTGTTGACGTAGAAAGCGGGAACTGTGACGTTAATTAATTTGATGCATGATTACTGACTTGGTGGTAGAGCAGTTTGTGGTTGAGCAGTGGGGTATGTAAACGGCACAACTCAGTTGAGCAGTTTAGTTGATCACTGAGGAAAAAGGGGAAATTAGTTCCTCGTTCGTACACTAGAGGTGATTTTTCATTTTCAAATTAATTTTGGACATCCACCAAAGAAACGTCAAAGTTTATGTTTATGTTACGTCAAAATAACCTGAAAACCTCGTGACTCTCTGACTCGTAGGGCCTCTGAAATTATAAGTTAACGCATGTATTTATAATATAAATTTAATATAAATATTAAGTAGCTCAATTGTTTTAAATTTTATTGTAAAAAAACATATTATAATATGTAAATGTGATTTAGTAGTGTTTATTATTCATCCCAAGCAATTAGGAACGCAAAAAATATGTTTTTTTATTTATTAAATATGTTTTTTTAAATTTTAGTAAAGAGACATACCTAAGTCCAAAGCTATGTTAGAGGCCTGTGTGATACAATTTGACATCAGTGGACGCCCACATCATCACACGAAAAAAAGTAAAAAATAGATAAAGAAGAAAAATAGAAGAAGTCAAGTTAACCGCAAAGCTTTTTTTTTTAGTGTGGTAAAATCATCAAATGAGTCCTCCCACCCAGGGCAGGGCGGGAGGGACTGTAAGACTTGTACAGACTAAAATCCACGGTGTCCTTCAATAGCCCTTTACGTACCGGGGTTACGGTAATTTGCGAGTCCCGCGACCCCGGCAGGCTTTGGCCCTCTACAGGCGCCGTCACTATGCTGACACTCCTTGAGGCGCGCGTGGAACACAACGCACCGTCGAACCGGGCATAGTGCATGGTCGGACAGCGAGCCCATTACTCGCCCCCCGCATGCCCGCGCCTACGGTGACCGGAGATCGTCTTGTGACGTCCGACGCCGTGGGCGTCTACCACTGCGGCTGGGGTGGAAGGAGGACGCTGCCCTCTCCCTCACGCGGCCCGCCTCCTCCTTCGCGAGCATGACTGCTTCGTAGAAGGAGGCGACCGCTACCCACTCCGACTCGCCCCGCAGCATGGCCTCGACCAATGCCGGGCGCGAGAGGTCTCCGCCTTTCACCGTCGTGAGGACACGGCGGTGCTTTGCCCAAGCGGGGCAGTCCTGCACCGTATACTCCACCGTATCCTCCGGACGATCCTCGCAGTGGTAACGCCCAGGCGTTTCTTCCCTCCTTATCAGACACAGGTACCTCCCGAAATTTCCGTGTCCGGTGAGGACCTGTGTCATGCGGTAGGTAAGGACGCCGTGACGCCTATCCAGCCACTCCTCAAAGAGGGGTCTTACCGCCGCGATTGCGGCGTGCCCGTAACCGCAAAGCTTATGATTATTTTGGGTCACAAACTTGTGATAGAGCCTGTAAACGGGAGAAGCAAGGGAGAAACATAAAATTGGTAGCGTCAACCTTTTGTTTTTTTTTTTCATCAAATGTGTCCTCCTACCCAAGGCAGAGCGGGAGGGGCTGTCAGACTCGTACTGACTAAAATCCACGGTGTCCTTCAATAGCCCTTTACGTTCCGGGGTCACGGTAATTCTTACAGTCCCGCGACCAGTTAGCGACAACCTTGGGATTTTTAAGTCAAGAGTGAATAAATTACTTATAGACAGACGTGCTTCACCGTCGACCACATCATTGCTTACTATCAGCTGAGATATTTTTAAAAATATACGGTGATAATTGTAGCCAATGGGTTGATTGACTAATCAACCCTTCCCCGTGTCATCTTACCACATAAAAACGTCACAAATTATAAGAGACCAGCCCCCTAATAATAATTCGACCCAGCCTGACCCTTGCTGCCCCCCCCTCAATGACGCACTAAGCCTAGGCCCGAACCCCACAGGGGGTGCCTTTGGTGACATTCATTTAATTGAACTTAGTTTGTAAGCCCTGGCTGGGGGCCTTAAAGTAATTTTCGTCCCTCACAGGATTGTCCGGTTCAGTAGCACCAACCTCCTGGAGTTGTTGACGACAGGCCATGTCAATAAAAAAAATAAGGGACCAGCTATCCTAGTGTCATTAATAGTGTTAACTACCATTATTTAAACATTGAAGACAGATGCAAATCATTTATGTTCCAGCCATTTGATCTTGAACCTCACCCATCTATTAGCACGCACAATCACAGATAATATAAATGTCATAGTCTGGGTTTGGCACTATATCGTCGTCACTGTATGTTCATTTTTTATCAGAGAATTTTTTACCTTAAAGCCCTGGACCGTGGAGCTTGGCACCAGAACTTACCTAATGAAAACGTACTTTAGTGACAGGTCTGTTTAAGCATAATGTTGCAAATTAATGACGAATTAATTATTTTATGTTTAAGGTTTTTAACCAACTTCAGAAACAATAAATAATATCATTCAATTTGTTTTCATATAAATCTGTTTGAAAGAAAAATAAAAGATGTATGAATGTGGTGACAGCTGGAATTTCAATGGGTTAATGACACTGTACAATGCAAATATCTGATAATGAATATTGGTTTGCCAATCAAGGCAACTAAGCTAAGTTCCATGATGATGATGAAAATTCACTCTCTTATTGCAATATAACATTTCTCTGAAACTACCTGGTTCAGATGTTGATACACGAAAGCGCATCCTATAAGTCTTCGATACCTTACAACTTTGGTATCCATTGATTGGTTCTATACTATATTTAACTATTTTAACGATTAAATACAGACTATAAATAAAAACTTACTAGTAATATGTACAAAAAAGAAAATAAAAAGAAAACAAAAGACATTCAATGGGCGTCAAAAAATACGTCCACACCGCTGTCAACGGGAACAGTGCCCAGAACGCTGGCAGCATTGCCACATTGTATGGCAATTCTGGTTCGTTGGCCTAGGAAAAGGCCAGCCCACTGGTCACCTGAAGAGTCGACTAATTGCCTGGCGATATCCTTAAAAACTTTGTGGGCATAAGTTGTTGTGTATTACGATAGTCGCCTGGATACCAAAGTCTTAAGGTATTGGAGACTTGCGTCGCATTACTCGTATGTTGGAAGGGGCTAAGTCTTCTTGTGTTTTTTCCCAACACAAGTATCATCTGATTACGTTCTGGGAAGCCCCGGCAACGTAGCGGGCTTTCAGACGGTCATGGTTGTGATCATGGCCCATGTCATGATTCTCGTACAGCTCAACAGACCGGCAAAGCGGGAAGCTGTGATCGTAATGATGGAACGTAATGGGCAATTGAAAGTACACGATGGATTTCAGTACGAGTTTGTTTTGTTTTAAAAAACGTGGCCCCACACTAGGAATTCCTCCTGTGTCGTGGGTGCGTTTACAAACATATAAACTCATATACAGAAACGCCCAAACCCCAAGCAACTATTTGTAGATCATACAAATATTTGCTCCGTGCGGGAATCGAACCCGCAACACGCAGCGCAGCAGTCCAATCGCTCAGCCACTGTACCAACCGTGCCGTTAGTTTGACCCTACCCTACCGCTCTACCTAGGGAGGGAGGATCCATATGAAGAATTTATCACCTAAAAGAAATCAGATAAGTCTTACCTCGCGGTCCTTTGTTTCTTCGGAGCACCTCTTGACTGAGCCAAAGGCCTACTTTTCTCGTAGCCTGATCTGTCCCACTTCTGAGCATAGACCTCAATCTACTTCTTTTACTTCTCAAAAACTTGCGTGACTTTCGTTCTTTTCAATTCTAGAACTATCCAGTACGTCCCACTATCTCTGTCCTTCTCCTCACTGTCTCAACTTCGTATATCTGTCTTGTTTTACTTTCCAATAAAAAAACACTAACTTCTGCTGACGAGTATTTGCACGAAACGTGCTGCTACTACTAAAGTCTTTAGCATGATTCATTTAATAGCGGATTTAAGGAAACGTCACTTTTGCTTTAAACTTATCAGTATTCTCACGTGCAAAAACGAATATCATCGTACTCACCAAAATATACAATTATTATCACTTAAAGATGATTTTTTGTTTACACTTAGGTAGTAACGAAATGATTGTAAAATTTGTATGGACTTACTGATAATGATTATGACACAATCATTATATTATGACTTGAAATATTTCCGTATAAGAAAAAAGTTTCACCGACGACCACATCTTCGCTTACCATCAGGCGGGATAGTGGTCAAACGAGAACATATCTTTTAGTAAAATTTAAAAAAAATGCCCAAAAGGAAAAAAACAAATTCTATCCATACAATAATAAAACTGAACAGAATTTGTTTGTTCAACCCGTTAATCTCGTCGAGTTTAAAACTTCTTTAACATTTATAGTTGGAAAACACATAATATATCTATATTTAAATATGTATGTTTATTTATATATAGTGTGTGTAATTTTTGTTTATTTCTGTAGTACCAAGGTAAATATTTTAAGTGCACCACTGACTACCTGGAGGTAGTCAGTGGTGCACTTAAAATATTTTTTATTTAAGGTTCATACGGTTCATGTAAAGGTTGTCTGGGCGATATAGCTGTTAGCGATAAATCCGCCGTTGTAACCATAGAATTAAAAATATTGTAAAATCGTTTTTTTAACAATTTTAGTGTATAATAAAGTGTATCATAATATATTCTATCTATCATTTTTGTGATTTGACATCATGCAGCCCTTTTAAGCCTTTGTCAAAGAGACAGGCGTCCTCTCGCGCCCGGCATTGGTCGAGGCCATGCTGCGGGGCGAGACGGAGTGGGAAGCGGTCGCCTCCTTCTGCGAAGCAGTCATGCTCGTGAAGGAGGAGGCGGGCCGCCTGAGGGAGAGGACAGCGTCCTCCCTCCACCCCAGCCGCAGTGGTAGACGCCTACGGCGTCGGACGTCGCAAGACGATCTCCGGCCACCGTAGGCGCGGGCATGCGGGCAGCGAGTAATGGGCGACTCGCTGCCCGACCATGGACCATGCCCGGGTCGACGGCGCGTTGTGTTCCACGCGCACCTCAAAGAGTGTCAGCATATTGACGGGGCCTGTAGAGGCCAAAGCCTGCCGGGATCGCGGGACCTAGGGATTACCGTGACCCCGGTACGTAAAGGGCTATTGAAGGACACCGTGGATTTTAGTCAGTACAAGTCTGACAGTCCCTCCCGCTCTGCCCTGGGTGGGAGGACTCATTTGATGATTTTACCACGATAAAAAAAAAAAAAAAAAAATCTATCATTTTTGTGATTTGACATCATGCAGCCCTTTTAAGCCTTTGTCAAAGAGACAGGCGTGACGAATGCGAAGCGAGGCGTTTTTATTTGTAATGTATGAAATTGTTTGAATCCAGTCACAAAGAAAAGCGAAAACGATCCGATAGCGTGACCAAACTATCGGACTGACGTCTTGTATTGGTTCGTTATCACTTCGGACTCACCAGTCTGTTTGACAAAGGCTTAAGCGAGCCGAGCCCGAGCCGTAGGCGAGGGCTTTAAAACACCCGAGATCGGGAATCGCACTTTCTCTCGAGTCAAGGAAAAGGAGAAAACGCATCTGAGCGGGAGAGAAAGCGTTTTCTCCCCGCATATTTGTTCGATATGCAATGATGTACTTTCTACCGTAAATTTGATAAAGTATCAAGGTACTTACCACGCAGGTGAAGTGTAAAATATGTTTCTGCATACCTATTATATCAAGCTTCTAGGATAACATCCAAAAGGCATTATCAACATTTAGATACTTTGATAACTCTATAATAATATGATTACAAATTGCTAAACACAAAAAAAAATCATATTGAGCGAACCGCTTCATAATTATTCAAGAAAATAAATGACGTAAAAAGATACCAGGCTACGATGAAGCGGAGTTTCTTAATGATAACATGAATTTAATTCTATTGAATGAATCGTACTATTATTTGAAAAAGACTTCGTCATGTTTGTCGCCGAGGACTGATAGCAATATTGAAAGTCATGTCATATTAATGAACCGCCAATAAATAGACTGAGACAATGTCTCGACGGCATAGTTAATCACCCTTGGTACACCAAAGCGGTCGTGCAAAATGGCGATTGCACTCCGTGTAACGTTGGTAACGATTTTAAGTTTAGTAGTCAATCAAAATGAAGCTGCAAGAATATTGGGAGTGTTTCCATTCCCGTCTATAAGCCACCAAATTGTGTTCCGACCACTTCTTCACGAACTAGCTAAGAGAGGCCACGAAGTCACAATCATCACAACTGATGCAGCTTTCCCAAAAGGAGAAGCACCAGCCAATTTAACTGAAATCGACGTCGGCGAGGTATCATATCGAATGTGGAGGGAACAATTCGTGGTTAAACCAAAAGGGAAAAAAGGCAACCTGCAACATGATTTCAACATTATTTACAAGTTACTCACTAATATTTTTGATATGCAACTCAAGGATGAGCAAGTGCAAAGACTGATTAATGATACAGATCAAAAATTCGACTTGGTCATCACCGAAGCAATGGTGAGACCAACACTTGTATTCTCTCATATATACAAAGCTCCTGCGATCATGATGAGTTCTTTTGGCGTCTTCAGTGATAATTATGAAGTAATGGGTGTTTCTATGCACCCCTTCTTGTACCATCGTGGCATTAGCCGAAGATTGTATAACCTGACATTATGGGAGAAAGTTATAGAACTGTATGACTTCTTGAGTATAGAATGGATTCATCGTAACAACTATGATCTAGAAAACAAAATTATCAAGTCGCATTTTGGACCTGACACTCCGACGGTGCAAGAATTGAACAACAATGTGGCGATGATGTTCTTGAACCTGCATCCTGTGTTTGAAGGAAACACACCGGTTCCTCCGTCCGTGATACACATGGGTGGTATTCACCAGAAACCTCGTAAAGATTTACCAAAAGTAAGTAATTTTGCATTATATTTTACTTTCTCTAAGTTACCAGTAGATTTTTAACGAAATCTTTCTACCTCTTTTTATGCGTGGTAAATCACCAAATGACTCTGCCCCTTGTGTTCCGGAGCCACGGTAACATGTCTAAACATCCTGCAGTCTTGGACTTCCTTATGCCATAATATTATTTGAATAAAGTTAAATGTGCAAAAGTTATAAATCCACGGCAATGACTAGACGGATAAATTGGTTTTCACTTGAAACAGTTTGTATTAACCGGACACAACTGTGATGAACTTGGAAAACGAACTTAATCGATCAATGTCTTACTGATTGATACAACCAACAATAACGTCTTTATTTTTTGGTTTCAGGACTTACAATCTTACTTAGATTCATCTAAGAACGGTGTGATTTACATCAGTTTTGGTACAAATGTGGACCCAGCACTGTTCCCTCCGGAGAAGATCGCCACTTTTGTTCGAGTGTTCTCAAAATTGCCTTACGATGTTCTGTGGAAGTGGAGCAATGATGAACTGCCTGGACGTACTGAGAACATCAAGACAGCCAAGTGGTTGCCACAGTCTGATCTACTGAGTAAGTCAAGTTTCTCAAATAATATTTGATTTTGTTCTAAAGTTCCAGTTCGTCCAGCCACCATTTAAAAGGTCTCAATCAACGCAATTGAAAATAAATTCATTGCTGAGAACCGTCTATTTGTTCTCAAGGACAATTTTACATAAAGAAATCGATAACTTGAACACAGACAGAATCAATTAATAGTGAAATAATCTATACATATAATAAAATGGTAGGAAAGTCAAAACTGTACATTGAATACTTTTTTAAAGAATACTTGGGGTGTGATTTACAATCGATACCGAAGCCAAAAATATAGTTTTTTAGAATTTTTGTCTGTATGTCCGGGAAAAACTCAAAAGAACTTTATGAATCTGATCTGAATTTTTGTCTGTATCTTTGGCACGAATATTATTATGAAATCGGGTCAACATATAGCCTATATATTATCACGCTATCACCTTCGGGGAACGAGCAGTGAATCTTTATTTCTTCAACACATTCAAGCAGACGACGGCGCGGGTAGCAGCTAGTGAATAATATTTTAACTGAACTAAATTATTTTCTTTTGCAGGACACCCAAAAATAAAGCTGTTCATACAACAAGGTGGTTTACAATCAACAGACGAAGCTATTACAGCTGGAGTACCTCTGATCGGTGTCCCGATGTTTGGAGACCAATGGTACGATGTAGAGAAATATGAAAAGCACAGAATTGGACTGAAACTGGACTTAGAAACAATGGATGATGAAACTTTGGAGAACGCAATCAAGAAAGTTATTGGAGATGACAGGTTGGTACTAATGATTGCAGATAAAGTTGTTACAGTAATAGTGATGATTTTTTAAAGAATTGTCTTACTACGAGACAAAGACATGGTTGGCGCTGTGCCTGAGTGATTTCCTGTTGCACTGCCGTTTCAATTCCTGCACGGAACCGATAATGTACGACTAAGCCCCTTCTTACACTAGGCGACGCAAGTATCCGATAACTTACGACTTTGGTATCCATTGACGCGTGCCAATATACCAACCTGTATGGATTCGTATTGCGATAGTCACCTGGATACCAAAGTCGCAAGGTATCGGAGACTTACGTCGCCTAGTGTAGGAAAGGGCTTACAAGTAGTTGTTTCGTATCTGGATTGTGTATGCGAGTTTATATGTGGGTTAACTGACAGACGACGCAGCAGAAATAACTAGTGTCGAACAATGTTTTTTTTTCGAAAAAAAAAATGAAGCTAGTAAATAGTACAATGTCCAACTCATATGAACATAACTAGTCAGGAGTAATTTTGTTGGATTTAACAGATGTTTCTATCGACATCTGCCTAGCCTTTTCCCAACTATATTGGGGTCGGCTTCCAGTCAAACCAGATGCAGCTGAATATCAGTATTTTACATGGAGCGATTGCCTGTCGTACCTCCACAACCCAGTAACTGGGTAATACGATACCCCATGGTAAGACTGGTTGTCAGACTTTAGAGCTTCTGACTAACAGTAACGACTGTCAAAGATCTACAAATGACAGCCGGGACCAACGGCTTTACGTGCTTTCCGAGGCACGGAGGAAACCCGCTATGACAGATGGTCACCCATCCACAGACCAACCTCAGCAAGCACGGCTTAACCCGGAAGATCGGCCTGCGCGGCTGTATTTGTTTAGCCACGAGCTCCTCCAGAAGTCTCTAACTAATTAAATTCTTTATTTTATTTCCAGTTTTCGCCAAAACATCAAAAGACTAAGCAAGATCATGGAAGATCAACCAATGACTCCTCTGGAACGCGTCGTGTGGTGGACAGAGCACGTGCTTCGACACGGTGGTGGACAACATCTGCGAGCGCCCGCCGCCAACATGTCGTGGGCTCAGTACCTAGAACTAGAACTAGTATTCACTCTCTTAACTGCTTTCGCAGTAATTTTAGCTGCAGTTATTTATTTAGTTAAATACTTGTACAATAAGGTTTTGAAGAAATACACGGCTGTCATTAAAATTAAGCGTACATGATGTGATATTTTTAGGTTAGTCAGGATTTTTGTTTAGTTTGTCATGAATTTTTTGATGGGTACAAAAGTAATGATATAGATTACTAGCACACATCATGGCAAGCTAGGATTAATATAACAGAGGTGATTAAGGATCTCAGAGGGAAGATTGACGATGATTAGGAGAATTAAGCATTAGAAGAAATCCATAAAATTCGTTATAGACCTAATTGTGGTAATAATAAGGTATACTCTCTACAAGTAGACTTAATAATGATGATGATGAGAACCTCGTGAAGGCAGAATAAGATAAGCAATTCAAGTATCTTAATCTGGCTTGCGAGGTTGTTTACATGTGGGACGTGAATACGGCAGTCATTGTGCCGGTAGTCGTGTCTGCCACTTGCTTAACTGCCAAGAGCCTCGAACAACATCTGAGGAGGATCTCGCTTGGCCGCTGAATCAGGCGCCTGATTCAGAAGGCAGTACTTCTGGACACGGCGCGTATTGTTAGGAGGTTCCTCTCTCAGGAGCCCTGACCACCGGCAGCCCGGACCCGGTTCCCGATGCTGGTGGACTGCTATTTTTTATATTTTTAAATGTCTTTTATTGCTTTTTGTAAAAATATTTAAAAATGTAATTTATAAGTGAAAATATGAATAATGGATAAATGTAAAGCTTCGTCTTCAAATTGTTAGATTGTAGCAAATTGTTTATAAGTGAGATTATAATTTGTATTTATTTTTATATCTAAGTAGTTTTAAGAAACCAAATATTATTTAAATAAACTTCGTTGATTTTAAACTGTTTTTTTTTATAATCCTTGAAAATCACAAAAATCCTGGTTAACTTTCTATAATAATAATGCTTCCAATATCATGTTTGCACGTACACTACGGCCTTGAAATAACAAACACAAACAGCAACTGTAGGAATAGGATGGTTTTAGTCAGTCAAGTCTAACAGTCAATTTTGCTTTACCCAAGCCTGAAGGCATGAAACAGAAAAAAAAATTGACTCTAAATTGTTACATCACCAGTATTGTTAAAGTTGTAGAGAGTAAAGTTTTGAGGCGGCATCTCAAAATCTTACAGCACCAGGACGTATTGAGAGTCTGAGATTCCACTTTTGAATTTTATATTGGTCCTATTTCTCTAACACAGCCATCCCATCTATGGCGTGGGTCCAGATAAACTCGAAGGTACTTACACTATAACGTCTGCGATGCGACAGAAAAGGGGTGAAATCAACTCTCACTAACGCCCCGCGGTCTGTGAAAATTAAAGGTTTATTTTGTAGATATAAAAAAGGACAGAATCAATGTCCAGCGCCAAATATTTTCTATTGAGCAATTTGTCATTTCAATACTATAGCTATTAACCATTCGACAGGCCTCGTAGGAGTTTTATTTTTTAGCGTGGTAAAATCATCAAATGAGTCCTCCTACCCAGGGCAGGGCGGGAGGGACTTTCAGACTTGTACTGACTAAAATCCACAGTGTCCTTCAATAGCCCTATACGTACCGGGGTCACGGTAATTCGTTAGTCCCGCGACCAGGGCTCGTAGGAAATAGAGCTTAACTAACAACTAGTGATTCACAGTTAGATTGTAGCAAATTGGTTATAAGTGAGAAGTCATGTGTTGAGCCTATAAAAATAGTAATGTAGCCTTTAAATAAAGAAGAAGATTGCAATAAGACATGAAAATGGACTTCTACAGATTATACTTCAGAGAGTGTGTTCAAGAACTCCACGACCTCATCCCACCAGCCCCCTTCTATCATCGAACATCTAGACGCACGGTAAATTACCATCATTACCTTATTGCTATTCCACCAATTCGCACTAAGCGTTTCCAAACGTCTTTTATAATGCGGACAGCGAAGGAGTGAACTCTCTCCCTGCGACTGTGTTTCAGAACGCATACAACCCGTAATCTCTTCAAAGTTAGAGTAAACAGGCATCTTCTGGGTAAGCTCGCTCCATCGTCGAACTTGTCTTAGTCACTCCTGACCTAGACTAAGGTCAAGAGCAAACCCATTGAAATACAAAAAAAAGAAATAATACGATCTCATCTACAGCTGTAAATCAGTGCAATTTTGCTTTTGTTTCGAAGGTCGGTGGCAAAAAGCAGATGAAATAAAAAACAAAGTCACCGACTTTCGAAAGAAAAGTTATTTTGTAGGTCATTTTAAACTTTTTGTGGTTGTTTTTGAAGTCGGTTATATTTTTTTTTTTTAAAGTTTTTTTATTTTTTTTAACCTACTAGCTTCCTTCTCTATCTCGCCCCGCAGCATGGCCTCGACCAATGCCGGGTATGAGAGGTCTCCGCCTATCGCCTGTCCTCCAGGCGATCCTCGCAGTGGTGACACCCAGGCGTTTCTTCCTTCCTCATCCGACCCAGGTACCTCCCGAAACATCCGTATCCGGTGATGACCTGCGTCAGGCGGAAGGTCAGGACGTCGTGACGCCTAATCAGCCACTCCTCAAAGTCACTCTTACCGCCGCGATTGCCCGAACCTCGGTTGCTACAGTCACTCACTCCATACTGCCCTACGATCGCGCCGGAGCTCTTCCCGCCGCTCCTCGACTTATCGAGGCAGCCGGGATTCGCCCCGGCGATGCGCCTCCACGCGCCACTCATAGACACGCTGGAGGGCAGTCGCCTCCAGTTCCCAGGGCAGCAATCCGGCAAGGAGGAGTTATATGTTGCATGGGAAAACTTATTGAAGGGACTTTTCCCATGTATTAGCATAATTCAAATTAGCTCCCGCTGCTATCAAACGCAAGTGTGCGAGGCAACATTGGGGCTTACAGAAATCCAAACATGACTATGCTAGAAACTAAAGACCTTATCTCCAACAGTAGAATTTGCAATTGAGGTAATTAACCCCTACAAAAACAATGATAACCATAATTAGTCGATAATGATTATACAATTCGATGTCACAAGTCATGAACGAGTCTTTATCGTCCAGATGCGTGTCCTGTACGTCTTATCAATTGAAACATGTTTCTCGTGAGTTATTTTTGGCCATAGACTGTCTTACGATAGCAAATCATTGTTTGTATGTCCGGCAGACTTTCAAGGTCAATTTATGGCTTGAATCGGTAGAATTTTCTACCTAATTGACCTTATCTTACAACTAATTACATGCGAAAACAATTGTGAAGATGGATGGATGTTTGTTACTCTTTCAGACAAAAACTACTGAACGGATTTGGATTAAATTTGGTTACCTAAATTCACATTTGGAATACTTTTTTATAGCGTTATAATTTTGCCGTCGGTTAATGACAGAATTTCATATGGGCAACGCCGCGGGTGTAAGCCAGTTATCGTTTTGTCTTCGTCTTCGAACCCTCTAAATGTTTGGTAGGATCAATATGTGTCATCCAAATTCAAGAAAAGTATTGGCCGACATTATTTTAGCCCCCAAAATAAATATTATACTTGTTATCCGATTGATAACAACGTCTTTTTTTTAATAAATGTTGAATTTATTTTTGTTTATTAGCAACTTCTTTTTTTTTTAATTTATTTTTCATTGTGTCTATTTTAACCGGGAACATTGCACGGCAACAGAATTATTTCGCAATGTTTCTCAACAAAAATAAAAATACTATCTAAAATTCAAATATAAAACGGTTTTCAGACAAATGTTACACAATATTATGAAATTACTTCGTATAAATAGAGCCATAGATCAGAGAATTAATCAGTTCATCTTGTCAACTGGTGAAAAATGGTACCAATAATTTTCATACTGTGTTTCAGTGCAGTGTTGAAAACAAATGACGGTGCAAGAATTTTGGCAGTATTCCCGGTACCTTCGATCAGCCACCAAGTGATATTCCGCCCTTTAACTCAAGAACTTGCTAGAAGAGGACATGAAGTCACCATAATTACTCCAGACCCAGCTTTTCCTAAAGGAGGAACTCCTCCTAACTTAACAGAAATTGATGTCCATGACATTTCTTACAAAGTATGGAGAGATGATACACTGACAATACCTATCGGTAAGAAGTATGGTTTATTAACTGAGTATGCTGTAATTTTTGAAGTAATGGCTAAAGTAGTCGACGTGCAATTGAAGGATGAGAATGTTCAGAAATTGATACGTGATAAAGATCAGAAGTTCGATTTGGTCTTCGCTGAAGCCGTTGACAGATCTGCTGTTGTATATTCCCACATATTTAAAGCTCCTGCAATTATGATTAGCTCCTTCGGACCATGGGCCGATAACTACGACGTCATCGGTGCTCCTACCCATGCACTTCTCTATGCAAATAACATGAGTCGAAGATTTTATGACCTCACGTTATGGGAAAAACTGGTTAAACTGTACTATGCAATTAAACTCCAATTAATGCAACAAAGAAGCTATGAATATGAGAATAAGATGCTCCGATCGCATTTTGGACCTGATCTACCACCGCTTCAAGAAATTTATAATAACGTTGCAATGTTTTTCTTGAATCTGCATCCGACATTTGAAGGCAATCAACCTGTTCCTCCATCTGTGGTCCACATTGGTGGTATACAGCAAAAATCTGACAAAGAATTGCCCAAAGTAAGTACCTACCTTTTGTTCAATAATAGTTCGTGAAGTCCAATTCGTTGTGAAATCCGATAAAAACGAAGCTTTATTGATTGTATTCTTTATTGCCTGAATCATTAAATTAATGTTCATAAACTCCACTGCCGTTTTCGACCTTGGTTTCAATTATTCACATTTAGGTCAAAGAATTATTAAGTTTCACAGGTTGATGGTAATATATTATAGCTTTGCCCCTAATTATACGGGACTCAAACATAAGTAGCAAAATAGTAGCGCTACCTAATCTTGCGAAATTGAACCTCATGTATGTATGTGATAGTCTAATTAATATTTTATTGTAGGATCTCAAATCGTACTTAGATTCATCCAAAAACGGCGTGATATACATCAGCTTTGGGACGAACGTGGAACCATCTTCACTGCCTCCAGAGCAGTTACAGGTTCTAGTGAAAGTATTAGGTCGAGTGCCTTACGATGTGCTGTGGAAGTGGAACAAAGATGAACTGCCCGGAAAAACTGATAATATGAGGATTTCAAAGTGGCTGCCGCAGTCAGACTTACTAAGTAAGTTAGTTTTTCTACATTTTTAGCATTCCCTTACTCATATTTAAAACAAAGTGATGAATTTACAGCTTCTTTATTTTGCAAATCAATAACTCCTGCTAGTTTTTTAAATAATATTAACTGAGCATGCCATCACCATATTTTTATGGTTTTACTTTTTATTTTTATGGCCAGCGGTTTCCGAACATTTTCCATAACCGAAGTTTCCCATACATTTTTTTTACTTGGTAAAATCATCATATGAGTCCTCCCACCCAGGGCAGAGCGGGAGGAACTGTCAGACTCGTACTGACTAAAATCCACGGTGTCCTTCAATAGCCCTTTACGTTCCGGGGTCACGGTAATTCGTGAGTCCCGCGACCCCGGCAGGCTTTGGCTCTCTACAGGGGAGCCCCGTCACAAGTTTCCCATACATATCTAAAGTAATTATAATAAAATACTGTAACAATTATTTATCCTGTATTTTTCCACTACGGACGGAGAATGGGCAGACCAATTTCAATTGAAAATTTCAATTTCTTCCAGAATCACTCGAGAAATAAAATAATCCCACCAAAAACATTCAATGTAAAAAATGCCAAGTCTCTCGATGCAGTCTTTCCATCGTAAAAAGTTTTGAGATCTCATAGAAGCCAAGTCCTATTCAAATTATTTTGTAGTTATAAATCAACATTTAGTAATTGTATCAATAGTTTTCTTTATATTATAGTGACTTGGCAATGAGCACCAATTAAAAGCTGCTTGCTGCCTGGAATTATGTATGCAAATGTTACTGACGAGACCTGTGATCAGATTATTTGTTACGTGTGGATCATGATGGCCACTACCGACTACATGCTCCAATGCAATAATAAAAAATACCTTACGGGCCATCGCTTTATGAAAGTAAATGAACCGAGAGTACACTAACACTAGTGTTTGCGTACACACTTGTGCATTATAATTTATGTCCTGCGCAGTTTACTAGTCTTGGATGAGACTGACTGCCGTTGCCGAAATTCGGTTGGGACGACACGGATAAACTAAAAGAAAATTAATTTTGTGATATTAATGTTTACGCATGCGGTGTGTGACTTTCAACTCCAAATATGCCGTTTTGTTTCTTCTTGTGCTCATTGCCAAGTCACTATAATTATAATATAAAGAAAACTATTCATACAATTGATACAATTACTAAATGTTGATTTATAACTACAAAATAATTTGAATAGGACTTGGCTTCTATGAGATCTCAAAACTTTTTACGATGGAAAGACTGCATCGAGAGACTTGGCATTTTTTACATTGAATGTTTTTGGTGGGATCTCATTTATTTTTTGTAAGTGTATTTCTTTCTTTTTTTTAGGTGACCTCATAATTTCTTGGATTTCAGCTACTGCTTTGCTTAGAACACATTCTCTATCTCTATCTCTTTTGTTTCTTTTCAACGAGCTAAATAAACATAAATCTACTAACTTACAAACTAAATATAACTAAACTAAATAACACGTAAACAACTAGATATCGTAACTATGTTTATGTTATATTAATAAACTAACTTGCCTGAATAACTGTTTCAGTAACAATAATAAATCTACTATCTAATCCGGCTACTTAAGTTCTCCGAATATAGCTACAATATTTTTTTAGTTTCGAAATGGTTTTTCATAGGTAGATGGCGCTATCAAATGAAAATTATCGAATTATTTTAAAGTACTACTTATATACTTTTTTTTTTTTTTTGGGTGGCAAAATCATCAAATGAGTCCTCCCGCTCTGGGCGGGGCGGAAGGGACTGTCAGACTCTTACTGACTAAAATCCACCCGTGTTTCTTCGGATGCCCTTTACGTTCCGGGGCCGCGGTATCCTGGATTAAGAAAAAAGCCGCGACCCCAGCAGGCATTTGGCCCCGTCAGGGGCCCCGTCGGTGACGTGTGAAACACGACGCGCCACCGACCCGGGCTTGGTCCTTGGTCGGACGGCGAGCTTACCCATTACTCACCGTCCGCAAGCCCGCTCCGCCGCTGTGCCCTCTGCTGTTCAGAGGGACACGCGTTGGAGCATCCACCCGACAGGCTATTCGCATACGGGCAAAGAGACCCCTTAGGCACACAGTGCCTAAAAGAGTTTTTGCCCGCATCCCAGGGTGCACCGGCCCGAAAAACTGGTCTTCCCCCCGGACGTATCCGAAGGGGAACTCCAGTCCACGGGCGCACGTGGAGGTTTCCTGTCTTAGCACCCCAAGTACTACTTATACTGCGCTCGGTAACGAAACCATAGCGCGATTCAGACAGGTACAACGCCATCTATCGAGCGCACATACAATCGAAATTTATCGCAATACAATGGAGTTTTAGCTTTATTAATTTAATGAATTATGAACTTTATGTATTCATTATAGTCTATGTATTACATTTATATTATTCTTTTCTATTCTATGTATTTATTCATCCAATTGAATACTTAAACAACGAACAAAGTTAACAATGCAGTCAAAATCCATACATAATGTTCTTGCCAAACCGCAAATATAAAATTGTTTTCTATGGTTTATTTTTTTTTTTTGTTTTTATAATTTTTCCTTTATATGTGGCTAATGACCTATCTTGGTACAAAATTTGAAGTTTCTAAGTCTGCTAGAAGTACCTTAGATTTTTGATGATCGGTCAGTGAGTCAGTGAGTCAGTGAGTGACAAAATGGTGTAACTTTGATCGACCGTAACTCCTAAACTATTAATTCAATTGGCATGTAATTTCGAACTTAAGCTTGTTCTAATGCCTACTATTATTCACCGAAAACCTAAACTCCTAGCTTTGTCCACGTCGAAGATATAGGGGGGGCGAAACAGCCGCGAATCGCATCGAGAAAAGATGGTACGGCCCCGTATTGCTCGAGACTTGGCTGGGGCACTGCCGTGCCCCCAGATTATCAAATACTTTCTTTTACAGAACATCCAAAAGTAAAGCTGTTCATAACACAAGGAGGTTTACAATCAACAGACGAGGCTATCACAGCAGGAGTACCTCTGATTGGTATACCAATGTGGGGAGACCAGTGGTTCAATACAGAAAGATATGAACGTCACAAGATAGGAGTCAAATTGGAAATTGAAACAATGACTGAAGAAATATTTGAGAATGCAATCAAGACTGTTATAGGTGATGACAGGTAAATAATTATACAATTAGAGGACGATAGTAAACCAGAAGTAGAGAGTACAGCAAAAATAATAATGCTAAAATAAGAGTCCTGGATTTTTGAATTCTTTTATTTCTGGTCGAATTCTCATAATAATCATAAAGTAAAATGAATAGTATAAGAATAGAAGATCAATACTGACATACTTGAAATAGAACAATACGCATACAAATTATGACAAGGCTAAATCAGAAGTGAATAATTAAATAGTGTAGAATAAATGAGTCTTAATGCCGCTAGTGCACTAAGCTCAGTTCATTCATCATTTCTATCCCATTTTTCATATAAAATGAAAACTAAGTTTATACCCGGAACATTTATTTTTTTCCCTTCTTGGCATGCCTAAAATGAATGTTTTACCGTTTCAGCTATCGTCGCAATATCGAAAGGTTTAGAAGTCTAATACACGACCAGCCACAGTCTCCACTGGAGCGCGCCGTGTGGTGGACGGAGCACGTGCTGCGACACGGCGGCGCAAAACATCTTCGATCACCCGCCGCCAACATTTCCTGGGCTCAATACCTAGAACTAGAATTAGTATTAGTCATATTCACTGCATTTATAATCGTTTTAGCAATATCGATTATGATCCTTCGTTACATTTACAAGAATATTTTAAGAAAGTATGTAATTAGTGCCAAAGTCAAAAACAGTTAGAAATTTAAATTTTTAAACGGGGCGGAAATTGAATGCCAAAGATAGGTAAGATGGATGAATTGTGCAAGGATACGAAAAAAATTATAGTGTGACGAGTGATAGGCTATAATGAAAGACAAAAAGATGTTGCACCAACCCCAAGTAATTAGGGACTTAGATATAAAGATGATGACGTCATAGACCAAAGAAAAGATGGATGGATGCGATGTGTGAGGAATGAAATGAAAGAAACGGAGCAAATGATAACGTGATTGCTGACAGGGTAGAATAGAAGGGAAAATGGTGTTGTGCCGACTCCAACTACATATTTGATAAGGGCAGAAAGATAAAAAGAGAGAGCTAAAAAGTTAAAAAGAGATAAGAAGTAAGATAGTAGTACCCCTGATTTGAACTCTAATGAAAGGTAATTTGTGATATTAGAAGAAACATTTATTAATAAAAGTTTATTTTTAAGAATTTGTTGTTTTTTCTTTAAGTACTAGACGCTAAAAATACCCATGCTATACTAAAAGTTGTTAAGAAAGACTGGAAGTAGGAGACGGCCCTTTCTTGGAAGCACTTGATCCCCTAATAACAAAGACTAAGATACTACTGCAACATGAAGCAACTGTCAAAAATTATACAAATGACAGCCGAAACCATCAGCATCACGTACTTTCCGAAACAAGGAGTAAATTCAGGATGTAATGGATGGTTACCCATTTACAAAGCGATCTAGGTTCTACGTATTGTGGAGTAGCGAGAAATTTATAAAACCCCTTGGTAATGACTTTTGTGTGTGTGAGTGTAAGAGCTATTAAAAAACTTACAGGCGCTGTGTTCAATGATTATTGACACAATCCAATAAATATCTACGAAAGCCGACCTTATTGCTACGGGATAGAAGCGCTGTCTTCTTCTTCTTATCGTGTGGTTGATGAACAACCTGGTGTCAGAGTTTAAACCGCCCGTAGGCCTCTGACATGGCTTCACACACCGTTGAAAAATCTCTCAGGTGTGCTGGTTTCCTCACGATGTTTTCCTTCACCGTTTTTAGCAAGTGATAATTAATTTATAATACGCACATGAATTCTAAAAGACATTGGTGCGTGCCGGGGTTCGAACCTGCAACCTTTGACTTGGCAGTCCAACGGTCGTACTGCTCGGCTATCACTGCTACAATAATAATACGTAATAGAAGCGCTGTCAATAATACCAATGAACTGCAAGTGACGTTCTGTTTACTAACTTCCAACGTTTTATCTTCACACTACATTTACTTATGAAGCGACTTATTCTACAGTGTCTGCCTTTAAGGTTGACTATCCACTAACGGTGATGTTTCGTATAACAGTAGATCAAAATATGGAGACAGCTGTTCCCCGTGGTTTTTACTACTTTCCGATTTTACACATTCGGTCATAGCTTAGCTTTTTATCAGTCGATCGCATTTTCTGGAAAAGCAGCATGTCTACTTCATTGACCCAGAATGCAATCGTTGGTCAACAAAGATTATTTTTATTGCCCAGTTCTTTATTTACTTTTATGCGTATGTCATTTTTATCACGTTCATTTATTTCAATTTCATTCCAAGGTAAATACGTCAACATTGCTCAGTTTACCCACTTATAAGTTAATCCAGTTTCTAAGAAATTTCTACAGATTAATCTTGCACCGTTCACAGTGACAATGTCAGTGTTATACAAGTTAGTTGTGTTCAGTGTTTTATTGTTTAATGTTATAAAATCTGCAAGAATTCTAGCATTTTTCCCAGTACCGTCAATCAGTCACCAAGTAGTGTTTAGACCATTGACTCAGGAGCTGGCTAGAAGGGGTCATGAGGTCACTGTCATTACACCTGATCCAGCCTTTCCTAAAGGAGAAGCGCCTCCTAATTTGAGGGAAATCGATGTCCACGACATATCCTACAAGGTATGGATGGAAAAATTCTTATCAACCCCGAAAGACAATTCAAGAAGCTTGACGAAGCAAGTCGGAATGTTTCTAGGCATAGGATACGCACTAGTTAGTGCCCAATTAATACAAGAAGACGTCCAAGATTTGATCAACAATAAGAATGAGACATTTGATCTGTTGCTAATAGAAGCCTGTATAAGATCGGCTCTTGCGTTGTCGTTTGTTTACAAAGTTCCAGTGATACAAGTTAGTTCTTTCAGTGCTTCTTATGGCAACTTTGAAGCTGTTGGTGCTCCTTTACATCCATTCCTGTACCCTTCAATAAATCGTAAAAAGAATAAAAATTTTACAATGTGGGAGAAGATAAATGTGTTATACGATGAGTATCAGATAGCAAAAATAAACGAAGAGTACGAGAAAATTGAAAATATCTTACTAAAAAAACTGTTTGGACCTGAAATGCTGTCTGTGTCAGAATTGTTAAACAATGTTCATATGCTGTTTCTGAATGTGCATCCAGTGTTTGAAGGTATACGACCTGTACCTCCTTCTGTGGTGTACATAGGTGGCTTGCACGTGAAACCTCCAGAGGAGTTACCGACTGTAAGTTTTTTGTTCAACAAATCCCTTTTCTAGTTGTACATATTCTTATGTGACTATAGCATAACTTAACATTCTTATCACTGCTAGAAACTTATTCATTAATTTTCCAGTAGCCCCTATCTTTTTCTTTGGCTTTCTTCTTCCTGACCATCCGTCAGCATCCTATAGCTAGTAGTCTGGAATATTCATCCCGTCCTTCTGGAGTAGAATTTTTCATTTAGCTTAAAACATTTTTCTATCACAGTATCATATTTTTGCAGGACATCAAATCATTACTCGACTCGTCCAAACAAGGTGTGATATACATAAGTTTTGGAACGAACGTAGATCCAACTTCACTGCCTCCAGAGAAGATACAAATGTTAGTGAGAGTGTTTTCTCAATTACCATACGTAGTCTTGTGGAGGTGGGTGGCAAAGGAGCTCCCTGGACGGACTGAGAACATCAAGACATCAAAATGGTGGCCACAAGCGGACCTACTAAGTACGCTTCAGCTTCATTATTTTTTTACAGTTTAAAGGGAAAGGCAAGATTCAAAAACGGGAGGCCTTGTCCAGTAATGGAACAGAAAAGGCTAACGAAAAAAAAGGGCATGTTTTGGCGAAATCGAATTTAATAAGTTTGAGTGTGTGATAAGATATACGGCACTTATCGGCTGAAAATTGTCTTAATCCGGCATTAGACTTACAACATGGATATTTATCATGTTCTTATTTATTATTTCAAATTCTAATGACAGTGTTACTAAACATATCGGTTTTAGAATTTTTACCAGCTTAAGCCAATCACGTATCAGTATTTATTCAGGTCGACGTGTTAAGTCTTCGTTTTCGACGCATGTCTTCTTTCGCTTTTATTACATTGACATAAAGTTCTTTTTAATCTATTCATGTTTAATTTTCAGTGATAAGCGTGGTCACTCTTTGGATTAGTATTAATAATTTATATTCTGACTTATACATCTAGGTCACATACTTTTCCTTACTTACATCAGTATCAGCAATGACTTAGAGGTTTTTGACCTGCAGAGTCATAAATGATAAACAAAACTAAAACTATAGTGAGGCAAGTTTTGTGTATAAATGTAGAAAGATCCTAGGAAACGATGGGAGGGTAAAGTACAAAATCTAAAAAGTTAAAACATGCCAACCACGACAGAAACGAGTGATCCTTACAGTAGTCGCATATTACGAGCTCGATAATAAGCAAGAAGACTTCAAATTCGTGACAATAGACTTATAAACAGACAGCTCTGCGCAGCTTAGCCTTGTTGACGCCCACGGCGTTGGACGTCGCCAAACGATCTCCGGCCACCGTAGGCGCGGGCATGTCGGCAGCGTGTAATGGGCAACTCGCTGTCCGACCATGGACCATGCCCGGGTCGACGGCGCGTTGTGTTCCACGCGCGCCTCAAAGAGTGTCAGCAAAGTGACGGGGCCCCCTCTAGAGGGCCAAAGCCTGTCGGGGTCGCGGGACTGTACGAATTACCGTGACCCCGGAACGTAAAGGGCTATTGAAGGACACCGTGGATTTTAGTCAGTACGAGTCTGACAGTCCCTCCCGCTCTGCCCTGGGTGGGAGGATTCATTTAGTGATTTTACCACGTTAAAAAAAAAGCTTAGCCTTGTTCAACCATCCAAAGGCAGACCTCGGCAAGAGTTGCTATCATCTGAAGGCTCACCAATCACTACTACGATAAAATTACTCTTCTGCTGGAGTGATGTACGTAATTACTCAAACACAAGTGATAGGAAAGATGTAATCTATAGACAGGAATTACGTAGGCTACTGCCGGAGGACTCAAAAAAAACCGAATTTATTACAAACTAATTTATTAAAATAAAAATTACAAATATTTGAAAATGGAATTGACCCGATCGATGGTGGATACGAAGTGCGCGGGCTCGGTCACGCAGCCGGTGTCTTCGGTCCTCGTGTTCCGTGGTCAGCAATTTTCACTCGTAGCAACTAGGGCGCACGCGGCGTGGCTCGTGTCCTTGTGTCAGCGCTTTACATAGTGGTGATGCGCGTAACACCTCCCCCCTCAGATCGACGACTATTTCAGATGTTTAAGATGAAATATCGTCGAGAGTTTAGGTTGATCTTGAGATGCCGGCTGGTTCTGACGTGTTACAGATGCTTCAGGCTCGGCGTACGTGGCTTCATCTGGAGTTATGATCTGCGTCTTTCGGCGGATGTAGATTCGGTATAATAGTATCGCTCCCAGTATAATTATGGCGAGTAGGGTACCATAAAATGGGATTGTTGTATGATAGATAGTTGAGGTTGGTTCAATGTGGATTGGCCTCTGTGAGTCTATTCTATCTTGAATATCGTGTAGCTTCTTTAAGTTAATGGAACTGATTTGAAGAGGTGGCATGGTTGATTCTTCGACGTCATCTGGCACATTGCTTATCTTCATGGGTTGTCCTCTAATGTGGTCGTTGATGTTGACGATGGTGAATTCGTCTGTTCGTAGCTTGCAATTATGTGGAATAGTGGCTAGGAAGCTTCCAGCTAAGGTTATGGATTCTTCTTGTTCGCAGGTTAACTGGACTTGTGTTGGTTTCGGGAAGACGATAGCGTAGCGGCGGTCATCTAACTTTTCCATTGCGGGCTTCGTCAGGCTAATAGTAATCGTGTTGCATGATTTGTGCGGGTTTTTACTTCCAATGATGTCGCAGATACAATCTGGATGGGTTCTCATTTGGTGATTGAGGTTTTCTTCGCAGAGATACTCTGAAGCTACCTTCGGGCATTCTGCCTCTATGTACGCATGAATATTTCCAGTGATTGCTAGGAATGGGTAGGACGGGATGATGGCTTGCCTATTTTTGTTTGGTACAATGACTAACTTCTACAAGAGGAATCTTAGCGGAGATATTATGGGGAATTTAAATGCAAAAACTATTTGGTTTCCATGATAATAAGCTAATGGTTTGATGATGTCATAATATTCTCTAATTTCTAGTTCCAGTAGTTGGTCTTTATTATAGAGCGCGCTTAGCTTGCGGATCATATTGCTTAATATTTCTGTACCTAACATAGAATGATGAGTACGCAGTTGACCGGAATGTGCTATCGCGTTTTCTAACCTACTTAATTCATTTAATAAACTATCTACATTATTGCAAATTACTTGCAATATTTGCGAGAACTTTGCAAATTTTATGAGGTTGTGTTGTTTATACTTATCGGCGTCAAGCAAGATATGCAAGCTGTCATTTAATTGTACTTGATTCTCTACTAATTGTGTAATAATTTTTGTATGTTCGTTCATCAAACTTTTGCTCAAACTTATATGATGATTTTGCTCGATAACTAGTTGTTGCTGATTATCATTGAGGGCTTTAAGGGCGTTATCATACTGAATGGCATCTGCATGATCCAGGTTTCCTGTAATGCTCTTAATTACGGATCCAAGTCCATCTACTAAACCTCTCTTGAATCGATTGGGCTTTAGACTTTGTAGATGAGATGAGGCTTTATTTAATTTTACATTCAAACTATCAATCTGGAGCTCGTATAAAGTGCGAGTGTAATTGTCTAGTCTGTCTGTGGCTTTAGTTAGTTGGGATCGTATTTCATTAATGTTGTTATCTATGTCTATTAGTTCAATGTTCTGTAGGAATGTATGATAATGAGTGATAAGCTTCATGGGTCCTATTTTGAAGGGCAACGGTCCAGGTCCATTCTCAAGTCGTTCTAGATTGATCTCCTGCGCCCATGTTAGGCTAAGTAACAGCATCAGGGATATCCTGCAACAATTTCGCAGTTTTAGGGACACGCTTTAGTCTAGATTTAGCTATGGGTCCCTTTTTCTTAGAGGTATAAATGTGGATAGGCAAATTAGCTAGGACGGTGTCCTGGGTATATCTAGGTGCAAGTTTAGATCTACTAGCAGAGGGATTACTGATGAAAATTTGTTGGTCGAGTTCATAATCGACTTCGTCTTCACGAGTTTTGTTACGGCTCTCTATAAGCGCCGTTCGATTAGCGAGAGACGTCCCATTAATTAGTTCGTATACTTTTTGCATGCGTTCTCTATGCGTTTCGGTATATTGTTGTAATAAGTGCCCAGTCAGGTCTATGTCGGTCGGGTCTCGTGGGTCAGTATGTCCTAATATTAGGTCGTATGGTTTACATCGCGTGAAGGAATGGATCGAACTATTGTAAGCTATGATAGCATATGGCATCAGGTGAACAACTGGCTCATCTTTGTGTTTTAGTTTTAAAATACGAAGATGTTCCAATATAGTGGAGTGGAAGCGTTCAATATTGCCGTTAGCGTTAGGTGAGTATGCGAGTGTTTGGTGATGAATTATTTTATGTACCTTGCAGAACTCGGAGAACATCTGGTTGGTAAATTCGGTCCCTTGATCTGTAATAATGGTTAGTGGTAGGCCATGATGCGTGCTGAAAGTTAATAAAGCTTGTATGATACTAACTGCAGTCCCATCTCGAAGAAGATAAGCTTGACCATACTTTGAGAAGGCGTCTATGAATGTTACGTATTTTTCATTCTGTGCTGAAAAGCTGTCCATGTGTATTATTTCGAACGGTCTAGTGGCTGGGGGCGCTATGTTGAACTTCTGTTTTATAGGGCTCCTATCGTACTTTGCTTGTCCACATATTGTGCAGTCGTTTATGAATTTGGTTATTTGGTCTCGCATCTTAGGCCAGAAATATTTAACAGATAGAGCTAGGAAGCACTCGTTGATACCACGGTGGTTGGTTTTACCCTCGTGGTAGTGACGAATAATTTCCTGTTGTCTAAGGTATTCTTTTATATTTTCAAGTTCTCTTTTTGCCAATACCAATTTCATAGACGAACTTTTAAAGTGTTTTTGTATTAGAGGAATTATATTGTACATTGCCAGGGGTGGATTTATTAAAAGGGCAGTTTTAATCTTAGGGTTGACATATTCTTTAATGGCGTTAATCAGATCTTCCTCTAGGTTGGATTCAGATAGCTGAACGGATGTCCGAGTGTGGGTGTCAAATGGCTTAGTTGCAGTAGTCCGTTTTTTAAAGTCACCTACAACGGTTAAGCACAACTGTCGGTGAAATTTATTAAGTGGTTCGTCGGTTATAGGTATTTCAAGTATGGGGTTTTCCTCAGAGGTATGTGCTGTCAGGGTTTTGGAATTATCTAGGGATGGTGGTCTGTCAGTTGCGTTTGCAATCATCGAACTAACTTCCTCGTTATGGATCTCGACGCGAGAAAGGGCATCAGCATTGGTGTTATTTTTGCCTTTTTTATAAATGACGGTGAAATCGTATTCACTTAATTTTAACCGCCATCTGGTTAACCGTGAATTTGGTTCCTTGAGACTCATAACCCACTGTAGTGGTTTGTGGTCCGTTACTATTTTAAATTTACGTCCAAAGAGGTAAGGCCGGAAATATTTTGTTGCCCATACGATGGCTAGTAATTCTTTCTCTATAGTGCTGTAATTTACTTCGCTGTCATTAAGTGTCCGTGACGCATAAGCTACGGGTTTATCCGATCCAATGGAACCTTGTGAGAGAATCGCGCCGATTGCGAAATTAGAAGCGTCCGTAGTTAGAATAAATTCCTTGTCAAAGTCGGGGTATTTAAGGATAGGGTCGTTGGTCAGTAGAGTTTTACATTTCTCGAAACAGTTGATATAGTCTGAGTCTAAAGTTACCTTTTTTCCTTTCTTTAAACATTGTGTCAGGGGTTTGGTAATACGGGAAAAGTCTGGAATGAATTTTCGGTAGTAGCCGAGAAGTCCGAGAAACTGTTTAATTTCTTTAGGTGTTTTAGGTATGGGGTAATTTTGAATAGCTATGATCTTGTCTGGGTTGGGTTTTATCCCTTCAGTACTGATGACATGGCCTAGGTATGCGGTTTCGAGTTTTAGGAACTCTGATTTATCTAACTGGATTTTAAAGTTAGATTCTCTTAACCTTTGGAACACCTTCTCCAAGTTGTTCATGTGTTCCTGGAGAGATGTACTGAACACAATTATGTCATCAAGGTAGACAAGACATATAACATTTTGGAGTCCTTTGAGTACGTTGTCCATCACTCGCTGGAATGTGGAAGGGGAATTTTTAAGTCCCATGGGCATTCTTAAAAATTCGAAATGCCCATGTTCAACATTAAAAGCGGTCTTGGGAATGTCACTGGGGTTCATCTCCACTTGATAGAATCCTGAAGCTAGATCAAGAGTACTGAAATATTGGCATTTGCCTAATTTGTCCAGGACGTCTGTAATATTAGGGATAGGGTACTTGTCATCGATTGTTTTATCATTTAGCTTCCGAAAATCAATAACTATGCGCCATTTTTGTTTTCCAGAGGCGTCGCTCTTCTTTGGGACGACCCAAATTGGTGAGCTCCATGCAGATTCAGACGGCCTGATGATTCCCTGATCTAACATTTTCGCTATTTGATCACTCACTTCCTGACGGTGTACAAACGGATATCTATAACTTTTAGTGTAGATTGGAATTTCGTCGGTCGTTTTAATATTATGTTTTACTTTATTAGTGAAGGTTAAGGCCTCGCCTTCAATGTAAAAGACGTCGGCGTACTTTGAACATAATGCCAAAAGGTTTGCCTTTTCCTCCTCATTCAGGTGATCGGTACGTATCCGGGATGTGACATCTTTAGCGCGAGGTGATAATTGTTCAGTGCATTCGACATTAAGAATTGTTGCCTGAGTGGCATGGTCTAATGAGAATATAATATCGCTGTGAGTTGGGTTAGTCACTTCAACTATACCGCGGCTATTTGAAACCGTAGTCAGGCATTCGGATATAATACAATTGCAATTTATTTGTTCCTCTAAGAAAACTTCGCCATCCGACGCATTAATAGGTAACCGTAATAATTTAGAACTTCCCGCTGGTATAATTTCCTCATAGAGATTTAAATTTCGGGAATTATATATTTGAATGGGATTAATCGCGAACTTAGTTATAAATGTAAGATCTTTCAAATCTAACTTAGCCTCCCATTTGGTAAGTAAATCCATTCCTATCAAGCCATCAAAACGATCGTAAAATTTATATACGAATAATTTAATTGGTTCCCTGTCACCAAATTCGGGAAAGCATGGTAAGTTAATAGAGTAGTCGCTCCTGCTAGTAGCATGAACGTTAGTGACCTCGAATGGGTCATAGTTAAGAGGTATGTGCGGGAAATAATTCTGGACGGCTTCCGGACTAATGAATGACTGGTTTGCACCGGTATCTATTAGAAAGTTAAGTGGAGGGTTATAGATTCGAATAAACGGTAATTGCCTTTGGGTTTGTAAATTTAATTCTATCCTGAGCTGTTTGACTTCGGAGCTTTCTGAAAATCCTGACTTGTTGAGGGTTTCTGTTGGTCAGCAGCAGCTGGCTTGTCTTTGTCGTTAGTACCGTCAGTCTGTTGCGGTGTGACGTCATAAGTACAGTCAGTGAAATAAAAGTAGTCCTGGTAATAGGGGTCAAAATAAACGTAGTCAGATAGGTCGGGATAGTAATAGTCCTCCCCATAATTTAAACACTCATTCACGTTAACATCGCGAGCTTTAAGGTAGTTGGAAGGTGGTGGGTTGCCCTGTTGTGCCCAGTTCCAGCTGTTGGTAGCAGGCAGAGGCCTGGGTACAAAGTGGCTCACGCCGCTCATAGGCTTGGGACCGTTATTCGGCGGATGAGGGTTTCTCGGGGGCATTCTGAATCCAGAACCACCCTGATTATTATTAGGTGGTGGTGCACCAAATACTTGTTGCGTGCGAGTCGGGCCACGTGGTTGCATGTTATATGGATTAAACGGCATTCCAAATTGATGCTGAGATAGCCAAGGCCGTGGCATAAATTGCGGTCCTTGCGGTCTAAATGGACCAGGCATGTTAAACAGATTAGGCTTTAATGGAACAAGCATGTTATTTGTATGGGCTGGCATTTTATTAGTTTCGTTCTGTTGATTAGGTGGCATTCGAAATGAAGGTTTTTTATCTGACAAGCTATCATTCCTATTCTGTAAATAAATGGTGTTAGTCTCCTCGTGCACGAATTCTAGAGCCTTCTCAATTGTCTCTGGCCGCATACATCTAATACGCGCGCCTAAAGGATCTTTCAAACCGCGGAGATAGGCCTGCAAAGTTAGTTTGCGATATAAGTCGCGTTTGGCCGTGATAGTTGAATCTAGGGTATCATGCAGTGAGACATATGTCATGACGGTGCTAAAGAGACTCTGGCAACGCTCGTAAAATTCCTGTGGCGTGCCGGAACCTTGCGTAAGTAAAGCCAAGTCGTTGTATAGAGCGGTCTCATCCCGTTGGTCTGCAAAGTTATTGATAAGAGCACTACGTATGCCTGCCCAATCACTAGGTATGCCATTGGCGTTAATTAGACGGGCGGCGGGCCCCGTAATTTTGTTAAGAATGCCATTTAACAGCGCTAACTTAAACAGCGGTTGCCCCTCTTGGATAAACTCGGCTACCAGCTGATCACATAATTTTATGAACCTGGTAAGTACGTTCGGGTTCCCATCAAAATCGGGAACTAAGCGGAGGGCTTTAAATATACCGTCTAGATCGGCCATCTCGGTTTCAATTACAGGACTTAAATTACGTCTAGAATCTACGCTTCTATTCCTACTACTAACTAACCTAGTTGCACTTGATCTACGTGGGTAAAAAATGTTGGAAAGGTATATGGAAATTACACACAAAAAGGAAGCAAGCAACCACTAAGAAAATTCAGCGGACTTACATGAACATTCTGGTCTTCGTTGAGCTGTATCGATATCTGGATCTCCGGCGTAGTCTCGTTGTTCAGGATCTCCCGGTGCGACGTTGAAAGTCTATCGTAGCGAACGCGGTGCGATATACCGGTAATCGCAAGAACGACCCGGGAATCCTACCGACTGCGCCAATTACGTAGGCTACTGCCGGAGGACTCAAAAAAAACCGAATTTATTACAAACTAATTTATTAAAATAAAAATTACAAATATTTGAAAATGGAATTGACCCGATCGATGGTGGATACGAAGTGCGCGGGCTCGGTCACGCAGCCGGTGTCTTCGGTCCTCGTGTTCCGTGGTCAGCAATTTTCACTCGTAGCAACTAGGGCGCACGCGGCGTGGCTCGTGTCCTTGTGTCAGCGCTTTACATAGTGGTGATGCGCGTAACACAGGGATAAAGATTACAGAAAATGGTGATGGTAATGTTTCTTATAACAGAAGATAAAGGTGCTTTGATCATACATAAACATAATATCTTTTCAGAGCATCCAAATGTCAAGCTGTTCATAACACAAGGAGGTCTACAATCAACAGACGAGGCCATCACAGCAGGAGTACCTCTGATCGGTGTACCAATGTTTGGTGACCAATGGCTTAATACGGAAAGATATGTTCATCATAAGATTGGAGTCAGAATGGAAATGGAAACACTTACTGAAGAAGGGTTTAGGAATGCAATTGACACTGTAATTGGTGATGATAGGTGAGAACGTACCAAGTAGTAAATCATTTTTTTTTATAGATTTGTCCTAGGCATCTATATAGCCCATAGGCTAAAATGAGGTCGAAGGTGTATTTCTTCATAAAAAATATATAATCGCCTCCAAAAACCATCACAAAAATGTACTTAATTACTTATGTTTCGGTAAGCCGGTGGCAAATTGTATTTTTTTTAAAAGCCGCTGACTTTCGAAAGATTTGTTATACGAGTATTACACATTTTTGTAGAGGTTTTTGAAGGCGGTTAGTTTTTTTTAAATTGTTCTTTTATTAGGATGGTTTTGTTCTTGACTTCAGTCTAGGACAAAGATGACAGAGGCAATTTCTATAATTGAGTGACCTTACCCAAATGCCTGTTCACTCTAACTTTGAAGAGATTTGGGTTGTATGCATTCGGGAGCGGGGGGGTTCGGGGGAGCTCATCCAAAAAAAAATGGACACGTATAAGAATACGTGTCCATTTTTTTCTAAATCAATGATGACGAATGATGAATTATGAAGTCATAAGCCCCACTCCCGAATTTGGAAGCATTTTGTCTTTGACAAAGATAAAACACTTCCAAATTCGGGAGGGGCCTTATGACGTCATAACGCTTGTAAAATTGTACCGACCGAGTTCCGTTTTGTGATTTTTAGAAGCGTTTTATCTTCGTCAATTTTGGTATACGTAACAAAAGAAAAAATACGGGTTTTAATTGCTTGTTATTTTCTATATTTCGGACTAAAAATATTTTTTTGACTAAAATAGCCTGTTGGGATCACTCGGCCGTCACCACAGGTCGCAAGAAGCCTGTGAATCTCAATAATACCGCTTTGCCAGGCTTATATTCTGGTATCAGAGTAGTTCACATTTAACCAGTACTATCAAGGACTTTCGGGTAACAAATGGAAGTCGAGTTAGACTGGAAGTTAACCTCAGGAAGTTGATGATGAAGTCGATTTTAAACTTTCAGTTATCGTGGCAACATAGTCAATCTGCGCAACTGGATTTATGATCAGCCACAACCTCCACTGGAGCGCGCCGTGTGGTGGACGGAGCACGTGCTGCGTCACGGCGGCGCGAGACATCTGCGAGCGCCCGCCGCCAACATGTCGTGGGCGCAGTACTTAGAACTAGAACTAGTGTTAACTGTGTTAACAGGATTATTGGTTATTTTATCGGTATTAGCTTTTAGTATTGTTTATTTCTGTAAGTTATTAAGTAAAAATGGAAGTAAAGTGAAAACTTCTTGATGTAACTTTTTGAAATTTTGTACTATGCGTGTGCGGTCACGATAACAACAAAAACGTCAATAACTTTAATTTGTTAACTGTTATTCAAATTAATTTTGTTATGTTATTTTCATTTTGTGTATTGTTTATTTTAAGAGATGATATTTCGCTAAGAGCGCCATTATCAAGTACCTATTAAAACTCCTGTAATGTAGGCGCAAGGCGCTATAATAATTTTCAGTAAACCATTCTAATATAATATCTAACTAGATTCTTTAGAGTCTGTAGAGTACCCTTTTGTGCTCTTTACTTTCTAATTCAAGATATAATATTAATGCCTGTTTGATGAAAGAGACATTTTTTTTAGCGTGGTAAAATCATCAAATGAGACCTCTCACCCAGGGCAGAGCGGGAGGGACTGTCAGACTCGTACTGACTAAAATCCACGGTGCCCTTCAATAGCCCTTTACGTACCGGGGTCACGGTAATTCGTGAGTCCCGCGACCAAGTCATGTTTGACTACTAGTTTTTTCAACTTATAATGGGATGGGATTCTAGTCTAACCGGTTGCAACTGAATATCAGTATTTTACATAGAGTGACTGCCTATCTCCTCAACCCAGTAACTGGGTTATACGATACCCCTTAGCAAAACTGGTTTTCAAAATTTAGGTCTTCTGATGACAAATGACAGCCGGGACTTTACGTTTTTCCCGAGACACTGAGGTAACTCGCTATGGATAGTCAGCCATCCATAGAGCAATCTCGACAATTGTGGCTTATCCTTTATGCCTTTGTCAAACAGAGAGGCGAAAGCGAAGCGCTTCCGAAGCGATACCGAACCGAAGCGAGACGTCAGTCCGATAGTCCTGTCACGCTATCGGATCGCTTTCGCTTTTCTATGTCCTGGATTCAAACAATTCCATACATTACAAATAAAAACGTCACGCCTGTCTATTTGACAAAGGCTTTAAGATTGACATGGTACAATGTTCACACGTCACGCGGGCATAAGCCGTTTGCATTCTATAATATCTCCCGCGCCGATAGCTAATGGACCCTAAGATTGACCGAATACGGTAACAAAGACTATTTACACAAAGACCAAAACGTTTGTGTGGCATGGATCTCCCAGACTAAACCTTAAACACCCAGTTAATCTTAACTTTAAAACACCACATTTAGAGTCCAAAATTGCCTGTAACTAAAACCCATTCCGGTGAAAAAACACACAGAGACGAATTTTACCAACTTTGACTATTCGTGTCTAAAATTCTCCCCAAAAAAGTAGGTAAGGCCTGTTATAAAAAAAAAAGTTTTATAATACTGTTTCTGTAGCAAATAGGCTCCATTACTGGAAAAAATATTATTCATAAAAACTTTTAGGCCTTTGAGACTTAAAATAGCTGTTTTGGTTGGTCAATAGAAGTTATTTTTGGCTGAACATATCAACAACTTACTTAGGCCAGCGGCTTTGCTTGCGTTGATTTAAATTTAACAGTCAATTCGAGTTGTACATAGATAATAGCGATATAATTCAATCATGATTAGAAAGATGTGTGGCGCCATTTAGGGGAACAGTGTATGAGACGGGGACGCGAGGTATGATGGGAAATCACACACACGTACGAACAACACAATACTAACGTAGCGCAAGCGCCTACAGGACGCCTTGTTAATGGTCGCTTGAAAATAACGTCCTAATGGCGCTTGCGCTACGTTAGTGCTGTTTTAAGTATGCTTAAAGAGTGTATGTCTCCATTATACCTCGCGTTCCCGTCTTTTACACTGTTCCCCTATTTATTACTATGTTCTGCCCGCGACTTCGTACGCGGATCCTGTTAATCCTGTAATTTCTTGATTCGGTCGCCGCGCTCAGAGCCCGCGGTAAAAGCTATGCAATAGCTTAACAAATATTTGACCCGTATACGTACCCGACCTCGTCGACGACTGAGAATAGCATTTCACTGAACTCGGAATGTATTGTTTGTTAGATGGCTACTCTTTCTGCAGTTCTGACTGTAGTTTAATCTTAGCGCGATGGGCCATTAACAAACTATACCAGACTTTAAATGCATATAGCAATTTATGGGCGTCAAAAGTATCGCTGTTAACGAGTAAAGTAGGTACTAATGAGGAAGCAGGCTTGCAGAAAAAAAACAAGAAAATAATTATTACAGTCCTTACATCTATCAAACAAGAATCCTAATGATAATTTCACTAGGATTATTATTAATATCACTGCCTAATGAGAGCCTCGACCAACATCTAAGGAGGCTCTCGATAGGCAGCTGGATCAAGGGCCTGATTCAGAAAGCAGTTCTTCTGGACACGGCGCGCATTGTTAGGAGATTCTTTTCTCTGGAACCCTGACCGCCGCCGCCGGTAGCTTGGACCCTGTTCCCGATACCGGTGGACCACTATTATTTATAGGTATACATTTTTTTTTTATATTTAAAAATGTAAAATAATATGTTGAAAAATTAAAGAGTAATAAATGTCACTAACTATTCAACTCATTTTACACTTTTTAATCCAACTTTAATTTTCTAATCCACATAAAATTATGTACGTTCGATTTTAATATATGTTCACGTCTCTATCATCATAACTTTTTATTCAAATCACGATATAAGTAATTGTAAAAACTACACCGTTTTTCTATCTCAGACACGGATCACTAAGAACACAACATTCAATAATACAGGATGCATATAAACAGTTTCTGATATCTACTTACCTTAGTACGTCGACTTTTGAGCTTGAGTAATCATGTCCTTACTACGTTTAGTCGCGTGTTCAATTTTAATAATCGGTTCAAATGAAGCCGCTAGAATCTTAGCAGTGTTCCCAGTGCCATCTATAAGTCATCAAGTGGTCTTCCGTCCTTTGACTCAAGAGCTAGCTAGAAGAGGACATGAGATTACCATCATCACTCCAGATCCTGTTTTCAAAAATGGAGGAGCACCAGCTAATCTAACAGAAATCGACGTTCATGATATTTCTTACAATTTATGGCAGGAGAATTTCATCAAAGCAGCATCTAAGGGACACAAAAATGATTTATTTTCTCAACTAGAAATCATTTTGAGTTCCTTCGCAGCAGTCTTTGATAAACAAGTCCAATCTGTTGAAGTGCAAAAAATCATTAATGATAAGAGCAAAAAGTTTGATCTGTTACTACTTGAAGCTTGCGTTAGACCAGCATTAGCTTTGTCTTATATCTTCAAAAACGTGCCAGTGATTCTTGTCAGTTCTTTGGGAGCTGTTCCTGGTAACTACCATTGGGTAGGAGCATCTGAACATCCAATCCTCTACCCCTCAATTCTAAGACAGAGATTGCACAATCTAACTTTTTGGGAGAAAATTACAGAAGTCTACAGCTATTACCGTGTACTCAAAATTTTTGAGAACAATGCAGTAATAGAAAATGAAGTGTTAAAGAAAAATTTTGGACCTAAAATTCCACCCGTTGAAGAGCTGGTGGATAATGTGGATATGTTATTCTTGAATATGCATCCGATCTTTGAAGGTATTAGACCTGTTCCTCCAACGGTGGTCTATATGGGAGGCCTTCATCAAAAAACTCCGAAGGATCTACCTACTGTGAGTACTTTATCGTTAATTTTTAAGTCGCCGGATTTTTTTTTTGTTTTGTATGTACCCCAATTTCTCGATGACCCCTGGACCGATTGTAAAAAATCTTCTTTTCTTCGAAAATACATATTTCTGATGACGGGATCTTGGGGGAATTCAGGGAACTCTTCAATGGACGACAGCAAAATATCATGATCGATTGCTGCTATCGCGTAACTATACGTTTTTGTACACCTGACATATGCAAAATATTAGGATAGATTCAGTTGTTTTAGCGTGAAAAGGTAACAAACAAACTTAATTTCGCGTTTATAACAATATTTAGGAATAAATAAATATTTTTTTTTTAATAAGTACTTAGCTGCCTTCAAATTTGTGAGCCATTCAAGTTTTCAAGGTTTGACCAGCTTGAAGGTGATGTTTTAGAATCGGTTAAGTGCATGTCGGAACACATAAAGTGAAGGGTGCTGTAGTCTAGCTTGAATAATAAAAAACAGACATGCATTTTATAACATGTTCAACTCGAATTCAACTGTTGCTTACTGTGCGAAACACAGGTAACCTCCTCTAAGTTCCTTTGTGCGCAACACATCAGTGCATTTGCGATTACTTACGTTGATGTTCGTTCTTGATTCCCTTAGTCATCGACGACGTCGACTAGACACTAAAGCCGTGATGACCATAACAATTTATAGTTTACTTTAGACTTGAACTGACGTGTGGCGCGGACAAGTTGCCTTTTTAATATATGACAAATTTCATACATATCAGACTCGTACTGGCTGAAATCCACGGTGTTACGTTCCAGGATCACTGTACCCTGTTTCGTCACTCCCCGTCAGATTGCTCTTGCACTCTCAAGGCGCGCGTGGAACACGAATCTCTGTCGACCCGTCGATTCGCCGTTCGCGACTCACCCAATACTTGCCGTCCCCTTACCTGCCTACGATGGCCGGGAATCGCCTCGCGACGTCCGTTGCCGTGGGTGTCTCCCGCGGCGGCGCAGCTTGGTCATGAAGTGGACGCTGTCCTAACCCTCACGCGTACCGCCTTCTCCTTCGCTAGCATGACTAAAGCCCTATTCAAGCATAAGATACTGATGCTATCAGTCTATTTTTCCTACTCCTCCACTATTCTTTTCGGATTAATTTCGTTGCAGGTTCCAAGACAGGTAAATTCATTCACCGGGACACGTCGAGCTTCATTGTCTCGGCGCTTTTCCAGTGGTTGCCACTGTTGATTCTGGCTTTCAGGAGTTGCAGTGGTTTGGGAATAGTGTGGTGGGTTTAATGCAGTCAGTGCATGGCTAAGTGAAACCACAGAAATAACTTCGGTGGGTTCGATGTCCAGGTGACGCTTATACGAGTAAGAGTGCGTGACATAAACGTAAAGCAAATACCTAAGCCGATTTATCAATCGAACATACAAGTACCCCTTTTATTTATTTTTTCGTGGTAAAATTATCAAATAAGTCCTCCCACCCAGGGCACGGCGGGAGGGACTGTCAGACTTCACTGACTAAAATCCACGGTGTCCTTCAATAGCCCTTTATGTACCGGGCTTACGGTAATTTCTGAGTCCCGAAACGGCAGGATACAAGTACCCCTTAGCATTTTTTTTTTATCGTTGTAAAATCATCAAATGAGTCCTCCCACCCAGGGCAGGGCGGGAGGGACTGTCAGACTTGTACTGACTAAAATCCACGGTGTCCTTCAATAGCCCTTTACGTACCGGGGTCACAGTAATCCCTTGGTCCCGCGACCCCGGACCCCTTAGCATTTGGGTCAATGTTTAAGCCAAGACCACAATCAGTATCCCTTGCAGGTCATCATCAACCTGTAAATTTTAACACTGCTGGGACACAGACCTGCCCTCTGTGAGCCTCTGGGAGTTTCGTAGATGTCACATCGTGTCTTAGATTTTTAGATTTTAAGACTTGCCGGTGTCCTCACTATGTTTTCCTCCACCGTTTTGAGAGCCTTGGCGATGAAATGGGTTGAATGCACTGACCGACAACATATAGGTCGGGACTGATACCACTGTATCCTTATAGATAACATTGAGCAAAACTGTTATAAGAGAAACGAGAATTTTCAATTTTATAATCAGTGTTTACTTTTTATTTGTTAAGACTAATTGTACCATAGCATAGTGACGAGGCCAGTAGAGGGCCACAGCCTGCCGGGGTCGCGGGACTAACGAATTATCGTGACCCCGTAACGTAAAGGGCTATTGAAGGACACCGTGGATTTTAGTCAGTACAAGTCTGACAATCCCTCCCGCCCTGCCCTGGGTGGGAGGACTCATTTGATGATTTTACCACGATAAAAAAAGGTTAATTGTACCATTGTACGTAATTCTTTGACACCGTGAGATAAACCGGTTATTGAAAACCGTTCAAGCAAAAACATTAACACTCGTCAATCAATGTGTATAATTTATGGTGATTGCAAAAATTGGTTCAGTCACGCGTGTTCTGGAAAGCAAACTTCGATGACGAACCTCTGTGGATTTGTATTGCGATAGTCGCCTGGATAGAAAAGTCTTAAGGTATCGGAGACTTGCTTCGCATTGTGTACAAAGGGGCTCATGTGAATCAACTCGCACTGGAGGTTGACGACGCACTCCATCCCCATCACTCAGAAATCATCTCAACTCATCTCCCAGAAAGAGCCCCAAAAGGATAGCCCCAGCAACGAGAGTATTACAGCTAGAAGCGGGTCAAAACTTGAACAACTTATGAGCAGTTCAAACAGCAAATTAAATTGAAGGCAACTAAAAGTTAACAAGTGGTCTTTCAAAATTATAATTGATATTATAAATGCGCTAGTCCTGAAAACCATAGTCAGCAGTGGCGACCACCAGAGAAGAGCCAACGCAATAAAGCTCGACAATGGCCCAGGACCAGGCCTTTCGGTACGTTATTAATTTTCTCAAAAACACTGAACGGATTATGGTACGGTTTTTACTAAAAATAGCGCATTTGTTAAGGAAGGTTTTGGTAAATAGTTCATTGCGGTTTTATGTCAATTGACTGAAATAGTGGAAGAAGCCGCGGGTAGAGTATTACCCAATAACTACATTACTTTACACTAGTCGTGTCGGCCTATGACTTAATTGCTAAGAGCCTCGACCAACAATAGGAGGCTCTCGTTAGGCAGCTGGATCAAGGTCCTGATTCAGGTTCTTCTGGACAAGGCGCGCATTGTTAGGAGTTCCTTTCTCTGGAGCCCTGACCGCCGATACCTTGGACCCTGTGTCCGAGACCGGTGGGCCACTATTATATCTTGAAATGTTTTTATTTTTTGTTTGGTTTTTTTACAAATATTTAAAAAGGTCTGTAATAAGTAAAAAAAAATTAATAAAGAAAAATATTACTTTATTTGTTCTAGGACCTGAAATCATACTTAGACTCATCAAAGAACGGTGTCATCTACCTCAGCTTTGGTACCAACGTTGATCCTACAATGTTAGCTCGAGAAAGGATCCAGATTCTTGTGAAAGTCTTCTCTCAGTTGCCTTACGATGTCCTCTGGAAATGGAACAACGATGAACTGCCAGGACGGAGTGCAAACATCAGGATATTCAAGTGGCTGCCGCAGTCTGATTTGCTTAGTAAGTTAATAATTATTATTCTCAATAAACCGATTCTTATCTTGTGTTTGTGTAATAAAAACCGCATGAAAAGGAAAGTCACTTTTCTCATTTTTTTTGGACAACTCTTCCAACTAATCTCCCGTTTAGTCATTCTCAATTTTTGGACAAGCTTTCACCACGTTTCAGGACTTTTACGTGGTAATATTAGTGGGGATTGTCAGACTCGTACTGACTAAAACACAAACAGCCTCATTCACATTATCCTCACGAATTTTTGCACAACTTTTTTTTACATAATTAAAAACTATAATCGTCTCCACTGTCCAAGTGCACAGGGTGCTTTTTAGTTTTTAAAAGTCTGACAGAAGGACTGTCAGACTCTGCTCCGCACAGGACGGGACCTGTTATATTTTGACAGAGACACAAAAAAAGGTTAGAGAAGAAGATAAGAACAAGCTTCTATTTCTTCTTCTTCAACCTTTAGCTACACAATGCTAGTAGTTTTTTTTCCAAATCTTGCCACTTTGGGCAGATTTATGAACAAACTTTGTTTCTGCCGATACAAAGAAGCCTTTGCTTAAAAATATTTGCTTTTAATCTTTCAGGACATCCCAAAGTAAAGCTGTTCATTACACAAGGAGGTCTACAGTCAACAGACGAGGCTATCACAGCAGGAGTACCTCTGATTGGTATACCTATGTTAGGTGATCAGTGGTTCAATGTAGAAAAAATTGTCTACCTGAAGATTGGAGCTCAACTGGATCTGGAAACTCTTACTGAAAAACAGTTCAAGAATACTATTACTACTGTTATTGAAGATCCGAGGTTTGTAAATCTATACTAATATTAGTCATTGATCAGCATACACAAACTAGTGTAGCAGTTAGCCATTGATCAATAGATACGGACTGCAATAATAGTCCATGATCAAAACAGATGAACTGCTTTAGCAGTTAGTCAGTTATCAACATATACGGACTGCTCGAGCAGTTAGACATTGATCAAAATACACAGACTGTAGGAGCTGTTCAATACAACTGCAAGAAACTGTCATTGCTAACTTCTCTAGGATTCCAAATGACTTGCTCTGGGAGCAGTTCGACTGCTCCTGCAGTGTACTCGTAGAAGACTGTAGTTTGCCATGCAGACGCAGCTTGAACTAAGCTTGCTTGAAGTTCTTACTAACTGCTTTAATCAGTTCGTGAGATTTTTCTCTTTGACTTGCTTGTCGTTTACCATCTATCCATATCTATCTATAGGTGTGCTATTAAAAAACTTTTTTATCACTGGGTTTTAAATTCAAAAGGACGTTTCAAACTCTAAAACGCTCATAAAAGCTGAAGTCTAATCTAGCTTTTAATGTTTTGATAAAGACAGATAAGAGATTGTAAAATTCAAATTATATAACGAGCGATAGGACATGAAAATTTTATTGAGTTTGAGAATAGGTTGGCTATCAAGTGGCAAAAGTTTTTTATACGACTGCATAAAAAGTGAGTCGGGGGATAGTTCTTTGAAATATTTTTAATAGGTCCCCCGACTAAGAAACGCCTGAGTGTCACAACTCCGAGGATCACCCGGAGGACACGGTGGAGCATACGGTGCAGGACTGCCCCGCTTGGGCAGAGCACCGCCGTGTCCTCACAGAGGCGATAGGCGGAGACCTTTCGCGCCCGGCATTGGTCGAGACGGAATGGGAAGCGGTCGCCTCCTTCTGCGAAGCAGTCCTGCTCGCGAAGGAGGAGGCCGGCCGCGTGAGGGACAGGACATCATCCTCCCATTACCCCAGCCGCAGTGGTAGACGCCCACGTTGACGGACGTCGCTAGACAATCTCCGGCCATCGTAGGCGCGGGCATGCGGGCGGCGAGTAATGGGCAACTCGCTGTCCGACAATGGACCATGCCCGGGTCGACGGCGCGTTGTGTTCCACGCGCGCCTTAAAGAGACAGCGAGTCGCCCATTACTCGCCGCCTGCATGCCCGCGGGGAACACCTAGTGTCATTGTTTTGAAATTTTAGATGGATGAATGTTTGCTAGTTAAACACGTCAGAAAAGGATCTAAAAGCAATTTGGCTCAAAGATATCGCCGTTACCATACTGTATACGTTTTATCCTAGCATTATGTACCGCTGGTTATTGACGGACTAATTAGTTTTTGAAGTGAAAACTTCTTTAGCAGCGTTGTGCACTTTTTTTGGAATGGTTAAAAAATGTTAAACTCGCGTCAGGACACGTGACCTGATCGAAAATTCGTAACACGGCGCAGGGCCCTTGCACGAATGTTCGTGTGCGTTTATTACTTTTCAAGTTTTCACTTCTGCCGGCACTCCCAGAGTGCAACCCGTCGTTTTTTTTTCAGTCATCTTACCTATTATGTGACTGGCTAATATGTACTGTATTCTGTGGCAAGTAGCTCCCGATTTTGATTTTTTATAATATTGGTTCCAGCTTCCGACAAAACATAGAAAAACTGCGCAGCGTGATGAAGGATGAGCCCATGCCTCCCTTGGAGCGCGCTGTGTGGTGGACGGAGCACGTGCTGCGTCACGGCGGCGCGAGACATCTGCGAGCGCCCGCAGCCAACATGTCGTGGGCGCAGTACTTAGAACTAGAACTAGTGCTTACTATACTGTTAGGTCTTTTAGCTATAGTTTTAATATTTTTTACTGCTTTGTTTACTTTGTATAAGTATTTGAGAAGTGGTCCGAGTGTTAAAGTTAAGCGTAATTAGGAAAGGGGTCGAAGCAATATGTTTTGTAAATAAATAATGTCAGTTTAAAGTAATTTGAGATCTCGTCTGAACAATTTACTCTCCCTTAACAGACAAAGTAAGATTAAAGGAAATACTTAGTAAACGTAAGTATACGATTTTTATGAGGGAACAAACAAACATACATACATGCATACGGGTCAAAATCATAACCCTCTTTTTGGCTTTGCCGTAGTTGGGTGAAAAGGATGTGGCTCGATTTATAAATTTATTTATACTAATATTATAAAGAGGTAAATTTGTTTGTTTGTATGTAGTGGGTAATCTCCAGAAGTAATGAATCGATTTAAAAAAAATTTTCACTGGTAGAAAGCTGTATTTGTCCTGAGTGACATTGGCTATACGTGGGGGGGGGGGGGTTAGGAGCGGGCGAATCCGCTGGCAAAGGCTAGTAAGTTATAATAATTATGAAACAAGGTGATATTGAAAATTACGTGACTAGTTTCATAAGAAGTTAGCCTTGTATTTTTATTTCTAAGAAAAACATTAGTGTGCAAGTTTTTACTGTAATTACCGGTTATGTGAGATTAATCGCTAACATCATGCGATACTCGTTTTTATTTGTATGATACTACCTATATAAATCTTTGATTGAAGTTAATGTAGTGAAATTTTAAAAATATTGTTTTATTACTTGTGATGTAATTTTATGAAATTATTAATAAATAATAAATAAATATTCCACAACTATCACACAACGCCATCTAGTCCCAAGCTAAGCAGAGCTTGTGTTATGGGTACTAGACGACTGATAAACATACTTATATATTTCTAAATACATACATATTATAGATAAATTACACCCAGACACAGAACAAATGATCGTGCTCATCACATAAACATTTGTCCTGTGTGGGAATCGAACCCACGACCTCCGGTATAGCAGTCAGGGTCACTAACCACTAGACCAACAGGCCTGTCATTAATAATTATTCACTTACATAATAGTATATTAAATCTATGCTAACATTATTATGGTTGCGGGACTCACGAATTACCGTGACCGCGGAACCGAAAGGACTATTGAAGGACTATTGAAGGGATGATCTGTAATCTGTTTCGCTCTTCCAATCGCATCGCAAATCGCTGTCTAATGTAGCCTCAGCCTAACTGTCAAACTCAAGCAAATATAAACAAAATTTAAATAGGACCATCGCTTCATCTCCTCAAATAGTAAATCAATCATAACATTAATCAGCAAAGCTATCACAAAAAAGGCCTTAAATATTGGCGACGCTTTTTTTTTATCGTGACCACAGACCAAAAAAACGCGTGTCAACTAGGCATTCAAAATTCAACAGACCGATAAGAATTTGGCCGTACATCATAATCAGCACAATACCTAGCCAACTGAAGGTTCGTTTAATTCAGAGATATCAAGTAAATGCGTTCAATTTTCAACCTTATCTCTATAATGGGAGGGGAAACTTTACTCATGAGCGGAAACCGGCGTGGCTTTAATGCTAGCGTGGAAATTATGACCATTGTGATTATTTTTGATGTATGGTAATGAGCGTTTTTTTGGGGAGGTGAAAGGTCAGAGTGTGGAGATGGTAGAATTTGTGGATCGTGGCTTTTGAGTTGTAAAATTAGGGCGAGGATTTTAGTTGTTTGAGCCAGATATTAGCACTTTGAGCTGAGCAACGTTATAATACGTAAAATTTTGATAAACGCTATTTGACACACTGTTTAATCACGTCAGTAAAAAATATGTCTTTCTTCAAAGAACGTGTATTATAACGGCTGAGGATTTTACAAATTCCTTACAAGCTACGTCATCGCGACGTATCACTTTAAATTTTGGGACTGTTACCGCCACTCCAGGTTAGTTTTTTTGTGCACTTTATAAGGCTACTCGCATACATACATTCTAATTGTGCATATCGACGGTAGAAAGCGATTTTGTCGTATCTCGAAAAATGGGAATTTCTTTTTATTTCATTTTTGTATTCAGATAAAAAAAATAATCTTATCAATGTTTTCCTAAGACGTTTTTTTATTATGATACGACGTTGACTTTTTCTTAACTTCTTAACGAATTTTTTAAATAGTTTTTTGGCACTGGTGTAAAGTTCAACTTTTCGAGATAATACAAGATTGCTTTCTTGCGTCGATATATTCAGAGAAAATAGTGCGCCACGCAACAAACATTTGAATACCCAGAAGCTCAGCTGAAAGTGTTAGTATGGATCTTTTATCGCTGAAATGTGGAGATAAGTCTGTAAATATGACGGCGGAGTGGCTGAACGGTCGACTGCTGCGCGGCGTGTCGCGGGGTCGATCCCCGCACAATAACAAATATTTGTATAACCGACATGTAGTTGTCCTGGGTCTGGATGTTTATGAATGTGTGTTTCTATGTTTGTAAACGCACCCACGATACAGGATAAATTCCCAATGAGGAAAAAAGATTTTCAGAAAATAAAAATAGGTACTGTACTTATATGAAACTATGTCGCTAAATTATCATAATATTATAGGTATGTCTTAGCCCCTTTTTTTTTATAAATATTCCACAACTATCACACAACGCCATCTAGTCCCAAGCTAAGCAGAGCTTGTGTTATGGGTATTAGACGACTGATAAACATACTTATATATTTCTAAATACATACATATTATAGATAAATTACACCCAGATACAGAACAAATGATCGTGCTCATCACACAAACATTTGTCCTGGGTGGGAATCGAACCCACGACCTCAGGTATAGCAGTCAAGGTCACTAACCACTAGACCAACAGGCCTAAACTTACCCTTCGTACTGTTACATCCCTACAATACTCCTTTAAGTGCCTAGTCAGCACCACGTCATCAGTCCTATCTAGACTCAGTGCCCTAGCCAGGTAATACCATCAGTTCGGGTTGAGACTCCTACCGGATAGGTCGCAAGCCAGAAAATTGACCAAGTTTCCCTTTTTTTCGTTATATGTGCCCTTTCACTGAAATATAATTAATTAATCTTCGATAATCGTTTTTTTAGGGTTCCGTACGTCTGAATACAAAAACGGAACCCTTATAGGATCACTCGTGTGTCTGTCCGTCCGTCGCTTACAGTCAATTATCTCCGAATCTATTAGACCGATTAAGTTGAAATTTGGTACACATATCAATTCCTGTGACCCAAACACAGAAGTGTGACGTGAGCAGATGAAATCTGTATATGGGGGGTCATTTTTGGGGGGGAAGGGGAAAATTAAAAAAAAATTCTGAAAACTGCATCGTGTGGCATATCAAATGAAAGGTCTTGTTGAGAAGATCTTAAATGTATTTTTTTGTAATTTTAAAATAAATAGTTTCCAAGTTATTCAAGAAAATAGACGAAAATTGACCATTCCCCCCCCCCTTATCTCCGAAACTACTGAACCTAAAATTTTGAAAAAAATACAGAAATTAGTTTTCTCCTTATAGATTATAGGAAAACCTATAAGAAGTCCATGATATTAAAATAACATGGTAAATCACTCAATATTGTGCGTACCAACTTACATTTTTTTTTTAATACGTCATAAATCGTAAACCGCAATTTATCTTTCAAAGTTACAACCAACTTTTATATAATGTTACTTGCTGCTACGGAACCCTTTAAAGGCGAGTCCGACTCTCACTTGGCCGGTTTTTTTAAAGGGATTTCTAAAGTGTGACCGATACCTTACGACTTTGGTACCCATTGACGCGTGCCAATGTACAAACCTCTATGGATTCGTATTGCGATAGTCGCCTGGATACTAAAATCGTAAGGAATCGGAGACTTGTGTCGCCTAGTGTACGAAGGGGCTTATTGTGCCCTGTTCCCTAATAGCCTGTTCACAAGTTTGCTCTTAGCGTTGAACAGAGTGACGGGTGGCTCGAATAATACATTCGTTACTTTATAAGTACGCGAATTCATTACTGACGGCGCTTCGTGGCGTATTTCAAACATTTGATCACACCTCACTGCGGGAGTCAGTTTTTAAGCTATTGCATAGATTTTATCGCGGGCTTTGAGCGCGGCGACCGAATCAAGAAATTCCGTAACGGAAATAACACTGTCACTGTCACATCTGTCATGTCAACGTGAATGAATAAAATTTGAATGAATAAATTTTTTCTTGACGTTGCACTTAATGGACGTGGCTGACCATAGCCTAATTAGTAGAGTAACATCCCATAGAGCAACGATGGGATGATGTTCTCGTTAAATATTCGCGGTGGGCGATATTTTTTTTTTTTTGCATAAATAAAATAAATAAATAATTATGATTGCATAAGTTGATAAAAACTGCTATGCAATAGCTTTACCGCGGCAGTCCTCGAGTGCCACACGCATTATTTGGATATTCCACAGTCCTTCCTATATGTATGGAAAGAGTAACCTGGGAGGGAAGATGAAGGAGATGCAACTGGAATGAAGACCAATTTATGCATAAATTATTTTCTGAACTGACGTAAATTTTCTAATAAAAACCCAGTTGTAAGAACACTATCTCGAAATGTGTCATCATTTTAATTGATTAATAAAAAAACGTGATTTATTGCGAACTTGTTGTTTTAAAAGTGCATCGACCTACTTTTCTACATAAGATAAATAACTGGTTTGATTGCAATATTACACGATTTTATATCGAAGTTTTAAGTAAAATACAATAATGGTATGTCTTTAGTGATAATGACAGTTATTGAGATAATATTCTATCAATATGATTTATTTGCCTTAATGATGTAAAAAGAGTTCACGTGAGGTTATCCTGCTGGGGTCGCGGGACTAACGTATACCGCGATTTCGGAACGTATAGGGCTATTGAAGGACAGTGATAATGACAGTTATTGAGATAATATTCTATCAATATGATTTATTTGCCTTAATGATGTAAAAAGAGTTCACGTGAGGTTATCCTGCTGGGGTCGCGGGACTAACGTATACCGCGATTTCGGAACGTATAGGGCTATTGAAGGACAGTGATAATGACAGTTATTGAGATAATATTCTATCAATATGATTTATTTGCCTTAATGATGTAAAAAGAGTTCACGTGAGGTTATCCTGCTGGGGTCGCGGGACTAACGTATACCGCGATTTCGGAACGTATAGGGCTATTGAAGGACACCGTGGATTTTAGTCAGTACAATTCTGACAGTCCCTCCTGCTCTGCCCGGTTGGGAGGAGTCATTTGATGATTTTACCAGGCTTAAAAAAAGGCAAGAAATATTGGTAGATTTTATGGCTCCTAATAATGTGGTCGCAACGAGACCCTGTCTTCGAACACACAGCGAATGTATATTGACCACTAGCCTTCGCCCGCGACTCCGTCCGCGCGGATGTCGGTCTTCGCGTGGATGGTTTATTTCTCCATTTTGAGTAACTCTGACAATGACATCTTGTAAATATCTATTGGACCCAAATAAGGCTAAGCCTATAATAATTAAGGAGATTCGCGGTTCTACAGAACAACGTCTATGAATAAAACTGAAAAATAAGTTTTTCTTTTCTACGTATTTTTCCAGGATAAAAAGTATCCCATTTTATGCCCAGGATAATAAGGTATAATTATACCAAGTTTCATCGAAATCGAACCGTTAGTTTTCACGTGATGCCTGCACAAACAGACAGACAGACAAAAATTTTTTTAATCACATAATTCGTTTGGTATCGGTCCAGCAACACCCCTCGCTATTTATTTTTTCAATATTTTCAATGTACAGAATTGACCCTTCTACAGATTTATTACATGTATAGATTTCTTAGAACACTTTCTCGCTTCTACTGGGACCACGATCTCAGTACGAAACAACAGTCTTTTATATTAAGTGCGATGGTAAAAGCATGGCGCCTTTATAATATTATTATTGGTTTTGTTTTTATTTACTTTGTGAACTGTCTCGCTTATCTTTACGTTTATTAATTTTATATTAACTTTTGGCCATATTACTTTGACTTTTGACCTCCATGAACCTGAATTAGGTTGATGGCCCATTCCGTTTTGTAAAGAGGAAGTCTGATTTCAGCAGTGGAAGCTTTTTTATATTGTAGTTCTTCTTCTTTGAGGTAAAAATATATGTAGGTATAATTAATAAAGCAAACATGCTACTAAACATCAACCCTCTTACACAGAATTATCTATATATATAAAAGGAGAACTGACTGACTGACATATCAACGTACAGCCGAAACTACTGGGGCTAGGAATGTGAAATTTTGCACACGGCTTCCTATTATAATGTAGGGGAGCACTAAGAAGGGGTTTTTGGAAATTTAACCTTTAAGGGGGTGAAAAGGGGGAATTAGGAAAGTACGTTACCCACGCGGACGAAGTCGCGGGCAAAGTGCTAGTCTATACATATAATAAATCTGTAGAAGGGTCAATTCTGTACATTGAAAATATTGAAAAAATAAATAGCGGGGGGTGTTGCTGCATCGATACCAAACCCAAATATGTGATTAAAAATATTTTTGTCTGTCTGTCTGTATATGCAGGCATCACGTGAAAACTAACGGTTCAATTTCGATGAAACTTGGTATAATTATACCTTATTATCCTGGGAAAATACGTAGAAAAAAAAATATTATTTTTCAGTTTTATTCATAGACGTTGTTCTGTAGAACCGCGAATCTCCTTAATTATTATAGGCTTAGCCGTATTTGGGTCCAATAGATATTTATAAGATGTCATTGTCAGAGTTACTCAAAATGGGGAAATAAACCATCCACGCGAAGACCGACATCCGCGCGGACGGAGTCGCGGGCGGAAGCTAGTTGGAAATATAAAGTTAAAAACTGGCTTCACTCGCTCAACTATATTGACACTGAAGAAATAATTAAATAACACCCCCCGCCCTACACCCATACATACAAACACCCACTCTCATACACCCACACACAAACACATCCTCACACACACACACACAAATACACAGATACAGCATATAGATCTATGTTATATTGTGTTTTTAATGCATATTTTTTCCTCTTGATTTGTTTTTTGTTGCACATTAGTGACCTGAATGGGAGAAGACACTGACTCCTGTAACACAGGCTTTGCCTAACTCAGTAGTCAGGGTTCAACATGAATTGTATGATTGTATTTTAACGTCATTTTTTTTATGTTTGTGGAGGCCACCACCGCTGCACCATTGTGAACCCTACAGATATAGCTTTAGGCTCTGTTAATGATTAATGGCTATTGCTACCGGCTTTGCTGTCAGAACTCGAAAATTATCCCACGGGATGTTCTGGGTAGTACGATACCTGCTGGAAAAACTGCTTGTCACATTTTCAGCCTCTGACCAACCTGTAATCACTGTCAAAGCAAATAAATGACAGCCGGGACCAACAGCATAATCTGCCACATCGACGATGAAGAGTCAATAAATAATAACTGCAAAAACGCAACTTTACAGGAGGCGAAAAAAACGTTTCAAGTCCGTTTAATTATTTTTTTAGTATATTTGATTTTTTAAATGTTTTATATAAACTGACTACAATATTATGCAATCAATGATTTTATTAAAACATTACTGGTTTTTATATAAATTGCAGATATAAGGTATTGTTTCGTTGAATGAAATAAAATGTTGAAATTATAAGATATTAGGTATTGCTAGTGCAGATAGAAGAATTTGTTTCTAAATTTACACAAAAACTTTTTCAAATGATATGATGATAGGTGCACTTATGTGAGAAAAGTGGGCTATAACTAGAAAATTATGTTGTAGATAGATAAGAATATAAATAATAATGATAATGATGTAGAAATAAAAGACAAATATTTGGTAAAATCACTTTAATAATCAGTAATTTACGTAACACAAAGTAAATTTACGTTAATTAACGAAATCACAAAATCAAGAGCCTATAATAACTAGAAGTGCTTTTAAAAATTAACATTAAACATTAAAAAAATATTAAAGACAATAATTATCTTTGATTGCTTAGACAATACCACAAAATAATGTTTTTTTGTTTCTATTCCTTACTCTCTAAAATTTGGCAAGTAAAGGAGATCAAAATAATAAGTAAACCTAAATTGCAGTAGACATTGCGTTATGAATACCTATTTAAAATTAAAAATGGCACATTAATCATGTAAAAATGCACACAACAAAATAAACAATTATCAAAACAAAATTAGGCAAAGAATACAAAACACGTTACACGTTTTCATAATATTGGTCAAGATATTATTTATTCAAATGGCAAGGAATCGTAATATGGATGACAATCAATAGGAAGAACTGTTTTTAATTGTTGTAGATGGTTAAATTTTGTAGCTTTAATTGGTATTCTATTGGAATGTAATTGATTATAGATAATTTCGTTTGTAATTATTTTTGGCCTTTGTGGCAATGGCATCCAGTCTTGATCAAAATTAAGTTTAATTTCAATTGTCATTTTTTCATATTTTATAGCCCTAATATCAACCACGTGTGGATCTCCAACCTTACGACCTGGTCTAATACTTTTGTATACCAAATTTTCTACGGCAGCGTAATCTTTTACAAATTTGTGATCAATTTGTATACACTCGTAAGGATTTGACGCCCGTGCACGCTTTGATAAAGTGACATAGTCACTAGGTAAATGAATTTCATTGTTTTTAATTTGGCGTTCAATAGCACTGTGTACCGAATCACACTCCATTTGAGTGTGGCCCGGTTCCAAAAATTTTTGTATTATAGTTATATTATGTTTATTGCTTAAGTACAGAAGTGCGTTTGATAGTATAGCATTACGGTTTTGGTATGTGCAACCATCTGAAAATATTATAATAGGCAATTTTAAGTTTACGCAATGTTTTTCTAAGTAGTTAATTATAAAGGATACAAAAGTATTAGAGGTCAGATCAGCTGCTGTCTCGTCAAACCAATAACATGTACAGTGTTTATTTACCACATTATACATGGTGAAGTTATGTACAGTTAGTTTTGTTTTGAAATATAATGAGCTTGCATTTAGGAATGGACAAACCTTGACAGCTTCAAGATCCATTGTCAGTAATATTAATCCACCTAAAGCAGCTTTCTTTTTGTCATCTTCTTTTTCTTTTCGTGCTCTATCCTTTTTAATTAGATGAATTTGATAATCAGCTTCGTTCAAATTACCTACTTTGTGACTAGAACAAACATCGCACATATCTTTTTTAAGAGTGTAAAGTGAAAAATTATTTTTATGAAAATATTTTTCAAAACTATATCTTGAGACTTGTTCCAGTTGATTTTCAGTACAGTAATTTTTGAACGCCTTAAATAAATCAGTAAGAGACCGGTAAATCGGCTCCAAGAATAATTTTGTTGTATCTTTTCGTGCATAATGAGATGGTAACTTTGGTAGGTTATCAAAAAATGAAACCAATGCCATCATTTTATCATTTTCTGGATTTGGTTGTGGACAACGGCGCAATGACTTATTCATTTCTTGATTTGGAGTCATTCCAAACTCACCAGCTTTCGTCCACGAGTACACCGTAAACGATCCCAAGGAAAGCGAGTTTAAAAACATTAATTTACATTACTTGCACTTTTTTAGATCCGTCACATGTTATAGGTAAATAATAAATTGCAGATTCTGTGCGTCTGGAGTTACCATTCTTATTCGTCTTTCTTGCCGTATCAGTTCGTTGTACCAGAGACTTTACGTAAATTTTGCGCTGATCCCAGTTTAATTGTTTCCAAAAATATGTATGAATTTCTTGTCTACATTCTTCGCTTATCTCATTACATCCTCTTAATTTACTTTTTTTACAATATTCAGACTTACATCTCTCTCCCAATCTCCTAGCATTCCTTAACGTATCCTGTTTAAACTTTCCGTTTGCGGGTCTAGAATATCCCAAAAAATCCTCACCTTTCATTCTACGTATTTTTGCCAGATTTCTTTTCCAATGCTTAGGTTCAGCTATGTGCCGCCGCTTTCGACATTGGTTCATGTTACCAAATTCTATTTCAGATTCTGATGAATTATCACGGGCATGGTTTGGAGGGTGGTAATCATTCTCTCTACTCGCATCTGTTTCAACTAAATTATCTGTATCATCAACTGTAAAGCTTAACAAAATCGAAGGACTATCACGATCACTCATGGCAACATAATTCTGATCTGTTAACATAGGATCAGACTGAACCTTTCTAAGGCTTTTAATTGTATTACTATCTTTTGTGAGATCCGAAAGCGACCAGGATCTGACAAGGCTGTACGAGCGAACGCACGGCAAATTTGAAATACAATTAATCAAATTTATGTCATAATCAGTAGCCTGAAGGTAATTTGACTCCAGCACACGCGACACTTCGATATCCAGGTCACGGTGGCTAGGTTTGAGAGTATTAGATGTAGAAGCTGTAGGCTCTAGATCACTTAACTGTATTAAACTTGACAGGTTATCTTCGTGGTCAAGGTAACTGGGGCCAGGATCATTAGAAATGTTTTTATTGTGCATCTGACTATCCAAACTCAGCAAGCTGCAGTCTGACCGATCAGAATTATAATGCTCGGGGAGCTAAAACAATAATAACAGAAAGTACTTAATATCACGCCTTTTAAAATTTTAGAACATGTTGTAACGAATTAATGGAACATTATGTGATCGCCCCTATCTGACCCTAAGAGCTGTTGTTTAAGAGTATAAAAATAAGCAAAGAAAATTTGAAACTAAACCCTATCTGTCTGACCAGTATTGAAATAAAAGGAGAACTTACAAGCTGATGATTGTTTCCAAAAATATCTTCGTATTCCTGTTCTGTGGGGTGTCTCAAATTGGTAACACTTGTATTATTGAGATTTTCCAAAATCTTTCTTCCCCGCAAGCCTTGATACAAACGGTTACTTCGTGACATTGTCCTAAAAAATTTTTAATTAAATTATTTTTAAGTGATAACTCCATATTTTTTAATTATTTGCTACACACTTTGAAACAATAACATCTAACTGCATTAAAGTGCCATTTTAATAATAAATTATCACTTTACTTACCTATTAAAGTCTGTAAAAGCCGTATGTTTCGAATTTACACTAAAAAAATTTGTTTATCCTCCAAAAACCACATTAATAAAAACTTTTAACCAACTTCACTTCTTCTGTTAAACACAGAAACAAACGAAATGAACGATTGGTGGCGGTGTCGTCGCTGTCATGTCGTGTTTTGTATACCCCTCTCTTTCTCTCTCTTTGCTAACGGACCGGCGCACTATGGGCCACATCCGTGCGTACCGTCTCAAAAATAGGTTTTGGTAATGTTCGATATTGAATATTTCGTTAATGCACATGTCTAACTAAATGTCCAATGCATATTACGTAGTAGTTAAAATCCATTATTTATTGATTTTTACTATTAGACTAAGGCTTGCAAGTTGACGGTTAAAAATATGAGAATAATGTAGAACACAATTCCTCCAGTTCACATGATCTTATTTTCATTAATTTCACAGCAAATGTATAAGTGTGATATATGGTTAGAATCGTTAGGAAGTACTCTAATTAAAAATAATTTAAGTGAAGCTTTTTGTGCAAACTGGAAAGGTATAGAACTTTTATTTTGGGGCCTGATATTTTAACCTAATTAGAAACTTCAAATAGACTTTTGACAGTTAGCCGTGTCTGCCCATGACGTAATTTTGGTAGTGTTACATAGAGCAACTTATACAGAAGTCAGGGCAAAAAAAAAATTCTGCCCGAATCTGCCCCCCTTCAAATGAATCAAAAATTACAGATGGAGGGAAAATACAAAATATTTCAAAAAATATTTTAAGTTGTGATAGATGAGATTTTTGGACAATTATATTATTTTTTACCTCTAATTCTTCAATAACGTACTATCTATTTACCAAAAATTTAGGTAAGGTGGGAGTAATGGGTAATGTCTTATTTTTTTTTATCTTCAAGACAGATGTGGTTAATGTTTTATTATCACTGTGTGAATTACAAGTTTCTCATGTAGGGAGGAAATGGTGGTTAAAGTTGATATTGTACATTATATCAGCACTACTAACCAACTTTCTTGATAGTGGTTAAGAACGTGATAATGACAAAAATGTTTCGCACGGTACTTAGTATAAAAGTAATTGATTTACGTTGTCATTTACCAGTACTTTAGTGTGCTATGACATAATAATTATAGTCTTCACTATCCTCATTAAAAAAAGTTAGAAGTTTACGTATACAACAAAATGAGTGAATTTGTTTTACCTCTGCGAGTATTATGCGAATTTTTCATTGACCATGGAACGAAATCAGAAGATATTCAAAAATACTTAGAAGAACAACACCATTTGTCGTCTGAAAAAAGTGAGTTAGTTCTAAGAGGTATTCAAAAATCACTTATAACAGCTTTTAACGATCGGTGGGCCAAATCTAACCGAACTAAAGAACGTTTTTATAGTAAAAATACAACGTGGTTGGACGGTGAATTAAGGGTCAAATTCGAAGAAATACCGATGGATACACCTACAACATCTGGAGAACGTGGACGACCACCAAAGTCTTATGAAGATCTATCAGAAAAATCGAAAAAAAGGAAGAATATGGAATTAGTACAAGAATATGGACTCGAGTATATACATAATGCATACGTTCAAGGATTGCGTTCTGAAGGAGAATTCGAAGAAGCTACTGTTGTTTCAATGATAAGGAATGTTGATAGAAATGAAAAAAGGATCATGAAGGAAAAATTGTTACATGAAAGTCGCAATGAAATATATTTTACGGCAGATGAAGCTTTAAGTATTTTTGCAGATTTAGATCTTTCGAAATCACAATACGGATTACTCCGAGCAAGTCTGATTAACAAAAACTTCGATATATTGCCATCATACAATATATTGACGAATGCTAAAAAACTGTGTTATCCTCCACCATCCAGCATTGAAATTACCGATACATATGCTAGAGTAAATCTACAAGATTTACTGGATCACACTACTGCTCGCATTTTGAAGATTGACAATGTGTACGTCCCGACAAGAATGTCTCTTATACTGTTTACCAAGTGGGGATGTGATGGTTCATCGGGACAAAGTGAGTATAAACAAGTTTTAACAGATGAGAATGACTTAGTCTCAGATGCAAATTTATTTATAGCGTCTTTGGTACCGATAAAGCTGACTGACGCAGAAACGAATGAAGTTATTTGGAAAAATCCGGCTTGTTCTTCTATTCGTTATTGCCGACCAATCCTGATGGAATTTGCTAAAGAAACCCCTGAGAAAACCCGATCGGTCGTTGGTAACATTAGGGGTCAAATTGAAAATTTGCGAACTTCAAAGATACACAAGGATGAACAGGTCATTGAAATAAGGCACGAGCTATTCCTAACTATGGTGGATGGAAAAGTTACACAAGTTTTAACTGACACAAGTTCTGGAGCTGTGTGTACAGTGTGTGGGGCTAAACCAAGCGAAATGAATAATTTGGAGAAGATTGAATCAAAGCCAGATAATATAAATGCATACGAATACGGTTTGTCTACGTTGCATGCGTGGATCAGGTGCATGGAGTTAATTTTACATATTTCATATAACCTTTCATTTAAAAAATGGGCTGCGAGATCTCCGGAAGATAAAAAAAGCAAAGAAGACAAGAAAAAGCTTGTACAAAGTTTATTTAGAATCCGAATGGGATTGCACGTTGATAAGCCTCGACAAGGAAGTGGAAACAGCAATGACGGCAATACAGCTCGGCGTTTTTTTGTGAACTACTCTTGCGCTTCGGAAATAACAGGAGTTGACGAGGAACTTATTAAAAGGTTCTATGTTATTCTCCAGACTTTGGCATCCGGTATTGCTGTAAATCCAGAAAAATTTGGTGAATATACTCGCACAACCGCACAACTGTACGTAACAAAATATATGTGGTATAATATGCCTTCTTCAGTACATAAAATCTTAATACATGGGGAAAGTATAATTAGACATTTTGCTGTTCTGCCTATTGGTAATTTATCTGAAGATGCCCAAGAATCTCGAAACAAAGATTACAAAAAATTCAGATTGTTTCACGCAAGAAAATGCTCTAGATCAGCAACGAATCAAGACGTTTTTCATGGTCTCCTATTTACATCAGATCCTTATCTATCAAGTATCAGAAAACCATCAGTGACTATTTCCAAGGAATTGTTAGACGAAGCCAAGAACCTCTTAGATATTTAAGTAGAAGTAGGTGTTACATTAATTTAAAACATATATTTTTGGAATTAATTATTATATAATATGTGTTATTTAATGATTTATATATAATAAAAAATTATGTTATACAGTAGTAATATCATAAACTGTAAAATTGTAATAGAATAAGCTAAACAAAGTATGGTTTAATATGAAAAAAAAAAAAACTATTTTTGTTTTATTTTTTAAATATTTAAAATTCAACATTTGACAAAAAATGTTTCATAATTGGATTGTGTATACATTCGAGATACTGCGTGCCAAATTTTAGCTTTTTATTTCAATTAACATAAAAGTTACAGATTTTTGAGACGGTACGCACGGATCTGGCCCATAGTGCGGCGACGCATCGACAGGTTGCTACCTGTCAGCTCAGTACACTTGGTTGGTACAACAATCACAAGCGGATGCGTCTTTGCGTAGATAGTATCTATTGCCATCGTAAATGACGTAACACCACTTAGTATATATTGCAATAATTGTTTATCTTGCAAAATTAATAAGAAACAGACCTAAGATCTTTGTCAGCATGTGTATTACTCTATTCTACAATAAATAATGCAATAAAACAAAAATGGCCAAAATGTTAGATATTATATATTGCCTCTTCATCGTCGACATGCTGATAATAACAATTATTCCGTCCGCAAAAAGACATTTAGGTGCAAAATATTGAGGCAATATTTTTGGCAGGCGCCGTATATTTTTATTGAGTACAATCAATTTTTTTTTTGCAGTTTATGAGCTCTTTTTATTGCAGTAAAAATAAATGTGGAACGTCCTTTTTGTCCACTTTATTGCAGCGTGATCAATACGATAATCTATCTAGGCTTTTGAAAATAATTTTGAGGTTGGATTCCAGTTAAGCTGGATTCAGATTAAATGTCAGTATTTTGTACTAGTTAGTAGTTTGGTAATTATCCCACCGAAACGTTATAACATATAACGGGATATAACATATTCAGGTCATTAACTTTAATTATATATATATACTAGCTTTTGCCCGCGACTTCGTTCGCGTAGAATAGTGACTTCCGGCAGATTTTTTTTTTGTAATAAAAACTATCCTGTGTCCTTTCTCAAGTTCCAAACTATGTCTGTACCAAATTTTAAACAAATCGGTTCAGTTGTTTAGGCGTGAAGAAAAGACAGACAGACAGACAGAGTTACCTTCGCATTTATAATATTAGTTTGGATATATATATATATATTTTTAAACACTGCCCCACAAAAGGAATTTCTTCCTGTATCGTGTCTTTACAAACATAGAAACTCACATACACAAACACCCAGACCCGGATCAACTACTTGCAGATCATACTAATATTTGTTCCGTGCGGGGATCGAACCCGCGACACGCTGCGGAGCAGTCGACCACTCGACCACTGCGCCAACCGTCTCGTCAAATCTGAGCAGTACATACATATTCACGTCCTTTTCTCATGGGGATAGGCAGAGACTACAGATCGCCACCTGAATACTAAATGTCATTAAAATGCGTTCAGTGCTTTTTGGGCAAGGAGGACGTAAGTTGGTAAGAGTAACATACATCCATACTTCCGCATCAACTATTGCATTTATAATACTTAATCATCATCATCTCAGCCATAGGACGTCCACTGCTGAACATAGGCCTCCCCTTTAGATCTCCACATATACCGGTTGGAAGCGACCTGCATCCATCGTCTTCCGGCGACCTTTATAAGGTCGTCTGTCCACCTTGTTGGTGGACGTCCTACGCTGCGCTTGCTAGTCCTTGGTCTCCACTCTAGTACTTTTCGACCCCATCGGCCATCTGCTCTGCGAGCAATATGGCCTGCCCATTGCCACTTCAGCTTGCTAATCCGGTGGGCTATGTCGGTGACTTTAGTTCGTCTACGGATATCCTCATTTCGGATTCGATCACGTAGAGAAACACCGAGCATAGCCCTCTCCATAGCTCGTTGAGCGACTTTGAGCTTTGAGATGAGGCCGATAGTGAAAGACCATATAATACTTAATAGGGAGATGTTAATCCAGGCTATACTGTAAACTCCCTGTGAAGGTGCCAATTTTCATCAAAATTCGTGCAGTTGTTTTGTGTCCTAATAAATCCATTCATGCATTCACCTCATTTATATTGTGTGGTTAGTCAAATAATCGTTATATCTTTCATTTTATGTAAACCCTATGGTTATGTCAGTGGCGAAGCGAGACTGAATCTAGGACGGGGCAAAACGCATCTGCGAGGCCCTTGACTTTCAGGAAGAAAAATATTACTTGCCTCCGCTGCTCGCATGAGAACCCCTTACAGTGGACACCATAAATATTTATGTTGTTTTTATTTCTTTGACGGGGCCCCCTCTTGAGGGCCAAAGCCGCAGTGGTAGACGCCCACGGCGACGGACGTCGGCAGAAGATCTGCGGCCACCGTAGGCGCGGGCATGCGGGCAGCGAGTAATGGGCAACTCACTGTCCGACCATGGACCATGCCCGGGTCGACGGCGCGTTGTGTTCCACGCGCGCCTCAAAGAGTGTCAGCAAAATGACGGGGCCAAAGCCTGCCGGGGTCGCGGGACTTACGAATTACCGTGACCTTGGAACGTAAAGGAAACTATTGAAGGACATTGTGGATTTTAGCCAGTACGAGTCTGACAGTCCCTTCCGCTCTACCCTGGGTGGGAGGACTCGTTTGATGATTTTACCAGGTAAAAAAAAAAGTAGAAGTAAAGTTGTGCTGCTTTTATGACTGATGTCTTTAACTTGTGATCGCAGTTGTCAAGAATGTTTTTTTTCTCTTAGCGTGAGGCCCCTTCAGGTGCGAGGCCGGGGTCTAGGGTCCGCTAAGCCCTCGCCTAGCTACGCCACTGGGTCCAGTTTCTAGGCCACACTATCCAATTAACAACATTTTAATTTAATAAGTATATTTTAATTTTCTGACCTTACCAAAATTAGGACGAAAAATACGCTGTAAAACACCTCACTTTTTGTTACAAAATTGTAAATTAAGATTCAACTTTATTCTTAACGGCAAAAGAAACTTTTTTAAGTGGGAACTCTTGCCAAGTGATACCCGAAGGATATTGCGGTAAAAACTTTGAATCACCCTTGTTAAAATAACCTTAACTTGGGTATAAGTTGAATTTAAACTGATAGTTTTGTACCTGAAGTTACTGCGTAGGTACTTATTTATGTAAACGTGAAGATATTTTATAGAAATAAGTTATAGAGTCTTGGACTAGCTGTAAGTACCCATTTTTAATCTTAAATCATAATAATATTAATACTGTAAAATCTGGATGTAGTGTCTTCACTATATCCGGATTCTAGGGGAACAGTGTATTAGACGGGGACGCGAGGTTTGATGGGAAATCACACACTTAAGGCAAACTTAACACAATACTAAAAACTCAAAACTCACGGAAAACGTAGATAATATCAACAAACAAATTGTTACTATTTCGAAACACGAAAACTACCGAAGCGCAAACATTTTCTAGTTAATATTATGTGGTCGCGGGACTGTACGAATTACCGTGACCCCGGTAGTTAGTCAGTATGAGTCTGACAGTCTCTCCCGCTCTGCCCTGGGTGGGAGGATTCATTTGAAAATTTTACAACGATAAAAAAAAAAGTTAATATTATGTACACTTTTTTTAGACTTATTTCCTCATCATCATCATGAACATACGCCTCCCCCTTAGACCGTCACGCCGAACGACGATTCGTCACTTGCATCCATCGGTTGCCCGCGACTCTCACGATGTCATCGGTCCACCTAGTGGGAGGCCTGCCTACGCTGCGTATTCCGGTCCGTAGTCGCCACTCGAGAACTTTTCTTTCCCATCGGTTATCAGTTCTACGAGCGATGTGGCCTGCCCATTGCCACTTCAACTTGAAAAATTTAAAAATCAAATCCTAATAAGAAAGTATTCCTCGCTGAAATATGTTTTCAGTAGATTTCGATTAGTAATACCTGAAAACAAAACTCGCTCGTTAAAAGAAATGATACAATATTTTACCATCCAATTATTCAAAGTTCAGAACTAAGTTCACGAGGTAATTTCCCTAAAGTTTTTGGCGAAATAAATTGGATTCTTTTGTCTTCCAAGATTTTTGAAGTGAAAACTTCTTTAGCGGCGTTGAGCACTTTTCTGTAATGGGTATAAAATCTTAAACTCGCGTCAGGACACGTGACCCTGACCGAAAAAGCGTAGGACGGCGCAGGGCGCTTGCGTGAATGTTCGTGTGACGTTGCTAGGTAACATTGTTTATAAAAAATGTACGTCACATTGGAAAATTATTGAAATAAAAAGTCAACCATTTTTGCGAGTTTTACTAAAATCTGTTCACAAGATATTTCCAACAATTACAATTCAAGTTTTCACTTCTGCCGGCACTCCCAGAGTGCAACCCGTCGTTTTTTTTATTTTAGGTCTTACTTACATAATCTTAGTTTTGAAATTGAAGTTTGGTAATCTATGTTTCACGCCACGTTTACGTGGTTTATTAAGAAATAGAAGGCTCTAACGTGCATTCAACATTTCATCACCCGCTGCGCCATTTTCGATTGGAATAAAAAGTATCTTTTAACGTGGATTAAGCTTTTTTACCCGACTACGGTAAAGCCAAAAGGAGAGTTATAATTTTGACCGGTATGTTTGTTCCCTCATAACTCCCAAACTACAATAAGGTGTCGTTAGAAGCGTCTCAGATGTTTGCTGGTTGTAGGGTGACGTGACGCCAAATCTAACATGGCGCCCTGTAGACGATGTAAAGTCGTAACCGAAAAAAAACGACGGGTTGCACTCTGGGAGTGCCGGTAGAAGTGAAAACTTGAATAGTAATATAAACACACACAAACATTCGCGCAAGCGCCCTGCGCCGTCTTACGAATTTTCGATCAGGTCACGTGTCCTGACACGAGTTTAACATTTTTTACCCATTCCAAAAAAGTGCATAACGCCGTTAAAGAAGTTTTCGCTTCAATAAGTTAAAAATTTCTAAAACCCGACTTTCGAAGATTTACCGTGGATTTTAGTCAGTACAAGTCTGACAGTCCCTTTTGGAACCTTTACTTTGGGTGGAAGGACCAATTCGATGATGTTACCACGATGAAAAAAAAATTACATTATTGTTCACTAGCTTCCGCCCGCGACTCCGTCCGCGCGGATGTCGGTCTTCGCGTGGATGGTTTATTACTCCATTTTGAGTAACTCTGACAATGACATCTTAATATCTATTGGACTCAAATACGGCTAATCCGACTTTCGGCGTTACAGGTTACGGCGCTGAATCCACTGCGGGTAATGCAACGTGTGTTCGCGGTTCTACAGAACAACGTCTATGAATAAAACTGAAAAATAAGATATTTTTTTCTATGTATTCTTCCAGGATAAAAAGTATCCCATTTTATGTCCAGGATAATAAGGTATAATTATACCAAGTTTCATCGAAATCGAACCGTTAGTTTTCACGTGATGCCTGCATATACAGACAGACAGACAGACAGACAGACATACATATTTTTTTTAAATCACATATTTGGGTTTGGTATCGATCCAGCAACACCCCCCGCTATTTATTTTTTCAATATTTTCAATGTACAGAATTGACCCTTCTACAGATTTATTATATGTATAGATTACTTTTTCTTGTGCACATAGTAGGTGATTGTTGAAACGGGTTACTAATGAGTAGTTTAATCACCTACTATGTAACTATTTTAATGCAGGTTTCTGTTCAGTAAATACTTTTAAATGTTAATTAATCGCACTCCAGTTGTTAGTCGTAAGAAAGTTTTAATCACGGTTCGAAGATTTGTTTCTGTTGTCTTTATGTTACTACTTTTTTTTTAAATGCAAAAGTTCTCGAGAGGATGGATGGATGAATATTTGCTGTTTTTAACGCAAGAAGGTTTCAATGAATTTGGAAAGGAATGAAATCAGGCATAGGGGAACAGTGTATAAGACGGGGACGCGAGGTATGATGGGAAATCACACACTTAAGGCAAACTTAACATAATATTAACGTAGTTCAAGAGCCAAAAAGACACCATTTGTTAATGGCCGCTTGTAAATGACGTCCTGATGACGTTTGCGCTACGTTAGTGTTGTGTTAAGTAGGTATGCCTAAAGAGTGTATGTCCCCATTATACCTCGCGTCCCCGTCTTAAACACTGTTCCCCTACTGGAAGTTTAAAACCTAAGAAAACACGTGGAAATACCCCGTATAACCCAATCTCAAATCTTGTGGGATCGTTACCAAACTTTGTTTTCTTTACGTGTAAAATTATCAAAGTCCTCCCACCCAGAGTAGGACGGGAAAGACTGTCACACTTGTACTGACTTAAATTGCCAGTGACCTTCAATAGCCCTTTACGTTCTGGGGCCACGGTTACTTGTTAAGACAGTCCGGCGAGCCCGGACCAAACTCTGCATGGAACAAGCCGCAGAAATGAGCTAGTACATTCATAATTCCTATGTTACATTCTTATGAAACGTTATACTACGGTGGAATTTACATTCATAGGTCTCTAGACAGGTTCAGAATCCAGCTCGATGGCCTAATTCTCAAAATTGATAATTTATTATATATATTTTTTTGCAACTGGGAGGATAATTATTCTTTTAAATCAAATTGTAGCCCATGGACCCAGACTTGTATTATATTATCAACCGAAAACAACCTCTTTTTCCAGTATATCTCAGAGGAGCTCATGGCTAAATAATTACAGGCGCACAGGCCGATCTTCTGGGTTAAGCCGCGCTTGCCGAGGTTGATCTGTGGATAGGTGACCATCTGTCAAAGCGCGTTTCCTCCGTGGCTCGGCAAGCACGTAAAATCGCTGGTCCCGGCTATCATTTGTATATCTTTGAAAAAAAAAAAAAAAACAAAGTCGTTACTGTTAGTGAGAAACTCTAAAAGTCTGACAACCAGTCTTACCTTGGGGTATTGTATTACCCAGTTACTGGGTTGTGGAAATACGATAGGTGGTCGCTCCATGTAAATGCTGATATTCAGCTGCATCTGGTTTGAAGCTGTAGATTTTATGTCCAGCAACAAAATAAACAAGCTACAATGGAAACAGCATCCTCGTTTAAGAGCTCAAGCAAAAGCTTTAGATTCTAGCTTAATGAATTTGTGTCCATTTTGTAAGCCAGCGAAAAACATTGTCGAGTTAATGTTAGGGGTAACAAACTTTTGGGACATGTGCTTGATAAAAGATATAATTAGGTAAGGAACAGGAAGTTTGTGCGCAGTATATCACGTATGCTTAAACATGAATGTGCGGACTCGTTATTGGCAGTATTTGATGATATGGCGGTCTTATACTAGTTGAGAAAGCGTGTCAAATTATTTGTATCTCCTGTGGTCCAAAATCATTCGTAAGGAATAGGTTTCGTCCATCACTTTTAAGTCCAGGACCTCACACTGCTGGTAATTATGTTTATTTATTGATTTGTAAAGGATCTTTTACGTTTGACTCATAGTAGACCCTTTGGGTAATAATTTTCACACAATATCGGTCGTCAAAACGGAAAACTCCTCAATGTTTGACAGAGTACGCATCACGACTCAAGTCTTGCGGAAAATTCGTAGTACTAATATTTTAAATGCAATTTAATTTAATGGCATAGATACTAGCGCCACGTCAAAAGGAATTCAGTCGTAGCACGGACAAAATATTTTTTTAAACTATTTCAAAAAAAAAAGAATGTGTTCGTTTCGAATTATTCCGTTCATATCCAAGGGTTTACCATCCCCATGGAAGCCATTATTTGTGGCATTTCCTCCTATACAAAGGGTGCTGTCGGGGTATACACAATGTTGCGGTCAGCTACCGAAATGTAATTCTTTCTGTTGTCTGTTGTTCTAAGTTATGGGGGACCGAATCTCTTTTGATTTTGTTCCGTTCAAGAGGAGTTTGTTTTGATATTATTAATTCTTATTTCTGGAAAATATCAGAAAATGAGCTAATTACGGAGAAGTGAAAATAATTAGAATGTCTGTGCCTTTACAATAGTAAAGGCATCGGACATTCTATCGCATCGACAGACTACGTTATGGCGATTTTGTTCATATTGTAATCCTTACTTCCTTTATTAATTCCAAATTGACGTCACGACGTGCTTTGTAAAATTCTGGTACATTTTTCACTATCAGAACTTTACAAGGCACATGATGTGCAACGTGGATCTTAAACATTCCGGTCTCCACTCGTCACCTTTTGTCTGGGTTCGAACATGCGACTTGTAACTCAAAAGTTGCGGTACCCTACCATTGAACCAGCACTGCCTGCTTTAAACACAATATTTCTTCAATCCCATCTCAACTGGCTTATAAACCCAGTAACAATTTCCCACATAATATTTAATTGGTCTAAAATCCTGCACAAAGTTACGTTACTGAGATAACTATGCGTACCACATGTTACGCAGTACAAAGTTTGGAACACATCATTTATTAGGCACGCCCTTGGAGAACGCATCTGGGTTTAGACAGGGCCGTCATTAAACTAGCGAAAGGCCCCCTTTTTTTTAGCTTGGTGAAATTATCAAATGAGTGCTCCCACCCAGGGCAGAGCGGGAGGGACTGACAGACTCGTACTGACTAAAATCCATGGTCTCCTTCAATAGCCCTTTACGTTCCGGGGTCACGGTAATTCTTGAGTCCCGCGACCCCGGCAGACTTTGGCCCTCTAGACGGGGTCCCCGTCATTTTGCTGACACTCATTGAGGCGCGCGTAGAACACAACGCGCCGTCGACCCGGGAGTGAAAGGCCCTGGGAATTTTAAGACTGTAAGGCCCATGTAAGGTGCAAAATGCAATCAAGCAGTTTTTTTTGTGAGTTTAACGTCTTGTGCCACAGTTAATAAAGCCTCTAAAAACCGCACAGGCAGGATGCCAGAATAGCAGGGCCCTCAGGCAATGTTAGTTGGGGTAGATATATTTTTTTTTTCAATGTATATTTCAAAAACCAACAATTATTTTTGCGAATGAAAATATCAATAAAACTAATAATAGAAAGAAAAATACTGGTGTTCATTTCCCGTTGTATAAATGTTAGCACGCAACGTAGTGGTTACAAATTAAATTAGCTTGGTATTAACAATGTTAGCAGTGGGTTTTGAATTTATACTTTATTTATATTGGAGGTGGCTGCAATTTTTGTTACAAAAAACATTTAGCGGTAGACTTATTTTTTTAAATTGAATGATGAAATATGTCCTTAGGACATGAAAAGCGAATAACAAAAGGAATTTAAAAGCTAGATGTGAGTGGAAACGCGCTAGGAAGGCCTACACTGAACTTATTGGTGAGGAGTTTCTGAACAACCTGGTGCGTACCTAGTACCTACTTGCAATGCTTGTATGATCCTTTGTACAGAGAATGAGGTGAAAAAAGTATGTTTTTTGTAAAAGACGTAGGAAGTGGCGTTTCGTGGTTTCTGCCTAAACCCCATGTTATGTTATATATGTTACATATTTGGAAGAAGTCGTAAAGGACTTCAACCAAAATGGGCTAACCGGTGAACAACTGTATTGGGAAAAAAGAAATTCATAAATAATTCAGTAATGATATTTAGTAAACATTGGTTTCTTTCGGGAGTGTCAAAATCGATAATATTAAAAACGAATTAAAAAGATTTATAATTGATTATTTTGGTTGTGTATGGTGACAGTTGCTGTGCAGCGTGCCGGATGCATTGAGTTAGGGTTGCCAAAATAAAAACCCAGAAAAGCCCAAACGCCATACAAAGTGGTTGATGTCCTTTATGTATGTATGTGAATAATCCGAGAAGAACGAAATACAGAGTGGGTCCCATTTTTTTTTTTTTGACCAGTCAAATTATATGCACCGCCATCAAAAACGATTACATAAGAAACATTATCGCAATCTTTTCCATACTATTCATAAAAAAAAACCAACATACCCTTAAAAACTAACTTCCCCTATCCGAAAGAACTCAGCCCATTATTGTTCGTTTTTATTTTAACATCAACACGAATATACAAAACCTTAAAATAAGAAAAGATTAAGAGATAAGGCTCCATAGCTTCAAGCAATTTTGTGCCTTAGTATTCACTACAACGATGCGTCCAAGTGTCCATTTTGCTTCGAAACATAAATTTTTATGCTTCTCTTATAGTTGAAAAATATATTCAGGGTTCTTGCTGTTTTATAAGTGAAAAAAAATAACTTATTGGGTTATACATAGTTGTTTAGGTTTTTAGTTTTGTTACATTTGTTCCTGTTTAAAGAATGTGGACGTTACAGACATAAGAATATGTTTGATTCTTCTGTCATTTATATTTTGTTAGTGGCAACCCAATATTATCGTGATAAAATCATTAAATGAGTTCTCCCGCCCGGAGCGGGAAGGGAAGGACTGTCAGACTTGTAATTGTTCCTTCAATAGGTCGTTACGTTCCAGGGTTACGGTTACCTGATAGGTAAGACAGTAGTAGGGTAGTGTATAAGACGGGGACGTGAGGCATAATAGGGACATACACTCTTTAGGCATACTTAACACAACACTAACGTAGCGCAAGCGCCATCAGGACATTTGCAAGCCGCTATTAACAAATGGCGTCCTGTTGGCGCTTGCGCTACGGTAGTATTGTGTTAAGTTTGCCTTAAGTGTGTGATTTCCCATCATACATCGTGTCCCCGTCTTATACTCTGTTCCCCTAGTGGTAGGAGTAAGATGCAAGATGCATTTTCTGCGAAGATTTCTAGGGAGTGTCGTCAAGATAGCACAGAGTTCATTTTACTGAACAAACTTTAACTAGTTTAGATTCAAATAACGATAACAATCTTCCGCTTATGTAAAATTGATTCTATAATATGATATTTTGAACTTTGTTTCAACTTTGATATCTTACGACTATTATAAAGTTTATTAAAAATAAAAATAGGATGGATACTCGTATTATTGAACTAGCACTCCGCTCGCGACTTCGTCTGTGCGAATTTCGAACTTTGCTTTAGGCAAAGTAAGTCTTTATGGGACACTTTTGGAAAATCTAAATCAATATCTAAAATAATTCTATCAATCCCAAAAACAATCCATTAGGTGTCGAATTTCGCAAAATCCCATCTTAGTGAGCTCCTACAAACCAAAAAATAACCCACATGCAAAATTTGAGACTACCTACCACTTGTAGTATGTGACGGGTCACCCTGTAGAGGGCCAAAGCCTGCCGGTGTTGCGGGACTCACGAATTACCGTGACCCCGGTACGTGGGCTATTGAAGGACACCGTGGATTTTAGTCAGTACGAGTCTGACAGTACCTCCCGCTCTGCCCTGGGTGGGGAGGACATGTGATGATTTTACCACGTATTTTGTTCTATCGATTTAATCCGATCAAATCAAATATTTCTGCAGCTTCGACTTCAAAAATATGTGGATCCTAACAACACCCAAGCTCAAACTAATAAATTTTAAATTCTCAATGCACCTGCAATATAATAGTTATAATAATCTTTCTATCCCTTTCACGACCAACGATAATCTCAACGAAAGAAGGAGAAAGATATAGGAATATAACTCCCGATAAATCCTGCTCAAGTGAGAGGCCACTGGAAAATAACGAGCCTCTAAATTCTCTGTGAGATGGGTTCAGTATGATGAAATACGGACGAATGCTTTGGCAATCTGGTCTAAAATATTCAGCTTTTGCACGACGCTGTTAACGCGTGTTTAGAGCGTCTTTGTAGCGATGTATCAGCGCGTTTATAGTGATGCAGACGTGTACAAAGATAGAAACGTGATATCGGTTGTGCGATTGACAAAACTCCGTCCTACGCGCGTATTAAGCGCATAAAATATTGTGGTTTACATTGCCTTTTAGTCCTCGTTTTTAGCGGCGTTGTGCACTTTTTTTGGAATGGGTAAAAAATTTTTAAACTCGCGTCAGGACACGTGACCTGATCGAAAATTCGTAAGACGGCGCAGGGCGCTTGCGCGAATTTTCGTGTGTGTTTATTACTATTGAAGTTTTCACTTCTGCCGGCACTCCCAGAGTGCAACCCGTCGTTTTTTTTTTTGGCATAAATCTTTTCTGCTTTTATTTTCAACTAGCTTTTGCCTGCGACTTCGTTGGCGTGGAATAGTGACTTCCAGCAGATTTTTGTTTTTTTTTCTCATTTTTTGTAATAAAAACTATCCTATGTCCTTTTTCAAGTTCCAAACTATGTCTGTACCAAATTTCACACAAATCGGTTCAGTAGTTTAGGCGTGAAGAAAAGACAGACAGACAGAGTTACTTTCGCATTTATAATATTAGTTAGGATGAGTCCTCCCAGACCGTACTTACTCGGGACCGGACTAACGGCCCGCGGTGTTTCTTCGATTGATCTTTACGTTCCCGGCCACAGTGACCTCTTCCCCTGTACTGTACTGCAATTTGAACATTCATCATGAAGATGATAAAATAGGAACGAAAGCGAGCAAAACCACGGATAAAAGTTAGTTAACTAGTCTTCCAAGATACATGAACAGCTGTTACATACACATTTCTCGCTTTCAACAAAGTTCATACAAACACGATTAACTTTCTTCCAAACATAAGTTACATTAGATTTATCCTTCAAACTATGCCCCCGTATTTCACAGTAGTAACTCATTCAAGTTTTGGCACACACCTGTTACCAAATAACCGATGTGGATTTTTCCATGCGAACGGATCTTGCGAATATCCGACCTTATTTGAAAATGTACCCACCGTATGGTATATATTTTTGTTCTTTATTAGACAGCGAGAATGTAGAAAGAATAATTATGTCAATGTCTTTTTTTTGTGAAATATTTTTATTTAAAAAGATCTTGTCTTGTTGTGCGCGGGCCACACTAATAGCCGAGCCACACTGACGGCATTTTCGCGATTAAAGTCTTCAATCTTAAAGTACCTAAGTATGTCATCGTCTCCCAGCCTTTTCCCAACTATATTGGGGTCGGCTTCCAGTCGAACCAGATGCAGCTGGGTATAAGTATTTTACATGGAGCGACTGCCTGTCGGACCTCCACAACCCAGTAACTGGGTAATACGATACCCCATGGTAAGACTGGTTGTCAGACTTTAGAGCTTCTGACTAATAGTAACGTTTGTCAAAGATCTACAAATGACAGCCGGGACCAACGGCTTTACGTGCTTTCCGAGGCACGGAGGAAACTCGCTATGACAGATGATCACCCATCCACAGACCAACCTCGGCTAGCACGGCTTAACCCGGGAGATCGGCCTGTGCGGCTGTATTTATTTAGCCACCAGCCAAATTATTTATTATCCACGATTTCTTCCGGTCCTTAAGCAGAGTAAAAACCTTGGATGGTGTAGCAATTTCTGAGCTCGACCAAACTATTTAATAACCCACATGGTAATTAATCATCTTTAGCAGAATTGTAAAGTCTGAGATGTAGTAATCGACACTCTCACTTAACAATCGGATTTCTTAAGAACACTCTCGATTCAGTCATCAATTTTCTCTTCCAGTGCGCTTTCATTTGAGACCCCACTCGAGTATATTTGCAGACATTCGGTTATTCTTCTCCACTACACCCATAACTTTAAAACGGCTCAACCGATTTTCATGAAACATGTCAAAGAACATTTTCACGTAAGTCACCTTTAATACAAAAAAACGAGGGGTTGCACTCTGGGAGTGCCGGCAGAAGTGAAAACTTGAATCGTAATAAACACACACGAACATTCGCGCAAGCGCCCCGCGCCGTCTTACGAATTTTCGATCAGGTCACGTGTCCTGACGCGAGTTTAACAGTTTTTACCCATTCCAAAAAAAGTGCACATCGCCACTAAAGCAGTTTTCACTTCAAAAACTAAATTGAAATCGCTTCATCCGTCCGGGCTCTATGATACCACAGACAGACAGACACGTCAAACTTATAACATTTTTAATCTTCTATTACCGTCGGGGGTTAAAAATAAATAAAATAAGACCCAGTTTTTCTAAACAAATCAAATACAACGAAGGAACCGATTACATCATCAACCAAAATCAAGCAACTCTAATGCTTCAAGATCAAAAAGCAAATCATTACGAACGAACCCGAATCTCATTCGGAACACGATTGGAATAAAAGTAATTCCCCCTCGTCTACAAAGGAGTAATTTTTAGATGACTGAAATGAGGGTAGACCGCAAATTGGGCCTTTAAATTTGACACGACGAAGAGAAACACCTTTGTGGAGACAACGAAACAATAAGAACCAAGTAAAAAATTAAGGAAGATTGGGATGTCTTGTAAAGGCGAAATAAGGAAAAAAATATGAAAATATTTCAATATCTGACTTTCCTCAATAATGTTTTCATATTTTTTTTTGTTTGTCGACATATTTTTCAACATGTTTCCGAGCCTTGGGACTGTTCTTTTTTTGTACTCAATCTTTCGTGTCACAGATAGCAAATAAAAGTATTTTTAAATCAATCTCGCGATATTATTATGAGATATTATCAGAATACTGATTCAGCTAAATAAATCGTTACAATTTCTTATAAGAAACCAAATCAATGTTTTTTTTTTATTTAAATATTTTATATAACAACCACGCCATTTAAAAAAAAAAAGAGTTTTTTAAATCATTCTTCCTTCATCACCATCATCATATAGGTACGGCTATAGGACGTCCACTGCTGAACATATGCTTCTCCTATAGACTTCCAATAGAACCGGTTGGAAGGGGCTTGAATTTAACGCGAAAAGACCAGTTAAAAGTGACTTGTATCCAACGCAGTCTTGTGGTCTTCATCAGATCGTCTATCCACCTTGTAAGAGCAGCGCGGTGTCACGATGTGATTACCCCCTCGAAAGCATCTACGCTTTAAAGTGGGGGGTAATCACATGGTGACGCTGTCTGTTGGTTGGTGGACGTCTTACGCTGCGCTTGCGTCCATATCCAAACTATTTCATTAACTTTAGTGCACTTTTGCAGATCTCAATTTCAGCTTAGATTTGGCTAAAACTATTTTAATTTATACTAAGAAGAGAGGATCATCTAATACTGATCTGAGTACAGTGTAAGTGGCTCCAAAGAGCTCTTAAGATCAACATTATCTTAGAACGGGACCCTAATGCGCTCTCCAGTATTATAAGAAGTCGTTCTATGCTGAGGTTCGAACTTATGACGATACTAACTGTTGCCAGCTGTTTCAACCGCTACAACTCTAAATTCATCCCGTGGGAACATAAAATCGGGATAAAAACTATTCTATGTGTTAATCCAGGATATAAACTATCTGTGTAGCGAATTTCAACCAAATCCGTTCAGCGGTTTTAGCGTGAAAGGGGAACAAACAAACATCCATCCATCCAAACAAACTTTCACGTTCATAATATTAGCACAGTAAGATAGTAGGAAATCAGTGACGGGGCCTGTAGAGGGCCAAAGCCTGCCGGGATCGCGGGACTAACGGATTACCGTGACCCCGGTTCGTAAAGGGCTATTGAAGGACACCGTGGATTTTAGTCAGTACAAGTCTGACAGTCCCTCCCGCCCTGCCCTGGGTGAAATGACTCATTTGATGATTGTACCACGATAAAAGAAAAAGGATAGTAGGAAGTACGATATTCTAAACGTTACTTTACTGGATACAATTATCATCATCTCCTTAGCTTTTTCTCGACTGTATTGGGGTCGACTTCCAGTCGAACAAGATGTAGCTGAATATCAGTATTATACGTGGAGCGACTGCCTATTGGACCTCTACAACCCAGTAACTGGGTAATACGATACCCTATGGTAAGACTAGTTGTCAGACTTTTAGAGCTTCTGTAACGTAAGTAACGACTGTCAAAGATCTTCAAATTAGAGCCGGGACCAACGGCTTTACGTGCTTTACGAGGCACGGAGAAAACTCGCTATCACAAATGGTCACCCAACATCGGTATGTGCGGCTGTAATTATTTAGGCAGGATCTCCTCAGTTTAATATCTTTTGATGTGCTCTACTAAGAAAGAAACACAAGAGAAAAGAGGTTACACTAGTCATATGACAATATAATTCAAAAGTCCTTGTCAACGGATCAGAAATGTAATATTTTTTTAATACGTAATGGTGAATCTAAAGATTAAATCTGTGGATATAGAACTGGCAAATAATAAAATGAATGCGAAATTATAGTTAGTTTTTTTTAATAGATTCTGTTATATATCAGCAGGCCGAACGAAAAAAAGAAAATCCAAAAAAAAAGAAAAGGTTAAGAAAAACCTGTTCATGGTTGAGGTTTGATCGGTCATCAGCTTTAGTTCATTCAGACAGAGTCGTCAGCGATGAAACTAAGAAACAAATTGTGTTATCAAATCTTTTTACGTGAAAATACGGAAAGTATAAACAATTTTTTCCCTCCTAAATCAATAATTAGGATATACATACTTAATAAGCTAATCATTCTACTCAAAGAAAAATAGTTTACTTATTACCAGCCAACAAATTTAATTTCCTCGACATTTTAATTCCTACCCACACTTAACATCTTTTAATTTTAATCTCAAACTCTATATAACGTATATTATTATGTGAAGCAAAACAACAAAGGTACAATTTACAAGATTTTATAAATTCAACCCAAAACGTGTCACCCAGAGATACCCTGAGGGCAACGGTGGATAACAGTCACGTTATACATAACAGGGATACATCAAAAAGGCAACATGCACTACTTCTACCATTATTTTACGATGCTGAGACAGCGACAAACATAAAACCTTACGTGGGTCTTTGAGATACAAATAAGCAAGAAAAACATTAAGGTTTACGATTATCCTGGCAACAAGCTACTTATAAATAGGTTGAGAAGACTACTGTTTTCACACATTTTTACTACAATATATATAATAAGTAGTAACTATAATGTTTTGATCTCTTCTTTGTTTTGTTTTGATTTATCTGATTTTTGTAGTTCTAATAAGATCTGTCCCGCACTGGGCGGAGCTAGAAGGATTGTCAGTCTTGACTGACCAAAAAGCAACACATTCTTTCAGAGACCGAAAAAAACAACTTTGCTTTCCAAGGCTACGTTAACCATGGGCACGCTGCAATCGCGGCGGTAAGACGTCATGCAGTAGGTCCTCACCGGACACGAAAATTTCGGGAGGTACCTGTGTCGGATAGGGAGGGAAGAAACGCCTGGGTGTCGGCACTGCAAGGATCGCCCATAGGACACGGTGGAGCATACGGTGCAGGACTGCCCCGCTTGGGCAGAGCCGTGTCCTCACGACGGCGATAGGCGGAGACCTCTCGCGCCCGGCATTGGTCCAGGCCATGTTGCGGGGCGAGACGGAGTGGGAAGCGGTCGCCTCCTTCTGCGAAGCGGTCCAGAGTTCTCCCGGACTCATTTGATGATTTTACCACATTTTACCACCTGATGGTGCCTGTCCGATGTAATAATGAGACAAAGAACAAATTCATTGGAGACTATCTTTACAAGTAAAGAACTGATAAAGAAATGAAAATATCGTGATAATATCGTTACTCATAATCACAACAGTGCAAGAAGAAAATTATGTAAATATTTTAAAGCAAAAAGCTGAAGGATGACCACAGAGGCGGGATGGCCACACTTGTTTACGCGTTTACTTTTTTATGATTAACTTGAATATTTTTTACAAGAATTTGTCAAGTAGGTGAACCAAAGACATCAAAATATTCGCTGATGACCTTGAGGATATGGCCTCTTATCTATTACTAACATTTTTATTGCATTTTTTTTGATAGTTGCCTACCTGTCTCAGAAACAGTCGAAGTCGGTCCAAGCTGTCATTTGTATATCTTTGACAGTCTTAACAGGTTAGTGACCCAAACGTCCAGTCTTAACATGTTAGTGACCCAAAGTCTAAAAACCAGTCGGCGGCGACTTTTCGCGTTCGGCACTGGTTCAGGCCATGTTACAGAGCGAGGGTGAATGGAAAGTATTCACCTCCTACTGGGGTGTAATGCTCGTGAAGGAGGAGGCCTCACGACCCAGACCAACGTCTACTGGGGTAGCCAGACCGTCATGATACCGTGGTCGGACTATCAACCGAAGGAATAGGGCATTACTGAAGAGAAGCAGAGATTTGGTTCAATGTTGTGGGTCGTTATTTCTTTTTTTCTCAGCTCCACAGCCTCGCTATGCTCTGGTGGACGCCAGCTTATAAGTTTTTTTTTTGTATTAAAATCATCTTATGAGTCCTCCCACCTGTCAGACTCGTACTGACTAAAATCCAGGGTGTTCTTCAATAGCGCTTTACGTTCCGGGGTCACGGTAATTCGTACAGTCCCGCGACCAGGCGGCTTATAAGATTCCAAGTAATTCCACTCCACCCAGGTAGGACTCATTTGATGAATTTATCAGACAAAACAAAACTAGGTACCGTATTACCCTGTTGGATAGCACTGTTATGATTTTGTCACAAGTACCTATTCTTTATAGCATCTAAATATATTACGGCTAGATCTCGACGGGACATAGTAAAAAGAAAAGGCGGGACGGTGATAGTAGAGGACGATATTAAGAACGTCTTAAGAGCACCGAAGAGAGGTCAAGAGGGGCTTATACTCTGTAGAATGAAGACTTTTACTGTAAAAGATTCTTAGCAGATACTTTGTGTAGACTTAAATTGTATTTAAGGTTATGTTTCTTTCTATAGCAGTATCTAACATAAAAATCTGTAGTACAATAAATTTTAGACTTTATCGCCCGAAATTAATGTTCAATAACCATCCAAATCCCATTGTTTATTTTTAAACGGTTACTTCTGATTGGACATCTTAAATACTCGGATAGGCAAAGGCGACCGTTAATTGGTTACAGACTTAGATTCAACCGAAGATAGTAACCGAAACAGATCATTAATTTCCAACGTAAGAGGCAAAGGAGTCATATAAAGGTCGCCGTACCTGTCTGAGCAGGATACCCCGGCTCTGAAACTCAAAGGAAATGTGAAGAAAGAGGATGTTATTAGTCAGGTCAGTAAGAGTCTCAGAGCACCGTCTGGTCCACTCAGGGCGAGAGAACTTATTTGAAGATTTTCGCATCTCAAAATAAAAAGGGTGTCGAATATAACTTTTATGTAGGGGCCACACTAACGGCAAATGCCATAAAATTCTCGATAACAGACTTTAAATGTTCACATAAACGTCCATAATCGCGTCAATTAATGCCGTTACCCATTAGTGTGGCCTATCGAAAGTTTTTCGGGATGCATGGATGTTTGTTACTCTTTCACGCAAAAACTAGGTATCCAAATAACCTGGATTAACACGATTTTATCTTCCGATGGCATAATTTTCGAGTTGAAGCTGACGAAGCTGGTGGCAAAATCTCTAGTCCCAACATAGTTACCAAGGGCTGTTTTATATTATAAAAAATGGTGTTTTATTCTGACACTCACCATAAACCAACAATTTTTATCCTACTGAATAAATATCTCAGTCACGTAATAAAATGAAAAACAAGATCTACCTACACACTGATTGTAAAAAAACAACGTTTTCTTAAGGAAAATGTGAAAGAAATCTTTTGGCTGCTAAAAAGTGACAAAGGGCGGGTGCTATGGGGACTGTTTTAAGTAAAATTATTGACTTTCAAAAAGTGCTGAAAGAAATCAGCTTATTTTGATTAAAGACTTTTTTTTATCGTGGTAAAATCATCAAAGAGTCCTCCCACCCCTGACAGAGCGGGAGGGGCTGTCAGACTCATACTGACTAAAATCCACGGTGTCCTTCAATAGCCCTTTACGTTCCGATCGTTTCGATCCTCGCAGTTTGATTAAAGACTTATTTTTATTTTTGTTTTTGTTTTGGTTTTGCTGCACTTCTGCACAACGGATTTAGGTGGAATTGGCACACGGACAGGAAATGCTTTGATAAATATTTAAGACTAGCTGCTGCCCGCGACGTCGTCTGCTTGAATGCGTTGAAGAAATAAAGGTTCACTGCTCGTTCCCCCGTAGGTGATAGCGTGATAATATGTAGCCTATATATTGGCCCGACTTCTTAATAATACGATTTTGTTTTATAAATATTTAGATACCCTTTATTCTGGTATGTCATTTCTCTTTCGTCGACAATCAGGATTTTTGTTCCCGTTGATCACCGGTGGTAATAGACGGTTTAGACTTAAATATTTGAAAAAATAACATCTCTTAATTTTCTTCTCTTATTTTTCCTTTCTCATGTCGTACCAAGTTAATTAAAATTTACTTTTTAATGAACGTTACATCTTTTTTTTCAGATTGCCCGACCGATGTCCTCTTAGTGAGCGGTCAGTCATCCGTTGATTTCCCTAGGGAACTAATTCTTTTTCTATTTTTTTCCTGTTCGCAGATAATAAGAAGTTTTACCAAATTCACCTTTGGTGGTTCTTTTGAAAAATGAGAATTTTTTGAAGGTCTGTTCTAATACGATCGACATTGAAATTATGTATTATATATATATATATATATATTAGAATATGTATTAGAAAAGTACTTTTAAGTAAATTTTTCTAATACGGCTCATTGCGGTTTTGATTTTTGTTATCCAAAAGTCCATGGAGTTTCTTGCCCGTTCTTCTCCATAGAGATCTACTCCTTGGAATGGGTGAGACGTTTAGGGGGTGACTAGTCAGATCTCACCAAACCTGCATGAGTGGTATTTTTATTTGCGTTGCCCTAAGAGACGTTATAATACATAAAGTATCTACTTGTATATATCACAAGAACTTCAGAGCACCGGCGCACGAAGTGCGACCCTCACCAATGCGCATTTTTAAAAATCTCTCATCTCCCCGTCCCTCTATCGAAATAGAGGGACGTTGTGTCTAAAAAGCACTAACGCCTCACGTAACGTACGCTGGCCCCCTTTTTTTTTTTTTTTTTTGCGTGGTAAAATCATCAAATGAGTCCTCCCACCCAGGGCAGGGCGGGGGGGACTGTCAGACTTGTACTGACTAAAATCCACGGTGTCCTTCACGAGCCCTTTACGTACCGGGGTTACGGTGATGGGCAAGACCCGCGACCCCGGCAGGCTCTGGCCCTCTACAGGCCCCGTCAGTTTGCTGACACTCCTTGAGGCGCGCGTGGAACACAACGCGCCGTCGACCCGGGCATGGTCCATGGTCGGGCAGCGAGTCGCCCATTACTCGCTGCCCGCATGCCCGACGCTGGCCCCTTAAGCTATATTTTTGAGTAGATTTTGACTACTATTAGTTCTCCATTCTGATGGCCTATCATGATGTTTAAAACGAGAGTAATTCCAGTGTGGGAACGAGATGCCGCTAGACAACTTGTACAGCTCTGAGGCAATCGTTCACGTCCCTCATGAACGATGCCGCAATAATATATGTACAGGAGTAATGGGACAATAATATAAAGAAACCACTGCAGGTTTTGTATTCTGATTATTTGAACAGACCCAAGGGTGGAACCCTTTATCAGGGTAGATATTCATAATATTCGAAGTCTTTTATAATAGTATTTTATCTACTATCATGCTATTAATCCTCTATAAAAGAACCTATAACAATTAGCTTATTGCCAACATTAAAACACTCAATGATTTTATGATCATTATATCATCCAAACGCGTGATATAATGAATTTCAAAAAAAGAACATTCTCATGCAATTACATTTTCACCACCAGATCGCAAAAAATTTGAAAAAAAGAGCAACTCGTCTTATCGTGTGATATCCCGCCATTTTTTCACTCGAATATGGTATGGTATGAGAATCTTTTATAGAGGATTCACATCATGATTGTAGATAAAGTCTTGTATGCAACCGTTATAATTAGGTATTAAAACACTCATGTGATACTATTATCCCACTCGGCTACGCCTCGTGTTATAAACCCACATTCGTGTTTTAATACCCCTGATTATACAACAGTTGCATAAATAACTATTAAATAAAGTTCATTACAGTTGTAGGAAGCACACAAAACATAACTTTGGATGCAGAACAGCTGTAGCTGCTAGCCGAGGTAAAATTGTACTGATCAAAAAAGAGTTGAAGATGGCACAAATTTACAGAATGAAATTCGAAATTTGTATATTCAAAAATTTAAAAATCAATATAGATCCAAAAGAAAAGAGGTTGAGACAATAAGGGAAGTTGAATACCCACTCTGTTTCAGCTCTGTCTCTTTCCCAGAGTGGAATTAATCTCGCTTTCAGACGTTATCGTAGGCTACCGGATCAGAAACTGAATGATCTACTACAGCTTCCCAAACAAACAGTGTTTGATATTTACGACCATTTTAGTACAATGGAAGCACTGTCAACAAACAATGCCGTAATTTAATATTAGGGCACAAATAAATGCATAACAGAGCCTACGCAGGATTTGATTTACGACTTTTATGCATGACCAGATGACCACGTACGCTTATGATTTATATGTAATTAAATGAACTAGGGTCGGTCGTAATAGCTTTCAGGATCAGTGAACTGGGTTTCGTATTAAACGATAGTGCAGTTAAGTTATAACCAGAGATCGGAATTAGGTAGAGTTATTTTAGTACTTGCATCGAAATGTTGATATTAATATGGTTATTACAAACAGTAGGAGATATTGAATATTCTCTGATGGTTGGGCTCAGGAGAATTGATTCGTTTCAGTATAAAAGACGTTCCAATTTACTGAAAAAGCATATGGCTGACAATAATAATTAGTACAGGGTTTGGACTATACAAATAAAATATTGAAAGGCCCCAACGTCCCCCAGTAAAAATAAAATCTAGATTTTTTATAATTTTATTAATTTATAATAGACTCGCGTTTGACCACTATACCGCCTGATAGTAAGCAATGATGTGATCGAAGGTGAAGCACGATTGCAACTTATTCTATGTTCTGGATCAATTAGTGTTTATTTTTTACTGGTTTTTACTGTCAGATTCGTACTGACTAAAATCCACGGTGTCCTTCAATAGCCCCTTACGTCACGGGGTCACGGTAATTCGTGAGTCCCGCGACTCCGACTGGTAATGTAGCTTTTCATAAGTGAAAGATTTAAAAATTTAATCTAACCGATGTTACCTGTTTTTTTCCTTTTTTTTAATAATTTTATTTCAGTTTTAGTTTACATTTAGTATTTTGTCGTAAATATTTAGTTTTATTCTTAAATTTCTAGTTTTAGTTATGTAAATACTTTTAGTTAGTACTTTTTTATAAATTGTTAGATTAAGAAAGACCCTCATATCCTAAATAAATATTGAAATTAAAAAAAAATCAGTAAGATCTAACCGTTTAAAATTCTTTCATTCGCTCCTCAGTATAGCAATATGCAAAACATCAAATCTTTTCTCTACAATAACATTTGTTTAATAGCGATGGCAGCTCCGACGGATTTTTTGGTTAAATCGGTTCTTTTTTACCCGACTACGGCAAAGCCAAAAGGAGGGTTATGATTTTGACCGGTATGTATGTTTGTATGTATGTATGTATGTATGTATGTATGTATGTATGTATGTATGTTTGTTTGTTCCCTCATAACTTCTAAACTACTTATCATTACATGACAAATGAGGTCTCGTTAGAAGCGTCTCAGTTGTCCGCTGGTTATAGGGTAGGTGAGGTGTCACCAAATCCAATGTGGCGCCCTCTAGGGGATGAGAAGTCGTTACCGAAAAAAAAAATTTTTTCGTACAATATCGACATGGGTATCAAATTAATGGGCTTGATGAGCACATTTGAAATATATATACATTATATAGCTTTTACCAGCTAATTTTCTGTTTTTAACAGTGTCAACATAGGAATCAAATGATAAATTCACAACTAAGAAACTATACATAAATTACTATGAATAATATAACCCCAAAATAGTGTAAATAAAAAATAAGTTAAAAATAACTATGTATGCCACCTGCGGTTGTTTCACACAATCTTTATTGGCTAGGTGGCATACGACCACGGCTTGTTTTTGTTTTATACTTTTCAGTGCGCGATTTTTTTGTAGTCGGGTTTTAGTTATTTTTAACTTATTTTTTTTAATTACTTCATCTCTATTTGAATTACATTTTATCCATGTCTATTCTATATTAGTCGATTTTATACGTGGGTATTTTATTTTTAATTGTCAGCAAAGCCGCCGTCAAAGCTAGTCTCGCTATAATCACCAAAATATCTAAAGAGGTTGTAACTATGACCAAAGAAAACATCTGGCATACCCTCGCCCACATAACAAGTAACCAACCTTTTCTCCTATGAAAACAAGTAACCCATCAAATTGTAATTTTGCACCCCTTTTAAGAAAGTAGAACGACCGATGAAGAAAATTCGCCTGTATCAATTTGACCGCACTGTGCCCAACCTTCTTTGAGAATAGAATTCAAAGGATTTTTCTTCACATTGGCCCGCTTTAAGGGCCCTTAATAAGTGGGAAGGTACGTGAGAATTGTCCTAACGACGGGTAAGGGACAAATTTGGGACAAATAAGGTCGATATTGGCATAGGACAGCTGTTTTTGGTTCAACGATATTTTGTCAGCTTTTAAAGTTTTAATGAGGAACACTGACAAAGTTACATGGGATTTGTTGAGGACAAAGTAAAGGGTAAACTGTGTTTAAATTTTTAACAAAGCTTATTAACCTTTTGGACATTAGTTCCGTGTACACAAATACGACTGTTTAGCGTGGTTCTTTTATTTTAAGTTGGTAAAATCATCAAATAAGTCCTCCCGTTCTAGAGAGAGCAGAAGGGACTATCAGACTCGTAGTAACTAATTTTATACGTCTTTTTGTATAACTAGGAGGGGCCGGTGTTTCGTACCTGACTACTCTGAGAAGAAACAAACTCAGAGGTCACAGTTTCTTTTAAACTCCAGACATTATACCTATGTAGATCAGGCTATACGAGGACCATGCAGATGTCAGAAATGGTCTTTTGAAGAAAGAACCACAGAAATTCGAGTGGACCTTTCCAGTCAGTGCAAGCATTTGTCAGTTATCGTGTAGCTCGACTCATAACTCAAGGAGCTCAACTATGGAAGTGAGAAAAGATATGACTCCTTGATTTTTACATTATTCTTACATAGAGTGGCTCAAATATCTCTTAATACAATACTCCTTAAAAGAATAACGGGCACTTTTGGGACACTGACTAAATGAATAGTATAAAAGCCAGAACTTGTGTTGGCTTTCCAACATCCACGACGGAAACCCAGTTTTGTTAGTAAAGTTTAAAAAAACTCTAACGTTATTGCTAATTGACAAATGTTATTATAAAATTGAAGACTTTTTAAATGATAATGTAATTTAATATTGTAATTTACTGTAAACGAACTATTTAATTCATTATATTAATATTTCTTTTTCTTTAATAATTGATAATTGGCTACGCATGTTTCCTCTATAAATATTTGTATGTTAAAATTGACAAGACATAGCGCACTATTTAGTTCTTAAGATCCATCTATCCTATGTTTAACAAATGAATTGATTTGATTTGATTTGATTAGACGGGCACCCATCCACTGGCCGACCATGACAAGTGTTGCTTAACGTTTTCCAATCGAAGATTTGAAAAACCTAAGTAAAACATTTATCAAAAGGAACTGTAAGCAATCAAATATTTTTTAAGCAAATCTAACAAGCTTGATAATAACTGAAAAGGGAAATTGAACAACTTTTATAAAGTATTCGCAGTTACCCTTCGTAATTTCTTTATGGGGCCCCGTGGTAGCCACGAACATCTTGGCATTCAAAGAAATGTTACGAAGACCATTAAAGTAATTGCTTCGGGTTCTTTTTTTTTCTTTTGAATTTTTGACCGCTGTGGTTTTGAAATAATTTTTTTTTTTCTAAAGTACGACTGTGTGTTGCCAGCTACCTACTCTGACTTTTTTTACGTGGTAAAATCATCACATGAGTCCTCTCATCCAGAGTAGAGCGGGAGGGACTGTCAGACTCGTACTGACTAAAATCCACGGTGTCCTTCAATAGCCCTTTACGTACCGGGGTCACGGTAATTCGTGAGTCCCGCGACCGACAGGTACTCTGCCTACGTTAATTTTGTAGTGCTGTACTGTTTTTTTTGACAGGCCTGTTGGTCTAGTGGTTAGTGACCCTGACTGCTATGCCGGAGGTCGTGGGTTCGATTCCCACCCAGGACAAATGTTTGTGTGATGAGCACGATCATTTGTTCTGTGTCTGGGTGTAATTTATCTATAATATGTATGTATTTAGAAATATATAAGTACGTTTATCAGTTGTCTAGTACCCATAACACAAGCTCTGGGACTAGATGGCGTTGTGTGATAGTTGTGGAATATTTATTTATTTATTTCGTGATAAAGTTAGTCATCATTATATCAGCCGTAATACGTCCACTGCTGAACATAGGCCTCCCCTATAGACTTCAAATAGGTCCGGTTGGAAGCGGCTTGCATCCAGCATGATCTTGCGGTCTTCATAAGATCGTCTATCCACGTTGCGGGTGGACGTCAGACGCTGCGCTTGCCGGTGCGTGGTCTCCATTCGAGAGCTTACGGTCCCATCGGCCACCAGTTCTGGTTATGTTAGTGAAGCAAACGAAGGTTATCTCACCATCCTCATCATATCAGTGCAGGTTGGGAGATGTCATATTATTACGTCTTCCAATTTTTACCCAACTGCGACAGAACGACGGTTATGTTTTTGATCCTAGGACATGTTATCCCTTTTTTTTACGTGGTAAAATCATCAAGTGAGTCCTCCCACTCAGGGCAAAGCGGGAGGGACTGTCAGACTCGTACTCACTAAAATCCACGGTGTCCTTCAATAGCCCTTTACGTACCGGAGTCACGGTAAACCGTTGGTCCCGCGACCCCGGCAGGCTTTGGCCCTCTACAGGCCCCGTCACTATATGTTTTTGATCCTAGGACATGTTTTCCCTATGAAGTTTTCCTCCACATTTTTGAGAGCAGTGGTGATTAAATACTCATTTAGCGTTTTTTTTTAAACGTTGATCCACATTTGGAATTTCTACTGTATCGTTGGTGCGTTTACAAACATATAAAGTCACACACGCAAACGCCGAGACCTGAAGCAACTACTTGTAGATTATACAAATATTTGCTCCGTGAGGGAATCGAACCAGCCACGAGCAGCGCAGTAGTCCAATCACTCAGCCACTGCGCTAACCGTGCCGTCAAATTATTATATTAATTAAAAGACAAAAATATACAGGACATGACCAACACTTTTACTTTAGCAAAACACATAGGACAAAAAATACTACACAGAATTCGGACACTTGACTTTGAATGGCTGCAGATGTTCTCACACTCCTGAAGGTTTCAGCGTTCATCAGCTTGGCTAGGGACTTGCCTGAAGGTCGGGGATCACCTCCAGGGCAGTTTGTATACATCATGTTTGTGTCGCAGTCCTGCAGAAAAAATACATAACTTTAGTTTGTAAGCACAGCTAAAAAGCTCCCTTCAGCATCAGATAAAGAACTTCGCGGGCATGCGGACGGCGAGTAATGGGCGACTCGCCGTCCGATCCGGGTCGATGGCGCCTCGTGTTCCACGCGCGTCTCAAAGAGCTGTCAGCATATGTCAGGGCCCCCCTTAGAGGGTCAAAGCCTACCGGGGTTGCGGGACAGTATTGTCATGTAACCGTGGCTCTGAAACGTAAAGGGCTATTCAAGGACACCGTGGATTTTAGACAGTACAAGTGTGACAGTCCCTCCTGTCCTGCCCTGGGTGGACTCATTGAATGATTTAACCACGTAACAAAGATCTCGTGCAAACCAATTTTCGCTGGTAGTTTGCATTTTTTTTTTAGTTTTAGCATTCTCTAATTTTAGAAGTTACGGGGGGGGGGACACATTTTACCACTTTGAAAGTCCCTCTCGCGCAAACTGTTCAGTTTAGATAAAATGATATTAGTAACCTCAATATCATTTTTAAAGACCTATCCATAGAGACTCCCCCCCACGAATGGGTTTGGTGTTTTTTTTTTTTTAATTCTATGTATGGGGAACTCCCTGCCGGAGTCGCGGGACTCACGAATTACCGTGACACCTGTACGTAAAAGGCTATTGAAGGACACCGTGGATTTTAGTCAGTACGAGTCTGACAGTCCCCCCGTTCTGCCCTGGGTGGGAGGACTCATTTGATGATTTATGAAGTAAAAAAAAAGTGTAGGCAAACGTATCATACAAGATTTTTATTACGTAATAACTCGACTCGATAGTTCCTGTAAAAGTACCTGAAATATCAGGACCTAACCTGGCGCGACTGCCTATCCGACTTCCACAAGTTAGTACTTCGTAATACCATAACCCTTGGTAGAACTGATAGCTACAATTTCTGGTAAGCTACAAACATAATCTATTATATCTCAAGGACTTTTAAGTTCAAATTCTACAAATAAAATATAAACGCTAAACCCACGGTCGTAACAAAAAAAAAAACACTGAATTATGAAAATGTCGCATAAAAAATGTCGTATCACATTGCAACGAGCTTTGTTTTTCAAACAAAATACAACACCCTACCATGAAGTATGCAAAACTGAAGTGCCTGAAATTGTTCAAATTGTAGTCTCTTTTACAGCAGAATTGTGAGGTATTCGAAATTCGCCAGGAATGCTGACGAACCTCAAGGACGGAAGGCTGCGGAACAAATGAAATTGCGCGCTAGCGTGGCATGACCACATCCTGATTATTTAAGGCCTCTTTACATTTTGTGCCCTGAGACAGTAGGACAAGGCGGTAGCAGGCTACGTAGAAGATGGCGGTATGAACTGGACAAACTACGTCCGAACTGGAAAGATGCTCAGTATCGCGAAAGGTGGAAGGGGTGGAGGAAGGCCTTTGCCCAGGAGGGGATATAGAAGGCTACAAAAAAAAATAAACGATGTAAGAAATTGAATGACGCTTACAAGCCAGTTTGACTACATTACATGATATGTATAGGTACATACGTATTTGTTTGATCAACTGAATTAATTGTCCATTGATTGTCCGCAATTATACTCAAACTTGCTAATCAATTCACGTGCACTGACGTGCAGCTTGTTTAATGGGCTTTAAAGTTACGAGATCGTAGCCGACATCAAACAGCAGCAGTTGCAGCGAAAAATCGCGTCGTCATTTCGCTGCACTCACGACATGTAGACGTGTCGTAAAAGCAAGAAATGTGGCATCCAAATTGATTTACTGTGCGAAAAAGATGAAAAGGTCAATCAAGGTGAAGATCAAAAGAAACTTCCAAGAGTTTTTGTTTTTTTTTAAGCGTGTTCATAGCAGTACAAGAAAAAATAGGACAACGACCAAGTGGTCACGCCACCTGAACGCACGGCAGTACAAAATAAATGTGAAACGAAGTAAACTTTGTTCATAACTTCGTTTAGTAGTCAAACAAGACACACATAGGAAAAGGTAGTTTTTTGTCTAACTGAAACGTGGAACTTTGTCATATTAAATGGAAATGAATTTGAATAGTTAAGTGCAGCGCTAGGAACGCATGACGATGTTTTTTTGATATTAAATTCCATGTGTTTGCTTTGCTTTCTATCTTTGAAAAAACGTTGCCCCACACATAGGTGCGTTTAAAAACATAGAAACTCACATACACAAACACCCAGACCTGGAACAACTACTAGCAGATCATACAAATATTCGTTCCGTACGGGGATCGAACCCACGACACGGTACGCAGCAGTGGATCGCCAGCCATCGCGCCAACTAGCCATTACGTCAAATATGCGGTCAGAGATTAGTCTGACCGCATGGTTCTTGATAATTTTAATCCACACATCCCGTGACACCCGTCAGGGATTGTTTTAATCCCTCAACCGTATGAATTATAGCCGAATCAAAAATACGAAAAATATTTTTTATCAAAATAGACAATAACGAAATGAACTACTGATCCATTGAACACAGTTATGAATAAAATATCGAAATTCAAAAGCCAAATAGTATCGATAACCATAAATTGGAGAGTAAAAATAATAGACTAATAAACAATCACGCTTCCACGAGCCAATTTGAATAGCTGAAAATTTCAGTAGAATCAAAAAAAAATTCACAAACTGAATACAAACGAAATAACACTGTTCGAATCTCATGCACTTTTCACGCTGTTCAAAACGTGATTTACAAAGAGATGCACCTTCGTTGCTTTTTTTATCATGGCCCTAGGGACTGTCACTCTTGTACTGAATAAGATCCTTCAATATGCAACCGCTCCTCTGCAACCGCTCCTCTCAGCCGCCCGGTCATTACGCTTTGTATGTCACGACCCTTTTACTGAACGTAAAACACGTTGTAAAGACATCTAATGGGCCCTCCCCACCTTTAGTGGAGCAGAAGATTCTATTAGAATCGTACTAACTAAAGTCCACGATGTTCCTTCCAGTACTGACGAAACCTATCCAGTTTCTGCCACCTCCTTCGTGGCCCAACAACATCGTTATTGCGTAAATGTCTTCGAAACTTGAGAGAACATTTTTCACTTTGATGGTCAGAAAGCCATAGATGTTCATGTTCATAAGATTCGGCTAAAGTAAGCTAAAAATATGCCCTTACCTGAAACACGTCTCCTTCGGAAACAATAACTGAAAATTTTTGCAACGTGACAGCTTGATCGTAGGAACATACTTCAGGCATGGAAAAAAGTGAATCCAGTGTGCACCGCCTGAATTGAGCTCGGGCACTGTGGAACAAAAAAAAAATGGCATTTGTCACACGCTACAAGATTTTTTGTTAAAAATATCTGTTGCTCTCGTAAGAGAAAAAGCAGTATCTCGAAAAAATTAAATCTCTGTTTTTTTGCAACTGGCCGTTGAAAGTGTTTCGCTGATGGATTTTTTTAAATGTTTTTTATAGTGTTAATAAATAACATGTCATATTGTACCCGTATTTTGTTTTAGTTGGGCATTAGTAGCCAAAACCAAAACTATGAGTAATAGCAAAAATACTAAAAGGAATCACGGTCCCTTCTTTGATAAAAACTGTAGCAACGTTGTCAATCTTTAACAAAAAATTGTTACTAATTATCGTGGGTACAAAATTTTTAAATCACCAAAAGCCACATCCGAAACAACAACTCAAATATAAAACAAAGAACAAAATGTTTGATTCGTGTGGCATATAATTGTTGGGCTACTCCTGCAAAGTAAGTGCAATCCTTACCGACCAATCTAACTAAAAAGTAAGTTTGTTTCCTTTCACACCTAAACCACTAAATCAGACATCGTGTTTTTCATTTATGTTGCCATGTATGCAAATACGGATACAGAGCACCCTAATTAAAGGGCTATTGCTTATAAAAACAACAATAATGTTCATATGCTAGTAGATGACGCCACCTTGTGGAGCCCTGTCCAAAAGTCCAAAAATAAATGATTTTTTCGCATTGTTGAGTTACGTCCATTTAGCATTCAGAGGCACTGCAGCACTGTCGATTTGAATTCGTGCTTCATTGGCTTAACGGCACAGCGGTCAGAACGCTAGAATGGCTCTAGTTCAAAGGATTAGATAGATAAATGGTGGTATCTGTGTATTTTTGACTGTTGTACCAGAGTTTTAGGTGGGCTTTTAACTAGCGCTCTTTGAACTGAAAAATTTCATCCAATTTGCATGAGGTACGAAGTTTAATTTTTGCGGCCCTTTCCCAACTTTGATCTAAATGGTGCACGGTGGTCGCGGGACTCACGAATTACCGTGACCCCGGTACGTAAAGGGCTATTGAAGGACACCGTAGATTTTAGTCAGTACGAGTCTGACAGCCCTCCCGCTCTGCCCTGGGTGGGAGGACTCATGTGATGATTTTACCACGTAAAAAAAAACAAAACGTGGTGCACGGTGCGGCGGAGTGTTATCCACGCCACGTAGCCACAGTACCTGTTGGCGTCAGTTGCTGAACTCCTCACTCCCGCACCACTGTTTCGTGGTGTCGCACTCATTCGCTTCTACATTTGTTCCTACCACACCTAGTATAGCGCGCTGCCGTAGTGATCCGCTCGAAGAACACCGCGTGTGTTTTTGTTGCGAGTGGCGATTCGTGAAGTGCTTCAAACATTTGATCGTACTGGTCCCCGTCCCGCGCACTTTACCACCGCTCACAGTGAGAGGGTCAACAAGTTGTCAAAATGAGATGAGTGTAATGAAACTTTGGAAAAATCAGGTTTATTTTTCTACTAATGCCATCAGAAACTTAACTAAATACAACCACAACATTTCTTACTTAAACCATTGCTAATTTGCAGTGGATTAAGTAAGAAATGTTGAAAGTTAAAAATGAGTCAACGAAAAGGGAATGATTCCAATTTAACGATTCGGTCATTGAACAAGATCTGAGTCAGTGTGTGATTTAAAGAGATTATTTTAGATTTCGAGTATAGAGCTTGGGCTTTGTGAGCATATGTAATATGACTTGTATTTCGAATACTGTAAAGACTAATATTGCATGTGCGAAACTGGTATTTTACATGAAGCTCTTCCTAGACTGTAGGCCCTTTGTAGATGTGTTTATTTATCATGTGTTAACGGAAAAGTATTTAATCCGTTGGTAATCCGTCATTGTATACAATTCCTAGGAAATGTAAGTAATTTCTAAAATCGTCCGGAAATGTGAAGCCCAAAAAAACCACTTCCAAAGGTACCAGTAAATATTTTTATGATTTGCAAGATATGTTTCTGGTCTGGGTGTTTGTGTATGTTAGTTTCTGTTTGTAAACGCACCCACGATGCAGGAAGAAATTCCTAGTGTGGAACAAGGCTATAAAACTCTTGGGCCCCCTAAGGTTCGGTTTGGTTAGGTTCCTTTAAACCTTGCATTCAAAAATAGGAGCCCCGCCTAGCGGGGATATTGTGGTTACGAGTAATGGGTGACTGGCCGTCTGATCATGGACCATGCAGATCGACGGCGCCTAAAAGAATTGTCAGATATCTGACGGCCCAGGGCCCCCTTACAAGGCCAAAGCCTGCCAGGGTTGCGGAATGTAAAGGGCTATTGAAGGACACCGTGTATTTTAGTCAGTACAAGTCCGACAATACCTCCCGATATGCGACGATACTCATCTGACGATGTTACGACGTAAAAAAAGGCGTCGTGGCAGACTTGAAGATAGCTGTAAAAGCTGGAGAAAACCAACGACCAGCCTTCATTGATCCTGGATCAGAAGGACTGGAAGCCTTGGTCAGAGGTCTTCTCCCAGTAGTAGAGTAACACAGGCTAATAGTAACAATAATAAATGAGAAATACTAACCAGCACATATGAAAATGCGTAACGAAATGAGTCCATTCGTGTGTCGTATTCTTCTGTTCATCAACCAGCGTTTTGAAGAATGAGTAGCAAGCTTCCCAGGCATCGGTAGTGCCCTCGATACATACTGGCAGTACATCGTATCCTAAAACGAAAGAAATTATCATTTTACTTTTCTCCCGATGAAACTTCTTCTGCCAACTTATCGGTCCTGTGTGTCTCTCAACAAATTTTTTCTAGTTATAATTACGAGTAAGTAAAATCATTTATGATTTCGAACTTAGTTATTTTTTAACTTACATAAGACTAAATGTTTTAGGAAAAATAAGCGAATCAACTCCCCGTAAATTCATGTAGGTACTAATTTAGTTAGAAACTCGATAGTGCGCCTGTAATTCACGGAGAAGAATCAGGGATTTATTTGCGCTCCTTAATATGCCTGAGACTGTGATAAGCAGGCACCCGCTTCAATTCATACAAAAGTGCTCTGTCGCGGAGACTCGTGCGGGCTTATATCACGGGCGCCCACTGCACACATTATAAGGCGCCCAGGCCGGATTCTATTGTTAAATATTTCTTTTATAAAGAAGCAAGTTGAAGGTACCACAGTTCGGTACGGATCGGTACTGGTCGGCGCAGGCAAAATAGCACAGGTTGAGATTTGCCGGCTTTCTACAAGTTTTCACTACACAGATTAATACCGACTAATATTCTTGTTACGGCCCCCATACTTACTAGATAAAAACCATTCGTCATCGCAGATATTGTTGATCACATGCATGTGTCCACGGATGCTTTCTTCATTAAAATGGCTATCTGTAACGTCTTTACAATCTGAGTTCCAGTCTATAGCACAATTTGTGAGGTGGCGAATTGCTCTGCAAACAATAAGATATGCACTACAATACCTAATTATAAATTGCTATTGTTTGTGACTGTATAATAAAAACTGCATACCTAGATCAATCTTCAAGGTCATGATGATGAATAGGACGATAGCCGTTAATTCCAGCTATTTTTTATCACGGAACACGTTATTTTGGGTGTCTTATTTTTCAACTCACATACGGACATACGATTAAATGACCGACCGATGACGACGAAATGACCAGGACGGGTTCTTTACGCGGTGTCCTACGAATTCGACCTATTTCAATTACTATTATGATATTTACTTCGTGTTGCGACGCGTCTCGTCGTATTTGTAGCTCACACAAGACACCTTAGAATTGGTCAGATGCATAATACTCGCATCCGGCTTGCATGTATGAACGTGGATAAGGCCGTATTCAGAAAGAAAGCTGGAAACTTATAAGTGCTTACCGGCGCTTGACAGCGCCGGTAACTTGCGCAGGAATATATATGAACGCGCGCCGATAAGCACTGAACGTGCCGACAAGTTCCGACAAGCTTCAACACGCGCTAGTCAGCGCTGGACGCTGCCATTTAAGATTAATAAACAACTTGCTTCAATCTCCTTCCTTTGTGTAGAACGGACCAGCGCTGTCAAGCGCCGGTAAGCGCTTATAAGTTTCCAGCTTTCATTCTGTATACGGCCTAAGGCGAAAGGAGTGTGTAAGGATCTAAGTAGTAGGTGGCGTTCTGTAGTATATAATATATACATAATAATATTATGTATTTACGCAATGGAAAAACGTAAAAACACTAATATACTTACTTGCACCAATCGCTAACTTTTGCAGGCATCGGGGGAGACTTCTTACTAGAGTTATACATCAAAGCAGCTTCGTAAGTGCAATTCACTGCATAAACACCAAAGTTGTCACAGTCTACGTTCTTCGCTATGACCATTTTTTCCTTATCTTTAGTTATAGTTATTATTGGTTCGAAATCTAGCTCTTCGGTCGCTGGTGCCCCTGGCTTGAGTATTGGGTCATCTTCGTCGTACAAATCTGTAACAAGGCCTGTGATTTGTCATTACAACCGCATGGCGCCATTTCCGGGTTCACGGATGGTTGAGCATTCATGATAGACCGGGATCCTTAGGCAGTAAAAAAAGATTTGATATACAAAGCGGCCAGAACGGGCACCCTGATGCTCACTTGCCCGCTCAATATTGGTTTATAGCTAATACTGGTACAATAGAGTTGCAAGCGCCTGTTGCGCGGAAGCGACGCTTTGTCTCTTTAGGCGCCATATATTTTATCTTTACAGCGCCCTGGCCGCTTAGTATATCAAGCCCCCTAAAGCCGCATTTTTACTTAGCACTCAGAAGAGTTCTGAGCGAGCAAACGAGTGTATACTCGAGTCGTTTAACGATGTTCGGCTGAACATGTCACATTAAGTGCCATGTATTTTATCTTTAAAGCGCCCCGGACGCGGGCCTTAGCCGCTTTGTATATCTAACCTAAAGCCGTGTTTTCACATAGCTCTCAGAACAGTTTTGAGCGAGCGAATGAGTTTTTGCCCGGTATGGTAATAGCAGAGCGAGCGAACGAGTTCGTTCAACGATGTTCGGCAGAACTCAGTGAACGAATGCTTGCTCGCTCAATCTTACAATGAACGTAACGTATAAGACGCAACATTCTATGGTTTCACCAACAAACTTTTCAAATACAACATAACATTTCTTTTACTGAGCAATCGCCTAAAATTTGTAAGCTAATCTACTTACAGGCTGCCTGCAAACATTCCAGAAGTATTATAACGACATAAAGAATTATCATTTCTCATTTGCAACACAGTTTTTCTATCATTTCTTTGAATTTTACATAATCTTGCATTTATAAATAGAAAAGGTGATACTCAGTGATACGCTGTCAGCGGTGACATTTTGACTTTAATAGAACATAAATCTTTGCTTTATGGTTTTGTGTTAAAATCTTTTTGAAAGGACAGGTTTTCAATTAATAAAATGATATCCGATGAAAATCTTCTAACAGTTTACTCGACTGCGACAAAGCTTAAAACAATGGTTATGATTCTGATCTGTTTTTTTTACGTGGCAATATCATCAAATGAGTCCTCCCACCCAGGGCAGAACGGGAGGGACTGTCAGACTCGTACTGACTAAAATCCACGGTATCCTTCAATAGCCGTTTACGTTCTGGGGTCCCGGTAATTCGTACAGTCCGGCGACCCCGGCAGGCTTTGGGCCTCTAGAAGGGGGCCCCGTCACTCTGCTGACACTCTTTGAGGCGCGCGTGGAACACAACGCGCCGTCGACCCGTGCATGGTCCATGGTCGGAGAGCGAGTTGCCCATTACTCGCTGCCCGCATGCCCCTTCTGATTTGATAGCATGTAAGTATGTTTACTTGACCGTTTTTATGTTTCTACGTAATTACTAAGCAGATAATATAACTTCCTTTTCAATAAACAATATAGAACCAATTTCAAACGCTAATACCTCTCAAAACATCCTAATCCCTATGGAGTATACCCGAGTACGTCTAGAGTATGTGTAATAACTAGAGGTGCGCCGACTACTTGGCCGAAATCATTAGTAGTCGGCCAATACAGGCAGCCAAAACCGTCAACTAGACAGAGTATGAAGATCAATAAATTTTGTATTTCTATGATTGCAAAGCGGGTGCTAGCAAGGGTACCTACTATTCAGAGTATCCCTAAAAATATGGATTAAGTCATTATAGAGGCATTGGCGAAATCATTGCCAATCTTTTTAAAAAACGGCCACTGAAATAGCAAATAGCCGCATACCTGGCTGGAGTCTGTATTTGCTGATAGCTTTTTTTTACGTGGTAAAATCATCAAAATGTGTCCTCTTCATAATAGCCCTTTACGTTCCAGGGCCACGGTTACCTGATGAGGCAGTTCCGCGAATAGCTACAACCTTCGGTTCTTCAAGTCAAGAGTGAATAGGTTACTTCTAGGCAATCGTGCATCACCGTCGACTACATCTTCGCTTACCGTTCGGCGAGATAGTGGTCAACACGAGCCTATCGCTGAATTGTCAAAAAAAGGACTCGACCGACAAGAATGATCGACTTGGCCAACTTGTCGGCCATTTTCGCAGCCAACTTGGCCACATTCTGCCCATCTCTAGTAATAACCGTAATATTGAATCAAGAGCTTCCAAATTAATGCTAATTGATTATAGAATCGAAGCATCAAAGGGGTGATTAATATTATGACGATATTCTGATAGCCTGTCTGAAAGCAATTAAGTTTAATCAGTGATTTACGACGCTCCTTTGATGTGTAAGTGATAGGACAGAAGATGGATTACCGTCTGCGTGTCGCGACTTCGATTCCCGCACGGAGCAAATTTTTATATAATCTACAAGTAGTTGTTCCGGGTCCTACTGTGAGGCAACAGGAGACAACAGGCTAATTATGTTTTTTTTTATCGTGGTCTAATCATCAAATGAGGCCTCCCAACCCAGGGCAGGGCGGGAGGCACTGTCAGATTTGACTGACTGAAATCCACGGTGTCCTTCATAGCCCTTTACGTACCGGGGTCACAGTAATTTGTGAGTCGCAACCCCGAAGGCTAATTATGCTAACGTAATTAGCCTGTTGTCTCTGCTAGGGCCCAGGTCTCCTCTCTGAGAGCTGTGCTGTGGCGGGTTGGTAGAAGTATTTGAAATTTTTGGTTCTAGAATGTGCCGGTTTCTCCAAGATGATGTGTTCCTTTAACTAAACTTCATCAGCCTACAATGATACCACTGCTGGGACACACGCCTCTCTGTGAAGAGGAGTGGGATGAGATCCACCATGCGAGCTCAATGCAGGACTTCACATATTTGGTACTAGGCCACGCCGGTTTCCTCACGATGATTTCCTTCACCGTTTTGGGAGCAGTGATATACACAGAGACCCTGAATAACTACAAATTATACATTATATTCCCTTTACTACTTACACAATAATCACATTAACGTAGTTGCAAATCATATGTCAGCTTATGATTCCCGTAACCGCGGGATTGTCACCGCTCTGTCAGTTAACAACTTCATTAATATTTCATTAGTTGCCAACTTGTCGCTTATTATAGAGACTAGCCCCGCCCGTGGTTTCGCCTTCATGGTATTTTATTTGTGCGTGGTAAAGTAACACACATCAGTAACATCACATCAGTAATACATATCGCATCCATACCATATCCAATTATGTAATTACTCGTAGGTTTCTTTTATTGATGTTAAACAATACACACTGAAAGGTTTATTTGAATTATTGTCGACGTAACAGTAGAACACTGACTCCTAAGGCACAGGTTTCCCCTAGTTCAGGAGGCAGGGTTTCCATTATTTAAGCTACCTTTATTTACCTGAATTTGTAACCTAATCATTAAGAAGTATTTACTACTGTAACAAAGGTTATCTGTATCAATAAACTTATTTTATTTTTATATTTATTATATCGCAATATAATAATCAACATGCCTACGTTTTTGTGGGAAAGAGGCGTGAATTGAAGTAGCGAAAGAAATAAAAAGAAATAAAAGCGTGTTAAAAAAGAAAATTTGTATTATATTTAGAACACGCTACAAGTGTACACTACAGTTACAAAAGAACTTAAATGTAAACAAACCGAAATATTATAACATTATCTCGCTCACGGCTGCGCCGAATTGATTCAGTTCAGCACACAGCTGGTCTAATAGTTCTCGACACTGGATTTCTACTAGACCAGGTGAGACTTCAGATATAAAACAGCTAAATACATTTTTTTTAAACAGCGTGGTGCGTTTACAAACATATAAACTCACATACTCAAACGCCCAGACCCGGAACAACTACTTGTAGATCATACAAATATTTGCTCGGTGCGGGAATCGAACCCGCGACACGCAGCGCAGCAGTCCAATCGCTCAGCCACTGCGCTAACCATGCCGTCAAATACATTTAATGACTTTTCTATAATGTGTGCAAGATAAAACCGACGTCTTTAGGTCCTGACTTGTCTTTCATATTTTTTCCAATTTGACTTCGCAGACAAGTCTTTTACACCACCATTCTCAAGAGAATATCGCTACATTCATTTTCACTCTCTTCTCTTTTTTCCTATGTATTTGAGTTCATTACAGGATGTCTTCTTCTTCTATACTTCTAGCTATTACTCGTCATCTTCTTTCCAGCCATGTCACCCTTTGCACTGTCTATCCATTGTTTCTTTTGTCTTCCCATTGAAGCCATAGGTGATCACGTTGTCAAGTTTATTTGCACTGGCTGTCCAAAAGGCCTGGCAACAGTCACTGTATTTTGAGGTATTGCTTCATTAGCTCTTCTTATACAATTTCTTATTCTCTTATACGATTTGTAAATCACATACCAAACAGCAATTCCAACTTTAATGACGACGAATATGGCTAGTATTATTAATATTACAGGATATTTACCTTCGGTTGGTTCTTCAACTGAACTGTCTTCTTCATTATCAAGTGATTCCATAATGTCTGGGAGCGTTGATAGTCTCATTTTTACTGTATCGTTTTTGAAAACGTTGTCACCTTTTGTTTGATGATCTTCGTTTCTTCTTCTTAGAGTAGCGATGACAATTTAAATTGAGATCAGAAAAATTAGACTATGGGTCTACCTTTTGGGGCTTTTGTGCTGAAAGTTGATCAACTTCAAATGTTCCAAATTTTGTTTTGATGCTGGGAGAAAGATGCACAATTCCTTGTAGACGTTTTAAAATGTCTTATTTTCGAGTATTATTATGAAAACATCTTGATTTTACAAGACACAGTCCAAAGGAAGTCTAACGAATTCGTTAGAAATACGAAAAGCAGGCGACAGCTCTTCAAGATAGCCAACTTCTTCTATCTGATGATTTTGATGTCTTGAAATAGCGTTATTTGTATCCTTTACTTCTTTATCCTTTTCTTTAAGCAAATTATTGGGTTGTACTGTACCACTATACCACTATTTATTTTTGAAATTCCACATTTACACATTTTTCATTTTAATTTGTACCAAAGGATTTTTTTTTCGCAATTTTGTCTACGCTCAGAACAAAACTAAGCTTGATTTTTAAGAGCTTTGATTTATATAATGTTAGAACATTAGTTATGACGTCAGAGCAATCACGTTTAGAAGATAAGATAAAAACAATAATAAAGGCATGTTATTTTACTAAAGATAAAGCCCCCTAGGAGAGTACAAAGAAGAAACAAGTGATGAAATTATTATGGCGATAACGTATCAAGGCAATTGGGATAGAAATGTGATGCAGTTGGTGCCTGAAAACGATCATCGTTACCGCACTCAGGGGTTTTAGCGGAGGGGACTCTCGAATCTTATTGACAAAAAGTCCATCCTATTCCTTCATTTGCTCTTTGCAGACTAGAGCCACAGTGCCCTTTTAAAACAGTCTCGCGACGTTTTTTTTTACGTGGTTAAATCATCACATGAGTCCTCCCACCCAGGGCAGAGCGGGAGGGACTGTCAGACTCATACTAACTAAAATCCACGGTGTCCTTCAATAGCCCTTTACGTACCGGGGTTACGGTAATTCGCGAGTCCTGCGACCCCGGCAGGCTTTGGCTCTCTAGAGGGTGCCCCATCATTATGCTGACACTCTTTGAGGCGCGCGTGGAACACGACGCGCCGTCCACCCGGGCATGGCTCATGGTCGGATAGCGAGTTGCCCATAACTCGCTGCCCGCATGCCCGTGCCTACGGTGGACTGAGATCGTCTGGCGACGTCAGTCACCGAGTTTTTACAAGTATAGTTCCTAATTGTAAGTGTGACAGTTACTTGAAACAAAATGTACAAGTTCAGACTACATACTTGCAACTTGCATCTTGCACGCAGGTTTGTTCATGTTACATACAATTTGCGTGGATCGATTGCCATGATTGGTTAGTGGGTAATTACTGAAAAACTTGTCTAATGGAAACGCGGCATAAGCTCTTCACATTTACAATGACAAAAAGTATAATTATCACATTAGTTTCACAACAAAACGAGAATTGTGGTGTCATCACTTATAGTTTACACGAGAATCGCATTAATGGCAACAGAAAATACTCTTTAACGTTATATAGTGGTACTTGAAGAAATGGATAATTATGTACCTGGCATCTCTTTGTTTGTTTTTATCAAGTGGTGCAGTTTCAATTTAATTAATACATCAATGCGAGTTTCTTCCGTGGCTTCGAAACTATGTTTGCTAATTTATTTCGCCATTTTTTTTTATATTTAATTGGTAACCCTCATCCAGAGTTCTTTCACCCTAGGTGGAGCAAAAGGTACTAACAGACCTGTACTGACTAAAACCCGCGGTACTCCTTCAAAAGCCTTTTACGTTCTAGGATACGATCGGATCTGCCCCGCTTGGTCAGAGCACCACCGTGTCCTTACGGGTCTCATTCAGAGCCCTAAGTCAGCCTTCAGTTCAAGGAGTGCCAGCATAGTGACGGGGCCTGTAGAGGGCCAAAGCCTACCGTGGTCGCGGATCTCACGAATTACCGTGACCTCGGTAACGTAAAGGGCTATTGAAGGACACAGTGGATTCATTTGATGATTTTACCACGACAAAAGAAAAGTCAGCACATGATTATCATTTAGAACAATATTAAAATGAATTTACGTACATTTTCCAGTGACGTCAGTTTATTTTATTTTATTTATTTTAGGAAAACTTACAGCTAAACAGATACAGTAAATAACAGTATATACAAAATAAGGCCAATTACAAGTTTCCACATGTCCACACTCAGGTTTATTTTAATACAAATAGAGTCTTATTTCAAAGCTAAACGAATTCATTTTCATTTATTTCATTACCAGCACATTTACACCAACACAGAAGACCTAATTTTATGAGCAAATTAATATAATTCGGGCTTCGTTTGTGTCGTTTCAATGAGTTTTGTTTTTACAATTTGGTACCTATATTTTATTTGGCTATATGATTATTTTTCGACACGCAAACTGAATAATAAATGCAGCTGAAAAAACACGTTAGTACCTATTTACCCTTTTTTTCCTTTCCTGAAATCATTGGAGTATTTGACATTGACGCTATTTAAATTGTATGGTGAGCTTTTTTTAATACTAGGTTATCATGCTAACCAGTATGTAGCAGTTAGTGAACAGGTTAATGTATGTCCTTTTTCAATAATGTAACTCTAAGAATATTGTGAAAAGTTACTCAAAAAAAAAACGACGGGTTGCACTCTGGGAGTGCCGGCAAAAGTGAAAACTTGAATAGTAATAAACACACACGAACATTCGCGCAAGCGCCCTACGAATTTTCGATCAGGTCACGTGTCCTGACGCGAGTTTAACATTTTTTAGCCATTCCAAAAAAAGTGCACAACGCCGCTGCAATTCTTGCAGGTCACATTCTCTATTCAATCGTTTAACCAATCGTCTGAGGCGTTTGATTGGCAGAATTTATGTGCACTGCATGTTGGTAGGTACGTGACATTTATGCATTCCAATTTTGAATGCATTTGGCAGTTGACGTGTCGGTTTCATTTGAATATCGAAGTGTTTGTATGTGGTAGTTGGGTATTGGGTAATTACTTTTACCCGTGGTTTTACTCGTAATAATAAAGATTTTAGCACTTCTCTTGGACGCGGCGCGCATTGTGAGGAGGTTTCTCTCTCTGGAATCCTAACTACCGGCAGCTTGGACCCTGTTCCCGATGCTGGTGGACCACTATTTTTTAAATGTTATCATTCTATTTTTGTAATTATATTTAAAAATGTAACAAATATGTAAAAAATGGATAAAAAGGAATAGTATAAGATTTTGTTAATAAATTCTGGTATTCGATAGTGGAAATTTCTTCATATTTTCTTCACAAATTCGTCACCTAGCCAATAAAGATTGTGTGAAACAACCGCAGGTGGCATACGACCACGGCTTGTTTTTGTTTTATACTTTTCAGTGCGCGATTTTTTCGTAGTCGGGTTTTAGTTATTTTTAACTTATTTTTTTAAACGTTGCCCAAATTAGGAATTCCTTCCTGTATCGTGGGTGCGTTCACAAAATATAGAAACTTACAAACACAAACACTCAAACCCGGAACAACTACTTGAAGATCATATAGATTTCATGCTAGAGCCTCTATTTCAATACTGATTTACTTACACTGTGGCAACAATAGCGTATCTTTTGTTTCGGAAAGTCACAGATGTTCGATAGCGGGTAGAAATGAAATTCCTCAGTCACTCGCTTCAGTTGACATTCCCGAACGACGTGGCCGGAATCCTGATTGGCGAAAATGTATTTTTCGCGCGAACTTTTGCTAGTACTGCGTAGGTTTCATTTGTCAAATCTTTGCACAGCTCAAAGTTAGATGGAATAAAAATTGGGGGACGTTCTAGATTGGCTGTGAACGTACTAAAGTGGTGTTTGAGTTCACTTGATCTGAATATCACGTGTGACCTGGATTTTTTGGACCTGAATTTATTTTGGAATTGATCTCGAGTTACTCAAGGAGTTGATGTCGACTACTTAGACGCAGGAACAGGTTATTTTAAGTCAGTCAAGTCTTTTGTACGGTTGGCTCAGTGGCTGAGGTATGGACTGTTGTGCAGCGTATCTCGGGTTCTTTGTATGATCTATAAGTAGTTATTCTGGGTCTGGGTGTTTGTGTATGTGAGTTTCTATGCTTGTAAAAGCACCAACGATATGGGAGACATTCCTAGTGTGGGGCAACTGATGGAGTCGCGGGACTATCGGGTAAACGTAGCCCGGAACGTAAAGAGCTATTGTAAGACACCGTGGGTTTTAGGAAGTACAAGTCTTACAGTCCCTTCCGTCCTGTCCTAAGTGGGAGGACTCATTTGAAGATTTTAAACGTAGACGTGTGGAAACTTCTTTAGCGGCGTTGTGCGCTTTTTTTTGGAATGGGTAAAAAATGTTAAACTCGCGTCAGGACACGTGACCTGATCGAATATTCGTAAGACGGCGCAGGGCGCTTGCGCGAATGTTCGTTGTGTTTATTACTATTCAAGTTTTCACTTCTGCCAGCACTCCCGGAGTGCAACACGTCGTTTTTTTTTTATAAACCTTTCGACATCATTCAGAGCATTTTACAACCTCTATTCAAGATTGTTTCGCAGTCATGTTAAACCAAGCTATCACTGACCACACCATTAAATTCGATACCCCTATTTTATAAGTTTCAGCTTTTCTCAACTTTCATAAGTAATCGAGTCACGTAGTGCCGACTGCACAAATGTTCTAGTTACGTATGCAACCAGGCTTTAAACTCGGAACTATCTGCTGTACTAGAGGATAAACTTGGAGTTCTTTGTACTTGTAGTTCTTTTGTACTTGGTTTTATATGAGCAGTTCTTGGTAGGAGAACTTGTGGGCTAATATTATAATTTTATCGGTGACTCGTGACCCGCTCGATGAAGTTTTTTGAAGGAGCTCGTGGCTAAATAAATACAGTCACACAGGCCGATCTTCCGGGTTAAGCCGCGCTTGCCGAGGTTGGTCTGTGGATGGGTGACCATCTGTCATAACGAGTTTCCTCCGTGTCTCGGAAAGCAAGTAAAGCCGTTGGTCCTGGCTGTCATTTTTAGATCTTTTACAGTCGTTACTGTTAGTCAGAAGCTCTAAAGTCTGACAACCAGTCTTACCATGGGGTAACGTATTACCCAGTTACTGGGTTGTGGAAGTCCGACAGGCAGTCGCTCCATGTAAAATACTGATATCCAGCTGCACCTGGTTTGACTGGAAGCCGACCCCAATATAGTTGGGAAAAGGCAGGCAGATGATGAGTGATGAAGTTTTCTAGGTTACGTTGTGGTTAAAGTTGATATTGCAGAAAAGATAAGACATTGTTTTTTTTTTTGCATTTAAAATTGGTTTCTTTTTGGCCTTAATCTAGCTTAAAGGCAAATGTGAGAATGGACCGCTTGGAAGTAGATCCTGCTCATCCCAAATAATCATCATCACCCTACAATCTTCCCACTGCTGGGACAAAGGCCTCCATTCAATGAGAGGGATTGGGCCATCACCCACCACCCGAGCTCAGTGCGTGTTGGTAGATGTCACATGTCTTCGAATTTTTGGTTCTAGGACATGCCGGTTTCCTCACGATATTTTTCTTCACCGTTTTGAGAGCATTAGTGATGATATATAGTATACAAAGTAATGCTCCTGGCTGGGTTTTAACCCACGACCTTTTAGAAATAATAGATACACAAATAAGTTAAAAACTACTGCACATTGACTGCCGCAGCCGCTTTATACGCTGCAAGCTGACCCGTAGTCGGCCTTAAGAACGCCGATACAACACACCTCTTCGATGAAGATCTTCCTTGAGGAGAGTCGTCAAATGATGACTCGGTATCATCATCTGCCTAGCCCTTTCCAACAATGAACCACTATCTGCTTAGCCTCCACAACCCATTTAGTCCTTAGTAATACAATTTCCTTTGGTAAGATTAGTCGTCAGCTTTTCAGGTTTCTGACTACTACTTAAATGACTATCAAAGATTTACAAATGACAGCCGGGATCGACCCCAACGGCGTAACGTAATTATTTAACCACCAGCTCCTTACGAGGCTCGCGTTAGTTCGAGAACAATGAATATTTAAAGTCACCAGGACGTATCCCGGCTAAATCTAAACTAGGTTAGGTCCATCTAGGGAGGTCGCGGGACTGTACGAATTACCGTGACCCCGGAACGTAAAGAGCTATTGAATGACACCGTGGATTTTAGCTGTATGAGTCTGACAGTCCCTCGCGTTCTGCCCTGGGTGAGAAGACTCATTTGATGATTTAACCACGATAAAAAAAAGGTCTATCTAGAGATGTAACATACTTACCTAGATGGACTCACTGTACTTTTTTTATGAAGTTCTTCAGAAAAGTCTTCTGTATAGTAAACCCGCGTAAACGACCAGATGCATGAATGTGGACAAGTCGAAAGCAGTATGTAAGGATCGTAGTAGGCGCCTTGCAATGATTTCTGGACCTGTGGAAAAAGGTGTGACTTTTTGTATATTAATATTCTTTTTTATTGGGACAACCCAACCGTTCCATTCCCAAACCATTCCAACTCTTGACGTAAAAATTGACAGAGGCTTCCATCAGAATCAACATGGAGTCCACGAGAAATAACAATGGCGACCACTAGAATTAACAGTGGCTACCACCAGAAAAGTACTAAGCCAGAGAAGCTTCTCCTTCTGCGAAGCAGTCATGCTCGCGAAGGAGGAGGCGGGCCGCGTGAGGGAGAGGACAGCGTCCTCCCTCAACCCCAGCCGCAGTGGTAGACGCGCACGGCGACAGACGTCGCAAGACGATCTCCGGCCACCGTAGGCGCGGGCATGCGGGCGGCGAGTAACGGGCGACTTGCTGTCCGACCATGGACCATGCCCGGGTCGACGGCGCGTTGTGTTCACGCGCGCCTCAAGGAGTGTCAGCATAATGACGGGGCCTGTAGAGGGCCAAAGCCTGCCGGGGTCGCGGGACTTACGAATTACTGTGACCCCGGTACGTAAAGGGCTATTGAAGGACACCGTGGATTTTAGTTAGTATGAGTCTGACAGTCCCTTCCGCTCTGCCTTGGGTGGGAGGACTCATTTGATGATTTTACCAAGTAAAAAGAAAAAAAAAAGCCATCGAAGTACTAAGCCAGAGAAGCTCTCCGAAGTCCCGGAGAATGAATTCGACTGTTTTGGATCGGAGTAATAGCAAAATACACCTCCCATATACATCTGCTGCATCTGGAAGCTTCATCTTGGAAAAATCCCCAACGGAAGTATTATAAAATACCAGTAATAATAGATGAACACTGTTCAAAAACTCTCATCGTGTAAACGAGGCTTACAAAAAAAACACCAGAGACTTAAGTCTCGAACAAGACACTGACAATACCGCAGGCATAATGAATAGTCCACGAGACACTGAGTTAATTAAACCTCTTAAAGCCGGAACTCTGAAATCAAGTGAAACAATCCCTCTAGAATAATTATGTAATCTTTACACATGAATAAATATCGTTTCATTTTGTTGGTTTGATAAAACTCTCGTAATACCCTCAAGCGATACCATCAAAGAAGATAGTACAAGTGCTCTGTATTTGACAGTTAATTATGCGAAAATGTTATAAAGAATAATGAAGGACTGATTGTATACAGTGACGTGGCTCGAGGTCAACTTTAGGTAAAATCATCAAAATGAGTCCTCCCTCCCAGGGAAGGACGGGTGGGACTGTCAGACTTGTACTGACTAAAATCCACGGTGTCCTTCAATAACTGTTAACGTTCCAGGACCACGGTTACCTGACATGACATTGGCTCTCTAACGGGGGCCCCGTCATATTGCTAACAGCTGCTCTTTGAGGCGCCTCAAAGAGCAGCTGTTGTGTGTGGAACACGACGCCCCGTCGACCCGGGCATGGTCCATGATCGGACGACAAGTCGCCCATTCCTCACCGTCCGCATGCCCGCGCATGTTGGGCCTTAAAAGCAGATTTACACATTCTTAATTAATTTAGCAAGTTCAAATTTCGTACTTCTTAATTAACTATGTAGCAATTCACTTGTTGTATTTAAAGAAATCTTAAAGGTACTACTGACACACATCCTCATCAAAATATAGCTAAGGAACAGACTTTTTCTATGACTATGACAGAGTTTCTATTTGTGAATATAAATTAATATAGGTAATGGAACTTAGGTGAGAATTAAGAAATAAACAAATTTTCACAAGGTCATCGCCCTCCGGAGCATCTGGACAGACTCTCAGCCGGGCTGTTTCTCAGCTGGACTGTTTTTCAGCTGGAATGTTTCTCAGCTGGACTGTTTCCAAGCTGGACGTTCCTCATGTGAAAATTTCTGCTGTCCGAGCTGTCAAGAGGTGCATTTATATATGCTGCAAGATCCTCTTTTACCACACAACTGGCAACCGTGCGAAATCTTCTTCAGTCTTAGCAAAAAGCCTTTATACATATAAATAACGTTTGCATACTTTCGACTTTCGTCCAATCTATCATCAAGAACAGACGTGTCACTCTTTGCTCCGCAAAAATAAAAAGAACCGTTAACCGACCTTAGTGCATATTTCTGACTGTCTAATTGTCAATCTCGCGTACACCGATCCTCTGCACGGCGGAGGTGCGCGCGCGCACCCGCGACCCGCGAGTAAAAAGGAGGCACCTCATAATTGCCATCCTGCTCCCGCGCTGCCTGGCCGCGTGACCTCTTCACTCTCGCCGCACGCCAACGACGCTTACTACACACGACCACGACTTGAATATACGGCCGATAGTACCGCGGCTGCCCCGCCCACTCATTAAGCTGCGCTAATTATTACGTTTTTATTCCTGGCGTTTTAATAATTATGGAGTCAACAATGAACAAGTCGCTATCGGAACCGGATATTACTCTGTCAGAGCAACATACACCCCCAAACTATGTGTTCCTCCGGACGAAGAGAGGCCGACACGAAATGGAAGACTCCCTTGATAAGCAACTAGGGGAGTTCAAGGAAGAGATTAGAAAGATGCTGGGACTCTTCTCCGAAAAACATGAACAGGAGACTCAGCGCATTACTACCACTCTAAACGAAATTCAGAAATCAAATAACAAAATTGAGAGCTCAATTACTTATCTTACTGCCCAAAATGAAGATCTTAGAAAGAAAATTCAGCAACTGGAAAGCCAAGCTAAAGAGCACAAAAATTGCATCAAACTCTTTGAGGACAAACTTGAAATGATGCAAACCAGCAATCAAAAGACCAATTTTGTTATAAAGAATGTGCCTAGACGAGCAAGCGAAACCAAAGAAAAACTGGTTGAAATGGCTTTGTCTCTTGCTAAAAATATAGACTGCACTCTGACAAAATACGATATAAAAGATATATATAGAACACGTGCTAAGAACAGTGAGATAATCAACACGCCAATAATTGTTGAAACTGGCTCGACTCTAATTAAGTCAGAGATTATGAAAATGAGTAAGGCATTTATTACTAAATATAAATCCAAGTTATGCTGTAAACATCTAGGATTCAAATCGCACGAAGATACTCCAATCTTCCTCTCTGAGCATCTTACTCCAAAGGGTTCCCGCTTGCATTTCCTTGCTCGGGACTTAACCAAATCTGGTGAATTTAAATTTTGCTGGACCGCTTATGGGAAAGTTTTAATAAAGAAAGACGAATACTCGCCGACCATTACTATTAGAAATGAGCAACAGATTCACCAGCTGAAAGTCAGTAAGTGACTAATTTGTATCGATTTCCTAATAAGTAATAATTGGTTACTACGAGAAGATATCATGTTTTTCTGTTTTTTGATTTATTTGCCTGCTTTAAATGATTTGCTAAGATCACCTCTGTTTTGTTACCATGTAGTCTTAATTTTTCGAACATTTCTCTTAGTTTGTGGATACACTTTTTCTTTATATCATAAAAATAATAACCACTCACAAACATTTTACTTCTATACTTATTTAGCTTGTCTATTAGTAACTACAAACTTATTCTGCGTACATATTAATTACGCTAATTACTTACTTACACGCATAACACACATTCACCTACTAATACCCAGTCAAAAACATACCAATTACATTCATTCCACACTTACATACACTATAAAAAGACGGTTTCAAATACTTTACAAAACTAAGAATAACCACAATACTTTTATTTTAACTATAACACTACTTGAGGGCACGTATTTTCTAACGATAAATGTATTTAATGGGTGACTCACTACGAACCCTTAATGAGATAGATACCATTGAAATCTCGCGCAGTATTGGATGCGACTGTTCTGAGTTAGCTAAACACATAAATATAAAAAGAAATGACTTTACTGTTGTCGCTCAAAATATAAGGAGTATTTCTTGTAACTTTGACGATTTTATACTCACTCTTTCGAATTTTAAGTTCGAAACCGATGTTATTATATTAACTGAATGTCGACTAACCTCTGGCAAAATTATCCCTCATCTCAATAATTACTCGTGCTATAATACTTCCCACCATTTGAACCAAAACGATGGGGTAGTTGTCTATATAAAAAATAATCTAAAATCTAAAGTTACGGAAATAAAACTATCTCAGGCATCTTGCTTGCAGCTGGATATATTGAATAATATTGTATTATGCATTTATAGATCCCCTTCAAACGGGAACACCGAGACTTTTATCAATTCCTTAAGTTCCCATCTAGATACTCTACAAAATCATAAAAACATTATTATAGCGGGAGACATTAATATAAACATTATACCTAAAGATTTAGAATCTTCCTATGAACACAGAAACAGAACTACTTACCTTGACACTCTATCCCTGCACGGAATATTACCTGGCCATACTTTACCCACCAGAAATGAAAACTGCTTAGACCACTTTATGTTGAAAATAAATAAACAAAAAATCTCAGCATCCATCGCTATCTTACACACTAGTATTACTGATCATTACACCACACTTCTATCCCTATCAAAATTAAAAAATACCCCAATAGCAAACAAAACTAAATCCACTGTGGATTTTGAGCAAGCACTTAAGTACGTGCAGGAAAGCAACCTAGCTGATCTGCTTTTTTGTAACGATCCTGAAACTCTAACTAACCTACTAATTAACAAACTAACGGAGTCCATCAATAAAAATACTAGTTCTACTAAAATTCCTAACAGTAAGCGCATTATAAAACCTTGGATAACCCCAGGAATTTTGCGTTGTATTAAAAATCGAAATAAGCTACAAAAAGATAATAAAAGAGATCCATTCAACGACATATTAAAAATAACATATATTAGATATAGAAATCACTGTAACAATCTTATCAAAAAACTTAAACGAAATTATGAAAGAGAATTAATTACAAAATCTGTTGGTAACAATAAATTACTTTGGAAGAACATTAAAGCTATAACTTTCACAAATAAACCGAACAATTGCAATACTGACTTACTTGATATTAAATCGACTCCTTCAGAATCAGTTAACTATATTAACGAATACTTCGCGAACATTGGTAAGTGCCTTGCTCAAAAAATCCAGCCAAGTGTAAACTATGATCAAAACGACCAACACTGTTTACAAAGAACTCAACCAAACTCCTTCGTAATGCTAGATACTGATATTGATGAAGTGAATCATATCCTAATGAGTCTTAAATCTGACAGTGCGGCTGGTTGGGATAATATTTCCACTGCATTCTTAAAATATATAGGAAAGGAGGTTGTTCCCATAATTACACATCTTGCTAATCTTTGCTTTGGTGAAGGCATCTTCCCGACCTCCTTAAAGCTGGCGATCATTACGCCAGTGTACAAGGGTGGGGACAGAGACGATGTCTCCAACTTCAGGCCCATATCTGTATTACCCTCTATATCAAAAATAATAGAAAAACTTATTAATATAAGGCTCTTAACTTACCTAAATGATTTCAACGTGCTATCTGAGTCACAGTTTGGCTTTCGGCGAGGGATTTCGACCGAAGATGCAGTTACTGCTCTAAGTGCTCATATAACCCAACAGCTTGACAAAGGTAAAAAATGTATAACTGCATTCATAGACCTAAAAAAAGCCTTTGACACCGTCTCTGTCCCAATCCTTGTGAGAAAGCTGGAATGTATCGGGGTTCGCGGAGTGCCTCTTAGCCTTTTCAAGGATTATCTCGAGAACAGGAAGCAGAGGGTTAGAGTGGGTCAGTACACTAGTGAAGACGCAAACACGTCATATGGCGTACCCCAAGGGAGCGTATTAGGACCCACATTGTTTCTTATCTACGTAAATGAACTCTGTAACATAAATGCTGTAAACGCACGAGTCTTCTCTTACGCGGATGATACGGCTGTAGTCTTCACTGGTGATACTTGGCAGAACGTTAAACTTAGTACGGAGACAGGCTTGACTAAAATCGCCAAGTGGTTAACAATTAATTTGCTAACACTAAACATCACAAAAACAAATTACATATGTTTCAGTGTCTGCCAGCGTACACAACCAGGGCAAGAATTTAATGTTAAAATTCATACTTGCAATAGCAGTAATCGCAATAGTTGTGGCTGCTCAACAATCAACAAAGTACCTCATGTTAAGTATCTTGGTGTAATCGTGGACCAGAGACTATCATGGTACCCACACATTGAGCAAGTTGCCAATAGAGTCAGGAAATTAAGCTGGATGTTTAGAACTCTCAGAAACGTCGTTCCCAAGAATGAAGGTTTAGGACATCAAAAAGCTGATTTCCTTAAGAGGATTTATGTTGCGCTAGTCCAATCAGTACTTTCCTATTGCATACCTGTCTGGGGTGGCGCAGCCAAAACAAAATTTCTAGCTCTGGAAAGGGCACAACGCGCTCTTATCAAATGCATGTACTTCAAAAAAAAAAGATATCCAACTGAAGACCTATATCGACTCAGTAACTTGCTCTCAGTCAGGAAACTATATATAACACAAATGATATTAAAAAAACATAAGTCCCTTTCTTATGATGCTGGCTTACTGACAAAAAGAAGGAAAGATATGATATTAAATATCCCTAGGACAAAGTCTCTGTTTGCCAGTATGCAATTTGAAAAACGATCTGCTGCGTTATATAATAAAATCAATAAATACATCTACATTTATCCTAAAAACTACTACGATAGTAAAAAAATAATAATGGAATGGATACAAACACTTACCTACAATGATACTGAAACCCTTTTGAAACCTTGACACACACACACCCTCACACTCATGTACTCTCAGTCTCACCTACAGGCTTCACTTCCACACACATATACTAACACCCACACTTACACCCACTCATACATACACACACATTTGAATTAATTTAGTTAGTCTTATAATAAGTAGTTTTAGTGCAGAAATCACATGTTTTAGATATTACTGTGACACGTCCTGCTATGAAAGAGCGGACTATCCTAATACAGGCACTTACTGCCTAAAAGGAGGGTCCAATCACAAAAATTGTTTACATCTAAACTTGTTTTACTAATAAATGATTTTTATTTTTATTTATTATTTATACTAAAATAATAGATACAAAAAAAAAACTACGTTATGTAAAAAATATTTTACATTTTGAATTCTTCGATTCAATAATTTAAAAATAAATTAAAAATAAACAAGAATTTCCAATGCCATTAGATTTTCCATAGTGTCAATTTTACCGCTGACTGTACTTCTGTTTGACCCAAATCAGGTTGGGCCCATTTCAAGAGAATTTTCTCTCAGTAAAACCAAGGCTTTCAATGAGCATTGTTCGCAATTCCGAGCCGAACGCAAATCCAACTGAATTTATTTGTTTTCGTTATGGCGACGCTTTTTGGCGATGCTCCATACAAAATGATTTCTGTTTAATTTATATTGTGTCAACTACTTCGGTATTTTGTTTTTCTGCCGTAAATATACTTATTACAAGAATTTTCATCTACACCTAGTTTGACGCTTCCGCTTCGATTCACATTTTCCACGTATTCGGTTCGGTTCGGTTGCAATGATTTTTGACTCCGTCTTAAAATACCTTTTTAATGCCTAATTGAAATAAATTATTTAAGTTTGAAAATAGGCTTACACTTTTTTCCTATCGGTGTTAAAAAATATTTAAAAAAAAAAATATTAAAAAAACAAAAAACCCGACTGCCTGAAAACAAATGTAAAATAACTGGAAAGATAAAAACAAGCTAAGAAATATTTTTTTTGGTTTTTAAGCGATCGTAGTGGACAATTGTCACAAACGCAGTCGGAGACATCAAATGTTCACATGACGACAATGATGTTGAGTTAACTACTGCTGAGTCATCGTGTACATCGTGCACATTCTGGGGTGACGGTAATTCGTACAGTCCCGCGACCCCGGGACAAATACATGCATAGAGAGATTATCAACACTTCTTCCTCTTATCGTATCTTAGATTTTTCCTAAATTGCCCATCGATTTTTTTTTTGTTCTTTGTATGGACCCGCAGGAAAACGCATCTACCCAAATGCAGGTGACTACACTTTGGACCACTTTGCCTAAGCTACCGCCATTTCCCTACTTTTACCGGTTGCAAGATTAACCTTCGCACTTACAAACCAGAAACAAAAGATTTTCAAAGCTTCATACTTGTACGCCTTATGTTTGTAAAGCTCTTAAATGAGACTTACTTTTGTCTTCCTTAATTATATGTAAATAAGGTTTGTTTGGTTTAAAATCAGTATGCATGAATTTTCTTTTGATGTAGAGGGAAATTACATTTGGCACGTTTTTATTTGTATACACTGGATGCATTTTTTGAATACGGATGAAGTATGTGGGAGTTTAGTAAAACTAAATGTAGACTTGAATTAAAAATAACAAATTATTTTTTATTTTGTTTATTTAACTATGGCATCAAATAATTTTATTTTTCAGTAAAATTGAACCAGGTATTGTTCTGGATTTAACTTCTACATCCAAACTAATATTATAAATGCGAAAGTAACTCTGTCTGTCTTTTCTTCACGCCTTAACTACTGAACCGATTTGTGTGAAATTTGGTACAGACATAGTTTGGAACTTGAGAAAGGACATAGGATAGTTTTTATTACAGAAAAATAAAAATAAAAAATAAAATTTATTAAATGCTCTAACGGAGTATAGATAATTCCTTAAATGATTGATAGATGGCGGTGATCGCGCAATGGTGTCGATCGTTACACGAATTCGGTTCATGTTATTGTTTTAATTCAACGGAAAGAAGTAAATAAATAGTAAAAAGGTATGAATAAAATAATATCAATATAATAAAACTTTTAGTACAAAGAAAATGTTTAGATAAATAATGCGATTTGTCACTATGGATTGATAGATGGCGTTGGTTTCAAAATTGTATTGTCGGTTGTATGATAGTTTATGTGGACTGGTCCTGTTTCGTAAATTTTAATTTGTACCGTTGTATAATTGGTGTTCCTGTGATGCTTATGAGAAACTATATAACTAGATCCACCAAGACTATATAACGGCATACGGTTACAAATAACCTATTTAGGACGGAATGTCATTAAAGCCGTTATTATGACTGGGATGGCAAAAGGCGAAACTTTTCCCCCCGTATTCCGTAACCCCGTATTCCCATCATTCCAACTGATTTGCCATTCCAATTCAAAAGAGTTCAGTTTCCGCTGTAAACTGCGTTTGCAATGACCATAAATAAAGCCCAAGGGCAAACGCTAAAAGTTGCGGGGGTACATCTTGAAAAAGACTGTTTCTCCCATGGACAACTCTACGTTGCGTGCTCAAGAGTGTCGAAACCACAAAACCTTTATAAGTAGTTTTGCAAAGGATGGCAAAACTAAAAACGTATACAGAAATGTCAATAATAGAAAAATTGTCAAGGGAGAAACAGTCTTTTTTCGTTTTGAACTGAAATGTCAAATCAGTAGAATGATGGGGAAATAAGGGAAAAATAACATTTTCGCCCTAAGGGAGTATACATCTCTTAAATTCAAACGCAGAGCTCACTATGTTGATTTTTGAAGAGTTCCCTAGAATATCTTCCACATTTCATTTTTGAAGAGATCCCGCGAGATCGGGAACTATTTGGGTAAAACCAAAAATCTGCTGGAAGTCACTATTCCACGCGAACGAAGTCGCGGGCAAAAGCTAGTTATTAAAATAATTATCTGTGTGCGGCACTAATAATACCAGTTTATGATTGTTGCATGGGGAACAGACCTTCACAGTTTATCTTAATTAATTGAAAGTTCAAGAAAGTAAGTAAAAAAATGTTGAACTAAAAACTATATGTTTTTTTAATTTCTTCCTTCTTACGGACTATTAGAATATTTAACACATTTTAGTATGTTTAATCACATTTATCCCATATCCCGGAAAGTTATACAAAACAAAGAATAACGGCAATACCAAAATGAAACTCTTAAAAAATTCCCCCTCTACTCTTTATTAAAATGTAGCTAATATCCAATTAGAGTGATGCCAATGAAATGACGAATTCAAGGAATATTAATCACACTTTGTCTTTAATCAATTTTAAATGTTTACCAGCCAATCACATAAAAATATAAACACGATAAAATTGAATAAAACATTGTGAACATTTTATTTGTATATTAAAATTATTTGTAAATTAGGATGTAGATTTTTTTAAGCTGGAATTGCTACTTGAATAAGTAATTTTCATTTGGAAAAATATCTATATATATAAAAGGAGAACTGACTGACTGACATATCAACGTACAGCCGAAACTATTGGGGCTAGGAATGTGAAATTTTGCACACGGCTTCCTATTATAATGTAGGGGAGCACTAAGAAGGGGTTTTTGGAAAAACCTTTAAGGGGGTGAAAAGGGGGAATTAGGAAAGTACGTAACCCACGCGGACGAAGTCGCGGGCAAAGTGCTAGTGGAAAATAAAGTTACTTTTGTTAATTTTATCTTTGAAAATCATGCAGTTGACACATTTTTAGACAAAGTATTCAATAGTGTTTAAGTTTTATGTAGTAAGTCGAACAAATTTAGTTTAATTTTCCACTTTTTTTGTTCTATACTTTGGTTTGTCGTCTATAAATTGAATAAAATATACCACAAGTGAATAAACTCATGTTTAGTTGAGAAAAGGCATCACTTACATAGGCAGAAAGTGAGGTTTACTCAAGGCTTAAGGGTCCCAAACAGTACTTAATACTTGACGGATTGTTTGGGTTGCCTACAACATTCTAAGAAGGATTTTCCAAGTTTTGGGTCTTAACTCTCATCCCACAAGGAAGAAAAAATATTAAGCCGTTTTATTTTTTTATCTAGACAACTTTTAATTGACTTTACTTGTGCTTGGGTTCCGTATTTCAAAAGCGAAAAAATGAACAGTGCGAAGTGTGTAGTGGGGACAATAGTCCAATAGATATACATTAAACCTGCCGAGTTAAGTACGTGTCATTTTATTTTGCAGGTCGCGAGACAGACTGTCTCATCAGATACCCGTGACCCCGGATCGTAAAGGACTTTTGAGACACCGTGGAATTTATTCAATACAAGTCTGACAGTCCCTCGCGTCCCACCCTGGGTGGGAGAACTCATTTAACGATTTTAAAACGCAAAAAAAGTATAATATGAACCAGTACTTTTTAGGTTTTATTTAATTTTTTATCAAAAGCAAGCCGAAATAGTTAAAAAAATGATTATTCGTGAAATTTATTTATTATCATGATAATTTCGAACCCTACTAAGAATAACTATCGATCAAACAGGAACCTATCAGCACGGGTTTGTGTAAACAATCTTTTGAAACAATTCAAAGCCCATCTAGAGCCCACTGCTAAGTAGAATGAGGAAAATGTAAAGTTTTCATTTGACACGGGGCCATAAGATGAGTGATTTACTTTTAATTTATTATATAGAACTCTTGGTGAAGAAGTTTCATTAAAAATGAGAGATCTATTTCGGTTTTAAATGTGTCCAATTTACCAATAATAATCAATTTATATATAATCCAAACTAATATTATAAATGCGAAAGTAACTGTCTGTCTATCGTTTCTTCACGCCTAAACTACTGAACCGATTTGTGTGAAATTTGGTACAGACATAGTTTGGAACTTGAGAAAGCATACATAGGATAGTTTTTATTACAAAAAACATCTGCCGGAAGTCACTATTTCACGCGAACGAAGTCGCGGGCAAAAGCTAGTTATATATAAAATAGGGTGGTTTTTCGCTCCAACAATTAGGAGGACTTATTTGAACATTGTCGACCCCAAAAAAAGGCTTAGGAACAAACCGCAGAGCATTACTAGTTTAAAAGTAAATACTAATTATTTTCTCAATCGCGCCCTCCAAGCCCCAACTCAATGTTTAACATTCCTAGCCTGCGTTGACAGAAATTGGCCCCTACAAAATGAGAGTGATAATTTCGGAGCGCCGTGACCTGAGTGACAACGCAGCAGATTTAATATCTTGGAAGCTCGCTTCCACATTTCGTAAATAAGCTTTGGTGTAAACGAAGGATGTAAAATAATTATTGTTGTTTGTTTTTGTTGTGATTGTTTAAGGAAACTGTGTATAAGATCTTTTTCCATTCCCGTATCCATATATTCCATAGATTCTTCGCCAACAGGACGCCATTTGCAAGCGGCCATTAGCAAATGGCTTCCCTGTTGGCGCTTGCGCTACCTTAGTGTTGTGTTAAGTTCGCGTCCCGTCTTATACGCTGTTCCCCTAATACTTTGCAACTTCAGAATAGAAAAGGCAAAAACTGACCAGATACATACAGAAAGGTGCGTCTAAATGGGTAATATTTTTATTGCAATATGTGGCTGCAACATTTCCAGCCTGCACAAAATTATTTTTAATATTTCTGACCATCGATAACATTTTAATCTAAGCATTATGTCTGAACCAGCATGGTTCACACGGTTTGTCTTACGGCCAGACCAAAAATGAGTAACTACTCGTGTTGCCGACAATTTACAGTACATTTAAGGACCTGGGATCCCAACGTGACTTTTATGAATCTTTTCTTTCAAAGATAAAATTATTAAAAGTCACGGTATTTCCTTTTTCGAAATGAAAATTACTTCTCTTCAAATATAGCAAAGGATTTTCAAAAGAAAAACATACTGTTACATAACTAAAAGAAAACAAAAAGTCTTGTCCTTTCCCACACCCTCATCCAAAACAAATTAAGGACAAGATAGTGTAAAAAAACAACAACCGCCAACGATCCAGCGTAAATACGGATTTTATTACCAGCTATACAAACTGACTGGGTAAACTGGGAACTTATCAAAAATGAAGGCTGATTTACGCTGATCCAGCAATTGATACTGGAATTTTGTTAACATAATATTTTAGTTCATTAGAGTGTCCAGAATCCAGAGCTGGATCGAAATAGACCACGTTTCTTCTTCAACACTTTTCCTTTTAGATACATCCTAACCGAACATTCGGCGGTCACGGGACTCACGAATTACCGTGACCCCGGTACGTAAAAGGCTATTGAAGGACACCGTGGATTATAGTCAGTACGAGTCTGACAGTTCCTCACGCTCTGCCCTGGGTGGGAGGACTCATTTGATGATTTAACCACGAAAAAAAAAAAGAAAAATGTGCTGGATTGATACTGGAATATTGTGAACATAATATTTTAGTTCATTACAGCGTCAAGAATCCAGAGCTGGATCGAAATAGACCACGTTTCTTCTTCAACACATTTCCTTTTAGATTCATCCTATTCGGCAATGTTTTGGCCGAAACCGAATGATGTAGTTTTGTCAAACCGAAACTTTCGTTGGACACAAAACTCAAGTCCCTCGTTTACCCAATCACACTACATATACTACGAATTTCTTCTGTAACTTCAAACTGAGCGTGGAAACATCCAGAAATATCGAGAAAATTATTATCGAGTTCGCAACTAGCCAGCGGAAGTTTTTACGAGTCTTGTTTATAGCAGCGATGGATACAAAAATTGACAGGAAAATATTAAACTGTTTTCGAAAGCTTGAGTGGAAAGTTGAGATGATATTTTTCAGTTTAGTTCTCCATTGACCGACTTCTTTGTTTGTTAATTCTATTGGAGTTTTTTTTTTCTTTTTTATAACCCCAGCAGTTGCCCCACACTTGGAATTTCTCCTGTAGAGGGGGTGCGTTTACAAACATACAAACTCACAGACACCTAGACCCGGAACAACTACTTGCAGATTATACAAATACTTGTTCCATGCGGGAATCGTACACGCGACATGCTGTCGATCGCTCAGCTACAGCGCAAACAGTGTCGTCAAAAAAAAATGCATGCAAAATGTTGCAAAATTCGACATACCTTATTATTTCCCAGAATTTGATCTTTGTTAGCGACACTATTGGATGATTTAATAAATTGAATGTTTTTATTTCAAATGTACCGGTTCGATGCCTGGAAAGGAAGGAAGTCAGATACAGTTTTAGTTTCCATCAAAATCGTCCTTGAGACTCCTTTTTTTATCGTGGTAAAATCTTCAAATGAGTCCTCCCACCCAAAGGGCAAAGCGGGAGGGACTGTCAGACTCATATTGACTAAAATCAACGGAACACAACGCGCCGTCGACCGTGTCGCATGGTCCATGGTCGGACAGCGAGTCGTCCATTACTCGCCGCCCGCATGCCAGTGCCTAACGGTGGCCGGAGATCGTCTAGCGACGTCCGTTGCCGTGGGCGTCTACCACTGCGGCTGGGGTGGACGGAGGACGCTGTTCTCTCCCTTACGCAGCCCGTCTCCTACTTCGCGAGTATGACTGCTTCGCAGAATCAGTATTTTTCGCTATTATTCAAAATTTCGAATTTGGTCATCCACGCTCCGGTGGAAAATTCACCCTTTATTGCCTATATATTAAATACATTTTGGGGATGTTTGGGACTGACAACATAAGTGTTAAAAGCCTACCCTTGAAATCCTTTTTAAACAACAATATCTACTCGTATAACCGCAATAGCTAACTTATCATTAGAATCCACAAAGAAAAAGAGGAAATGTCTCAGGAAACGTTGAAAATAAACCTCCCAAAAAGGGAAGGAACTAAATGACACCAAAAAACTGGGGGTCAAAAGAGGAAAAAACATATGAATTACTTACTTAACACCCCCATTACACACACTCAGGCGACACGTTTGCTCCAACAGCGATTACGTTGGAACAATTAATTACGGTGCTTTGAGCATGCCACAAGTCAATTTGACGCGACGCGACTTGTTATTAGACGCGCGTTCAACGTAAGTCGCAACGCTCAATTTGTACACGCGGTGTTACCGTTTGGCCATGACTCAAGTAACGGCATCTGGGAAAAATTGCCTAGGGTAACAATTGATATACAAAAAAAAAGAATTCAAATTAGTATCATCTCACCAGTTTCTTTTTAGAAACGTAACAAAACGCGCTCGCATTTAAAAACGATTTTATGTGCATTGTTTAAGTTCAGTGTGTCTTCAATCAAAATTTGTGATATTTTTGTTTTATTTGTTAGTTTGATTAATCGTTGATACTTTCGTACATGACATAATGCAAGGTCCTATGATAAGTGTACATCTATGATAGTAAACCACGACTCCATCGCCAATCAGTCCATAAAACAGTTGCCAAACGTGCGCTTTAAAAAAGTCGCATTACCTGTGGTCGTGAAAGGGACCTAATGGTTACAAAAAATTACTTCACACCCCCTATTTAATGTAACATTTTTCATTGCCACGGTTACCCTTTGACAAATGGACGAAATATGCTAATATGAACCAAACAAAGAGGTTGCGGGATTTTTTTTTTTTTCATAAAAGGCTTTTCAACTAATTTGTTCCTTTTCGCTGTCCGCATATATTTGGGATATAACTGCGCTGTTACATTGTTCTTGCTGGGGAAGAATGTAATAAAATGACGGGTTATTTTTGTGCATTCGTTTCTAAAAAGGGAAAAATTGTGTCCTTATTGGGGGAACGCTTCTTCCATGTTTCTTAAAATGTTGACTTTAGTTTTGGTCACTGTGTTAATCAACTTTAAGAGCACTGCAGTATTAGAGGAGGAAAAGACAAAATATGTGGTAAGTTTTATCCCACCAAAAACATTAAATGTAAAAAAATGCCAAGTCTCTCGATGCAGTCTTTCCATCGTAAAAAGTTTTGAGATCTCATAGAAGCCAAGTCCTATTCAAATTATTTTGTAGTTATGAATCAACATTTAGTAATTGTATCAATAGTTTTCTTTATATTATAATTATAGTGACTTGGCAATGAGCACAAGAAGAAACAAAACGGCATATTCGGAGTTGAAAGTCACACACCGCATGCGTAAACATTAATATCACAAAATTAATTTTCTTTTGGTTTATCCGTGTCATCCCAACTGAATTTCGGAAACGGCAGTCAGTCTCATCCAAGACTAGTAAACTGCGCAGGACATAAATTATAATGCACAAGTGTGTACGCAAACACTAGTGTTAGTGTACTCTCGGTTCATTTACTTTCATAAAGCGATGGCCCGTAAGGTATTTTTTATTATTGTATTGGAGCATGTAGTCGGTAGTGGCCATCATGATCCACACGTAACAAATAATCTGATCACAGGTCTCGTCAGTAACATTTGCACATAATTCCAGGCAGCAAGCAGCTTTTAATTGGTGCTCATTGCCAAGTCACTATAATTATAATATAAAGAAAACTATTGATACAATTACTAAATGTTGATTCATAACTACAAAATAATTTGAATAGGACTTGGCTTCTATGAGATCTCAAAACTTTTTACGATGGAAAGACTGCATCGAGAGACTTGGCATTTTTTTACATTTAATGTTTTTGGTGGGATCTCATTTATTTTTTGTAAGTGTATTTCTTTCTTTTTTTTTAGGTGACCTCATAATTTCTTGGACTTCAGCTACTGCTTTGCTTAGAACCCATTCTCTATCTCTATCTCTTTTGTTTCTTTTCAACGAGCTAAATAAACATAAATCTACTAACTTACAAACTAAATATAACTAAACTAAATAATACGTAAACAGCTAGATATTGTAACTATGTCTATGTTATATTAATAAACTATTTGCCTAAATAACTGTTTCAGTAACAATAATAAATCTACTATCTAATCCGGCTAACTTAAGTTCTCCGAATATAGCCACAATACAATATTTTTTTAGTTTCGAAATGGTTTTTCATAGGTAGATGGCGCTATCAAATGAAAATTATCGAATTATTTTAAAGTACTACTTATACTGCGCTCGGTAACGAAACCATAGCGCGATTCAGACAGGTACATCGCCATCTATCGAGCGCGCATACAATCGAAATTTATCGCAATACAATGGAGTTTTAGCTTTATTAATTTAATGAATTATGAACTTTATGTATTAATTATAGTCTATGTATTACATTTATATTATTCTTTTCTATTCTATGTATTTATTCATCCAATTGAATATTTAAACAACGAACAAAGTTAACAATGCAGTCAAAATCCATACATAATGTTCTTGCCAAACCGCAAATATAAAATTGTTTTCTATGGTATATTATTTTTTAATGTTTTTATAATTTTTCGTTTATATGTGGCTAATGACCTATCTTGGTGCAAAATTTGAAGTTTCTAAGTCTGCTAGAAGTACCTTAGATTTTTGATGATCGGTCAGTGAGTCAGTGAGTCAGTGAGTCAGTGAGTCAGTGAGTGACAAAATGGTGTAACTTTGATCGACCGTAACTCCTAAACTATTAATTCAATTGGCATGTAATTTCGAACTTAAGCTTGTTCTAATGCCTACTATTATTCACCGAAAACCTAAACTCCTAGCTTTGTCCACGTCGAAGATATAGGGGGGGCGAAACAGCCGCGAATCGCATCGAGAAAAGATGGTACGGCCGTGCCCGTTTTGCTCGAGACTTGGCTGGGGCACTGCCGTGCCCCCAGATTTAATGGTGACCACGCTCCAGCTAGCTTAAGACGTTCCGGTCGCGGGACTGTACGAATTACCGTGACCCCACTGAAGCTTAAGACGTCCATTACAAGGTGGATAATCTGATGAGGACCACAGGATCTTGCTGGATACACAGGTCCTATCGGAAAATAGGGGAAGCTTATACAAAATTATTTTTTGTTTATGCGAAACCCGATAGACCTGTCTAGTATTTTTGTGTAAAGAATCTATGTACAAAATTTCAAATCTGTAACATGAAAAATCATAAAGTTATAAGCTTGTTATGTTACCCGGTTGTCCGTTCAAAAATCTGCTAATTTCGCGGCGGAACTCGGTACCCTCGCTGAACTCGCGCCTCCTCTGTCGTACACTCATTGATAATAGTTTGGCAATAGGAACCTTACCGTAAAGTGATTGTATTGTAATTAACTGGTTATAAAATTAATACAAACATTTTTGGAAAAAAATTTAACATGATGTAAAAATTATTGGAATCGAATCAGTTACTGATTCTGAACAAACTATATTCAGGTTTCGCATATACTAAAAATAATGTTGTATATATAGCAGTGAACGTCCTATGGCTGATTTACAAAATACTGGTATTCAGTTGCATCAAGGCTTGGCAAGGCAGATGATGAACCAAGCCAGCCTTACAATTCTAATCAAGCAACGTGTTCTGACGTCATAAATTTTAGAAACGCTATCTTGTTTCCATTACACTATCCTGTATTTATGGATTACAAACAAAGCAGTGTACCGTCCGGTTCAGTGCGTCTGCTAAATGTATGGGCTGAAATCTGGCCTTTGTGAATTAGGCTGACGGACAGAAATCAAGGCAGGCAACACGTTTGTGCAACGTGTTACGTAGCACACACAAACATAACAATTGTAAAGGGAAGTTTCTGTCAACAGGAATTGTATCTTGTTTTTAAACATATCTTTGCATTCAGGGTAGCGAAAGGCTGGAAAGAAAACGCGATTACTCTGGAAGAGTTCAGCATTTTAAATTACTAGCTAAAGCCTGCCGGGATCGCGGGACTGTCTCTTCAAGGGAAGGGAATCGTGACCCTGGAACGCTATTGAAGGATCATCTTGGATTTTAGTCAGTACAAGTCTGGCAGTCCCTCCCGTCATTACATTCATTCTCCGGAAAACGTCGGGCTTCACCGTCTCGGCGCCACTGTTGATTCTGGCTTTCAGGAGTTGCAGTGGTTTGGGAATAGTGTGGTGGGTTTGTCCCAATAAAAAAAAGTATGGGTGGGAGACTCATTTGAAGATTTTATCTCTATTAATATTATAAATCTGAATAGTTGTGGAACAGTTGTCTAATATTATAAATGTAAATTGTTGTTGATAGCTCATTTAACGAGGAAGGCTATTTAGGCTATATTAAATCATACTCCGATTAAGCGGGTGAATTCGCGGGGAACAGCTAGTTTTAAATAAAATGCTTAAAAAAACTTGAGGATCGACCAACCTCGGCAAACTAGAGCTATACTCGGATTCTATTCCATACAAAGAATCAAAATGTAGGTCAGTCTTAAATTAAAATCGGCAATCGATTGCTTAAGAACAGCCTCTACGTCGCGAAAAAATACAAAAAAAAAACGATAAATAATGAAGCGCTAACAAAAATAAGGTAAGAAAGAAATTCACGCTTTACCATAAAATCACTAGCCCTAACAATACATTCTCTCAACCCGATCATAATCGAATGATACACTTAAACCGATTACGCAACCAACCAAAAAATAATCGAATAACTCGAATACGTTACATCATTACGGACGTAATTTTGTGGTTGGAACGTAATACTTTTATTAAGGTAATTAGGCCAGAATTATTTTGTCTACATCTGGCTGTCACTGGCGTCTTATTCCGAACAATTTATTCGAAACAATGAGATAAAAGTGACGAATTTTGTGATGGAGCTGTCTTTTTTCGGCTGAAATTATTTCGATTGAATAATTATTACTTTGTTTGTTGAAGATAACTTTGAGGTTTAAAATTTATTTGCGGCTTTTCTAAATCAATGTACCTAAAGAAAATAATTTAGTATCTTTTTCTTCTTTTCCACCCGATCATCATCATAACGGTTTTGTGAACGACAGAGTGGCAGAATGTATTAATTTAGTTTTAATGGCTAATGCTGTACTAATGTTTTATAATAAATAAATCATGATAAAGCAGTGCTTGCCGAGTTCGGTTCTTGGATGGGTGACCATTGTTGTATACCGAGTTTATTTCTTTGGATCAACATTCCAATTGAAATTCTTAGATTTTGACAGTCAGAAGCTCGAAAGCCAAACCAAAGCGTATCGTATTTTCCAATAAACATACATTTTTTTTACGTGGTAATTCATTCATCACATGAGTCCTCCCACCCAGGGCAGAGCGGGAGGGACTGTCAGACTCGTACTGACTAAAATCCACGTTGTCCCGCGACCCCGGCAGGCTTTGGTCCCCTAGAGGGGGGCCCTGTCATTTTGCTGACAGTCTGAGGCGCGCGTGGAACACAACGCGCCGTCGACCCGGGCATGGTCTATGGTCGGACAGCGAGTTGCCCATTACTCGCTGCCCGCATGCCCGCGTCTACGGAGGCCGGTGATCGTCTGCCGACGTCCGTTGCCGTGGGCGTCTACCAAATAAACATACACTAGTGAGCAAAAGTATGGAATCACTTACTGAGAATGTGATTCAATTCAATGTTTGGTATCAGCGTGTGTAGTAACTGGGTTATGAAGCTCAAACAAGCTGTCGTTCCTAAAGTACTGGCACCATTCTAATGACACTTAGCCAGACCTGGAAACCAAACCCAGGACCCCACATTCAGTAGTCACGCTAACGACTATGAGACAACTAAAGATGAAGCAAGAAAGAGTAAGCACTGAACACCAATCATTGTTCATTACTCGTCTTTATGAAAACAGGAAAAAAATAAAGACAATGTATTCCAATAAAATACGGCCCAGAATCGCGTATTATCAAAAAGAAACGAGAAAGAATATTCCAATTGTATTCCATAATTACATTTCAACTAGAGCATTCCAAATTTATTCGAATTGAAATCGATTCTATTGCAGAAACTGTATTCTTGGGTATTACTCTTGATTCTAAATTACAGTGGGGCGCCCACATTAGAACTCTTTCGAGTAGGTTAAGCTCTGCTGCTTATGCGGTAAGGAAAATAAGACAGCTAACTGATATAGCCACAGCTAGGCTAGTATACTTTGCTTATTTCCACAGTATTATGTCATACGGCATTCTGCTGTGGGGTTCCGCAGCGGACGTAGATTCAGTTTTTATATTACAAAAGAGGGCGGTCCGCGCAATTTATAAAATGGGCCCTCGTGAGTCTCTTAGAGAGAAATTCAAAGAAATTGATATTTTAACACTGCCTTCACAGTTCATTTTAGAAAACATTCTGCATGTTCGCAAAAATCTAGGACTCTTCAAGACTAGAAGCGATTTTCATAATATCAATACACGCAGTAAACACGAAATTGTAATACCGAGATTCAGATTAGCAAAGACGAGCAAGTCGTTCCTTGTAAACAGTATACGTTTTTACAATAAATTACCTAAGTCAGTCACTGGACTAACTGAGGGAAAGTTTAAAACCCATATTAAACGTGTCCTTATTAAAAAAGCATATTACAAAATTAAGGACTACGTTGAAGACAAGGATGTGTGGCAATAGTTCCTTCTGCACATGTGGCTTCCCTGGCAGCTCAGCAGCAGCACCTATTTGTACTTTAACTTCTCTCATCCACGTGTTAGGATAATATGATTCTTCTATTTTATTCCTGTATATAGTTTTTTATTTTATTATTTTTATTCTTATTATTGTGTTATTTTTGCAATATTATATTGCCTTAGCTTTAACTCCAGTTCAGATTTGTTACAGTTTGTAAGACATTATAGAATTAACCCAGCTTTTATAGCTTTCTTTTTTTTGTATAGATTCTTCCTTACTCTTTGTTTGTGAATGTGAGAACATTGTAAGTCGTGTGTGTATATATATATATATATATTTCTTTTTTTTTTTGTAGCACTAATTTTAAAAAGGACTTCCCCCTTGTTACCAGGCCTACGTTTTTCTCACATTTCGAAGTATCCAAAAATTGTAACAATCTGATTGTAAAACCATACCATATTTTAAAAGAGTAACCATGGAGTTTCTTGCCGGTTCTTCTCCATGGAATCGACCAACCCGAACCGAGCACCTGCTGTCGACGTTTTATAAGTGCCCTCATGGGCCTATGTGAAATAAAAACTTTTGATTTTGATTTTGATTTTGATTCGGGATTTGCAATTTTGTCATTCGCAAAAATCTAATAAAGGCAAGGTTTTGCAATTGAAACCGATTTTTATTCGATTATTACACTTTTGAATTTCCTGCAGTATTTTTAGACGATCATTTTAATCGAATATTTTGAGGTGCATCGAATATTGGATGAGTTTCATTTATTTTTTAAAGTAAAATGTAGCAAGATGTCGTATTGAAATCGGGGATGAGCTTTTTTTTAACGTGGTAAAATCATCAAATGTGTCTTCCCACCTAGGGCAGAACGGCAGGGACTGTCAGACTCATACTGACTAAAATCCACGGTGTCCTTCAATAGCCCTTTACGTACCGGGGTCACGATAAATCATAAGTCCCGCGACCCTGACAGGCTTTGGCCCTCTAGAGGGGGTCCCCGTCATTTTGCTCACACTCTTAGAGGCGCGCGTGGAACACAACGCGCCGTCGACCCGGGCATAGTCCATGGTCGGACAGCGAGTTGCCCAACTGAATAATCAATCAATGTTTTTTTTTTCACAGAGGTATTTTTTTTTGTTGTTGAATTTACTATTTTTTTCAGGCATATGTGTTAAAATGACCTAAAAAGGTTGCATAGTTTGTAATTGTGTTAGATGATGCCTTGGGAGCAAAATTAGTTCTTTTCTTTTCTCATTATTCTCACAATTCACGTTATTTTTACGAACACAACACGCTATAATCTCATTTTATTTTATCCTTTACTAGCTTTTGCCCGCGGCTTCGCTCGCGTAGAATTTGGTCTGCCACATTAAGTTCCGTGACATTTTTTTTAAATACTTATATTTTTTTTAATGTAACTTCGCATCGTACATCCCAGATTGCATACAGAACACAACCATCAATAACGTCTGCCCACACGCGGATTTGGATGAAACTTTACAGTAATATAGGTTATTTATCAGAATAACACATCTAAAATAATTTTATGTAATTTTGGTCATAATATACAAACAAAAATCGCACATGTAATATTAGCCGGTAGTTAGGCTCGATCCAAAGGACTTAAAAACATTGGGGTTGGACTGCAAGTTGTAGTATCCATCGTACATGGTGTCTTTGATGAATCTTTTTATACATCATGTATATTAGCACCCGAGCAAGGCCGGGGCGGGTCACTACTTTATTATAAACCTTTTTATACGCACTGTGGTGTGAAACACCCCACACGAGCAATTAAGGGTTAAGTAGAAAAAAAGGTGAGATGTTTTCTACTTTTCCTCGTGGTAAGGACATGTGTTGGACATTATTTCTTTCCTCTTTGTGCACGAGAAAATTATTTTTACTGTCGTGGCACGAAAACATTTTGTTTTTGGTGACGGCTATGTGTGTTCTCGTTTATTGTAGGAGTTTTACAGGAGGTCGTTGAACTTGGGTTTACATTTATCTATGGCTTTTTCTACGTGAACGATATCCAACAGGAACGTAGGTATTATTCGAATAAAAAGTATAAGCACTATAAGCTTTAAAATGATTTGCAGCTTTTAAAATGTTTTTTTTTGAAAACGTTGCCCCTCACTAGGTATTTCTCCTGTATCGTGGGTGTGTTTACAAAAATAAAAACTCACATACACAAACACCCAGACTCGGAACAACTACGGGGATCGAACCCGCGACACGCAGCGCGGCAGTCGATCGTTCAACTACTGCGCCACCGGTGTCGTCCTTAATTGGAGAATACTTTTATTCTGCGCTCAACTTAAAAGTAAAATTCCCCGGCGTGGTCTACATTTCCTGATAACTACATCCATTGGGTTTTCAAGTCAAGCCGTATTACAAGGTCTTAAAACCAGGCTTGTTCCAGTGAGTGAACGAGGTGGCGCTAGACGACTTGTATAGCTCTGTCTCTTTCACTCACTGGAACCAGCCTGGTTTTAACACGTCACAACAAAAATATTGGTAAAACTCTTAGTACGTTAAGCTGAGATGTCCACCATGTGCATATGATGCAATGCCGTACGTCTTGTAGTCCGGAATGATAATGGTAGAAAGGGACAGGCAGATTCAAATTGAGCAGTTCGATAAACACTGTTTGTCTTTATTGGACCCACAATGAAGGAAATAGAACTCTGTAGCCGTAGAAATACAATTTTAAATTGAAATATAGGTACTATGAAAGCATGCACACATTCTGCGTACATTGGCAGTAAAATTACGTAGCATTCATGCCCCATTACAAATTTGCAGTCACGTGCACCACAGCTCTCTGGTTTCTACGATCATAAGCGCTATCGAGACTACACGTGCTAGTATTATGGTACACTGGCGGGCAAATATATGACCCACTTTCGAGTAACTGTTTTGTATTTTTTTACTTATTTAGCTAAAGCTGTCCCGATGCTGAGCAAAGGCCTCCCTCAATATATACCAAGAGCTCTTATGCTGTGCATCATCGAACTAACCCTCGCGGTGTGCGTCCAGGGCCCTTCCATGACGTCGTAAAGCGAGAGTCGTTCCGCTAAAGGAACGAGATGACGCTAGACGACTTGTATAGCTCTGTCTCTTTCCCTCAGCGGAACTAATCGTCTCGCCACCTTTTTCTGGGCCGACCGGCGACGTCGTCCATTCTCCGGAACCCATTGTGTGGAGATTTTCACCCATCGGTCATCCCGAATGCAACATGCACTGAGATGTTGTTTTTTTTTTTAATTTGAGAAGTTCATGGCTTTTAATTATAATAACAGCTGTAGGAGGCGATCCCGAGACGTATGGGTCACTTTGTGTCTAGGAATTATAATGTGTAATGTTTGTAAATGTATGTGTTATCTTAGCTAGTTGAAATAAGATAGTAACTTGTACAGTGGCCATTTACCATGCCAGGGCATGCTGCGTGCCAAACCTTGCCATGCCGACAGTGAGCGCCGGCCCTAACATGTTACTAAGTTTCTAATAGAATTTATTGCGGAAGTCAAATAAAATATTGGCCCATTTAAAAATCAGACATTTTTATTCTTAGACAATGACGATGTCAAAATTGGTGCTTGAAGTTGATGAACTGAACTTCATCAAAAATTGCACAAAGTTTAAAAAAATATCAATTAATTTTAGTAATGTTAAATTGACTTTATTTCTTTAAATTAACCGACTTTGATAAATCTTGGTGCTGAGGTGGATTTATTAATAGGCTACTTTTTACATAAAAGTTGAAACAAAAGAGATGAACTTCCGTTTAAGCGAACTATTACTTTTCATGTATGTTTTAATTACTGAAAATCTTTCATCATTCACTTACTTTTATTATCAGTTTTAATTAATTTACATACGGTATCAATATCTCGTATTAATTATCGCGTAATTGCCAATCTTTTGTTCAACCGACCGACCTCTGAAAGCAAAGTACATGCGCTCTCAAAGAAAATAATTGTTTCGTATTTTATTGTGAGTAAAATATGGATTTCAGATAGGTATATATACATATATATAAATATATGTTACTATAAGCTACTACTAAAAGCGCGAAGTACGGTAAATCTTAAGGTTTCCCAGTAAATTCTAAGATTTAAGAGTTGGTAAATGTCCAAAAAGGTTAGCGATTCGAACTTTTACCACCATTTAGTTGGTAAATCTTAGGATTAACATTAAAGGCACGGTAAATGTTGAAAATAATCATGAATGATAAAACAAGCCCTTAATATTTTCTAAAATTACTATTATTTGTTTATTGTCCACAAATATATATATATTTTTTTATAGAATGTTCGACACGTAAGCTGAGAATCATCAAACGCCTTGACCAGATCTCCATAAATGATAGCCTAGAACTATCTTGATCACTTCAGCTTTTAAACAGAAAAACCTCATCGAAATCAGTCTATTCGTTAAAGAGCTACGATGCCACAAACAGACTCTTAGACTTATGTCAAATTAATGACACTAAACATTTTGTGTGGAAGGTTAAAAATAAATTGGAACTCCAGTATACTGTTTACTCTACATTACATCTGTTCTCAGCTACTGAGTGCAGCAGACGTACACTGGAGGACAATTTAATGGCCCATTTAGACGATAATATATACACCTACTTAGTGCGACAGAATGGTGTTTAAAAGTAAGGTACTCCGTTGTGGTCTCTTTCAAACAATTAGGTTAGTTCTATAGCCTTTCTCTTTCTGCGAAGCAGTCATGCTCGCGAAGGAGGAGGTGGGCCGCGCGACGAAGAGGACAGCGTCCTACCTCCGCCCCAGTCGCAGTGGTAGACGCCAACGGCGACAGGCCACCGTAGGCGCTGGCATGCGGGCGGCGAGTAATGGGCGACTCGCTTTCCGACCATGGACCATGCCCGTGTCGACAGCGCGTTGTATTCCACGCGTGCCTCAAAGAGTGTCAGCAAAATGACGGGGCCCCCTCTAGAGGGCCAGAGCCTGCCGGGGTCGCAGGATTTACGAATTGCCGTGGCTTAAAGGGCTATTGAAGGACACCGTGGATTTTAGTGAGCACGAGTCTGACAGTCCCTCTCGCTCTGCTCTGGTGGGTGGATACATTAGACGATTTTACATGCTAAAAAAATAAGTGCTATATATAGCCTTTGCCAGATCACAAAGGGCGTTTGTGCAAAGTGAGAAAAAGAAGATGTTTTGGAAATGTGGTGCTGGAAGAAAAAAGGTATTTTACTCAAAAAATTAAATTAGTCCGAAAGATAGATTATCATAAAATATTTGACCCGTATTTTTTCTTTTGTTACGTACACCAAAGTTGAAGAAGATTCGACGCTTCTAAAAATCAAAACGTCAATCGGTGGGTATAATATTACAGGCGTTATGACGTCACAAGCTCCCACTCTTGAATTTGGAAGCGTTTTATCTTTGTCAATATTCATTGATTAAAAAAAATGTGTTCATTATTTTTTAATAAATCTAAATAAATTGAACATGCATACAGTAAATTACCCATACCATACCATAATTATTATACCATACCATAATGGGTGGGCCATTCTAGGCATGTTATGGAATTAATTCCTAACAATCATTTCCTTAAGTAAATTCCTTCTTTTTCCTTTTTTATTATTCTAGGTTTTGTCAGGAAATAATAGTAATCTCACCTACTCGTATGCTTTTTTTTTTTTTTTTTTTGCGTGGTAAAATCATCAAATGAGTCCTCCCACCCAGGGCAGCGCGGGAGGGACTGTCAGACTTGTACTGACTAAAATCCACGGTGTCCTTCACTAGCCCTTTACGTACCGGGGTCACGGTAATCCCTTGGTCCCGCGACCCCGGCAGGCTTTGGCCCTCTACAGGCCCCGTCAACATGCTGACACTCTTTGAGGCGCGCGTGGAACACAACGCGCCGTCGACCCGGGCATGGTCCATGGTCGGACAGCAAGTCGCCCATTACTCGCTGCCCGCATGCCCGCGCCTACGGTGGCCGGAGATCGTCCTGTGACGTCCGACGCCGTGGGCGTCTACCACTGCGGCTGGGGTGGAGGGAGGACGCTGTCCTCTCCCTCAGGCGGCCCGCCTCCTCCTTCACGAGCATGACTGCTTCGCAGAAGGAGGCGACCGCTTCCCACTCCGTCTCGCCCCGCAGCATGGCCTCGACCAATGCCGGGCGCGAGAGGTCTCCGCCTATCGCCGTCGTGAGGACACGGCGGTGCTCTGCCCAAGCGGGGCAGTCCTGCACCGTATGCTCCACCGTGTCCTCACCTACTCGTATGCTTAGCCAAAAAAAAAGGATTTCTATCGACTTATTTTGTATTTTTATTCAAGTTTATACTGGCTCAAAATATACTGAATATCGAACTAGATTTGCATGACTCAAATTGGCTTGTGTTGTGTGTAGACTCATTCCGGCCTAGCCAAATATTTGTATGGCCTACGTATAGATTCTCGGGACTGAGTGTTGGTTAATCCGAGATTTCTATTTGTAAAAGCTTGTGAAATTGGATGGAATTTCTACAGTAGGCATCGTTTGAAAAAGATGAGAAACGAGATCTGTCTAGACTAATATTTACTGCGAGTAATAGTAAGTTCGCTGGCTGATCAAGAACTTATCTCCTTGACCCCTAGGGGGGTTGCGAAGCCGTACTCGGGGGTTCGCCGGCAAAAAGAAAAAGGCAAAGTTCTACACTACATTAAGAACACAATTTTAATGAGAAGGATGGGCTTGTTTATTTTTCAAAACTATGTCAAATCGTGGTGCTTTTTTGTAAATATTAACTATCAAATCAGCTTCTAATTGAAGTATATTTCATTTTTTTATTTTTATTACCACCATTGCAGAGAATGTCAATTCATATAAATATGAAGTAGCGAATGGCACTAACAATTTTAGAGATTCTCCATTGCCAGCTTTGGATATTCTTGTCTTCTTTTCATCTAAAATACATCGAAAAATCTTTAACGTAGCCTTTTAATTAAATTATTTCCTTGGCTATCTATGGTACAAGGGCCGTACCCGTAACGGGGTCCCGATATCAAAGATTGAAAAACCCTGCTTTAGGGTATAAAACTGAAAATCTATGAAGATTTTTTGTTTATCGTTTGCCACTTGACAAACCAGGTGACAAACCAGGGGTGCTAAGACAGGAAACCTCCACGTGCGCCCATGGACTGGAGTTCCCTCTCGGATACGTCCGGGGGGAAGACCAGTTTTTCGGGCCGGTGCACCCTGGGATGCGGGCAAAAACTCTTCCTTAGGCACTGTGTGCCTGAGGGGTCTCTTTGCCCGTATGCGAATAGCCTGTCGGGTGGACGCTCCAACGCGTGTCCCTCTGAATAGCAGAGGCCACAGCGGCGGAGCGGGCTTGCAGACGGCGAGTAATGGGTAAGCTCGCCGTCAGACCAAGGACCAAGCCCAGGTCGGTGGCGCGTCGTGTTTCACGGGTCACCGACGGGGCCCCTTACGGGGCCAAATGCCTGCTGGGGTCGCAGTATTTTTTTTAACCCAGGATACCGCGGCTCCGGAACGTAAAGGGCATCCGAAGAAACACGGGTGGATTTTAGTCAGTAAGAGTCTGACAGTCCCTCCCGCCCCACCCAGAGCAGGAGGACTCATTTGATGATTTAGCGACCCTTAAAAAAAAAAAAAAACGGTGACTAACCAGACTCGGCGACGCGATGTGTTCCACACGTACCTTGAATTGCCTGCCGGAGTCATGGTTATTATTATTATTTTATTATTATTATTATTATTTTTTTTAACATTGCCCAACACTAGGAATTTCTCCTGTGTCGTGGGTGCGTTTACAAACATATAAACTCACATACAAAAACGCCTAGACCCGAAACAACTACTTGTAGATCATACAAATATTTGCTCCGTGCGGGAATCGAACCTTAATTAAACTGGTTGTCTAAAGACACTTTTACTTTTGTGCTCATTTAATTTGTCCCGAAGTGGACGTCTCAAGAGACAAAACAAGGTTCTCTGAACTCGACACATGCAAATATGAAATGTCTGAGTTCACGCATTGCTTTGAAAGAAAGAAAATATGAATATTCTTATTCTCCTTATATTTTTAAGGTTAATAGTCTGAAGTAATATTTTGTTTTTAGAAAGGTTTTATTTTTAACTGCCTCGCACTATGAAGTTCTTCTGTATTGTGGGTTATATTTCGATGAATCATTTTTCATCTTGTATTAATAAGCTTTAAAAATAATATTTAAAAATTACCAATTTGCTACTATTCGTAATATTGCAATCACCATAATAACCTCAAACTCTCCTCGGTCAAATCTGCTAGAAGAAATTTCCTTTATAAATAAGCAATCTCTCAAATTACTTTAGTAGATTTTCAACCTTATCACAATAGTGGAAGGTTAATATTCATGTCAATGTCAAAAAATTAGACAGATTCGGGTAGATTGACCTGCTAGCGTCTGTACATAAAAAAAATAAAATGCATCTCAAGAAAATACCCCTTGACATCTTCTACTTACAGACGCCTGCACATCAACCTACTGCAGACTGTCAAACTTTAAAGCCTTTGTCAAACTGACAGGCGATAGCGAAACGGACCGAGTCCGAAGCGATACGAGACGTCAAACTGGGTGCAGCAAACCTAGGCGTGACTGTTGTATTAGCTGACTTTTTATGAACGACGTCAAACAGAGCAAATACGCCTTCACCACGTCTTCGCATCGGTTCGGTCACGCTATCGGATCGCTTTCGCTTTTCTATGTGGCTGGATTCAAACAATTCCGTACATTATAAATAAAAATGCCTTGCTTCATATTCACCACGCCTGTCTGACAAAGGCTTAATAGATTTTCACCATTAACCTCTCGGGCGCGTTACGTACACCCGGGTGTACATAAGCGAAAACGCCCCAGCGTCTTACGTACACACGTCTGTACATAACAGACAGTCGCTCATTGCACGTTGATTTGTATCATTTTAATTATAAATCGCCCGAGAGGTTAACACGAAAAAAGAACGAACTAAGCCACGGTTGGCTCAGTGGCTGAAATTCCAAAAGTTGGGCATCGTTTAAAAAAAACAGATAATTACAATATAAATTACTAACGTTTCCACACATAAACACTTCCTGGCAATGTTTCTACCAAACAATATATCCAAAAAACATTTCCACACAATATTTCAAAACAATTACACCCTAAATTACTCAGTTCTGAACTGTGTTTATTCACTCACACGAGTACAGATGAACACACAAACATGTTTTCGTTATAAACAATTTTATTTTCAATAGTGTTGATCTGGCACAAAAGGTAACTGCCATATTATGTTGAAATAGCTGGACGCGAGTGTCCACCAAAAACTACTACAGAAGTTCCATACGTTCAGACAAAATGCACACACACATAGACACACTAATTCATAGCATACTTATGCGAAAACATGAATGTGTGATAGCACTATATTAAATTTTCATTCATCTTTTCAGTTATTTGTAACATTTTTATTTTCTTTTTAAGGAAAACGAAAAAGAAATAATACATTTTAAATATAAAAAATAGCAGTCTACCAGCACCGGAAACAGGGTCTGGGCTACCGGTGGTCAGGGCTCCTGAGAGAGGAACCTCCTAACAATACGCGCCGTGTCCAGGAGTGCCTTCTGAATCAAGCGCTTGACCCATCTACCCAGCGAGAGCCTCCTCAGGTGTTGGTCGAGGCTCTTCGCGATTAAGCCATTGGCAGACACGACTATCGGCACAATAACTGCTGTATTCACATCCCACATGTCAACAACCTCGCGAGCCAGATCAGCACTGTATTATTATTATTTGAATTCCTCTTTCCTCGAAAATCAAGCCTAAAAATTTCCGACGGTCTACTACGTGCAATATTTTTACCACCGGTATTTATAAGCCCCTTCGTACACGTACGAAGGGTACACAAAGAGACGCAAGTCTCTGATATCTTACGACTTTGGTATCTATTGACGCGTGACTGTGTACGAACCTCTATGCATTTGTGTTGCTATAGTCGCCTGTATACCAAAGTCGTAAGGTATCAGAGACTTGCGTTGCGTTGTATACGAAGGGGCTTGCACTATGCACACATTTTCGATTGTTGTTTGGACCTCATCTTCTGCTAAATTATTTGTAACTACGAGTACTAACTCAGTTACATAAACTTTTTATACTCAGTTCTGCATTACAATTGCTTTTGTTAAGTTTTCTTTATTTCTTTTCTACTGCCACCTTTTCTACGTTAAATCACGTACTTGCGCGTTTTCTTTTAGCGTTTTCAAGCCTTCGGTGTAAATGAGTTTCCGAAAAGTTACAACAGTGTAACACAGTGGAACAGGAAGGTAAGAATTTGGCAACAATACTTGTCAACTCTTTTATTTTAGATGGTAAACTTATCAAATGCCCTGGAGTGGAGTGGAAGGGACTGTCAGACTAGTACTGACTAAAATCCTCCTTCAACACCCCTTTACACTGTTTGGACAGTCTCGCGATCGACATTTCACCTTTCATACACGAGGTTGTGAGTTCAAAGCCAGGCCAGTACCAATGTATTTGCGCGGGCATGCGGGCGGCGAGTAATGGGCGACTCGCTGTCCGACCATGGACCATGCCCGGGTGGCCGGCTCGTTGTGTGCCACGCGCGCCTTAAGGAGTGTCAGCAGAGTGACGAGGCCCCCTGTAGAGGGCCAAAGCATGCCGGGGTCGCGGGACTCACGAATTACCGTGACCCCGGTACATAAAGGGCTATTGAAGGACACCGTGGATTTAGTCAGTACGAGTCTGACAGTCCCATCCACTCTGCCCTGGGTGGGAGGACTCATATAATGATTTTACTACGTAAAAAAAAGTACCAATGTATTTTTTCAATGCTTATACAGTCTCAGTTATAGATAGCGCTGGAATTGGTGACGAAAAACATATCAAGAAACCTATACTTATGCAGGGTAATATTTTTATGTTGGCCAACTGGGAAAATCTGGATCCATGAGCGACTAGTTTTTTTTTTGTTAACAATTTTGGCATATCAATTGCAATCAATATTTATAATAAGTCTAAAAAGCCACATCAGAAGCATTTGCGGTTTCCAGACCATAGCCTCCCCTGCACCTGGCATTGACTTTAGCTCCTGAATCGGGACATGATTAACGCAGTGGCTGAGAGACTAACTGGCGAGTTGCGTGTCGCGTGTTTGATTCTCACAAGGGACGAAATATTTGAATAACCTACAGACAGGTCTACCCTTTTGTGTCTATGAAAGTTTAAATGTTTGTAAACCCTACAGGAGAAATAGTGTGGGACACAGTAATATGACGAAATAAGTCAAATTTAACTTTAGAGTTGTTGATATACGGCCTTATTACAAAAACTAAATAAACCTTGGTTTAAACCTGGTCTATCAAGTCCAGGCTTATCTGCAGAGCCATGGTTTAAATTTGACCGTATTACAAAACTAAGATAAAACGTCGACTTTAGTACCGCCATTTGAACGATTGTCTAAACAATTAAATCCAAAATCCATTTTAGGTGAAAATAACACAAAAACTACAACACAATGAAAAATTTGCTATGAGAAACTTTGACACACCTTTGACAGCTACTACTGTTAGACCATGGTTTATCGCAAAACCACGATTTGTAATAACGTTTGTGTAAACCGTAGTTTTACAAGATAAAACCTGGGTTTTTAGTTAAACCCCTTTTTGTAATAAGACGGATTAAGTTTCTATTGCTATGAACTGATATTCAAATGCAAAATTCATAACTCTGATCACAATTTGTAAATTACGGGAGAAATGAAAGTCAACAAAGTATAACTTTAACAATTGTAAACGTTTAATCAACATCATACAACAACAACAATAACAACAGTAACAACAACATACAATAAATAAATCAACTACAACATGAATACAGTTGAAAATGACTTAAAATTAACAACAAAATATTTACAAGGCACTCGATAGAAAAAGTTCTTCGAAAAATTTAACAATTTATCTTCCCAAAAATTTTACAGAGTCAACATAATAATGTCTTCCTCCCTTTAAAACTTCAACGCGATAGTTATATCAGACTTATGGTAGTGAAAATTATTCGATAACAAACAAAAATTGAAGCAAAATTGTTAATTTCTCCAAAGACCATCGTTCGTTACTACTCTTTAATGATGCTTATGATGGTGGATGGTTTTGTACACGGGGATCTTGACTGGGTAAGGTTGGGGCACGTGCACTGTAACAGTCTTCTCGACCTTAATTGGCACGTGCTTCTCAACGGGGTAGGGAACGTGCTTCACCACAGGGTAAGGCACCACCTTCTCAATGGGAATAGAGATCTCAGTCTCAACGGGAACAGCGACAGGCTTGTTCACAGGAACCTTGACGGGGTAAGGATGAGGTACACCAATGAGAATAGGTTTGGGCACATTGACGTGGACGGTCTTAGGGATGGCATACGTAACATGTTTGTAGTTAGGTACTTCAACTGGGTGCTCTTCGTCAACGTGAGTGCCGACAGGGATAGCTTCAGCACCACCGAAGTCGTGACCACCGTCTCCGTGCCCGTATTCCTCACTACCGTCATGAAGAGTGAAGGAGCCAGGGCCGAATCCATGTACGCCTTCGCTTTGACCGCCGAATCCGTGACCACCTAGTCCTTGGCCGCCGAATCCGTGACCACCTAGTCCTTGGCCGCCGAAATCATGACCACCCTGACTTCCGAAGTCGTGTCCGCCCTGACCCTGACCTCCGAAGTCGTGTACGACCTGTCCCTGACCTCCGAAATCGTGTCCGCCCTGTCCCTGACCACCAAAATCATGACCACCTTGAGAACCACCAAGATCTTGTCCCAGATGACCGGACTCCTGAGCAGCTAAAAGATACGAATCTCCGTTAAAATCCTGGCCTCCTTGGTTTCCTCCATCATGGACGGCGAATTGGGCATGACCACCGCCATTGCCGCCACCGAAGTCACCATGGAGTTGTCCACCAAAGCCGCCAAAGCCTTGGCCGCCATCGTGTCCTTGGGCAAGGGCGAGGGTGTGTCCTTGTCCACCAGAGAAATCGTGTCCACCGCCACTGGCGCCGAAGCTTTGTCCTCCTAGTCCTCCTAGATCATGTCCTTGCCCCCCTGAGAATTCAGCACCCCCTCCGCTGCTGGGTGCCGAGTAGTCGTATCCTCCACCTGCGCCCCCATGTCCACCATCTCCTCCTACTTCGTTGGAGTAACTGAACCCGGCCTTGCAAGAGGCAACTGCCAGCAACAAACACACCTGGAAAGAAGGAAAATGGTCAGTATTCAGTTGGTCTTTGGAAATGAATATATCATAATAATAGGAGTGGGCAAAGAGTATCCTATGTATGTCCCTAATTTCATCCCAGTAGCCTAGACTTTTCCCAATTACATTGAGAACAGCGTCAAGTTTAATCAGATGGACTGCGACTGCCTATCTGGCTTCCACAAACTCCTTAGTACTGATTAACCAATGAAGGGGAGGGACTGTCAGACTTGACTGACTAAAATCCACGGTGTCCTTCCATAGCCCCGTACCGGGGTTACAGTAATTTCTAAGTCCCGCTACTCCGAGGGCCTCCCTCTAGAGGGCCAAAGCCAAATGCCGGAGTCGCGGGACTTACGAATTACCGTGACCCCGGAAGGTAAAGAACGCCGTGGATATTAGTCAGAACGAGAATAAAAAAAAAGGATAGACCGTTCAATAAATTCATTTAGCACAATCAACCAACAGATTTCATAAAAAAAAAAACAGAAGGATTATCAAAAACAAAAAGAAACCAGTCTGCTTCACAACCGGTGTCTTAATAGCCAATTTGAGCTGAATGACTGCATTAATTAACAAGTTGGAATAATAAAAAATTCTGAAAACAGCTTTCACAATTACTTTTCGAGTAACCTTTTTAAGGCTTATTACGTGAATTGACTCGGACAATCGTTGTAGAGAGTAATTGTATTAAATTTTCGCTTTTTGTTTGGCGGGATGTTTCTGGAGCTTTTTGAACGGAGCTTTTTTTTTTTTTTTTTTTTTTTTTTTTTTTTTTTTTTTTTTTTTTTTTACGGGTGGCAAAATCATCAAATGAGTCCTCCCGCCCTGGGTGGGGCGGGAGGGACTGTCAGACTCTTACTGACTAAAATCCACCCGTGTTTCTTCGGATGCCCTTTACGTTCCGGGGCCGCGGTAACCTGGATTAAGAAAAATCCGCGACCCCAGCAGGCATTTGGCCCCGTAAGGGGCCCCGTCGGTGACCCGTGAAACACGACGCGCCACCGACCTGGGCTTGGTCCTTGGTCGGACGGCGGGCTTACCCATTACTCGCCGTCCGCAAGCCCGCTCCGCCGCTGTGCCCTCTGCTATTCAGAGGGACACGCGTTGGAGCATCCACCTGACAGGCTATTCGCATACGGGCAAAGAGACCCCTCAGGCACACAGTGCCTAAGGAAGTGTTTTGCCCGTATCCCAGGGTGCACCGGCCCGAAAAACTGGTGTTCCCCCCGGACGTATCCGAGAGGGAACTCCAGTCCACGGGCGCACGTGGAGGTTTCCTGTCTTAGCACCCCTTTTGAACGGAGCTAGAAAATTATTAGATTGTTAACTCTTTTACTTTTGATGTCTGTTTTTTAAACTTAAAGGGTTGGTGACAAAACCTGGACGCGCACTGCGATGGTTGGTCCAATGTGAAAAAAAGTATTTCAAAAGATATGGGTGAATGAGGTGTTTACTTGGCTTCAGAATATAATATCAACGAAAACAATATAAACGGTAGCCAAATAAAAAACCGTTCCAAATTACAACAACGTTATGATTGATGATTTGGAAATCCCAATGTCAAT